>OU342736.1:11625451-12908659 GCA_910589765.1 Avena atlantica
TCACAACACGACCCGTTTTTTGCGCTCGGAAATGGAAAAGGGATTTTCCGTGCGACAAAAAGGAAACTTCCTCCTGCAACATTGTTAAACTAAGTGCTGCACCATTCAAAATAAATACGTATCCGGATTGTGATTTAGAATCATCCGGATCTGTGTTCCAACTAGCATCGGTGTACCATTAACAACGAGCTGTTCATCACCTCCATAAGAAAGAACCATATCCTTAGTTCTTCTCAAGTACTTAAGGATGTTTTTGACTGCTGTCCAATGATCCACTCCTGGATCACTTTGATATCTGCTAGTTAAACTAACAGCATATGCAATGTCGGGTCTAGTACATAGCATGGCATACATTAGAGATCCTATGGCTGAGGCATAGGGAGTCTTACTCATCCTTTCTCTATCTTCTGCCGATGTCGGACTTTGAGTTTTACTCAAGGTCGTATTGGGCAACATGGGCAAGAACCCTTTCTTGCTTTCTTCCATTCCAAATCTCTTTAGAACTTTGTCCAAATATGTACTCTGTGACAATGATATTTGGCGTTTCGATCTATCTCTATAAATCTTTATGCCTAATATGTAAGCTGCTTCGCCAAGATCCTTCATCGAAAAACTATTATTCAAATATTCCTTGACACTATTAAGAAGGTCTACATCATTCCCAATCAATAATATGTCATCCACATATAGTATTAAGAATGCTACAGAGCTCCCACTCACTTTCTTGTAAATACAAGCTTCTCCATAAGTTTGTATAAAACCAAAACTTTTGATTACCTTATCAAAACGTTGATTCCAACTTCGGGATGCTTGCTTCAATCCATAGATGGACCGTTGAAGTTTGCATACCTTGTTAGCATCTTTAGGATCGGCAAAACCTTGGGTTGCATCATATACAACTCTTCATCAATGTCTCCATTGAGGAATGCTGTTTTGACATCCATCTGCCATATCTCATAATCATAATATGCAGCAATTGCTAACATAATCCTCACAGACTTTAGCTTCGCTACCGGTGAGAAAGTCTCATCATAGTCAACTCCTTGAATTTGTCGAAACCCTTTTGCGACAAGTCGAGCTTTATAGACAGTAACATTACCATCAGCATCTGTTTTCTTCTTGAAAATCCATTTGTTCTCGACAGCCTTCCGGCCATCCGGTAAGTCCACCAAAGTCCATACTTGGTTTTCGTACATGGATCCAATCTCGGATTTCATGGCTTCTTGCCATTTATTGGAATCTGGGCTCATCATCGCTTCCTCATATGTCTCGGGGTCATCGGTTTTGTCCACCACCATGACATTCATAACGGAATCATACCAATCTGGAGTGGTACGAGTTATCGTTGACCTCCGAGGCTCTGTAGCAACTTCAACCGAAGTTTCATGATCACCATCATTAGCTTCCTCTCTTATTGGTGCAGGCACCACAGGAACTTCTTCCGGTGCTGCGCTACTCGCAATTTCGAGAGAAGGTTCGACAACCTCGTCGAGTTCTACTTTCCTTCCAGTCAATTCTTTCGAGAGAAATTCCTTCTCTAGAAAGGATCCATTCTTGGCAACGAAGATTTTGCCTTCGGATCTATGATAGAAGGTATACCCAATAGTTTCCTTCGGGTATCCTATGAAGACGCATTTTTCCGCTTTGGGTTCAAGCTTGTCCGGCTGTAACTTCTTTACATAGGCTTCGCATCCCCAAACTTTAAGGAACGACAATTTAGGTTTCTTCCCAACCATAATTCATACGGTGTCGTTTCAACGGATTTAGACGGTGCCCTATTTAAAGTGAATGCGGCTGTTTCTAATGCATAACCCCAAAATGATAGCGGTAAATCTGTAAGTGACATCATAGAACGAACCATATCTAAGAGAGTTCGATTACGACGTTCGGACACACCATTACGCTGTGGTGTTCCCGGCGGTGTCAATTGTGAAAGTATTCCGCATTTCTTCAAATGCTCGCCAAACTCGTAACTTAGATATTCACCTCCACGATCAGAACGTAGAAACTTAATCTTCTTGTTACGTTGATTCTCTACCTCACTTTGAAACTCCTTAAACTTCTCAAAGTTTCGGACTTATGTTTCATGAAATAGATATACCCATATCTACTCAAGTCATCCGTGAAGGTAAGAACATAACGATAACCACCGCGCGATGCTACACTCATTGGACCACACACATCGGTATGTATGATTTCCAATAAGTCCGTAGCTCGCTCCATCATACCAGAAAATGGAGTCTTAGTCATTTTTCCCATCAGACATGCTTCGCATCTTTCAAGTGATTCAAAATCAAGTGATTCAAGAAGTCCATCGGAATGGAGTTTCTTCATACGTTTCACTCCGATGTGACCAAGACTACAGTGCCACATATAGGTCGAATTATCGCTTGATTTCAAACGTTTAGCCTCAATGTTGTTGATATGTGTATTTCCACTATCGAGATTCAATAAGAATAGACCATCTATCAAAGGTGCATGTGCATAAAACATATTACTCATATAAATAGAACAACCATTATTCTCAGATTTAAACAAGTAACCGTCTCGCAATAAACAAGATCCCGATATAATGTTCATGCTCAACGCAGGCACCAAATAACAATTATTTAAGTATAAAACTAATCCCGATGGTAGATGAAGGGGTAGCGTGCCGACCGCGATCACATCAACCTTTGATCCGTTTCCCACGCGCATCGTCACCTCGTTCTTCGCTAGCTTCCGTTTATTCTGCAGCACCTGTTTTGAGTTACAAATATGAGCAACCGAACCAGTATCAAATACCCAGGCACTACTACGAGTACTAGTGAGATACACATCAATAACATGTATATCAGATATACCTTTCTTCTTGATGTTGCCGTTCTTCAAATCCGCCAAGTACTTTGGGCAATTCCGCTTCCAGTGACCTTCTCCCTTGCAATAAAAGCACTCAGTATCAGGCTTAGGTCCAGCCTTGGTCTTCTTTGTCGGCGTGGTAACTTTCTTACCACCCTTCTTGAAGTGTCCCTTTTGCTTAGACTTGCCTTTCTTGAATTTGGTGGTCTTATTGACCAACAACACTTGGTGCTCTTTCTTGATCTCCACTTCTGCAGATTTCAACATGGCAAAGAGTTCTGGCAACGTCTTGTTCATGTTCTGCATGTTGTAGTTCATCACAAAGTTCTTGTAACTTGGTGGTAGCGATTGGAGGACACGGTAAATCCCCAAAGCATTAGGAATCACTATACCCAAGCTTTGAAGTTTGTTTGCGTGCCCTGACATCTTAAGCACATGCTCACTGACGGAGCTGCCTTCTTCCATCTTGCAGTTAAAGAACTTTTCAGAAGCCTCATAGCTTTCAATTGCCGCATGAGTCTCAAAAATCAATTTGAGATCCTCGACAATATCATATGGGTCTGAATCCTCAAACCTTTTCTGAAGCTCCGATTCCAAACCATACAAGATAGCACACTGAACTATGGAGTACTGATTCTTCCGAGCGAGGTAAACATTCTTTACTTCATCGGAGCATCAGCTGCAGGTGGGTCACCCAGCGGTGCATCCAGCACATAGGTCAAATTACCAGCTGTGAGGACAATCCTCAAATTGCGGAACCAATCCGCGAAGTTGCTTCCATTGTTTTTCAACTTTTCTTTCTCTAGGAACGCATTAAAATTGATGGTAGGGGCTGCCATTGATCTACAACATATTTGCAATAGTTTAGACTAAGTTTATGACAAATTGAGTTCAAATTAATTAATGTAATTAAACTAGGTGAACTCCCACTCAAAACAATATCCCTCACATTGTTTTAGTGATCACACGAACCAAATCCACCACATCAACACCGATCATCACGAGAGTTGATATAGTTTCAATGGCGAACAATCGTCATGTTCATCATATCTACTATATGATTCATGCTTTACCTTTCGGTGATCCGTGTTCCGAGACCATGTCTGTACATGCTAGGCTCGTCAAGATCAAACCTTAGTTTCCGCATGAGCAAATCTGGCTTGCCCACGTTGTATACACTTGCGGAATCTAACACACCCGATCATCACGTGGTGCTTCGAAACAACAAGCTTTAGCAACGGTGCTAACTAAGGGTGAACACTTTATGACTTGAAATTCATGTGCATGAGGGATCATCTTATAATGCTACCGTCGTCTACTAAGCAATACAAGATGCATAAAGGATTAACATCACATGCAATTCAATATATATGTGATATGATATGGCCTTTCTTCTTTGTGCTTCCGATCTCCATCTTCAAGCACGAACATGATCTCCATCATCACCGGCATTGCATCAAGGTCAATGACGCCTCTCCATGGTTGTCGTCCACCGGCTTCAACTATTACAACTACTTTGAATAGACACGCGGGTCTTATCATAAATTAAAGACAACCATATGGCTCCTGCCGGTTGCCGACTTACAATAAGGAACATTGCATACATCAAATATAATCACAATCATGGCCATATCACATCACTGCACACCCCTGCAAAACAAAGTTAGACGCCTCTACTTGCTTTGCATATTTTACGTGGTTTGGGGCTTTCAATAAGTGTCGTTCTAACTTACGAACATGAACCACAACGTTGACACAAGTATTGTTAATCACCTGTTGTGAATTGGATCTATACTATGCTAGGAGAAACAGACACCCGCAAAGCCACTTATGCAATACAAGTTGCATGTCAAGCGTGGAGCAAGTCTCATGAACGATGTCATGTAAGGTTAGCCCGGGCCGCTTCATCCCAACATACCGCAAGATGCAAAGTACACAAGAAGCAATCGACAATAAAAGTATCAACGCCCACAATGACCATTGTGTTCTACTCGTGCAACAGATCTACATATAGACACGGCTCTGATACCACTGTTGGGGTTCGTAGCATGGAAAACAAAAATTTTCTATCGCATACAAACAAACAAGCCAAGATCTATCTACTAGATTGTAGCAACGAGTCGATGGTATAACTTACCCTCGAAGATTCCAAAGCGTTTAACGAGAGCGGATTCTCGTGGGTGATGTAGTCGTACTCTTTCCGATCTCAAGATCGTGTAGACGATCCTTCCGGCGCCACGTTCCGGCAGCGCTCCCGCAGTCGGTCACACGTTCGGTACTCGACGAAGACCTTCCTCTCCCTTGTTCCAGCAGGCAGCGGAGGTTGTAGCACTCTCCTCGCGATTCCGGCAGCACAACGGCGTGGTACCGGAAGTAGAGGGGAAATCCCGCAGGGCTTCGCCTTAAGCCGGTGCGAGTATGGTGGAGCTTATGAGAGAGGCTATTAGTGGTCTAGTAATTAGACACACCAATTAGAAGGCTCTAAACCAATTAGAAGGCTCTAAACCGCTGGCTAAAGCAATTAGAAGCTTTAAACCAAAACGGCTCTAAACCGGAGATTAGAGGTAAAAAGTTGTGTGTCTAGAGGAGGAGGCCTGCCCCTCCTTTTATAGGTGGAGGGGCCTTGGCGCGCCAGGGAGGGAGGGAGTCCCTCCCCAACTCGGCCTAGGGCTGGCCGCCGGCTTGGAGGAGAGAAACTCCTCCTCCAAGTCGGTTCCAACTCCTCTTGCTTGTTTCCCACAGTTTCTTGTTTTAGCCGTTTGACTTTCAAACTGGACATTTGACTTTTCTGTTTTAGGATTCAATTTAATCCTTTATTTGGGACAGCAAGAACTCTTAGTACATGATGCAATCATTCCAATATGTAATGACACATTCATGTACCCCTCCCCCCCCCGGAGTGCCGGACAATCCGAAACCTTCTAGAACATTCCCGATGAAAACACCGGAATCATTCCCGAACTCCGAAACGGGACTTTCCTTATATGAATCTTATTCTCCGGACCATTCCGGATCACCTCGTGATATCCCGGATCCCATCCGAGACTCCGAACAACATTCGGTCTCTTTCTCATAATACCATAACTACTCAAACAACGTCGAATCCTTAAGTGTGTCTCCCTACGGTTCGTGAATTATGCGGACATGATCGAGACACTTCTCCGAACAATAACCAATAGAGGAATCTGGAAATTCATATGGCTCCCACATATTTCTACGATTACTTTGCGATCGAATGAACCACTTACATACGATACCAATTTCCCTTTGTCTCACGATATGTTACTTATCCGAGGTTATGATCGTCGGTATCTCTGCATACCTAGTTCAACCTCGTTACTAATAAGTACTCTTTTCTCGTTCCCGTGATATGTGATCCCTTGTGACCAAGTCACATGCTTGCAAGCTAATTGGATGACATTCCACCGAGAGGGCCCAGAGTATATCTATCCGTCATGTGGATGGACAAATCCCACTCTTGATCCATGTGTCTCAACCAATACTTTCCGAACACTCAATGCCACCTTTGTAACCACCCAGTTACGGTGTAGTGTTTGATGTCATCAAAGCATCCATCCGGTAAAGGTGATAGCATGATCTCATGGTCGAAGGAATTAGGTTACTATGTATCAGAAAGCATATAGCAATTGAACTATTGAAATGACTTGATCTTTATGCTACGCTTATCTATAGGAGTATGTCCACCATATCATTCTCCTAACGATATGATCTTGTTGTTGATAACATCTCAATGTTCATGATAGGGAAACCACAATCATCTATCAACCAACAAGCTAGTGAAGTATAGAGGCTATACTAGGGACTTCAAATTAAGTTTACAAATCACACAAGTATCAATGTTTCCTTGTTAATACTATTATAGCATGAATGTAAACATTTATCATAAACACAAAGATATAATAATAACTATATTTATTATTGCCTCTAGGGCATATCTCCAACAGAACTTGCATTGGATCTCTGAAGAAACCACATATTGCGAGTCTAAAAATGATTTTTTCAAAAAATCACGGGCGATAGATCATGTACCTGTAGTACAAACCGGACCCACTTCCAACCGATTCGGCAGACATTTGTCCTTTTTACCCGGGATGGACGAAAAGGTTTGAGATGTACCGGTTGGGATATAGTCCATGTAAGGTGGTCTAGTATTTTAGGAAAATAGGACGGTAGCATTCTGAAACGGCATTTTGGTGGTTACTTCACAAAACGACCCGTTTTTTGCGCTCGGAAAATGGAAAAGGGATTTTCCGTGCGACAAAAAGGAAAACTTCCTCCTGCAACATTGTTCTACATACCAATTTCCACACACATGCATAATATGGGCACAACATCACAAACTATGTCGTGATTCAGCACATAACATCGGTCATTTGGACCAAATGCCATGAAACCTCGAACATGATAGGTCATTTTGTGAAGGTTTTTTCGAAACATGATCAATATACCAAGTCTGGTATTTTTCATTTCAACTATGTAACATAATATGACACCACGCGAAGGATTTTCATTGTTCGGATTTTTTTTGAATTTATTATGCCCGTTTTGAATTATCTGAATTTCTAACTATGGTCGAACCGGTGTGCATGAAGATAGCGGACGGGCATCGTTAGAACTTGCATTGGATCTCTGAAGAAACCACATATTGCGAGTCTAAAAATGATTTTTTCAAAAAATCACGGGCGATAGATCATGTACCTGTAGTACAAACCGGACCCACTTCCTACCGATTCGGCAGACATTTGTCCTTTTTACCCGGGATGGACGAAAAGGTTTGAGATGTACCGGTTGGGATATAGTCCATGTAAGGTGGTCTAGTATTTTAGGAAAATAGGACGGTAGCATTCTGAAACGGCATTTTGGTGGTTACTTCACAAAACGACCCGTTTTTTGCGCTCGGAAAATGGAAAAGGGATTTTCCGTGCGACAAAAAGGAAAACTTCCTCCTGCAACATTGTTCTACATACCAATGTCCACACACATGCATAATATGGGCACAACATCACAAACTATGCCGTGATTCAGCACATAACATCGGTCATTTGGACCGAAAGCCATGAAACCTCGAACATGATAGGTCATTTTGTGAAGGTTTTTTCGAAACATGATCAATATACCAAGTTTGGTATTTTTCCTTTCAACTATGTAACATAATATGACACCACGCGAAGGATTTTCATTGTTCGGATTTTTTTTGAATTTATTATGCCCGTTTTGAATTATCTGAATTTCTAACTATGGTCGAAACGGTGTGCATGAAGATAGGGGACGGGCATCGTTAGAACTTGCATTGGATCTCTGAAGAAACCACATATTGCGAGTCTAAAAATGATTTTTTCAAAAAATCACGGGCGATAGATCATGTACCTGTAGTACAACCGGACCCACTTCCTGCCGATTCGGCAGACATTTGTCCTTTTTACCCGGGATGGACGAAAAGGTTTGAGATGTACCGGTTGGGATATAGTCCATGTAAGGTGGTCTAGTATTTTAGGAAAATAGGACGGTAGCATTCTGAAACGGCATTTTGGTGGTTACTTCACAAAACGACCCGTTTTTTGCGCTCGGAAAATGGAAAAGGGATTTTCCGTGCGACAAAAAGGAAAACTTCCTCCTGCAACATTGTTCTACATACCAATTTCCACACACATGTATAATATGGGCACAACATCACAAACTATGCCGTGATTCAGCACATAACATCGGTCATTTGGACCGAAAGCCATGAAACCTCGAACATGATAGGTCATTTTGTGAAGGTTTTTTCGAAACATGATCAATATACCAAGTATGGTATTTTTCCTTTCAACTATGTAACATAATATGACACCACGCGAAGGATTTTCATTGTTCGGATTTTTTTTGAATTTATTATGCCCGTTTTGAATTATCTGAATTTCTAACTATGGTCGAACCGGTGTGCATGAAGATAGGGGACGGGCATCGTTAGAACTTGCATTGGATCTCTGAAGAAACCACATATTGCTAGTCTAAAAATGATTTTTTCAAAAAATCACGGGCGATAGATCATGTACCTGTAGTACAAACCGGACCCACTTCCTACCGATTCGGTAGACATTTGTCCTTTTTACCCGGGATGGACGAAAAGGTTTGAGATGTACCGGTTGGGATATAGTCCATGTAAGGTGGTCTAGTATTTTAGGAAAATAGGACGGTAGCATTCTGAAACGGCATTTTGGTGGTTACTTCACAAAACGACCCGTTTTTTGTGCTCGGAAAATGGAAAAGGGATTTTCCGTGCGACAAAAAGGAAAACTTCCTCCTGCAACATTGTTCTACATACCAATGTCCACACACATGCATAATATGGGCACAACATCACAAACTATGCCGTGATTCAGCACATAACATCGGTCATTTGGACCGAAAGCCATGAAACCTCGAACATGATAGGTCATTTTGTGAAGGTTTTTTCGAAACATGATCATTGTTCGGCACACATTTAGTCCCGGGTGTAGTCACAAACCGGGACTAAAGGGATTGCGGCAGAGTGGGCCAGACAACACTAATAATAGGGGTGAGTGTCGACATTATGTCGTGCGGCTTGTACCTTGTCCCGGATGGTGTCACCAACCGGGACTAAAGATGAACCTTTAGTCCCGGTTGGAGACACCAACCGGGACTAAAGATGAGTCAGCACTAATAATAGGGGTGAGTGTCGACATTATGTCGTGAGTGTCGACATTATGCCGAGCTGCTTGTACTATAAATATGCATCCTTGTGAGTCCAGTCCTCCAGCCAGTTTGAGGCATCTCCAAGATGGTTTTAGAGAGCAGGGACACCACTACGGCCAGTTTCAGGGAGATGCCGATGGAGCCCAGTCCTCCGGCATCTCCGAGAAACTGGTCATAGAGGCACTCCCTAATATGTGAAATTAGTTAGCTCCGAGGCGTATTGATCTAGTTAGTGAAGTTACAAGCTGCAAGATGGTTTTCGAGAGCAGGGACACCACTGCGGCCAGTTTCAGGGAGATGCCGACGGAGCCCAGTCCTCCGGCATCTCCGAGAAACTGGTCATAGAGGCACTCCCTAATATGTGAAATTAGTTAGCTCCGAGGCGTATTGATCTAGTTAGTGAAGTTACAAGCTGCAAGATGGTTTTCGAGAGCAGGGACACCACTGCGTCCAGTTTCAGGGAGATGCCGACGGAGCCCAGTCCTCCGGCATCTCCGAGAAACTGGTCATAGAGGCACTCCCTAATATGTGAAATTAGTTAGCTCCGAGGCGTATTGATCTAGTTAGTGAAGTTACAAGCTGCAAGATGGTTTTCGAAAGCAGGGCCACCACTACGACCAGTTTTAGGGAGATGCCGACGGAGCCTAGTCCTCCGGCATCTCCAAGAAACTGGTCATAGAGGCACTCCCGGTCCAGCCACAAAATGGGACTAACGCTCAAGACATTTATTAATATTAAAAACTGAGACTACAAAACCGGGACTAAAGGCCACAAACCGCGAAAGATATCCTTCGGTCAAGCCACAAACCGCGAAAGACATGAACTAGAGTTACATAATATGAGCATGAACTTCTTGGCATATGTCATTCCTTATGACCGCTTCAGACGTAACCATGGAGCATCTTGTTTACTTAACGGAATGCTTGGGTCAGTTTTCACTGTGAAGGGCGGAATTTCATCAAACTTATTATAATATTCTGACATGTCTGTCTTGTCCTCGATTCCCACGATGTTTCTTTTCCCTGAAAGAACTATGTGACGCTTTGGCTCATCATATGATGTATTCGTTTGCATATTTTTTCTTTTTTTCGGTCTGGAGGACATGTCCTTCACATAGAAAACCTGAGACACATCATTGGCTAGGACGAATGGTTCATCTCTATAACCAAGATTGTTGAGATCCACTGTTGTCATTCCGTACAACTGGTCTATCTTTACCCCTTCCCCATTCAGGTTGACCCATTTGCAGCGAAACAAAGGGACCTTAAAAGAGACTCCATAGTCTAGTTCCCATATCTCCTCTATGTAACCATAATATGTGTCCTTTTGTCCATTCTCGTCTATTGCATCAAAGCGGACACCACTATTTTGGTTGGTGCTCTTTTTATCTTGGGCGATCGTGTAGAATGTATTCCCATTTATTTCGTACCCTTGGAAATTCAATACAGTAGAAGATGGTGACGCGGCCAACAAGTATAGCTGATCTCAAACAGTGGTGTCATTCAAGAGATGTGTCCGCATCCAACCACCGAAAGACTTCATGTGTTCATCTGTAATCCATGATTCAGGCTTCCCCGGGTTTTGGGAGCGTACAATATTCTTGTGTTCCTCGATATACGGAGCTGCCAAGGTGGAATTATGTAGAACTGTGTAGTGTGCTTTAGTGAAAGAATCCCCGTCCCTACATATCATTGCTTTCTTTCCCAGCGTGCCTTTTCCACTTAGTCTTCCCTCATGCCGCGAGTCAGAAACACCAATCGGCTTAAGGTCAGGAATAAAGTCAACACAAAACTCAATGACCTCCTCTGTTCCATATCCCTTGGAGATGCTTCCTTCTGGTCTAGCACGGTTATGAACATATTTCTTTAAGACTCCCATGAACCTCTCAAAGGGGAACATATTGTGCAGAAATACCGGACCGAGAATGGCAATCTCTTCCACTAGATGAACCAGGAGATGCGTCATAATATTGAAGAAGGATGGTGGGAACACCAATTCAAAACTAACAAGACATTGTACCACATCCTTCTGTAACCTTGGCAGAATATCTGGATTGATTACCTTCTGAGATATTGCATTGAGGAATGCACACAGCTTCACAATGGGTACTCGAACATTTTCCGGTAGAAGCCCCCTCAATGCAATCGGAAGCAACTGCGTCATAATCACGTGACAGTCATGAGACTTCAGGTTTTGGAACTTTTTCTCTGCCATATTTATTATCCCCTTTATATTAGATGAGAAGCCCGACGGCACCTTGATACTGTAAAAGACTTCAAAAAAGATTTCCTTCTCTGCTTTGGTAAGAGCATAGCTGGCACGACTTAAGTGACGCCCTTTATCCGTCTTGTTATCTGTATGCATGTTCTTTGGGTCTTTCATAATTTGTTGGTCCTCCCGTGCTTCAGGTGTATCTTTGTCTTCCCATACACGCCTAGGAATCCTAGCAGGTTCACGCAGAGATTCTTCGTCACGTGCATCACGTCGATTGAAGAGCGGACACGCAGGACTTTCCAATATGGCAGCTCCCAAAATATAGATTTCTTCTTCCACATGGGTGCGTGTCCTGTAGCGACGTCGTTCGGAACTGATTGACCGCCGGGACCCTTTCCAAAGATTACTTCTATGTCCTTGACCATACCAAATACATCATCACCAGCAGGGAGTTCAGGCTTCTTCCGGTGATCTGCCTCACCTTTAAAATGCTTGCCTTTCTTTCTTACAGGATGATTGGTCGGAAGAAATCGTCGATTCGCTAGGTACACAACCTTCTTGCATTTATGCAAATATGTACCTTCAGTCTTATCTAAACAGTGGGTGCATGCCTTATATCCTTTGTTTGTCTGTCCTGAAAGGTTACTAAGAGTAGGCCAATCATTGATGGTTACGAATAACAACCCTCGTAGATTAAATGGCTCCTGTTTGTTCTCATCCCACGCACGTACACCTGGTTTGCCCCACAACTGTAAGAGTTCTTCAACTAATGGCCTAAGGTACACATCAATGTCGTTGCCCGGTTGCTTCGGGCCTTGGATGAGCACTGGCATCATAATGAACTTACGCTTCATGCACAACCAAGGAGGCAGGTTGTAGATACATAGAGTCACGGGCCAGGTGCTGTGACTGCAGCTCTGCTCCCCAAAAGGATTCATGACATCCGTACTTAGACCAAACCATAAGTTCATTGCGTCACCTGCAAAGTCTGGGAAGTCTCTCTCGATTTTTCTCCACTGTGACCCATCAGCAGGGTGTCTCAACTCCCCGTATTTCTTATGGTCTTCTTTGTGCCATCGCAACAACCTGGCATGCTCTTTGTTTCTGAACATGCGTTTCAACCTTGGTATTATAGGAGCATACCACATAACCTTAGCAGGAACCCTCTTCCGGAGGGGCTCTCCCTCAACATCACCAGGGTCATCTCGTCTGATCTTATACCGCAACGCGTTGCATACCGGGCATTTATCTAAATTCTCATACTCCTTACCGCGGTAGAGGATGCAGTCATTAATGCATGCATGTATCTTTTGCACATCTAATCCCAGAGGACAGAGAGTCTTCTTTGCTTCGTAGGTACTCTCGGGAAGTTCGTTATGTTTTGGAAACTTCGGCTTCATTATTTTCAGCATCTTTTCAAATGAGGAGTCAGTTAGACCACACTCTGCCTTCCATCGCAACAATTCCAGTGTGGTACCGAGCTTTGTGCTGCCATCTTCACAATTTGGGTACAACAATTTCTTGTGATCTTATAACATGCCCTCTAACTTCAACTTCTCATTTTCTGTTTCACAGTCTCGCTTTGCATCAGAAATGACCCTACCAAGTTCATCAGCCGGCTCATCTGATGCCCGTTCTTCACCTTTTTCCTCTACATTGTCTTCCATTGCAGTATCACTGTATTCAGGAAACATATGATGATAGTTGTTATCATCATCTTCTTCTTCACCATCTTCCATCATAACCCCTCGTTCCCCGTGCTTGGTCCAGCAATTATAGTTGGGCATGAAACCTTTCATAATCAGGTGGCCGCGAATGATTTTCGAGGAAGAGTACTCCTTGTTGTTCCGACATTGAACACATGGACAACGTATAAATCCATTCTCTTTGTTTGCCGTAGCCACATCGATAAATTTATCCACGCCTTTGATATACCCGGCTACCCGCCGGTCACCGTACATCCATTCCCGACCGTTCATCTGCATCATATAAGTAAGTTTATCAAAAAACAGGACATCATAAATAGTGAAATAACCAATTCACCCCGACACATGAATTGTATCAATGACCTAGAAAAGATAAGATTGCTAACCTCGATCGAGGGAAATAAAGAGGAGAAAGCTCAAGTGCGTCTCGGACACCTTCTATATTTTTGTTCTATGAGAAATTCAACTGGATTTTTCACTCAAACATTTCAACAAACACCTTCAATGCATGCATGAGAAAAAACTAGCACACACCCTCACACCTTACACCATTCGAAAAAACAGAGTGGAGGCAGAGGGGGCTGGGGCGTTGCATTTATAGAGGGCAAGGGGTCTTTAGTCCCGGTTGGAGCCAGCAACCGGGACTAAAGGTGCGTGCCACGCCACGTGGCTGTGGCCAAACCTTTAGTCCCGGTTGGTGGCTCCAACCGGGACGCATGCCCCCTTACCAACCGGGACCCATGCCCCTGGCCCCGTGCCCGCTCCAACCGGGACGCGTGCCAGCATTAGTCCCGGTTGGTGGCGCAACCGGGACTAATGCTCCCAGGGGTCGCGAATGGATGGCCCTTTTTCCTCTAGTGAGAATTATGAATATGTGAGCGAATTAGAAATATTTGAGGATGAGGTAGAAGATATAACCGCATTTGAGACTACATACAAATCTATTGATTCGTTGACATCCAAGTTCTTCCTTTACAGGTGAGCTTGCTCCACTGACCGTGACGTACTAATGTAGATTGATGTTCAGTTCTTGAGCGGAACACGCTCTCGACTCCGCCTTTTGCGGTTCCTGTTGCACTCCATTCGCCTCGCCAGTCGCCAAGCAATGGTAGCGCTGGGCCAGAGGAGCCACGCGACTGTGGTGAGTCTGACAGACGACTGTCTCGCCTTGTGAGAAGTGCCCTTCGACGCGGCCTTCCTGTGGCGTGGCAGCGTCCAACGATCTGCGCGTGCCATGGCCTAGAGATCAGATTGAGAGAGAGAGAGAGGAGCGGTGAGAGAGAGAAAAAGGGCAGGGCGGGGCTAGGCGAGGGCCGTGGCGGGCAGGAGCAGGACGATGTACTTCTGGCGCCCCCTCTCCTTGGCAGGCCATACACGTAAGTAGGGCCAGATCATGTACGCGGGAGTCCGGAGCAGAAGATAACGCACGCTGGAGGGCGGGACGGCGACGGTGGCACAGTGGAGGCGGGACGGCAGCTCACGGACTGGGGAGAGGAGGAGAGGCGGCGGCTGGCCCTCTCTCTTCACCGAACGGTGGGTGGGTTCGTTTAGGATATTTTTCTCTCTTGACCAAACGGCCTAAGGGTTTCACTTGGCGGTGACAGTTCCTGTAATAACCTTAAATAGTCAAGGGCAAAACGGTCCAAAAAATTTTGGGCCGAAAAAGGGACCGACTAACCTACCTCAGCTTAAATTAGTAGAGAGATAGATACTCCCTCTATTAGGGATTATAAGGCCTATGGACCACTTTGATAGGATTAAGAAAACAATAACTCATTCTCTTAATTACTACATGCACCAATAGTTATACATGCATGAGAGAAGAGAAAGAAAAAGAAGACCATGTATTGAATGAGAGATAGTAATAAATAAAAACTCTTTGGTCTTATAATCCCTAATAGAGGGAGTAGATAGATAATTATATACGGAGACTAATAACCTACAAAGAAGAAGATAAAATATTATTAAAAATCTTGTCGTTTCTACACAGCCATAACGACTAAATAATGGCAAGCGCTCCCACCCTAAATAACGTCCTTTATTTATCATTTACTGTTGGGTCACGTAGAGATAAAACAAAAACTTTTCCCCCTAATGTGGAGATCCCAAGATCTAGTTAAGGTAGAAGGCCATGAGGTTTACCACCGGACACGCAGTTGCGGATTACTGATGTAGCGCGTGAGTTGACACAGTGCAGTCCTTTGCGATCTGATTGTCCTAGTGCTGATCGTACATCACCTCTGCTGGTATCCACACGTACAATAAGGAGCACCGGCGGCGAACTGCTAGGTTTGATACGACGGCAGGACTGTTGTCCAACTCACTGACTTAGTCCTAATCCGGCTCGGGTCCAACCCAACCAGATTTTGTTCAGATCCAATCCGAACTTGCTCCTGCTCTTAAGTGTGTGAGCCGACAGGCTCTTGGTTACTCGGACACGATTGGAGTCCGACTCACAATCAATCAGTCGGCAGCGGCTCCTAGCAGAATGTGCCGACTCCCAAGTACCAATGAGTCATGACGACTTGTCTTTCCAATGCGACTTACGTCCGAGTCCCTTTTGCCTCACGATATGCCTTGTCAGACTATAGGCGAATATTTGTCATCCCTTAAATAGTCCGACTCTCTTCTCGAATGTAGTGTACTGCTGAGATGGGCCGGTAGTACTTTGCTCTTTAAGTGCGTTAATTTCATCTTATTGTTGCTTTATTCGTTCTTCAATTATACGCATTCGCTCTTTCTGAATATCTGCTTCAACTTCCGCCCTGTCCTTTCTCCTCTGACGGCTTCTATCAGGATATTTCTTCCTCTCTTCGGGAAACCCAGTCCTCCATGGTTTGGAGCCGCTTGTGCCTCGTGTTCGTCCAACATGTTTATTATTTCCAAGGGCGAGTGTGAGCTTATCATTCTCTCTATCGGGAATGAAGTCCCCATCTTTAACAACCTTTACTGCTTTTCTCATCTTCTCGATTGACAAGGGGTCTTCTTTATGTCGTATGTTATATATACACTTCCCTTCCGAGTCCAACATGCCCCCATGTCCGTAAAACTAATTCCTTGCACGTTCTACCCAATCGTCTGTCTCTAGGGTGATCTTTTTAGCACGCAGTTCATTCTCAAGTTTCACCCACTTAGGAATGCCAGCGCTGTAGCCACCTTGCCCCATATTATGGTGATACTTCTTGTTAGCAGCATTCAGCTTATTCGTTGCAGACATTTTCTTAGCTTTTTCTGATGTCTTGTATTTCACAATCTCAGCCCAGAATGGTTTTATCTTCTCAAACTGAATATTCTTGAAATCGGGAGTCTTCTCTTTCACGGCATAGTCAAGGTGCAATATTTTCTTCCAGTTGGTGAAACACTGGGCCATCTTCTTCAAAGCCCACTCCCTGACCTTAGCCTCCATGGCTCTCCCATGTTCTAAGGCGTCCTCAACTGGATCCTCCGCATTTGGATCCAGCTCTATCTTCGGTAGTTTGAAATTAACCATGTGCCTCTTCCACAGTAAATGTTTGGCGTGGTTAGGGGCAAATAAACATGTTCCCTCTTCTTCCGCATCAGCAGGCCTATTCCAATTTCGAATGGTGATCGGGATTAAGTTCATAACGATTACTCCGCATTGTGCCACAAATTTGATTGCGACAACTTTGGGAGCCGTCGGTTTCCCGTCGTCAGCGACATCTTCAATCCTAAACCTCTCATGGTCTTCCAAATTTTTGGTTGAGCCTCGTCTGCTCTTTTCAGTAGATTTCTTCGATCCGGAGGGCTAAAAGAAGAAAGATCGTCGTTACTGTTTCTATATAGATAGCATATGATTAATTAATGAATTAATTATATTACATGCACCTCGCCAGAGCGGTCGTCTTCTCGATTACACAAGGCATCGCCTTTCCCTCGCGGAAGGCATCACCTTCAACCTCAAACAAGTCATCTCTTCCGGCAAAAAGAGTATCACCCTCACCAGAGTTGTTCAGAAACATCGATACATCTAAATTTTCTTCCCCGTGGATCACACCTTGGATCAACTCTTCCTTTTCTTCGTCTCTATCGTGTGGGTCCATATTTTCTGAATAGGTGGAAAAATGGATAATTCAAAACGGATAAACCCTAATTCAGAGAAACCCTAATATATACATACACAATAATAAAAATATATACATACACAATATATACATACACACTAAAAGGGAAGGGGCGGCTGGAGCGCGTGGCGAAGGACGGAGACGGAGGCGCTGTGGCGGTCGGGGAGGAGGGATAGGCGGAATGCTCAAACAAGGATGATGATATGACAAGTTGAATTGCATTGAGATGAAACCCTAAAACTTTTTCGGCAATTTAAATGGGGTTTCGAGGGATGAAAACCCTAACTCGGGAAACTCCGGAAACACATGAGAGGGGTTGATTTAGTTCTCTAATTAAATTTGTCATTAAAGTTGATTAGCAATGCATGATTATAGCTTAAAAAGGTAGAACTCATTTTTTTGAACATTTTGGTATATTATTTGTATTTTTCTGACTTATAAATAATAAGATATGAATTTTACAATATTTAATCATTTTCTGGAATTATAAAACAATTTATTACATCAGGATGACGTCATAAAGAACCCAGGGCTTTTGTTACCACGACTGAACCTACCCATAGAGACTGACTGGTGGGGCCGGAGCCACATCAGCAGCCCCACACGCAAAGTGGGGCGGGGGTCAGGGCGTTTCTCACCGGGGCTGGATCTAGCCAGAGGGGCTAACGAGCGGGCCTCGGGCCACGCTGGGTCCACCCCGTGGCCACGTGGTGGCCACGTCACTCGCGACGACGCGACCAAAGCGGCAGGCGGTGGTCGCCGGCGATGTTTCCTGCGATTCTAGGGAGCGCCGTTGGGTCTGTTCAAACCGTGTGAGCTAGAGGAACCTATCTAACCTAGTGCCGCTAGCTAATGGTCACTGGAGCAAGCACAGCGGCGAGCATCTGCGGCGGAGCTCTCGGGTGAACGGCGAGCAGCGGCTACGCGCAATGCCAGGAAGAAAATACTAGGTCAGGGAGGTTCAGCGGCTCACCCTAAAGCGATTGGGGACGACGGTGAGGAAAGGCGAGGCTAGGAGCGCCGGCGAGGAGCGCGGTAGAGCTCGTCGGGGTAGAGGAAGAAGTAGCGCGTGGAGGCGCGACGGCGGGGCAGCGAGTGGGCAACCTAACGGCATCCGAGTGTTGGAATTATGCCCTAGAGGCAATAATAAAGATGTTATTATTATAATTCTTGTTCATGATAAAGTTTATATTCCATGCTAGAATTGTATTAAGCGGAAACTTTAATACTTGTGTGGTTTATGAACAACACCGTGTCCCTAGTATGCCTATATGGACTAGCTCATTGATTAATGATGGTTAAGGTTTCCTAACCATAGACATGAGTTGTTGATTAATAATGAGATCATATCATTGGGAGAATGATATGTTGGACAGACCCAAACTAAGTGAAGCAATTAGATCGTGTCATCGTGTTCATCTTTGCGAAGCTTTTCCTATGTCAAATATTGTATTCCTTAGACCATGAGATAATACAACTTCCTGATATCGGAAGAAAGCTTTGAGGTCATCAAACGTCATCCTATGAGAGGGTGATCATAAAGGTGTCTCTCAGGTGATCGGAAAGTACCTATTGGGTTGTATGTATCGAGATGGGATTTGTCCCTCCCAAGTCGGAGAGATATACTTCGGGCCCACTCGGTAATCGATATCAACACCGCTTGCAAGCATGTGGTTAAGGAGTTAATCACAAAGTGATATCGGATTACGGAACGAGTAAAGTACTTGCTGTGAACGAGATTGAACTAGGTATGACGGTACCGACGATCAAATCTCGGGCAAGTAAAATATCGCGAGACGAAGGGAATATATATATGGGATTGATTGAATCCTGGCATCGTGGTTCATCCAATATGATCATCGATGAATGTGTGGGAGTCAATATGGGTTTCCGGTCCCCGCTGTTGATTATTGATAGAAGATCATGTCTGCATATTCTCGAACCCGAAGGGTCACACACTTAACGTGTCTCGACGCTATGATATATTGGATAATTGGTTTATGAGTTTTTGTTCGGAGTCTCGTATGGGATCCGGGATATCACGAGAGGTTCCGGAATGGTCCGGAGAATAAGATTCATATAAGGCAATGCAGTTTTTGGAGTTCAGAATTGTTTCGGGTTAATCGGTATTGTACCAGAAGCTTCTAGAACCTTCCGGAAGGTGACCAACGTGGCCCCACCTGCCGGGAGGGGGCATGAGCCTATGAGGGAGTGCCCTGGACGCATTGGGCCAGGAGCACAAGGCCCCATAGGGCCCAGCCGGCCAAACCAAGGGGAAACCCTAGGAAAGCTTCTAGAAGGAGGGAGGGAAACTTGCCCCCCACTCTTCCTCTTTGGCCGCCGGCCTAGGCTTGGGGGAGGGGCTAGGGTTGGCGCCCACCCCTCTATATAAAGAGGGCTGGGGGCGCACCACCCCCTTATGCATCCTCCTCAAGCCCTAGCCGCCCTTCTGCCCTCCTCTCTCTCTCCCTCCAAACTGTGCGTACGCGAAGCCCTGCTGCAGAAACTCTCCACCACTTGCACCGCGCCGTCGCGTTGTAGATCCAATCCGTATCTCCACCATACTTGCTGGACCAAGGAAGGAGGAGACGTCGAGGTGCCGCACGTGTGCATCTCTCGGAGGCATCGCCACTTGCGGTGTTAGATCGGAGCGGATCGCGAGGAGGAGAAGCGAATACGACTACATCACCCACGTTCCGACGAACGTTCTGCTGTGCGAATCTTCAAGGGTATGAAGATCTCATCTAATCTCTCTCGTTGTTTGCATCTCCTAGATTAGATCTTGGCTTTCCCGTTCACATCCGTAGAATTTTTTTTGATTTACTATGCTGCGAAACCCTTCAGTGGTATCAGAGCTAGATCTATGCGTAGATGTGTTTCACGAGTAGAACGCAACATGGTTGTTGCGGGCGTTGATGTTTTCTATTGCAAGCCTCTTGTTTGTGTTCTTCTTATGACGCGGGACAGTGAGATCGAAGCGGTCCATGCCAACCTTACGCGTCGTCGTTCGCGAGACCGGCTCCGCACTTGACGTGTGGCTTGTTCCACACATGCGGCTAGTGGATGCCAGTTTCTCTCACTATAGTTGTCATGGGATTTACACCGGAGTTTGGCAACCATAATATCATAGTTGTGGCTTTCCGTAGGTAAGAATCGTTCTTAGCATGCTACTCCCACAAGCCACGTAAAACATGTAACAACAAAGTAGAGGCGTCTAACTTGTTTTTGCAGGGAGTGTTTTCTGTGATATGGTATGTGTTGGAGATATGCCCTAGAGGCAATAATAAATATAGTTATTATTATATCTTTGTGTTTATGATAAATGTTTGCATTCATGCTATAATAGTATTAACAAGGAAACATTAATACTTGTGTGATTTGTAAACTTAAATTGAAGTTCCTAGTAAAGCCTCTATACATCACTAGCTTGTTGGTTAATAAATGATTGTGGTTTCCCTATCATGAACATTGAGATGTTATTAACAACAAGATCATATCGTTAGGAGAATGATATGATGGACATACTCCTATAGATAAGCGTAGCATAAAGATCAAGTCATTATAATATTTCAATTGCTATATGCTTTCTGATACATAGTAACCTAATTCCTTTTACCATGAGATCATGCATATCACCTTTACCGGATGGATGCTTTGATGACATCAAACACCACACCGTAACTGGGTGGCTATAAAGGTGGCATTGAGTGTTCGGAAAGTATTGCTTGAGACACATGGATCAAGAGTGGGATTTGTCCATCCATATGACGGATAGATATACTCAGGGCCCTCTTGGTGAAATGTCATCCAATTAGCTTGCAAGCATGTGACTGTCTCACAAGGGATCACATATCACGGGAACGAGAAAAGAGTACTTATCGGTAACGAGGTTGAACTAGGTATGCAGAGATACCGACGATCATAACCTCGGATAAGTAAACTATCGTGAGACAAAGGGAAATTGGTATCGTATGTAAGTGGTTCATTCAGTCGCAAAGTAATCGTAGAAATATGTGGGAGCCATATGAATTTCCAGATTCCTCTATTGGTTATTGTTCGGAGAAGTGTCTCGATCATGTCCGCATAATTCACGAACCGTAGGGAGACACACTTAAGGATTCGACGTTTTTTGAGTAGTTATGGAATGATGAGAAAGAGATAGAATATTGTTCGGAGTCTCGGATGGGATCCGAGATATCACGAGGAGATCCGGAATGGTCCGGAGAATAAGATTCATATAAGGAAAGTCTCGTTTCGGAGTTGGGGAATGATTCCGGTGTTTTCATCGGGATTGTTCTAGAAGGTTCCGGAATGTCCGGCACTCCGGCGGGGGAAGGGTACATGAATGTGTCATTTCAAGTTGGAATGATTGCATCATGTACTAGGTGTCATCGCTGTCCAAAATAAAGGGTTTATTCAAATCCTAAATTGAAAAGTCAAACAACTAGTTTGAAAGTCAAACGGCAAGTTTTTGGAAAGAGGAAAAGAGGAGGAAACCGAGTTAGGGAGGAGTCCCTCCTCCCCACCGCCGGCGCACCACCCAAGCCGAGTTGGGGAGGGACTCCTCTCCCTTCCCTTGGCCGGCCGGCCCCTCCACCTATATAAGGAGGGGCAGGGCTCCCTCCTAGAGACACACAAGTCCCTTGCCCCGCAAACCCTAACCCTAGCCGCCGCCGCCTAGGGATCTCCTAGACTCCGACTAGGGCACCTCCAAGCCCTAGCCGCCGGCCCTAGCACCTCTTCCTCGGCGTGTCTAAACCCTAAATCGTTGAGGGACTCTCTCATACTCCACAATACTCGCTCCGGCTTAAGGTGAAGCCCTGCGAGATCTCTCCTCTACTTCCGGTACCACGCCGTTGTGCTGGCGGAATCGCGAGGAGAGTGCTACAACCTCCGCTGCCTGCTGGAACAAGGGAGAGGAAGGTCTTCGTCGAGTACCGAACGTGTGACCGACTGCGGGAGCGCTGCCAGAACGCAGCGCCGGAAGGATCGTCTACGCGATCTTGAGATCGGGAAGATTACGACTACATCACCCACGAGAATCTGCTCTCGTTAAACACTTTGGAATCTTCGAGGGTGAGTTATTCCATCGACTCGTTGCTACAATCTAGTAGATAGATCTTGGCTTGTTTGTTTGTATGCGATAGAAAATTTTGTTTTCCATTCTACGAATCCCTACAGTGGTATCAGAGCCGTGTCTATATGTAGATCGGTTGCACGAGTAGAACACAATGGTCATTGTGGGCGTTGATGCTTTTATTGTCGATTGCTTCTTGTGTACTTTGGATCTTGCGGGATGTTGGGATGAAGCGGCCTGGGCTAACCTTACATGACATCGTTCATGAGACTTGCTCCACGCTCGACATGCAACTTGTATTGCATAAGTGGCTTTGCGGGTGCCTGTTTCGCCTAGCATAGTTAAGATCCAATTTGAATGGTTTCGTGGCATAGTAAATCAAAATTTTCTATGGATGCGAACAGAGGGAAAGCCAAGATCTAATCTAGGAGATGCAATCAACGAGAGAGATTGGTTTAGATCTTCATACCCTTGAAGATTCGCACAGCGGAACGTTCGTCGGAACGTGGGTGATGTAGTCGTACTCGCTTCTTCCGATCCGATCTAGCACCACAAGTGGCGGTGCCTCCGTGAGATGCACACGTGCAGCACCTCGACGTCTCCTCCTTCCTTGGACCAGCAAGTATGGTGGAGAGATGGATTGGTGTAACATACCTAAATTCATATTCCAAAACTCATTCATATCATCTAAGCATTCATCATAATTTAGGGTTGTTCTAAAAAACAGAAGCTTGTGCTATGATTTCATGTGAGTAAAATTTCACTCATTAGACCATCACTTTTGAAACTTAAATGTTAAGGAACTTGTTTGCTTGCCCCACTATTGGATAGATTGAGTGTAAAAGTTTAACCAAAATATTCAAATTAGAAATAATTCCCAAAACCTCTATTTCAAACATTTGCAAATGATGCATAGTCTCTGTTTGTTTGAAATCCAAGTCTGAGCAAGTCTTTGCAAGGCAACCCCATGAGTTTTGACTCATTTCTGAGACCAAGTCACCCCTGCAAGACCTCAGAAAGATTTGAATTCAAATTTATTTTGAAACTATTTGAAAACCTAATCAGAAAATCGAATGAGAAAAAGAAAAAGACTAAACAAAGGAAAAGGGCCGAGCGCCAGGAAACTGGCCCAGCAGAGGAACGAGCCCAACTAGCCCACTCGGGGATTCCTTTTTCTTCTTTCACGCGCAAGCGCACGCGTTCAGCCGCTGACAGACAGACCCCACCCTCGTTTCGCACATGTCGCTGACAAGCGGGCCCTGTCCACGCTGTCATCGTCTTCCCCAAACCCCGCCCGCGACCACGTCGCAGCTGCAGTGAATGCCGGTGATGGCGCTGCTTAATTGGGCCATTAAACACAGGCGTTTCCTGTCGAGGCACCGGCTATAAGATCCCCACCTCCCCACGATCATTTTCCCCCAGTCAATCTCATGCTCACGCCACCAGGCTGCCCACGACTCGCTCGAGACCGCCGCAGACAGAGCCAGCTCCGGCGACCGATTCAGGTGAGCCCCGTGCGCCCCTTCCCCTCTGGATTGTTCGAGACACTTAGTAATCCTCTTGCGCACCTTCTAACCACAACAGAGCATCCTGTACTGCCCCAGGTCGCCGTGTTCGCTTGACGCCGTAAGAACCCGACGACCACCCCAACTCCGGCGAACAATCTCAGTAAGTCCCGAGCGCCCCTTGCTTTCTTATTCACCCGAGCGTGTTCGCAATTGTCCTGCGCATCTCCTAAACCCATTGGTTCGTGTTAGGGCGACGCAGAACCTCGGCAACGACTTCGACAACACCCACCCGGCGCCAGACGCAACTCCGACGAGATCTAGAGCCCATCTCCGAGCGCCCCTCCGCAAGCCAGTACCACGACGAGCTTCAGCAACCTCCGGCGAACCTGGTAAGACCCCTCTCCCTCTCGCGGACAATGTAGAATGCCGGCGCCGCCGTAGTCAGATGCGCCGCCGCTAGTCAACGCCGCCAACGCCGCCCGTTCGTGGCTTGATGGTTTGGTCCGTTGGATCTGCATCGTAGGGCTATGATAGATCTAGGCCGAAGAGGTACGCGCGCGTCTGGATCGTTAGATCTAAGTTAGATCCTACGGCCTGCGACTGCCGATCCGCGCGAAGCGGTACGCACCAGTAAGGTTGCGACGCGTGGCAGGGTTTTATTCAAAAACAGAATTTAAAACCTGATTTAGATCCAAACTTCAAACTACTATAACTTTTGAATGCCACGTTAGAATTTTACAAATTTTATACCGTTGGATTCAGTGAAACCAGACCTTTCTGAATGTCCAATTTGTTTAACAAATAGTAACCATTAAAATGACTTTATTTGTGGAATCATATTCAAAGCTATTTTGAGTATAGATTTGTTTTGGTAATTAGTTTTAATGTTAAATAAATTTGTTATGGCATTTTTTGTGTCCTATTATGTTTCAGTATCATGCACATGCTTGGTAAAATTTCCAAAATCACCACTTAGTAAAATTCTTGCATGCATGCATTCATATTATTTTTGATTGGAATAAATTGTGTGAAATTGAATGCTATAATTTTTCTTGTAGATTTTGCTAGTGATTGTGATTGTCAAGAGTGCTACTCTCCCCACTACCAAGGCAAGTGATATTTTCATGAATATATATATCCTATGTTTTGTACTAGCATTAGATATTTTGCTAAGTCTTGCATGCTAACTTTGCCTAATGTCAAGATGGGAAATCCTAAGTAGTGTAGAATGGTAGATTTGTTAGGGAATTTTCCTAAGATAAGTTACCATAACATGCTTAGCCTAGCTACTTAGAAAACAAGGGTGGTGAACATCTATACTTATTATGATGAAAATATTTCTAAGTCAAGAGACTTGTGCTTTCCTAATAAAACAACTAAGTCAAATGAACCTCCTGGGTGGAATGGAAAGATTGGGTTATGTTGAGTGGTTACACAAGGCCATGGACTTGGGTTGTGTATCTCACTTGTGGTATGCCACCCAGGCACAAAGGGATTTGGAGGCCAAGTGTTGAGAAAGCTTACAGTGCAACCACTTGGCAATATGGGCTCTGTCATGATCATATAGGTTGCTAGAACTTAGTCACTTGGACAGTTGGTGGTAGTTGGGATGATAGGTTGGAGCGCGTCCATTTTGACTAAGGAAAGGCTTCTGAAAGGTCCTGTCTTGGGAAACCAAGTCTGGTGGGGAAAGTGCACAACCTCTGCAGATGGAAAACCTAAGTACTTAGCCTAGTCCAAGGCAATGGACAATTTGAGCATCAAGACATGGAAGCTACAAGAATCTCATCACTCCAACTTCTAAGTAAAAATTTGTGGGTGAACAAGGGTGAAGGACCCCAATGTCTATTGGTGGTTCCTTGGGAATGTTTTGACAAAGAAAAACTTAGTGATTTCAACTAATAGGAAAAACTTATTTTCAAGCAAAGCAAGCCATGCTACACTTAGCCAAAATGCATATAGTAAAATAGTCCACGTAAAATGTACAAAGGTATCACTTGTCAATACTATTCCAAAGTATTGACCCTCTGTGGCTGTAACTTGTGATGTTGCAGGTTACTCCGATGATGAATAGGAGTCATGAGTCTACACTCAACATGCTTGCCTGTGGCACATGAAGATGAAGACTTATGTTTATTTACTTATTCCATAAACTCTTGTACTAGGCCTATGGCCCTGAGTTGTAAAAGACTATGTTTTATCTCTGGAATGAATGTAATAAACGACCTTTGTATCTGTGTACTTCATCTTAAACTGTGGATGCTAGCATTTATCCAGGGACTAGCATTGCAATCACAGGGATCCTTTCCTTTATAAAGGAGGGGTCTAACAGATGGTATCAGAGCACTGTGTTTCCTGTAGGATTATGACCCTAGGATTGGAAAACCACTAAGGAAAAAGTTTTCAACTACTTCTACACTTGTCTATTCTTCTCGTAAAACTTTTCTAATCTCTTTCAACTTCCTTTGTAGATGAACTCCATCAACGAAGCCGTGAAGAAAGGACCACTCATGACCATGACCTTGGAGTGTGAAACCGAGTTTCCCAATATTCTCAAGGACCTCATGGTGGCAATGGAAGCACATGGTGCAGCTATGTACAAGGGCTTTCCAGTGATGGATGAAGGAGTGGAGTATTGGTGGGTGCAACTTCACTTGTACAAAAACAAGGAAGACAACCACAAAGAAAGGGGATTCTGCATGTACACCAACACTACAATGCACACCACATTCTTTGAGTCAGCCAGGGATGCAGCGTGGAGGACTATCAAAGAACTAAGTGCTAGAGTCAAGTGCAGAATGCTCAACGTCCAAAAGGACTTAGAGAAAGAGAAGGAGTTTACTCAAGAGTTGGAAGCCACCAACCAAGAGATAAGAGGAGATGTTATAGACTTAGTGATAGAGTCAAGAGAGCAAGATTGGTGGATTGCCTCTAGGAACATTTTGTTTGCTAATAGATCCCGTGAGATTGGATTGTAAGGGCACTTCGTTAGTTGGACCACCACTTATCACCTTATTTCCAAAAATGATGCTTTAAGTAAGTATGGACCTTGATTGATGTAATGGACTTATGTATGCATGACTTGTGAGATGATTGTGTTCTATGGATATGTATGAATGTTTGTTTTGATTTACCTTGAATTGTGTTGTTCTAACCTTTTCATTCTTATAAATAGATGCCTATTGCCATCAGCACTGTTGAGGAGTTTCAGGTTACTCGTTTTGGTCCCCGTATCGTTGAGCTTACCACTTTGCTTGATCTCCCTCTTCCCACCATCACGGTGTACCCACTTACCAAGTTCGAGAGGAAGGACCTCTGGGGCTTCAAGGTGAACCAGCCCGGACGCCAGACTGAGCCTACTACGGAGGCCATTGTCTTCAAGCTGATGCACGACGACAAGGAGAGAGGCATGGAGGTAGTCATGCAGGACCTAATAGGACGACTATTAGGCCGTCACTCCCGACAGGTTAGGGGCACCCACTTTCACGTCTTCGGAAGGCGTGATGTTGATGGAGAGTCCATCGACTTTGAGGACGACTCGAGGAGCACTGCAGAGCCGATACGTCTCTACCTTCAGGACTTAGAGACTCTTCTTAGGCACGTAGATATGGACAGGACGAACGTCATGCTCGGAAATGACGAGCTTCAGGTGCAGCTTCGCGAGAAGGACAAGCTTTTTGCGCAGCAGGATGAGATGATCAAGGAAATGGAGACAAAGTTCGAGGCCCAGGACCGCAAGTTCAAGAGTCAGGAGAAACGCGTCCAGGATAGGAACAAGAAGATCCGGGATATGACCGAGGAACTGAAGTCCAAGGATTTCGAGCTAGAGCAGCAGCAGATGGTTATTTAGAGACTTCGTTCCCAGAAGAGGGCTCTCAAGACCAAGGTCGATTCCTTGACCACTACGATTGAGGATAACAAGACCGCAATGGAGAACGCCGGTCTTACCTTCGTCGAGGAGGAGATTGTTATTGATGAGTAGATTTGACTATTCGTACACCTTTCATATTCATACTTGTTATTGTGAACTTGTTATTGGACCATCCGACATGTAGATGGCTTGCTACTTGTGTGTTTTATTTCATGAACTTATCATCTGGTTGTTGAGTTTTATTCTTATGTTGCATGTTATGTGAATTGCTTGTGATGTATTGTGCATAAAACATCTAAGGGTATCTCATACTTATCTATTTGAACAAACCACAGATGCCTCCCCGTCGCGCAAACCCCAACCCCAATAACATCACCCCGGAAATGCAACAAATGTTTAATGCGCAAACACAGCTTATGCAAATGATGACAACCTTCATTCAAAACCAGAATAACAACAACAACAACCCCAACAACAACAACAACCCCAATAACAACAACAACAACCCACCGGGTTTTGATACGCTCACCAGATTTCTGCGATTGAGGCCAGCAAAGTTTTCGGGAACAACTGAACCCATGGTGGCCAATGACTGGCTACGTTCCGTGAACAAGGACTTAGTGACCGTGGGCTGCACGGATGCGGAAAAAGTCATATTCGCAGCACATATGTTGGAAGGACCAGCCGCCACCTGGTGGGACAACTTCGAAATCACCACTCCTATTGATGAGGTGACTTGGGCTATCTTTGAAGATGGCTTTCACACTGCTCATATCTCATCAGGAATGATGAGTCTGAAAAAGAAGGAGTTTCACAATCTGAAACAGCGCCACCGCAGCATGGCAGAATACATAGAAGAGTTCAACAATCTGGCGCGCTATGCACCAGATGAGGTTGACACAGATGCCAAAAGAAAGGAAAAATTTCTGGAAGGCTGGAATGATGAGCTGAATCTACAGTTGTCTATGGCATATGTTCCAACTTATCAGTCTTTGTGTGACAAGGCTGCTATTTTGGAGAGTAAAATGAAGCAAGTCGAGAGTAGAACGAGGAAACACTCCGACAAACACAGCTCGGGATCGTCTCAAAAACGATCTCACTATGATGACAGTGGCAACTCAGGATCCCACAAGCATGGGAAATTCAGCAAGCACAACCACAACCGTCATGACAACAAGCATCACCGCAGTCATGACAAGGACAAGTACAAGAACCACAAGGGTGGACATAAGAGCCACTATGGTGGAAATGGTAGTGGAAGTGGAGGCCAACCTCCTAAAAAGGACATTAGTCAGGTTGAGTGCTTCAAATGCAAGAAGCTGGGGCATTATGCTAATGAGTGCCCTGAGAAGAAAGTTGAAGGACCTAACAAGCCAAATCCTTCAGAAAGGACAGGTTAACCACATCAATGTGGAGGAGGTCTATGAGGAGCCTGATGCCGTGGCTGGTAAGTTCAGACTCAATTCAATTTCAGCATTTGTACTCTTTGATACCGGTGCATCTCATTCATTCATATCAAAGGCATTTGTTGATAGAAATGGGTTTGCATCAGAAAACATTGGGTTTCCAATAAAGGTTAGTTCTCCGGGGGGAGATATGATAGTAAGCCTTGGATGCCGAGATCTCATCGTAGAGTTTGGTAAGCATAAGTTTCCAGTAAGCCTGATAATCCTAGATTCCCAAGGACTAGACGTAATTTTGGGAATGGATTGGATGGCTAAGTATGAAGGAGTATTAGATTGTGCCAATCGTACAGTTACACTCACAACCCCTGAAGGAAAAATAATAAAATTCAAGTCAAACTTTGAATCCAAAGGAAGTAAGCTGAATTCTCTTAAGGGGGTTAGCATGGACAGTGTGCCAATAGTATGTGAGTATACGGATGTGTTTCCGGAAGAGTTACCAGGAATGCCACCGGATAGAGATGTGGAGTTTCTGATAGATTTGGTGCCAGGATCAGGACCAATAGCTAAGAGACCGTACAAAATGTCAGTTGATGAACTGTCACATCCCAAGATTTTCCAAATCTTGTAATGTGAAAATAAATGAATAAAATAAAACTTTGTTTAATTTTCAGAGCCAAAAGAAACTTTTTCAATTCAAATGGAACCTCAAACCAATTTGAATCAAATGAATCCTAAAGAGATTTAAAAAGATAAACTTTTATTAAAGGAAAATAAATATTTAAAATACTATTTTGGATCTCTTAATAGAGATTTGGTTTTCAAAAGAAATAAAATATTTATGAATAAAGATTATTTTATAAAAAGCCAAATTAAACCTTGACCAAAACTTTGGTAATTGAAACATTTTATTTTAAATAAAAATAGCAAAGGTTTATTTAAATAAATTAATAAGGATTTAATATCCATCTCTATTTAAATAAAAGGTTTTACCATTTTAATTAAAACATCAAAACTTATTAAATTGTTTTAAATAGGTTTTCCAAGTATTTTATATTCACAAATAAAACCTACTAAAGTGTTTTAGCTTTATTTTAGATTTCAAATAAATAACCCAATAAAACAAATCCTATTTGATTTAATAGTAAAAATCTATTAAATGTAATTAATAATGGACACTAAAATAAAAGATTATTTTGTATTAAAACAAGTTTCCAAAAATTATGTATTTCCCAAATTAAACTTATTAATTTGATTTTGAAAAATATTTAGGTTTCAAATAAAGATTTTATTAATAAAATCAAACCCTATTTGATTTAATAACTAAGGTCCATTTTTAATTATTAATGGACCCTAAAGTAAAAGGATTATTTTATTTTAAAACAAGTTTTCCAAATATTCCTTATTTCCAAATAAAACCTACTGATTGGGTTTTGAAAATATTTGGATTTTAAATGAAGATTTTATTAATTAAACCAAACCCTATTTTATTAATAAACCATAGTCCATTTTATTTAATTAATAAATGGAACCTAAAAAGATTATTTTATTTTGGAGTGTTGGATTATGTTGATGAACAGAACCAAAAACACAATGCAAAGTTTAATGATTGTTTGAATTGTTGAATTATTTGAATGCTTGAATAATTTCTTGAAATAACAAATCAGGAAATGGAAATGGAAAAAGAAAAAGAATCAGACAGAAAAAAATAATGGAAATGGACTGACCCAACTGAGCCAGCCCAAAACAGCCCATCTAGCCCAACTCCCCTTCCCGAACCGTTTTCTTTTCCACTCAGAACCGCACCCACCCAGCAACTGACTGGTGGACCTCCCCCTTTCTCTCCTTTTCTCACTGACAGAGGACCCCACACCCTACTGCTCTTCTTCCCCACCCCGCGGACTGGTTCTTCCTCCCTTCGCCATCGTTGCAGGCTATTGAATCACGGCATCAATACGCCTTAACGCAGCCACTTTAACTCGCAGTAATCAAGCTCGATAAAACGCCAGCACGTCCTCTCTCGTTTCCCTCTGACCCCTCCCTCAAGCGCGCCTCCAGGCCGAAGAATTTTGCCAGACACTTCCCTGTCTCCGACGACCTTCCTCGCCAAATTCCGACCAGCACACACCACCCCGAGCCCCCCCGAGCACCCTGGCAGCTTCCGCACTCCCAGACCTTCCTCCCCGTACCACCCATTTGACCGCGGGCGCCCAGAGCATCGGCCTCGACAACATCTGACCGCGCAGCCGTCTGTCTCGCCTCCGACGAGCTCCTCCGGTAATTCTAGACCACCCCGACCCCTCTCGTTCATGCACACGTCATCTCCGTGGCCCCCTGCATCTGATCACGATCTTTTCTTGCCTTCTGGTGAACCACAGAGCCGTCTTCGACGTCGACCAAGCGCATCCGTCGCCAGAACCAACTCCGGCGAGGAATTCTGCTCGTCCCCGTGCGCCCATCGACGGACCAGTCCCACGTTGAGCATCAGCGTCGCTCCACTAACCTGGTGAGCACACTCCCCCTCTGCATCGCTTCCTGTATCGCCGGCGCCGCCGTGAAATAGAGTCGCCGCCGCCAGCAGCCGTCGCAGCGCCGCCCGACTATGGTCGAGCACGCTAGCACCGTCCGATCTAGATCGCAGCGTCACGATAGATTCACTTAACCGAAGGGGTATCAAGCAATCTGTGCCGCACGACCCAACTTAAATCCAACGGTTCGCAACGTGATCCTCACTGAACCGGTATCAACCAGTGAGATAGCGACGCGTGGCAGGATCTGTTTTAAAACAGGATTTGAAAAACAGATTTCAGTAGCAATTTGAAAACCCTATAACTTTCAAACCACACGTCCAAATTTTGCAAATTTTATATCAATGAATTCAGGAGAACAAGCCCTAGCCAACCATGCCCTTAGTTTAGCAAATAGTAGCTGTTAGTTTGTTTGAAATTACAGAAACATTTGTATGCTTGATATGAATGTAAAAATTGTTTAAAATTGAATTTAGGGTTAAAACCTTTGGCAATTGGATTGATTTGAACTTACTGACCCTAGGAAACACTTTGTGGACACAAAAATGTATTTGGAGAAATTAAGAAATGATTATTTAATTTAAAACCATTTCTAGTAAAATAGAAATGTAATTTATTTATTGAAAATAATTTTGAATTAAAACCTTTGCAAAATGGTTTGTTGTGATCTTACTGACCTTAGGAACCAACCCTTGGTGTTAAAAATGATTATGGAAAGATTTAGGTTGGATTATTTGACTTAGTCATTTTCTAGCCAAATAAAAAGAATGGTTTTTGTTATAAAAATGTTTATGAAAAGAAAACTTAAGGAAATGTTTTGGACCAAACCCACTAACCTAAAAACACCAAATTTTGCAAATTAGCAACTCATTTGATGAACAACTTAAGAGTTTTGCCTTAATAAAAACATTTTTCACCACATGAAATGATGAATGGATTTAAAAATAGTTTTGGACAAAACCCTCTTGCTAATGACTTTACCACTTTGGTAAATGATCAATTTGGATCTTACAAAGTTTAGAAACCCCATAGAGACCCCTTTGCAAAATAAAACTATCTTGTGCATGCTCCCATGCATGAATTGGTCTCCATTGTCTTGTGTGTGTGGAATTGTTTGAGTGATTATTGGTTTGGAATGTAAATTGAATTAGTGTTTGCTTGTTTGACTTGTAGTGAAGTATGAGACTAACAAGATCAAGGAGTGAACCCCCATTCCCTTCCAAAAAGGCAAGTGATGCTTCATACTTTTTGTCTCATTACTATTTCTATGCATTAGTGATTTTGTTAAGTAAACTTGCATGGATTTTGCTAAGTATAGATCTTGCTATAGGAAAACCTAGTAGATGAATCCTTAGTAGGATTTCCTAAGTTAAGTTTCCTATTACTACCAAGCTTAGCCTAGCTAATAAAAAAACATGGGTGGAGAATATATTCACACTATGGAAAAATACTCTAAGTCTAAGGACTTATTTTTTTTTAATAAAACAACTAAGTTAATGAATCCCCTGGGTGGAATGGGCTTGCTTGGTGGAGATTGGTTGAGTGGTTCACAATGCCATAGACTTGGATTGTGTATCTCACTTGTGGTATGCCACCCAGGCACAAAGAGATTTGAGATGTCAAATGTTGAGAAGCTTCAAGTGCAACCACTTGGCAATATGGGCTCTGCCATGATCATATAGGTTGCAAGAACTTAGCCATATGGACAGTGGGTGGTAGTGTTTGATAGGTTGGAACGCGTCCATTTTGGTCTAAGGGAAAGCTTCTGAAAGATCTTGTCTTGGGAAACCAAGTCTTGTGGGGAAAGTGCACCACCTCTGCAGAGTGTAAAATCTAAGTACTTAGCCATGTCCCTGGTAAAGGACAATTTGAGCATCAAGACATGGAAGTAATCAAGAATCTCATCATTCAAATTTCTAAATTAAAATCTTGTGGTTTGAACAAGGGTTTATTGAATTCTTCAATCATTGATGGAGAGATGGCTTGGTACAAGGATCTTGAAATCTTTGATTGAGGAAAAATGATTTTGTCAAGAAAAAACTTAGTATTTTCAAAATGATAAGAAAAATATATTTTGAGCAATGCAAGCCTCAACTCCACTTAGCCAAATGCATATAGATGATAGACTCCCCTATACTACCATAGTATCACTTGCCAATACAATTCAAATGTATTGACCCTTTGTGGCTTTAACTTGTATGTTGCAGGTTTGATTGATTTAGTGAGGACTGATTGATTAGGATTACAAAGTCTACAACCAACATCTGCCTGTGGCACTTTGAAGATGATGGACCCCATGCTTATAGTTATTCCGCTGCAATGTAATGTAATAGCCATATGAGCTATGTAAGATGTAATAAATCTATGTTATTCCTGGTTATAAAGTTATATTATGACCTTTGTTTCTTGATATTACATCTTAACTGTGGATGCTAGCTATTGATCCAGGGACTAGCATTGTAAACACAGGAGGCTCTATCTTATCTAAGATTGGGACCCCTACAGATGGTATCAGAGCATTGTGTTGCCTGTAGGATTTGTAAACCCTAGGATTGGACAAAAACCCTTAGAAAAATAGGAGTTATACTTTGATCCAAAACTTATTTACAAAAACACTTGTAAACTCTTTCCTCAGACATTTTGGTTTCAACTCTACTTCTCCTCTACTTCAACTTGATGGAAAAACCTACCCATGGCCAAAGACTACACCATGTGTAAAGGATGACTTCAACTTCTTCAACTCTAATGACTTCAACATCTTCAGCATGTTCACCAAGGACTTCCAACTTGGAAACTACTAAGGACTAAAAATGAGACAAGGAAATCCTACTCAAGATTTAGAGACTAAGGTAATGCAAAATAAGAAGAAACCATCAACAACTTTGAAGTATTGTGACCAAGAGTTTTTCTCAAGGAAACCAAGATCTCATGCAAGAAGAATCAACAAAGAAGGAAAGAAAGATCACAAGTAAACCATATAGATGGACCACCAAAATTTAGCTAAGACAAAACACCAACTTATGTGGTGTAACAAAAATATTTTGTTGCCTAAGTATGTGCTTGAACTTTGTTGTTTGAGTGAATTGTTTGGTTTATGATTGCATGCACATTGCTTGTGTGAATTATGATGTGTGTGATTAGAAATATTTCCTTAGAAATATCTTGCCTATTCTAATCTCCCTTCAAACCCAAATAGATGACTACTCCAAGAAACTCCAACATCAAGGTTGATGACAACACCAACCAAGAAGACAACATGAGAGAACTTATAGCAACCCAAAACCAGTTGAGCCAAGAGATAACTAAGCTTTTAGCCAACAACAATGGACTAGACCCAGCCATTCAAAGGATTTTGAAACTTCAATCCCAATTGTTGCAAGGATTGGTTACTCAAATGATCAACATGGGAGAAAACTTTTCCCAAAGAGCTAATGACAACAAGGATGACAAAGATGTAATTCTAGAAGGAACCCAAGCTAGCAATGTTTTTAGATACAAGGATCATGTATCCAAGGAACAAGAAGATCAATGCCCCAAGAAGAGAGAAAGATCTTCCACCTATGAAGAACAAGAACTAGAAGAACTCCTAGCTTTGGAGAGACCCAAAAAGAAGAAGAAAGACAAAAGCCAGTTGCAGTGTTACAATTGCAAAGAGATGGGACACTATGCCAGTGAATGCCCAGAAAAGAAGAAGAACCAAAGAAACAAACAAAAGGCAATGATACCAAAGGAAAAGAAAGATATCAGCCAAGTGATGTGTTCCAAATGCAAGGAACTAGGCCACTATGCACACAATTGTCCAAGAAAGATGAAGAAAAAGTTAAACAAATCTATGGAGAAACTCAACCTTGGCCCATGAGTCAAGTATGGAAACCAAGGAAATCATGCAAATGTTTGCTTAGAGAAATTTTCCCCAGGACCCCAAGAAGGCCAATGTGTAATTTTGTTTGAAATTTTTAAGGGTGGTAGTACCCTAGTTGTTTTGAACTTGCTTGTAACCCCAGCCTCCCCAAATCTCGGGACGAGATTTATTTTAAGGGTGGTAGCCTGTCACATCCCAAGATTTTCCTAATCTTGTAATGTGAAAATAAATGAATAAAATAAAACTTTGTTTAATTTTCAGAGCCAGAAGAAACTTTTTTAATTCAAATGGAACCTCAAACCAATTTGAATCAAATAAATCCTAAAGAGATTTAAAAAGATAAACTTTTATTAAAGGAAAATAAATATTTAAAATACTATTTTGGATCTCTTAATAGAGATTTGGTTTTCAAAAGAAATAAAAGATTTATGAATAAAGATTATTTTATAAAAAGCCAAATTAAACCTTGACCAAAACTTTGGGAATTGAAACATTTTATTTTAAATAAAAATAGCAAAGGTTTATTTAAATAAATTAATAAGGATTTAATATCCAACTTTATTTAAATAAAAGGTTTTACCATTTTAATTAAAACATCAAAACTTATTAAATTGTTTTAAATAGGTTTTCCAAGTATTTTATATTCACAAATAAAACCTACTAAAGTGTTTTAGCTTTATTTTAGATTTCAAATAAATAACCCAATAAAACAAATCCTATTTGATTTAATAGTAAAAATCTATTAAATGTAATTAATAATGGACACTAAAATAAAAGATTATTTTATATTAAAATAAGTTTCCAAAATTATGTATTTCCCAAATTAAAGCTATTAATTTGATTTTGAAAAATATTTAGGTTTCAAATAAAGATTTTATTAATAAAATCAAACCCTATTTGATTTAATAACTAAGGTCCATTTTTAATTATTAATGGACCCTAAAGTAAAAGGATTATTTTATTTTAAAACAAGTTTTCCAAATATTCCTTATTTCCAAATAAAACCTACTGATTGGGTTTTGAAAATATTTGGATTTTAAATGAAGATTTTATTAATTAAACCAAACCCTATTTTATTAATAAACCATAGTCCATTTTATTTAATTAATAAATGGAACCTAAAAAGATTATTTTATTTTGGAGTGTTGGATTATGTTGATGAACAGAACCAAAAACACAATGCAAAGTTTAATGATTGTTTGAATTGTTGAATTATTTGAATGCTTGAATAATTGCTTGAAATAACAAATCAGGAAATGGAAATGGAAAAAGAAAAAGAATCAGACAGAAAAAAATAATGGAAATGGACTGACCCAACTGAGCCAGCCCAAAACAGCCCATCTAGCCCAACTCCCCTTCCCGAACCGTTTTATTTTCCACTCAGAACCGCACCCACCCAGCAACTGACTGGTGGACCTCCCCCTTTCTCTCCTTTTCTCACTAACAGAGGACCCCACACCCTACTGCTCTTCTTCCCCACCCCGCGGACTGGTTCTTCCTCCCTTCGCCACCGTTGCAGGCTATTAAATCACAACATCAATACGCCTTAACGCAGCCACTTTAACTCGCAGTAATCAAGCTCGATAAAACGCCAGCACGTCCTCTCTCGTTTCCCTCTGACCCCTCCCTCAAGCGCGCCTCCAGGCCGAAGAATTTTGCCAGACACTTCCCTGTCTCCGACGACCTTCCTCGCCAAAGTCCGACCAGCACACACCACCCCGAGCCCCCCCGAGCACCCTGGCAGCTTCCCTACTCCCAGACCTTCCTCCCCGTACCACCCATTTGACCGCGGGCACCCAGAGCATCGGCCTCGACAACATCTGACCGCGCCGCCGTCTGTCTCGCCTCCGACGAGCTCCTCCGGTAATTCTAGACCACCCCGACCCCTCTCGTTCATGCACACGTCATCTCCGTGGCCCCCTGCATCTGATCACGATCTTTTCTTGCCTTCTGGTGAACCACAGAGCCGTCTTCGACCTCGACCGAGCGCATCCGTCGCCAGAACCAACTCCGGCGAGGAATTCTGCTCGTCCCCGTGCGCCCCTCGACGGATCAGTCCCACGTTGAGCATCAGCGTCGCTCCACTAACCTGGTGACCACACTCCCCCTCTGCATCGCTTCCTGTATCGCCGGCGCCGCCGTGAAATAGAGTCGCCGCCGCCAGCAGCCGTCGCAGCGCCGCCCGACTATGGTCGAGCACGCTAGCACCGTCCGATCTAGATCGCAGCGTCACGATAGATTCACTTAACCGAAGGGGTATCAAGCAATCTGTGCCGCACGACCCAACTTAAATCCAACGGTTCGCAACGTGATCCTCACTGAACCGGTATCAGCCAGTGAGATAGCGACGCGTGGCAGGATCTGTTTTAAAATAGGATTTGAAAAACAGATTTAAGTAGCAATTTGAAAACCCTATAACTTTCAAACCACACGTCCAAATTTTGCAAATTTTATATCAATGAATTCAGGAGAACAAGCCCTAGCCAACCATGCCCTTAGGTTAGCAAATAGTAGCTGTTAGATTGTTTGAAATTACAGAAACATTTGTATGCTTGATATGAATGTAAAAATTATTTAAAATTGAATTTAGGGTTAAAACCTTTGGCAATTGGATTGATTTGAACTTACTGACCCTAGGAAACACTTTGTGGACACAAAAATGTATTTGGAGAAATTAAGAAATGATTCTTTAATTTAAAACCATTTCTAGTAAAATAGAAATGTAATTTATTTATTGAAAATAATTTTGAATTAAAACCTTTTAAAAATGGTTTGTTGTGATCTTACTGACCTTAGGAACCAACCCTTGGTGTTAAAAATGATTATGGAAAGATTTAGGTTGGATTATTTGACTTAGTCATTTTCTAGCCAAATAAAAAGAATGGTTTTTGTTATAAAAATGTTTATGAAAAGAAAACTTAAGGAAATGTTTTGGACCAAACCCACTAACCTAAAAACACCAAGTTTTGCAAATTAGCAACTCATTTGATGAACAACTTAAGAGTTTTGCCTTAATAAAAACATTTTTCACCACATGAAATGATGAATGGATTTAAAAATAGTTTTGGACAAAACCCTCTTGCTAATGACTTTACCACTTTGGTAAATGATCAATTTGGATCTTACAAAGTTTAGAAACCCCATAGAGACCCCTTTGCAAAATAAAACTATCTTGTGCATGCTCCCATGCATGAATTGGTCTCCATTGTTTTGTGTGTGTGGAATTGTTTGAGTGATTATTGGTTTGGAATGTAAATTGAATTAGTGCTTGCTTGTTTGACTTGTAGTGAAGTATGAGACTAACAAGATCAAGGAGTGAACCCCCATTCCCTTCCAAAAAGGCAAGTGATGCTTCATACTTTTTGTCCCATTACTATTTCTATGCATTAGTGATTTTGTTTAGTAAACTTGCATGGATTTTGCTAAGTATAGATCTTGCTATAGGAAAACCTAGTAGATGAATCCTTAGTAGGATTTCCTAAGTTAAGTTTCCTATTACTACCAAGCTTAGCCTAGCTAATAAAAAAACATGGGTGGAGAATATATTCACACTATGGAAAAATACTCTAAGTCTAAGGACTTATGTTTTTTTTAATAAAACAACTAAGTTAATGAATCCCCTGGGTGGAATGGGCTTGCTTGGTGGAGATTGGTTGAGTGGTTCACAATGCCATAGACTTGGATTGTGTATCTCACTTGTGGTATGCCACCCAGGCACAAAGAGATTTGAGATGTCAAATGTTGAGAAGCTTCAAGTGCAACCACTTGGCAATATGGTCTCTGCCATGATCATATAGGTTGCAAGAACTTAGCCATATGGACAGTGGGTGGTAGTGTTTGATAGGTTGGAACGCGTCCATTTTGGTCTAAGGGAAAGCTTCTGAAAGATCTTGTCTTGGGAAACCAAGTCTTGTGGGGAAAGTGCACCACCTCTGCAGAGTGTAAAATCTAAGTACTTAGCCATGTCCCTGGTAAAGGACAATTTGAGCATCAAGACATGGAAGCAATCAAGAATCTCATCATTCAAATTTCTAAATTAAAATCTTGTGGTTTGAACAAGGGTTGATTGAATTCTTCAATCATTGATGGAGAGATGGCTTGGTACAAGGATCTTGAAATCTTTGATTGAGGAAAAATGATTTTGTCAAGAAAAAACTTAGTATTTTCAAAATGATAAGAAAAATCTATTTTGAGCAATGCAAGCCTCAACTCCACTTAGCCAAATGCATATAGATGATAGACTCCCCTATACTACCATAGTATCACTTGCCAATACAATTCAAATGTATTGACCCTTTGTGGCTGTAACTTGTATGTTGCAGGTTTGATTGATTTAGTGAGGACTGATTGATTAGGATTACAAAGTCTACAACCAACATCTGCCTGTGGCACTTTGAAGATGATGGACCCCATGCTTATAGTTATTCCGCTGCAATGTAATGTAATAGCCATATGAGCTATGTAAGATGTAATAAATCTATGTTATTCCTGGTTATAAAGTTATATTATGACCTTTGTTTCTTGATATTACATCTTAACTGTGGATGCTAGCTATTGATCCAGGGACTAGCATTGTAAACACAGGAGGCTCTATCTTATCTAAGATTGGGACCCCTACAGATGGTATCAGAGCATTGTGTTGCCTGTAGGATTTGTAAACCCTAGGATTGGACAAAAACCCTTAGAAAAATAGGAGTTATACTTTGATCCAAAACTTATTTACAAAAACACTTGTAAACTCTTTCCTCAGACATTTTGGTTTCAACTCTACTTCTCCTCTACTTCAACTTGATGGAAAAACCTACCCATGGCCAAAGACTACACCATGTGTAAAGGATGACTTCAACTTCTTCAACTCTAATGACTTCAACATCTTCAGCATGTTCACCAAGGACTTCCAACTTGGAAACTACTAAGGACTAAAAATGAGACAAGGAAATCCTACTCAAGATTTAGAGACTAAGGTAATGCAAAATAAGAAGAAACCATCAACAACTTTGAAGTATTGTGACCAAGAGTTTTTCTCAAGGAAACCAAGATCTCATGCAAGAAGAATCAACAAAGAAGGAAAGAAAGATCACAATTAAACCATATAGATGGACCACCAAAATTTAGCTAAGACAAAACACCAACTTATGTGGTGTAACAAAAATATTTTGTTGCCTAAGTATGTGCTTGAACTTTGTTGTTTGAGTGAATTGTTTGGTTTATGATTGCATGCACAGTGCTTGTGTGAATTATGATGTGTGTGATTAGAAATATTTCCTTAGAAATATCTTGCCTATTCTAATCTCCCTTCAAACCCAAATAGATGACTACTCCAAGAAACTCCAACATCAAGGTTGATGACAACACCAACCAAGAAGACAACATGAGAGAACTTATAGCAACCCAAAACCAGTTGAGCCAAGAGACAACTAAGCTTTTAGCCAACAACAATGGACTAGACCCAGCCATTCAAAGGATTTTGAAACTTCAATCCCAATTGTTGCAAGGATTGGTTACTCAAATGATCAACATGGGAGAAAACTTTTCCCAAAGAGCTAATGACAACAAGGATGACAAAGATGTAATTCTAGAAGGAACCCAAGCTAGCAATGTTTTTAGATACAAGGATCATGTATCCAAGGAACAAGAAGATCAATGCCCCAAGAAGAGAGAAAGATCTTCCACCTATGAAGAACAAGAACTAGAAGAACTCCTAGCTTTGGAGAGACCCAAAAAGAAGAAGAAAGACAAAAGCCAGTTGCAGTGTTACAATTGCAAAGAGATGGGACACTATGCCAGTGAATGCCCAGAAAAGAAGAAGAACCAAAGAAACAAACAAAAGGCAATGATACCAAAGGAAAAGAAAGATATCAGCCAAGTGATGTGTTCCAAATGCAAGGAACTAGGCCACTATGCAAACAATTGTCCAAGAAAGATGAAGAAAAAGTTAAACAAATCTATGGAGAAACTCAACCTTGGCCCATGAGTCAAGTATGGAAACCAAGGAAATCATGCAAATGTTTGCTTAGAGAAATTTTCCCCAGGACCCCAAGAAGGCCAATGTGTAATTTTGTTTGAAAATTTTTAAGGGTGGTAGTACCCTAGTTGTTTTGAACTTGCTTGTAACCCCAGCCTCCCCAAATCTCGGGACGAGATTTATTTTAAGGGTGGTAGCCTGTCACATCCCAAGATTTTCCTAATCTTGTAATGTGAAAATAAATGAATAAAATAAAACTTTGTTTAATTTTCAGAGCCAGAAGAAACTTTTTCAATTCAAATGGAACCTCAAACCAATTTGAATCAAATAAATCCTAAAGAGATTTAAAAAGATAAACTTTTATTAAAGGAAAATAAATATTTAAAATACTATTTTGGATCTCTTAATAGAGATTTGGTTTTCAAAAGAAATAAAAGATTTATGAATAAAGATTATTTTATAAAAAGCCAAATTAAACCTTGACCAAAACTTTGGGAATTGAAACATTTTATTTTAAATAAAAATAGCAAAGGTTTATTTAAATAAATTAATAAGGATTTAATATCCAACTTTATTTAAATAAAAGGTTTTACCATTTTAATTAAAACATCAAAACTTATTAAATTGTTTTAAATAGGTTTTCCAAGTATTTTATATTCCCAAATAAAACCTACTAAAGTGTTTTAGCTTTATTTTAGATTTCAAATAAATAACCCAATAAAACAAATCCTATTTGATTTAATAGTAAAAATCTATTAAATGTAATTAATAATGGACACTAAAATAAAAGATTATTTTGTATTAAAATAAGTTTCCAAAAATTATGTATTTCCCAAATTAAACCTATTAATTTGATTTTGAAAAATATTTAGGTTTCAAATAAAGATTTTATTAATAAAATCAAACCCTATTTGATTTAATAACTAAGGTCCATTTTTAATTATTAATGGACCCTAAAGTAAAAGGATTATTTTATTTTAAAACAAGTTTTCCAAATATTCCTTATTTCCAAATAAAACCTACTGATTGGGTTTTGAAAATATTTGGATTTTAAATGAAGATTTTATTAATTAAACCAAACCCTATTTTATTAATAAACCATAGTCCATTTTATTTAATTAATAAATGGAACCTAAAAAGATTATTTTATTTTGGAGTGTTGGATTATGTTGATGAACAGAACCAAAAACACAATGCAAAGTTTAATGATTGTTTGAATTGTTGAATTATTTGAATGCTTGAATAATTGCTTGAAATAACAAATCAGGAAATGGAAATGGAAAAAGAAAAAGAATTAGACAGAAAAAAATAATGGAAATGGACTGACCCAACTGAGCCAGCCCAAAACAGCCCATCTAGCCCAACTCCCCTTCCCGAACCGTTTTCTTTTCCACTCAGAACCGCACCCACCCAGCAACTGACTGGTGGACCTCCCCCTTTCTCTCCTTTTCTCACTAACAGAGGACCCCAGACCCTACTGCTCTTCTTCCCCACCCCGCGGACTGGTTCTTCCTCCCTTCGCCACCGTTGCAGGCTATTAAATCACAACATCAATACGCCTTAACGCAGCCACTTTAACTCGCAGTAATCAAGCTCGATAAAACGCCAGCACGTCCTCTCTCGTTTCCCTCTGACCCCTCCCTCAAGCGCGCCTCCGGGCCGAAGAATTTTGCCAGACACTTCCCTGTCTCCGACGACCTTCCTCGCCAAAGTCCGACCAGCACACACCACCCCGAGCCCCCCCGAGCACCCTGGCAGCTTCCCTACTCCCAGACCTTCCTCCCCGTACCACCCATTTGACCGCGGGCACCCAGAGCATCGGCCTCGACAACATCTGACCGCGCCGCCGTATGTCTCGCCTCCGACGAGCTCCTCCGGTAATTCTAGACCACCCCGACCCCTCTCGTTCATGCACACGTCATCTCCGTGGCCCCCTGCATCTGATCACGATCTTTTCTTGCCTTCTGGTGAACCACAGAGCCGTATTCGACCTCGACCGAGCGCATCCGTCGCCAGAACCAACTCCGGCGAGGAATTCTGCTCGTCCCCGTGCGCCCCTCGACGGACCAGTCCCACGTTGAGCATCAGCGTCGCTCCAGTAACCTGGTGACCACACTCCCCCTCTGCATCGCTTCCTGTATCGCCGGCGCCGCCGTGAAATAGAGTCGCCGCCGCCAGCAGCCGTCGCAGCGCCGCCCGACTATGGTCGAGCACGCTAGCACCGTCCGATCTAGATCGCAGCGTCACGATAGATTCACTTAACCGAAGGGGTATCAAGCAATCTGTGCCGCACGACCCAACTTAAATCCAACGGTTCGCAACGTGATCCTCACTGAACCGGTATCAGCCAGTGAGATAGCGACGCGTGGCAGGATCTGTTTTAAAATAGGATTTGAAAAACAGATTTAAGTAGCAATTTGAAAACCCTATAACTTTCAAACCACACGTCCAAATTTTGCAAATTTTATATCAATGAATTCAGGAGAACAAGCCCTAGCCAACCATGCCCTTAGGTTAGCAAATAGTAGCTGTTAGATTGTTTGAAATTACAGAAACATTTGTATGCTTGATATGAATGTAAAAATTGTTTAAAATTGAATTTAGGGTTAAAACCTTTGGCAATTGGATTGATTTGAACTTACTGACCCTAGGAAACACTTTGTGGACACAAAAATGTATTTGGAGAAATTAAGAAATGATTCTTTAATTTAAAACCATTTCTAGTAAAATAGAAATGTAATTTATTTATTGAAAATAATTTTGAATTAAAACCTTTTAAAAATGGTTTGTTGTGATCTTACTGACCTTAGGAACCAACCCTTGGTGTTAAAAATGATTATGGAAAGATTTAGGTTGGATTATTTGACTTAGTCATTTTCTAGCCAAATAAAAAGAATGGTTTTTGTTATAAAAATGTTTATGAAAAGAAAACTTAAGGAAATGTTTTGGACCAAACCCACTAACCTAAAAACACCAAGTTTTGCAAATTAGCAACTCATTTGATGAACAACTTAAGAGTTTTGCCTTAATAAAAACATTTTTCACCACATGAAATGATGAATGGATTTAAAAATAGTTTTGGACAAAACCCTCTTGCTAATGACTTTACCACTTTGGTAAATGATCAATTTGGATCTTACAAAGTTTAGAAACCCCATAGAGACCCCTTTGCAAAATAAAACTATCTTGTGCATGCTCCCATGCATGAATTGGTCTCCATTGTCTTGTGTGTGTGGAATTGTTTGAGTGATTATTGGTTTGGAATGTAAATTGAATTAGTGTTTGCTTTTTTGACTTGTAGTGAAGTATGAGACTAACAAGATCAAGGAGTGAACCCCCATTCCCTTCCAAAAAGGCAAGTGATGCTTCATACTTTTTGTCCCATTACTATTTCTATGCATTAGTGATTTTGTTAAGTAAACTTGCATGGATTTTGCTAAGTATAGATCTTGCTATAGGAAAACCTAGTAGATGAATCCTTAGTAGGATTTCCTAAGTTAAGTTTCCTATTACTACCAAGCTTAGCCTAGCTAATAAAAAAACATGGGTGGAGAATATATTCACACTATGGAAAAATACTCTAAGTCTAAGGACTTATGTTTTTTTTAATAAAACAACTAAGTTAATGAATCCCCTGGGTGGAATGGGCTTGCTTGGTGGAGATTGGTTGAGTGGTTCACAATGCCATAGACTTGGATTGTGTATCTCACTTGTGGTATGCCACCCAGGCACAAAGAGATTTGAGATGTCAAATGTTGAGAAGCTTCAAGTGCAACCACTTGGCAATATGGTCTCTGCCATGATCATATAGGTTGCAAGAACTTAGCCATATGGACAGTGGGTGGTAGTGTTTGATAGGTTGGAACGCGTCCATTTTGGTCTAAGGGAAAGCTTCTGAAAGATCTTGTCTTTGGAAACCAAGTCTTGTGGGGAAAGTGCACCACCTCTGCAGAGTGTAAAATCTAAGTACTTAGCCATGTCCCTGGTAAAGGACAATTTGAGCATCAAGACATGGAAGCAATCAAGAATCTCATCATTCAAATTTCTAAATTAAAATCTTGTGGTTTGAACAAGGGTTGATTGAATTCTTCAATCATTGATGGAGAGATGGCTTGGTACAAGGATCTTGAAATCTTTGATTGAGGAAAAATGATTTTGTCAAGCAAAAACTTAGTATTTTCAAAATGATAAGAAAAATCTATTTTGAGCAATGCAAGCCTCAACTCCACTTAGCCAAATGCATATAGATGATAGACTCCCCTATACTACCATAGTATCACTTGCCAATACAATTCAAATGTATTGACCCTTTGTGGCTGTAACTTGTATGTTGCAGGTTTGATTGATTTAGTGAGGACTGATTGATTAGGATTACAAAGTCTACAACCAACATCTGCCTATGGCACTTTGAAGATGATGGACCCCATGCTTATAGTTATTCCGCTGCAATGTAATGTAATAGCCATATGAGCTATGTAAGATGTAATAAATCTATGTTATTCCTGGTTATAAAGTTATATTATGACCTTTGTTTCTTGATATTACATCTTAACTGTGGATGCTAGCTATTGATCCAGGGACTAGCATTGTAAACACAGGAGGCTCTATCTTATCTAAGATTGGGACCCCTACATGAACTGAAAGAGCTCAAGAAGCAGCTAGGAGAACAGTTACAGAAAGGGTTTATTCAACCAAGTTCTTCATCTTGGGGAGCCCCAGTATTGTTCGTGGAGAAGAAGGATAGAACACAAAGATTATGTATTGACTACCATTCTCTCAACGAGGTTACCATCAAGAACAAGTATCCTTTACCAAGAATCAACGATTTGTTTGATCAGCTAGAAGGAGCATGTGTATTCTCGAAGATTGATCTTCGGTCAGGTTATTTTCAACTCAAAATAAGAGAACAAGACATACCAAAAACAGCATTCACCACAAGATATGGATTGTATCAGTATACTGTGATGCCTTTTGGTTTAACCAACGCTCCGGCATACTTCATGAATATGATGAACAAGGTGTTCATGGAATTTCTTGACAAGTTCGTTGTCGTTTTCATCGATGACATCTTGGTCTACTCCAAGAGCAAGGAAGAACATGAAAGACACTTACGCTTGATACTTGAGAAACTGAGGGAACATAAACTTTATGCCAAATTCAGCAAGTGTGAGTTCTGGTTAGAGAAAGTTGGTTTTCTTGGTCACGTAAGGACGAAGGATGGTGTGGCAGTTGATCCTGCTAAGGTTTCAGCTGTGACAGAATGGGAATAACCCAAGAATGTGAAAGAAGTTCGTAGTTTCCTCGGCTTAGCAGGTTACTACAGAAGGTTCATTGAAAATTTCTCGAAGGTTGCTAAGCCAATGACGGAATTGCTAAAGAAGGACAAGAAATTTGCTTGGTCTGAAGGTTGTGAAGTCAGCTTCCAAGAATTGAAGAAGAGACTAGTGACAGCACCAGTTCTATGTCTGCCAGATTTGGAAAAGGATTTCCAAGTATATTGTGATGCGTCTCATCAAGGTTTGGGTGCCGTACTTATGCAAGACGGTAAAGTCGTAGCCTATGCTTCGAGACAACTCAAAACTCATGAAGTAAACTATCCTACTCATGATTTGGAGTTGGCCTCTGTCGTCCATGCACTCAAAACATGGAGACATTACCTTTTGGGAAAACGATGTAAAGTATTCACCGATCATAAAAGCTTGAAGTATATCTTCACCTAGAAGGAAATCAACATGAGACAAACAAGATGGCTAGAACTTATCAAGGATTACGACTTAAGTTTGCAATACCACCCCGGTAAAGCAAATGTAGTAGCGGATGCTCTAAGTCGTAAGAAGTTTGTAAATGGCCTTACCAAAGGTGATTTGCCAGAAGACTTGTGTAAACAATTCAAAGAACTCAGATTGGAAATTGTGCCTGAAGGACATCTCATGTCTTTGGATGTTCAACCCACTTTGTTGGACAAGATACGAGAAGCTCAGAAGACCGATAAGGAAATTAAAAAGATTAAGGAAAATATTAGCCTAGGGAAAGCTAAGAGTTTCCATATAGACGAACAAGGTACTTTATGGCACGGGAAACGTATATGTGTTCCACAAGACCCGGAGTTGCGGAAACTGATCTTAGAAGAAGGTCACAAATCTCTGTATTCCATTCACCCAGGAAACACCAAGATGTACATGGATATGAAAGAAAGATTTTGGTGGAACAATCTAAAAAGGGACATCGCCGAGCATATTGCTTTGTGTGATGTGTGTAGCAGAGTAAAAGCGGAGCACCAGAAACCAGCGGGTTTACTTCAACCACTGCCTATTCCTGAATGGAAGTGGGAAAATATTGGTATGGATTTCATTATCGGATTACCAAGGACAAGGTCAAGGTATGATTCCATATGGGTAGTAGTGGATCGCCTAACTAAAGTGGCTCATTTTATACCCGTGAAGACAACCTATACAAGTGCCAAGTTAGCAAAAATCTACATGAGCAGAATCGTATGCCTTCACGGTGTGCCTAAGAGTATTGTATCAGATAGAGGAACTCACTTCACTTCTCACTTTTGGAGACAGCTTCATGAATCTTTGGGAACAAGATTGGAATTCAGCACTGCTTTTCATCCACAAACTGATGGACAAACAGAAAGGACTAACCAAATTCTTGAAGACATGTTGAGGGCATGTGCCTTAGACTACGGAGCAAGTTGGGATGAAAGCTTGCCTTATGCAGAGTTCTCTTACAATAACAGTCATCAATCTAGTATTGGAATGGCACCGTTTGAGTTACTCTACGGAAGGAAGTGTACCACCCCATTGTTATGGGATGGTGTGGGAGAAAGAAGCTTGTTTGGACCTGATCTTATCAAAGACGCCGAAGAGAAAGTCAAATTGGTTAAAGACAGGTTGAAGGTAGCACAATCCCGACAGAAAAGCTACACAGATTCTAAACGTAGAGAAGTCACCTACGAAGTTGGGGAGAAGCTCACATGGTTGAAGTGCCCCACGGCTAAAACAGGCGTGGCTCACCTGTGGGCAGTGCCCTACTACACTACTAGGAAAATGGTCGTTTGTGGCGCACCTGAAAGGCCCATCCGTGGCGCACCAGTAGTGCGCCACGGGCCTTGCGCTACGGCTATCTCTCAGCCGTGGCGCACTGCCTAGTGCGCCACGGTTGTGTAGAGATAGGCGTAGCGCACCAGCTAGTGCGCCACAGAAGTTTGGCATGGTGCGCTACCCCTTTTATCTTCTGTGGCGCACTACCCAGTGCGCCACTAAACATCCATGGTGCGCTTTAGGGGTAGTGCGCCACAGAAGGTAAAACATGTGCACCACAGATGTATTTTTTGTTTTTTTTTAATTTCCAAGCCAGATTATATGCAATACAGATTATATACAATATTACAGCAGATATACACACACAGATACAAGATATACAATTATATATATAAATACTCGATATGAAAAACAAGATTGAAACAAATACATATAGATAAGTCTCATACATGAATACATAGTCCAAGTTACATTGTTTTGATCATGTTACAAAGTAGTAGTTGGTGACATGCGAATACATGTGTTGATCGAACAAGTTAGAGCTCGGAAGCTCGCCTAGACATCTAAACTAGCTAGCTAGACACAAACGCGGGATAAATAACCAAAGAAGATAAGCATGATCACCGCCGCGACGAAGGTGTAGGTCTTCATCCGGTTCCTTGTCCTAACTCCCGCTAGATAGCGCGTGTATCTATCTTCCGCCTCCGCCATAGTGTTGTACCCTTTGTAGCTATTGCCGCTGAAACAGTGCACCTGTCTCCGGCAGTCTTCCCAATCATCGTAGACTCCGGGAACCCGTCCCTTGTACACGACGTACCACGTCATCTACAAGTTGACAATAATAACTAACCGGTGATTGAAAAAACATGTATAATTAAAGTCGCATATGAAGATACACTTATAGAAAGTACTCTTAAATCAAAAAGAGCAAACTCAAAAAGCATGCCTCATATATAACTAGCTAGGTCGTTGGACACAGGAATTGCTTATGACGGGACTGTTAGCCAAGTAGGATGCACAATTCCTGGACTTGTGCATATCACAAGGCTAACAATCCCGTCATAGCACATTCACATATATATTGTGCCACGACATTTCAATCATCGGCATATTCTCGAAAAAGACAAAAATAACTCGAAAAGCATGCCTCATATATAACTAGCTAGGTCGTTGGACACAGGAATTGCTTATGACGGGACTGTTAGCCAAGTAGGATGCACAATTCCTGGACTTGTGCATATCACAAGGCTAACAATCCCGTCATAGCACATTCACATATATATTGTGCCACGACATTTCAATCATCGGCATATTCTCGAAAAAGACAAAAATAACTCGAAAAGCATGCCTCATATATAACTAGCTAGGTCGTTGGACACAGGAATTGCTTATGACGGGACTGCTAGCCAAGTAGGATGCACAATTCCTTGACTTGTGCATATCACAAGGCTAACAATCCCGTCATAGCACATTCACATATATATTGTGCCACGACATTTCAATCATCGGCATATTCTCGAAAAAGACAAAAATAACTCGAAAAGCATGCCTCATATATAACTAGCTAGGTCGTTGGACACAGGAATTGCTTATGACGGGACTGTCAGCCAAGTAGGATGCACAATTCCTGGACTTGTGCATATCACAAGGCTGACAATCCCGTCATAGCACATTCACATATATATTGTGCCACGACATTTCAATCATCGGAATATTCTCGAAAAAGACAAAAATAACTCGAAAAGCATGCCTCATATATAACTAGCTAGGTCGTTGGACACAGGAATTGCTTATGACGGGACTGTGAGCCAAGTAGGATGCACAATTCCTGAACTTGTGCATATCACAAGGCTCACAATCCCGTCATAGCACATTCACATATATATTGTGCCACGACATTTCAATCATCGGCATATTCTCGAAAAAGACAAAAATAACTCGAAAAGCATGCCTCATATATAACTAGCTAGGTCGTTGGACACAGGAATTGCTTATGACGGGACTGTCAGCCAAGTAGGATGCACAATTCCTGGACTTGTGCATATCACAAGGCTGACAATCCCGTCATAGCACATTCACATATATATTGTGCCACGACATTTCAATCATCGGCATATTCTCGAAAAAGACAAAAATAACTCACACTTGTCGTCCGAGAACCAAAGAGTAAGCAAAAAAACCAAAGAGTAAGCAAAAAAACCAAAGAGTAAGCAAAAAAACCAAGCATTGATTGATATATAATAATAATAAGCAAAATAAGTAAGCGGTGATTCATAAACCTAATAAGATAAGTACACTTGTCGTCCACACACACACAAAGGTCATCTATAGTTTGCAACTACAACTAGGCCAACATCAAGCCTTCTGGCTCGGCTTAGGGAACGGGAGGACGCCCTGCCTCGTCATGAACTTCCTATAGTCACCCTGCATCTCTAGGCGATCTTCTATGTCACGGTTATTCGGGATATTTCCTCCGTAGAAGATCCCCCCCGAAGTCATGACATCACGAAAGATGATTGCCCCAAACTGCTGCTGGATGCGATACATCTCTTGTCTAATATCCGAATCATTGATCTTGGCCTTTGCTTCGGCCCACTGTTTGAGATGATCTGGCAGCGTAGAATTCTGCTGGTCAAGTAGGAACGCCCTCATGTGATGGAGTGCGTAGTAGGCTTCCTTCTTACTGTTTTCCGGCTCCTTCACCCAGGGGAACTCTGTTACGTGGTTGAAGACGTGCCTGCCGAACTTGACCTTCTTACGCACGAAGCTGGTGCCTTCCGTCGAGGCAAAGCCAGTGAGAGCATCATCCAGAACTTCCTTGATCTTGTCGTAGTTTTTCTTCTTTTCTAGACTCCCCGAGTCGAAATACGTGGCGTGGGAATGCTTCGGCGATAAGGAGATGAGCGTGCAGTGTTCATCTCTGCGCAAAAAATTCAAATGGAATGTGTTGAAAAAAGAATGATGATGATCTAATAAAGCCAATCGACGGTGGCGACTGAATAACGACTTACTCGGGAAAGTAAGGCACGAGAATGTATTCCTTTGTCTTGTTCGCCACGAGGATTCTTTTTAGGTACGAGGCCACGATACGTCGTTCGGCGGGGGAACCCAAGCAGCCGTCACGCATGTAGTAGGGGTCCACTATAGCGATGCCCGGTGTGTTCTCTCTAATGATCTGCGTGGCCAGGCTGAGAGAAAAGAGACGGACCATGGTATAGTGCAGCGGGTATAGGTGGAACATATTGAAGATGTCCTCGAACCGCAGGAAGAACAGATCCGCGGGGGCAGTGTCGACGAAGCCCAAGCCTGGTGGCACCTTAACCACGAATACCGGGTGCGAGGGATCTTTCTCCGATAGAAGGCGTCTCTCTATCGTCAGCACGCCGTCATGCACACTCTGCAGTTCCGAACTGGCGAGCTTCCGCAAATTCTTAGGTAGCATGGGCTCACCCGCCACATGAATCCTCCACATAATACCCTCGGGTCTTGGTGGCCCGTCCCGAAACCTGATCGGATTCGCAGTTGTTGACGCCACCGGCTGGCTCGAGCTGCTAGATTTTCTTTTCCTGCCCTTTTTTCCTTTTGGAGAGCGGGCAGGCACCGCAATCTGAGCACCGGCCGCCCTATGTAGTGTGTCAGGGCTTAGAATAAAGGGCCGGTTGGTTGTATCAGCTGGCTCTGTAAAGGCGCAAGCTGGAGGCGTCTCCTGAGAACCAAACAGACGCTTGGTGATAGTGGCTTTCTCTGTGGGGCCACCAGCTAGGTCTTCTTCGTTGCCAAACTGAGTGCTGAAGAAGTGATCATTCCAGTCTTCGAAGTCCTCGGCCGCCGGATCCTGCGCCATGTGCATATCATCAACATGATCATCCGACCCACCGCGTGGAGGTGACGGCGAGGGCGGTAAGGGGGCCTTGCCACCGCTTGTCGCTGGCACGACAGGCGGTGCTGTTGTCTGTGGCGTGATGGCCCCCGCCGTACCCAAACGGATCATGCTCTTTGGCCATAGCATGAACAAGCCGAAGCAACTTCTGAGGACAGACGACTCTTCTTCATCCGCTCCTGGGGGTTGAATGGGAGGTTCCAGGTCGTCGCAGCCCCTTAGCACCCGACTAATTTTAACCCTGTGCACGCTATCTGGCATCGGCTTTGAGTGGAACGTGCGCTGCAAGGGTTGAACGATGGTACCCTTGGCAACATCCCTCAGCTCGTTGTTCACGTAGCATAAGAGAGTGCAAGGAACATCCGTCTGCGGAAAACATGTACGGCGTCGTCAGAGCGAGACGCCACAAGAGTAATATATAGATGGCATGAAATGCGGTAATTAAAGCAATTTGTTTACCGTGATGGCGTCGAGATCGGCTAATGTCGAGGCACCGCATACGGCGACGGGCGTGCAAGAGACGGAAGGGCTGCTTGATGGCGCGGTGCTGGCCGCCGGTGTATTCTCCCTACCGACGGGTGCTTGGAGCTCCGGTGCCGCCGCGACGATGGCAGGGGGGGCACCAACATGTACTCCGGCGCCGCGGTGATGGCAGGGGGAGTCACCAACACTTGCGGCGCCGCGGTGCTAGCGGGCGGAGTCACGAACACGTAGTTCGCCTGATTCGTCGGCGCCGCGTTGTTCGAGTGGCTGCTGACCATGCTTGGAATCGGGCACGGCCCTACTCGACCACCCGCACTCCAGTTCGCTATTGACTCCACCAAGGTAGGCAGGAAGGACGTAAGGGTGATTGCCAGGTTGTCTTGGACGATCTGCGGGATCCGCGCCACTTGTGCCTTAAGTTCTTGAACCTCTCTGTTTTCCTCCTCGCTCCTTCCCGACGGCGCCACATGCGTCCTCGGCGGTGGACCAAAATGATCCACCCAATTCTTACCCCCGAGGCCGGCCAGACGGCCAGCCGACGACGGCTTCTTCGTAACCGGCTCTATTTTCTTGGCCCGGTTCATCGCCCTGTTAAAAGGGTTATCCCACCGGGTGGCCGCCGTCGACCCCTGGGATGAGGAACCCTGGGATCCATGACTAGCAACAATTTCCTCCTCCTGCAGAAGAAGTAACAGTGAATCATTTAGATCATCGATTAGATTGCAATCGTGTTGATCACTGGTAATTAGATTATACTTACCACAATTTCCTCGAATTCCTTCACCGCAGGATCCGCGGTGAGTTGTTTAGTTTTTGGGTCCACATGGTAACGGGCCCTGATGAAGTTTCGAACCTGCCCGGGTTCGAATTTAGCAAAGGGGTTTTCTATCCCCTTGGATCTATACTCTTCGTCCTCCTTATTCCATTTGGCCTCCGCGGTTCTGTATCCACCAGATCCGAGATGGTGATGACCTATATTCATCGCCTGCAGCACCTTTCCCCGATTACTATTGGCCAGGGCTCTTTCGGATTCACACCTCTCCTTGAACTCCCGGAACTGATCTTCGGTGATCTGCGGGTCAATCTTCTGGATCTCCTCGAGACTTTTGCCTTCTTTATAGATCTTCTTCTTTATCCGGGCTCTCCAGCTGGCCAGGGCGGTGCTCATCTTTGTGAGGGCTGATTTGTTTACTTCGTTCCCATGATAATTTGTGTTCTGATACTTAGCGGGGAACTTGTATCTGGCGTGCAGCTTCTCGAAGAGGAGTGTGCGCAAGTGGCCATTATCTTTATGCCGGAGATTCTCGGTGTTGATCGAGATGGTTGTCCGGGTGATCGCCGCCACTTGCCCACCGTACCCTTTGACGACAAGGGCGGGCTCCAAAGGAACCCCTGATGGGCTCACTTCGGTAATTTCCTCCCTGACCGTGCCGACCGTGTTCGGGCGCCGGTCCTTCGGCTTCTTCTTCTTAGGAGGGTTGCTACCACTCCCTGTGCCCTCGCCGCCATCAGTGGTTTCATCGTCCGCCGTTCCTTCGGCTTCTTCCTCCGCGTCTTCCATCTCATCATCCTCGCTCTCCGAAGGATGGTATTCTTCATCGTCTTCTAGACGCTGGGCCGCCTCCCAGAATGTCAATTGTTTATTCGGAGGTCTGAGTTCTCCTTCAGCGCTGATGCGCTTAGAACATCCAGCCTCGTCGTTATCACACATCTTTGCACTAATAAAAAACAAATAATTGGTTAAATGCACGGAAAAATCCGGCACGACCTTTGCTAAGTTTCTTAAACTAGGAGTGCCCGATTTCTGCCAAAACGGAAGTTAATCAACATTCCGGCAAAAATCGGGACTCATTTCATACAAGAACCTGCATATATATGGCCAGCATAGCTAGCACACAATAAATGGCCATCATAGCCAGCACAACCAACATAAATGGCCCAGTATAGCCAGCATAACTGCACAACCAGCACACAATAAATCTGTTTCAGGAAAAAAATGGAGCAACTAGAATAAATGGCCAACACACAAACAGTACATCAAGCATAAATGGCCAGGTTTCAGGTTTGGACTTAGCAGTTTCAGGTTTTAGGTTTGGACTTAGCAGTTTCAGGTTTGGACTTAGCAGTTTCAGGTTTCAGCAAGCATAAACAATGTAAAAATGCAAAGACAAAAACTGTTCCCACCCAGAGAGAGGAGTTTCTGGAGCATGGTCCAGGTGATCCTTAGCTCCAGCCACTCAGATGTAACCCCAAGAAGCATATATATGCATGGACAGCAGCTTTGCACAATAGTATATAGCAATAAAAAAGGGAACTGTTGTTCAGTAGAAAAAAAATTAGTTAACTTGACCTTCTTGTCAGCCTTGTCCTTGTTATGCTCTAGAACTAACCTGATTAAAATCACACAATATACTGCACTAACTGCAGTAACTGATTAAATGAATATTGACAGTAGCATTCCTTATATACTTCTCCATTTGAGTGGAAATTGAACAATAAAATTGAATTATTTTAATCAGAGTAGTAAAGAAAATCCTCAAATAAGAAAGCCCTTGAATTATTCTAGAAAAAGTAAATCATCAAACAAGAAAGCTTATCTACCATGAACATTCAGTGAACATTACTCATGTCAGTAGCAGTGAACGCCGATGGAGTAATTGCTTAGAGTAATTAGTGAATATTGTTGAGTGAACAATATTCAGTACTAAGAACAATAAGAAAAACAACACTCTTGTTAGATGTGCTTTCAGACATCTTCTTAGTAGGCAACCTGTCACTGTATTCACAGACCTGGAAACTATTCAAAGAGAAACTAGAGTGATCAAGGTACAGCAGTACACTTGTGTAACCTGAAGGTTACACACGCTTGCTCCTACACCTCTTTTAGTACTTGTCCACTAAAGTAAATCTTGACATTAAGGCATTTCAACTTTAGTAAACTTCATACTTAGCAAGAACTTCATGAAACTTCAGATTGTTTAGAATGACATTCAATATGACAATGTCAAACTGTACTTTTAATTGATGATTGTGTGTTATTTCAGTTTCTTCCATATCATAATATCCCTCCCAAAATAACTATGACTTCACGAATTAACACATAGTATTAAACAGGGAATCAACTCCAATGCAAGCCACCATGTTCTGTGTGTCAAAAATGATTGCAATAGGCTTAGTTTAAACCAACAAGACAAAAAATTTCAGAAAATCTGAACATTTCCTACTCTGAATCCTAAGAACCCTAACTTTGAACCCTTACTCTGAATCCTACTCTGAATCCCCTAAGTGAATGGATGCAACGAGAGGGGAGAGAGGGGGAGAGGGGAGAGGGTGATTCTCACCTCCGGACTGCGGACGATGAGGGCCTTCTCCTTCACGGACTGCGCGGCGACTGCGACCTCCTCCTCCACGAAACGAGCGCGACCCCCTCCTCTTGGCGTGGCGACTGCGACCTCCTCCTCCTGGACTGCGACCTCCTCCTGGGCACGGGCCTGCTCCTCCACGGCAGCGCGGCGACTGCGACCTCCTCCTCCACGAAACGAGCGCGACCCCCTCCTCTTGCAGTGGCGACTGCGACCTCCTCCTCCTGGACTGCGACCTCCTCCTGGGCACGGGCCTGCTCCTCCACGGCAGCGCGGCGGTGGCGGCGGTGGCGGTGGCGGCGGTGGCGGTGGTGGTGTCTGTGAGATGCAGCCGTGCGTGCAGTGTGGTGTCTGTGAGATGCAGATCGAGCGGCGCAGTTGACTAGTCCAACCCACACACGCGTAGCGCACCCTGGCCAAGTGCGCTACGGATAACCGTAGCGCACTTGGCCAGGGTGCGCTACGCGTGTGTGGGTTGGACTACCAGATAAGAGGGCGGCCATCCCTTCTGTTAGCACTAGTACTGTCATAGCCCACTGGTTCTGCCCCTTATTCTAAACTATGAGCACCCAGGTTCGAATCCTGGTGCTCCACTTTTTTATTTTTATTTTAAAAATACTTTTAAATGTACCAAAAAATGTCCAAAAGTGGTGATTTATGCCATACAAGTTTTGTTTTGTTTTTAAAATAGTTTTAAATATTCCAAAAATGCAAAAAGTAGTGATATATGTCATAAAAGTGTTACAAATATGATTCAAAGTATAACTAAATTTCATAATAATTTGTCCATGAATATTACAATCTTTTTCGACCACGCGTTTACAATATTTTTTGAGCTAGCGTTTTACAATCTTTTTACCCTTCTTTGTCGCGGTTGAATAATTTAGCCCCGGCACTTTAATGTTTCTTCTTTCGAACGGGCTACCTTTTTTGGGTAGGGTTGTCCTTTTTCTTCTTGTGATGTATGTTGCTGCATCGTAGTCGTCGTCATCTTCAATCTTTGGATCGCCGTACTGGTCGAAGTCTTGCTCATTGGCGACTCCATCCATTCCAGTATGGCAACTCCCAGAAAACAGACCTTGTTTTCCATACCTTCATCAGCGGCTTGTCTTGTTGCTGCCTCTTTCGCTTCTTTCCAGGCTTAGGACAATCTTTCCAGTTTTTCAGCAACTCTTCCACTTCTTCGCTGCTCCTACGCTCTGGGATTCCTCGGGTCTCTGATTTGCCATCGAACAGGTCTCCACGTTTTCTCCATGGATCATTCTTGCCGAGCCACCTCCGGTGCGCCATGAACACGGTTTTCGATGACCCTGGATCTTTCTCTAGTTGGAGATAGCTTGTGTTATCCATGCACCTAACGCATGCGTGGAATCCTTGGATAACCTGCCCCGAGATATACCCGCAACCTGGATAGTCTTGCACCGTAGTGACCAACGCGGCTCTCATAGTGAAATAATCTTGTGCGACGGCGTCGTAAGTATTGGCTCCAGATTCCCATAACGTGGCTAGCTCCTCTTTCAACAGCCCGAGATACAGATTGATGTCGGTACCAGGTTGTTTCGGCCCTTGAATTAGCATACTCATTTGTATGTACTTCTTCTTCATGCACAACCATGGAGGGAGGTTGTACATCCATACAAACACAGGCCAAGTGCTGTGCGTGCTGCTCTGGCTACCGAACGGATTGAGTCCATCGATGCTCGCACCAAGCCTGATGTTCCTCGAATCTCCACCGAATTCTGGGAATTCGAGGTCCAATGCTTTCCACTGGCTAGCATCTGAAGGGTGCGTCAGCAGCTCATCCTTTTCGGGGTCATCATCATCTCCTGGCTTCTTCCTTTCCGCATGCCATCGCATGAGCTTCGCTTCCTTAGGGTCCGCGAAATAGCGATGCAGACGAGGGGTGATAGGAAAGTACCATACCACTTTTCGAGGTGCTTTCTTCCCTTTCTTGTATCGACTCACGCCGCACACCGGACATGTGGTTTTCTTCGCGTCCTCGCCCCGATAAATGATGCAATCGTTGATGCATACGTGATATCTAACGTGCGGTAGATCGAGAGGACAGACGATTTTCTTGGCATCCTCGATACTAGTTGGACATGTGTTCCCCTCCGGGAGACGATCGTGCCAGAATGCCATCATATCGTCGAAGCTTGCGTCGCTCAATTTGTGCTTTGCCTTCATCTCCATAGCCTTGAGCGTTACATTCAACCGGGTATCATCGGGCCTGCATCCTTCATACAATGGAGTAACCGCGTCTTTCTCAAGTTGCGCAAGCTTGGCTTTCTCTCTAGCGGCAGCCCTGGCGTTACTCGTCTGCTTGAGAAGCAGCTCTTGCACATAAGGGTCCCGCACCCAGCCTGACGTTGTTCCATCGTCGTCTGCTCCTCCGCCATCTAGATCATCATCATCCCGGTCTGCTTCCGTACCTTCACCATCTCCAGGAGCCTCTTCATCATCTCGCCCGTTCTCGCCGTGATGATGATCACCGTCTCCATCATCTACGCCATCGCTTATCCAACGAGTGTATCCATCCATGAAACCATGGCGGAGCAGGTGCGCCTGCAGATTCCCGGAATCTGGGTCGATCACCCAGTTGAGTTTGCATCTTCTGCACGGACATCTTATATCTGTCTTGTTATTTCGTATCATGTCGGCCGTCGCACATTTCAAAAATCTAGCCACAATGCCTTCGCTCATTATGCGGACCATTTTGCCTGCACGATGTACACGGTACAATTTTGAAGTCTATTAGAACCACATAATGAATGCATGCATGCAATGGTCGATAGAAAATTTCGGCATGACCTATCCTAAAATTAGGACCTTTGCGAAATGCCAAAGTCTTGCCAAAATGGAAATGAATCAACATTTTGGCAAAACAATGGCAACTTGTTCACATACAAACACAAGAGAGAGAGAGACCGATCCATACACACATGAACATATCATTATCCTCTCCATACACACATGCATGAGCATCATCGATACTCTCCATATACACACACATATGACCATCGATCCTAGCTCTCCACACATACACACATCATGACATGAGCATCGATCATCTACATACATATGAGCACATGCATCATCCATATACACATGAACACATCCTTACATGGACAACTTACCGAGATGAGAGACCGATCGCGAGAAAGATGGAAAGGAGAGGTGCGCGCGTCGACCGGGAGACGGATAGATGAGAGACCGGAGACCTCCTCTATTACTTATGTAACATCCAAAGCAAGTTTTACATGCTAAAAATGGTGAATGTGTGGAGAAATTGAGGTGGGAAGGAGAAGATCCCGACTAGATCTAAGGAGGAAGAAGAAGGGCAAAGTGAAGTGTGGGGTGGTGTGGATGTGGTCACACATGTGCACATAAAGTGCTGTCTTAAAAAAATCGACACATCCGTGGCGCACACGGCAAGAGTGCGCCACAGGGAGTACAAACTTCTATGGCGCACTAGGCAGAGTGCGCCACAGATGCTCCTAGTCCCTGTGGCGCACTAGGCGGAGTGCGCCACAGAAGTTAGTGGCCGTCTCAGAGCAGAGGTGGGCATGCGCTCAGTCGTAGCGCACCATGCACACGTGCGCCACAGATGACCCTAACAACCGTGGCGCACGTGTGCATGGTGCGCTACAGAAGTTTGGCGTGTGGCCAACAGGGCCCTGGCCCACACATATCTGTGGCGCACTAGGGTCATGTGCGCCACGGATGTTCTAGTTATTAGTAGGGCACTGCCCACAGGTGAGCCACGCCTGTTTTAGCCGTGGGGCACTTCAACCATGTGAGCCACGGATGTGCTGATTACCTATAGCCGTTTTCCTAGTAGTGCTAGTAACTAGAACAACCGTGGCGCACATGACTATAGTGCGCCACAAATGTGTGTGGTCCAGGGCCCTGTTGGCCACACGCCAAACTTCTGTAGCGCACCATGCACACGTGCGCCACGGTTGTTAGGGTCATCTGTGCGCCACGGTTGTTAGTGTCATCTGTGGCGCACATGGGGGGGTGCGCTACGCCTAAGCGCACGCCCCCTCTGCTGTGAAACGGCCACAAACATCTGTGGCGCACATGGCATAGTGCGCCACAGATGTATAAACTTAGCCGTAGGGCACTCTGCCCTAGTGCCCTACGCCTAAGTGGCATGCACCAACTCCACTCCCCCCCCCTCCGTGGATCGCCTTTTTAGGGTTTGCAAAAAATAAACGAAAATGATAAACACTTCAAAAAATTAAATCCTTTCATATTTAGGTAGGTAATGTGGTATAGCTTCTAGTAAAATTAACAAAAATGAGTTTCGACTTTATTTGCAAAAAAAGTCATGCCACGGTAAAAAGGCCATAACTTTTGCATACGATATCGAAAAAAATCGTATAATATACCAAAATGACGAGAACGAGATTTCACATCTGCTCGCGATTTTTTAGATTTTCAAAATTCGAAAAGAGTAAAAAGTTACGGTCAAAAAACCGTTTTTTCCTGCAGAAAAAAAAAACAGGGCGACTTATCCGTAGCGCACCTACACCTAGTGCGCCACGAATAATCTTGGGCGGGATTCAAATTTGAATCCCCACCCCGCCCTCCTCCCTTTTCCTTTCCCCTTTTCCCTTCCCCTTTTCCCTCTTCCTCTCCCTTTCCCTTCTCCTTCTCCCTTCTCCCTTCTCCCTTCTCCCTTCTCCCTTCTCCCTTCTCCCTTCTCCCTTCTCCCTTCTCCCTTCTCCCTTCTCCCTTCTCCTTCTCCTCTCCTTGAAGTGACGGCGCGACGTCGACCTCCTTCTCCTCCTCCTCACAGTGACAACGGGCGACGTCGACCTCCCTTCCTCCCTCTCTTCCTACCTCCCTCTCTTCTTCTCCTCCTCCTCTTCTTCTCCTCATCTTCCTCCTCTGCCTCCTCTTCTTCTCCTCCTCTGCCTCCTCTTCTTCTTCTCCTCCTCTTCCTCCTCTTGTTCTCCTCCTCTTCTTCTCCTCCTCTTCCTCCTTTCCCTCCTCTTCTTCTTCTCCTCCTCTTCTCCTCCTCTTCCTCCTATTCTCCTCCTCCTCCTTGCAGTTCCGATGACGACAACAAGGTGACGACGAGGAGGTGACGACGAGGAGGCGACGACGGCGACCTGCACCGACGCGCGACGACACTGACGACGAGATCCAGATCTGCTGCTTTTTTTTGAATTTTGAAATTTATATCCGTGGCGCACAGCACCTAGTGCGCCACGGTTATCGTTTCATACGTGTGGCGCACCTGCCCAAACTTCTGTGGCGCACTGGCATGTGCGCCACGCCTGTATCTAAACTTCTGTGGCGCACTAGGCAGTGCGCCACGGCTGAGAGATAGCCGTAGCGCAAGGCCCGTGGCGCACTACTAGTGCGCCACGGATGGGCATTTCGGGTGCGCCACTAACAGCCTGTTTCCTAGTAGTGCCATGAGAGAAAACCAAGTATGGACTTTGGTGGACCCTCCTAGCGACCGAAAGGCTGTTGAGTGCAAATGGATTTTCAAGAAGAAAACGAACGCGTATGGTAATGTTACTGTCTATAAAGCACGACTTGTCGCGAAAGGTTTTCGACAAGTTCAAGGTGTTGACTACGATGAGACTTTCTCTCCCATAGCGATGTTTAAGTCCATTCGGATTTTATTAGCATTTGCTGCGTTTCATGATTATGAAATATGGCAGATGGATGTCAAGACTGGGTTCCTCAATGGCAACATTGATGAAGAGTTGTATATGATGCAACCCGAAGGTTTTGTCGATCCTAAGGATGCTGATAAAGTGTGCAAACTTCAGCGTTCCATTTATGGACTGAAGCAAGCATCTCGGAGTTGGAACCTTCGTTTTGATCAAGTGATCAAGAGCTTTGGATTTGTTCCAAATTGCTATGAAGCTTGTATCTACAAGAAAGTGAGTGGGAGCTCGGTGACATTTCTGTTACTATATGTGGATGACATATTGATTATTGGAAATGACATTAACATGCTTAACGATGTGAAGAGTTATTTGAACAAGTGTTTTTCAATGAAAGACCTAGGTGAAGCTGCTTATATATTGGGCATCAAAATCTATAGAGATAGACAAAGACGCCTGATAGCTTTAAGCCAGAGTACATACCTAGACAAAGTACTGAAAAGGTTCACAATGGATAAGGCGAAGAAAGGTTCAGTGCCTATGTTGTCAGGTAAGACATTGAGCAAGGCTCAGTGTCTAGCTACGGTAAATGATAGAGAAGCTATGAGAAAAGTGCCTTATGCCTCGGCCATAATTTCTATCATGTATGCCATGATGTGTACTAGACCGGATGTGTCCAATGCTCTTAGTTTGACGAGCAGATACCAAAGTGATCCAGGAGTGGAACACTGGACAGCCGTGAAGAACATCCTAAAGTACCTAAATAGGACTAAAGAAATGTTCTTAGTCTATGGAGGTGATGAACAGCTCGTCGTAAAGGGTTACGTCGACGCTAGTTTCGACACCGACAAGGATGATTCTAAATCTCAGACAGGATACGTTTATATTTTGAATGGAGGAGCTGTGATCTAGAGAAGCTGCAATCAAAGCGTGATCGCGGGATCTACAGTAGAAGCGGAATACATGGCTGCTGCAGAAGCGTCAAGTGAAGGAGTTTGGATCAGGAACTTAATCACTGAGCTTGGCGTGGTTCCAAGTGCATTGGACCCACTGGAGATATTGTGTGATAACACTGGCGCCATAACACTCGCTAAGGAACCAAGATATCATCCAAAGACTAAGCATATCAACCGCAAGTTTCATATAATCCGGTATTATATAGCAGATGGAGATCTGAAGATTAGTAAAGTACATACAGATCTGAATGTCGCAGATCCATTGACTAAACCTCTTCCACGTGTAAAACATGATCCGCACCATAGTGCCATGGGTGTGAGATTGTTGCCAAATGTAAACTTGATTATTGACTCTAGTGCAAGTGGGAGACTCTTGGAATTATTCCCTAGAGGCAATAATAAAGATGTTATTATTATAATTCTTGTTCATGATAAAGTTTATATTCCATGCTAGAATTGTATTAAGCGGAAACTTTAATACTTGTGTGGTTTATGAACAACACCGTGTCCCTAGTATGCCTCGATGGACTAGCTCGTTGATTAATGATCGTTAAGGTTTCCTAACCATAGACATGAGTTGTCGATTAATAATGAGATCATATCATTGGGAGAATGATATGATGGACAGACCCGAATTAAGCGAAGCAATTAGATCGTGTCATCGTGTTCATCTTTGCGAAGATTTTTCTATGTCAAATATTGTATTCCTTAGACCATGAGATAATACAACTTCCTGATATCGGAAGAAAGCTTTGAGGTCAACAAACGTCATCCTATGAGAGGGTGATCATAAAGGTGTCTCTCAGGTGATCGGAAAGTACCTGTTGGATTGTATGTATCGAGATGGGATTTGTCCCTCCCAAGTCGGAGAGATATACTTCGGTCCCACTCGGTAATCGATATCAACACCGCTTGCAAGCATGTGGCTAAGGAGTTAATCACAAAGTGATATCGGATTACGGAACGAGTAAAGTACTTGTTGTGAACGAGATTGAACTAGGTATGACGGTACCGACGATCAAATCTCGGGCAAGTAAAATATCGCGAGACGAAGGGAATATATATATGGGATTGATTGAATCCTGGCATCGTGGTTCATCCGATATGATCATCGATGAATGTGTGGGAGTCAATATGGGTTTCCGGTCCCCGCTGTTGATTATTGATAGAAGATCATGTCTGCATAATCTCGAACCCGAAGGGTCATACACTTAACGTGTCTCGACGCTATGATAGATTGGATAATTGGTTTATGAGTTTTTGTTCGGAGTCTCGGATGGGATCCGGGATATCACAAGAGGTTCCGGAATGGTCCGGAGAATAAGATTCATATAAGGCAATGCAGTTTTTGGAGTTCAGAATTGTTTCGGGTTAATCGGTATTGTACCGGAAGCTTCTAGAACCTTCCGGAAGGGGACCAACGTGGCCCCACCTGCCGGGAGGGGGCATGAGCCTATGAGGGAGTGCCCTGGACGCATTGGGCCAGGAGCACAAGGCCCCATAGGGCCCAGCCGGCCAAACCAAGGGGAAACCCTAGGAAAGCTTCTAGAAGGAGGGAGGGAAACTTGCCCCCCACTCTTCCTCTTTGGACGCCGGCCTAGGATTGGGGGAGGGGCTAGGGTTGGCGCCCACCCCTCTATATAAAGAGGGCTGGGGGCGCACCACCCCCTTACGCATCCTCCTCAAGCCCTAGCCGCCCTGCTGCCCTCCTCTCTCTCTCTCCCTCCAAACTGTGTGTACGCGAAGCCCTGCTGCAGAAACTCTCCACCACTTGCACCGCGCCGTCGCGTTGTAGATCCAATCCGTCTCTCCACCATACTTGCTGGACCAAGGAAGGAGGAGACGTCGAGGTGCCGCACGTGTGCATCTCTCGGAGGCATCGCCACTTACGGTGTTAGATCGGAGCGGATCGCGAGGAGGAGAAGCGAGTACGACTACATCACCCACGTTCCGACGATCGTTCTGCTGTGCGAATCTTCAAGGGTATGAAGATCTCATCTAATCTCTCTCGTTGTTTGCATCTCCTAGATTAGATCTTGGCTTTCCCGTTCACATCCGTAGAATTTTTTTTGATTTACTATGCTGCGAAACCCTTCAGTGGTATCCGAGCAAGATCTATGCGTAGATGTGTTTCACGAGTAGAACGCAACATGGTTGTTGCGGGCGTTGATGTTTTCTATTGCAAGCCTCTTGTTTGTGTTCTTCTGATGACGCGGGACTGTGAGATCGAAGCGGTCAATGCCGACCTTACGCGACGTCGTTCGCGAGACCGGCTCCGCACTTGACGTGTGGCTTGTTCCACACATGCGGCTGGTGGATGCCAGTTTATCTCACTATAGTTGTCATGGGATTTACACCGGAGTTTGGCAACCATAATATCATCGTTGTGGCTTTCCGTAGGTAAGAATCGTTCTTAGCATGCTACTCCCACAAGCCACGTAAAACATGTAACAACAAAGTAGAGGCGTCTAACTTGTTTTTGCAGGGAGTGTTTTCTGTGATATGGTATGTGTTGGAGATATGCCCTAGAGGCAATAATAAATATAGTTATTATTATATCTTTGTGTTTATGATAAATGTTTGCATTCATGCTATAATAGTATTAACAAGGAAACATTAATACTTGTGTGATTTGTAAACTTAAATTGAAGTCCCTAGTAAAGCCTCTATACATCACTAGCTTGTTGGTTAATAAATGATTGTGGTTTCCCTATCATGAACATTGAGATGTTATTAACAACAAGATCATATCGTTAGGAGAATGATATGATGAACATACTTGTAGCATCCCATTTTTCTAACAACTGTAATGCTACTTGATCTAGTAATATAATGACTACTCTCTACATATAATTGTTGCATCATCATGATATCATGCTCATGTCATCATGCCACCTTGCATTTGGGCATCATACAAACCCTTTTGTTTTGGTTCTTATCTCATATGCATTATTATTTGTATTTGCCTCTTGATATTGTATTTGGTTCTTGATATATTGTTAAATGCCCAAGTTGAGTTGGGGGCATATCTTTTAATCAACTCCACCACATTTCTCTCATCACCTTACAATTCCACCACCCCATTAACCATGAGCTTGTAATTATTTCTTTCTTTTGGTGTTTAGTCTAGCTCATGAGAGATAGGGTGGGTCCAATGCTACAAATCCTATTGCTTGGCCCTTACTCCAACTTTGTAGGATGCAAATAAATAGTGCCATGATAATATAATTGCTTCTACAATATTTTAATCATGGTAATTCTCATCTTGCATGGACCATGCAACCTTTGCCACCTTTGGTTTCCCTTGTTTTTAGTTGCATATTTTAAGTGGATCATCTCCCTCTATATCTCTTTTCCTCACCTTCCTCTCTTTTCACCTCCCCATGCATGCTCCATTGCTTGCCTACATGCATTATGGATGCATTGCATGGCACATGCAATATGGGCACCATATACCACGTTTACCTCTATTTTTGTTTTGGTGTTGTTTGGGTTTTATCTAAAGGGGTGAGATCAATTGTTTTGGTCAACAAAATAATCAAACCTAGCTAAACCCTAATCCCTCACCACACCCTCTCTCCTTGTCCCCTCCTCTAAACCCTAGCTTCCTCCTAAACCTAACCCGAGCCCCAACTACCCTAGCCCGAGCTACCCTCCCCTCTTCCTCTCTTCCTTGCACCACAAGATGGTCAAGCCAAAAACCAGGACCACCAGCTCCATCACGTGCCTCCCCTGGTCACCCTCCTCCTCTTTTAGCAAACACCCAGAGAGAGGAGCAGAGGACACCGAGACCCTCTCCCCACCTTGCCAAAAAGCTACCACCACCAAACCCATGTGCTCCTCTATTCCTTATAAACCCAACCTCCCCAGTACCTCTCAGGACGAGACCAGGAGCCCCAGGCACCCCACCTTCCTCCCTCATTCCTCTACCAGATGGCCATAGCCACCACCTCGCAAAAACCCTAGCTACCTCGGCCTTGATCTCGATCTGCGCGACCTGTTGCTCTCCGAGGCCCCCAGGAGCACCGACGAGTTTCCTCTGCGTCCCCTTCTTCGACTCGAACCAGTACCTAGGCCTGGAGCTCGCTGGAGCAGCCTAGCGCCGTCGTGCTCCGCTGCAGCCCGAGCCCAACGTCCCCGAGCCCGCCGCCAGATCCCCGCCACCTCAACGCCAACGACCACACCGACGACACCGCTGTGAGTCCCTGCAGCTCCTAGACACCCCCTTCCCCTCTCTAGTTCGCCGTAGCCCCGCCGCCTTCCGACGAACGCTCTGCGCGCGCGCCACGCGTCGCGCTCTGGTAGCAGCAGCTGCCGCAGTTGCCGTCCCGCCTCTGTTTTTCGGCGTGCCCCGCGCGCTGTAGGCCGTCTCCGTGTGAGTATGCTAAACCAGTCTTGTAGCCCGATGTCCCCTCTTCAACTTTCGTTTTTACCGCGACGCGATTCTCCTAGCGGATTCGTCGCCACCATCGACGGAAAGCAGCCCGATCCGCCGCCGGCAGGACTTTTCCCGTCAGCGGGCAGCCACAGCCGATGGCACTTTTGTGTTTAGACCCCTGCCCTTTTACCCCGCCTCAATTCGCAGTCCCAGAACCCCACCAGTCAGCCAGCCCTTTGGACTTCTATAAACACCCCTAGGGTAAAACTTTCTGAAAGCCGTGTCTGCGGTTATGGACGACTTGGAGCACAGTTTCTCGATCATAGACAAGCATAAATAAAGTACCGCTTTAATTTAACTAAGTAAGTGAATAGTAAATAGTGTAACACTCATGGAATGGTTAATAAAATTGCCAACGGATGGGGGTTGTTCGTCCGCTTCCTCGTCGGTAAGCGAGGAGGAGGATGGATCTGTGGATATTAATGTTATAACTGTCGTCATTAATTCACGGACATCCGTCTATCTATGGTTAGGCGGATGGTTAGCGAGTATCTATAGAACTGCTAGGGTTTATCTTTTGCTGCAATTGCGTCACCCCAGGTTGTGTCCCCTTTAGAGGCATAAAGACTTGCTGAGTACCCCTAGGGTCTCACACGATAAATTATTGGTTCAGATGAACAGGTACACTCGCAAGACGGATACTGGGTGGAGGAGGCTGATGATGTGGGAAACGATCGTTCGGTGTAGAGATTCCGAGAACGGGGATCCGTGAGATCTGTGGGCGGGATGTGCTTATTTATGGGGCATCTTATGCCGATTTGCTTCTTATCCGTACTCGGATCTTGTTTGCCGCTTCCGCCTGATACTCTGATGTGTGATGTATGAGGAGATATCCTAAACTATTATATCTATCTAGGTCATTTGAATCTTGCCATATGGCGTTGCTATATTTCCTTTCTTTTTAGATGGAATGGCTCTGATGTACTATTGTATGGTGGCTTGCATACATACTCATTTGTGTATGTAGTTGATCCCTTCGCCTGCCGATTACGCCGCCCGTACTTGTCCCGATGAATGGAAATGGTTGGGACGGCCGAAAGGTCTACCCGTGAGTGGCATTTGGGCCCCACCGTACTATTTCAACTATTTCCGCTCATCCAGGCTTGTATCTAGGAGCGTAATTCACCGAGGTAGTTACAATTGGTATCAGAGCCATCCCGCCCTTCAGGGTCTCAGCCAAACGGTCGTTGTCAGTCTAGCAAATATATTTGGTAGTTATGTATACTAGGGAAAAACAAAACGCGAGAGTAGGACTGCTTCCACTTTTCTTCTTACCCAACCACCCACCCTATTCTGGTAAGGAAGTGTAACGTTTTCAATCCTCTTCTTAAAGTTCAAACTAGGATTCACGTGTTCTGGGTTCCGTAGTACCATAGGTTGTGTGAGTGTGTGTAATTCCTTGTCTATCTGTTGCATCCAAGTTGTTATCACAATCGGCCTTTGGTTATCAACTGTTGGTACATTCCATACCGACAGGCTTTTGCAAACCGACGCGATCTATCTGATTCGTTGTTTACCTCCGCGATCTGTCTTACTCTTTGTTATCCAACGTTATCTTGTTTGGGGTGTTCGTTTCCGTAGTTACCAATCTGTAGGTTCATTGTGAGAAGAAGGGATTGGGATATGTGTTCCACTTATTCATGTGCGGAGTAATGATTTGAGTGCGGGATGGAGTGGCGTCCATACCACTACTCTTATGATTCGCTTTTGTATATTGAATTGGTAGAGTCACTAATCTTGATTCGTTAAGTAATTTTGTGCATCTATTGGTATTTTAATGCCAAAATTTGTGGAAAATTTTTCTTTGATATATTTGTGTACCACACTCCTTTTCAGTCGTGTGCGATATGCTTAATATCTTCTAGGTGCTTTGAACTTTGTTGATATTGTAATATCATCTTAGTAAATTGTATCCTTTAATCTTGGTTAATTCCATCTTGGTACTATTTTGGATTATTATTATTCTCCATTATAGTAGTGACTTGTGTTTTATATCAATCACAGGATGGCGCCACCACGCCGTTCAGATGAGGACATACCACCTGAACTGGGGGCCGCGTTGTCAAACATCGCCAATGCCTTGGCAGCAATGCAGCAGAACCAGCAGCGTTTGGAAGAAAGTGTCAGGAGGAATGAGTTTGCTCCACTACCTCCACCTCCCAAGCGGGGTGACATCAAAAGCTTCCTGAAGATCAACCCACGCCAATTTGATGTTTCTGATCAACCACTTGATGTTGATGATTGGTTGCGTGAGATGTCAAGGTTACTGGAGACTTCTGATGTGCCTGAGCAAGAATGGGTAAAATGTGCTACTCACCTTCTGAAGGGAGATGCAGCTCTCTGGTGGGAGAATTACCTGAAGGCAAGCTGCACTGGTTTTCAGCCTACTTGGGAACAGTTCTCTGGAGCTTTCAAAGAGCAATTCCTGTCAGAGATTGTCATGGAAAGGATGAAGGAAGTCTTTCTCAACCTCAAGCAGGGAAATGATAATGTCAATACCTACATCAGGAACTTCATGAAACTCTCTCGTTATGGTCGTGATGAGATCTCAGATGACAAGAAGAAACAAAAGAGGTTCCGGCAAGGGCTCAATGCATCGATTAAATATGCAATCACACATGCAAGGCCGGCATCTTTCCTGGAACTTCAGCATACAGCTCTGCAGGAGGAAGCAAGTAGGCAAGTGTTTGAGGAGTCAAAGAAACACAACCGTGACGCACCAAGCTCTTCAGCTATGTCAGCTCCTTCTAAGCGGCGTGTCTGGGTTCCTAACACCCCACCGTCGCTCCTGGCTCCACCAAGACCTGCAAGCTACGCGACAAGGCCACCAAACTTAATCATTGCTGCTCCCAGGGGCTACAACCCACCACTACCCTGGAGCGCCTGGCGGAGTCCCTGGCCACGTTGTTCCACGTCCACCTGGTGCTTGTTTCACGTGTGGAGACCCTGGGCATCTAAACTGGAACTGTCCGTTAAAAACAAAGCTCTTCCTCCACCCCCTCCAAGATCTGCGGCAAGCTCTCCTATGGTTCGTGCACCACCACCTCGGGCTCCCAACATCAACACCAAGCCCGGGTCTACTGTTGCTCGTGACAACTGTGTCAACGCCGCTCAAGCTGAGCATTCACCTGGAGTTGTGATGGGTATGCTTTCCGTTAACTCAGTCCCTGCATGAGTTTTGTTTGATTCTGGTGCATCGCATTCTTTCGTTTCTCACAAGTTTGAAAATGAGAATGAGTTAGCAATGGATCCTCTCCTTAATCGGTTAATGGTCCTTTCTCCTGGAGCAACAATGGCAGCTGCTAAAATCAGCCATGGCAATCAAATTGAGATTGGTGGCTCTTCGTTCTCGGCATCCTTAATTGTTCTGGGCAATTCTGACATTGATGTCATTTTGGGCGTGGATTGGTTGACAGCAAATGCAGCTGTGATTGATTGTGCTGAACGCTCGGTTTCTCTGAAGATTCCTGAAGGCCATATAGTATATTCTCCAAGTTTGACTCCTGTTATCCAGCTCTTCTCTTTGGCGGCTCTGAATAATGATGCTATGGAAGCTATTCAGAGTGTTCCGGTGGTCTGTGAGTTCCCAGATGTCTTTCCGGAAGAGTTGCCGGGTATGCCTCCGGATCGTGAGGTTGAGTTTGTAATTGAGCTTGAACCTGGAATGGCTCCTATCTCCAAGCGGCCTTATAAAATGGGTCCTGCTGAGTTGGCTGAACTCAAACGTCAACTTGATGAACAAGAGAAGTTGGGTTTCATTCAACACAGTACTTCTTCTTGGGGTAGCCCAGCAATCTTTGTGAAGAAGCGTGACAGGACTGATAGACTTTGTGTTGACTATCGGGCTCTCAATGCTAAAACCATCAAGAATAAATATCACCTTCCGCGGATTAATGACCTCTTCGATCAGCTAGCTGGAGCTGTGGTGTTCTCTAAGCTTGACTTGAGAAGTGGTTATCACCAAATCAAGATTCGCAAGGAATATGTTCCTAAAACAGCTTTCACCACCCGCTATGGCCTGTATGAGTACATGGTCATGTCTTTCAGTCTCACCAACGCACCGGCTACCTTATCGAGGCTTATGAACTCGGTTTTCATGGAGTACCTTGATAAGTTCGTTGTGGTCTATCTGGATGACATCCTAGTCTATTCTAAGTCGAAGGAAGAACATGAAGAACACCTTCGGTGTGTCCTAAACAAGCTTCGTGAGAACCGCTTGTATGCAAAGTTCTCAAAGTGTGAGTTTTGGCTGCCTCAAGTAACCTATCTTGGTCATGTCATCTCTGCCAAGGGCATTGCAGTCAACCCGGAAACTGTGAAGACAATTGTTGAATGGCTTTCTCCTGTTAATGTCAAAGAAGTGCGGAGTTTCCTTGGGTTGGCTAGTTACTGCCGTCGCTTCGTTCAGAACTTTTCGAAGATAGCGAAGCCTCTTACCGATCTCCTCAAGAAAGGCAAGAAATACCTTTGGACTCCTGCATGTCAAGCAAGCTTTGAGACACTCAAAGATAAGCTCATTTCCACACCAGTCTTCGTTCCTCCGGATACATCTAAGCCTTTCCAGATATTCTGTGACGCCTCTTTGCAAGGATTGGGTGCGGTCCTTATGCAAGAAAAACAAGTGGTTGCTTATGCCTCTCGACAGTTGAAGACGCATGAGATCAACTATCCCACACATGACCTCGAGCTCGCAGCAGTTGTCTTTGCTTTGAAGTTATGGAGGCACTACTTGCTTGGCAACCGTTGTGAGATCTTTTCTGATCACAAGAGTTTGAAGTATATCTTCACTCAGCCTGACCTCAACCTCCGGCAGAGGAGATGGATTGAAGCAATCAATGATTTTGATTTGACCATCAACTACACTCCAGGCAAAGCTAATGTCATGGCCGATGCCCTCAGCCGCAAAGCTTATGTCAACAACCTCATGATGGAAGAACAACATCCTCTCTTGTGCGAGGAATTCCGTCAGCTCAACCTGGAAATTGTGGAACAAGGGCATCTCCTGAACCTTCTGGCTACTCCTCTCTTGGAAGAAAAGATTCGTTTTCGTTAGCTTGGTGATCCGCACACCAGAAAGATCATCTCCAAACTTCAGCTTCCGAAGTATGAGTCCTTCCACGTCGATGATCAAGGCACGCTTTTCTTTGAACACCGGATGTTTGTTCCAAACTACCCGGGTTTGAGAGAGCAAGTTCTCAAGGAGGCGCACGATTCTGTTCTATCTATCCACCCTGGCAGCACAAAGATGTACATGGACTTGAAAACACAATATTCGTGGCCGGGTTTGAAACGATATTGTGCCAAGTATGTCTCGGAGTGTGATGTCTGCCGCAGAGTGAAAGCTGTCCATCAGAAACCTTTCGGTCTTCTACAGCCATTGAAACCCCCGGAATGGAAATGGGAGAAAGTAGAGATGGACTTCATCACTAGTTTTCCAAGGTCGCAGAAGGGCAACAATGCAATCTTTGTTGTCATTGACAGGCTTTCTAAAGTGGCTCACTTCTTCCCCGTCAAGGAAACAATTTCTGGAATTCAGTTGGCTGAGCTCTATATCAACAGAATTGTCTCTCTGTATGGGGTTCCGCTTGAGATCAGTTCAGACCGTGGGAGCATCTTCACTTCCAAGTTCTGGGAAAGTTTCCAAAATGCTTTGGGAACAAAGTTGAACTTCAGCACAGCTTACCACCCTCATTCGCAAGGACAAGTTGAAAGGATCAATCAGATCCTGGAGGATATGCTTCGTGCTTGCGTCATCTCTTTTGGCATGAAGTGGGAAGAATGTCTTCCTTATGCTGAATTCTCTTACAACAACAGCTTCCAGAAAAGTCTGAAGATGGCACCATTTGAGGCTCTCTATGGTCGCAAATGCAGAACTCTGATTGGTTGGTCAGGTGCAGGAGAAAGAATTTGGTTTGGCCCTGACATCGTAACTCAAGCGGAGGAGAAGGTGCATATCATCCTTGAGAACCTGAAGATTGCTCAAAGCCGCCAGAAGAGCAATTATGAAAGGAAGCACACGGACATGGTGTATGTCCCTGGTGATCTCGTTTACCTTCGTGTCACTCCCATGAGAAGCACACACCGCTTTGGTATCAAAGGAAAGCTGGCTCCTAGATACATCGGTCCATTCAAAATTCGTGGAAGAAGAGGAGAAGTTGCTTATGCTCTTGAGCTCCCGGAAAAACTCAAGATTCATGATGTTTTCCACATCTCTCAACTCAAGAAGTGCTTCAAAGATCCCGGCAGGACCGTGGATCATGAGCTAATCGATCTCCAAGAAGACCTGTCTTATCAAGAACAACCCACAAAAATCCTTGAGACCGCAGAAAGAAGGACTCGCAACAAGTCCATCAAGTTCTGCAAGGTGCAGTGGTCGGACCATTCTGTTGATGAAGCCACTTGGGAGTGTGAAGATGAACTCCGTGCCAACTATCCTACCCTCTTTGTGTCTTCTTCTTCTTCCTAGAATCTCGGGGCGAGATTCCTGTTTAGTGGGGGAGAGTTGTAGCATCCCATTTGTCTAACAACTGTAATGCTACTTGATCTAGTAATATAATGACTACTCTCTACATATAATTGTTGCATCATCATGATATCATGCTCATGTCATCATGCCACCTTGCATTTGGGCATCATACAAACCCTTTTGTTTTGGTTCTTATCTCATATGCATTATTATTTGTATTTGCCTCTTGATATTGTATTTGGTTCTTGATATATTGTTAAATGCCCAAGTTGAGTTGGGGGCATATCTTTTAATCAACTCCACCACCTTTCTCTCATCACCTTACAATTCCACCACCCCATTAACCATGAGCTTGTAATTATTTCTTTCTTTTGGTGTTTAGTCTAGCTCATGAGAGATAGGGTGGGTCCAATGCTACCAATCCTGTTGCTTGGCCCTTACTCCAACTTTGGAGGATGCAAATAAATAGTGCCATGATAATATAATTGCTTCTACAATATTTTAAGCATGGTAATTCTCATCTTGCATGGACCATGCAACCTTTGCCACCTTTGGTTTCCCTTGTTTTTAGTTGCATATTTTAAGTGGATCATCTCCCTCTATATCTCTTCTCCTCACCTTCCTCTCTTTTCACCTCCCCATGCATGCTCCATTGCTTGCCTACATGCATTATGGATGCATTGCATGGCACATGCAATATGGGCACCATCTACCCCCTTTACCTGTATTTTTGTTTTTGTGTTATTTGGGTTTTATCTAAAGGGGTGAGATCAATTGTTTTGGTCAACAAAATAATCAAACCTAGCTAAACCCTAATCCCTCACCACACCCTCTCTCCTTGTCCCCTCCTCTAAACCCTAGCTTCCTCCTAAACCTAACCCGAGCCCCAACTACCTTAGCCCGAGCTACCCTCCCCTCTTCCTCTCTTCCTTGCACCACAAGATGTTCAAGCCAAAAACCAGGACCACCAGCTCCATCACGTGCCTCCCCTGGTCACCCTCCTCCTCTTTTAGCAAACACCCAGAGAGAGGAGCAGAGGACACCGAGACCCTCTCCCCACCTTGCCAAAAAGCTACCACCACCAAACCCATGTGCTCCTCTATTCCTTATCACCCCAACCTCCCCAGTACCTCTCAGGACGAGACCAGGATCCCCAGGCACCCCACCTTCCTCCCTCCTTCCTCTACCAGATGGCCATAGCCACCACCTCGCAAAAACCCTAGCTACCTCGGCCTTGATCTCGATCTGCGCGACATGTTGCTCTCCGAGGCCCCCAGGAGCACCGACGAGTTTCCTCTGTGTCCCCTTCTTCGACTCGAACCAGTACCTGGGCCAGGAGCTCGCCGGAGCAGCCTAGCGCCGCCGTGCTCCGCCGCAGCCCGAGCCCAACGTCCCCGAGCCCGCCGCCAGATCCCCGCCACCTCAACGCCAACGACCACGCCGACGACACCGCTGTGAGTCCCTGCAGCTCCTAGACACCCCCTTCCCCTCTCTAGTTCGCCGTAGCCCCGCCGCCTTCCGACGAACGCTCTGCGTGCGCGCCATATGAATTTCGATCGCAAAGTAATCGTAGAAATATGTGGGAGCCATATGAATTTCCAGATTCCTCTATTGGTTATTGTTCGGAGAAGTCTCTCGATCATGTCCGCATAATTCACGAACCGTAGGGAGACACACTTAAGGACTCGATGTTGTTTGAGTAGTTATGGAATGATGAGAAAGAGACAGAATATTGTTCGGAGTCTCAGATGGGATCCGGGATATCGCGAGGAGATCCGGAATGGTCCAGAGAATAAGATTCATATAAGGAAAGTCTCGTTTCGGAGTTGGGGAATGATTCCGGTGTTTTCATCGGGAATGTTCTAGAAGGATCCGGAATGTCCGGCACTCCGGGGGGGGGGGGGAAGGGTACATGAATGTGTCATTTCAAGTTGGAATGATTGCATCATGTACTTGGTGTCATCGCTGTCCAAAATAAAGGGTTTATTCAAATCCTAAATTGAAAAGTCAAACAGCTAGTTTGAAAGTCAAATGACAAGTTTTTGGAAAGAGGAAAAGAGGAGGAAACCGAGTTGGGGAGGAGTCCCTCCTCCCCACCGCCGGCTCACCACCCAAGCCGAGTTGGGGAGGGAGTCCTCTCCCTCCCCTTGGCCGGCCGACCCCTCCACCTATATAAGGAGGGGCAGGGCTCCCTCCTAGAGACACACAAGTCCCTTGCCCCGCAAACCCTAACCCTAGCCGCCACCGCCTTCGAAGCCGCCGCCGCCTAGGGATCTTCTAGCCGCCGACTAGGGCACCTCCAATCCCTAGCCGCCGGCCCTAGCACCTCTTCCTCGGCGTGTCTAAACCCTAGATCGTTGAGGGACTCTCTCATAGTCCACCATACTCGCTCCGGCTTAAGGCGAAGCCCTGCGAGATCTCTCCTCTACTTCCGGTACCACGCCGTTGTGCTGCTGGAATCGCGAGGAGAGTGCTACAACCTCCGCTGCCTGCTGGAACAAGGGAGAGGAAGGTCTTCGTCGAGTACCGAACGTGTGACCGACTGCGGGAGCGCTGCCGGAACGCAGCGCCGGAAGGATCATCTACGCGATCTTATGATCGGGAAGAGTACGACTACATCACCCACGAGAATCTGCTCTCGTTAAACACTTTGGAATCTTCGAGGGTGAGTTATTCCATCGACTCGTTGCTACAATCTAGTAGATAGATCTTGGCTTGTTTGTATGCGATAGAAAATTTTTGTTTTCCATGCTACGAATCCCTACAGTATGGCCCAAGATGTGATATGTATGTTGTATGCAATGATCATGTTTTGTAATGTTTCACGACTTGCATGTCGATGAGTGCACAACCGGCAGGAGCCATATGGTTGTATTTATAATTGTGTATGACCTGTGTGTCAACTTCTTATGCACCATGTAATAGCTTTACCTCATCGCTAAGTAGTTACCAATAGTTGTAGTTGCTATTCGTGGTGGAGGCAATCATGGTGGAGTGATGGAGATCATGCCGGCACGCATAAGATGGAGATCATTGCGCAAAGATTGGCTATACCATGTCACATAAAGTTATATGCATGTGATGTTTATCCTTTTATGTATCTTATTATGCTTAGATCGCGACGGTAGCATTATAAGATGATTCCTCACTTAAAGATCAAGATAAAACTGTGTTCTCCCCATGTATGCACCGTTGCGAAAGTTCGTCGTGTCCAAGCATCTCGTGATGATCGGGTGCTATAGACTCTACGTTCACATACAACGGGTGCAAGCCAGTTTTGCACACGCGGAAATACTTGGGTTTGACTTGACGAGCCTAGCATGTACAGACATGGCCTCGGAACACAAGAACCGAAAGGTTAAGCATGATTCATATGAATGATATGATCGACACTTCGTTGTCCACCATTGAAACCACATCTCTTCTCGTGAAGATCGGATTAGGTGTGGTGAATTTGGATCATGTTCACTAAACAACTTGAGGGATGTTGAATTTAGTGGGAGTTCATCTAGTAATCTGATTAAAAGTTGAAATAGCTATCATGAACATAGTCTAATTTGTTCTTGCAAACATTGTAGATCAAATGGCTAAGTCCAACTTCAACTTCAACGTTTTTGCTGAGAAGGAAAAGCTTAGAAATAATGGGTCTAACTTCACTGTAGAGGGAGTGTCCCAACCTTTGAACAATATAAGGTGGAGTCCCCTGTGTTTACAATGCTAGTCCCTGGATCAATAGCTAGCATCCAAAGCTAAGATGTAATATCAAGAAACAAAGGTCATAATATAACTTTATAACCAGGAATAACATAATTTTATTACATCTTACATAACTCATTTGGCTATTACATTACATTGCAGCGGAATAACTATAAGTATGGGTCCTTCATCTTCAAAGTGCCACAGGCAGATGTTGGTTGTAGACTTTGTAATCCTAATCAATCAATCTTCACTAAAATCAATCAAACCTGCAACATTACAAGTTACAGCCACAAGGGTCAATACATTTGAATTGTATTGGAAAGTTTCACTACTATGTGGAATATAAGTGGATCCTAACATTACATGCATATTTGGCTATGTAGAGTTTTAGGCTTATTTGCATAAAGCAACATTTTATCCTATCTTTTCAAAATGGTTTTTGGTCCTTTGTTAAATCTCCTTTTCAAAAATCCCTTGAACTCCTTGGTAACCCCAAGTGTTCATGTCTTTGTCAAAAATCCCTTGAGCTACTTGGTAACCCCAAGTGCATCAAGTCTTATAAAAATCTCATGAGTTCCTTGGTAACCCCAAGTGTTCATGTTTTCAACAAAATCCCTTGAGTTCCTTGGACCCCCAAGTACATCAAGTTCTGTCAAAGTCTCTTGAGATCCTTGGTAACCCCAAGGGCATCAAGTCTTTAAAAGTTTTCTTTTAGAAATTAGAATGTTGAGATCTCCCATAGCTTCAAACTTTAGTTGCTCAGTATTTTCCATAACCGGGGACATGGCTAAGTACTTAGATTTTATGATCTTCTGCAGAAGGAGTACACTTTACCCACATGTCACAATCTCATCCTTTTGCCACCAGTGGCCGCTGGATTAGTGCTCACCAAGATGGAGTACCGGCAGATTGAGAATGTGACGAAGTCTTTCCAGAGGGTCCTCCCATACACCATTGCTAGCTTGTTTTCAGATACCCATGTAGGATTCCAGGTCCCCATGTCCAGTAAATTGAAGACAATGTATGGGTCTTCCCAATGTAGTTGACTAAGCTAGAGCCATAATAGCATGTGGTTGCACACGAAATCCACAATTGGAGAAACATGTTCAATCTCTAAGTTTCCTGGGTGGTTTCCTTTGGATCACAACACAAAGATATTGCCATAGACATGGTTCCTTTTGTTGCCACCTTCTCCAAAACTCAAAGTATCCTTGGCCACCCAGGTGGTTCATTGAGTCCTTGTTTTATTATATAAAAACGCAAGTCCTTTTTCAACTTCTCAAAATCCCAACATGTATCTCTTTTCAAAATATAGCATGGCTAAGCATGTATCAACTACATTGTTTTCACTAAGGAATGTATAGGGAATCCTATTAGGATTTTAGCATAGCATAACTATAAAATTCTTTTCATGCATGTTTCAAAATCCACTAAGCATAATGTAAATAGTAGGACTTTAGATGATAGTGTAACTTGCCTTTTTGGTAGGGAAGGTTGGTTCACTCCTTGATCTTGATAGTCTCACACTTTTCTAAGTTCACTACAATCAATCAAGCAAACACAATATCAACTAGCATTCCAAACGAAAATCAATCAAACAATTTTTCACACACATAAAACAATTGGATCTAAGTCATGCATGTAAGCATGCAAAAGTTAGTTTTATTTGCAAAGATGGTCTCCACTAGGCTTCTAAACTTGGTAAGGTTCAAAGTGGTCATTTTCCAAAGTGGCAAAGTCATTTACACAAGGGTTTTGTCCAAACCATTTTTAAATCCTTTCATTACTTTATGTGGTGGAACACACTTTTATCAAAGCAACAACTTTAATTTGTTCACCAAAATAAGTTGTTGTTTCTCAACACTTGATGTTTAGGGTCAGTAGGCTTGATCCAAAACATTTTCCCAAAGTTTTCTTTACAAAAACATTTCCATAACCAAAATCTTTATTTTCATTTGGCTAGAGATGGGCTAAATCAATTAGTCCATCCTAAACATCACCAAATTCATTTTTAAAACCATGGGTTGGTTCCTAGGGTCAGTAAGTTCATCACAAACTAATTTGCCAAGGTTTCAATCCCAAAAACATTTTTGAAACATTTTTCTAAACTAAACAAGCATTCAAATGTTTCTGCAAAAACAAACAATCTAACAGATACTATTTGCTAAACAAATTCCATGGTTGGCTAGGGTTTGTTCCACTGATTCCAATGATATAAAGTTTGTAATTTTTGGACGTGTGGATCAAAAGTTACAAAGGTTTGAAAATCACAATCTAATCTGGTTTCAAAAATCAGTTCTAACCAAAATCTGGCCATGCGTCGCGTCGTCATTCGCTGGTACCGGTTCGGCCGGATCGCGTAGTTGCAGCCATTGGATCTAATCAGATCGTGCGGCACAGGACGCGTACCCCTTCGCGGTTAAGTGACCTAATCTTGCTCGCCCGATCTAGATCCTGCGGCGCTGGTCTGTTTGACCAAATGTGAGCGGCGCCGACGGTGGTTAGCGGAGGCGCACGGCCAGGCGGTGGCGCTACGGCGGTTTCAGGAAGCAAAGAGGTGACGGGAAGTGCTCACCGAGGTCGCAAGGGAGTGGTGATGCTCGACGTGTAGTTGGCTTGACAAGGGGCACTCGGGAACTGCAGCAATTGCTCGCCGGAGTGGAGAAAGACGTCAGGTGGCTCTGGTTGCTGTCGAGGGCGACGCTGCAGGTCACAAGGGAGCAAACCGAGAGTAGGGTTAGATGCGCATGGTCGAGGCGAGTGAGGGAGCGTGAACGAGGAGGCGCGGGGCGGTCTGGTTTACCTGGGAGTCGTCGTCGCAGTTGAAGACAGACGGCGGCGCTCAGAGCTTTGTCGGAGTCGACGCTCAGGGACACCCGTGGTCAAACGGGGGGCACGGACAGATGCGTCAGGAGGTGGGGAATCTCCTAGTGTTCTCAGGGAGGCACGGGGCGGTGTTGAGTCGTCGGAATCGGCACCGGACCTCGTCGGAGCAGAGGGTGGTGTTGAGTGAAATTCGGCAGCCTGAGGGCGTGTCGAGGTGGGGCGACAGAGGGGAAAGGAGGAGAAGACGCTGGAGTTTTAACGTGCATGGTCAAGGCGAGTAATGGTGTCCGCGTTAAGACGAATTAGTGCCGTGGAATCACTGCAGGAAACAGCGACGGGGAAGGGAGAAGAAGTCGTGCGGGTGAGGAGGATGAACAGGAAGGTGGGGTCGGCTGGTCAGTGAGAAAAGAAGTGAGGGGAAGGGTCCACCAGTCAGTCTCTTTGCGGGTCTGGAAGTGAGTGGAAAACGTTTTGTCGCGGGGGTTTAGTTGGGCTGCGAGTTGGGCTTGCTGGGCCTGCTGGTTGGGTTGAGTCCAAATCCTATTTTTTTCTTACCTGAAACTTTTCCTTTTTTTCTATTTTCTAATTCTGTTTTGAAATTTCAAACAACCAAATAAGGTTCAAATTAATTCAAACAATCACCAAACTTTGCAACTAAGAATTTGGTAATGTTTAGTGACATAAACCAAAATTCCAAACCAAAATAATAATTTTTATTTTAGGGTCCACTATTAATTTAATAATTAGACCATTGTTATTAAAAATCCAAATAGCATTTGTTTTAATTAAATACTCCTTTTGAAATCTAATTATTTTCAAAACCAAATCAGTAGGTTTTATTTGAAAATATAAATTACTTGGAAAACTTATTTTAAAAGAATAAATAAGTTTTGATGTTTTGGAAATAGTAAAATCATTATTAATAAAACATGGATATTAAATCCTTAATATTTTATTTAATAAACCTTTACCATTTTTATCAAAACAAAATGTTTTATTTCAAAAACTTGGCCAAGGTTTAATTTGGCTTATAAAATAATTCCTTATTTGTAAAACTTCTATTTCCTTTGAAAACCAAATCCTTTTATTCAAAAGATCCAAAATAGTAATTTTGAAATATTTTATTTTCCTTTATTAAATGTTTATCTTTTTAAATTTCTTTAGGATTTTACTTGATCCAAATTGGTTTGAAGATTTCCAAATGGTTTCAAAAAGTTTCTTCTCACCCTGAAAATCAAACAAAGTTTTATTTTATTCACTTATTTTTCACATATCAAGATTTGGAAAATCTTGGGATGTGACATTCACCAACTGGTTCCGCAATCTGAGAATCATTCTCTCTGGCGGTCAAAAGGACTATGTCCTTGAGAAAGCGTTAGGTGACGCCGCTGCTGCAACTGCGCCGGCTGATGAGAAAGCTGTCTATCAGTCGCGCAAAGATGATTATGGTGTGATTAAGAGCACCATGTTGTTTGCTATGGAATCGGACCTTCAAAATCGTTTTGAAGACTATCCCGGGCCCTTTGAGATTCTTGAGGAGCTGAAAACTATGTTTCAGACTCAGGCCCGTTCTGAGAGATATGAGATCTCTAAGAAATTCTTTAACTGCAAGATGGAGGAAGGGAGTTCCGTTAGTGAGCACTCCATTAATATGTCGGGCTACACTCAACGCCTTGAGCAACTGGACTGCAAGATTCCAGAGGATCACAAGATTGACAGGGTTCTGCAATCACTCCCTCCCAGCTACAAAAGTTTTGTAGTGACTCATAATCAGATTGGTTCCACTGATACGATCACCGAGCTCTTCTCAAAGCTGAAGGCTGCGGAGGTGGACATCAAAAAGGATAATCATGTGTTGATGGTCAACAAGCCCCCCACCTTCAAGAAAGGTAAGGGTGCAAAGAAGCCCTTCAAGAAAGGCGGCGGCAAACGCGTTGCCCCTGCTGAGAAGAAGCTCAAGTCTGGACCCAAGCCGGTCACTGAGTGCTTCTATTGCAAGGACAAGGGTCACTGGAAGCGCAACTGTCCGAAGTACTTAGCGGACAAGAAGGCTGGCACCATCAAAGTTATATTTGATATACATGTTATTGATGTTTTCCTTACTAGCCCTCGTTGTAGTGCCTAGGTATTTTATACTGGTTCAGTTACTAATATTTGTAACTCGAAATAGGATCTACGAAATAGACGGCGGCTTGCGAGGGATGAGGTGACGATGCACGTTGGAAACGGATCAAGAGTTGATGTGATGGCCGTCGGCACGCTCTCCTTAGTTTTACCTTCGGGATTAGTTTTAAACCTTAATAAGTGTTATTATGTGCCTGCGTTGAGCATGAACATTATTTCTGGATCGTGTTTATTGCAAGACGGTTATTCATTTAAATCGGAGAATAATGGTTGTTCTATTTATATGAGTAACATCTTTTATGGTTATGCACCTGCTGTGAATGGTTTATTTCTTCTGAATCTCGAAAGGGATGAAACACACATCCATAACATTGAGACTAAGAGATGCAAAGTAGATAGTGATAATACTACTTATTTGTGGCACTGTCGTCTAGGTCATATTGGTGTAAAGCGCATGAAGAAACTTCATTTTGATGGACTTTTGGAGTCTCTTGATTTTGAATCATTTGACACATGCGAACCATGCCTCATGGGCAAGATGATCAAAACCCCGTTCTCCGGAATGATGGAGCGAGCAACAGACTTGTTGGAAATCATACATACCGATGTATGCGGACCGATGAGTGTTTCGACGCGCGGTGGATATCGCTATTTTCTCACTTTTACCGATGACTTAAGTAGATATGGGTATATCTATTTAATGAAACATAAATCGGAAACATTTGAAAAGTTCATGGAATTTCAGAGTGAAGTGGAGAACCATCATAACAGAAAGATTAAGTTTCTACGATCCGATCGTGGAGGTGAATATTTGAGTTATGATTTTCTCACGCATCTTAAAGCAAGCGGAATCGTTTCGCAACTCACGCCACCCGGAACACCATAGCGCAATGGTGTGTCTGAACGCCGGAATCGAACCCTATTAGATATGGTCCGATCAGTGATGTCTCTTACTGATTTGCCGTTATCATTTTGGGGTTATGCATTAGAAACCGCTGCATTCACTTTAAATAGGGCACCATCTAAATCCGTTGAGACGTCACCGTATGAACTGTGGTTTGGTGCTAAACCTAAGTTGTCGTTTCTTAAAGTTTGGGGATGCGAAGCCTACGTAAAGAAGTTGATGCCGGACAAGCTCGAACCCAAAGAGGAGAAATGCGTCTTCATAGGATACCCTAAGGAAACTATTGGGTATACCTTCTATCACAGAACCGAAGGCAAAGTGTTTGTCGCAAAGAACGGTTCCTTTCTTGAGAAGGAATTTCTCTCGAAAGAAGTGAGTGGGAGGAAAGTAGAGCTAGACGAGGTTGTTGAACCTTCTCTTGAGTTGGAGAGTAGCGCAGCACCTGAAATTGTTCCAGTGCCGCCTGCACCAACAATAGAGGAAGCCAATGACAAGGATCATGAAGCTTCGGACGATGCTGCTACTGAACGTCGTAGGTCGACAAGGTCGTGTGCCCCTCCTGAGTGGTACGTCAGCCCTGTCTTGACTGTCATGTTGGTAGAAGACAGTGAACCTACGAACTATGAAGAAGCGATTATGATCCCAGACTCTGAGAAATGGCTAGAAGCCATGAAATCCGAATTGGGATCCACACTACTAGGAAAACAGCTATAGGTAATCAGCACATCCGTGGCTCACATGGTTGAAGTGCCCCACGGCTAAAACAGGCGTGGCTCACCTGTGGACAGTGCCCTACTAGTAACTAGAACAACCGTGGCGCACATGACTATAGTGCGCCACAGATGTGTGTGGTCCAGGGCCCTGTTGGACGCTCGCCAAACATCTATAGCGCACTATAGTCATGTGCGCCACGGTTGTTAGTGTCATCTGTGGCGCACATGGGGGGGGGGTGCACTACGCCTAAGCGCACACCCCCTCTGCTGTGAAACAGCCACAAACATTTGTGGCGCACATGGCATAGTGCGCCACAGATGTATAAACTTAGCCGTAGGGCACTCTGCCCTAGTGCCCTACGCCTAAGTGGCATGCACCAACTCCACCCCCCCCCCCCCCGTGGATCGCCTTTTTAGGGTTTGCAAAAAATAAACGAAAATGATAAACACTTCAAAAAATTAAATCCTTTCATATTTAGGTAGGTAATGTGGTATAGCTTCTAGTAAAATTAACAAAAATGAGTTTCGACTTTATTTGCAAAAAAAGTCATGCCACGGTAAAAAGGCCGTAACTTTTGCATACGATATCGAAAAAAATCGTATAATATACCAAAATGACGAGAACGGGATTTCACATCTGCTCGCAAAGAAGAGGAGGAGGAGGAGAAAGTTACGGCCTTTTTAGCGATTTTTTAGATTTTCAAAATTCGAAAAGAGTAAAAAGTTACGGTCAAAAAACCGGTTTTTCCTGCAGAAAAAAAAACAGGGCGACTTATCCGTAGCCCACCTACACCTAGTGCGCCACGGATAAGCTTGGGCGGGATTCAAATTTGAATCCCCACCCCGCCCTCCTCCCTTTTCCTTTCCCCTTTTCCCTTCCCCTTTTCCCTCTTCCTCTCCCTTTCCCTTCTCCTTCTTCCTTCTTCCTTCTTCCTTCTTCCTTCTTCCTTCTCCCTTCTCCCTTCTCCCTTCTCCCTTCTCCCTTCTCCCTTCTCCCTTCTCCTTCTCCTCTCCTTGCAGTGATGGCGCGACGTCGACCTCCTTCTCCTCCTCCTCGCAGTGACAACGGGCGACGTCGACCTCCCTTCCTCCCTCTCTTCCTACCTCCCTCTCTTCTTCTCCTCCTCCTCTTCTTCTCCTCATCTTCCTCCTCTGCCTCCTCTTCTTCTCCTCCTCTGCCTCCTCTTCTTCTTCTCCTCCTCTTCCTCCTCTTCTTCTCCTCCTCTTCCTCCTTTGCCTCCTCTTCTTCTTCTCCTCCTCTTCCTCCTATTCTCCTACTCCTCCTTGCAGTTCCGACGACGACAACAAGGTGACGACGAGGAGGTGACGACGAGGAGGCGACGACGGCGACCTGCACCGATGCGCGACGGCACTGACGACGAGATCCAGATCTGCTGCTTTTTTTTAATTTTGAAATTTATATCCGTGGCGCACAGCACCTAGTGCGCCACGGTTATCGTTTCATACGCGTGGCGCACCTGTCCAAACTTCTGTGGCGCACTGGCATGTGCGCCACGCCTGTATCTAAACTTCTGTGGTGCACTAGGCAGTGCGCCACGGCTGAGAGATAGCCGTAGCGCAAGGCCCGTGGCGCACTGCTAGTGCGCCACTAACAGCCTGTTTCCTAGTAGTGCCATGAGCGAAAACCAAGTATGGACTTTGGTGGACCCTCCTAGCGACCGAAAGGCTGTTGAGTGCAAATGGATTTTCAAGAGGAAAACGAACGCAGATGGTAATGTTACTGTCTATAAAGCACGGCTTGTCGCGAAAGGTTTTCGACAAGTTCAAGGTGTTGACTACGATGAGACTTTCTCTCCATAGAGATGTTTAAGTCCATTCGGATTTTATTAGCAATTGCTGCGTTTTCATGATTATGAAATATGGCAGATGGATGTCAAGACTGCGTTCCTCAATGGCAACATTGATGAAGAGTTGTATATGATGCAACCCGAAGGTTTTGTCGATCCTAAGGATGCTGATAAAGTGTGCAAACTTCAGCGTTCCATTTATGGACTGAAGCAAGCATCTCGGAGTTGGAACCTTCGTTTTGATCAAGTGATCAAGAGCTTTGGATTTGTTCCAAATTGCTATGAAGCTTGTATCTACAAGAAAGTGAGTGGGAGCTCGGTGACATTTCTGGTACTATATGTGGATGACATATTGATTATTGGAAATGACATTAACATGCTTAACGATGTGAAGAGTTATTTGAACAAGTGTTTTTCAATGAAAGACCTAGGTGAAGCTGCTTATATATTGGGCATCAAAATCTATAGAGATAGAATAAGACGCCTGACATGGATATGCCCTACGGGTACCCGATGTTAGTATACCTGGTCCATCCCGACGGAAGGCCCACTCGACGACCTGCCAGGGTCCATGACGCCTATGACGTTTCGGCTGCTATGAAGCCCATATGGACACGGACTCCCCAGCGCACAAGACAAGGAAACCTCAAGACTAGAGTTTGAATACAACTTGTAACCTACTCGTATTGGCACTCGAGACCTAGCCTCCCCATATATAAAGGCTAGGAGGGGCCAACGAGGAGGACACGACCTACAGACGCCATAACCCCCCAATAGATAGATCTACGATCTCCACCTCCATGATAGATCTACAGATCTAGAACTCAACCCACCTCGACTCATACTTTCGCACACGCATCCACGCCAGATCGAATCTGCACACCCTGTAACCTTCGGTTCCGCCGTAATCAAAGAGCAGACAAGCAGGAGTAGGGTTTTCCCTCCGGGGGCCTGAACCTGGGTAAATCTCGTGTCCCCTGGTTGCTTGTCTGTTAACCGTGCCACGATCTCCAGCATCCCCATCTTCTCCAAAACCCAAGCCCATAACAATGGGCATTGATGAGATTAAACCTCATCAATTGGCGCCGTCCGTGGGGATTGGGGCTGCTGATTGTGCGATCGTGACGGTCCCATCCGCCGCAGTCTACAATTCGTCGGCTCCTGCGGAGCAGCTCTATTTCGGATCCCTCATCATCAACATCGGCTAGATCAGATCACATCTGGTCTATTCATCTGCGTTAGGAAAGAAGCAGACACCATGGAGTAGAGAAGCTGATCAAGTCCATGAATCTAAGTCCCGATTGGATGGTTGTTGCTCGTATTATTTATTCGGAATACGTCTGAGCAGAAGCAAATCGTGTCACCACGTCGATTGAAGCAAAGAAAAAAAATCTCATCAGATCCTGTCAATCGGTGAAGTATAGAAGACAAGAAGAAAAAGTGATTGGCCTGTTTTAGCTCATATTGGTCTCCACTTCGGAAACGTACATGCATCAATCAACATACTCCACATTGGGCAAGACCAAAAAGTAGTACCAAATCAATGCACGCTGTCCACGAGACCTAGTGTGAAGAAGCAAGAAAAGTAAAGGAAAAAGTATTTTGATCAGGTCTGTCGAAAGAAAACAAGTACCAAAGTCATGAAGACAACCAGTTCGCCACATCGACCTCGGCCTCCACGTCAAATCCGCCATCACATCCGCCGGGGATTGCGCCGACTCTGACATGCAACCCACTACAATATCCGGTTACGACAAATTGCTTCGACCTGCTACCACCATCGGCCTCGGCGACCTGTTGTCGTGTTGACTCCGGTCTGCCGCATCGGCTCTCAGACGCCTCCTTGACCACCTAAACTCTACACCCGGGGGCTACGCCCACTCCGCCAAACGATCTACTGCGATTTTTGGCCGCGTGACCCATTGCATCTTTCGGATGCGGCGACCCGACGCGATCTTCGAGTGTGGCAACTGGCCACATCGGCTTCAACAACCACGACTCGGGGGCTCCCTCGACTCCGGTCATCCTCTACGATCTTCGGCTCCAACGACTCAGGGGCTCGGGGTTCCCTCCTCTTTGGCGACCAGACGCGGCCTTCGGCTCCAGCAACCCACCACGATCTTCGGCTCCGATGATGCGGCTTTCGGCTGCGGTGATCCACTGCATCCTTCGGATGTGGCGACCTGATGCGATTTTCGACCGCGGAAATCTTCGGATGCGGAGCTCTCTGTCGCCATCGACCCCAGGAACCCGTCGCTTCTATGACCATGGTTCGCCGTGTCGACTACGTCCGCCATGTGACCCGCTACCGCGTCAACTTCGCCATGACAACCAACAAAGCTAAGTTTCCCTATGTTTAGAGTTGGTTTCTTTTTTAAATTCGCACTCGAAACACTCGGGGGCTGCGCCCTATTCGAGTAACCTAATGTGTCATCGGTTCCACGCACTCGAGCACCTCGAACGCGACAGCCCGAGTAGCTGATTCTGCCTGACCGTCGAATCCTTGAACTCCGAGTGCCTCGACAAGGTACTAAGACTAAGGGTAATCAGGCTAACGAAAAGGCCTAGCATACAGTGCAACAGTGTCGACTCGATCGACACCAGAATCTTACTATACAAGCCGACAGGCAAATATTCTTTACAAGATACAAATACTTCACAATTTCTTATGTTTTCTGCAGCTTACAAGGATGTCGACTGCGTCAAGCTATTGTATCGGGTCCTCCAACAGGAGTCGACAAAGCAACTGGCTACGCCATAAACTCAAGGCCCGAGTCGAAACCCTCCTCGGAGGGTTGCATCACTTGATGCTACACAGGCGCGACGCTGACTCGATGCACTTCCGGGTCAGTGGTTTCTCCTCATTTGAGTCTCCACTCGAGTTTGCGAATCGACTAGACACTCGGGGGCTACTCCTATCAGGAGCGCTGGTCGCGCACCCGATGTACTTTCGGGTCAGCGGTATGCCCACGAGATTTTCGGCTATAACTGCATGATACAAGGCTCGAGTCTCTGCCCGAGTCTATGACTCCGCCAGACACTCGGGGGCTACTCCAAACTGGAGCGCTGGCCGCGCACCCAAAGCATGAATAGCGTACTACCCCAATGACTTATTCTTCGAGTCCTACGTCGAGTCTACGACTCCACTACGGACTCGGGGGCTACTCCCATAGGTAGGATGGATTCCAGCATTCGAAAAATTTGTGTCCTACGGACCTGAAGCAAAACAATGGCTGAATTAAAGTCTCTGCTCGAGTCTACGACTCGAACAGACACTCGGGGGCTACTCCCATAGGGAGTGCTGGTTGCGCACCCTATAGTCCATTGTGTTGACTACGTCCACGATGTTGATTCCTTTACAACAGACGAACAAACTCAGCTGACCCGATGAACTTCCGGGTGAAGTGCTTCGCACTCGACACAACTTTCGACTCCGACATCCAAATACAAGGTTCAAGACAACTAAGTCTCCACCCGAATCTACGTTTCGGATGGAGACTCGGGGGCTACTGACATGGATATGCCCTACGGGTACCCGATGATAGTATACCTGGTCCATCCCGACGGAAGGCCCACTCGACGACCTGCCAGGGTCCATGACGCCTATGACGTTTCGGCTGCTATGAAGCCCATATGGACACGGACTCCCAAGCGCACAAGACAAGGAAACCTCAAGACTAGAGTTTGAATACAACTTGTAACCTACTCGTATTGGCACTCGAGACCTAGCCTCCCCATATATAAAGGATAGGAGGGTCCAACGAGGAGGACACGACCTACAGACGCCATAACCCCCCAATAGATAGATCTACGATCTCCACCTCCATGATAGATCTACAGATCTAGAACTCAACCCACCTCGACTCATACTTTCGCACACGCATCCACGCTAGATCGAATCTGCGCACCTTGTAACCTTCGGTTCCGCCGTAATCAAAGAGCAGACAAGCAGGAGTAGGGTTTTCCCTCCGGGGGCCTGAACCTGGGTAAATCTCGTGTCCCCTGGTTGCTTGTCTGTTAACCGTGCCACGATCTCCAGCATCCCCATCTTCTCCAAAACCCAAGCCCATAACAATGGGCATTGATGAGATTAAACCTCGTCAACACCTGATAGATTTAAGCTAGAGTACATACCTAGACAAAGTACTGAAAAGGTTCAGAATGGATAAGGCGAAGAAAGGTTCAGTGCCTATGTTGTCAGGTAAGACATTGAGCAAGGCTCAGTGTCTAGCTACGGTAAATGATAGAGAAGCTATGAGCAAAGTGCCTTATGCCTCGGCCATAATTTCTATCATGTATGCCATGATGTGTACTAGACCGGATGTGTCCAATGCTCTTAGTTTGACGAGCAGATACCAAAGTGATCCAGGAGTGGAACACTGGACAGACGTGAAGAACATCCTAAAGTACCTAAATAGGACTAAAGAAATGTTCTTAGTCTATGGAGGTGATGAACAGCTCGTCGTAAAGGGTTACGTCGATGCTAGTTTCGACACCGACAAGGATGATTCTAAATCTCAGACAGGATACGTTTATATTTTGAATGGAGGAGCTGTGAGCTAGAGAAGCTGCAATCAAAGCATGATCGCGGGATCTACAATAGAAGCGGAATACTTGGCTGCTGCAGAAGCGTCAAGTGAAGGAGTTTGGATCAGGAACTTAATCACTGAGCTTGGCGTGGTTCCAAGTGCATTGGACCCACTGGAGATATTGTGTGACAACACTGGCGCCATAGCACTCGCTAAGGAACCAAGATATCATCCAAAGACCAAGCATATCAACCGCAAGTTTCATATAATCCGGGATTATATAGCAGATGGAGATCTGAAGATTAGTAAAGTACATACAGATCTGAATGTCGCAGATCCATTGACTAAACCTCTTCCACGTGTAAAACATGATCAGCACCATAGTGCCATGGGTGTGAGATTGTTGCCAATTGTAAACTAGATTATTGACTCTAGTGCAAGTAGGAGACTCTTGGAATTATGCCCTAGAGGCAATAATAAAGATGTTATTATTATAATTCTTGTTCATGATAAAGTTTATATTCCATGCTAGAATTGTATTAAGCGGAAACATTAATACTTGTGTGGTCTATGAACAACACCGTGTCCCTAGTATGCCTCTATGGACTAGCTCATTGATTAATGATGGCTAAGGTTTCCTAACCATAGACATGAGTTGTCGATTAATAATGAGATCATATCATTGGGAGAATGATATGATGGACAGATCCGAATTAAGCGGAGCAATTAGATCGTGTCATCGTGTTCATCTTTGCGAAGCTTTTTCTATGTCAAATATTGTATTCCTTAGACCATGAGATAATACAACTTCCTAATATCGGAAGAAAGCTTTGAGGTCATCAAACGTCATCCTATGAGAGGGTGATCATAAAGGTGTCTCTCAGGTGATCGGAAAGTACCTGTTGGGTTGTATGTATCGAGATGGGATTTGTCCCTCCCAAGTCGGAGAGATATACTTCGGTCCCACTCGGTAATCGATATCAACACCGCCTGCAAGCATGTGGTTAAGGAGTTAATCACAAAGTGATATCGGATTACGGAACGAGTAAAGTACTTGCTGTGAACGAGATTGAACTAGGTATGACGGTACCGACGATCAAATCTCGGGCAAGTAAAATATCGCGAGACGAAGGGAATATATATGGGATTGATTGAATCCTGGCATCGTGGTTCATCCGATATGATCATCGATGAATGTGTGGGAGTCAATATGGTTTTCCAGACCCCGCTGTTGATTATTGATAGAAGATCATGACTGCATATTCTCGAACCCGAAGGGTCACACACTTAACGTGTCTCGACGCTAGGATAGATTGGATAATTGGTTTATGAGTTTTTGTTCGGAGTCTCGGATGGGATCCGGGATATCACGAGAGGTTCTGGAATGGTCCGGAGAATAAGATTCATATAAGGCAATGCAGTTTTTGGAGTTCGGAATTGTTTCGGGTTAATCAGTATTGTACCGGAAGCTTCTAGAACCTTCCGGAAGGGGACCAACGTGGCCCCACCTGCCGGGAGGGGGCATGGGCCTATGAGGGAGTGCCCTGGACGCATTGGTCCAGGAGCAAAAGGCCCCATAGGGCCCACCCGGCCAAACCAAGGGGAAACCGTAGGAAAGCTTCTAGAAGGAGGGAGGGAAACTTGCCCCCCACTCTTCCTCTTTGGCCGCCGGCCTAGGCTTGGGGGAGGGGCTAGGGTTGGCGCCCACACCTCTATATAAATAGGGCTTGGGGCGCACCACCCCCTTACACATCCTCCTCAAGCCCTAGCCGCCCTGCTGCCCTCCTCTCTCTCTCCCTCCAAACTGCGCGTAGGTGAAGCCCTGCTGCAGAAAATCTCCACCACTTGCACCGCGCCATCGCGTTGTAGATCCAATCCATCTCTCCACCATACTTGCTGGACCAAGGAAGGAGGAGACGTCGAGGTGCCGCACGTGTGCATCTCTCGAAGGCATCGCCACTTGCGGTGTTAGATCGGAGCGGATCGCGAGGAGGAGAAGCGAGTACGACTACATCACCCACGTTTCGACGAACGTTCCGCTGTGCGAATCTTCAAGGGTATGAAGATCTCATCTAATCTCTCTTGTTGTTTGCATCTCCTAGATTAGATCTTGGCTTTCCCGTTCGCATCCGTAGAATTTTTTTTGATTTACTATGCTGCGAAACACTTCAGTGGTATCAGAGAGATCTATGCGTAGATGTGTTTCACGAGTAGAACGCAACATGGTTGTTGCGGGCGTTGATATTTTCTGTTGCAAGCCTCTTGTTTGTGTTCTTCTTATGACACGGGATAGTGGATCGAAGCGGTCCATGCCAACCTTACGCGACGTCGTTCGCGAGACCGGCTCCGCACTTGACGTGTGGCTTGTTCCACACATGCGGCTGGTGGATGCCAGTTTCTCTCACTATAGTTGTCATGGGATTTACACCGGAGTTTGGCAACCATAATATCACCGTTGTGGCTTTCCGTAGGTAAGAATCGTTCTTAGCATGCTACTCCCACAAGCCACGTAAAACATGCAACAACAAAGTAGAGGCGTCTAACTTGTTTTTGCAGGGAGTGTTTTCTGTGATATGGTATGGCCCAAGATGTGATGTGTATGTTGTATGCAATGATCATGTTTCGTAATGTTTCACGACTTGCATGTTGATGAGTGCACAACCGGCAGGAGCCATATGGTTGTCTTTATCATTGTGTATGACCTGTGTGTCAACTTCTTATGCGCCATGTAATAGCTTTACCTCATCGCTAAGTAGTTAGCAATAGTTGTAGTTGCTATTCGTGGTGGAGGCAATCATGGTGGAGTGATGGAGGTCATGCCGGCACGTACAAGATGGAGATCATTGCGCGAAGATTGGCTATACCATGTCACATAAAGTTATATGCATGTGATGTTTATCCTTTTATGTATCTTATTATGCTTAGATCGCGACGGTAGCATTATAAGATGATTCCTCACTTAAAGATCAAGATAAAACTGTGTTCTCCCCATGTATGCACCGTTGCGAAAGTTCGTCGTGTCCAAGCATCTCGTGATGATCGGGTGTTATAGACTCTACGTTCACATACAACGGGTGCAAGCCAGTTTTGCACACACGGAAATACTTGGGTTTGACTTGACGAGCCTAGCATGTACAGACATGGCCTCGGAACACAAGAACCGAAAGGTTAAGCATGAGTCATATGAATGATATGATCGACACTTCGTTGTCCACCATGGAAACCACATATCTTCTCGTGAAGATCGGATTAGGTGTGGTGAATTTGGATCATGTTCACTAAACAACTTGAGGGATGTTGAATTTAGTGGGAGTTCATCTAGTAATCTGATTAAAAGTTGAACTAGCTATCATGAACATAGTCTAATTTGTACTTGCAAACATTGTAGATCAAATGGCTAAGTCCAACTTCAGATTATTGAGGAGCTGAAAACTATGTTTCAGACTCAGGCCCGTTTTAAGAGATATGAGATCACTACTGCAGAAAGGCTTATAGACTCCAGTGGTTATTGACAGGCAAAACTGTGCCTGTCAATAGTGACTATTTCTAATGACATGCAATTATTAGCCTGTCACTAGAAGGATTCACTAGTGACAGGCGTAAAAATATGACTGTCACTGATACTTTTCACTGAGAAGCGTCCGCTCGAAAAAAGTATTTAGTGACAGGCTGATGTAGATGTCTGTCACTGAATTCCCCATAACTAGTGACATGCTAAAATTATGCCTGTCGCTAGTATTTTCAGTGTAGGACGGTACTAACTAGGCAAATTATAGTGACAAGCATTGTAAACGACCGTCACTGGTTTTAGGAATATTTTTTCCTGCCAGCCTACCGAGCAGATCTGTATTGCTATGCTGGACGGCCCACCCGGGCGCGCCTTTGATGGGCCGGCCCACCCACTCGTGCCCTTGTTCTTTTCCTGGGCTGGCTAGGCTGAATTGATGGGTACGTACAGCCGATCGCTAGACACACGCGATCGATCCAAGTAGGAGTATGTACCAATTTTAATCAAAACCAACACGGATTCAAATTCACATATCTTTGTCTAGAAGTATCCGAATTCGATTCCGTTTGTTTCTGATGGTTGCCGACTTAAAATAGAACATATACACCGGCCCAAACTACTATTTATACCCCAGTACCGTCCTCTCTTGTCCTCCAAAATCACAACCATTGTTTGAACTCCACTTTTTTAAGAGACTCGTTTGTGCCGCCGTGTGAGTTCGACCTTGCCCCAGAGCTCTACAACAAAGTTGAAGATCTTGTTAAGGTTGTTTCATTTCGACAAACCTAACCTATTTTGATCCACCATATCTAGAGAATTTCGCTTTGCAAGATTCTAGATTCGACAGAGTAAAACTTGGATTACTTCACGCTTGTTTCACCAAATCCATCTATCTTGAGTTCCTCTTGCCAATTAACTTTTATTTATATTTATTTGTAGGTATGGATCAAAATTGGATGTACACCGAGGATCGCATGACACAAGGTTTTCATGATCATGTGAACGAGTTTCTTGATGCGGCGGATCGAGATATATTGCGAAGGGGTGGCACGAAGATATGTTGTCCGTGCAGATCTTGCCGAAACTTAACGTTGTTTGAAAGGAAATCTAGGTCCTTGCACATGCACCTATTGCGTTGGGGTTTCATGGAAGGTTTATACAAGGTGGACAAATCATGGGGAAGATCCTGAGGTTATTGACGATGACGATGAGCGTCATAAAGAGTCGGCCGAAGAAGACGAACCTAAAGATTTTGTACATGATGTGGACACCACAATGGACTTAGATGATTTGGTCAAAATGGTCAACGACCCTCATGTGCAAGAACAAGTTCTGAAAGACAAGGAGAACGTTAGAGCATCCGACAAAGAGTTGGCCAAGTTGCAGACGCTTGTGAAAGACTCAAAAACTCCCTTGTATCCTGGTTGTGATCCAGAGTACACCCGCCTATCGGTGACACTCGAACTTCTAAGGCTAAAGGCGGTCCACAACGACACAGATGGAAGCCCCGATGATACATTGGAGTATCTTAGAAAGGTCTTGCCGAAGGGGAATGTGTTGCCTACAAGTTGTGATGAGGCCAAGAAAATTGTGTGCCCTCTTGGATTGGAGGTGATTAGATATCATGCTTGTCCGAACGATTGCATCATTTATCGTGGGGAGTATGAGAAGCTAAAGAAGTGTCCAGAGTGCAATGCATCCCGATTCAAGAGGGGAAAGAGCCCACAAGCGGAAACCGTGGAAATATTGATGAGCGGTGCTCCTACAAAGGTTGTATGGTACTGTAACATCCCTAAATTCATATTCCGAAACTCATTCATATCATCTAAGCATTCATCATAATTTAGGGTTCTTCTCAAAAACAGAAGCTTGTGCTCTGATTTCATGTGAGTAAAATTTCACTCATTAGACCATCACTTTTTGAAACTTAAATGTTAAGGAACTTGTTTGCTTGCCCCACTATTGGACAGATTGAGTATAAAAGTTTAACCAAAATGTTCAAATTAGAAATAATTCCCAAACCTCTATTTCAAACATTTGCAAAATGGTGCATAGTCTCTGTTTGTTTGAAATCCAAGTCTGACCAAGCCCTTGCAAGGAAGCCCCACAAGTTTTGACCTATTTCTAAGACCAATTCACCCCTGCAAAACCCCAGGAGAATTTGAATTCAAATTGTATTTGAAACCATTTGAAAACATAACCAGAAAATCGATTTAGAAAAGAAAAAGGACTAGACAAAGGAAAAAGGCCGAGCGCCAGGTTTCTGGCCCAACAGAGGATCGAGCCCAACTAGCCCACCCGGGAAGTTCCTTTTCTTTTCTCACGCGCGAACGCACACAGCCAGTCGCTGACAAACAGACCCCACCCCCATTTCGCACACATCGCTGACAAGCGGGCCCTGGCCACGCTGTCATCGTCTTCCCCAAACCCCGCCCGCGACCACGTCGCAGCTGCAGTGACTGCCGGTGATGGCGCGGCTTAATTGGGCAATTAAACGCAGGCGTTTCCTGTCGAGGCACCGGCTATAAGATCCCCACATCCCCACGATCATTTTCCCCCAGTCAATCTCACACTCACGCCACCAGGCTGCCCACGACTCGCTCGAGACCGCCGCAGACAGAGCCAGCTCCGGCGACCGATTCAGGTGAGCCCCGTGTGCCCCTTCCCCTCTGGATTGTTCGAGACACTTAGTAATCCTCTTGCGCACCTTCTAACCACAACAGAGCATCCTGTACTGCCCTAGGTCGCCGTGTTCGCTTGACGCCGTAAGCACCCGACGACCACCCCAACTCCGGCGAGCAATCTCAGTAAGTCCCGAGCGCCCCTTATTTTCTTATTCACCCGAGCGTGTTCGCAATTGTCCTGCGCATCTCCTAAACCCATTGGTTCGTGTTAGGGCGACGCAGAACCTCGGCAACGACTCCGACAACACCCACCCGACGCCAGACGCAACTCCGACGAGATCTAGAGCCCATCTCCGAGCGCCCCTCCGCAAGCCAGTACCACGACGAGCTTCAGCAGCCTCCGGCGAACCTGGTAAAACCCCTCTCCCTCTCGCGGACGATGTAGAATGCCGGCGCCGCCGTAGTCAGACACGCCGCCGCTAGTCAACGCCGCCAGCGCCGCCCGTTCGTGGCTTGATGGTTTGGTCCGTTGGATCTGCATCGTAAGGCTAGGATAGATCTAGGCCGAAGAGGTACGCGCGCGTCTGGATCGTTAGATCTAAGTTAGATCCTACGACCTGCGACTGCCGATCCGCGCGAAGCGGTACGCACCAGTAAGGTTGCCACGCGTGGCAGGGTTTTATTTAAAAACAGAATTTAAAACCTGATTTAGATCCAAACTTCAAACTACTATAACTTTTGAATACCACGTTAGAATTTTACAAATTTTATACCGTTGGATTCAGTGAAACCAGACCTTTCTGAATATCCAATTTGTTTAACAAATAGTAACCATTAAAATGACTTTATTTGTGGAATCTTATTTAAAGCTATTTTGAGTATAGATTAGTTTTGATAATTAGTTTTAATGTTAAATAAGTTTGTTATGGCAAATTTTGTGTCCTGTTATGTTTCAGTATCATGCACATGCTTGGTAAAATTTCCAAAATCACTACTTAGTAAAATTCTTGCATGCATGCATTCATATTATTTTTTTGATTGAATAAATTGTGTGAAATTGAATGCTATAATTTTTCTTGTAGATTTTGCTAGTGATTGTGATTGTGAAGAGTGCTACTCTCCCCACTACCAAGGCAAGTGATATTTTCATAAATAATTCTGTCCTATGTTTTGTACTAGCATTAGATATTTTGCTAAATATTGCATGCTATTTTGCCTAATGCTAAGTTGGGAAATCCTAAGTAGTGTAGAATTGTAGAATTGCTAAGGAATTTTCCTAAGTTAGGTTATCTTACCATGCTTAGCCTAGCTATTTAGCAAACAAGGGTTGGTGGAAATCTATACACACTATGATGAAAATATTTCTAAGTCATGAGACTTATGCTTTTCTAATAAAACAACTAAGTCAAATGAACCTCCTGGGTGGAATGGAAAGATTGGGTTATGTTGAGTGGTTACACAAGGCCATGGACTTGGGTTGTGTATCTCACTTGTGGTATGCCACCCAGGCACAAAGGGATTTGGAGGCCAAGTGTTGAGAAAGCTTACAGTGCAACCACTTGGCAATATGGGCTCTGCCATGATCATATAGGTTGCTAGAACTTAGTCATTTGGACAGTTGGTGGTAGTTGGGATGATAGGTTGGAACGCGTCCATTTGACTAAGGAAAGGATTCTGAAAGGTCCTGTCTTGGGAAACCAAGTCTGGTGGGGAAAGTGCACAACCTCTGCAGATGGAAAACCTAAGTACTTACCTAGTCCAAGGCAATGGACAAATTGAGCATCAAGACATGGAAGCTACAAGAATCTCATCACTCCAACTTCTAAGTAAAAATTTGTGGGTGAACAAGGGTGAAGGACCCCAGTGTCTATTGGTGGTTTCTTGGGAATGTTTTGACAAATAAAAACTTAGTGATTTCAACTAATAGGAAAAACTTATTTTCAAGCAAAGCAAGCCAAGCTACACTTAGCCAAAATGCATATAGTAAAATAGTTCACCTAAAATGTACTAAGGTATCACTTGCCAATACTATTCCAAAGTATTGACCCACTGTGGCTGTAACTTGTGATGTTGCAGGTTACTCCGATGATGAGTAGGAGTCTTGAGTCTACACTCAACATGCTTGCCTGTGGCACATGAAGATGAAGACTTATGTTTATTTACTTATTCCAAAACTCTTGTATTAGGCCTTTGGCCCTGAGCTGTAAAAGACTATGTTTTATCTCTGGAATGAATGTAATAAACGACCTTTGTATCTGTGTACTTCATCTTAAACTGTGGATGCTAGCATTGATCCAGGGACTAGCATTGCAATCACAGGGATCCGTTCCTTTATAAAGGAGGGGTCTAACAGGTACCTTCCAATCATTCCTCGTTTGAAGCATCTATTCGCAAACAAAAATGAGGCAAAGCTGCCGCGTTGGCATGAGGAGGGACGGAAAAAGGATGAGGGTGTGATGAGACACCCCGCAGATGCTTGCCAATGGCAAACCGTCGATGACTCATTCCCATCGATTGGAGGAGACCCGAGGAACATACGATTCGGTATGAGTACAGACAGAATCAATCCTTTCGGCAACATGAGCAGCAGGCATAGCACTTGGCCCGTTGTTATGTGGATGTACAACCTCCCTCCATGGATATGTTTAAAGCGGAAGTATATACACTTATCTTTACTCATCCAACGATATCAACATGTACATGACACTGCGGTATGAGGAGTTGGCGACACTATGGGCAGGGGTCGAGGTATGGGACGCTTGTGAAGAAGATAACTTTAATATGAAAGGTTTGCTGCTCACAACAGTCCAGGACTATCCAGCCTTAGGATATCAATCTTGCCAGTGTGTCCACGGATACAATGCATGCGTGTAGTGCATGGATGATACAACAAGTCTTCGCCTATCGGGCTCTCAAAAAATCGTGTACATGGGTCATCAAAGATGGCTTCAAGAAGGTGATCCATGGAGACAAGAAAAAGAAAAGTTTGACAATACGGTTGAGACCCGGTCAAAGCCACGTAAGAGGATCGGGGATGAAATACTTGAACTATTGAACTCTTGGGACGACTGCCCTAAGGCGGGAAATAAGCAGAAGAAGGGGAAGCCATTGGAAGGCGTGTGGAAAACAAAATCTGTATTTTGGGATTTGGAATATTGGCCATATCTTGACACACGACATTGCATAGATGTCATGCATGTCGAAAAGAATGTGTGTGAGAGCTTGCTTGGTCTCTTGATCCACTTACCAGACAAGACAAAAGATGGACCGAAGGCAAGAGAAGACTTAGAAAATCTAGGGATACGAAGGGAACAATGGGCAAGAGAGGAGAGGAACAATGAAGGAAGAGGTGTTCAGAAAATCAAGACAGAATGTCCTGCCGCTTGTTACACGCTAAGTAAGGCGGAATTCGATAGATTTTTCAAGTTCCTTGAAAGTGTGAAGGTTACTTCTGGCTACTCGGCAAACATACAGAGGCATCTTGACATGAAGAGCCACAAATTAATTGGTATGAAGTCGCATGATTGCCATGTTATGATCACACAGATACTTCCGGTTGCGATTAGGGGACTTATGGAGCCATGGGTTCGGAAGACAGTGTTGGATCTCTGTAACTTTTTTGACACTATCTCTCAAAAGTTGATTACGAAGAAGCGTTGTCAACTGCTGCAAGAAGAGATCATTGTCATACTATGTGAGCTAGAGATGTACTTTCCCCCCTCGTTCTTCGACATCATGGTGCATCTCATGATCCATATAGTTCCAGAGATAATCGACCTAGGTCCCGTGTTCCTACACAACATGTATGCATTGGAAAGGTTCAATGGGGTCGTGAAGCGTTTTGTTCGCAACAGATCCCGGCCAGATGGAAGTATCATCCAAGGTTATATATCAGAGGAGTGCGTTGAGTTCTGCACGGATGACATGAAAGTAGACAAACCTATTGGTGTACCTACTAGTCGGCTCTTTGGCAGGCTTGGTGGTGAGGGTCACCGTCGTGGAAAGAAGGATCTACATGTGCACAATGCTGCAATCAACCGATCGGATGACTACGACAGAGCACACTTAGTGGTGTTGCAACACAGTTTAGTGGTCCGGCCATATGTTCGTATGCACATGGAAATGTTGCAAAAGAAGAACCCCAAAAAGAAAAGTGCCGCGCTTATGAAAGAGCACAACACAAACTTTGCGAAGTGGCTGAAAAACTATTTTGAGGAAAACCCATGTTCAAAGGATGATGAGGATGCATCAGACATGTACTATTTGGCGCAGGGCCCCTTGGTCAATGTCGTCACACATCAAGCATATGACATCAATGGATACACATTCTATACAGAGGCACAAGACCAGAAAAGTATATACCAGAATAGTGGTGTGACGATGAAGGCACTAACCGGGAATAAAAGGGATACATACTATGGAAGGATCGAAGAAATATGGGAGCTAGACTACACTATCTCTGTTATCCCCATGTTTCGAGTTAGGTGGGCGGAACAAATCGATACCGATGAAGACAATTTCATTACCATGGTCATACCGCCACCGACACCTATTGAGGAGAGAAATGTCAAAGCCAGAAGCGCCAGAAAGGAGCCATGGGTACTAGCTAAACAGGTGGCACAATGTTTCTATATAACTGACCTGCAAGCTCCAAACCGTGTAGTCATGAGAAGAGGAAAAAGGAGTATCGTTGGGGTAGATGGTGTCGTTGATGAAGAGGATTATGACCAATTCAATGATCCAGATACGGATGAAGATGACGAAGCTACCCAAGACTCTAGAATTACCAGAAGGGACCAATCTACATTATCTGTCACACGACCCTTCAAAAGACGCAGTCACTCCGAGGGTCTAACGTATACACGAAAGAAAATTAAGACTACCGTCGAGAAGATAGTTGATGAAGATGAAACCTAATTTTTTTTCGATGCAAGATATTATGAACTATCATATATTTCCTGCATTTTGTGTTTCTAAGTTTTATAAATCTTGTAGGAACTTTGCATTATTTTTGGTGATTTTTTCGTGTGATTTTTTTATACATAAAAAAACACGTTCGTGTCAACCAAACCGATTAAGTGGGGATCAGTACAACTACCGCCCCCTTCCTCCCCGTCCCCATCCCCGATTCCTAGTCCCCAACTACCGCCACCCATCCAACGCCGCCAGCTCCTCCAACGCCGTCGCTCGCGGCGGCACCTTCCCCCGACGCGAGGACGCCTCCCCAAACACGAGGACGTCTTCCAACGCCGCCCTTCATCCCAAATCCCCGTCCCCTGTATCCCCGACGCGAGGCCGCCTCCGCCCAAGGACCTCCAAGCCCGCCGCCGCCGACGCGTCATAGGCCTCCCGCCCCCGAGGTCGCCGCCCTGCATCCCAATTCCCAGCCGCCTGTCCCCCGACGCGAGGACGCCGCCGCTCGAGGACCACCAAGCCCACCGCCGCCGACACATCACAGGCCTCCCGCCGCCGACGCCGCCAGGCCTCCCGCCGCCGACGCCGCCATGCCTCCCGCCGCCGACGCTGCCATGTTCGATCCTGACAAATACACATGATATACTGGAGTGCGTACACTGACGTTATTCAGCTAATAGACCACAAAGCTGGAATCTCTTTATGTATTAAGTCTGAATCAGACGTGATGACTTTACTAAACTGTAGTCATGTTTTTTTGAAAAATCTAAATACAAGCTACAAGACCTCTCTGATAATTAATTTCCCAGTGCAAACTGAGTTATTGAACTTTAAGATTTTTTGTGTTCGGTTTTGCTAGTAATTCTATAACTAAAGACCAATTTAGATTTGCAAGAAAGAAAATCATTCGTACATAAAAACGATCACCGCAACTGCAGGTTATCAAGAATGGGTGTACATGTGAACTTATTCAGTTGTCATCCAATCCTAAATGTTCTAAAAAATAGTGATCTTAGGTGACATATTTCTTATATGAATATGCTTCTGTAACTACACATTTGTTACTGTAAAATCTGGATTTTAATATGATCAAGAGTTTGGGTCAAGCCTAAAAGTACTGCCTGCACCCGCCCGTATCCAGGAGCGCTATTCGAACAGCAAACTCTTACCTGTAATACTCCAGGAGTAGCTATTCTAACAGCAAGCTCCGATGATGGGGCCACAATGCATATGGTCTTTACTATTGAGATCAACACTTGTACTGACCAGCATACAGTGAGCTGCTAACTACATACGATCGCATGGCTAATAAATTGCAACCACATACTCCTATTTTGATTACAGGACACATGCAGACAAGCATACTAGGAGTATTTTTTTCTGCACTCTCTCAAACCTGGGAAAAGGTAGCATGCAGAGGTTCACCATGATTAGTTGTTATTTAATTCCTTCATTTTTTAGCATGCCAATGTATTTTTTAGCAAGTCAATGTTTTAACAGTGTAGTTATTTAACTAAGCCTTTTTGTACTTACTTCTTACTACTTTCCCATTTGTATCTTTGTACCTCTGTAGGTTTGACTGAATAACCGTTGATCTGCTAGCTAGTTTGGCCAAGGTGGTTTGAGTTAGTGATCAGTGATCTAAACACTGAATTCTGCAGGTATGAACCTTAAGATAATATTCTGTGATAGAATAGAGTATGAGCAATGAAATATTTAAGTTGGCAAGTGTCTCTGCAATGAAATAATTTTAAACTGTTTGTAGGAATGGAAAAAATCATCTGACAGCTATGACTCATCTGATGATGATTCCGATTCACCTTCTGATTCTGAAATTGAAGAAGTTATCGCACAAGAAACTAAGTCACAGGAACAACCATCGAAGGAGAAAAGGGCCTACAAGCCTAGGAAGCCGAACGAGATGACAAATGATACCTTCAAAATCACTAGAATCGATGGCAGAGGAGTTCCTGTCAGTCCTATCAAGCATGCAAAGGGTTTCAGTATTGCCGTAGGCTGCATCGTTCGTGAAACCGTGAAGATCACATGCACAGACATAAGGGCAAAGGATAAGGAGAACCTTAGAGAAATGCTCTTCAACAGGCTCTTCAACCGTTATATTTTTGAAAATGCTGAAATGCAAAAAAAGGTTCGACATAAAGCACTAGGCACGATGACCAAAGCCTTGAATACATGGAGCAACGCGGCGAATAAGATGAAGGACAAGGATTTTGAGGAAGTGATCAAGAAGAAATGGCCAAAGATTGAAGAGGAGGATTGGAAATAGTTCATTGCAAGTCATTCGGGTGATGATTTCACGAAGAAGAGCTCTAAGGGGAAGGAAATGCGGGAGTTGAACATACTGAACCACAAACTCGGTAGCCGTGGTTATTTAGGGAAGAAGGCAAAATGGGACAAGGAGGACGCAGCTGGGAAAGAACCCCCATATTATCCTACATCGAGGCAGGCCGAGGAAGGGATTTTGTGAGGGCCCGTGCATCTTATGACCCGGTGACAGGGGAACCGGTCTTAAAATCCATTAAACTCGTGGACGTGCACGATAAGCTCATGGTAAAGTTGGAACCATTATTATATGATTACTGTTCCAAGCTCAACTTACATAAGTTTGCATAATCTTTAGCATATTTGACCACTCTTACATGATATTGATCAGTTGACTAATCTGTAGCATATTTGACCACTCTGTAGCACAATCTATTCCAAGCTCAACTTACATAAGTTTGCATAATCTGTAGCATATTTGACCACTCTTACATGATATTCAAGTTGTTAATTAACTAACTTAAATCAAACTTGGTGCAGAAAGAGTCTCAAACTCAGAGCTCCCTAGATTCAGTTGACTGCGAGAGGTGGGAGGATCCTCTCGCAAAAGCTCTTGGCGGGAAGGAGCATCGAGGCAGTGTGAGATGCGTGGGGAATGGGGCTTCTTGGAAGGAATATTTTCCTAAAGATAAGGAGGTTGGCTGCGATAGGAGGAGAGTCAGATCCACTACCCGTCTCCAGGTTGATTTTGACCAGCGGGTGGCAGCGGTTGCCAAGGTTGTTGCCGCAGAGACGGTGAGGCGTATATTGGCAGAACAAGGACATCAACCATTGCATCCAAATATGAATCTTTTGATCCCTCATGACGCGCATACACAGTCAAATTCCAATCAGTTCATCCCTCGTGCCGCGCATACACAGTCACCCAATATTGGTGGACAAATCAGTAGTAGCTCGTTTGTCTCTCGCATCCCAACGGGGACACTGAATCCATTAGAAGACATCACTGTAAGGATATAGATGTGAAAAAAATTGTGTCGACAACAATATTTTAATCCTTTGTAATCTAACATTCACTATTCACTGTTGCAACTTATTCCTCGCAGGACCTTACCCCCTGCCATCTGTTGGCACCCATGATGGATGGGAAGATGGTAACGGTTACACACGGGCGAGTACATCCACTGACCAAGGAGAACAAGCTGCACTGTGTGGATTTACCACTAGACATGGCAAAGGTTGAGGTGAATAAGGTGCTTGACCCCTTTAATGATTTGGATGTTGATGGCCGCCACCCCGAGTCGGGTTGCAACAAACTAGGACAATGCAAGGGATATATCATGAAGTGGCATAGGGATGCGATAAAGTTGGTGGGAAAATCCACTCGCACAACTCTGCAGAACTTGAGCAAGACAACCACCCCAGCAAATGAAGTGGGTATTTGTTCCCCTCTAACATATGGCGACTTGTATGGAGCACAATGCGATGAGGATGACATGAACAAAGACCAAGGGGTTGGGTCTAATTCGTATGTGGGCCCCAAGCATAGTTCCACTAAAAAAATGAACTCTCCTAATGAGGCAACATCTCCAGAACCGCAACATGTAAGAAGAAAGAAGAAGAAAGACAAGGTCGAAAAAAATGAGAAAAGGTTAAAAAAATGAGAAAAGGAGAGCGAGAAAGTTGTCAATGGCGGAAACATCATATCCGCGGCGAGCGCTTGGTACCAATGGATGAGTTCGAGAGCCTTTCTGTCGATATGAAGGCTCTGCATCGGAATATTACAGTGCTAGAAAGTCTTGAAGGTCATGCCTCACATTACACGTCTATGGTTCCAAAGGATTACCACAACTTTGTGACCAAATATCCGGCAGACAAGTTCTATCTGGAGTTTCCCGAGATCTTTAGAATGTTCAACTTAGACTTGCTGGAGTCCTCCCTTGTTAGGATATGGGTGTTATACCTAGTCAGAGAGACTAGACAGAATAAAGAACTTGCTAATGTCGGAGTTGCTGATCCTTATCACATGCACGACAACAACCTAAGCTCCGATGAAGGTGTTGAGATTATTTTGAGAGAGTGCATCTTACCTGCATTGCAAAATAACAAGGACAAGAGGTACATACTAGTGCCCTACAATCCAATGTAAGTCCTACTCAGTCTTAATTGCTTTTCTAAATGTAGATATATTTATTTCTGTTCATTATTCAGTTCCCAACTTTTACTTGCCACTGAACTTGGGTTGTTTATTATTCACGAAGGATTAATTTACTAGGATTGTTCACATGTTTGTGTAGAGGTCACTGGGTTCTTATTATCCTCATGGTGAAGGAATGCAAGGCTTTTTACTTAGATTCACTTAAAAACAAGTTCGAAAGGGATTACAGTGTGCTGTCAAAGAGTCTGGATGATGCTCTCTTCGAACATAGTTTTAGAGGTGGAATTGTGCCAAAAAAAGTGGAGGTCGTGTATGCTTTAAGCATTATAAAGATGTTAGCTGTATAAAACAGCAAGATAGCGTGTCATGTGGCTACCATCTCTGCTACCATATGGACATGTTTGTGAGGTCACAGAAGAGTTTAAACAAAGGTATAGATATTCAGTTTTTTGGTACTCATCTCGAGTCCAATCACTTTGACCGGAAGAAAGAGTTTACACGCATCCAAGGCATTTTTGCAAAAATCATCAACACAGAGGTCACCTTGGAATCCGGGGTTTTCCATGGCGGTGATGACTCGCTGGAGGTTCATGATTCACGTACAAAGGTGTCTGCAACCCAATTTCTCAAGCATGCATCATCCCAGAATGAGGTATGTGGCATTTTATTCTTTTTATTTCTTTTTCCTTGATTTTTTGTCTCTGCAAATTGTTAATCGAGTTTATACTGGGTTGATATGATGAGACAAAAGTAACCATCATACATCTATTTTTGCGCTATTTAATATGCTTGCGAGTATTTTCAACCATTATGTGCAAGATATCTCTGGGCAAAGGAAGAGATGAAATTAATTGCAGGAGTAATATACTTTAGAATCATTGAGTGAAAATGATGCATCATTTTCCTGTTCTAATCAGTCATATCTCATTGTTGGTCAACAGGTGGAGTATAATCCTATGGTTTGTGTAGTTATCCTTCATTAAAACCTCTCAGATTCATATTATGTCACATTTCTTCAAGATGGCATGGATGTGCCCAGTATGTTTCCGACAGCTTCTAATCTAAGGTATGATATGCTGCTCTCTGGCTGCTCGTTGCTACTACTGGCTGCTCGCTGGCTGATATGCTACTCGCGGATAAAACTTTTGCATATTAGTGTTGATGTTGACCTTTGTTGGTTTGGTTTGCTCGGTACGGTCTTTTCGGTCATTGAAAATTCCAGTCATTCAAAAATGCTACCCGTATTAGCTTATGTTGTAGCTAGGATTCTTCTCTAGCATGGTATGCATCACCATTGTAATACGGGTATGCATTTTGGTAGCATGGTAGTATTTTTGGAAGATATCGACAACCCCGATCCTCAAGCATGGTATGCATCGCAAATTTCTTATGTTGTAGCTAGGATTCTTCTCTACTGAACTGCATGTTCAGTTGATTCAAACTACATGTTCAGCTCTGAAAAAACAGTCGCAATAATCATGAAGTTTTAAACTGCTGTAGCTAGGATTCTTCTCTACTGAACATCTTTTTTGCATACTAATATGTAAATATGCAGTGAACACTTATCTTGACTTAGGACTGATTGGTGTTTGATATGTACATGGTTATCTTGGATTCATTCTTGTCAGTTTAGCTACATTCGCATATGTTTGAAAGTTATTTTTGTCACAAAGTTAGTTTTCTTCTTCAGTTAGCATAGGATATATCTGATTTCTAAAATGTTCTTCAACAGGCTCTTCGACCGTTATATTTTTGAAAATGCTGAAATGCAAAAAAAGGTTCGACATAAAGCACTAGGCACGATGACCAAAGCCTTGAATACATGGCGCAACACGGCGAATAAGATGAAGGACAAGGATTTTGAGGAAGTGATCAAGAAGAAATGGTCAAAGCTTGAAGAGGAGGATTGGAAACAGTTCATTGCAAGTCATTCGGGTGATGATTTCACGAAGAAGAGCTCTAAGGGGAAGGAAATGCGGGAGTTGAACACACTGAACCACAAACTCGGTAGCCGTGGTTATTTAGGGAAGAAGGCAAAATGGGACAAGGAGGACGCAGCTAGGAAAGAACCCCCATTCTACTACATCGAGGCAGGCCGAGGAAGGGATTTTGTGAGGGCCCGTGCATCTTATGACCCTGTGACAGGGGAACCGGTCTTCAAATCCATTAAACTCGTGGACGTGCACGATAAGCTCATGGTAAAGTTGGAACCATTATTATATGATTAATGTTCCAAGCTCAACTTACATAAGTTTGCATAATCTTTAGCATATTTGACCACGCTTACATGATATTGATCAGTTGACTAATCTGTAGCATATTTGAACACTCTGTAGCATAATCTATTCCAAGCTCAACTTACATAAGTTTGCCTAATCTATAGCATATTTGACCACTCTTACATGATATTCAACTTGTTAATTAACTAACTTAAATCAAACTTGGTGCAGAAAGAGTCTCAAACTCAGAGCTCCCTGGATTCAGTTGACTGCGAGAGGTGGGAGGATCCTCTCGCAAAAGCTCTTGGCGGGAAGGAGCATCGAGGTAGTGTGAGAGGCGTGGGGAATGGGGCTTCTTGGAAGGAATATTTTCCTGAAGATAAGGAGGTTGGCCGCGATAGGATGAGAGTCAGATCCACTGCCTGTCTCCAGGTTGATTTTGACCAGCGGGTGGCAGCGGTTGCCAAGGTTGTTGCCGCAGAGACGGTGAGGCGTATATTGGCAGAACAAGGACATCAACCATTGCATCCAAATATGAATCTTTTGATCCCTCATGATGCGCATACACAGTCAAATTACAATCAGTTCATCCCTCGTGCCGCGCATACACAGTCACCCAATATTGGTGGACAAATCAGTAGTAGCTCGTTTGTCTCTCGCATCCCAACGGGGACACTGAATCCATTAGAAGACATCACTGTAAGGATATAGATGTGAAAAAATTGTGTCGACAACAATATTTTAATTCTTTGTAATCTAACATTCACTATTCACTGTTGCAACTTATTCCTCGCAGGACCTTACTCCCTGCCATCTGTTGGCACCCATGATGGATGGGAAGATGGTAACGGTTGCACACGGGCGAGTACATCCACTGACCAAGGAGAACAAGCTACACTGTGTGGATTTACCAACAGACATGGCAAAGGTTGAGGTGAATAAGGTGCTTGACCCCTTTGATGATTTGGATGTTGATGGCCGCCACCCCGAGCCGGGTTGCAACAAACTAGGACAATGCAAGGGATATATCATGAAGTGGCCAAGGGATGCGATAAAGTTGGTGGGAAAATCCACTCGCACAACTCTGCAGAACTTGAGCAAGACAACCACCCCAGCAAATGAAGTGGGTATTTTTGCCCCTTTAACATATGGCGACTTGTATGGAGCTCAACGCGATGAGGATGACACGAACAAAGACCTAGGGGTTGGGTCTAATTCGTATGTGGGCCCCAAGCATAGTTCCACTAAAAAAAGGAACTCTCCTGATGAGGCAACATCTCCAGAACCGCAACATGTAAGAAGAAAGAAGAAGAAAGACAAGGTCGAAAAAAATGAGAAAAGGTTAAAAAAATGAGAAAAGGAGAGCGAGAAAGTGGTCAATGGCGGAAACATCATATCCGCGGCGAGCGCTTGGTACCAATGGATGAGTTCGAGAGCCTTTCTGTCGATATGAAGGCTCTGCATCGGAATATTACAGAGCTAGAAAGTCTTGAAGTTCATGCCTCACATTACACGTCTATGGTTCCAAAGGATTACCACCACTTTGTGACCAAATATCCAGCAGACAAGTTCTATCTGGAGTTTCCCGTGATCTTTAAAATGTTCAACTTAGACTTGCTGGAGTCCTCCCTTGTTAGGCTATGGGTGTTATACCTAGTCAGAGAGACTAGACAGAATAAAGAACTTGCTAATGTCGGAGTTGCTGATCCTTATCACATGCACGACAACAACCTAAGCTCCGATGAAGGTGTTGAGATTATTTTGAGAGAGTGCATCTTACATGCATTGCAAAATAACAAGGACAAGAGGTACATACTAGTGCCCTACAATCCAATGTAAGTCCTACTCAGTCTTAATTGCTTTTCTAAATGTAGATATATTTATTTCTGTTCATTATTCAGTTCCCAACTTTTACTTTGCACTGAACTTGGGTTGTTTATTATTCACGAAGGATTAATTTACTAGGATTGTTCACATGTTTGTGTAGAGGTCACTGGGTTCTTATTATCCTCATGGTGAAGGAATGCAAGGTTTTTTACTTAGATTCACTTAAGAACAAGTTCGAAGGGGATTACAGTGTGCTGTCAAAGATTCTGGATGATGCTCTCTTCGAACATAGTTTTAGAGGTGGAATTGTGCCAAAAAAAAGTGGAGGTCGTGTATGCTTGAAGCATTATAAAGATGTTAGCTGTATACAACAACAAGATAGCGTGTCATGTGGCTACCATCTCTGCTACCATATGGACATGTTTGTGAGGTCACAGAAGAGTTTAAACAAAGGTATAGATATTCAGTTATTTGGTACTCATCTCGAGTCAAAAACATTTGACCGGAAGAAAGAGTTTACACGCATCCAAGGCATTTTTGCAAAAATCATCAACACAGAGGTCGCCTTAGAATCCGAGGTTTTCCATGGCGGTGATGACTCGCTGGAGGTTCATGATTCACGTATAAAGGTGTCTGTAACCCAATTTCTCAAGCATGCATCATCCCAGAATGAGGTACGTGGCATTTTATTCTTTTTATTTCTTTTTCCTTGAATTTTTGTCTCTGCAAATTGTTAATCGAGTTTATACTGGGTTGATATGATGATACAAAAGTAACCATCATACATCTATTTTTGCGCTATTTAATATGCTTGCGAGTATTTTCAACCATTATGTGCAAAATATCTCTGGGCAAAGGAAGAGATGAAATTAATTGCAGGAGTAATATACTTTAGAATCATTGAGTGAAAATGATGCATCATTTTCCTGTTCTAATCAGTCATATCTCATTGTTGGTCAACAGGTGGAGTATAATCCTATGGTTTGTGTGGTTATCCTTCATTAAAACCGCTCAGATTCATATTATGTCACACTTCTTCAAGATGGCATGGATGTGCCCAGTATGTTTCCGACAGCTTCTAATCTAAGGTATGATATGCTGCTCTCTGGCTGCTCGTTGCTACTACTGGCTGCTCGCTGGCTGATATGCTACTCGCGGATACAACTTTTGCATATTAGTGTTGATGTTGACCTTTGTTGGTTTGGTTTGCTCGGTACGGTCTTTTCGGTCATTGAAAATTCCAGTCATCCAAAAATGCTACCCGTATTACCTTATGTTGTAGCTAGGATTCTTCTCTAGCATGGTATGCATCTCCATTGTAATACGGGTATGCATTTTGGTAGCATGGTAGTATTTTTGGAAGATATCGACAACTCCGATCCTCAAGCATGGTATGCATCGCAAATTTCTTATGCTGTAGCTAGGATTCTTCTCTACTGAACTGCATGTTCAGTAGATTCAAACTACATGTTCAGCTCTGAAAAAACAGTCGCAACAATCATGAAGTTTTAAACTGCTGTAGCTAGGATTCTTCTCTACTGAACATCTTTTTTGCATACTAATATGTAAATATGCAGTGAACACTTATCTTGACTTAGGACTGATTGGTGTTTGATATGTACATGGTTATCTTGGATTCATTCTTGTCAGTTTAGCTACATTCGCATATGTTTGAAAGTTATTTTTGTCACAAAGTTAGTTTTCTTCTTCAGTTAGCATAGGATATATCTGATTTCTACAAGTTCCTACAAGCAGGTGTGCACTCGTTTTAAGATACTAGATAGTAATATGCTCCTTTCTACAGAAGTTCGAACAATGTCTTTGTGGCTTTATCATCGCCAAGATCAAAGTGATGACTTGTTTGCTAGACATCCTATTTATTATTTTGTTTGGTTAATGTTTTTTTAAAGAGTCGTGCAATGTTAACTGTCGATGACGTGGTGCTATGTGACGTTAGTTTCTTGCTCATTGTCATCAAGATCAAAACTGACAGCTTGTTTCCGGAGATCTTGTTTACTGTTATGTTTGGTTAAAACTTTCTCAGACCCGCTTAATGCTTTTTGCCTTGGTATATCTTGATGGAGTGGATGGTACATATATTTGCATAAAATGTCTACAAAGATACATCTTATAGTGTATCAAAGCAAATGATATACACATACAGTCATTAAAAAACCTACTAGCCAGCGTAAAAGCCAACCCTATTGTACCATGCTGGCTTTATGCTTACTCTAGCTGATGTGCCATGAGCTTAGAGCCAGCAGCCAGCTTCCTTATTTTTCTTGCTCTTAGTACATGCTCACATCTTAGTGCTGGGTATATAAATACTATGTCTAAACTGTTTACTGTTTTCTCATTTCTGCAGATAGGTGTGGTGGTCTGCTCGAGGGTACTTAAACATGCTATATATGTTGGTAGTTCTTATGTGTCATGTGGGTCTAACATGATCTTTGGAGTTCAAAGGCGAGGAAACAAGCTAAGCAAAATGTTTGTGGACGACGGTCCTATGTAAGCCTGCTGGGCAAAAACGGTGTGTCCAGTTTCACTGGTTTGGGCTAGTTCAAAATTTTGTACTAGTTTTAAAGTTTAGATGGATTTGTGAATGGGATTGAACTAGAATTTTTTTGGCTGGTTTGACCGATTTCACTTTTTCCACGGGCTTAGTCCTATGCCACTGTGTTATCTATGCAAAACTTATGTCATATTTTCAGATGTGAATGTATTATTGGTACAATATTTTATTATGCTATCTGAAATATTTGTGGAAAATATATTTACTGTGCTATCCTGAATATTCAGGGTAAACACATTTAATTTTTTTTATTATCGTGTGACAGGCAGGATAATGGGCCTGTCACTCAAAACCCTGCAAGTCTGCGGCCTCCAATCGCAACCAGTGACAGGCAAAAATGATGCATGTCACTAAGTCACACATACTAGTGACAGGCACCCGGAAATGACTGTCACTGGTATACGTACTATTGACAGGCATCTTCCCGTCACTAGTAACCTTGTACCAGTGACTAGTCATTAGTGACAGGCACTTTGCCTGTCACTAATGGGCGTTTTGAGCCTGTCACTGATGGCCTATTCTGCAGTAGTGGATCTCTGAGAAATTCTTTAACTACAAGATGGAGGAAGGGAGTTCCGTTAGTGAGCACATGTCAACACCCGGATTTTTCAATCCTAGATGCCTGTTATGCCATACATCGCAATACCAGGATTACCATTTTTGCGACACATAACAGAATTGGATACCATAGTACATCATCCATTACAAACGATACATAAGTTCTTACACAAATAGGTATCTCATGATCCAGTTCTTAATACAACTTCAGGCAGCGGAATACGTAATAATAACGGTAGCGTAGGCGAAGCTCCATCTTCGGGGTCACAGGCAATGCTAACGATGGGAGATGATCCTAGTTGTCGTAACCTTCCTGGGGTCCATCTTCTAGGTACTCCTCTTCATAGTCTGCCCATGGGAATAGCCAGGGACAAAGTCATGAGTACTCTTTAAGTACTCGCAAACTAATACACACAAGTAACAAGAGGTTTTTGGTAATAGGACACTAGGCACTAGGGTTCTTTTGCAAAAAGCCAGATTTATCTCTACTAGGTTCCAAGGCTAGTCACAATTTTATAACTCCTAAGTGGGAACTGGTATTTCATATCACAACTTTGTTGTGGTCAAGTCAAAGTCTCAATTCATTTCACAAGTCATTTTGAAAAGTCTGACGGGGGAATAATATGTCCACTCCAACTGTCCATAACCGCGGGCGCGGCTATTCGAATAGTTTGACACTCTGCAGATATTGTACACTTTCACCACAACATTCGATACATCCGTCAGGAACGATTCCTGAATTCACCATAATCAGTATGCAGATAATCAATCCTAACCTTTCAATTACACGCCTTAGTATAAGCACCTCTCCTGTGAGTTTGGCCTCCCAACCATGACCAACTGTCATCTTGGGTACTGCACAGGTCGACAATCTTCACAAGGTAGCCTCATCTCAGACCTTGGCCGTGAGGGAACTAATACTAAGGTATATAAGTTTCCAGTCAAGCCCTACCCAATATTTGGGTATTGTGGTTGTACGATAAAATTGGAATGGTATCGCATCCAGACAACCATCAGTTTTACAAAGGGCTAAGGCTCCCGCCTCAACATTTTCATCACAAAAATCATCAAGTGTTCGAAAACACATGTCAAAACATATCAGTAGAATGATCCATCATTCTAAGGTTTTCATAACCATTTTCACCAAGTATTCCCATCTAAAGTTGATCAAGTTTCATGCTTAGCACTAGCATCTACAAGTGAGGATGGGTACTAATGAGGGGTGGTAAACTAGTGGAGTTTCCACTAAGATCAATCTTATGCCTTGGGATGACATAAGGAGTATCTAGCTTAGGCCATGTTTTATGCTCTTTATGCAACCTTCACATATCTACCAATCTCTTAAGTAAACTCTAGGTAGGAGCTTTGATAAAGAAATAAAGTAAGAAGCTTGCAGGTAAACCTAGGATTGGTTTATCAAGTGGGTGGGATGATCACATATGCTTAAGGCATATAGTAGGCATAGTAACAAGCAAGTATTTGCTTGCACCAAATCAGTATAAGCTTGCTAAATTGCAAGTGGTAGCTTGCATAGGTCAACTGGATTAGTATGGCTTGGACATTCAACTAGTAGTATTAGGCTTGCCTTATGCAGAGCAGTGGTTGAAGTTCTCCTCGGCTTCTTCTTCGTAGTATCCTTCTTCCTCCTCGTATCCTTGGTCGGTACTAGCGTCTATGAATAAATACGAGGTACACAGTCACCAAACAATATTTAACTACTTGCAATCATCTCACACAAGGGTCCTATAGATGATCCAGCATCATCACTAACATCACAAGATTAAGGCTTGATTTAATTCCTTTTATTTTTAGAAAAGTAATTTCTACTCATTGAAAAACTACTTAAGATTTAATATTCTCCCAATGAAACATGGGATCATGTTGACAGATGTCATCACCACATGTTGTAGTCCATGGGAATGTGATTTAAAGTGGTGTCACAATTTAATATGGTTTTACCCTTTTATTTTAATTAATTAAAGTGACTAGAAATGCCTATGTAGCATTCTTTTATTACTTGAATAGTATTTGTGCAAGTAAACCTATATATTTTTATATATTCTGAAAGGTATGGTTAAATGTGATTTTTGAGAGTTGGAATCAACTCAAAAGCTATTATGGTTTAAATTTGAAAAATGTTTGAATGCAGAAAAGCTTCTGCCTTGTTATTTTTACTATGGGTGATCTATAGATCCAAATGACTTGAATCCAACGGGCTTGGATTTAGCATTCACAGACCTTTCTAACAAAATTGGTTTTACTCAATTTGGTGCACTGAAACGATTTGGGTTGATTTTTGAAGTTGGGTACAGAAGTGTGTTTGAATTGAAATAGAAAAAAGTTTAAATTGAATAACTGGGCTTGCGCGGGAAAAGATACCGGGCCGGCCTGCTAAGCGCAGTGCTCCCGCGACTGCTTAAGTGGGTGTCCCCACTCGTCAGTGACACGGGGTTGGGCGAAGCGGTATGGGGCGCTGTGGGTCGTTCGATCTAGTTCTAATCCAACGGCTGGGAGTCATCGTCGACGCGAGACAACGCTGGCGAGACTGAAACCTAACGCGACGGGTGAGGGGTGCTGGGGGCTCACCGGGGTATGGGCGAGGGTCGGCGAGGCGGGCGAACGACAAAGTCGACGACGGCGAACTCAGGGATGGTCGCGGCAGCTCCTGGGGTGGACGAAATCGATGGCTCCCTTCTTCTCTAGAGGCGGCGGGATCCGGTGAAATTCCGGTGGGGTGGTGCTCTCCTGTCTCCGGGAACGGTGTGGCACGATCAGTGAGAAGAGGGGAGTGAGATGGTGTGAAGAAATCGTGCGCGGGTGGCCTCTATTTATAGTCGAGCGAGGGGACCATCGGGGCGCACGGTGAGCTCGTCAGGGGCGATGTTACAGGAGGCTAATGGCATGGGCGAAGGTAAGGGGCGGTGCGGTGTCTCCTGGTGATGCTCAACGACATGGGCTCTAGGCATGGGGCGGTGCGGTTTGGTCTGGAACGGGCGATGCTCTGCGTGGCAGAGGCGGCGTCTTCGATGACGGGCGGTGGCTATGCAGCACGAGGCGGCAAATGGGGATGTCTGGCGGTCTTTTGGGTCGGTGGGGATTGTGTGTGCACGCGGCGAGGGCGGCGTGCGGTCTGTGGGTGCTAGTCGAGGGTGGTGCTCTGGCGCACGCTCGGCATGGTCTCTAGCGGTCTGGGCGCGGCTTGTGCGCGTGGTCCAGGGCTTGGCAATGCTCGCGGCTAGGACAGGGAGTGGCGGTGGACGGTGGGCTGCCTCCCAGACATGCTGGCTAGGCTTGTGTCTCCTCCTAGCTCGCTGTCGACAATGGGGTGGCAAGGGGGTGCTCGGCTGTTCACCATTGTTTGCAATGGCAAGCTCAGAGTGGTTCTAGTTCATAGTTAAACTTCCTAGATGATCTACTGAGCTGGATGTGAGCTAACTAGGGAACAAGTTAGGCAAGAATCACTGCTCACCAAAGTGTTTGATGTTTGTTTGATTTGTGTTTGCAACATGTTTGATGAAATGGCCACATGAAATCAAGTTTTAAATTTCAAAATGAATTTTGGTGGGTTTGCTAGATTGGTGCTGGTGAGTCTGCAGATGCTTGGATTTTGAAAGTTGAGCTTGTTTGAGTGGTTTTTGGAAAAGTGGGATCTTCCCATATGATAAAGATTCAATTTTGAATTGTGATTTAAACTATGCATTTGAAAGTTTCTGGGTGATCACAAAGTGGGCCTTGATACCTTGTTATGAGTACATTCAAGGGGTGCAAAGATCCAGAAAAGTTTCTGTTAGGTTTTGAAAGTTTGAGACAGCCAAAGTAGGCATGGGAGTTAAATTGGTCAAAATGACCATTCATTTAATATATGTGTTTTGATTTACTTGTCTTTAGGAAAAGTGTGGGAAATGTTTTAGATGATGTTTATTTCACCTAAGAAACATTTTACAAGCAATGAAACAAATAAACAAGGTGGGTTTAAAAGAATTCAAAATCAATGCATACACATATGCATGCATTCATAATTTTATTTAGAAAAGTTTTTGTTAACCCTAATTTTGATGATTAGAGTTTGATGATCCAAGCTTAGTATTTTTGGGATGTTACAAACCTTCCCCCCTTAAACAAAATCTCGTCCCGAGATTTGAAAAAGGACGAAAAGATTACCTAGGATTTGAAGAGATGTGGAAACTCCGTCCTGATGTGATCTTCGTGTTCCCAGGTAGCTTCCTCTTCTGTGTGGTTGCTCCACTGAATCTTGAGAAACTTGATGCGGAGGTAGCTTCCTCTTCGGGTAGTTCGAAAAGCTTCTTCCGAAATGCGGATGGGTACTTCTGGATAGGTCAGGTCATCGTTGATCTCTATGGTCCGGTGATCGATATTCTTAAATACTTAGGTCTTCTCGGGGACTTCTAGACACTTGCAAAGTAATGAGATATGGAACACATTGTGCACGGCTGACATCTCTTTGGGTAGTTCCAATTGATACGATACTTCTCCTCGACGGTTCAGAATCTTGAAAGGTCCGATATATCTAGGGGATAACTTTCCTTTAAGTTGGAAACACTGCATTCCCTTCAATGGCGACACTTTCAGATAAACAAAATCTCATATGTTGAAGGTGAGGTCTCGACGTCTCTTGTCCGCGTAACTCTTCTGTCGAGATTGGGCGGTCTTAAGGTGCTCACGAATCTTGTGATCCTTCTCTTCTGCGTCTCGTAGGATATCAGGTCCAAAAATATGACTCTCTCCTACTTCCGACCAGTTCAAAGGGGTGCGACACTTTCTTCCGTATATAAATTCAAATGGGGCCATTTGCAAAATGGCTTGATAACTGTTGTTGTATGAAAATTATGCAAACGGCAGACAGTCTTCCCACTTGGATCCATATTCTAACACACATGCTCTCAGCATATCTTCGAGTATTTGATTTACTCGCTCCTTTTGTCCATCGGTCTGAGGGTGATACGCGGTACTGAAATCTAGGCGCGTTCCTAAACCTTCTTGAACTTTCTTCCAGAATCTTGAGGTAAACTGAGTTCCTCGATCCGATACTATGTTCTTGGGGACTCCATGCAAACTAACAATTCTAGCGATGTACAACTCCGCTAGCTTCGAACTCTGATATGTGGTCCCGACGGGGAAGAAATGGGCGACTTTGGACAATTTGTCCACTATGACCCAGATTGAGTCATTTCCCCTACTAGAAGTAGGTAGTCCAGTGATAAAGTCCATTCCTACGGAATCCCATTTCCATTCCGGAATCTGCAAGGGTTGCAACAATCCAGCGGGTCTTTGATGTCCTGCCTTGACTCGCTGACATATGTCACACTTGGCGATATAACTTCCTATTTCTCTCTTCATCTTGTGCCACCAAAATTGCTCCTTTAAATCTTGATACATCTTAGTTCCTCCGGGATGGATAGAATAAAGAGTATCATGAGCCTCCTTCAAAATAACTTCTTTCAACTTAGAATCTGCTAGTACACAAAGGCGTCCTTTGTACCACAAAACTCCTTCTTCGTCCTCGGTGAATCCAGGTACTTTGCCTGTACCGATACGACGCTTGATTCCGTCAATACTGGCATTTCCCTTCCATGCCTCTTTAATCTGACTGATCAAAGTGGGCTGAAGTTCTATGCTAGCCAAAAATCCTTCACTTAATAATTCCATTCGAAAATCTTCCATCTCTTTGTGAAAACTTGGTTGCTCCTTCAAAATCATGGAGTTCAGGCGGCACGGTAATCTGCTAAGAGCATTGGCTACCACATTGGCTTTACCAGGGTGATAGTGAATGTCCAGGTCGTAATCCTTGATTAGCTCAATCCATCTTCTCTGCCTCATATTCAGCTCCTTCTGAGTAAATATATATTTTAGGCTGTTGTGATCCGAATAAATCTCACAACGATTTCCCATAAGTTAATGTCTCCATGTCTTCAGGGCTAGAACTACTGCTGCGAGTTCTAGGTCATGGGTTGGGTGATTTTGCTCGTGTTGTTTTAATTGTCGGGATAGATAAGATATACCTTTGCCTTCTTGCATTAGCACACATCCGAGACCGATCTTGGATGCATCACAATACACATCGAAGGGGTTCGTGATATCCGGCATGATCAAGATTGGGGCTGAAATCAATCTCCTCTTGAGTTCTTGAAAACTCGCTTCACATTTGTCTGTCCATTCAAACTTCTTGTCCTTCTTCAGCAATTGGGTCATGGGTCTGGCGATACTCGAGAATCCTTCTACGAATTTGCGGTAATATCCCGCCAATCCGAGAAATGCACGAACTTGGGTTTGAGTGGCTGGGGCTTGCCAATCTTCTACATCTTTTACTTTGGCAGGGTCAACGGCAATTCCTCCGGCTAATACAATGTGACCGAGAAATCCTACCTCCTATAACCAGAATTCACATTTGCTAAACTTGGCATACAACTGATGCTCTCTAAGGGTTCCAAGAATGGTCCTTAGGTGTAGCTCATGTTCTTCTTCTGATTTGGAATAAATCAGAATGTCATCGATGAAAACAACGACAAACTTATCCAGGAATTCCATAAAAATCTTATTCATGAGGTTCATGAAATAAGCGGGAGCATTGGTTAGTCCGAAAGACATGACGGTATACTCATACAGTCCATATCTGGTGGTAAAGGCAGTCTTTGGAATATCCTCTGCACGAATTTTGAGTTGATGATAGCCAGTTCTAAGATCAATCTAAGAAAACACTTTGGCACCGGTTAACTGATCAAACAAATCTTCTATCTTGGGCAAGGGGTACTTGTTCTTGATGGTGACATCATTCAATTTCGGATAATCCGTACACAAACGGTTACCTCCATCCTTCTTGTCCACAAATAAGATAGGTGATCTGCATGGGGACGCACTTGGTTGAATCAATCTGATTTCCAACATGGAATCCAGTTGCTTCTTCAGTTCTGCTAGCTCTGACGGGTTCATACTATAGGGTCTCTGGGCTATGGGTCCTGTTCCGGGGATTAGTTCAATGATAAACTCGATATCCCGATCTAGGGGCATACCGGGCAAAAAATTTGGGAATACATCGGGGTATTCACATACTATTCGGACTTGGTCAATGGTAGGTTGGGATATACTCTTGTTGCATTTGAATTGGCGAGGTAAGGTTTCAGATATATGTTCGACTGATATTCCGGATGCACTGGTCATAGTGATGGCTTTCTTGGCACAGTCGATCAATCTTTTATGTTTGGACATCCAATCCATTCCTAGTACTACTTCCAAACCTTTAGTTCCGAGTAGTATCAGATTTGCATAAAAATATATGCCATGGATTCGGATAGGGACGGCTTTGCAAATTTGCCTAGCCTTGGTGGTTGATCCGAAAATTTGTACAATCATTACATGCTTCAGTTTGGTTGGTTGAATTTTACTAGTGCATGCAAATTCGTCGGTGACAAATGAATGCGATGCAACAGAATCAAACAACACTCTTGCAAGTACTGAATTAACAGAAAACATACCCAGCACGACGTCTGGCGCTTCCTGAGCTTCTTCAGCATGCATGACAAAAAGACGGCCATTGCGGTTGATTGAATTCCCTGGGGCAAATCTCCTTCCTGGCTGAACACGACGTTGTTGTTGAGCTGGGGCATTGGCATTGGGGGCTGTAGCATTCTTCTTGTTGGGGAACTCGTTGGAATAGTGGCCTTTATTTCCACAGTCATAACAGGTCACTTGCGACTTATCCTTTGCTGCTACAGGCACAATATTGCTTCCAGTCCTAGGGGCAGTGTTGGTGTTGGCGGCAGCATTGTTGTTGTTGAACTTGGGTGGGGCACGGGTGAAATTTCTAGAGTTGCCGGGATTGTTGTGATTTCCTCCGGGTCTAGGGTTTTCATGGTTGGGATAGGTCGGACGGTTCATCGAGGGTCTATTGGTTCTTGGGGCAAATCCAGGAGATGAGTTGGGGCGATACTTTGGGGTCTGATGGGTTCCTGGCTGGTGCATCATACGACGCTTGCGGTTCTCATTGGCTTGGTTGATCTTTCCTTCCATTTGGATAGCTGAGTCCACAAGGGCTTCAATATCCGCAAAGGGGATATTGACTAACACTGTCTGCATCTCGTCATGCAGACCATTCAGGAATCTTTCTTTCTTCTTGGCTTCGGTGTCGATCTCATCCGGGGCATACCTAGCTAATGACAAAAATTTGTCACGATATTCCACTACAGTCATCCTTCCTTGCTTCAGCTCTCTGAACTCGTCTCTCATTCTCTTGATCAAACCCGGTGGCACATGGGTTCTGCTGAACTTGACCTTGAACTCATCGCAGTTCATCATCTGGCCTCTAGTCATTGCGCAAACACTGTTCCACCATGCCCTGGCGTCTCCGGCTAGATGATGGGTGGCAAACAGGACTTTCTCGTTGGCTTCCACTCCGGCGAATTCTAGGTTATTTTCCATGGTCTGCAGCGAATCATCGGCATCTAAGGGCTCTTCTGACTTAGTGAAAATAGGTGGGTTGGTATTCTGGAAATTCTTGAGCTTAGATCCATGGTTGTCCTGATTTCCGTGGCCTTGGTTGTTGTGGGCTAGCTGGGCTATCTGCTGCAGAGTGGCTAGGTTGGCTTGACGTTCCGCTCTTTCAGCTTCATGGTCAGAAGTCAACATTTGCAGAATCTGCAACATCGGGTCCTGGGATGAACCACTTCCTCCGCATGGCATCTGAAGATTTAGGTAGATCATGAGAAAAGAGGTAAATTTCTAAGGTTTCGGGGACTTTGAAAAGTTTGACTCAGATTTTTTTTGCAACTTGCTTTTTCATTCATTCATTCATTCATAGCACACAGTACAACACACACCACAACAAAGAAAAACAGATGGTTTTAAGAACCATTCTGAGAACTACGATACAGTGGGACCGAATACTACTCACTACGCTAGTGCTCAAGTGCTACTACTCCTCGGAATCTGTGGCTTCATCATCTTCATCATCATCGATGAAGGAGAAATCATCCTCATTGGTGAAGAAGTCCATGGCCTGATCCTCCAGAAAATCATCGTCATCGCTGAGATAGGAGTAAGGGTATCCACGAAGATCCTCTCCGGCATTCTCCCTTTCCTCCAACTGCATGTCTCTCTCGTGGATGGTCTCCTCCAAAGACGAGATGCGGTGGCGAAGACGGGAAATAATGCGCTCCTTCTTGTCGAGCTGACGGCAGCGAGACTTGCGATCCTTTGCTAGCATGGCGATGGTCTGATCCTTCGTCTTGATGATGGTAGACTTGTGGTTGCAGTAGTCATGGCAGTTGTCCAATTCCTGCTGACGATCATACATCATGAAGCTAAGGTGGTCCAGTTGGGTCTTCAGCTCGGGGTGGTATGGGGCTTCCAAGGGTTATCCATTTGCATCACGCCTTGGGCAAAACTCAAAGCGAGTACCCTTGATTTGATTGATGCTCTGCCCACACAGATGGGATAGAGCTTCCTGCATTGCTCTGGCAAGTCCATCGAGCCAATTGTTTTCCCTCAAGGTAAACTGAATTCCCTCCATAGTGGGAGGTTCAATCTTTCCTCGGAGACTTGCAACAATTAGCCACTGCAGATCTTCTCCTCCTTGATCATTGAGTTGAGCTCCAAAGAACTTGGGGTGCAAACGCTCCAGAAGTTCCGAAAGCTGGTCCAAATCCCTCTCAAAGATAAGGTCTCCTCCATTCCCAAGTTGGTAAAACTTGCTGTAGTTCACGTCCATCTATTAAAATAGAGGATGAGTAGATTAGCAGGGTGATCAAGTGTGTCAAAATTTTATCTATTTTGCAAGAGTTTTTGAGGAACATGAATTTTTATGAAAGAATTAAAGAGGTAAGACTGAGAATAAGTTTTCGTAAATATTTGTTTTCTTTGGTTTTGAAACTAAGTTTTTGGTTCAACGTACAATATAACTAGGGTATCCTATGGTCAGGATGGCTCTGATACCAACTTGTCAACACCCGGATTTTTCAATCCTAGATGCCTGTTATGCCATACATCGCAATCCCAGGATTACCATTTTTGCGAGACATAACAGAATTGGATACCATAGTACATCATCCATTACAAACGATACATAAATTCTTACACAAATAGGGATCTCATGATCCAGTTCTTAATACAACTTCATGCAGCGGAATACGTAATAATAACGGTAGCGTAGGCGAAGCTCCATCTTCGGGGTCACAGGAAATGCTGACGATGGGAGATGATCCTAGTTGTCGTAACCTTCCTGGGGTCCATCTTCCAGGTACTCCTCTTCATAGTATGGCCATGGGAATAGCCAGGGACAAAGCCATGAGTACTCTTTAAGTACTCGCAAACTAATACTAACAAGTAACAGGGGTTTTTTGATAATAGGACACTAGGCACTAGGGTTCTTTTGCAAAAAGCCAGATTTATCTCTACTAGGTTCCAAGGCTAGTCACAATTTTATAACTCCTAAGTGGGAACTGGTATTTCATATCACAACTCTGTTGTGGTCAAGTCAAAGTCTCAATTCATTTCACAAGTCATTTTGAAAAGTCTGACGGGGGAACAGTATGGCCACTCCAACTGTCCATAACCGCGGACACGGCTATTTGAATAGTTTGACACTCTGCAGAGATTGTACACTTTCACCACAACATTCGATACATCCGTCAGGAACAATTCCTGAATTCACCATACTTAGTATGCGGATAATCAATCCTAACCTTTCAATTACACGCTTTATTATAAGCACCTCTCCTGTGAGTTTGGCCTCCCAACCATGACCAACTGTCATCTTGGGTACTGCACAGGTGGACAATCTTCACAAGGTAGCCTCAGCTCAGACCTTGGCCGTGAGGGAACTAATACTAAGGTATATAAGTTTCCAGTCACGCCCTACCCAATATTCGGCTATTGCGGTTGTACGATAAACTTGGAATGGTATCGCATCCAGACAACCATTAGTTTTATAAAGGGCTAAGGCTCCTGCCTCAACATTTTCATCACAAAAATCATCAAGTGTTCGGAAACACATGTCAAAACATCTCAGTAGAATGATCCATCATTCTAAGGTTTTCATAACCATTTTTACCAAGTATTCCCATCTAAAGTTGATCAAGTTTCATGCTTAGCACTAGCATCTACAAGTGAGGATGGGTACTAATGAGGGGTGGTAAACTAGTAGAGTTTCCACTAAGATCAATCTTATGCCTTGGGATGACATAAGGAGTATCTAGCTTAGGCCAAGTTTTATGCTCTTTATGCAACCTTCACATATCTACCAATCTCTTAAGTAAACTCTAGGTAGGAGCTTTGATAAAGAAATAAAGTAAGAAGCTTGCAGGTAAAACTAGGATTGGTTTATCAAGTGGGTGGGATGATCACATATGCTTAAGGCATATAGTAGGCATAGTAACAAGCAAGTATTTGCTTGCACCTAATCAGTATAAGCTTGATAAATTGCAAGTGTTATCTTGCATAGGTCAACTGGATTAGTATGGCTTGCACATTCAACTAGTAGTATTAGGCTTGCCTTGTGCAGAGCAGTGGTTGAAGTTCTCCTCGGCTTCTTCTTTGTAGTATCCTTCTTCCTCCTCGTATCCTTTGTCGGTACTAGCGTCTATGAATAAATACGAGGTACACAATCACCAAAAAATACTTAACTACTTGCAATCATCACACACAAGGGTCCTATAGATGATCTAGCATCATCACTGACATCACAAGATTAAGGCTTGATTTAATTCCTTTTATTTTTAGAAAAGTAATTTCTACTCATTGAAGAACTACTTAAGATTTAATATTCTCCAAACCAAACATGGGATCATGTTGACACATGTCATCACCACATGTTGTAGTCCATGGGAATGTGATTTAAAGTGGTGTCACAATTTAATAAGGTTTTACCCTTTTATTTTAATTAATTAAAGTGACTAGAAATGCCTATGTAGCATTCTTTTAGTACTTGAACATTATTTCTGCAAGTAAACCTATATATTTTTATATATTCTGAAAGGTATGGTTAAATGTGATTTTTGAGAGTTGGAATCAACTCAAAAGCTATTGGTTTAAATTTGAAAAATGTTTGAATGCAGAAAAGATTCTGCCTTGTTATTTTTACTATGGGTGATCTATAGATCCAAATGACTTGAATCCAATGGTCTTGGATTCAGCATTCACAGACCTTAACAAAATTGGTTTTACTCAATTTGGTGCACTGAAACGATCTGGGTTGATTTTTGAAGTTGGGTACAGAAGTGTGTTTGAATTGAAATAGAAAAAAGTTTAAATTGAATAACTGGGCTTGCGCGGGAAAAGATACTGGGCCGACCTACTAAGTGTAGTGCTCCCGCGGCTGCTTAAGTTGGTGTCCCCACTGGTCAGTGACACGGGGCTGGGCGAAGCGGTATGGGGCGTTGTGGGTCGTTCGATCTAGTTCTAATCCAACGGCTGGGAGTCATCATCGATGCGAGACAACGCCGGTGAGACTGAAACCTAACGCGGAGGGTGAGGGGTGCTGGGGGCTCACCGGGGTACGGGCGAGGGTCGGCGAGGTGGGCGAACGATGAAGTCGACGATGACAAACTTAGGGGTGGTCGCGGCAGCTCCTGGGGTGGACGAAATCGATGGCTCCCTTCTTCTCTAGAGGCGGCGGGCTCCGGTGAAATTCCGGCGGGGTGGTGCTCGCCTTGCTCCGGGAACGGTGTGGCACGATCAGTGAGAAGAGGGGAGTGATATGGTGTGAAGAAATCGTGCGGGGGTGGCCTCTATTTATAGTCGAGCGAGGGGACCGTCGGGGCGCACGGTGAGCTCGTCGGGGGAGATGTTACAGGCGGCTAATGGCATGGGCAAAGGTAGGGGCGGTGCGGTGTCTCCATGTGATGCTCAACGACTTGGGCTCTAGGCATGGGGCGGTGCGGTTTGGTCTGTAACGGGCGATGCTCTACGCGGCAGAGGCGGCGTCTTCGACGGTGGGCGATGGCTGTGCGGCACGGGCCGGCAAACGGGGATGTCTGGCGGTCTCCTGGGTCGGTGGGGATTGTGTGTGCACGCGGCGAGGGCGGCGTGCGGTCTGTGGGTGCTGGTCGAGGGTGGTCCTCTGGCGCACGCTCGGCATGGTCTCTGGCGGTCTGGGCGCGGCTTGTGCGCGTGGTCTAGGGCTTGGCAACGCTCGCGGCTGGGACAGGGAGTGGCGGTGGACGGTGGGCTGCCTCCCAGACATGCTGGCTAGGCTTGTGTCTCCTCCTAGCTCGCTGTCGACAATGGGGTGGCAAGGGGGTGCTCGGCTGTTCACCATTGATGGCAATGGCAAGCTCACAGTGGTGCTAGTTCATAGTTAAACTTCCTAGATGATCTACTGAGCTGGGTGTGAGCTAACTAGGGAACAAGTTAGGCAAGAATCACTGCTCACCAAAGTGTTTGATGTTTGTTTGATGCATGCATTCATAATTTTATTTAGAAAAGATTTTGTTAACACTAATTTTGATGATTAGAGTTTGATGATCCAAGCTTAGTATTTTTGGGATGTTACAGCACGCCATTAAGATGTCGGGCTACACTCAACGCGTTGAGCAACTGGACTGCAATATTCCAGAGGAGCTCAAGATTGACATGGTTCTACAATCACTCCCTCCCAGCTAGAAAAGTTTTGTAGTGACTCATAATCAGATTGGTTCCACTGATACGATCACCGAGCTCTTCGCAAAGCTGAAGGATGCGGAGGTGGACATCAAAAAGGATAATCATGTGTTGATGGTCAACAAGCCCCCCACCTTCAAGAAAGGTAAGGCTGCAAAGAAGCACTTCAAGAAAGGCGACGGCAAACGCGTTGCCCCTGCTGAGAAGAATCTCAAGTCTGGACCCAAGCTGGCCACTGACTGCTTCTATTGCAAGGACAAGGGTCACTGGAAGCGCAACTTTCTGAAGTACTTAGCGGACAAGAAGGCTGGCACCCTCATAGGTATATTTGATATACATGTTTTTGATGTTTTCCTTACTAGCCCTCGTTGTAGTGCCTGGGTATTTGATACTGGTTCAGTTGCTAATATTTGTAACTCGAAACATGAGCTACGGAATAGACGTGGGAGACGTCGAGGTGCCGCGCGTGTGCATCTCTCGGAGGCATCGCCACTTGCGGTGTTAGATCGGAGCGGATCGCGAGGAGGAGAAGCGAGTACGACTACATCACCCACGTTTCGACGAATGTTCCGCTGTGCGAATCTTGAAGGGTATGAAGATCTCATCTAATCTCTCTCGTTGTTTGCATCTCCTAGATTAGATCTTGGCTTTCCCGTTCGCATCCATAGAATTTTTTTTGATTTACTATGCTGTGAAACCCTTCACCGAGGGCTTGTCCTCCCGGCAGCGGCGATCTGTTGCGGGTGAGTGAAGAGGAACGGGGAAGAAGGAAAAGGAGAAGGGCAAACAGTTATAACCAAAGGACCTTTTGTCCCAGTTGGTGGCTCCAACCGGGACTAAAGGGTCATACGTCCCGGTTGGAGCAACCAACTGGGACGTATAATCCACTTTTTTTAATCAGCCCAAGGGGCGTGCGAAGGGCTCTTTAGTCCCGGTTGGTGGCTCCAATCGGGACATATGAACCTGTTTTCAAATTTTTTCAGGAATTTTCTCTCTGTTCCCGCCTTATTTTTTATTTGGAGTTTAAATTTGTAGTTTTTTAAATGATAATTACTTTGGAATTTAGAAAAACTTTAAACATGAAAAGTGTTTGAATTTGAATTACTAATTCAAAATCATTTTCTATTTTAAAAAATAATTAATATAACATTTAAACTATGAACCATTTAAAATTAAAAATGAATTAACTTATTTTTTGAATATTAAATTGGAATTTACAAAAAATTTAAACATAAAAAGTGTTTGCATTTGAATAATAATTCAAAACCATTTTCTATTTTTAAAAATAATTAATGTAACCATTTAAAATATGAACCATTTACAATTAAAAATGAATTAACTTATATTTTTTTAATATTAATTTGGAATTTAGAAAAACTTTAAACATAAAAAGTGTTTGGATTTGAATAAATAATTAAAAACCATTTTCTATTTTAAAAAATAATTAATGTAACCATTTAAAATATGAACCATTTACAATAAAAAATGAATTAGCTTATATTTTTTAATATTAATTTGGAATTTAGAAAAACTTTAAACATAAAAAGTGTTTGGATTTGAATAAATAATTCAAAATCATTTTCTATTTTAAAAACTAATTAATGTAACCATTTCAAATATGGACCATTCACAATTAAAAATGAATTAACTTATATTTTTTAATATTAATTTGGAATTTAGAAAAACTTTAAACATAAAAAGTGTTTGGATTTGAATAAATAATTCAAAACTATTTTCTGTTTTTAATTTGGATTTGTTAACTTATATTTTTTATATATTAATGGGCGGATAAAAAGGACAGGAAATAATGGGCGGAAAGAAAATTTGATTAGGATAGAACTGGAATTAAAGTACATAACGCAACTAACACAAAGTTACATACAAGAACTGAAAATTAAGATACATGGCCAGATTAAGCCACAGTCGGCCGAACTTGTTTTGCAATGTTGGAGTGATTCAGTCATGCTCCTGCCTACACCTGTAATACTCGCCACTGTAGTCGTCGTACTCGCCGCGGCCGTCGTCGATGTCATCGTCGGGGTCACCGTAGTTGAACCTTGAAGGTTGAGTACGAGTGGGCTGGACTTGAGGGTAGAGCAGGCAGGGGGCTAGAGTCGACGGCCGTGTCGTAGGCCATGACGCTCTGGAGAGTCCGACCGCGCCACCACAACCGACGGTCGGCCTCGTTGAAGTTCGGAGGAGGTGGGCCATCCTCCTTGTGCCTGGCGAGCACCCTCTCATGCCGATCCACAACGAAGGGTTCCCAAGTCGGGAAATAGTCGGGATGCCATCTGAGATTCCTCCGCTGCACTGGCGTGAGCTCGAAGTAGTAGTGGTTCGTGATGGCCATCCGACGCGCCACACATAGAGGGACAGGAGGAACCAGCACGCCTCCGGCGCTCAGCATCCAGCCGATGGGGACACAGTAGCTCGGCGGGCAGGGGTAGTTCGAGGCGCAAAGCGCCTCCGCCTCCCTGGGAGTTAGTGCTATGGTGGAAGTCATGGGAAAGAGTGATGAGGTTTCAGATATGAGTCTAGAAATGTGCAATGACAATGGAGGCCAACCCTACATATATATAGTGAGAAATGGCAGGAAGATAACTGGAGGGAAGAACTGGCGGGAAAAACTGGTGGGAGAAATGCCGGGAAGAAATGGCGGGAAGAAAAATGGCGGGAAGAAATGGCGGGAAGAAAATGGCTCATTTAGAACTTGCATTGGATATCTGAAGAAACAACATATTCCGAGTCTAAAAATGATTTTTTCAAAAAATCACGGGCGATAGATCATGTACCTGTAGTACAAACCGGACCCACATCCTACCGATTCGGCAGACATTTGTCCTTTTTACCTGGGATGGACGAAAAGGTTTGAGATGTCCCGGTTGGGAGATAGTCCATGTAAGGTGGTCTAGTATTTTAGGAAAATGGGACGGTAGCATTCTGAAACGGCATTTTGGTGGTTACTTCACAAAACGACCCGTTTTTTGCGCACGGAAAATGGAAAAGGGCTTTTCCGTGCGAAAAAAAGGAAAACTTCCTCCTGCAACATTGTTCTCCATACCAATGTCCACACGCGTGCATAATATAGGCACAACATCACAAACTATGTCATGATTCAGCACATAACATCGGTCATTTGGACCGAAAGCCATGAAACCTCGGACATGATAGGTCATTTTGTGAAGGTTTTTTTGAAACATGATGAATATACCAAGTCTGGTATTTTTCCTTTCAACTATGTAACATAATATGACACCACGCGAAGGATTTTCATTGTTCGGATTTTCAATATACTAAAGGTTCATCTTTAGTCCCGGTTGGAGGGATTTCGGCAGGCTGGGCCAGGCAGCACTAATGATAGGGGTCAGAGTCGACATTATGTTGTGCGGCGTGTACCTTGTCCCGGATGGTGTCACCAACCGGGACTAAAGATGAACCTTTAGTCCCGGTTGGAGACACCAACCGGGACAAAACACGAGTCAGCACTAATAATAGGGGTGAGTGTTGACATTATTTCGTAAGTGTCGACACTATGTCGAGCTGCTTATACTATAAATAGGCATCCTTGTGAGTCCAGTCCTCCAGCCAGTTTGAGGCATCTCCAAAATGGTTTTCGAGAGCAGGGACACCACTACGGCCAGTTTCAGGGAGATGCTGATGGAGCCCAGTCCTCCGGCATCTCCGAGAAACTGGTCATAGAGGCACTCCCTAATATGTGAAATTAGTTAGCTCCCAGGCATATTGATCTACTTAGAGAATTTACAAGCTGCAAGATGGTTTTCGAGAGCTGGGACACCACTACGGCCAGGTTCAGGGAGATGCCGACGGTGCCCAGTCCTCCGGCATCTCCGAGAAACTGGTCATAGAGGCACTCCCTAATATGTGAAATTAGTTAGCTCCCAGGTGTATTGATCTAGTTAGAGAAGTTACAAGCTGCAAGATGGTTTTCGAGAGTAGGGACACCACTACGACCAGTTTCAGGGAGATTCCGCCGGATCCCAATCCTCCGGCATCTCCAAGAAACCGGTCATAGAGGCACTCCCTAATATGTGACCACGCGTGTTTGGAGATCAGATCTTTATGGTAAGTACGAATCGGGACAACTTCTTCATAGTCCCGGTCCAGCCACAAAACGGGACTAACACTCAAGACATTTATTAATATTAAAAACTGAGACTACAAAACCGGGACTAAAGGCCCCCCTATATATAGTCCCGGTCAAGCCACAAACCGCGAAAGATATCGTTCAGTGAAGCCACAAACCGCGAAAGACATGAACTAGAGTTACATAATATGAGCATGAACTTCTTGGCATATGTCCTTCGTTATGATCGCTTCAGACGTAACATGGGGCATCTTCTTTACTTAACGGAATGCTTGGGTCAGTTTTCACTGTGAAGGGCGGAATTTCATTAAACTTATTATAATCTTCTGACATGTCTGTCTTGTCCTCGATTCCCACGATGTTTATTTTCCCTGAAAGAACTATGTGACACTTTGGGTCATCATATGATGTATACATTTGCATATTTTTTCTTTTTTTCGGTCTGGAGGACATGTCCTTCACATAGAAAACCTGAGACACATCATTGGCTAGGACGAATGGTTCATCTCTATAACCAAGATTGTTGAGATCCACTGTTGTCATTCCGTACAACTGGTCTATCTTTACCCCTTCCCCATTCAGGTTGACCCATTTGCAGCGAAACAAAGGGACCTGAATAGAGACTCCATAGTCTAGTTCCCATATCTCCTCTATGTAACCATAATATGTGTCCTTTTGTCCATTCTCGTCTATTGCATCAAAGAGGACACCACTATTTGGTTGGTGCTCTTTTTATCTTGGGTGATCGTGTAGAATGTATTCCCATTTATTTCGTACCCTTGGAAATTCAATACAGTAGAAGATGGTGACGCGGCCAACAAGTATAGCTGATCTCCAACAGTGGTGTCATTCAAGAGATGTGTCCGCACCCAACCACCAAAAGACTTGATGTGTTCATCTATAATCAGTGATTCAGGCTTCCCCGGGTTTTTGGAGCGTAGAATATTCTTGTGTTCCTCGATATACGGAGCTGCCAAGGTGGAATTATGTAGAACTGTGTAGTGTGCTTTAGTGAGAGAATCCCCGTCCCTACATATCATTGCTTTCTTTCCCAGTGTGCCTTTTCCACTTAGTCTTCCCTCATGCCGCGAGTCAGAAACACCAATCAGCTTAAGGTCAGGAATAAAGTCAACACAAAACTCAATGACCTCCTCTGTTCCATATCCCTTGGAGATGCTTCCTTCTGGTCTAGCACGGTTATGAACATATTTCTTTAAGACTCCCATGAACCTCTCAAAGGGGAACATATTGTGCAGAAATACCAGACCGAGAATGACAATCTCTTCCACTAGGTGAACCAGGAGATGCGTCATAATATTGAAGAATGATGGTGGGAAAATCAATTCAAAACTAACAAGACATTGTACCACATCCTTCTGTAAGCTTGGCAGAATATCTGGATTGATTACCTTCTGAGATATTGCATTGAGAAATGCACACACCTTCACAATAGGTACTTGAACATTTTCTGGTAGAAGCCCCCTTAATGCAATCGGAAGCAACTGCGTCATAATCACGTGACAGTCATGAGACTTCAGGTTTTGGAACTTTTTCTCTGCCATATTTATTATCCCCTTTATATTACATGAGAAGCCCGACGGCACCTTGATACTGTAAAGGACTTAAAAAAAGATTTCCTTCTCTGCTTTGGAAAGAGAATAGTTGCCACGACTTAAGTGACACCCTTTATCCGTCTTGTTCTGTGTATGCTTGTTCTTTGGGTCTTTCATAATTTGTTGGTCCTCCCGTGCTTCTGGTGTATCTTTTGTCTTCCCATACACGCATAGGAATCCTAGCAGGTTCACGCAAAGATTCTTCGTCACGTGCATCACGTCGATTGAAGAGCGGACACGCGGGACTTTCCAATATGGCAGCTCCCAAAATATAGATTTCTTCTTCCATATGGGTGCGTGTCCTGTAGAGACGTCGTTCGGGACTGATGACCGCCGGGACCCTTTCCAAAGATTACTTCTATGTCCTTGACCATACCAAATACATCATCACCAGCAGGGAGTTCAGGCTTCTTCCGGTGATCTGCCTCACCTTTAAAATAATTGCCTTTCTTTCTTACGGGATGATTGGTCGGAAGAAATCGTCGATTCTCCAGGTACACAAACTTCTTGCATTTATGCAAATATGTACCTTCAGTCTTATCTAAGCAGTGTTTGCATGCCTTATATACCTTGTTTGTCTGTCCTGAAAGGTTACTAAGAGCAGGCCAATCATTGATGGTTACGAATAACAACCCTCGTAGATCAAATGGCTCCTGTTTGTTCTCATCCCACGCACGTACACCTGGTTTGCCCCACAACTGTAAGAGTTCTATAACTAATGGCCTAAGGTACACATCAATGTCGTTGCCCGGTTGCTTCGGGCCTTGGATGAGCACTGGCATCATAATTAACTTACGCTTCATGCACAACCAAGGAGGCAGGTTGTAGATACATAGAGTCACGGGCCAGGTGCTCTGACTGCAGCTCTGCTCCCCAAAAGGATTCATGCCATCCGTACTTAGACCAAACCATAATTTCCTTGCGTCACCTGCAAAGTCTGGGAAGTCTCTCTCGATTTTTCTCCACTGTGACCCATCAGCAGGGTGTCTCAACTTCCTGTCTTTCTTCCGGTCTTCTTTGTGCCATCACAACAACCTGGCATGCCCTTTGTTTCTGAACATGAGTTGCAACCTTGGTATTATAGGAGCATACCACATAACCTTAGCAGGAACCCTCTTCCGAAGGGGCTCTCCCTCAACATCACCAGGGTCATCTCGTCTGATTTTATACCGCAATGCATTGCATACCGGGCATTTATCTAAGTTCTCATACTCCTTACCGCGGTAGAGGATGCAGTCATTAATGCATGCATGTATATTTTGCACATCTAATCCTAGAGGACAAAGAGTCTTCTTTGCTTCGTAGGTACTCTCGGGAAGTTCGTTATGTTTTGGAAACTTCGGCTTCATTATTTTCTGCATATTTTCAAATGAGGAGTCAGTTAGACCACACTCTACCTTCCATCGCAACAATTCTAGTGTGGTACCGAGCTTTGTGCTGCCATCTTCACAATTTGGGTACAACAATTTCTTGTGATCTTCTAACATGCCCTCTAACTTCAACTTCTCATTTTCAGTTTCATAGTCTTGCTTTGCATCAGAAATGACCCTACCAAGTTCATCAGCCGGCTCATCTGATGCCCGTTCTTCACCTCCTTCCTCTCCGTTATTCAGGAAACATATGATGATAGTTGTTATCATCATCTTCTTCTTCACCATCTTCCATCATAACCCCTCTTTCCCCGTGCTTGGTTCAGCAATTATAGTTGGGCATGAAACAATTCATAATCAGGTGGCCGCGAATGATTTTTGAGGAAGAGTACTCCTTGTTGTTCCGACATTGAACACATGGACAACGTATAAAACCATTCTCTTTGTTTATCGTAGCCACATCGATAAATTTATCCACGCCTTTCATATACCCGGCTACGCGTCGGTCACCGTACATCCATTTCCGACCGTTCATCTACATCTTATAAGTAAGTTTATCAAAAAATAGGACATCAAAAATAGTGAAATGACCAATTCACATCGACACATGCATTGTATCAATGACAGAGAAAATATAATATTGCTAACCTCGATCGAGGAAAATAAAGAGGAGAAAGATCAAGTGCGTCTCGGACACCTTCTATATTTTTGATTTATGAGAAATTGAACGGGATCATTCACTCAAACATTTCATCAAACACCTTGAATGCATGCATAGGGGAAAAAAACTAGCACACCCCTCACACCTTCCACCAAGAAAAAACAGAGTGAAGGCAGAGGGCTGGGGAGTTGCATTTATAGAGGGAGAGAGCATACGTCCCGGTTTGTAACAGAAACCGAGACTAAAGGTGTGTGCCACGCCACGTGGCTGACGTCCAACCTTTAGTCCCGGTTTGTGTTACAAACCGGGATGTATGCCCCCTTACCAACCGGGATGCATGCCTCCGGGCCCCGTGCCCGCTCGAACCGGGACGCGTGCGAGCATTAGTCCCGGTTCGTGGCATAACCGGGACTAATGCTCTGAGGGGGCGCGAACCGATGGCCTGTTTTCTACTAGTGCATTTTAGAAAAGCTCTTTGGTCTTATAATCCCTAATGGAGGGAGTAGATAGATAATTATATACGGAGACTAATGAATTCCTACCAAAGTTGTTAGATAATAAAGAAGGTGATGTTTCTGCTCTATGCGATTGTTTATGTCACAAATAACGTCCTTGTATTAATAAATATTAATTGAATGCACCTGCGTTGTCATGCCTCCTTTAGACTTTTCTAGCAGCAGCATTACTTACATGATTTTTCGTTTTTTTGGAAATGGGTGCTTTTTATTACTCCACGGTAATGTTTATATTGGCCTCTCCATAGCTCAGATGCACACAGCCAAATCATCCACTCAACTAGACAACAAAGTAAGAAGATGAACATTACAAATAATAGTATCAAAATAAACGGCGTCGTGCTATGGCTTATGAATCCGTAAATCATGCAGCCATCCATGTTAGAAAAAATATTCATTGCCGTCGCCTCCAATCACGTACATTCCTCCACATAAAAGTCACTAAACTCCATATGTTGGTAAGTAGTCCATGATCACCGAATATCCATAGCCCGATAGATAACCTACAAAGAAGAAGATAAAATATTATTAAAAATCTTATCGTTTCTACACAGCCATAACGACTAAATAATGGCAAGCGCTCCCACCCTAAATAACGTCCTTTATTTATCATCTACTGTTGGGTCATGTAGAGATAAAACAAAAAAAATTCCCTCTAACGTGGTGATCCCAAGATCCAGTTGAGGTAGAAGGCTATGAGGTTTACCACTTGACACACAGTTGAGGATTACTGATGTAGCGCATCAGTTGACGCAGTGTAGTCCTTTGCGATCCGATTGTCCTGGTGCTGATCGTACATCACCTCTGCTGGTATCCGCACGTACAAGGAGGAGCACCCGCGGCGAACTGCTAGGTTTGATACGACGGCAGAACTGTTGTGGAGCTAGGGTTTCCAACACATAGAATGACCTAACCGATCAACGATTAACCCTTCTGGTTGTTGTGCTCCACTATATATAGGGAGTGAACATGGGCTACACTCTCATGGCCCATTCACTAAAGTCCATATAACACTAGTCACCGCGAGTCCAACTCACTGACTTAGTCCTAATCTGGATCGGGTCCAACCCAACCAGATTTCCGGTTCAGATACAATCCGAACTTGCTCCCGCTCTTAAGTGTGTGAGACGGCAGGCTCTTGGTTACTCGGACACGATTGGAGTCCGACTCACAATCGATCAGTCGACAGTGGCTCCTAGCAGAACGTGCCGACTCCCAAGTACCAATGAGTCATGACGACTTGCCTTTCCAATGCGACTTATGTCCGAGTCCCTTTTGCCTCACGATATGCCTTGTCAGACTATAGGCGAATATTTTTCATCCCTTAAATAGTCCGACTCTCTTCTCGATCCGAGATAAGTGATTCATCCGACTAACTCTTAGTAGATCGCCTTAGTTAACACTTAACCGAGTCGTGCATGGCCATGCTTTCCGTATCATATCATCCGAGAGCGCCCAGAGAATATCTCTCCGAGTGGAGGGGCAAAATCCCATCTTGGTTATTCACATCACGCAGCTTAATTCTCAGTCGACCCAAACTCTGCCTTTATAACTGACCAGTCACAGATCAGCGTTTGACAGAACCTAAGTCAGTGATCCTCAACTCAGACTATGCAATAACCTTAGGCCTAAGGATTACATTGATTGAGATATACAAATAACAACTGGTTTGTTGTACCTCAATATGGGTCAATCCGACTCGCTAAACTCTTTAGCCGAATCTGTGTAAGTCGGAATGACATCTCCATGCCCATGACAAGTGGAACCGAGTCATCAAGCCGACTTTCACATTGGTCTAAGTTGTGTGTCCAACATAACCTCGATGACCAAGGATATTAAGTATGAACAACATGAATACATAGTTCCACAACCGAATCACATATTCAATGATATACATTAGTTGACCATACAAGGACAACTTAATAACTTTATGAATACAATGGGAAAACATCATCATACATGATTGCCTCTATGGCATATTCCCAACAGTATCCCACTTGCACTCAGTCCCAAATAGACCAGAGGCTACTTGCCCTAGTACAAAACGACCCTTTCATCCGGGCCATTAGTCCCAGCTGTTGCTGGGGCCGAGACTAATGGCCCGTGCCGGACGGACCGAACCCCCGAAAACAACTTGTCCTGGCCCGTTACAAGTCTTGGTTTTAGATACAAACCGGGACTAAAGGGTCTGCGGGCACTCCCTTTAGTCCCGGTTTGTATCTAACACTGGAACTAGTGGTCTGACCCTATATATATGGCACAGCCCCTCCCCTCTCAACTATTTTTTTCCTATTGGCAGTAGAGTTTGTGTTAGTTTTTTTCTTGTTCATATGCACTAGAGGTGTTGGGTGAAATGACCGTTAGAGCTATGCGAGTTTAGATCACACAGGACAAACATGATATTACGTGCCCGAGCCACACTTATGTTTTCCCATCTTTGTTTCCAAGTGTGCTAAAAGGTTAGCAACTATTTTCTCGTTTAGACCACGCAGTACTAATTTTAGCATCGTGATTGCGTTTGATATTGAAGGGAATATGCCCGAGAGGCAATAATAAAGTGGTTATTATCGTATTCCTTATTTATGATAAATGTTTATTTTGCATGTTATAATTGTATTAATATGGAAATGTTAATACATGTGTGTTTAATAAACAAGCAGAAAGTTCCTAGTAATGCCTCTCTCATAAAACTAGCTCGTTGATTAACAAGATGATCAAGGTTTCCTGATCATGGAAATTGGATATTGTTAATAACGAGGTCACAACATTAGTGTAATGATGTGATGAACATTTATCCGAAGTATAGCATTACAATCAAATTCATTGAGTTTATATTGCTATAACAACTTACGAAGTGATCCTAATCCTTAGACCATGAGATCATGTCAATCACTAACACCGGAAGAGTTTCTTGATAACATCAAACATCACACCTTAACAGGGTGATTATAAAGATGGGTTCAGAACTACTAAAGTTTTATGTGGAGGCCCATGGATCGAGAGTAGAATTTGTTCATCCCGATGACGGATAGATATGCTTTGGGCCCTCTCGGTGATATCACATTGATTGGCTTGCAAGCAAGTGATTCGATCACTAGAATGTTATATCACGGGAACGAGAAAAGAGTGCATGTCAGTAATGAGATCAAACTAGGTATGGAGATACCGATGATCGAATCTCGAACATGTAATATATCGCGAACCAAAGGGATTACGATACTAGCGTAAAAGGTTCCGACGATCACAAGAAAGTCATCATTGAATGTGTTGGAGCCAGTATGGGTCTCCAGATCGCTTCTGATTATTGATCCGAGAGGGGTCTCAATCATGTCCACATTATTCACAAACCGTAGGGTGACACTGTTGGAATTATGCCCTAGAGGCAATAATAAAGATGTTATTATTATAATTCTTGTTCATGATAATGTTTATATTCCAGGCTAGAATTGTATTAAGCAGAAAATTTAATACTTGTGTGGTTTGTGAACAACACCATGTCCCTAGTACGCCTCTATGGACTAGCTCATTGATTAATGATGGTTAAGGTTTCCTAACCATGGACATGAGTTGTCGATTAATAATGAGATCGTATCATTGGGAGAATGATATGATGGATAGACCCAAACTAAGCGAAGCAATTAGACCGTGTCATCGTGTTCATCTTTGCAAACCTTTTCTTATGTCAAATATTGTATTCCTTAGACCATGAGATAATACAACTCCCTCGTATCGGAAGAAAGCTTTGAGGTCATCAAACGTCATCCTATGAGAGGGTGATCATAAAGGTGTCTCTCAGGTGATCGGAAAGTACCTGTTGGGTTGTATGTATCGAGATGGGATTTGTCGCTCCCAAGTCGGAGAGATTTACTTCGGCCCCACTCGGTAATCGATATCAAAACCGCTTGCAATCATGTGGTTAAGGAGTTAATCACAAAGTGATATCAGATTACGGAACGAGAAAAGTACTTGCTGTGAACGAGATTGAACTAGGTATGACGATATCGACGATCAAATCTCGGGCAAGTAAAATATCGCGAGACGAAGGGAATATATATATGGGATTGATTGAATCCTGGCATCGTGGTTCATCCGATATGATCATCGATGAATGTGTGGGAGTCAATATGGGTTTCCAGACCCCGCTGTTGATTATTGATATAAGATCATGTCTGCATATTCTCGAACCCGAAGGGTCACACACTTAACGTGTCTCGACGCTAGGATAGATTGGATGATTGGTTTATGAGTTTTTGTTCGGAGTCTCGGATGGGATCCGGGATATCACTAGAGTTACGGAATGGTCCAGAGAATAAGATTCATATAAGGCAGTGCAGTTTTTGGAGTTCGGAATTGTTTCGGGTTAATCGGTATTGTACCGGAAGCTTCTAGAACCTTCCGGAAGGGGACCAACGTGGCCCCACCTTCCGGGAGGGGGCATGGGCCTATGAGGGAGTGCGCTGGCCGCATTGGGCTAGGGGCACAAGGCCCCATAGGGCCCAGCCGGCCAAACAAGGGGAAACCCTAGTTTGGAGCTTCTAGAAGGGGGGGTTTACTTGCCCCCACTCCTCCCTCCTTGGCCGCCGGCCTAGGGCTTGGGGGAGGGGTTAGGGCTGGCGCCCACCCCTCTATATATAGAGGCTGGGGCGCACCACCCCCCACACCTTCCCTTCAAGCCTAGTCGCCCTGCTGCCTTCCTCTCTCTCTCCCTCCCGACTGCGTGTAGGCGAAGCCCTGCTATAGAAACTCTCCACCACTTGCACCGCCCCGTCGCGTTGTAGATCGAATACATCTCTCCACCATACTTGCTGGACCAAGGAAGGAGGAGACGTCGAGGTGCTGCACGTGTGCATCTCACGGAGGCATCGCCACTTGCGGTGCTAGATCAGATCGAATCGCGAGGAGGAGAAGCGAGTACGACTACATCACCCACGTTCCGACGAACGTTCCGCTGTGCGAATCTTCAAGGGTATGAAGATCTCATCTAATCTCTCTCGTTGTTTGCATCTCCTAGATTAGATTTTCGCTTTCCCGTTCGCATCCGTAGAAATTTTTTGATTTACTATGCTGCAAAATCCATCAGTAGTATCAGAGCTAGATCTATGTGTAGATGTGATTCACGAGTAGAACGCAACATGGTCGTTGCGGGCGTTGATGTTTTCTGTTGCAAGCCTCTTATTTGTGTTCTTCTTATGACGCGGGATAGTGAGATTGAAGCGGTCCAGGCCAACCTTACGCGACGTCGTTCGCGAGACCGGCTCCGCACTTGACGTGTGGCTTGTTCCACACATGCGGCTGGTGGATGCCAGTTTCTCTCACTATAGTTGTCATGGGATTAACACCGGAGTTTGGCAACCATAATATCACCGTTGTGGCTTTCCATAGGTAAGAATCGTTCTTAGCTTGCTACTCCCATAAGCCACGTAAAACATGCAACAACAAAGTAGAGGCGTCTAACTTGTTTTTGCAGGGAGTGTTTTCTGTGATATGGTATGGCCCAAGATGTGATGTGCATGTTGTATTCAATGATCATGTTTTGTAATGTTTCACAACTTGCATGTCGATGAGTACACAACCGGCAGGAGCCATATGGTTGTCTTTATAATTGTGTATGACCTGTGTGTCAACTTCTTATGCGCCATGTAATAGCTTTACCTTATCGCTAAGTAGTTAGAAATAGTTGTAGTTGCTATTCGTGGTGGAGGAAATCATAGTGGAGTGATGGAGATCATGCCGGCACGCACAAGATGGAGATCATTGCGCGATGATTGGCTATACCATGTCACATAAAGTTATATGCATGTGATGTTTATCCTTTTATGTATGTTATTTTGCTTATATCGCGACGGTAGCATTATAAGATGATTCCTCACTTAAAGATCAAGATAAAACTGTGTTCTCCCCATGTATGCACCGTTGCGAAAGATCGTCGTGTCCAAGCATCATGTGATGATCGGGTGCTATAGACTCTACGTTCACATACAACAGGTGCAAGCCAGTTTTTGCACACGCGGAAATACATGGGTTTTACTTGACGAGCCTGGCATGTACAGACATGTCCTCGGAACACATGAACCGAAAGGTTAAGCATGAGTCATATGAATGATATGATCGACACTTCGTTGTCCACCATTGAAACCACATCTCTTCTCGTGAAGATCGGATTAGGTGTGGTTAATTTGGATCATGTTCACTAAACAACTTGAGGGATGTTGAATTTAGTGGGAGTTCATCTAGTAATTTGATTAAGTTGAACTAGTTATCATGAACATAGTCTAATTTGTCCTTGCAAACATTGTAGATCAAATGGCTAAGCCCAACTTCAACTTCAACGTTTTTGCTGAGAAGGAGAAGCTCAGAAACAATGGGTCTAACTTAACCAACTGGTTCCACAAGCTGAGAATCATTCTCTCAGGTGGTCAAAAGGACTATGTCCTTGAGAATGCGTTAGGTGACGCCCCTGCTACTAGTGCGCCGGCTGATGACAAAGTTGTCTTTCAGTCGCGCAAAGATGATTATGGTGTGATTAAGAGCACCATGTTGTTTGCTATGGAATCGGACCTTCAAAATCGTTTTGAAGACTATCCCGGGCCCTTTGAGATTCTTGAGGAGCTGAAAACTATGTTTTAGACTCAGGCCCGTTCTGAGAGATATGAGATCTCTGAGAAATTCTTTAACTACAAGATGGAGGAAGGGAGTTCCGTTAGTGAGCACGCCATAAAGATGTCGGGCTACACTCAACTCCTTGAGCAACTGGACTGCAAGATTCTAGAGGAGCTCAAGATTGTCAGGGTCCTGCAATCACTCCCTCCCAGCTAAAAAAGTTTTGTAGTGACTCACAATCAGATTGGTTCCACTGATACGATCACCGAGCTCTTCGCAAAGCTGAAGGCTGTGGAGGTGGACATCAAAAAGGATAATCATGTGTTGATGGTCAACAAGCCCCCCACCTTCAAGAAAGATAAGGGTGCAAAGAAGCCCTTCAAGAAAGGAGGCGGCAAGCGCGTTGCCCCTGCTGAGAAGAAGCTCAAGTCTGGACCCAAGCCGGACACTGAGTGCTTCTATTGCAAGGACAAGGGTTACTGGAAGCGCAACTGTCCGAAGTACTTAGCGGACAAGAAGGCTGGCACCATCAAAGGTATATTTGATATACATGTTATTGATGTTTTCCTTACTAGCCCTCGTTGTAGTGCCTGGGTATTTGATACTGGTTCAGTTGCTAATATTTGTAACTCGAAACAGGAGCTACGGATTAGACGGCGGCTTGCGAGGGATGAGGTGACGATGCGCGTTGGCAACGGATCAAGAGTTGATGTGATGGCCGTCGGCACGCTCTCCTTAGTTTTACCTTCGGGATTAGTTTTAAAACTTAATAAGTGTTATTATGTGCCTGCGTTGATCATGAACATTATTTCTGGATCTTGTTTATTGCAAGACGGTTATTCATTTAAATCGGAAAATAATGGTTTTTCTATTTACATGAGTAACATCTTTTATGGTCATCCACCTTCTGTGAATGGTTTATTTCTTCTGAATCTCGAAAAGGATGAAACACACATCCATAACATTGAGGCTAAGAGACGCAAAGTAGATAGTGATAATAATACTTATTTGTGGCACTGTCGTCTAGGTCATATCACTGGTAGAAAACGCCCCATGCGTCCCGGTTGGTAAGGGCCATTTGTCCCGGTTGCCCAACCGGGACGGGGGCATCGGGACTAAAGCTCCAACCATTAGTCCCGGTTGCCCCACCAACCGGGACAAATGGGGGCACACGTGGCGGCATCAGAGCGCGAGGGGGGTGGAGCATTAGTCCCGGTTCGTAACACGAACCGGGACTAATAACCTGCTGCCGCGGCAGAGATTTGGCCCATTTCTCTGCCGCGGCAGAGAATTCATTTTGGCACATTTTGTTGCCGCGGCAGCATTTTCGCCACTTTTTGTGCCGCGGCAGAGAATTCATTTAGGTTGTTTTATTGTTTATTTAGTGTTTTGCACTTATCAATGAAGGAACCTTATATTACACAAGATCATCATGACAACATTTTACAATCCCTTGAAAGTTGCTATTTTTACAATCCCTATTGTCTATACACAGCCGAATAGTATTCTCCTTTTGGGTCTAGGACTTCTGCATCCAAGAATCCCGCCAATTCCTCCTGTATTGCTCGTATGCGATCCTTTGGCAGAAGACCGTCCCGTAGACGTTCGATCTGATTTAAAAAAGGAGTCAGCCTATATGAATATGAAACTAAACACAATTTTATTGTAATTAAAAACTATAGAAATTGTTTACATACGTGGAGTTGCTCTAAATTTCTGCCCTTCTCATCGCACGTCTGCCGGATGAACTCGCATACATAGTATCCACATAGATTGTTACCTGGTCCCTGCGTCTGGCACTTTACGACAACAGAGTTCAATCAAAATAATAATCAAGCATGATAATAACTGTATCAAAACTAGAATCAAAGAGATGCGCGGATATAGCTAGTGGTGCTTACATCTAGTGGTTGAAATGTAAGCTCCTCTTTCCAAACACCCCTAGCCTTCTTGGTGAACCGTTTCCAAGCGCTGCCCGGCGTAGAAAACGAATAAAATAAGTTATTAAGTACTTGATATCATAAAATTCACGAACGTTGCCGATATAGTGTCGTAATGATTAGAATTACCGCTGGAGAAGTATCTGCATGTCCTTCCACGTCTCAAGGGGTTTATGTTTCGAGTCCATGACTAGTACACGCCCTTTGTCAAGTTGAATGATTAACAGAATATAGTGGTACCTGCGAATGCAGAACTTATCAATTATATACTTAACATCGAGTAAGCGAAATACAAAGTGTATACAAGACAATAACACTCACTGGAAGTTGTAAGGAAATAGTATTTCCCTTTTGGTTTCTTGAAACCTTAACGCGTGTACTATATTATCCTCCGTATCCTGGTGGCTTATTTTGAGATTAGCTTCATGAACCCAATATGGGTCAATGAAGCCAATGTCATAGATTTGTCCTCTGCTGCATTCGAGAATCTTCATTCTGCATATTAAAGTATGATTATATACATGCAATAAACAAAATAATATAGATGGAGACTAAATTAATTACAGAATTAGTACTTACAGACAATAGGCACTCATGATCGATTTGTCCAAGGCGTCTTGATTGAATAATTGAAATAGTTCATCAAATTCAATGGATATCATGTCATCCTTATCTTTCCCATGATGCTTTTTTGTAACCCTCAGCACTATCCAGTTAGCCCCGGCACTTGTGGCATGCATGTACCAGTTATGCAATCTTCGCATTTTTGTTGAAAGATTGTTTACCTCCTCAGGTTTGACGAGAGGTTTTCCGTACTGGTATTGGTATGCTACTTCACTCACGGGGAAGAACTCTAACTGGGATAAGTACTGGGCAATACTCATACCTTGAGCAGCGGTAGCTTCTCCGTATTGTGCAACTACCTCTGGATCATACTGCTCTTCGGCCCCATATTTGCTCGACCCCACATTGGTTCGAGAAATCACCTTGAGAGGGGCGCAAGTCTGTTTTGCTTGTTCTCCGAGCTGGGCAACAGATTTCCCGCTTGCATCAGTACTGCTCTTCGAGGCTTTTTGTGCCGCATGTGACTTGAGAATAGAACGCTCATAGTCTGATGACAGCTTTGGCTCGGGTTGATGAAGAGTCTTTAGCATTTTCAACACTTTGGCTTTTTCTTCTTTGGTGCTGGGGAACTCTGGCTCTTTCGGCCGCCTCAGCTTAGCGAAAAACGCTGTCGTTTCCGCATCAACGATCGCCGCAGTCTCCTCTTCAGTACAGTCATAAGCTCTCTTGGGAGGAACAGTTGGTACTTTTGGAAGAGGCTCTTGTTTACGTTTCGGCGATCGCTTACGACGCACAGTAGCGGTACGCTTACGCTTTTTATCCTGAGGCGCCGGCGATGGCTCCCGCGGCGATGGCTGCACCGGAGACGGGTGAGGCGACGGAGCCGGGTGAGGCGACGAAGACGGCTGCCGCGGCGGGGACGACCTCGCTGGAGACGGGTGAGGCGGCGGCGAAGATGGCCTTGGCGTGTGATTTCGAAGCACGATACAATCCTTCGGCCATAGAATGGTGACGTTTTTTGCGTCACCCAGCACAGTCACATCCCCTTCACCAGCAGGGTAGTGAAGATCCAAAACCTCAAAGGTGGGCATGATTTCATCCACGCCGACAATAGCGTAGCCCTCTGGAACCGGACGACTGTGGTAAGTTGGTGTGGGTCCAATTGGTAAGGCATAGCCGACCGCCACCTTCATTGATATGTTCACAACTTTGACATGTAGCACGCAGTGTGTCATCTCTGTGATATCATCCACTGGGTAGCCAACAGGAGCCATCGTCGGTGCATCATCGGCATCGCCATTGTCATCACCCGGGACCTCGGTGGAAGCCACACTGCTTTTTCGATTATTCGATAGGCCGGTAGCATCGAATGCAGTGTGCTGCTGAGATGGGCCGGTAGTACTTTGCTCTTTAAGTGAGTTAATTTCATCTTGTTGTTGCTTTAATCGTTCTTCAATTAAACGCATTCGCTCTTTCTGACTTTCTGCTTCAACTGTCGCCCTGTCCTTACTCCTCTGACGGCTTCTATCAGGATATTTCTTCCTCTCTTCAGGAAACCCAGTCCTCCATGATTGGGATCCTATTGTGCCTCGTGTTCGTCCATCATGTTCCTTATTTCCAAGGGCGAGTGTGAGCTCATCATTCTCTCTATCGGGAATGAAGTCCCCATCTTTAACAACCTTTACTGCTTTTCTCATCCTCTCGATTGGCAAGGGGTCTTCTTTATGTCGTATGTTATATATACACCTCCCTTCCGAGTTCAACGTGCCCCCATGCCCGTAAAACCAATTCCTTGCACGTTCTACCCAGTCGTCTGTCTCTGGGGTGATATTTTTATCACGCAGTTCCTGCTCAAGTTTCTCCCACTTAGGAATGCCAACCTTGTAGCCACCTTGCCCCATAGTATGGTGATACTTCTTCTTAGCAGCATTCACCTTATTGGTTTCAGACATTTTCTTAGCTTTTTCTGATTTCTTGTATTCCACAAACTCATCCCAGAATGGTTTTATCTTTTCAAACTGAATATTCTTGAAATCGGGAGTCTTCTTTTTCACGACATAGTCAAGGTGCAATCTTTTCTTCCAGTTGGTGAAACACTGGGCCATCTTCTTCAAAGCCCACTCCCTGACCTTAGCCTCCATGGCTCTCCCATGTTGTAAGGCGTCCTCAACTGGATCCTCCGCATTTGGATCCAGCTCTATCTTCGGTAGTTTGAAATTAACCATGAGCCTCTTCCACAGTAAATCTTTGGCGTGGTTAGGGACAAATAAACATGTTCCCTCTTCATCCGCTTTAGCAGGCCTATTCCAATTTCTAATGGTGATCGGGATTAAGTCCCTAACGATTACTCCGCATTGTGCCACAAATTTGGTTGCGACAACTTCGGGAGCTGTCGGTCTGCCGTCTTCAGCGACATCTTCGATCCTAAACCTCTCATGGTCTTGCAACTTTTTGGTTGGGCCTCGTCTGCTCTTTTCAGTAGATTCCTTCGATCCGGAGGGCTAAAAGAAGAAAGATCGTCGTTACTATTTCTATATAGATAGCAGATGATTAATTAATGAATTGATTTATATTACATGCACCTCGCCGGAGCGGTCGTCTTCTCGGTTACACAAGGCATCGCCTTCTCCCTCGCGGAAGGAAACACCTTCAACCTCAAACAAGTTGTCTACTCCGGTAAAAAGAGGATCACCCTCACCGGAGTTGTTCAGAAACGTTGATACGTCTAAATTATCTTCCCCACGGATCACACCTTGGATCAACTCTTCCTTTTCTTCGTCTCTGACGTGTGGGTCCATATTTTCTGCATAGGTGGAAAAACGAATAAGTCAAAGCGGCTAAAGGAGAAAGTTACGAATAAGTCAAAGCGGCTAACGAATATTTTCTGGATCAAAGGTGAAACCCTAATATATACATACACAATAATAAAAATGAAGAGAAACCCTAAACCCTAAGGCTATGAGAGGGGAACATGAGTATAAGGCTACAAAAGGTCTTCGATCTATCTATGGTCTTGATCTCGGTCTTCGATCTCGATCTCGATATCGTATTCTACCGAGAAGAACCAAATCACCGGAAAGAAAGGGAAACAATCAACACATGGCATCGATGCAATGCTCAAGCAGTGATGATGATACGACAAGTTAATGTGCATTGGAATGTAACCCTAAAGCATGCTCGACAAGTTAATCGGGGTTCCGAGGGGCGCAAACCCTAAATCAAGGAACTCCGGAATCACCTGTTAGGGTTACTAGGGTGTTCTAATTAAACTTGTCATTTAATTAGATCTATCTATGGTCTTGATCTCGGTCTTCGATCTCGATCTCGATATCGTATTCTACCGAGAAGAACCAAATCACCGGAAAGAAAGGGAAACAATCAAAGGGAGCCACCTCGCCACCTCGCCGCCGCTGTCAAGGGGAAACAGAGGTGGGGCCCGGAGCCACCTCGCCGCCGCTGTCAAGGAGGACGCGGCCGCCGTGGCTGTGGACAAGGAGGACGCGGCGGTGGAGGAAACGGCGCCGGCGACGGTGCACCACCCGTTCGAAGCCGCCGCGCCCACCAGCAGCAGCAGAGGGAGCCAGACCGAGCTTTCCTACGTCGAACACAATGGTTTTGACCGCGCGACCCCTTCGCCCATGTCTCGCCCACGCGTGAGCAAACAGGGGAACTCCCATCGGCGCCGCCTCCACCCCCTCTCCTCACCTTCCCCGAGCAAACAGAGCTTCTGCCTCTCTCTTGCCACAATACACCCGCCCCACGCGTCCATGCACGCCTCCCATGTCCTGCGGAACCGGCCACCGACATCTCCTTTTCCCGAGCCTTACAAACCCGACATGAGGGAGTATAAATCTATCATTGAGTAAATGTGATACTCCTATAGCAAACGAGGATAGTCCGATGATAAGGATGCGATTAGGGATGGCAATGGGCCCCCGACGGAAACCGCTAACGCGCTAAATATGATTTTTTTTCCGCATCCGTAGTGTTTGTCGTCTGGGCGAGCGTCAGCGTCTCTGTCGTTTTATTCCTCGACCATGCAGCCGCCCCACATTTCAGTGTGAAATACGCAAAACTACCGGTATTGCGTGAAATTGTAAAAATCCACCTTTGAGTAGATTCGTTCCAATATGCATAGATTGTGAAATTAAGGCCTGTTAGCACAATTTCAGACTGATGGGGCCCACTGTAAGTGCTGATGTGTCAAGGCGGAGCTCAGATTCATCTCATTTAGGTCTATTTGTGAACTTTTTGTGGGCCCGCGAGAAAACCGCCGCCGCCTGCCTCTATTTTTTCCCGCGCCTCCTTGCTTCCCCGCCGCCGCTGCCGCGACCCCGCCTGTGCGCGCCTCCACCTCGCGGCCTCGCCCTCCCCGCTTCCCTTGGCCCCGCCGCCCTGTGTGCCCACCACCGCAGCGCCGCACCGCCTCCAGAGCTCCCCCACCGCAGCGCCGCCCCACCACATGCAGCAGCCGCGCCGCCGCCCACCAGCAGCCCACCATGCAGCAGCCGCCGCCGCCCACCATGCAGCAGCCGCCGCCACACACAAGCAGCAGTAGAGGGAGGGGGAGGACAGAGGCAGAGGGATGTACCTGACGCGCGGCGGTGGGGGAAGGCGCGGGCGGCGCGGTCGTCGGCGGGAAGAGACTCGGGCGGCGGTCGTCGGGGAGCGCGCGGGCGGCGGTCGTCAGGGAGCGCGCGGGCGGCGGTCGTCGGGCAGTGCGCGGGCAGCCTGGCGGCGACGTCGATGAAGCAGAGAAGCAGAGAAGAGAAGCAGAGAAGAAGAAGAGAAGTTATATAAAGGGGAGGGAGTATACGTCCCGGTTGGTGGCTCCAACCGGGACTAAAAGGGCATACGTCCCGGTTGGAGCCACCAACCGGGACCTATAGTCCAATTTTCAGCAGGTGAAGGGGCGCGCGCGCAGGGGACTCTTCCGTCCCGGTTGGTGGCTCCAACCGGGACGTATTCCCCTGTTTTCAAATTTTTTCAGTTATTTTCTCTCTGTTCCCGCCTTTTTTTTATTTTGGGGTTTAAATTTGTAATGTTTTTAAATGATAATTAATTTGGAATTTAGAAAAACTTTAAACATAAAAAGTGTTTGGATTTGAATAAATAATTCGAAACCATTTTCTGTTTTGAAAAATAATTAATGTAACCATTTAAAATATGAACCATTTACAATTAAAAATGAATTAACTTATATTTTTTTAATATCAATTTGGAATTTAGAAAAACTTTAAATATAAGAAGTGTATGGATTTGAATAAATAATTCAAAAACATATTCTATTTTTAAAAAATAATGTATGTAACCTTTTAAAATGAATTAACTTATATTTTTGAATATTAATTTGGAATTTAGAAAAACTTTAAATATAAGAAGTGTATGGATTTGAATAAATAATTCAAAAACATATTCTATTTTTAAAAAATAATTAATGTAACCTTTTAAAATGAATTAACTTATATTTTTGAATATTAATTTGGAATTTAGAAAAAATTTAAACATAAAAAGTGTTTCGATTTAAATAAATAATTCAAAAACATTTTCTGTTTTAAAAAATTAATGTAACCATTTAAAATATGAACCATTTACAATTAAAAATGAATTAACTTATATTTTTTTAATATCAATTTGGAATTTAGAAAAACTTTAAACATAAGAAGTGTTTGGATTTTGAACTTATATGCCGGTTTTTTTTGAATTTATTATGCCCGTTTTGAATTATCTGAATTTCTAACTATGGTTGAACCGGTGTGCATGAAGATAGGGGACGGGCATCGTTAGAACTTGCATTGGATCTCTGAAGAAACCACATATTGCGAGTCTAAAAATGATTTTTTCAAAAAATCACGGGCGATAGATCATGTACCTGTAGTACAAACCGGACCCACTTCCTACCGATTCGGCAGACATTTGTCCTTTTTACCCGGGATGGACGAAAAGGTTTGAGATGTACCGGTTGGGATATAGTCCATGTAAGGTGGTCTAGTATTTTAGGAAAATAGGACGGTAGCATTCTGAAATGGCATTTTGGTGGTTACTTCACAAAACGACCCGTTTTTTGCGCTCGGAAAATGGAAAAGGGATTTTCCGTGCGACAAAAAGGAAAACTTCCTCCTGCAACATTGTTCTACATACCAATGTCCACACACATGCATAATATGGGCACAACATCACAAACTATGCCGTGATTCAGCACATAACATCGGTCATTTGGACCGAAAGCCATGAAACCTCGAACATGATAGGTCATTTTGTGATGGTTTTTTCGAAACATGATCAATATACCAAGTCTGGTATTTTTCCTTTCAACTATGTAACATAATATGACACCACGCGAAGGATTTTCATTGTTCGGGTTTTTTTTTGAATTTATTATGCCCGTTTTGAATTATCTGAATTTCTAACTATGGTCGAACCGGTGTGCATGAAGATAGGGGACGGGCATCGTTAGAACTTGCATTGGATCTCTGAAGAAACCACATATTGCGAGTCTAAAAATGATTTTTTCAAAAAATCACGGGCGATAGATCATGTACCTGTAGTACAAACCGGACCCACTTCCTGCCGATTCGGCAGACATTTGTCCTTTTTACCCGGGATGGACGAAAAGGTTTGAGATGTACCGGTTGGGATATAGTCCATGTAAGGTGGTCTAGTATTTTAGGAAAATAGGACGGTAGCATTCTGAAACGGCATTTTGGTGGTTACTTCACAAAACGACCCGTTTTTTGTGCTCGGAAAATGGAAAAGGGATTTTCCGTGCGACAAAAAGGAAAACTTCCTCCTGCAACATTGTTCTACATACCAATGTCCACACACATGCATAATATGGGCACAACATCACAAACTATGCCGTGATTCAGCACATAACATCGGTCATTTGGACCGAAAGCCATGAAACCTCGAACATGATAGGTCATTTTGTGAAGGTTTTTTCGAAACATGATCAATATACCAAGTCTGGTATTTTTCCTTTCAACTATGTAACATAATATGACACCACGCGAAGGATTTTCATTGTTCGGGTTTTTTTGAATTTATTATGCCCGTTTTGAATTATCTAAATTTCTAACTATGGTTGAACCGGTGTGCATGAAGATAGGGGACGGGCATCGTTAGAACTTGCATTGGATCTCTGAAGAAACCACATATTGCGAGTCTAAAAATGATTTTTTCAAAAAATCACGGGCGATAGATCATGTACCTGTAGTACAAACCGGACCCACTTCCTACCGATTCGGCAGACATTTGTCCTTTTTACCCGGGATGGAAGAAAAGGTTTGAGATGTACCGGTTGGGATATAGTCCATGTAAGGTGGTCTAGTATTTTAGGAAAATAGGACGGTAGCATTCTGAAACGGCATTTTGGTGGTTACTTCACAAAACGACCCGTTTTTTGCGCTCGGAAAATGGAAAAGGGATTTTCCGTGCGACAAAAAGGAAAACTTCCTCCTGCAACATTGTTCTACATACCAATGTCCACACACATGCATAATATGGGCACAACATCACAAACTATGCCGTGATTCAGCACATAACATCGGTCATTTGGACCGAAAGCCATGAAACCTCGAACATGATAGGTCATTTTGTGAAGGTTTTTTCGAAACATGATCAACATACCAAGTCTGGTATTTTGCGAAACATGATCATTGTTCGGCACACATTTAGTCCCGGATGTAGTCACAAACCGGGACTAAAGGGATTGCGGCAGAGTGGGCCAGACAACACTAATAATAGGGGTGAGTGTCGACATTATGTCGTGCGGCTTGTACCTTGTCCCGGATGGTGTCACCAACCGGGACTAAAGATGAACCTTTAGTCCCGGTTGGAGACACCAACCGGGACTAAAGATGAGTCAGCACTAATAATAGGGGTGAGTGTCGACATTATGTCGTGAGTGTCGACATTATGCCGAGCTGCTTGTACTATAAATATGCATCCTTGTGAGTCCAGTCCTCCAGCCAGTTTGAGGCATCTCCAAGATGGTTTTCGAGAGCAGGGACACCACTGCGGCCAGTTTCAGGGAGATGCCGACGCAGCCCAGTCCTCCGGCATCTCCGAGAAACTGGTCATAGAGGCACTCCCTAATATGTGAAATTAGTTAGCTCCTAGGCGTATTGATCTAGTTAGTGAAGTTACAAGCTGCAAGATGGTTTTCGAGAGCAGGGACACCACTGCGGCCAGTTTCAGGGAGATGCCGACGGAGCCCAGTCCTCCGGCATCTCCGAGAAACTGGTCATAGAGGCACTCCCTAATATGTGAAATTAGTTAGCTCCGAGGCGTATTGATCTAGTTAGTGAAGTTACAAGCTGCAAGATGGTTTTCGAGAGCTGGGACACCACTGCGGCCAGTTTCAGGGAGATGCCGACGGAGCCCAGTCCTCCGGCATCTCCGAGAAACTGGTCATAGAGGCACTCCCTAATATGTGAAATTAGTTAGCTCCGAGGCGTATTGATCTAGTTAGTGAAGTTACAAGCTGCAAGATGGTTTTCGAGAGCAGGGACACCACTGCGGCCAGTTTCAGGGAGATGCCGACGGAGCCCAGTCGTCCGGCATCTCCGAGAAACTGGTCATATAGGCACTCCCGCTCCAGCCACAAAATGGGACTAACACTCAAGACATTTATTAATATTTAAAAACCGAGACTACAAAACCGGGACTAAAGGCCACAAACCGCGAAAGATATCCTTCGGTCAAGCCACAAACCGCGAAAGACATGAACTAGAGTTACATAATATGAGCATGAACTTCTTGGCATATGTCATTCCTTATGACCGCTTCAGACGTAACCATGGAGCATCTTCTTTACTTAACGGAATGCTTGGGTCAGTTTTCACTGTGAAGGGCGGAATTTCATCAAACTTATTATAATCTTCTGACATGTCTCACGATGTTTCTTTTCCCTGAAAGAACTATGTGACGCTTTGGCTCATCATATGATGTATTCGTTTGCATATTTTTTCTTTTTTTCGGTTTGGAGGACATGTCCTTCACATAGAAAACCTGAGACACATCATTGGCTAGGACGAATGGTTCATCTCTATAACCAAGATTGTTGAGATCCACTGTTGTCATTCCGTACAACTGGTCTATCTTTACCCCTTCCCCATTCAGGTTGACCCATTTGCAGCGAAACAAAGGGACCTTAAAAGAGACTCCATAGTCTAGTTCCCATATCTCCTCTATGTAACCATAATATGTGTCCTTTTGTCCATTCTCGTCTATTGGATCAAAGCGGACACCACTATTTTGGTTGGTGCTCTTTTTATCTTGGGCGATCGTGTAGAATGTATTCCCATTTATTTCGTACCCTTGGAAATTCAATACAGTAGAAGATGGTGACGCGGCCAACAAGTATAGCTGATCTCCAACAGTGGTGTCATTCAAGAGATGTGTCCGCATCCAACCACCGAAAGACTTCATGTGTTCATCTGTAATCCATGATTCAGGCTTCCCCGGGTTTTTGGAGCGTACAATATTCTTGTGTTCCTCGATATACGGAGCTGCCAAGGTGGAATTATGTAGAACTGTGTAGTGTGCTTTAGTGAAAGAATCCCCGTCCCTACATATCATTGCTTTCTTTCCCAGCGTGCCTTTTCCACTTAGTCTTCCCTCATGCCGCGAGTCAGAAACACCAATCGGCTTAAGGTCAGGAATAAAGTCAACACAAAACTCAATGACCTCCTCTGTTCCATATCCCTTGGAGATGCTTCCTTCTGGTCTAGCACGGTTATGAACATATTTCTTTAAGACTCCCATGAACCTCTCAAAGGGGAACATATTGTGCAGAAATACCGGACCGAGAATGGCAATCTCTTCCACTAGATGAACCAGGAGATGCGTCATAATATTGAAGAAGGATGGTGGGAACACCAATTCAAAACTAACAAGACATTGTACCACATCCTTCTGTAACCTTGGCAAAATATCTGGATTGATTACCTTCTGAGATATTGCATTGAGGAATGCACACATCTTCACAATGGGTACTCGAACATTTTCCGGTAAAAGCCCCCTCAATGCAATCGGAAGCAACTGCGTCATAATCACGTGACAGTCATGAGACTTCAGGTTTTGGAACTTTTTCTCTGCCATATTTATTATCCCCTTTATATTAGATGAGAAGCCCGACGGCACCTTGATACTGTAAAGGACTTCAAAAAAGAGTTCCTTCTCTGCTTTGGTAAGAGCATAGCTGGCACGACTTAAGTGACGCCCTTTATCCGTCTTGTTATCTGTATGCATGTTCTTTGGGTCTTTCATAATTTGTTGGTCCTCCCGTGCTTCAGGTGTATCTTTTGTCTTACCATACACGCCTAGGAATCCTAGCAGGTTCACGCAGAGATTCTTCGTCACGTGCATCACGTCGATTGAAGAGCGGACACGCAGGACTTTCCAATATGGCAGCTCCCAAAATATAGATTTCTTCTTCCACATGGGTGCGTGTCCTGTAGCGACGTCGTTCGGAACTGATTGACCGCCGGGACCCTTTCCAAAGATTACTTCTATGCCCTTGACCATACCAAATACATCATCACCAGCAGGGAGTTCAGGCTTCTTCCGGTGATCTGCCTCACCTTTAAAATGCTTGCCTTTCTTTCTTACGGGATGATTGGTCGGAAGAAATCGTCGATTCGCTAGGTACACAACCTTCTTGCATTTATGCAAATATGTACCTTCGGTCTTATCTAAACAGTGGGTGCATGCCTTATATCCTTTGTTTGTCTGTCCTGAAAGGTTACTAAGAGCAGGCCAATCATTGATGGTTACGAATAACAACCCTCGTAGATTAAATGGCTCCTGTTTGTTCTCATCCCACGCACGTACACCTGGTTTGCTCCACAACTGTAAGAGTTCTTCAACTAATGGCCTAAGGTACACATCAATGTCGTTTCCCGGTTGCTTCGGGCCTTGGATGAGCACTGGCATCATAATGAACTTACGCTTCATGCACAACCAAGGAGGCAGGTTGTAGATACATAGAGTCACGGGCCAGGTGCTGTGCCTGCAGCTCTGCTCCCCAAAAGGATTCATGCCATCCGTACTTAGACCAAACCATAAGTTCCTTGCGTCACCTGCAAAGTCTGGGAAGTCTCTCTCGATTTTTCTCCACTGTGACCCATCAGCAGGGTGTCTCAACTCTCCGTCTTTCTTACGGTCTTCTTTGTGCCATCGCAACAACCTGGCATGCTCTTTGTTTCTGAACATGCGTTTCAACCTTGGTATTATAGGAGCATACCACATAACCTTAGCAGGAACCCTCTTCCGGAGGGGCTCTCCCTCAACATCACCAGGGTCATCTCGTCTGATCTTATACCGCAACGCGTTGCATACCGGGCATTTATCTAAATTCTCATACTCCTTACCGCGGTAGAGGATGCAGTCATTAATGCATGCATGTATCTTTTGCACATCTAATCCCAGAGGACAGAGAGTCTTCTTTGCTTCGTAGGTACTCTCGGGAAGTTCGTTATGTTTTGGAAACTTCGGCTTCATTATTTTCAGCATCTTTTCAAATGAGGAGTCAGTTAGACCACACTCTGCCTTCCATCGCAACAATTCCAGTGTGGTACCGAGCTTTGTGCTGCCATCTTCACAATTTGGGTACAAAAATTTCTTGTGATCTTCTAACATGCCCTCTAACTTCAACTTCTCATTTTCTGTTTCACAGTCTCGGTTTGCATCAGAAATGACCCTACCAAGTTCATCAGCAGGCTCATCTGATGCCCGTTCTTCACCTTTTTCCTCTCCATTGTCTTCCATAGCAGTATCACCGTATTCAGGAAACATATGATGATAGTTGTTATAATCATCTTCTTCTTCACCATCTTCCATCATAACCCCTCTTTCCCCGTGCTTGGTCCAGCAATTATAGTTGGGCATGAAACCTTTCATAATCAGGTGGCCGCGAATGATTTTCGAGGAAGAGTACTCCTTGTTGTTCCGACATTGAACACATGGACAACGTATAAATCCATTCTCTTTGTTTGCCGTAGCCACATCGATAAATTTATCCACGACTTTGATATACCCGGCTACCCGCCGGTCACCGTACATCCATTCCCGACCGTTCATCTGCATCATATAAGTAAGTTTATCAAAAACAGGACATCATAAATAGTGAAATAACCAATTCACACCGACACATGAATTGTATCAATGACCTAGAAAAGATAGGATTGCTAACCTCGATCGAGGGAAATAAAGAGGAGAAAGCTCAAGTGCGTCTCGGACACCTTCTATATTTTTGTTCTATGAGAAATTCAACTGGATTTTTCACTCAAACATTTCAACAAACACCTTCAATGCATGCATGAGAAAAAACTAGCACACACCCTCACACCTTACACCATTCGAAAAAACAGAGTGGAGGCAGAGGGGGCTGGGGCGTTGCATTTATAGAGGGCAAGGGGTCTTTAGTCCCGGTTGGAGCCAGCAATCGGGACTAAAGGTGCGTGCCACGCCACGTGGCTGTGGCCAAACCTTTAGTCCCGGTTGGTGGCTCCAACCGGGACGCATGCCCCCTTACCAACCGGGACCCATGCCCCCTGGCCCCGTGCCCGCTCCAACCGGGACGCGTGCCAGCATTAGTCCCGGTTGGTGGCGCAACCGGGACTAATGCTCCCAGGGGTGGCGAACGGATGGCCCTTTTTCCTCTAGTGTATTGGAGTAAAGCGCATGAAGAAACTCCATTCTGATGGACTTTTTGGAGTCTCTTGATTTTGAATCATTTGACACATGCGAACCATGCCTCATGGGCAAGATGATCAAAACCCCATTCTCCGGAATGATGGAGCGAGCAACAGACTTGTTGGAAATCATACATACCGATGTATGCGGACCGATGAGTGTTTCGACGCGCGGTGGATATCGCTATTTTCTCACTTTTACCGATGATTTAAGTAGATATGGGTATATCTATTTAATGAAACATAAATCTGAAACATTTGAAAAGTTCAAGGAATTTCAGAATGAAGTGGAGAACCATCATAACAGAAAGATTAAGTTTCTACGATCTGATCGTGGAGGTGAATATTTGAGTTATGATTTTCTCACGCATCTTAAAGCAAGCGGAATCGTTTCGCAACTCACGCCACTCGGAACACCACAGTGCAATGGTGTGTCTGAACGCAGAAATCGAACCCTATTATATATGGTCCGATCAATGATGTCTCTTACTGATTTGCCGTTATCATTTTGGGGTTATGCATTTGAAGCCGCTGCATTCACTTTAAATAGGGCACCATCTAAATCCGTTGAGACGACACCGTATGAATTGTGGTTTGGTGCTAAACCTAAGTTGTCGTTTCTTAAAGTTTGGGGATGCGAAGCCTACGTCAAGAAGTTGATGCCGGACAAGCTCGAACCCAAAGCGGAGAAATGTGTCTTCATAGGATACCCTAAGGAAACTATTGGGTATACCTTCTATCATAGAACCGAAGGCAAAGTGTTTGTCGCAAAGAACGGTTCCTTTCTTGAGAAGGAGTTTCTCTCGAAAGAAGTGAGTGGGAGGAAAGTAGAGCTAGACGAGGTTGTTGAACCTTCTCTTGAATTGGAGAGTAGTGCAGCACCTGAAATTGTTCCAGTGCCGCCTGCACCAACAATAGAGGAAGCTAATGACAAGGATCATGAAGCTTCGGACGATGCTACTACTGAACGTCGTAGGTCGACAAGGTCCTGTGCCCCTCCTGAGTGGTACGGCAACCCTGTCTTGACTGTCTTGTTAGTAGAAGACATTGAACCTACGAACTATGAGGAAGCGATGATGAGCCCAGACTCTGAGAAATGGCTAGAAGCCATGAAATCCGAATTGGGATCCATGAGCGAAAACCAAGTATGGACTTTGGTGGACCCTCCTAGCGACCGAAAGGCCGTTGAGTGCAAATGGATCTTCAAGAAGAAAACGGACGCGGATGGTAATGTTACCGTCTATAAAGCATGGCTTGTCGCGAAAGGTTTTCGACAAGTTCAAGGTGTTGACTACGATGAGACTTTCTCTCCCGTAGCGATGTTTAAGTCCATTCGGATTTTATTAGCAATTGCTGCGTTTCATGATTATGAAATATGGCTGGCAACATTGATGAAGAGTTTTATATGATGCAACCCAAAGGTTTTGTCGATCCTAAGGATGCTGATAAAGTATGCAAGCTTAAGCGTTCCATTTATGGACTGAAGCAAGCATCTCGGAGTTGGAACCTTCGTTTTGATCAAGTGATCAAGAGCTTTGGATTTGTTCCAAATTGCTACGAATCTTGTATCTACAAGAAAGTGAGTGGGAGCTCGTTGACTTTTCTGGTACTATATGTGGATGACATATTGATTATTGGAAATGACATTAACATGCTTAACGATGTGAAGAGTTATTTGAACAAGTGTTTTTCAATGAAAGACCTAGGTGAAGCTGCTTATATATTGGGCATAAAAATATATAGAGATAGACAAAGACGCCTGAAAGCTTTAAGCTAGAGTACATACCTAGACAAAGTTCTGAAAAGGTTCAGAATGGATAAGGCAAAGAAAGGTTCAGTGCCTATGTTGTCAAGTAAGACATTGAGCAAGGCTCAGTGTCCAGCTACGGTAAATGATAGAGAAGCTATGAGAAAAATTCCTTATGCCTCGGCCATAGGTTCTATCATGTATGCCATGTTGTGTACTAGACCGGATGTGTCCAATGCTCTTAGTTTGACGAGCAGATATCAAAGTGATCTAGGAGTGGAACACTGGACAGCCGTGAAGAACATCCTAAAGTACCTAAATAGGACTAAAGAAATGTTCTTAGTTTATGGAGGTGATGAACAGCTCGTCGTAAAGGGTTACGTCGATGCTAGTTTCGACACCGACAAGGATGATTCTAAATCTCAGACAGGATTCGTTTATATTTTGAATGGAGGAGCTGTGAGCTGGAGAAGCTACAAGAAAAGCGTGATCGCGGGATCTACAGTAGAAGCGGAATACATGGCTGCTGCAAAAGCGTCAAGTGAAGGAGTTTGGATCAGGAACTTCATCACTGAGATTAGGGTGGTTCCAAGTGCATTGGACCCACTAGATATATTGTGTGACAACACTGGCGCCATAGCACTCGCTAAGGAACCAAGATATCATCCAAAGACTAAGCATATCAACTGCAAGTTTCATATAATCCGGGATTATATAGAAAATGGAGATCTGAAGATTAGCAAAGTACATACAGATCCGAATGTCGTAGATCCATTGACTAAACCTCTTCCACGTGCAAAACATGATCAGCACCTTAGTGCCATGGGTGTGAGATTGTTGCCAAATGTAAACTAGATTATTGACTCTAGTGCAAGTGGAAGACTGTTGGAATTATGCCCTAGAGGCAATAATAAAGATGTTATTATTATAATTCTTGGTCATGATAAAGTTTATATTCCATGCTAGAATTGTATTAAGCGGAAACTTTAATACTTTTGTGGTTTGTGAACAACACCATGTCCCTAGTACGCCTCTATGGACTAGCTCATTGATTAATGATGGTTAAGGTTTCCTAACCATGGACATGAGTTGTCTATTAATAATTAGATCGTATCATTGGGAGAATGATACGATGGATATACCCAAACTAAGCGAAGCAATTAGATCGTGTCATCGTGTTCATCTTTGCGAAGCTTTTCTTATGTAAAATATTGTATTCCTTAGACCATGAGATAATACAACTCCCTGGTATCGGAAGAAAGATTTGAGGTCATCAAACGTCATCCTATGAGAGGGTGATCATAAAGGTGTCTCTCAGGTGATCGGAAAGTACCTGTTGGGTTGTATGTATCGAGATGGGATTTCTCCCTCCCAAGTCGGAGAGATTTACTTCGGGCCCACTCGGTAATCGATATCAACACCGCTTGCAAGCATGTGGTTAAGGAGTTAATCACAAAGTGATATCGGATTACGGAACGAGCAAAGTACTTGCTGTGAACGAGATTGAACTAGGTATGACGGTACCGACGATCAAATCTCGGGCAAGTAAAATATCGCGAGACGAAACGGAATATATATATGGGATTGATTGAATCCTGGCATCGTGGTTCATCCGATATGATCATCGATGAATGTGTGGGATTCAATATGGGTTTCCAGACCCCGCTGTTGATTATTGATATAAGATCATGTCTGCATATTCTCGAACCCGAAGGGTCACACACTTAACGTGTCTCGACGCTAGGATAGATTGGATGATTGTTTATGAGTTTTTGTTCGGAGTTTCGGATGGGATCCGGGATATCACGAGAGGTTCCGGAATGGTCCGGAGAATAAGATTCATATAAGGAAGTGCAGTTTTTGGAGTTCGGAATTGTTTCGGGTTAATCGGTATTGTACCGGAAGCTTCTAGAACCTTCCGGAAGGGGACCAACGTGGACCCACCTTCCGGGAGGGGGCATGGGCCTATGAGGGACTGCCATGGCCGCATTGGGCCAGGGGCACAAGGCCCCATAGGGCCCAGCCGGACAAACAAGGGGAAACCGTAGTTTGGAGCTTCTAGAAGGGGGGCTTTACTTGCCCCCCACTCCTCCCTCCTTGGCCGCCGGCCTAGGGCTTGGGGGAGGGGTTAGGGATGGCGCCCACCCCTCTATATATAGAGGGCTGGGGCGCACCACCCCCCACCTTCCCTTCAAGCCTAGTCGCCCTGCTGCCCTCCTCTCTCTCTCCCTCCCGACTGCATGTAGGCGAAGCCCTGCTGCAGAAACTCTCCACCACTTGCACCGCGCCGTCGCGTTGTAGATCCAATCCATCTCTCCACCATACTTGCTGGACCAAGGAAGGAGGAGACGTCGAGTTGCTGCACGTGTGCATCTCACGGAGGCATCGCCACTTGCGGTGCTAGATCGGATCGGATCGCGAGGAGGAGAAGCGAGTACGACTACATCACCCACGTTCCGACGAACGTTCCGCTGTGCGAATCTTCAAGGGTATGAAGATCTCATCTAATATCTCTCGTTGTTTGCATCTCCTAGATTAGATCTTGGCTTTCCCGTTCGCATCCGTAGAATTTTTTTATTTACTATGCTGCGAAACCCATCAGACACACTTAAGAGACATCGACATCCATTTGGAGCAAAAGTTTCATGCCAAAAAGAATAGCAAGCGCAGGAATTTATTTCACTAGATACCGAAACGGGTTTTCGGGTGAAATTGCAGAAAGTTTTTTTCATGTGAAATCAATTACTAGCAAGGGGTTATATGAGAATGTTTGTCATTAAAGTAATTTAGAAAATTCTAAATAAATAAAAGGAGTTTTATTTAATGAGAGTTTGCATTAAATTTGGTGGAAATTTAATGGGAATTTGAGTGGGTCTTTGAGTGGAGGAAATTGAAAGGATTTTGTGTGAGTGGAATTTCCACCCACATGAATGAAAGGAGGGGAGGGGGTAGCCCTAGGGCTGGGCGCATGGCCCCTTGGGTGCCCCCCTCTCCCTATAAAAGGAGCCCCCTCCCTCTCTCTCAATCACACCTCCTCGTGAAGAAAATCTCTCCCCCTCTAGTATTTATCCCCCATGGTCTCGGACTAGCGAGATACATGTTCCTGGTGGCTATTTGGCAAGAAAGAGTTGTGCTTCCGCTGCATCGCTAGAGCGAGGAGGCAGAGGTTGCTCGGTGCCTCGTACGTGTGTGCGAGCATGGATGCGCCGCTGTTTTGCGGCGCTAGGACTTCCTCTCGATCTTGAGATCAGCAAGAGATCGTCTACATCAACCACGAGTTTGAACTCGTTAATATTTGTCGGTCTTCAAGGGTATGTTCTCTACGGATATACATCCACCCGTTGCTTGTATCTAGTAGATAGATCTTGGTACATAGTTGTTCTTCCGCTTGTTAGTAGGAATTTTTTATTTTCTATGCTGTGAACCCTATAGTGGTATCATAGCCGGATCTATACGTAGATGCTTTGCACGGGTAGTACACATATGAGTATGTGGGCGATGATGATCATGTTATTACTTCTTCCTTATACTTTGGATATTGGTTTCATAGTGAGATGTAGCGGCCCGGACAAACTTTACATGTCCTCGCACATGAGACCTGTTCCACGCTTGACATGCAACTAGTTTTGCATAAGTGGCTAGCGGGTGTCTGTTTCTCCTACTATAGTCAATATCTAATTTATAACGAGTTGTTGATAATTTGGTTATCCTCGTTGTGGTTCCCTGTTCATAGGTAAGAACGGTTCTATCTTTGAAAGCCCTCAGCCACGTAAAACTTGCAATGGATAAATTAGAAGCGTCTAGTTTAGATTTTTGCTGGGCTAGTGTCATGATGTGGTGATGTTGTAAGTAAAAGTATAAGTCAATACTCTTACAACACACATAACGTGTAAGTTCCATCGAACATGGCCTTACACATAAAGGAATGATGAAGATCATACCATGATGCACATGATAACGATCAAGTACAAGGACCATATCATTTCACTTTTCACATAAGATGTTTGTTGCATCTTATATTGCTAGTTTGGCGTTTCATTAGCATTATAAGATGATCCCTCATTTAGATATCAAGATAAAAATGTGTTCTTCCTTAAGTATGCACCGAAAATGTTTCGCCGCTTCAAGACATCACGTGATGATCGGGTGTATGATACGTCAGAAACGTATCTATAATTTTTGATGTTCCATTCCTGTTTAGTATCTACTTTGCTTTGCTTTGTCTTTCTTTGATGTGTTTTTATATCTTTACTGGAACCACTGTTCAAAAAATAGGCCGAATCAACGATTACTAGGCCGATTAAACGCTACTAGGGACCTGACCGTGTCGATTACCATTAATCGTTTGTGTTAATCGTTTAGCCCGATTAATAGGTCTGACACTCCGATTACTAGGTATGTTCCCGATTAACCACTACACTTGGTCAAAAAAGTTGCAAAATTATCAACACATATCGCCCATCCATTCTAGCCCGCCCGAATGAAGTAGGTTTTGTGAAGCTCCTGTTTGATCCCTGCCTCCAGGAGCTTGATTTCAGCCATCACCAACTAGTTCCTTGTCGTTGTTGACCAGTTCCTCATAGTTGCCAACCAGACCTCAGATAAAAGAGCTCGAGAGACTTGAGGATCTCATCCAGGAGCTTAAGGCTGAGGATTCATACGTGTTTTAGGTGCTAATTTTTGTAGGCTGCACCGATTAATAGCTGACCGATTAAATCAGTTAATCGTCCAAATTCCGATTAATCGCTACTCCCAAGCCAACCGAGCAGCTAACGATTTCCAATTTCCTTAACATTGACTGGAACTAACCTATTAACAAGTTTCCACAGTGCCAGTTGCCTGTTTTCTTCTGTTTTTTGGTTCCATAAAGGTAGAAAATCAATATTCTTGGAAATGGACGGGACAAAAGATAAATTCAATTACCTTCCATGGGGAATAAGAAGTCCAGAGGGGAGACGGAGAAGCGTGCCAGGGCGCATTTTTCTGGTTTCAGCTTGATCTTGTAGCGATCAAGGTTGTCGAACATCTCGTGGAGATCGCCGACCAGTGTCTTGGCCTCCCTTGTTTTGATTACTATGTCGTCGACATAGACCTATATGTTGCGGCCGATCTGGCTCTTCAGGCATGCTTGCATGCATCGCTGGTACGTGGCACCTGCTTTCTTCAGCCCAAAAGGCATTGTTGTAGCAGAACACTTGTAACATCCCAACATTAGAGCTTAGAAATAAGCTGAACACGGATGTGTGCATTGCATTCATGCATAGAAAATCTGAATAATTTTAGCGCTTTTAAATAAAACTTGTCAAAGTGATTGAAGCTTCTCTTAACTTGATGGAATTGAAGTAGATCATCAAGTTGACTGCGATAAGTTTCAATATGACCTTTGCTAAAACCTTATTTTGGGTAAACATGATTTGATCTAAGGGTAGATCAAATGTAATAAAATTAAACCCTAATACATTACTTAGTGATTTACATTTGATCCTTAAGTGATCATACCATAGTATTCATTATAATCATTCATGAATACCAAATTATAAATATAACACAAATAATAAGAATGTAACAACTATGTCTTAATCTGATCTACTTATACCATGAGTATCATGGAAATACCTAACTTTAACTCTCTAGTGAGATTCAGTAGGAAAGAAACCAAAGTCAAGATCATTCACCATATATCTTTCTTTCCATATCAATCCTTATCATCTCTATTGAATCCTATCCTTGTATTTGTTGTTTATCAATATTGAGTAATCAACTATTGATTCACAAATTCTTAACCTATCAATCCTTGACTTATCAACTCTTGTCCTTATTATAGCATTCACTTAAGGCTTATAAAGAAAGAAGTCAGAAGAGGTAAATAGTGATGCTAGTTTTAGATGTTATCTATAGGATGGGAGTGATTGGAGGAAATCAAATCAATATGGTAACAAAGAAGATTACAAGGATGAAGTCTGAAGATAAGTTACCAGGAGGAGTCCTATTGGATCAAGTAGGTATAGTCAATGAATTATATCTCTTAATCCAATTGAGCTAAACAGAAGATAATTATAATACAACTGTAATGTTGTATGGATGGAAGCCTTGTTTAGCAACTGGAAACCTGAACCATAAAGGATAAAAGGATTATAATGGTCATGCCTTATTCACCAATATTGAATGCTTATACCATGTATAAGTGACATTGGTGGATAAAAAATGATTGAACCATAATATAGATTTATTATCCTAGATTAGTCATTACAAGTCACATTAATATAATGTGAGGTTGGAATGTTAGATACTGGAGTTAAGAAGAGACAAGATAGTATGAATAAGGTGATGCTAGAGTAACATTGGATTATAGAAATAGTAGTTTTCTCTTAGGGAATACTAAACACTTAAGAAGAGTAGAATTTGATATATACATCTACTAGGGTAGTATTAGTGGTGGGTCATTACGGAAGAGTATGAGAAGATTATGAAAGCTTTAGTGTCAAGCTCATTGGATTTACAAATGGATTTAGAAGAATAAAAGGTGGATAAGAATATCCTGCGAAGCAAATCTCATCATGTTAGCACGTGATGATGGACATAGAGAAGTAATATATCTAGGAAAGGAATTCCTTAATCAGAAGTCCAGAATTATGAATTATGGAATATAGGAATCCTTTCTAAACACTAAACCCTAAATCTAAGACCAAACATAATATCCACTTTCTATGGTTGATCTATCATCTTGTTTCCACAATGCTTTATAGGAATATTTTCCTATAACAAATCAATTAAGCATATCTTTTCTCAAGTACAATTATCATTATCATAGGTGCTTAAGAACTATCTTTATCAATTCTATCTCATAAGTTAGCCTATAAAACAATCCCACTATTTCACTTTAAAAGGTGATATTATTAAAAATCACAAACATAACGACAATGGGTTCTGCCATTAACCTTTATTCACATCAATAAAATAAATATGAAAATATTAAATCTTCTAAGAACTTATGGTAAAGCATTTTCAATTCAATCTTTAACTCATATGTTAGTTGTAATAAAATATATAATTACTATTCCCTAAATCTATGAGAATAATATTAACCATATTAAGTCTTTTGAATGTCATGCATCAAATAATGATATATGATCATTATATAAAATTTTCCCTCCAAAATATAAGTTAACAAGAATTAAATTCTACCATTAAATAAATAAATATCATTTCATAACTCCATGGCTTATTATGGAAAGAAAGTGAATAACAAAGTTCCTTACCAAATATTAAAATGATCTATATAAACAAAATAAAGAAATACAACATTAATTAATAAAAGATCATAAAATAACTTTAATGCCATTCAATGTGGTTGCAACTATTTAAAAAATAAATTCTCTAAAAAGAATTTAAAACAAATGTATAATACACAAATCTGAAAATAAAACAGAAAAGAGAATAGGAAATAGTAAAGAAAAAACTAAAAATAAAAAATAAATGTATAATACACAAATCTAAAAATAAAACAGAAAAGAGAAAAGGAAATGTATAATACACAAATCTGAAAATATTTATTGTTTATTAAGTGTTTATAAAGTAATAAACCTTATTAAAATCATATCTTATTATTTATAAATCACAAAAATAAATGTAGTATACCAAAATGATCACAAAAATAATACCTACATGTTAATACTGTGATATTCCACTTTTGAGTTAAATAAAAGGTTAAACACTTTTATAACCTAAATTTAAACCTATTTCCTTAATTAATAATTCATATAAAGGTAAATAAAATTTGTTAATAATTCTAAAAATTATTTAATTGAGTCTAATAAATAGTATTAGTCTTAAATATTGGTAGTGTGCATTAAAAATGAATTAGCACACTTTAAATACAATTTTGTTAAATTATCTTTCAACCATAAGTATACATTATTTTATAAAAGAATTCTTATTTAATATAAAATCTCCAAGAATAATTTGTAGAGAGATAAAACCTATTCGTTTACTTTAACCACAAGTTTATAAACAAATCAAAACACTATAAGTGAATTCATAAGTAGTAAATAATATTGTTTACTTATTCATAAACCTTAACCACACCCTTATAGGAAGATAAATCCCTTTATACATTTATAATGTAAAGAAACCATTACCAACTAAAAATAATACCATTCTTAAGTAACTTTAAATAAACATTATAAAATGAACAAGGTATAAGTATAACAAGCATTAGACATAAAGTACATCTACGACTTTAAAGTTAACTCTAGTCTACAAAACTTTCAATATAATGCTAAAACCCTGTTATGTGCTTTATAGTTAACTTTGGTCTGTTACAAATAAGTTGTAAAGCATCTCAAGTCCCAACTATTCAAACATAAACAACATCAACCATCTTTAATCAACCACAAATGTTGTTTAAACCTTAGTAAGGAAATCTTTTCTTCAAATGTTATTTTTCATTCCACTTCAGAAAACAGATAACAACTAATCATAATCGCATTACTTTATGCTTTACTTGTATAACAAGATTGTTAATACTTAAGTTCTTATAAATGTCATTACTTGTAGTCTTACATAAGTAGTCTTTGAGTAGCATTCAATAATTGTGTGAAACTTAATCTAAAAGGGCAACACATTCCAAGGAAACCCTTTCCAGTATCCAAACCCTAAAACAACGTTATTCTCGGGATTCGTGTTTAAACATTAGTCTTTAAACATTGGATCTTATATTGTCTTGAAGACCGTGAGTGCATAATCTTGCAATCACAAAAGGCAAGTTCACACTTTCTCATGTCCTTTGATTATTTTCTGTAAAGTATTTTACAAAACCAGTATTGTCATCACCTGCATTTTTAAAAGGTCAGAAAATAATATTTTCATAATAATGTGATTATAGGTTATTTACCATGAGGTAATAACCTCTATAAGAGTTCCAGTGGTAAAGGAACATATGATCTAGGAGTTAACAACCAATGTCGCCAGTGATTCTTGCGCGTATATCACGCGTTGACCATGAGATTTGGAATGGGACGGAGAAGTCAGCTATATCTTTTCCCTCTCGCTTGGAGACGGATGTGCGGGTCGTGGATGTTATCACTCGTAGCATGCATATTATATGGTAATTCATAGAGGATATGTAGCATGTGGGTGGGAGCCCTCAACGTCCCACGATACTTCCGGCATATGAACGGTCTGTACTGCCAATTGTCGTAATTCAATAGGTGGGCTGGCGTACACCAAGGAGACAAGCGGGGTCGCGGAGAAGGCAGTCATTGGCTTGGATCTTAGTCTAGGCCTCACACCAAGGAAGTGTGAACGAACCTGCAATTCGGATGTGCAACAAAGCTAATATCTCTCATGGGTAAAGTGACGCACCTCTGCAGAGTGTAAGAACTGTAATTTGTTACTCCCTGTTCCGGGAAAGAGCTGCGAACGCGGCGGGAAAGGAACTCCATGAAAGTTCTAGTAAATCCGTGAAGGCTGACGGACATAGCTTTTCATAATAAAAGCAACCTTTGAAGAAATGTTTACGAAAACCTGCATTGCCAACGACCTACGGTCTGTGGCTGTAGATATAGTGCATCAAACACTCCTTTTCTAGTGAACTTGCTGAGTACTCTCGTACTCAAAGTATCTTCTTAACCCTTGCTAGGTTCTAAAGCCAGTATAGACGACGTCTACATCAAGTTATGCTCCAGGAATCATCATTAAAAGCTAAAGCTCTTCAATGAAGTCAATAAAGTCAACATATAAATCAACTCAAGTGAAGACGAAATTGCGGATTAGATAATAATAGAATCTCTAGCCATAGAACCTACTTCTATAGATTACTGCAATAGCAACAATACAAGCCAATTAGTTAGATGCTAATTTTATTAGCATAATAGTTATGAGTTGTTTATTTCTGATTCTTCTTTGTAAGAAGTTTCTTTTTATCTCTTTAACCTAGAGTGTTCTCTAGATCTTGTGTAGAGAGTTGAGTTGTAACCTATAGTCATGTCTTGGACCTACTATGTTTCTATTGTACTACTCTGAGGGATGTAATACTAGTGAATGGTGTTTCATTGGTGTTATGTCAAAGACTATAGTGTACTACATCATGCAGTGGTATGCTGGGTCACCGCAACACTCCGAACGGCGTGATGAACGCAGTTTTTTCTTGGTCTTAGACCTTCAGTCGAATCAGATTGTAGCCTAAGTAGGCGTCGAGGAAGGAGAGTTTATCGCATCATGCAGTCGAATCGATGATCTGATCGATCCGAGGGAGAGGGAAGTGGTCCTTCGGGAAGTGCTTGTTGAGCGATGTGAAGTCCACGCACATCCGCAAGATGTCCGTGTCCTTTTTCGGGACCATCACGGTGTTGGCCAGCCACTCGCTTTCCTTGATCTCCCTGATAAAATCGGCGTTGAGCAGTCGATTGACTTCGGCTCCGATGGCTTCGGCCCGTGGCTCGGACAGTCGTCGGATGGACTGTTTGATGGGCTTGGCATCTAGGAACACATTGAGTGCAGGCTCGGAAAATTCCCTGGGAACTCCTAGAATGTCCGCAGGACACCAGGCGAAGGTTTCCCAGCACTCACGGAGGAATTCGATGAGCACGCTTTACTATGTGAGGCTGAGGTCGTTGGCGATCAGCGCTGTCTTGGAGGCGTCCGTCGGGTGGACCTGCACCTTTTTCGTGTAGACCATCGAGTCAAACGACATGTTGGGTGCGTTTTGCCTCGAGACTGGGGGTGCCCCGTTGTCCGTCACTTCTCGGAGCCTTGTGAGATCCTCCTGCATGCCGAATGACTGGGAGATTCTGTTGAAGTCCCTCTCGCAGATGTCCGACCGGGTGAAGATCCTCTGGACCGTGATGACCCCCTAGGTCCTGGCATCTTGAGTAGGAGGTACACATAGTGCGGTACTGCTAGGGACCTTGCGATTGCCACGCGCCTGAGGATAGGTATTGTGATGGCCAATCCACCACTTCGAACTCGAGTTGCTCGCACCGAAATTTTTCGGGCTTGCCTAAGATGACGTCGAGCCATATCTTTCCTAGGGGGAATATGCCCTTCCCTGGGAAGATGTCGTGGAACATTGTGTCAGACTGTTCCAGGTTGCACAACGCGATCCACATTGCTGCTAGGGTGCTAGCGAACATTAGGTTAATCCCGCTGCAGCCGTCCATGAAGACGCGGCTCATCTCGAACCCTCCGATCTGCGCCTCGAGCACCAGGGCGGCATGACCTGGGCGAGGGATTTGGTGGGGGTGGTCCGAACGGGTGAATGTGATGCAGGACTCCAAACCGCTAAGGTACTCAGGGATGGCGGGTGGAGAGGTCACAGCCAAGCTGACTTGGCGGGTGATCTTCTTTTGCACCGTGTTTGTCGGGCGCCCTTTTTGGATCATCAGCGATCCTTTCGGCATGGGGTGCCCGTTTACACCGTTGTTCTGTGCGGGTGCGATCGGGTGATTCGCAGGTCTCGCGGGTGGTGGTGGAGGAGCTCCGTGGGCGATGTTGACTAGTGAAGGTGCATGTCCGAACCCAGGGTTCGGGATCTGATGTCTCATCTGGGCCATGATCTCTTTGAGTTTTTGGAACTCGCGGCAGTCCTTGAGCATATGGTTGGCCTTCTTTTAGCCATCATGCTGGTCGATGTAGAAGTGGATGGTGCACAGGCTAGACAACTTGTCGTATGCCGAGGGTTCGTCATCGCAGCCGCAGCGTTGCCATGTTTGCGTTGGGCGTCCTCCATCGCGGAAGTTGTTTCCACGGTACCCGCCACTATTGCGGTTGCTCTAGTTGCGGCGATCGTCGTATCCAGCCGCGACCATGTCGGGTCCATCGCAATCGTTGTAGACGCGATATTCGTTTGCTACGGCATTCACGTATGCGGCCGTACTCATCCTCCTCATCTGAATGTGCTCGGTGGAGGGAATCCTCGCCATCGGCCCACCTGTTGGCGATGTCCATGAGGTGGTCCATGGTCTTGGGCTTGACGCTCCCAAGTTCTTCCTTGAAGTCAGGGCGTTTGACGCCGTCCTTGAAGGCATCAATCGTTCTCTCTTCCGAGATGTGCGCCATGGAGTTTTTGAAGTTGGTCCAGCGCAGTATGTATGAGCGGATGGACTCGCCCGTACGCTGGGTGTAGGCCCGAAGCTCCTTGATTGAAGCTGGCCTCTTGCTGGTGCCTTTGAATTTTCGGATGAAGCCGTATGCCAGCTCCTCCTAGTTTTGGATTGAGCCTGAGGACAGGCTGCTGAGCCAGATTCGTGCTGCGCCTGTCAGCTGCAGCTAAAGGAACTGTAGGGTTGTGTTTTTGTTGCCGCCCGTGCAGCTTGACGGACGACAGGTGGTCGCTGAGCCATGCCGTAGGGTCCTGCGTGCTGTCGAATTTCGGAGTGTCCGAGGGAAGCTTGAAGTTCCTCGGCATCGATGTCCGCCGAACAAATCTGTTGAAGCATCGAGCTCCGCAGAGTTCTCCTTCGTCATCATCCTCTTCGGATTCGGATGAGCACGCGCGCTTAGTGCGTGCTTTGTCGATCTTGCGCTGGGCGAGTTTGCTTCGACGTCGTAGTTGTGGTTGCGACGTCGCGGACTCTTGTGTCGTCAAGGTAGATCGTGTTCCTCCTCGTCGGTTGAGGGTGTTGGACTGCGGTTGAATCAAACTACAACCTCCTTTTTCGGCTCTACAGGAGTTTCATCGTGGAGCGAAGCTCCGATGAGTCCGAGTACGGCTAGTGCGGACTTGTGCATGGCTCTCTTCGGGTCCCCCACCGAAGGTGGATGGGACACGATATATGTTGTAGCCGCTATGATCGCGGCCTGCCGGTTTCTTAGGGGTGATATTGCCGTTGGTGTCCATCTCCATGAAGGATGTGTTGAGGGTTCGGGTCATCACGCGACGCGCAGCGGGATCCATGTTGTCCGTGCGAGAGCGATGCTTGTTGGCTTGATTGCCGTGCGAGCTGGAGCCGCCCATGGCGGAGAGCGCAGCTCGCCGCGCGCTGGACTCTGAGGCCGCTTTCTTGTGTTTGTTGAGTACCTCTTGCATCTTCACCTGCTTTTTGTGCTCTTCGATGAGGAGCAAATGGTATGCCATCAGTAGGTCCAGTGAGGTACCCACGGGCAGAATCTTGTTGCCCGCCACGGCTTCACGTGCTTGAGTCCATCCTTCCTCGCTGAGGTGGATTACCCGATTGGCATCAGTGTCGTCATCGTTGGGCGGGGGGATGACTGCCTCCTGTTGTTGCCGTTTATACCCTGTGGGTTAGGCGGTGGCATGTGTGCACTCGAGCCTGGTGGTTGTTGCTCCACATCACTTTGGTTGACCACGACGCACTGGTAGCGTCCGTAGGTTGAATCGTTGCTGCCGCAACTTTCTGTTTCGGAATCATAGGTCCCTTCATCCGACGGAGGATCGCACAGATCTGAGTTGCAGCAGCTGCTCTCGTATGACTCATCTACCAATGTCGACGTGCGTAGCACAGGATGCGGAGCCCATGAGGCGGTTCTGATAAATGGCAGTGGCACCCTCTCTGAGAGGCGGAGAGTGCCGGTCTGTCCCACCTGGAAGCAGAAGCTCCGAACAGGATCTCGAGCCCGTCACCTATGGGCTCAAAGTCCTTTATGGTGGCTGGCGAGTGGGCGGTGAAGTCGAAAGCGCCGAAGAGGTGATGGCTCTCCATCCCCGAGGAGTTGTAGATCACTTTGGTCGGGACCTTCATGATCGCACAATCAATGCCCCCGATTCCCACAACGGCGCCAATTGACGAGGTTTAATCTCGTCAATGTCCATTGTTATGAGCTTGGGTTTTGGAGAAGATGGGGGTGCTGGAGATCGCGGAATGGTTAACAGACAAGAAACTAGGGGACACGAGATTTACCCAGGTTCAGGCCCCCGAAGGGAAAACCCTACTCCTGCTTGTCCGCTCTTGATTACGACGGAACCAAGAGAGAGCCTCCTTGTTGTGCCCTCCTAGCCTTTATATACAGATAGGCAGGTCCCGGGCACATATCGAGTCGGTCAAAAGTTTAGGTTTTGCTCCTTAGAATATTCTATCTGTTCTAGTCTTGCTCTCCAAGGATCCGAAGATGTCATGGGATCGGGCCACCCGAAAACCTTCATGGGCCACGTATATTCTTGTGGGTCTTCCTTGGGCTGGACCAGGTATGCTAATGTCGTGTACCCGTAGGGTATAACCATGTTAGGGACAACCACTTAAACCCACCTGTGCGCGCGCTGTGCGCCGTGGGCTGGCCCAGTTACACTCCTGCGCGACCCAGTAATTCAAACTTAGGTTTTTCCATTTAGTTTCAAACTTAGTTTTGACTCTATATTCAAAAATCAATCCATAGAGATTCACTAAACCAAATTGCATGAAACTAATTTTGCTAGAAAAGGTACTTAAATTCTTAATCCAAGCGTGTTGGATTCAAATCAGTTAGATTTGTAGATCACCTATAGTAAAAATAACAAGGCTGAAGCTTTTTTGCACTCAAACATTTTTCAAAATTCAACCACAAAAGCTTTTGAGCTGATTCCAACTCTCAAATATCACATTTGATAACACCTTTCTGAATATATAAAAATATCTAGGTTTACTTGCAGATACAATGGACAAGTAATAAAAGAATGCCTCATAGGCATTTATAGTCACTTTATTTAATTAAAATAAAATGTTAAACCTTATTAAATTGTGACACCACTTTAAATCACATTCCCAAGTACTGAAATATGAGGTGATAACATGTGTCAACATGATCCCAGGTTTTAGTTGGAGAATATTAAATCATAAGTAGTTTTTCAATGAGTAGATATTACTTCTATAAAATAAAATAAATAAAACGAGTGCCTTAATCTTTGTGATGATAGTGATGATACTAGATCATCTAGTGTGAACCTTTGTGCGTTAAATAGAAGTAGTTAAGTATTATTTGGTGATTCTGTACTCTGTATTTATTTATAGACGCTAGTACCGACCAAGGAGACTACTACGAAGAGGAAGGAGGATACTACGAGGAAGAAGCCGAGGAGAACATCAACCACTGCTCTGCACAAGGCAAGCTAGAACTTTTCAAGTTAACCCTTGCATTATAACTATGCCAACTAGATGCATTAAACCTGCATTAGTTACACCTCTTGATTATACCAATCCTAGATTTACTTGCAAGCTTAATTATTTTATTTCTTTATCAAAGCTTTTATTTGTGTTTACTTAGTGACTTGTAGATTTTGGAATGATATTTAAAGGTAGCATAAAGAGCATAAAATTGGCCTAAGTTAGATCAATTTTGATGTCATCCTGAGGCATGAGATTGAATTTAATTAGATAATTCACACTTGATTATCACCCCTCATTAGTCTTTACCCCCACTTGTAGATGCTAGTGCTAAGCATAAAACTTGATCACCTTAGTATGGGTTCCCATGCGGCCAAGGTTTGAGTTGAGGCTATCTTGTGAAGATTGTCTAGCTATGCAATTCCCAAGATGACATTTGGTCATTGTTGGGAGGCCAAACTCATAGGAGAGGTGTCTGTACTAGGGCGTGTAATTGAAAGGATAGGATTGATTATTCGCATACTGAGTATGGTGAATTCAGGATTGTTCCTAACATATGTATAGAATATTGTGGTGAAAGTGTACCACATCTGTAGAGTGTCAAACTATTCGAATAGCCGCATCCGCGGTTATAGACAGTTGGAGTGGCCGTACTGTTCAGTCGTCAGATGTTTTCAAAATGACTTGTGAAATGAATCATGACTTTAACTTGACCACAACAGGGTTGTGATATCAAAACTCAAGTTCCCATGTAGGTGTTATAAAACTTTCAACTAGCCTTCTTTGTTTCTGAACTTCGTTAAGGTAAATCTGGTTTTCTTGCAAAACAACCTAGAGCTTTTTTTGAGGAAGGATACGACAACAAGGATCATCTCCCATCATCAACATTGCCTGTTACCATGAAGATGGAGATTCGCGCACGCTATCATTATTATATTATTCCACTGTTTGATTGTACTAAGACTGGATCATGAGATCCTTTATTTGTTGTAAGACCTTATGTATGGTTTGTAATGGATGATATACTGTGATATCCAATCTGTTATGTCTCGTAAAAATGGTAATCCTTGGATTTCAATGTATGGCATAACAGGCACCTGGGATTAAAAATCCGGGTGTTAACACTCCAGAAGATTGAAGTTGCAAGCTTCGCGCAAGTCGCGCGCCGTGCACTTGGAGGCCACCCATCTGACAAACTGTTTCTTCCTTGATGTCGTTTCGGCGAATCGGCGGCGAAGGATGTTCGCTTGGACATTCCCATGGTGGATCTCTGGGATATTAAAGTAGAGGAACTTTGCAGATGAACTAGGAGGGAAAGGTGCAAGGGAGAACTAGAGCGGAGAAAGAGAGGAGAAATATGATGGCAAGAGGAAGATGAGCAGTAAAAATCCTAGAAATCACACTATAAAGAAATACGGGATTAATGTACGTCATTGATTGAAGGCGACGAAGCGCCAGATCAAAGAAGATGATGACACGTGGCTACCATAAAAAGGAGGAACAAATCATACATAGTTAAAAAATCGCGGTAAATCCGGTGGAGATTGCATGACCTTTTGATTCTCGCGCAAACGTGTGGTCATGCACTAAATTTAACACCGCTACGCCCCCAAACGTCAGCATACATGGGTGCAATGGTACCCACTATGGTCACATCCCATCGGCAGAACTGCGACATGCCATCTTCGTCATCTATGACGTCATGAGTGGTAAAAAAAGATCAAGTAAAATTCATCAGAATAAAAGTCTTGGAGTCTATGCTCTGATGCATGCACCCTAACAAAAACACGGGGGCTACTCCCATCGGGAGAGCTGATGCGCACCCTATAGAATTCAGGGCTACATTTTCCTCGTCTAGAGGATCTACTTTGAACCTATGTTCTGATGCAAGAAACGCAGCATAAACTCGGGGGCTACTCCCCGGGAGTGCTCTCGCACAACCAATAGAACAATTCGTCCTACGGAGTCGACATTTCAGCATGGAAAAGGCATAAATTTGGAGCCTACAATCGAATCCAAGTATTCGTCTGTAGCCTCGAAGGCTACGTCCATCACGAGCGCTATCGCCTACACAATACAAAAGGTCAACATAAGTAAACCTAGGAGTATTACATGCTTGTATGCTCATATGGATACTTCCATTGGGAGCACCCGATAAAATACTAATAAAGTCGACAACTTTAGCTATTCCAACGGCCAAATAAGGCAGCCGTTAAAGTTTTCTCAGACTCTGTTCATTATGATACCATGTATGAATGCCGTGTCCACGACATGAAGATAAGACCCCAGGATCTATCTTGTGTGGCCTGGTAATCACACACAAATGCGCTCTGCCAGTATTAAATCTGTATTCACGATACAATGAAAAGTATCGAAGGACGCGCCGTGTACCTGAAATAAAAGCACTGGGATTCAGCACTCGATAATACCTCCACTGCTCGAACTGAATTACACGAGCTAATACCGAGTTTAAGCCTGGGGACTTGAATTTGATATAGGTTAACGTGGTTTTTTCAAAGTGCAATTAACCGATTCACGATCCGTCGGATGCATCAGACTCATTGTAACATATCCCTACGATGATTGAATAAATAAATAAAGAACATATGCTTATAGCAAAGCTTCGGCTTATAGATAAACAAAGCTTTGAGACTCGAGATAAATAAAGACTTTCCTTATGAATCAAGGAAATAATCATGAAATGACGTATAGTTCGCATTGTAATCAGAAACTTGTAACCTCTCTGACTATGAATCTAGGACCCAGCCTCTCATATAAAGGCTGAAAGGACCCAACAGACAGGGCACCTTAACGTTTCTGCAATCCTCCGCGAGCTAAATCGTAACTAGTGAATCGATGACTTTGTAACCGAGCATTTCCTATAATCAGACTAAATCGACTTCCTTGTTTGTCTGATCACCCGACAAAATCCTCAACGATCTATTTTCCAGGAAACACTAAGTCCATAACAATGGGCATTTCAGAGGTTACCCCTCGTCAACTAGGTTTTAGTTTTCTAAATTCTTGATCTATAAAGAAAATACATGAAACTTAAAATAACTGAAACATGAAACTTGAACGTCTATTAATGCATGAGCGAGGTTCTTCATTTTTTTACTGACTTGGTTTATACTTGCATGTTTCCTATTGTGTTTTTCCTATAGTTATTATTGTTTATGCTCTGTATAGGGCCAGATCCACAATTTCTTACGGAGGTGGGGGTGGGGGGGTGTAGAGGACACCGACGACGAACGTTTCTTTATAAAATGGCAATTTTTACCATGTATCCAAACCCTAAAATTCGATTTTATTTTCTTGTGCATTCTCTAGGCATCCATGTTCCAAATACTCTAGCTCTACTAATGGTTCCATATAGTATTTTTTAAGTATTTTCTCCCTAATCAAATGATACTGTAACTAGCACTAGTGGAAACGAGGCCTGGTTGAGCCTGGAAATGGGCTTTAACACCGGTTCTTCTACGAACCAGTGTTAAAGGGGGGCCCGTACCAGTGTGGCCCGTGCAGTAAAAAGGAGCCCCCCTTTAACACCGGTTCGTGGCAACCGGTGTTAAAGGGGGGGGCTATATAAGACACTTCAGCCCACACCCCACTCTTCCATTTTTTCACTATCTCATTTTGGAGCCTAGCAAGAGGGTGTGAAGTGTTTTTTTTTGTATGCACAAGAGGTGTTCGGTGAAATGCCCGAGAGCTCCAAATAAGTTTTCTCGTTGCTGTTTCCTTCTCGGTCGAGGTCGGCAACTATCCTTTCATGTATCATTGATGTACTATATATATAAATGGTCATCTCCCTATTAATTTTTGATATATACTATATATTAATGCAGATGAACCGGCAATGGATGTACGGTGACCGCCGCACTTTCGAGTACATTACGGGCCTCCAAAATTTCATCGTTGTGGCTAATGCAAACCGTGGTCACAATGGTTTTATGTGCTTTCCGTGTGTTCACTGTCAGAACAAGAAAGACTACTCAAATACCATAACCATTCACGCCCACCTGCTTCGATCCGGTTTCATGTCCAGCTATAATTGTTGGACCAAGCACGGAGAAAAAGGGGTTGTGATGGAAGACAACAAAGAAGAACAGGATGATGACAACTATCATAATATGTATCCTGAATATGATGATACTACAACGGGGGTAGATAATGAAGATCAAGAGGCAGCAGATGAGCCCACTGATGACGATCTTGGTCGGGCCATTACTGATGCAAAGGAAGAATGTGAAACTGAAAAGGAGAAGGAGAAGCTGGAGCAGATGTTAAAGGATCACAAAACATTGTTGTACCCAACTTCCGAAGATGGCCACAAAAAGCTAGGTACCACACTGGATTTGCTGCAATGGAAGGCAGAGAACGGTGTGACTGATAGCGCATTTTCAAAGTTGTTGGTAAAAATTAAGAATCTTCTTCCAAGAAATAATGAGTTGCCCGACAGTACATACAAAGCAAAGAAGGTTGTCTGTCCTCTAGGATTAGACATGCAGAAGATACATGTATGCATTAATGACTGCATCCTATACCGCGGTGAGAAGTACGAGAATTTGGATGCATGCACGATCCTGGCAATGTTGAGGGCGAGGCCCCTAGGAAGAATGTTCCTGCCAAGGTTATGTGGTATGCTCCTATAATACCACGGTTAAAACGTCTCTTTAGAAATAAAGAGCATGCCAAGTTGTTGCGATGACACATGAAAGACCGTAAGAAAGACGCGATGTTGAGACACCCCGCTGATGGGTCATAGTGGAGAAAAGTCGAGCGAGAATACCCAGACTTCGCACGTGACGCAAGGAACTTAAGGTTTGGTCTAAGTCCAGATGGCATGAATCCTTTTGGTGAGCAGAGCTGCAGTCGCAGCACCTGGCATGTGACTCTATGTATCTATAACCTTCCTCCTTGGTTGTGTATGAAGAGGAAGTTCATTATGATGCCAGTGCTCATCCAAGGCCCGAGGCAACCCGGCAACGACATTGATTTGTACCTAAGGCCATTAGTTGAAGAACTTTTACAGCTGTGGGCCAAACCAGGTGTACGTATGTGGGATGAGCACAAAGGGGAGCCATTTGACCTACGAGCATTGCTTTTCGTAACCATCAATGATTGGCCTGCTCTTAGTAACATTTCAAGGCAGACAAACAAGGGATACAATGCATGCACACACTGTTTAGATGAGACTAAAAGTGTATATTTGGATAAATGTAAGAAGGTTGTGTACCTAGGGTATCGTCGATTTCTTCCGAACCTGCATCCAGTAAGAAATAAAGGCAAGCATTTCAAATGTCTGGCAGAACCCCGGAGGAAGCCTGTCCTCCGTACCGATGAGGAGGTATTTGGTATGGTCAAGGACCTAGCAGTAATCTTTGGAAAAGGTCCTAGCAATCTATCTGTTCCGACTGACGATGCCGGACACGCGCCCACGTGGAAGAAGCAATCTATATTTTGGGACCTACCCTATTGGAAAGTCTTAGAGGTCCGCTCTTCAATCGACGTGATGCACATGAAGAAGAATGTTTGCGTGAACCTGCTAGGCTTCTTGGGAGTGTATGGGAAGACAAAAGAAACACCGGAAGCACGGCAGGACCAGCAACGTCTGAAACACCCTGATACGCCTATGCATCCTGAGAACGAGAAGGGTAAAAGATGCCACTTAACTCCTTCCAGCTACGCTCTTACCAAAGAAGAGAAGGAAATCTTTTTTGAATGCCTGAGCAGTATCAAGGTCCCGTCTGGCTTCTCGTCGAATATAAAGGGAATAATAAATATGGCAGAGAAAAAATTCCAAAACCTGAAGTCTCATGACTTCCACGTGATTATGCACAATTTCTTCCGATTGCATTGAGGGGTATTCTACCTGAAAATGTTCGAGTACTCGTTGTGAAGCTATGTGCATTCCTCAATGCAATATCTTAGAAGGTAATCGATCCAGAAAGCCTACCAGGGTTACATACAGATGTGGCCCAATGTCTTGTCAGCTTTGAGTTGGTGTTCCCACCATCCTTCTTCAATATTATGACGCATCTCCTTGTTCACCTAGTAGAAGAGATTGCCATTCTCGGTCCTGTATTTCTACACAATATGTTCCCCTTTGAGAGGTACATGGGAGTCTTAAAGAAATATGTTCATAACCTGCTAGGCCAGAAGGAAGCATCTCCAAGGGCTATGTAACACAGGAGGTCATTGAGTTTTGTGTTGATTTTATTCCTGACCTTCAGGCGATTGGTGTTCCAGAATCACGACATGAGGGGAGACTGCGTGGAAAAGGCACCCTAGGATGTAAAGCAATGATATGTAGGGATGGGCATTCTCTCAATCAAGCATACTACACGGTTTTACAAAGATATATCTTGGTTGCCCCGTATATCAATGAACACAAGAATTTAATACGCCTCAAACACCCGGGGCAGTCTGATAAATGGATTATAAGTGAACACATGGCGAGTTTTGGCGACTGGCTGCAAAGACTTCTCACGAATAACACCACTGTTGGGGATCAGCTGTACTTGTTGGCCAGGACACCATCTTCGACTGTATGTACTTTTCAAGGGTACGAGATAAATGGGAATACATTTTACATGATAGGCCAAGATAAAAAGAGCACCAACCAAAATAGTGGTGTCCACTTCGATGCAGCAGAAGACAATGGGCAAAAGACCACGTATTATGGGTTCATAGAGGAGATATGGGAACTTGACTATGGACCTAATTTTAAGGTCCCCTTGTTTCGATGCAAATGGGTCAAGCTAACAGGAGGAGGGGTTGAGGTAGACAAGAAGTACGGAATGACAACAGTGGATGTCAACATTCTTTTGAAGGTAGACAAGAACTTAGACGAACCATTCATCTTAGCGAATGATGTGGCTCAGGTTTTCTATGTGAAGGACATGTCAGAAGATTATAATAAGTTTGATGAAATTCCGCCCTTCAGAGTGAAGACTGACCCAACCATCCTGTTAAATGGCGTTGATACTCCATGGTTACGGCCGACGCGATCATAAGATTGACTATATGTATTAATTGAGCCATTTTTGGCACACATATGTATCTCAACATGGAAATCAATGTCATATTTCTTCTGTTAACAGTATATGTATTAAATGAGCCATTTTTCTTCCTTCTATTTCTTCCCTCCATTTTTCTTCCCGCCATTTTTTTCCCGCCATTTTTCTTCCCGCCATTTTTTCCCGCCAGTTCTTCCCTCTAGTTCTTCCCGCCAGTTCTTCACTATATATTATGTAGGGTTGGCCTCCATTATCATTGCACATCTCTAGACTCATATCTGCAACCTCATCACTCTTTCCCATGGCTTCCACCGTAGCACTAACCCCCAGGGAGGCGGAGAAGCTTTGCGCCTCGAACTACCCCTGCTCGCCGGGCTACTATGTCCCCGTCGGCTGGATGCTGAGCGCCGGAGGCGTGCCGGTTCCTCCTGTCCCTCTAGGTGTGGCGCGCCAGATGGCCATCACGAACCACTACTACTTCGAGCTCACGCCGGAGCAGCGGAGGAATCCCAGATGGCATCCCGACTATTTCCCTACTTGGGAAGACTTCTTCGTGGATCGGTGTGAGAGGGCGCTCGTCAGGAACGAGGAGGATGGCCCACCTCCTTCGAACTTCAACGAGGCCGACCGTCGGCTATGGTGGCGCGGTCGGACTCTCCAGAGCGTCATGGCCTATGACACTGCCGCCGACTCAAACCCCCGTCTACGCTACCCTCAAGTCCAGCCCACGCGTACACAGCATTCAAGGTTCAATTACGGCGACTCCGACGACGACAGCGATGACGGCGATGTCGAGTACGACGACTACAGTGGCGAGTATTACAGGCATAGGCAGGAGCATGACTGAATCACTCCAACATTCCGAAACAAGTTCGACCGATTGTTACTTAATCTGGCCATGTATATTAATTTTCAGTTCTTTTATGTATCTTAAATTTCAGTCGTGCTTTATGTAACTTACTATTAGTTGAATTCTGTATTTTAATTCCAGTTCTATCTCCTTCACAAAATGACCTATCTCATTCGAGGTTTCTTGGCTTTCGGGTCAAATGACCAATGCTATGGCTAGAATCAAGGCATAGTTTGTGATAATATGGCCATATTGTGCATCATGGCATGGAAAACAATGTTGCAAGAGGAAGTTTTCCTTTTTATTGCACCAAAACGGCATTTTCCATTTTCCGAGCATAAAAAACGGACGGTTTTGTGAAGCAACCACCAAATGGATAATTCAAAAAACCACCAACACATTTTACAAAAATACTAGACCACCTTATATGGACAATGTACCAACAGGGGGATCTGAAACCTTTCCGTCCACCTCTGGTGAAAAAGACAAATTACTGTCGAATTGGCAGGAAGTGGGTCAGATATAAACTACAGGTACATGATACGATGCTCATGATTTTTTACAAAAATCATTTTTTGGTTCACAACATGCTATTTTATCAAAAATCCAATGTAAGTTGAGCGAGGCTTCGCCCCGAGCTAAGAATCTCCATGTCCGTTGTTCGACAAAGTTTGACAATAGTTTAAAACGGGGATAAAAAATAAAAAAGATCGCAACAGTGCGAAACCTTTGCGTGGTGTTATATTATGTGACATAGTTCGAAGGAAAAATCTCAAACTTGGTATATTGATTATGTCTCAAAAAACCTTCACAGAATGACCTATCTCATTAGAGGTTTCTTGGCTTTCGGGTCAAATGACCAATGTTATGGCTAGAATCAAGGCATAGTTTGTGATAATATGGCCATATTGTGCATACATGTGCATCATGGCATGACAAACAATGTTGCAAGAGGAAGTTTTCCTTTTTATCGCACCAAAAAGGCATTTTCCATTTTCCGAGCATAAAAACGAACGGTTTTATGAAGCAACCACCAAATGGCTAATTCAAAAAACCACCAACACATTTTACAAAAATACTAGACCACCTTATATGGACAATGTACCAACAGGGGGATCTAAAACCTTTCCGTCCACCTCTGGTGAAAAAGACAAATTCCTGCCGAATCGGAAGGAAGTTGGTCAGATATGAACTACAGGTACATGATACGATGCTCATGATATTTTACAAAAATCATTTTTAGGTTCACAATATGCTATTTTATCAAAAATCCAATGCAAGTTGAGCGAGGCTTTGTCAGATTCAAGTGTATACAAAAGATGCGGCATTTAAATATCCAATAAATTCAAAAATGTTAATACAAAATAAAATATGATTTTCTCTAATAAAATAGGGTTATATTCCTTTCTAGATGCATAATATTTCTTATGTTCAAAGCTTTAGGATTTGACAATTTATTTTTGTTTGAATTGAATAATCAAAATTTATATGTAAGTGTTTTAATCATTTTGAAAATGTTCATCTAAAGTAAATATAAAATGTTTTTACATGAATGGATAGATATTATTTTTCTAAAAATTATGATATATTATTCATATTTTTCAGAGTTGAAATGAATAAGATATGAATTTTCAAAATTCATATCCTATTTTTTTAATTATAAATGCCCCCACCCCTTTAATGCATGAAATAAATGCCCCCCCCCTTTAACACCGGTTCCAGCCACCAACCGGTGTTAAAGGGGGGGAATATTTATTTTGTTTCGCGCGCACACCCCCCTTTAACACCGGTTCGTAGTTGGAACCGGTGTTAAAGGGGGGCGAAACGAATCCCCCCCCCTTTAACACCGGTTCGTGGCTGGAACCGGTGTTAAAGGGGGGTATAAATGCTGGCGCGTTCCTCTTCCTCCCCCCAGCCAGATTGATCGAGCGTGCAGAGAGTAGAGCCGCGGCGGAGGAGCAGAGCAGAGCCGCCCGCCACCACGACCTTCGTCGTCCGCCGACGTCACCGCCGCCCGTCACCGCGTCCGTGTCGTCCTCCCCCTCGAAGCACGCGAGCCGAGACGACCTCCTCTGGCTGGAATCGAGCAAGAACCACCGTCGGCCGCCGCCGTTGTCACCATCGATTCATCACCGTCCGACATCGCCTTGCCTCCCCGTCACCACAGACGCGTTCGCGGTGAGCTTGCGGTCCCCCTAGACCTCCCCATCGTCTGCCTCCCTCTCTGGTTCGAGCTGCCGCCATGCGTCTGCAGCCGCCGCCGTTGTTTGTCGTCGCCGGCCATGCTATGGTGGTCAATCCCCAGCGGTGCCACCACTTTTTGGCTTCCCGCACTCGTCCGCTTCCGGCGCGCTACTCCTCGTCGCCCCACGAGCCCTGGATCAGGGATCGATCGATGATCTGCAAGGTTGCCATGGATGACATCAGCATGACGTCATGCATGTGCAATATTCTTTTCCTTTTCTTTAGATGAATTCTGTAATTATTTTCTGTAAATAGAAAATCCCGAACAGGTGGGCCATACCTGTAAGAGTTTTTATATTTTCTGTAAATATTTTCTGAAATTAATAAAAGTCTGACATGTCCTCGCCCGGTGCCGCCACTCCCCGCCGACCCCGCCGGCCGACCCCGGTAGTTAATTAGTTAATTAGTAGTTTAGTGTTAGTATTAGTTTAGGGTTTATTTAGTTTAGGGTTATTAGGGTTTATTTAGTTTAGGGTTACTAGTTTAGGGTTATTTTGTTTAGGGTTATTTATTTAGTTTAGGGTTATTTAGTGTATTTTATAGTTAGTATTAGTTTAGGGTCGTCACCTCGCTGCTCTGCAAGCGCCGCCGCTGGCCGTTGTCGTTAACGTCGCTCCAGTGACCCCTAGGTAGACGGCATCACGCTGAGGCGAACCCGCTACCTTGCGCGCCCTAGGTCGCTCTCCAGCGCCGCCAGCCGCCGCTTCCTGGAGCATCCTCCGGTGGGACACGGTCTCACGCGTCAGCCACTGTGGCTAGCCCCTCTGATATGCATCCGGCATTTCTCCGAATTAGGGTTTGGACCCCTCGGAACTCGTTTAAAATGATCAAGCATTTGGTTATTTATTTGTGTATTTTTGTATGAATAATATGTATATTTGTGTATGAATCCAAGTCCACTTGAATTTTTACTCTCTTAATCTAGATAATATTATGCAGTCGACCCTGACCTCCTCTGTCGCCGAGCCCACATAGTGCTGGTTCGAACGCACACCCCCACGCATCCCGGCCCCGCTCTCGCCCTAGAGCCGCCACCTCTCGTTGTCAATATAGCATTATAATAACCATGGTATGTTAATCAACTTTCATGACAAGTTAATTAGAAGAAGTAAATGTACCCCCTCATATGAATCGGGGGTTTCTCCGAATTAGGGTTTGGAATGACCAAGCATGTATTAGGGTTACATTTCAATACTTTTAACCTGTCATATCATGATCTTTGCTTGAGCATTTCAATAGATGTATTACTGATATTTGTGTGATCATATTATTGTTTTAGAAACGATGGATCCACTTAGTAGAAACCTTGAAGATGAAGAAATAATGGAGAACATGATCCACGAGGACACCTCACAATATCTGAACTTGGAGGGACATGATGACAGCTAAAGTATTCATGGAGAAGATGACGACTCCGGTGAACGCACTTTAGTGATTACAAAGTTTGTCGAGGTATATGCATGGATTAAGCCTCTGCTGACTTGCACCGATTGATTTGTATATATGTAAATGTATTAATTAATGCATCTTTCTTATTTTAGCCCTCTGGATTGACCAGCCAGCAACAATCTTCTTCTATGAAAAAGAGCAAGCAAGGCGCGAGCCATCGGTTGAAAGATCGTGCAAACTTCACGATCGAAGCAGTCCGTGTTGATGGCAGGCCGATGGAGCCCAAGAAGGCCACAGAAAAATTTGTACGTCAGGCTGGAGTTCTTGTTAGGGACCAAATCCCAATCATAATTGAATATTGGAATAAGCCAAAGAAGGGCGACGGTACCTTTGTCGATGAAAGATCCAAAGAAACGCTTTGGAATTCGCTGTTGGTAAATTTCACCTTTCCGCCAGAGGAGGATGAAAACAAACCGGTTATAAAGGAAAAGGTCAAAGAGTGGACTCTAAAGACGATGGCTGGCGCTTTCTGCAACTGGAAGACAAAATTGAACAAATTTGTCAAAGCTCGCGAGACTCCTGATTTTGAAGACGCATATTATGCATGTTGGAGATATGCCCTAGAGGCAATAATAAATGTAGTTATTATTATATCTTTGTGTTTATGATAAATGTTTACATTCATGCTATAATAGTATTAACAAGGAAACATTAATACTTGTGTGATTTGTGAACTTAATTTGAAGTCCCTAGTATAGCCTCTATACTTCACTAGCTTGTTGGTTGATTAATGATTGTGGTTTCCCTATCATGAACATTGAGATGTTATCAACAACAAGATCATATCGTTAGGAGAATGATATAGATAAGCGTAGCATAAAGATCAAGTCATTTCAATAGTTCAATTGCTATATGCTTTCTGATACATAGTAACCTAATTCCTTCGACCATGAGATCATGCATATCACCTTTACCGGATGGATGCTTTGATGACATCAAACACCACACCGTAACTGGGTGGTTATAAAGGTGGCATTGAGTGTTCGGAAAGTATTGGTTGAGACACATGGATCAAGAGTGGGATTTGTCCATCCACATGACGGATAGATATACTCTGGGCCCTCTCGGTGGAATGTCATCCAATTAGCTTGCAAGCATGTGACTTGGTCACAAGGGATCACATATCACGGGAACGAGAAAAGAGTACTTGTCAGTAACAAGGTTGAACTAGGTATGCGGAGATACCGACGATCATAACCTCGGATAAGTAACATATCGTGAGACAAAGGGAAATTGGTATCGTATGTAAGTGGTTCATTGGATCGCAAAGTAATCGTAGAAATATGTGGGAGCCATATGAATTTCCAGATTCCTCTATTGGTTATTGTTCGGAGAAGTGTCTCGATCATGTCCGCGTAATTCACGAACCGTAGGGAGACACACTTAAGGATTCGACGTTGTTTGAGTAGTTATGGTATTATGAGAAAGAGACCGAATGTTGTTCGGAGTCTCGGATGGGATCCGGGATATCACGAGGTGATCCGGAATGGTCTGGAGAATAAGATTCATATAAGGAAAGTCCCGTTTCGGAGTTGCGGGATGATTCCGGTGTTTTCATCGGGAATGTTCTAGAAGGTTCCGGAATGTCCGGCACTCCGGGGGGGGGAGGGTACATGAATGTGTCATTGCATATTGGAATGATTGCATCATGTACTAAGTGTTCTTGCTGTCCCAAATAAAGGATTAAATTGAATCCTAAAACAGAAAAGTCAAATGTCCAGTTTGAAAGTCAAACGGCTAAAACAAGAAACTGTGGGAAACAAGCAAGAGGAGTTGGAACCGACTTGGAGGAGGAGTTTCTCTCCTCCAAGCCGGCGGCCAGCCCTAGGCCGAGTTGGGGAGGGACTCCCTCCCTCCCTGGCGCGCCAAGCTCCCTCCCATCTATATAAGGAGGGGCAGGGCTCCCCTCCTAGGACACACAAGTTCCTATCTTCTACCTCCGGTTTAGAGCCGTTTTGGTTTAGAGCTTCTAATTGCTTTAGCCTTCGGTTTAGAGCCTTCTAATTGGTTTAGAGCCTTCTAATTGATGTGTCTAATTACTATACCACTAATAGCCTCTCTCATACTCCACCATACTCGCACCGGCTTAAGGCGAAGCCCTGCGGGATTTCCCCTCTACTTCCGGTACCACGCCGTTGTGCTGCCGGAATCGCGAGGAGAGTGCTACAACCTCCGCTGCCTGCTGGAACAAGGGAGAGGAAGGTCTTCGTCGAGTACCGAACGTGTGACCGACTGCGGGAGCGCTTCCGGAACGCAGCGCCGGAAGGATCGTCTACACGATCTTGAGATCGGAAAGAGTACGACTACATCACCCACGAAAATCTGCTCTCGTTAAACGCTTTGGAATCTTCGAGGGTAAGTTATTCCATCGACTCGTTGCTAGAATCTAGTAGATAGATCTTGGCTTGTTTGTTTGTATGCGGTAGAATTTTTTTGTTTTCCATGCTACGAACCCCGACAGTGGTATCAGAGCCGTGTCTATATGTAGATCTGTTGCACGAGTAGAACACAATGGTCATTGTGGGCGTTGATGCTTTTATTGTCGATTGCTTCTTGTGTACTTTGCATCTTGTGGTATGTTGGGATGAAGCGGCCCGGGCTAACCTTACATGACATCGTTCATGAGACTTGCTCCACGCTTGACATGCAACTTGTATTGCATAAGTGGCTTTGCGGGTGCCTGTTTCTCCTAGCATAGTTAAGATCCAATCTACAACGGGTGATTAACAATACTAGTATCAATGTTGTGGTTCTTGTTCGTAAGTTAGAACGACACTTATCGAAAGCCCCAAACCACGTAAAATATGCAAAGAAAGTAGAGGCGTCTAACTTTGTTTTGCAGGGGTGTGCAGTGATGTGATATGGCCATGATTGTGATTATATTTGATGTATGCAATGTTCCTTATTGTAAGTCGGCAACCGGCAGGAGCCATATGGTTGTCTTTAATTTATGTTAAGACCCGCGTGTCTATTCAAAATAGTTGTAATAGTTGAAGCCGGTGGACGACAATCATGGATTAGCGTCATTGACCTTGATGCAATGCCGGTGATGATGGAGATCATGTTCGTGCTTGAAGATGGAGATCAGAAGCACAAATAAAAAAGGCCATATCATATCACATATATATTGAATTGCATGTGATGTTAATCCTTTATGCATCTTGTATTGATTAGTAGACGACGGTAGCATTATAAGATGATCCCTCATGCACATGAATTTCAAGTCATATTGTGTTCACCCTTAGTTAGCACCGTTGCTAAAGCTTGTTGTTTCGAAGCACCACGTGATGATCGGGTGTGTTAGATTCCGCAAGTGTATACAACATGAGCAAGCCAGATTTGCTCATGCGGAAACTAAGGTTTGATCTTGACGAGCCTAGCATGTACAGACATGGTCTCGGAACACGGATCACCGAAAGGTAAAGCATGAATCATATAGTAGATATGATGAACATGACGATTGTTCGCCATTGAAACTATATCAACTCTCGTGATGATCGGTGTTGATGTAGTGGATTTGGTTCGTGTGATCACTAAAACAATGTGAGGGATATTGTTTTGAGTGGGAGTTCACCTAGTTTAATTACATTAATTAATTTGAACTCAATTTGTCATAAACTTAGTCTAAACTATTGCAAATATGTTGTAGATCAATGGCAGCCCCTACCATCAATTTTAATGCGTTCCTAGAGAAAGAAAAGTTGAAAAAACAATGGAAGCAACTTCGCGGATTGGTTCCGCAATTTGAGGATTGTCCTCACAGCTGGTAATTTGACCTATGTGCTGGATGCACCGCTGGGTGACCCACCTGCAGCTGATGCTCCCGATGAAGTAAAGAATGTTTACCTCGCTCGGAAGAATTAGTACTCCATAGTTCAGTGTGCTATCTTGTATGGTTTGGAATCGGAGCTTCAGAAAAGGTTTGAGGATTCAGACCCATATGATATTGTCGAGGATCTCAAATTGATTTTTGAGACTCATGCGGCAATTGAAAGCTATGAGGCTTCTAAAAAGTTCTTTAACTGCAAGATGGAAGAGGGCAGCTCCGTCAGTGAGCATGTGCTTAAAATGTCTGGGCACGCAAACAAACTTCAAAGCTTGGGTATAGTGATTCCTAATGCTTTAGGGATTTACCGTGTCCTCCAATCACTACCACCAAGTTACAAGAACTTTGTGATGAACTACAACATGCAGAACATGAACAAGACGTTGCCAGAACTCTTTGCCATGTTGAAATCTGCAGAAGTGGAGATCAAGAAAGAGCACCAAGTGTTGTTGGTCAATAAGACCACCAAATTCAAGAAAGGCAAGTCTAAGCCAAAGGGACACTTCAAGAAGGGTGGTAAGAAAGTTACCACGCCGACGAAGAAGACCAAGGCTGGACCTAAGCCTGATACTGAGTGCTTTTACTGCAAGGGAGAAGGTCACTGGAAGCGGAATTGCCCAAAGTACTTGGCGGATTTGAAGAACGGCAACATCAAGAAGAAAGGTATATCTGATATACATGTTATTGATGTGTATCTCACTAGTACTCGTAGTAGTGCCTGGGTATTTGATACTGGTTCAGTTGCTCATATTTGTAACTCAAAACAGGTGCTGCAGAATAAACGGGAGCTAGCGAAGAACGAGGTGACGATGCGCGTGGGAAACGGATGAAAGGTTGATGTGATCGCGGTCGGCACGCTACCCCTTCATCTACCATCGGGATTAGTTTTATACTTAAATAATTGTTATTTGGTGCCTGCGTTGAGCATGAACATTATATCGGGATCTTGTTTATTGCGAGACGGTTACTTGTTTAAATCCGAGAATAATGGTTGTTCTATTTATATGAGTAATATGTTTTATGCACATGCACCTTTGATAGATGGTCTATTCTTATTGAATCTCGATAGTGGAAATACACATATCAACAACATTGAGGCTAAACGTTTGAAATCAAGCGATAATTCGACCTATATGTGGCACTGTCGTCTTGGTCACATCGGAGTGAAACGTATGAAGAAACTCCATTCGGATGGACTTCTTGAATCACTTGAAAGATGCGAAGCATGTCTGATGGGAAAAATGACTAAGACTCCATTTTCTGGTATGATGGAGCGAGCTACGGACTTATTGGAAATCATACATACCGATGTGTGTGGGCCAATGAGTGTAGCATCGCGCGGTGGTTATCGTTATGTTCTTACCTTCACGGATGACTTGAGTAGATATGGGTATATCTATTTCATGAAACATAAGTCCGAAACTTTCGAGAAGTTTAAGGAGTTTCAAAGTGAGGTAGGGAATCAACGTAACAAGAAGATTAAATTTCTACGTTCTGATCGTGGAGGTGAATATCTAAGTTATGAGTTTGGCGAGCATTTGAAGAAATGCGGAATACTTTCACAATTGACACCGCCGGGAACACCACAGCGTAATGGTGTGTCCGAACGTCGTAATCGAACTCTCTTAGATATGGTTCGTTCTATGATGTCACTTACAGATTTACCGCTATCATTTTGGGGTTATGCATTAGAAACAGCCGCATTCACTTTAAATAGGGCACCATCTAAATCCGTTGAAACGACACCGTATGAATTATGGTTTGGGAAGAAACCTAAATTGTCGTTCCTTAAAGTTTGGGGATGCGAATCCTATGTAAAGAAGTTACAGCCGGACAAGCTTGAACCCAAAGCGGAAAAATGCGTCTTCATAGGATACCCGAAGGAAACTATTGGGTATACCTTCTATCATAGATCCGAAGGCAAAATATTCGTTGCCAAGAATGGATCCTTTCTAGAGAAGGAATTTCTCTCGAAAGAAGTGACTGGAAGGAAAGTAGAACTCGACGAGGTTGTCGAACCTTCTCTCGAAATTGCGAGTAGCGCAGCACCGGAAGAAGTTCCTGTGGTGCCTGCACCAATAAGAGAGGAAGCTAATGATGGTGATCATGAAACTTCGGTTGAAGTTGCTGCAGAGCCTCGGAGGTCAACGAGAACTCGTACCACTCCAGATTGGTATGATTCCGTTATGAATGTCATGTTGGTGGACAACACCGATGACCCCGAGACATATGAGGAAGCGATGATGAGCCCAGATTCCAATAAATGGCAAGAAGCCATGAAATCCGAGATTGGATCCATGTACGAAAACCAAGTATGGACTTTGGTGGAGTTACCGGATGGCCGGAAGGCTGTCGAGAACAAATGGATTTTCAAGAAGAAAACAGATGCTGATGGTAATGTTACTGTCCATAAAGCTCGACTTGTCGCAAAAGGGTTTCGACAAATTCAAGGAGTTGACTAGGATGAGACTTTCTCACCGGTAGCAAAGCTAAAGTCTGTGAGGATTATGTTAGCAATCGCTGCATATTATGATTATGAGATATGGCAGATGGATGTCAAAACAGCATTCCTCAATGGAGACATTGATGAAGAGTTGTATATGATGCAACCCAAAGGTTTTGTCGATCCTAAAGATGCTAACAAGGTATGCAAACTTCAACGATCCATCTATGGATTGAAGTAAGCATCCCGAAGTTGGAATCAACGTTTTGATAAGGTAATCAAAAGTTTTGGTAATATACAAACTTATGGAGAAGCTTGTATTTACAAGAAAGTGAGTGGGAGCTCTGTAGCATTCTTAATACTATATGTGGATGACATATTGTTGATTGGGAATGATGTAGACCTTCTTAATAGTGTCAAGGAATATTTGAATAATAGTTTTTCAATGAAGGATCTTGGCGAAGCAGCTTACATATTAGGCATAAAGATTTATAGAGATAGATCGAAACGCCAAATATCATTGTCACAGAGTACATATTTGGACAAAGTTCTAAAGAGGTTTGGAATGGAAGAAAGCAAGAAAGGGTTCTTGCCCATGTTGCCCAATACGACCTTGAGTAAAACTCAAAGTCTGACATCGGCAGAAGATAGAGAAAGGATGAGTAAGACTCCCTATGCCTCAGCCATAGGATCTCTAATGTATGCCATGCTATGTACTAGACCCGACATTGCATATGTTGTTAGTTTAACTAGCAGATATCAAAGTGATCCAGGAGTGGATCATTGGACAACGGTCAAAAACATCCTTAAGTACTTGAGAAGAACTAAGGATATGGTTCTTTCTTATGGAGGTGATGAACAGCTCGTTTTTAATGGTTACACCGATGCTAGTTGGAACACCGATCCAGATGATTCTAAATCACAATCCGGATACGTATTTATTTTGAATGGTGCAGCAGTTAGCTGGAGGAGTGCAAAGCAAAGCGTTGTGGCGAGATCTTCAACTGAATCGGAATACATGGCTGCTTCGGAGGCTTCACAAGAAGCGATATGGATGAAAGAGTTCATTGCAGAGCTGGGTGTGGTTCCTAGTGCGCTGGACCCAATGTCTATCTACTGTGATAACATGGGCGCCATAGACAATGCGCAAGAACCAAGGTCACACAAGAAGCTGAAGCATATCAAGCTACGTTTTCACGCTATTCGAGAACATATCCAAGATGGGGATATAAAGATTTGCAAAGTACACACAGATCTGAATGTGGCGGATCCATTGACTAAACCTCTCCCGAGGGCAAAACATGACCAACACCAAACTGCCATGGGTGTTCGGTATATTACCATGTAATCTAGATTAGATGACTCTAGTGCAAGTGGGAGACTGTTGGAGATATGCCCTAGAGGCAATAATAAATGTAGTTATTATTATATCTTTGTGTTTATGATAAATGTTTACATTCATGCTATAATAGTATTAACAAAGAAACATTAATACTTGTGTGATTTGTGAACTTAATTTGAAGTCCCTAGTATAGCCTCTATACTTCACTAGCTTGTTGGTTGATTAATGATTGTGGTTTCCCTATCATGAACATTGAGATGTTATCAACAACAAGATCATATCGTTAGGAGAATGATATAGATAAGCGTAGCATAAAGATCAAGTCATTTCAATAGTTCAATTGCTATATGCTTTCTGATACATAGTAACCTAATTCCTTCGACCATGAGATCATGCATATCACCTTTACCGGATGGATGCTTTGATGACATCAAACACCACACCGTAACTGGGTGGTTATAAAGGTGGCATTGAGTGTTCGGAAAGTATTGGTTGAGACACATGGATCAAGAGTGGGATTTGTCCATCCACATGACGGATAGATATACTCTGGGCCCTCTCGGTGGAATGTCATCCAATTAGCTTGCAAGCATGTGACTTGGTCACAAGGGATCACATCTCACGGGAACGAGAAAAGAGTACTTGTCAGTAACGAGGTTGAACTAGGTATGCAGAGATACCGACGATCATAACCTCGGATAAGTAACATATCGTGAGACAAAGGGAAATTGGTATCGTATGTAAGTGGTTCATTCGATCGCAAAGTAATCGTAGAAATATGTGGGAGCCATATGAATTTCCAGATTCCTCTATTGGTTATTGTTCGGAGAAGTGTCTCGATCATGTCCGCATAATTCACGAACCGTAGGGAGACACACTTAAGGATTCGACGTTGTTTGAGTAGTTATGGTATTATGAGAAAGAGACCGAATGTTGTTCGGAGTCTCGGATGGGATCCGGGATATCACGAGGTGATACGGAATGGTCTGGAGAATAAGATTCATATAAGGAAAGTCCCGTTTCGGAGTTGCGGGATGATTCCGGTGTTTTCATCGGGAATGTTCTAGAAGGTTCCGGAATGTCCGGCACTCCGGGGGGGGGGAGGGTACATGAATGTGTCATTGCATATTGGAATGATTGCATCATGTACTAAGTGTTCTTGCTGTCCCAAATAAAGGATTAAATTGAATCCTAAAACAGAAAAGTCAAATGTCCAGTTTGAAAGTCAAACGGCTAAAACAAGAAACTGTGGGAAACAAGCAAGAGGAGTTGGAACCGACTTGGAGGAGGAGTTTCTCTCCTCCAAGCCGGCGGCCAGCCCTAGGCCGAGTTGGGGAGGGACTCCCTCCCTCCCTGGCGCGCCAAGCCCCCTCCCATCTATATAAGGAGGGGCAGGGCTCCCCTCCTAGGACACACAAGTTCCTATCTTGTACCTCCGGTTTAGAGCCGTTTTGGTTTAGAGCTTCTAATTGCTTTAGCCTTCGGTTTAGAGCCTTCTAATTGTTTTAGAGCCTTCTAATTGGTGTGTCTAATTACTAGACCACCAATAGCCTCTCTCATACTCCACCATACTCGCACCGGCTTAAGGCGAAGCCCTGCGGGATTTCCCCTCTACTTCCGGTACCATGCCGTTGTGCTGCCGGAATCGCGAGGAGAGTGCTACAACCTCCGCTGCCTGCTGGAACAAGGGAGAGGAAGGTCTTCGTCGAGTACCGAACGTGTGACCGACTGCGGGAGCGCTGCCGGAACGCAGCGCCGGAAGGATCGTCTACACGATCTTGAGATCGGAAAGAGTACGACTACATCACCCACGTTAAACGCTTTGGAATCTTCGAGGGTAAGTTATTCCATCGACACGTTGCTACAATATAGTAGATAGATCTTGGATTGTTTGTTTGTATGCGGTAGAAATTTTTTGTTTTCCATGCTACGAACCACGACAATGCGAAGATAATACCTCACTGGCCTGAATTTGTGGCATATAAGGAAGGTGCTATAGCTAAAAAGAGGTCAGAAACAAATACGCTAAATGCTCAGAAGAAGGAATATCACCAGAGGACGGGGTCAGGTGGCTACATATCTCACAGACCTAGGTGGGAGGAAGCTAAGAAGGCCCTGCGTGCTAGAGGGATCACACCCCAGACAGATGGGTGGGACCTACGTGCAAACACTTGGTTCTATGGAATCGGGGCAACGTTGGACCCAGAAACAGGATTGTGTATCTTTCCAACCCTCCTTGCCAAACCCGTCACTGAACTCATCACGGCATACGAGGAAACAGCCGCCAGGACCTTCCATCCCGACAGAGAGAATGACCAGCTAACACGCGTCATCGGTAAAAAAGAACACCCTGGACATGCACGAGGCACATGGGGTATGGCGTGGAAGGATGGGTTTGCCGAGTGGGTCGACTCTTACAGATGGCGCAGCAGGAAAGAAAAAGAGCGTACAGAGCGGATGACACAGATAAAACATGCACTTGTGGCGCTGCAGGCGCAAGTGAATGCACAACAGATCCATCAAGCTACCGGCCCATCTCAGCGGCACGAAGAGCCTACATTGGAAGCTGCCGGTGGCTCAGAATCTGCGCGGAAAAGCAACATGGCTTCCACGGAGAATGTGCAGCCCACGCTTGAAATGGCAGGTCCTTGATACCCCGTGGATAAGATCACGGAGAACAAACACGCCGAGCTGCATGTGAGATTAATGGGCTTATCCATTAAGGTGGCTGTCAGCTATGCCTTACCTCCTGTAGCTGGTGGAACTTACCACTGCCGACCGATTCCAGATGGCTATGCTATTGTCGGCGTGGATGAGGTTGTGAAGGAATATGAGAAGCACAGCTTGACCATGCTATAGGTGAAGGGGAAACTCAACTCAAATTTGAAGTGAAAACAACCATTCTTTGGAAGAAGGAACACATCGTGCTTCAAACTTGGAGGCCACTGGCACCCCCGCCGTCTCCGCAGCTTCAGCAGTCTGAGCCTCTTCAGCCATCTCCTGCGCGACAGCCATCTCCGGTGCTTCAGCCATCTCCTGCGCGGCAGCCATCTGCGGCGCGCCAGCCATCTCCGGCGCGCCAGCCATCTCCTTCCCGTAAGCCATCTCCGGCGCTTCAGCCATCTCCTCAGCGTAAGCCGAAGAGCACGGCCACGAAGAGCATCACTAGCACTGCCACAAAGAAATTCGCAGGAAACCGTACGCCAAAGAGTTCAAAAAACTACGTCCCGCAGCCTTCCGCCAAGCCATTGCCAATTTTACTGTGGAATCGCAGCGACGAGGAGACCAATAGGATCTCGGAAGAAGAGGTCAAGAAATTCTTTGCACCTAGACGGGCCGAGCCAAAGGAGAAAATAGATCCGGCGGTGGTGAAGAAGTTTTACAAAAATCTTTTGAAACCTGAAACCCCACTTGTGCCGGACTACGAGCGCCAGATTTTGAAGGGGGATGCAAGGCGCCGTAGGGAGACTGAAAGTAGCAGTCGTGCGGCACACCAGAAAACAGTTCCCATGCTCGGAGAGCAGGAAAACCAATCATGCGCCCCGCTCCAGGTGTTCGACACACGGGACGCTCCTCCCGTAAATGATTACGAGGCAGAGCTACAAAGAAAGTCCAATGAGATGGGGATGACTTACATTGCATACTTGAACATCATGGGAGACAACTTGCCCAAAAGCGATGCCAACCCCATACAACCATGTAAGTATGGGAAGAATCTAGTCCAGAAAGAGGAGCTCAAGAATCTACCAACAAAGATGCGAAGATTGCACAAGTGGTACCTTGATTTCTGCAAGACGAGAAAGGAAGAATGGATCACGACGCATATAAGATATCAGATTTTCTTGTGCGGAGACGACGCGATCACCTTCAACATTCAAGACTTGCATTTTCTATTCAATCGGAAGGAACTCGACAAAGCTGCCATCAGCCTTTATTGTGTGTAAGTACTATTTATTTAATTTCTATCTAATCTCATTCAATTCATTAATTGCATGTATATATATATGCTCACCATATATTTATATATATACTACTATGCAGGAAAAAGGTTATGGAATGCATGAAAGGAGGCCCTTTTGATATTGGGTTCGTTGACCCAAATAGAGTTCATGAAAAAGTGGTGAGAGACAAACCCGGGCAAACAGAAGATTTATTGCTAAGGTCTTTACTGAGACAACAAACCAAAAGGGAAATACTATTGCCTTTCAACTTCTCGTGAGTACTCCTACCCTCTCTTGTACACATTCTGTTTCGGCTTACTCGATGTTAAGTTTAACTGATGATGAGTTATGCGTGCGTAGGTTCCACTTTATTCTGCTAGTCATTCAACCTGACTCAGGAAAAGTCCTTGTCATGGACTCGTTACAAAAAGAAAAAGAGATATGGACAGACTTTAGAGAGATGCTCTAGAGGTAATTTCAATCATATTATCGCACTAGATCGGAAACTTTCGTGACAACAAGTAATTAATTACTCCGTTATCCATTTTCTTTGTCGGACGGGGTTTGGAAAAGGTTCACGGGCAGGGCCATGGGTGAATGGTCAGAAGAACTAAAATTTGTAGACCAAAATGTAAGTAATACTAGCTAGCTAGGTCTGCGTATCTCTTTGATTCTGCTTCCAATTCCATTATATCATGCTTTATTGATTATTATTTTGATTGAACTCTCTATTCTCGTAAAGTGCGCGCATCAGGGACAGGACAATAACTTATGTGGGTACTATGTTTGCGAGTTCATTCGCAACACGATATGTGCGACGGGCCAAGCCGCACTAAAACAACTTAGAGTAAGTAAACAAAGTACACAACATTATTTTATTACCATCAATTGTGTTGAGTTTTATTCTTATATATATATTGACCCCATTCTTCATATATATTCAGATCGAACGGATGTGGGACCAACTCCTACCATTTGACCGCATACGAGCCATTCAAGAGGAATTGGCGGGGTTCATACTTGATGACGCCGTCACACCTGGCGGAGAACTCTTTAGATATCCACCAAAATGAACATGGACGGAGATGTTATATTGTATATATGCATGCTTGAACAGAGAATACCACAATGACGATGTTTGTGTACAATAATAGTTATTTAATTATGTATGTACTCGTATATACCGAAGATGTATGTGTATACCTCTCCCGATCGATTCCCCCTCCCCCCTCCCCGTCTCCGCCGGGCAGTGGTAGAACTCTGCCGCGGCAGATATTTATATCGTTTTCCTGCCGCGGCAGAGAACCTTTAACACAGGTTCGTGTTACGAACCGGTGTTAAAGGGGGGGCTGAGCGCTGTGGCAGCCCCACGTGCGCCACACTTTAACAGCGGTTCGTATAAGAACCGCTATTAAAGGGGGGGCTCTAACACCGAACCCCAACATCTGGAACCGCTGTTAGAGGCCTCTACGAACCGGTGTTAGAGGCCTCGTTTCCACTAGTGTAGTGTGTTTTGAAATTATTCTGACTTATACGCTTCAATTTAGATGTAGTGCCATTTTAACCAAAAATTGCTCTTCCTTGTATAATATAGCTTTTGCACAACTTCAAATTTATATTAACATTTATTTTCAATAGAATAGAAATACATATCATATTTTTTAATTAACTAATCAGTGTAGAAGACCAATTAAAATCATTTCAAAGAAACAAAATCTCAAGCCATTAGAATAAATTGTTTACTTTTTACATGACTTATTAACAAGGATAACTATTTGCCACACCGTAGGGACTAAAATTTTATAAAATGCGCTTCAGCAAATATCATGTACAGACAATATAAACATTGATCATGAGTACTATATTGCTGAAATCCTACGATAATCATCCTACCTAAATTATAAATGATGATTCACCACAAAAATGATAGTTTGTTTAAGCACAATATTTCGTGGATTTAGATATGTATGATTTTCTAATGTATAACAAATTATATGATAAAGAATTTTTTGACAAACTAAAGAAGCTGTCCTCACATTTGCGAGGGCTGCCCTGCTAGTTGAATTAAACAAGTTTTGAATTGTTGGCATAAGAACCAAAATTACAGCTTAATAAAATTGCACCATACAAGCTATACCATAATTAAGTTAAATATGTGACAAACAAATCCCCATGAGTTCTCTTAATAATAACTTAACATAAATTTTCTATAGTGGGCCCACATTTCATTGTCAAGAGATCCTGGAATTACATAGTTAGATCGTCGAAAAAAGAAGGAACATAGTTAGATGACTCACATATCAGGCTATACCAAAGTAATGTAGATATTGCCTTTAGGTGAGGGATATGTGTTAAACTCACACGGAGTTATGGTTTATTGTTGCACCATGTTGATGGCCTCCGTTTTATAGATAACAACCGTACCAGAAGAGTCTTGCTATAAATCCCACGAAAAACAGCCATCGTAACACATGTGAGCTGCCGATCGACTAGTACCTAAAGTCCTCAACAGAACTGTTAAGTCGCCATGCATGAAAATAAGAGCTTTCCAACTAGCAAGAACGCCGAGAGCGAAGTTCGCAGATATAAGGACGGCCGTATAGAACGGTTCTTCAATTCATTCGTGCCGGCGTCTGAGGACCCGGTCACCAACTACGGTGTGGCAATGAGGGACGTCGTCATCGACCAAGACACTGGCATGTCTGCACGCATGTTTCTTCCCTCACAGGCTGCCACGACGGGCACGAGGCTTCCCCTCGTGCTGTATGTGCATGGTGGCTCCTTCTGCACAGATAGCGCGTTCTCTCGAACGTATCACCGCTACGTGTCCTCTCTCGCGGTATGATCTGGCGCGCTAGTCGTGTCCGTAGAGTACCGACTGGCACCAGAGTATCCCATTCCGATGGCTTATGATGACACATGGGTCGCGTTTCCATGGATGGCCTCCTTTTCTGATCCTTGTCTCACTGACTATGCAGACCCTGAGCAAATATTCCTAGCCGGTGACAGTGTCGGTGGCAACATCGTATACAACATGGCATTACGTGCTGCACAGGATGACCACATGATGGATATCGAGGGGTTGATCATGGTGCACCCATTCTTCTGGGCCATTGAGCGGCTACCTTCCGAGGAAGTCTCTGATGGTGCCACGATCGTGTGTCCACCAGTGGGTGGACAGGTTGTGGACGTTCGTGACGGCGGGCAAAGCTTGTAACGACGACCCCTGGTAGATCCTTCCGATGAGAGTATTGCATGGATAACTTGCAGGCGCGCACTGGTGGCCGTGGCAGAGAAGGACACCTTGCGGGAACGTGGGTTCCGGTTTGCTTCCCGCATGCGTGACTATGCGATGCTCCAAGACAACGTTACGGTGGTGGAGTCAGAGGGAGAGGACCATGCATGGATTCCACTTGTTCAGGCCACTAAGTGTAACCAGTAAGAGGCTTATGATGAGCATAGTAGAATTCAAACACAAGCGCAAAAACTCGCACTCGCTGGAGCCGGGTGGATATGAAGGTGAAGTGGGCTGGACCCAACATATAGTATACGCGTTCCTACAAGGCCCTTTACCGATGTAATGGGTTACGGGATTAGCATGAAACGTTGGAGCGACAAAAGGTGTACGACAACTACTAGTAATAACTCAATAAACATTGCAAGGGAGGGAGTATCTCGGACAGGTTATGGGGTATTCTCAAACCAAGTTCGGCCTAAGACATATGGGGATCCATTGCCCATTATAAGTCCGGGAAGCAATGTGACGATGTTCTTCTAGGAACGCCTGACAACCAAGTTTTTAGCCAGCAAAATCAGTCCACATGTTGATTTACAGAGTAGTGTTGCGGCTGGTGTTTTCGTTCAAGTAGTTGTGTATACGTATCAATAGTCTTGTCATTATTAAAAATAATAATTATGTATGTACGGAGACTAATGAATTCCTACCAAAGTTGTTAGATAATAAAGAAGGTGATGTTTCTGCTCTATGCGATTGTTTATGTCACAAATAACGTCCTTGTATTAATAAATATTAATTGAATGCACCTGCGTTGTCATGCCTCCTTTAGACTTTTCTGGCAGCAGCATTACTTACATGATTTTTCGTTTATTTCTTTTTTTAGGAAATGGGTGCTTTTTATTACTCCACGGTAATGTTTATATTGTCCTCTCCATAGCTAAGATCCACACAGCCAAATCATCCACTCAACTAGACAACAAAGTAAGAAGATGAACATTAAAATAATAGTATCAAAATAAACGGCACCGTGCTATGGCTTATCAATCCGCAAATCGCGCAGCCATCCATGTCGAAAAAAAATATTCATCGCCGTCTCCTCCAATCGCGTACATCCCTTCACATAAAAGTCACTAAACTCCATATGTTGGTGAGTAGTCCATGATCAGAGAATAGTCGTAGCCCGATAGATAACCTACAAAGAAGAAGATAAAATGTTATTAAAAATCATGTCGTTTCTACACAGCCATAGTGTGACTAAATAATGGCAAGCGCTCCTACCCTAAATAACGTCTTTTATGTATCATCTACCCCATGAAACCAGTTGCCAAATACATAGGCCACCGAACTTGGGGAATATAAACCAGAGGCTACTTGCCCTAGTACAAAACAACTCTTTCGTCCGGGCCATTAATCCCGGCTGTTGCCGGGGCCGGGACTAATGGCCCGAACCCCCCAAACAACTTGTCCCGGCCCGTTAGACACCATTAGTCCTGATTTTAGATACAAACCGGGACTAAAGGGTCTGCGGGCACTCCCTTTAATCCCGGTTTGTATCTAAAACCGGAATTAGTGGTCTGACCCTATATATATGGAACAACCCCTCCTCTCTCTCAACTATTTTTGTCCTATTGGGAGGTGAGTTTGTGCTAGTTATTTTCTTTTTCATATGCACTAGAGGTGTTCGGTGAAATGACCGTTAGAGCTATGCGACATTAGGTCACACAAGACAAACATGATATTAGGTGCTCGAGCCACACTTAAGTTTTCCCATCTTTGTTTTCAAGTGTGCTAAAAGGTTAGCAACTATTTTCTCGTTTAGACCGCGCGGTATTAATTTTAGCATCGTGATTGATTTTGATATTGAAGGGAATATGCCCGAGAGGCAATAATAAAGTGTTTATTATCGTATTCCTTATTTATGATAAATGTTTATTATAACAACTTACAAAGTGATCCTAATCCTTAGACCATGAGATCATGTCAATCACTAACACCGGAAGAGTTTCTTGATAACATCAAACATCACACCGTAACAGGGTGATTATAAAGATGGGTTCAGAACTACTGCAGTGTTATGTTGAGGCCCATGGATCGAGAGTGGAATTTGTTCATCCCGATGATGAATAGATATGCTCTAGGCCCTCTCGGTGATATCACATTCATTAGCTTGCAAGCAAGTGATTTGATCACTAGAATGTTATATCACGGGAATGAGAAAAGAGTGCATGTTAGTAACGAGATCAAACTAGGTATGGAGATACCGATGATCGAATCTCGGACATGTAATATATCGCGAAACAAAGGGATTAAGATACTAGCGTAAAAGGTTCTAACGATTACAAGAAAGTCATCGTTGAATGTGTTGGAGTCAGTATGGGTCTCCAGATCCCGCTTCTGATTATTGATCCGAGAGGGGTCTCGATCATGTCCGCATTATTCACGAACCATAGGGTGACACACTTAAGAGAAACCAACATCCATTTGGAGCAAAAGTTTCATGCCGAAAAGAATAGGAAGCGCAGGAATTTATTTCACTAGATACCGAAACCGGTTTTCAGGTGAAATTGCATTAAATTTGGTGGAAATTTAATGGGAATTTGAGTGGGTTTTTGAGTGGAGGAAATTGAAAGCCTTTTGTGTGAGTGGAGTGTCCACCCACATGAATGAAAGGAGGGGTGGGGGCAGCCCCAGGGCTGGGAGCATGGCCCCTTGGGTGCCCCCTGTCCCTATAAAAGGAGCCCCCTCCCTCTCTCTCACTCACACCTCCTCGTGAAGGATCTCTCTCCCCCTCTAGTATTTATGCCCCATGGTATCGGACTACCGAGAAACATGTTCCCGGTGGCTATTCGGCAAAAAAGAGTTGTGCTTCCACTGCATCGCTGGAGCGAGGAGGCAGAGGTTGCTCGGTGCTCATACGTGTGGACGAGCACGGATGCACCGCTGTTTTGCGGCGGTAGGACTTCCTCTCGATCTTGAGATCGACAAGAGATCGTCTACATCAACCATGTGTTTGAACTCGTTAAGCTTTGTCAGTCTTTAAGGGTATGTTATCTACGGATATACATCCACCCGTTTCTTGTGTCTAGTAGATAGATCTTGGTACATAGTTGTTCCCATCGTAGGAAATTTTTTGTTTTCTATGTTGTGAACCCTAAAGTGGTATCAGAGCCGGATCTATGCGTAGATGCTTTGCATGGGTAGTACACATATGAGTATGTGGGAAATGATGATCATGTTATTACTTCTTCCTTATACTTTGGATATTGGTGGCATAGTGAGATGAAGCGGCCCGGATAAACTTTACATGTCCTCGCACATGAGACCTGTTCCACACTTGACATGCAACTAGTTTTGCATAAGTGGCTAGCGGGTGCCTGTCTCTCCTACTATAGTCAATATCTAATTTATAACGAGTTGTTGATAATTTGGTTATCCTCGTTGTGGTTCCCTGTTCTTAGGTAAGAAAGGTTCTATCTTCGAAAGCCCTTAGCCACGTAAAACTTGCAATGGATAAATTAGAAGCGTCTAGTTTAGATTGTTGCTGGGCTAGTGTCATGATGTGGTGATGTTCTAAGTATAAGTATAAATCGATACTCTTACAACACGCATAACGTGTAAGTTCCATAGAACATGTCCTTACACATAAAGGAATGATGAAGATCATACCACGATGCACATGATAATGATCAAGTGCAAGGACCATAACATTTCACTTTTCACATAAGATGTTTGTTGCATCTTATATTGCTAGTTTGGCGTTTTATTAGCATTATAAAATGATCCCTCATTTAGATATCAAGATAAAAATGTGTTCTTCCTTAAGTATGCACCTAAAATATTTTTCCGCTTCAAGACATCACGTGATGATCGGGTGTATGATACGTCGGAAACGTATCTATAATTTTTAATGTTCCATTCCTGTTTAGTATCTACTTTGTTTTGCTTTGTCTTTCTTTGAGGTGTTTTTATATCTTTACTGGAACTAACCAATCAACAAGTTTCCACAGTGTCAGTTGCCTGTTTTTTTCTGTTTTTGGTTCCAGAAAGGCAGAAAATCACTATTCTCGGAACTGGATGGGACAAAAGACAAAGTCAATTACTTTCCATCGGTAACAAGAAGTCCAGAGGGGAGACAGAGAAGCGTTCCAGGGCGGCCAAACCCCCCTAGGCGCGGCCAGGGGTGGGCTCCCGCGTGGGCAGGGTGTGGCCCCTCTGGTCGCCTCCCGACCTCGCCTCTTCGCCGATAAGAAGCCCTAATTACCCGATAAATATTCCATGAAACCTTCTGTAGCCGCCACCATCATCCCTAGATCAGGGGGATCTGAAGTTCTTCCCGGCACCCTGCCGTAGGGGAGATCATCCCGGAGGCCTTCTCTCCGGTATGATGCGTGAGTAGTTCCACCTTGGACTATGGGTCCATGTAGTAGCTAGATGGTTGTATATCCTCCTTGTGCTTTCATGTATAGATCATGTGATCTCCGTTCATGATCAAGATCTAATCTATTTGTAATCATGCATGTTGTGTTTGCAGGGATCCGATGGATATTGAGATTATTATGTTGGATTGGTTAATGGTTTTGTCTTTATGATTCAATCATGTTTGTGTTGTTTGTGATCTTGCATGCTCTCCGTTGTTAGTAGCTATCTTGGCCGAGTAGTTGCTAGTGACTCCAAGAGGACGTATTTATGCTCGATAGTGGGTGCATGCCTCTACTATCCAAGGGAAGTGACAGAAAACTCTTCGATTGTAGATGTGCTGTTGCTACTAGGGAGAAAACAACGGTCTCTTGTTCATGGAACATGTGGACTGTTTACCTTACACGCTTTGCTTAAAGCAGTTGTCTGTTGCCTGCAACTTAATACTGGAGAGGGTTCAGATGATAACCTGAAGGTGGACCTCTAGTCATAGATGCAGTTGGATGGCGGTCTATGTATCTTGTTGTATTGCCCAATCGAATCTCATAGGATCTTTCTGACTATTGTTGCATTGTTATTCCATGCTCAGTTCCCGTCAATTGCCCTGCTGTAATTTGTTTACCATTCATGCTATGTTGTTTATCTAAGGAGAGCACCTCTAGTGAACTATGGACCCCGGTCCAATCTTTACCATTGATACATCTTCCACTGTTACCTGTTTACTTGTTGTAAACCATTGTCTTCCACACCATACGTTTAATCCTTTGTTAGAGCAAACCGGTGAGCTTGACAACTTCACTGATTCGTTGGGGCAAAGTCTTGAGTTTGTGTTGTGCAGGTATCCGCGTTGCTAGCAACACCTTTATGATGTTTCCTTCCTCCTACTGGTTCGATGACCTTGGTTTGTTACTAAGGGAAAACTTGCTTTTGTGCTGCTTCACACCTTTCTCTTGGGGTTCCCAACAGGCTCCACGTCAAGGACATGCTAGCCATCATCAATCTTTTCTGGCGCCATTTCCGGGGAGGGTAAGGACGTCTTCACAAGGGGAGTCATCCACTTCCTCTCTCTTTACTTTTTTTTAGTTTGCTTTGTTTCTTTTGCTTGGTTTTGTTTGCCTCTTTTCAAAAAGCCCAAAAAAATTAGTCTAGTTTGGTTTGCTTTCTTTATTCAAAAACAAAAAAAATTAGTTCCTGCTCTAGTTGCTGGTCTGTTATCGCCTTGCTTGGTCATGCTTTCTATCAATGGATGGTTTCTTTCAAACTAGTTCTTATTGGCAAGGTGTCTTCACGGAAGAACAAAAGTATTATTACAGGGAACACTATTTGTCACAAAAAGGGAAACACTTATGGGAACAAATTGATAAGTTGAATACTATTGCTAGAGACGTGTGCTCTACTTATAATGTTACTTATTGCTTTGATAAAGCTTGTTGCTGAAGGAGGTATAAACACCTTCCTCTTCAGTGTGAGTATAATGATAATGTTACCATATATTCTTATGATAAGGGAAATTATGACTTTGATGATGTGGAACAAATTGAAGAATTTATTGCCTTCAAGGGTGCATTTGAACTTGCCAGTTTGCTTGAAAATACTGAGGATGCACCTTATGAACATGAGGTTTATGAGATACTTAAATTTTGCTTTGATAATTACAAGGATTAAAATGGCTATATTCTTGAATATTTTAATAAATGTTTTCCATGTATGGGAAAGATTAATGCCTTGCAGGAGCCTATGGAAGAAGAAATTGCTGAAACTGAAAGCTCATTAGATGAAAAAGAGGAGGAGAGTGATGAACAAAAGGAGGAACAATGGATCTACCCATGCCTACCTTCTAATGAGAGTAACTCTTTAACCCTTATGTTATTTGATTGTCCCCCATTCTTACCAAAGGAGGATGAATGTTATGTTCCTGTGGATTCTTTTGAAATATCTACTTTGGGTAAAACCTGTGAAGGTTTTAATCCCACTATCTTTAAGATTGATAGAAAGTATGTGTTTGTAGATCATGAAAACCATGCTTTATGTGATAGTTATATTGTTGAGTTTATTCATGATGCTACTGAAAGTTATTATGAGAGAGGGAAACATGGTCTTATGTATCTCAACAATATTAAGTTTCCCCTCTTTATGTTGATAATCTTGAAGTTGCACTTGTTTTGCTTTCCTATGCTTGTTGCTTTGTGCTTTCATGACTTGTTTCTTTAAAACATTCCTATGCATAGGAAGTGGGTTAGACTGAAATGTGTTTTGAATTTTCTTTTTGATGCTCTCTTTTACTTCAATTCATATTTCTTATGAGAGCATCTTCTCAAACTATCATGCCTAGCTTAAAGGCGTTAAAGAAAAGTACTTGTTGAGAGATAACCCAAGAGTTTCATTGAGTGTTGGAAGTTATTACTTCAGTAATGACCTCTCCTTATCCTTTTTGTTTGCTTTTTGTGCCAAGAATGACCTCTAATGAGAGGGAAGTAAGATTTGGGGAGTTGCTGTCCACAAACAGATTTATGTCCTCCACTATAAACATTCGTGAGGAGTCTATGTAACTCGGGTTGAGCTCAAAATTTAGGAATAAATCCCCCAGTATGTTAGCTAACTTTAGTTAGTTCAACACTTTTTGATTTGAGCAACAGAAGATGTTCGAAAAAATAGGTTTCTACCTATTGGTCTGCTTTGACAGATTTCTGCCATTATTTGCATTTGCTTCTTATTGATTCCTTTTTAGTTCTCTTTTGGTGAATTGAGCTTTTCGAAGGAGTTACAACAGTAGCTTGTGTTTTTAGTGAAAATGTTTGCTGTTCCAAAGCTTTGCCAGAGGTCTAATATCTTTTGAATACACTAATGTTGCTAATGAAGATTGTGTGATGTTTTGTATGAAGGAAAAAATTTAGGTGTAGAGAGAGAATGATGTAATGAGGTGAAGAATGGACAAAAGCTCAAGATTGGTGATGCCACCATGGTGTCACCTCAATAAATATCCAAGAGGTACAAGCGTCAAAGCTTGTGGATGACCAAGGCATCCCCTTCTTCAGTAATAAAAAGCTTAGGTCTGTCTAGACACTTTGTTTTTATTGTTTCATGCACAGCTGTGTTGTTCTTGGAGCGTCTTAGTTTTCATTTGCTTTGCTTAGGTTGATTAGTTTGCTTGAATAAAGTAGTTTGGACCCCCGTTCTCGTTGTGTTGTTTTGCAAATAAGTTGCTTGGTGTTGGAAAGGAGTAGCAAGTTCTTGCTTGTAAGTGCAAGAGGATCTTGCATTGACTGTGACTTAGACTTTAGCATTACATGCTAGGTGTTGTTTTGACTTTATGCTTAGTGATTATTTCTGTAGCATGTCTAGTTCCAAACAATTAGGATTGCTTAGTGTGCCTTGAAGAATTTATGCGTTGTTTTAGCATGCAAAAGCATAGTATTGTGGTATTCTCCTTTGATGCTTTGATTGGGTTGCCTTGGCACATGCTCACACCATGTTATGACTATGACAAGTCAACATAGCCTCTATGATCATTTAGTCCTTGACTTGTAGTACCACTCTATGCTATGATCAGTAATGCTTTGTTGTTCTACATGATTATGGCCATTATGCTCTCTTAGGTGGTTGCTCCGAGTCTTTTGCTAGCCTCCACTTGTATGAGTAAGCTCTACTCATGCTTCCAACTCCCAATAAACCAAGTTATTCCAAAGTATCCACTATAAACTCCTATACATGGTGTGTTACACTATTCCAAGTATATTCTTGTTTTCAGCTATCTTCCAATTAAAAACTATATTGTTATGTCAAAACTTAGTGATTAAAGCCGTCACAAACTTGATGGCACACTTTAAATTCTTTGCCCCTAATAAACTCGAACCATTGTGTCGTCTATGTTGTATATGCTTGCACTTATACGTTGTAATTAGCAGAACCATGCTGTCATGGGGAACGTTTTCAACAATGCACTTGTACTTTGTACTTAGTTGATATCATGCTCTTTTTTCTATGGATGTCACCGGTGTGAAATAAAGAGGAAGATTGTAAGTCCATAGAGTTTGTATTTTGTGTTAGAGAAACGCCTAGGCCGCTAGCCTAAGCCATGCCTAATCATGGTGGAAACTTCCAGCATCACCATAGTAAGATATCTATGAAGCATCCTCAATAAAAAGCTATGCATATAGGAAATAAAAATATCGCTGAGATGCTCATTGTCTGCTTGCCTTGTCATTTTGGTTATGGGATAGCTCTTGTACCATGTGCAAGGGGTACCCCGTTGGCGGTTATCAATGACAAGAACTTACAGGTGACGGAAGTTGAGTAGCATGAGGTGTGGCCCTCGTATTCAACGGACTTGAGATTGCCAACTTATACTTTGTCAAGCATATACTCCTTAGTTAGTTCACTTTAACCTTAATCACTTCAAGATGCTTATGATAGGGGCAATGAGGGTTGAAAGCTAACAAGTACCATAATCTTTGGAAGCTCTTTTTGAAACATGAAATCCCTACTTCCTTTACAAAAGGTCTTTCTTCCACCATTATTGAGTCTCCACCTTCTACCTTTAGGAACCATTAAGAGAGCATAGTTGTCATTATGTGTGCAGTGTCCCAAAGCTTATTGATTGATGCATATTGTGATATTACTTGTTCCTGTGCTATTTGTTTCTAGTCACCCTTATGAGCTTTGAAGGTGTCGTATGCATCTATTTGCTACTCTATGAGGGACAAGCTGATTGCCACTATCCTATGTTTTCTGTATGTGAAACAAACAAATGTTTTTCAATGCATGTTATTCATGATCTTTGTTTGTAGCCTTTCATGTTGCATGCATAGTTACTTTGTCCTATTGTTAGAACTCCATCTCTCTTGCACATGTTTAGAGTTCTTTGATCTCAGCTTTCAATTCTTGCAAATGGTTTGATATTCATTGTGAAGGTGCATGTCACCCCAAAATTATTCTTTTTATCACTTACCTACTCAGGGACGAGCATGAGTTAAGCTTGGGGATGCTTGATACGTCGGAAACGTATCTATAATTTTTAATGTTACATGCCAGTTTAGTATCTAGTTTGCTTTCCTTTGTCTTTCTTTGAGGTGTTTTTATATTTTTTCTGGAACTAACCTATTAACAAGTTGCCACATTGTCAGTTGTCTGTTTTCTTCTGTTTTTCGTTCCAGAAAGGCAGAAAATCAATATTCTCGGAATTGTACGGGACAAAAGCCAAAGTCAATTACTTTTCGTGGGGAACAAAAAGTCCAGAGGGGAGACGGAGAAGTGTGCCAGGGCGGCCAAACCCCCCTAGGCGCGACCAGGGGTAGGCCCGCGGCTAGGCAGGGTGTGGCCCCTCTGGTCGCCTCCGGCCTCGCCTCTTCGCCTATAAGAAGCCCCTGATGCAGAAACCCTAAGTACCCGATCAATATTCCACGAAACCTTCTGTAGCCATCGCCACCGTCGTCCCTAGATTGAGGGGGATATGAAGTTCTTCCCGACACCCTATCAGAGGGGAGATCATCCCGGAGGCCTTCTCTCCGGGACGATGCGTGAGTAGTTCCACCTTGGACTATGGGTCCATGTAGTATTGCCCAATCAAATCTCATAGGATCTTTCTGACTAGTATTGCATTGTTATGCCATGCTTAGTTCCTGTCAATTGCCCTGCTGTAATTTGTTTACCCTTCATGCTATGTTGTTTATCTAAGGAGAGCACCTCTAGTGAACTATGGACCCTGGTCCAATCTTTACCATTGATACATCTTCCACTGTTACTTATTTATTTGTTGCAAACCATTGCCTTCCACACCATACGTTTAATCCTTTGTTACAGCAAACCGGTGAGCTTGACAACCTCACTTATTCGTTGGGGCAAAGTATTGATTTTGTGTTGTGCAAGTATCCGCGTTGCTACCAACACCTGTGTGACGTTTCCTTCCTCCTACTGGTTCGATAACCTCGGTTTTTACTAAGGGAAAACTTGCTGTTGTGCTGCTTCACACCTTGGTCTTGGGATCCCAACAGGCTCCACGTCAAGCACGTGCTAGCCATCATCAGTGTACTTGAATCCACGAGAATATCTCGGGTGTAAGACAGTTTTACTCAATTTATTATAAATTAAATCAAAGTGAATTTGCATGATTTGTTGTAGTTATTGGCATTCGTTCATGACCTTATTCTTAGTTGAAATTGAGATAATAAAACTAAAGAATTCTGTATATTTACTTTACGAACCGGTATCGTATTGTGTTGAGTGTCAATCTAAAGTTCAAATTCCTACAAACTTTCAACAAACTCTATTTACTCCGTGAAGTTTAATAATTAGTATTAAATCGAGAGTGACAATTCCAGTGTTAGTATCTAAAGTATTACGTTTGACTCCATGATTCTTGATTTAAATATCGAGATTATCTAGGAGCTGAAAGACTTGTTTCAGAAAACATCATGTGTGGCAAATATAACGATATCTGAAACAATGTTTTGGTTGCAATATGATTGAGTATAATATATGTTCTTATATTAGATGAGAAATTTCAAAGGTTGGATATGCTAGACATCCTAATCATCCAAAAGAGTTTTGGAAAGTAACGTTATACTCACGATTCGCCTTTATAAGCTACATTAGCTTGATCATGAAAGTCGTCATGATAAGGATGAATAGAAGATGTATGTAAAGTGTTTACTACACTAAAATATTACTAAAGAATGGATTTTAAAAGATATTAGTATTTAAATATACTAAAATAATGGATAATGGTGATCTACTTCAAAGTACAAGTACAAAGGTATTAGTATTTAAATATACACGCTTTGGACTATGTGTCATGTACATGACGCCACTTTTTATGTTGATAGATTATTTTAAAAGGAAAAGGAAATGCTGAAAGAGAATCTATAATATATGTTTGGCAGAAAAGAAAAGACTAGAAATATCCAGTTTAGGTATATAGATGATATACATGTTATGGCTGTATTCGTTGCTTGATAAACAATGTGGTTCTTGGGTATTTAATACGGAATTGGTTGGTATGAAATTTCATACAAAACGAGGCAATTCATCAACCAGAATGGCCTAAGTAACTAGCAAGAGAATATGTGATGATGTTCATCAAAAACAAACAAATCGTTGTTTGTATTTCTCGTTGACATCAAAGCTTGCCTTCAAGATATTTTTAAATAATAGTTATTTAAATTAGGTATTATGAGAAGAAAGATTGTTTAAACAATTACCGTATTACATATAAGATGGATGATTTACAAATCTAGTTGGAGATATCACATCCATAAAACTAATGCTAAAATATCGCAAGACAAATGATTGGAAGATCACTTACGAAGTGACATCGTCGTTTAAATTATATTGGAAAGAAAACATGAAGAAACTCTATTTTCATGGATTTTTGGAGTCTTTGATTTGATCAAATGATGCTTGTGAGACTATCCTCGGAATAATTAAAACTTCGTTCAAAGGACAAAGAAGAACGAACGGCTAAAATATTGGAATTTATACATATCGATGTATGTAGTCCATTATGTATAGTCATAAGCGATGGATTTCAACTTTATATGCTTTCTCCGGAAATTTGAGTCAATATTCACTTAATGAGAAAGAAGTATAAAATATTTGAAAACGTTCAAAGCCTTAACAAGAAAATAAATAATTTATGATTTTATCAGAAAGGGATTTATTTTAGTTACAAGTTTAGCAAAACACCTAGATTTTTATCTCCCAAAACACCATAGGAATATGGAATGTTTGAGATTTGTAATGAAACCTTGTTTCACATAGTTGGATCAAAGGTGTTATTTATAAAACTGTCACTATGTTTTAAAAGATTATTTCTTTAAAGACTACCGCTTTTACACTAAAAAGAGCTCCATCTTGATACGATTGAAATTACACCATGTAAGTTATGGTTTGGGGTAAAACCCAAGTTGTCCTTTCTTAAATTTTGGTATGCTAAGCATAAGTAAGATATTTACAAAAAAAGTCAGATGAGCATGTCTTTGTAGGTTATTTCGAATAACTTTTGGGTATTCCTCCATAACACCGAGGACAAAAGGGTTTGCCGCTTGAAACGTGAAGTTTCTTAAAAAAGAAACTTTTCGCAAAAGTTAAGTGAGAGGACAATAGAACTTTGATAAGGTTAACGAACCTTAGCTATACGTGCTGAGTTGCGCAGCGCCGGAAAATGTTCCGGAGGCAACCAGAATGATCATGGCTCACGTGCCTCAAAGATTATGGTCACCGAGGTCTAAGTTCCTATTAAACCAAGTAGGTCGGATAAAACAATCAAATGCTAAAATTTGAGAGTAAATCATTGTTGTTTGACAATGATGAACCAACTACATGCAAAGAAGCGATGATGGGACTTGACTCCGTCAAATGGATTGAAGCCATAAAATCTGTTATAGTTTCATACACGAGAAATCAAGTTTTTTGAACTTGGAAGACCCTCCGGAAAGGTGTAAAAACCTATCGGTCGTATTTAGATCTATAAAGAATAAGACATAGATGTTTCACATCTATGAAATAGTCGACATGTCATAAATTATTTTACGACAATGTTCAATGAGTTGACTATAAAGAAAATACATGAAACTTAAAATGAATAAAACATGAAACTTGAACGTCTATTAATGCATGAGCGAGGTTCTTCATTTTTTTTACGTACTGACTTCAGGTTTATACTTGCATGTGTTTCCTATTGTGTTTTTCCTATAGTTGTTATTACGGGCCCAGATCCACAATTTCTTAGGGGGGTGGTGGGGAGGTGCAGAGGACACCAACGACGAACGTTTCTTTATAAAATGGCAATTTTTACCATCTATCCAACCCCTAAAATTCGATTTTATCTTCTTGTTCATTCTCTAGGCACCCATGTTCGAAATACTCTAGCTCTGTTAATGGTTCCACATAGTATTTTTTAATGATGCAAGTGGGTCATCATTAGGGTACCCTTTACCCTATTTACTTCAAAAAAATGAACTAACCTTTTCAAAATGGTGATGTCATCACAAAAATTAGTTCATTTTGTTAAACTAAAGAGGGTAGAGGGTAACCTAACATTAACCCACTTGCATCACTACTATTTTTTATTTATTTTCTCCCTAATCAAATGATAATGTAACTAGTGTGTTTTGAAACTTTTCTGACTTATACGCTTCAATTTAGATGTAGTGCCATTTTAACAAAAAATTGCTCTTCCTTATATAATATAGTTTTTGCATAACTTCAAATTTATATTAACATTTATTTTCAATAGAATAGAAATACGCATCATAATTTTTAATTAACTACTCAGTGTAGAAGACCAATTAAAATCATTTAACAGAAACAAAATATCAAGCCATTAGAATAAATTGTTTACTTTTTACATGACTTATTAACAAGGATAACTATTTTCCACACCGTAGGGACTAAAATTTTATAAAATGCGCTTCAGCAAATATCATGTACAAAAAATATAAACATTGGTCATTAGTACTATATTGCTGAAATCCTACGATAATCATCCTGCAATAAATTATGAATGATGTTTCACCACGAAAATGATACTTTGTTTAAGCACAATATTGCGTGGATTTAGATATATATGAGTTCCTAATGTATAATAAATTATATGATAAAGAATTTTTTTACAAACTAAAGAAGCTGCCCTCACATTTGCGAGGGCTACCCTGCTAGTTGAATTAAAACAAGTTTTGAATTGTTGGCATAAGAACCAAAATTACAGGTTAATAAAATTTCACCATACAAGCTGTACCATAATGAAGTTAAATATGTCACAAACAAATCCCCATGATTTCTCTTAATAATAACTTAACATAAATTTTATATAGTGGGCCCACATTTCATTGTCAAGAGATCCTAGAATTACATAGTTAGATCGTCAAAAAAAGAAGGAACATACAGTAGTAGAAAACAGGCCTTTCGTCCAGGCCATTAGTCCCGGCTGTGGCTGGGGTCGGGACTAATGGTCCTGGCCGGACGGCCCGAGCCACCCAGAACCATATGTACCGGCCCGTTAGACCCCATTAGTCCCGGTCTGAGGCTCAAACCAGGATTAAAGGCCCCTGGCCCCGCCGCTCGCTGGGGCACCCCTTTAGTCCCGGTTTGTATCTCCAACCTAGACTAGTGTTCTGGCCCTATATATACGCACATCCCTCTCCCCCTCTCAACTGTTTTTTTTCCTGGTGGGAGAGAGTGTTGTTGTGCTATTTTTTTTTGTTCATGCATATTCACTAGAGGTGTTCGGTGAAATGTCCATTAGAGCGATGCAAGTTTAGGTCACATACGACAGACCTGATATGAGGTGCCCGAGACACACTTAAGTTTTCTCATCTTTGTTTCCAAGTGTAATAAAAGGTTAGCAACTATTTTCTCGTTAAGACCGTCATGGGGTACTAATTTTAGCATAGTGATTATGTTTGACATATATTTGTATGATACAGATTAGCCATCCATGGATGTACGGTGACCGACGCTCTACCGTTTTCAGAGAAGGCGTGCGTTCTTTTCGAGTTATGGCCGAGGAGAACAAGTGACGGGATGATTTTATGTGTTGTCCATGTGTTGACTGTAGGAATGAGAAGGCTCACACTTCCTCAAGAGTCATTCGGAGCCACCTGCTTTGGTCTGATTTTATGTTCGGCTATAATGTTTGGACCAAACACGGAGAAAGAGGGGTTGTGATGGAAGATGACGATGATGACAACTACCGATCTATGTTCCCTGAATACGCTGATACTGTAATGGAAGACAATGAGGAAGAAGGAGGTGAAGAACAGGAACCAGACCGGCCTGCTGATGATGTTGGTCGGGTCATTTCTGATGCAAAGCGAGACTGCGACAAAGAAAAGGAGGGGATGCAGTTTGAGCAGATGCTACAGAACCACAACAAATTGTTGTACCCAACTTGCGAAGATGGCCAGAAGAAGCTGGGTAGCACACTGGAATTGCTGAAGTGGAAGGCAGAAACCGGTGTGACTGACTCGGGATTTGAAAAGTTGCTCGTACTCATGAAGAGGTTGCTTCCAAGAAATAACGAATTGCCCGCCAGTACATACGAAGCAAAGAAGCTCGTCTGCCCTCTAGGATTAGATGTGCAGAAGATACATGCGTGACCTAATGACTGCATCCTCTACCGCGGTGAGAAGTACGAGAATTTGGATAAATGCCCGGTATGCACTACATTGCGGTATAAGATCAGAAAAGATGACCCTGGTGATGTTGATGGTGAGCCACCCAAGAAGAGGGTTCCTGCCAAGGTGATGTGGTATGCTCCTATAATACCACGCACTACTAGGAAAATGGTCGTCTGTGGCGCACCTGAAAGGCCCATCCGTGGCGCACCTGTAGTGCGCCACGGGCCTTGCGCTACGGCTATCTCTCAGCCGTGGCGCACTGCCTAGTGCGCCACGGTTGTGTAGAGATAGACGTAGCGCACCACCTAGTGCGCCACAGAAGTTTGGCATGGTGCGCTACCCCTTGGATCTTCTGTGGCGCACTACCCAGTGCGCCACTAAACATCCATGGTGCGCTTTAGGTGTAGTGCGCCACAGAAGGTAGAACATGTGCGCAACAGATGTATTTTTTGTTTTTTTTTAATTTCCAAGCCAGATTATATGCAATACAGATTATATACAATATTACAGCAGATATACACACACAGATACAAGATATACAATTATATATATAAATACTCGATATGAAAAACAAGATTGAAACAAATACATATAGATAAGTCTCATACATGAATACATAGTCCAAGTTACATTGTTTTGATCATGTTACAAAGTAGTAGTTGGTGACATGCGAATACATGTGTCGATCGAACAAGTTACAGCTCGGAAGCTCGCCTAGACATCTAAACTAGCTAGCTAGACACAAACGCGGGATAAATAACCAAAGAAGATAAGCATGATCACCGCCGCGACGAAGGTGTAGGTCTTCATCCGGTTCCTTGTCCTAACTCCCGCTAGATAGCGCGTGTATCTATCTTCCGCCTCCGCCATAGTGTTGTACCCTTTGTAGCTATTGCCGCTGAAACGGTGCACCTGTCTCCGGCAGTCTTCCCAATCATCGTAGACTCCGGGAACCCGTCCCTTGTACACGACGTACCACGTCATCTACAAGTTGACAATAATAACTAACCGGTGATTGAAAAAACATGTATAATTAAAGTCGCATATGAAGATACACTTATAGAAAGTACTCTTAAATCAAAAAGAGCAAACTCAAAAAGCATGCCTCATATATAACTAGCTAGGTCGTTGGACACAGAAATTGCTTATGACGGGACTGTTAGCCAAGTAGGATGCACAATTCCTGGACTTGTGCATATCACAAGGCTAACAATCCCGTCGTAGCACATTCACATATATATTGTGCCACGACATTTCAATCATCGGCATATTCTCGAAAAAGACAAAAATAACTCGAAAAGCATGCCTCATATATAACTAGCTAGGTCGTTGGACACAGGAATTGCTTATGACGGGACTGCTAGCCAAGTAGGATGCACAATTCCTGGACTTGTGCATATCACAAGGCTAACAATCCCGTCATAGCACATTCACATATATATTGTGCCACGACATTTCAATCATCGACATATTCTCGAAAAAGACAAAAATAACTCGAAAAGCATGCCTCATATATAACTAGCTAGGTCGTTGGACACAGGAATTGCTTATGACGGGACTGTTAGCCAAGTAGGATGCACAATTCCTGGACTTGTGCATATCACAAGGCTAACAATCCCGTCATAGCACATTCACATATATATTGTGCCACGACATTTCAATCATCGGCATATTCTCGAAAAAGACAAAAATAACTCGAAAATCATGCCTCATATATAACTAGCTAGGTCGTTGGACACAGGAATTGCTTATGACGGGACTGTCAGCCAAGTAGGATGCACAATTCCTGGACTTGTGCATATCACAAGGCTGACAATCCCGTCATAGCACATTCACATATATATTGTGCCACGACATTTCAATCATCGGCATATTCTCGAAAAAGACAAAAATAACTCGAAAAGCATGCCTCATATATAACTAGCTAGGTCGTTGGACACAGGAATTGCTTATGACGGGACTGTCAGCCAAGTAGGATGCACAATTCTTGGACTTGTGCATATCACAAGGCTGACAATCCCGTCATAGCACATTCACATATATATTGTGCCACGACATTTCAATCATCGGCATATTCTCGAAAAAGACAAAAATAACTCACACTTGTCGTCCGAGAACCAAAGAGTAAGCAAAAAAACCAAAGAGTAAGCAAAAAACCAAGCATTGATTAATATATAATAATAATAAGCAAAATAAGTAAGCGGTGATTCATAAACCTAATAAGATAAGTACACTTGTCGTCCACACACACACAAAGGTCATCTATAGTTTGCAACTACAACTAGGCCAACATCAAGCCTTCTGGCTCGACTTAGGGAACGGGAGGACGCCCTGCCTCGTCATGAACTTCCTATAGTCACCCTGCATCTCTAGGCGATCTTCTATGTCACGGTTATTCGGGATATTTCCTCCGTAGAAGATCCCCCCCGAAGTCATGACATCACGAAAGATGATTGCCCCAAACTGCTGCTGGATGCGATACATCTCTTGTCTAATATCCGAATCATTGATCTTGGCCTTTGCTTCGGCCCACTGTTTGAGATGATCTGGCAGCGTAGAATTCTGCTGGTCAAGTAGGAACGCCCTCATGTGATGGAGTGCGTAGTAGGCTTCCTTCTTACTGTTTTCCGGATGCTTCACGCAGGGGAACTCTGTTACGTGGTTGAAGACGTGCCTGCCGAACTTGACCTTCTTACGCACGAAGCTGGTGCCTTCCGTCGAGGCAAAGCCAGTGAGAGCATCATCTAGAACTTCCTTGATCTTGTCGTAGTTTTTCTTCTTTTCTAGACTCCCCGAGTCGAAATACGTGGCGTGGGAATGCTTCGGCGATAAGGAGATGAGCGTGCAGTGTTCATCTCTGCGCAAAAAATTCAAATGGAATGTGTTGAAAAAAGAATGATGATGATCTAATAAAGCCAATCGACGGTGGCGACTGAATAACGACTTACTCGGGAAAGTAAGGCACGAGAATGTATTCCTTTGTCTTGTTCGCCACGAGGATTCTTTTTAGGTACGAGGCCACGATACGTCGTTCGGCGGGGGAACCCAAGCAGCCGTCACGCATGTAGTAGGGGTCCACTATAGCGATGCCCGGTGTGTTCTCTCTAATGATCTGCGTGGCCAGGCTGAGAGAAAAGAGACGGACCATGGTATAGTGCAGCGGGTATAGGTGGAACATATTGAAGATGTCCTCGAACCGCAGGAAGAACAGATCCGCGGGGGCAGTGTCGACGAAGCCCAAGCCTGGTGGCACCTTAACCACGAATACCGGGTGCGAGGGATCTTTCTCCGATAGAAGGCGTCTCTCTATCGTCAGCACGCCGTCATGCACACTCTGCAGTTCCGAACTGGCGAGCTTCCGCAAATTCTTAGGTAGCATGGTCTCACCCGCCACATGAATCCTCCACATAATACCCTCGGGTCTTGGTGGCCCGTCCCAAAACCGGATCGGATTCGCAGTTGTTGACGCCACCGGCTGGCTCGAGCTGCTAGATTTTCTTTTCCTACCCTTTTTTCCTTTTGGAGAGCGGGCAGGCACCGCAATCTGAGCACCGGCCGCCCTATGTAGTGTGTCAGGGCTTAGAATAAAGGGCCGGTTGGTTGTATCAGCTGGCTCTGTAAAGGCGCAAGCTGGAGGCGTCTCCTGAGAACCAAACAGACGCTTGGTGATAGTGGCTTTCTCTGTGGGGCCACCAGCTAGGTCTTCTTCGTTGCCAAACTGAGTGCTGAAGAAGTGATCATTCCAGTCTTCGAAGTCCTCGGCCGGATCCTGCGCCATGTGCATATCATCAACATGATCATCCGACCCACCGCGTGGAGGTGACGGCGAGGGCGGTAAGGGGGCCTTGCCACCGCTTGTCGCTGGCACGACAGGCGGTGCTGTTGTCTGTGGCGTGATGGCCCCCGCCGTCCCCAAACGGATCATGCTCTTTGGCCATAGCATGAACAAGCCGAAGCAACTTCTGAGGACAGACGACTCTTCTTCATCCGCTCCTGGGGGTTGAATGGGAGGTCCCAGGTCGTCGCAGCCCCTTAGCACCCGACTAATTTTAACCCTGTGCACGCTATCTGGCATCGGCTTTGAGTGGAACGTGCGCTGCAAGGGTTGAACGATGGTACCCTTGGCAACATCCCTCAGCTCGTTGTTCACGTATCATAAGAGAGTGCAAGGAACATCCGTCTGCGGAAAACATGTACGGCGTCGTCAGAGCGAGATGCCACAAGAGTAATATATAGATGGCATGAAAGGCGGTAATTAAAGCAATTTGTTTACCGTGATGGCGTCGAGATCGGCTAATGTCGACGCACCGCATACGTCGACGGGCGTGCAAGAGACGGAAGGGCTGCTTGATGGCGCGGTGCTGGCCGCCGGTGTATTCTCCCTACCGACGGGTGCTTGGAGCTCCGGTGCCGCCGCGACGATGGCAGGGGGGCACCAACATGTACTCCGGTGCCGCGGTGATGGCAGGGGGAGTCACCAACACTTGCGGCGCCGCGGTGCTAGCGGGCGGAGTCACGAACACGTAGTTCGCCTGATTCGTCGGCGCCGCGTTGTTCGAGTGGCTGCTGACCATGCTTGGAATCGGGCACGGCCCTACTCGACCACCCGCACTCCAGTTCGCTATTGACTCCACCAAGGTAGGCAGGAAGGACGTAAGGCTGATTGCCAGGTTTTCTTGGACGATCTGCGGGATCCGCGCCACTTGTGCCTTAAGTTCTTGAACCTCTCTGTTTTCCTCCTCGCTCCTTCCCGACGGCGCCACATGCGTCCTCGGCGGTGGACCAAAATGATCCACCCAATTCTTACCCCCGAGGCCGGCCAGACGGCCAGCCGACAACGGCTTCTTCGTAACCGGCTCTATTTTCTTGGCCCGGTTCATCGCCCTGTTAAAAGGGTTATCCCACCGGGTGGCCGCCGTCGACCCCTGGGATGAGGAACCCTGGGATCCATGACTAGCAACAATTTCCTCCTCCTGCAGAAGAAGTAACAGTGAATCATTTAGATCATCGATTAGATTGCAATCGTGTTGATCACCGGTAATTAGATTATACTTACCACAATTTCCTCGAATTCCTTCACCGCAGGATCCGCGGTGAGTTGTTTGGTTTTTGGGTCCACATGGTAACGGGCCCTGATGAAGTTTCGAACCTGCCCGGGTTCGAATTTAGCAAAGGGGTTTTCTATCCCCTTGGATCTATACTCTTCATCCTCCTTATTCCATTTGGCCTCCGCGGTTCTGTATCCACCAGATCCGAGATGGTGATGACCTATATTCATCGCCTGCAGCGCCTTTCCCCTATTACTATTGGCCAGGGCTCTTTCGGATTCACACCTCTCCTTGAACTCCCGGAACTGATCTTCGGTGATCTGCGGGTCAATCTTCTGGATCTCCTCGAGACTTTTGCCTTCTTTATAGATCTTCTTCTTTATCCGGGTTCTCCAGCTGGCCAGGGCGGTGCTCATCTTTGTGAGGGCGGATTTGTTTACTTCGTTCCCATGATAATTTGTGTTCTGATACTTAGCGGGGAACTTGTATCTGGCGTGCACCTTCTCGAAGAGGAGTGTGCGCAAGTGGCCAGTATCTTTATGCCGGAGATTCTCGGTGTTGATCGAGATGGTTGTCCGGGTGATCGCCGCCACTTTCCCACCGTACCCTTTGACGACAAGGGCGGGCTCCAAAGGAACCCATGTTGGGCTCACTTCGGTAATTTCCTCCCTGACCGTGCCGACCGTGTTCGGGCGCCGGTCCTTTGGCTTCTTCTTCTTAGGAGGGTTGCTACCACTCCCTGTGCCCTCGCCGCCATCAGTGGTTTCATCGTCCGCCGTTCCTTCGGCTTCTTCCTCCGCGTCTTCCATCTCATCATCCTCGCTCTCCGAAGGATGGTATTCTTCATCGTTTTCTAGCCGCTGGGCCGCCTCCCAGAATGTCAATTGTTTATTCGGAGGTCTGAGTTCTCCTTCAGCGCGGATGCGCTTAGAACATCCAGCCTCGTCGTTGTCACACATATTTGCACTAATAAAAAACAAATAATTGGTTAAATGCACGGAAAAATCCGGCATGACCTTTGCTAATTTTCTTAAACTAGGAGTGCCCGATTTCTGCCGAAACGGAAGTTAATCAACATTCCGGCAAAAATCGGGACTCATTTCATACAAGAACCTGCATACACACATAATAAAGTTCTTCATATACAAGCACAAGCACAATTTCAAGTGCTACAATTATATCACCACAGATTATATCAACTGTCATTGACAACAAGTATGACAGCAAGTATATGACAGCAAGTATGACAACAAATATGACAACAAGTATATGATAGCATCCAGTCCATTCTAATTTTATTAATAAGAAAATACTGCAGGCCATTCTATTAAGTAAAAAATGTACAAAAGCTATCTTAGTCAAATAAAAGCTGAAACAATGGATGCACATAGGAGAAGTTTATATTACTGAGCACTAGTTGGTTTAACTATCAATTTATTTCTGCAATCAGAGCACAGCTAGATATGAACATTACTAGAATCCTAGATAAAATTAGGTCCACAAGTGAGAAAGGACAACAACAACAACAACATGGAGAACCAAATTAACAGAGAACTTTCAGATGCTAAAGTGAGCTACTGTCCAAGCTTGGCAAGAAAATTGTATAAGTCAATCAGAACAAGCCTGAAACAATTCAATGTTTCTAAGCAGTTCAGATGCTAATCAAGATTGACATCTAGCTACACGATAACTAAACAAACAAATCACAATTAACTAAACATCATTATATTCCAGATTGGCAACATTGATTAACTACAAAACCCTATTGACTTGATCAACATGGTATCTCCTGGAGCACAACACTGAAACATTAAGTAAATCTCAACAGAAAAAAACTTACTGATTAGCATCCCAAAATTTTACAAAACACCAAACATGTTTGTCTAAATAGGCCGCAGATGCTACACAGATGCCATTATAAGCTAGACTAGAAGATGTAGATAAATCTGAAAATTTTAATCTGCGTGTAGGCAAATCAGAACAAGCCTGAAACAATTCAATGTTTCTAAGCAGTTCAGATGCTAATCAAGATTGACATCTAGCTACACGATAACTAAACAAACAAATCACAATTAACTAAACATCATTATATTCCAGATTGGCAACATTGATTAACTACAAAACCCTATTGACTTGATCAACATGATATCTCCTGGAGCACAACACTGAAACATTAAGTAAATCTCAACAGAAAAAAACTTACTGATTAGCATCCCAAAATTTTACAAAACACCAAACATGTTTGTCTAAATAGGCCGCAGATGCTACACAGATGCCATTATAAGCTAGACTAGAAGATGTAGACAAATCTGAAAATTTTAATCTGCGTGTAGGCTTGGAATCCGACGAACAAAGCGAATCTAGAACAACCTGTGAACCTAGGACCGGCGTCAATCGCGTCAATCCCGGCGATTGACTGTTGTGCTTAGCCTACCAGTAGCCTACCCAGATTGGCCTAGCAATCTGGCTTGGTTCAGAGGCAGACCCCCATCGGGGAGATAGAGGGGGAGAGAGGGAGAGAGGGAGAGAGGGAGAGACAGGGGAGGGAGAGAGGGAGAGACAGGGGAGGGGCTACCTATGACGGGCGGACGACGGGCGAACGACGACGGGCGGCGGTGCGATCCTCCTCCTCCACAAGCGGCGGGCCTCCTCCTCCTCCACGGAGCCTCCTCCTCCACAAGCGTGGGCCTCCTCCTCCTCGAGAGCGCAGCGCGGTGGCGGGCCTCCTCCTCCTCCTCGAGAGCACAGTGCAGCGCGGCGGTGGCGATCTGTGTGCGTGTGGTGTCTGTCAGATGCAGCGACGCGGCTTCGCGGTGTGCGTGTGGTGTCTGTGAGATGGAGCGATTGACTAGCGTCCAACCGTAGCGCACTTGGCCAGGGTGCGCTACGCCTATGTGTGTTGGACTACCAGATAAGAGGGCGGCCATCCCTTCTGTTAGCACTAGTACTGTCATAGCCCATTGGTTCTGCCCCTTAGCTCTATTCTAAACTATGAGCACCCAGGTTCGAATCCTGGTGCTCCACTTTTTTATTTTTATTTTAAAAATACTTTTAAATGTTCCAAAAAATGTCCAAAAGTGGTGATTTATGCCATACAAGTTTTGTTTTGTTTTTAAAATACTTTTAAATATTCCAAAAATGCCAAAAAGTAGTGATATATGTCATAAAAGTGTTACAAATATGATTCAAAGTATAACTAAATTTCATAATAATTTGTCCATGAATATTACAATCTTTTTCGACCACGCGTTTACAATATTTTTTGAGCTAGCGTTTTACAATCTTTTTTCCCTTCTTTGTCGCGGTTGAATAATTTAGCCCCGGCACTTTAATGTTTCTTCTTTCGAACGGGCTACCTTTTTTGGGTAGGGTTGTCCTTTTTCTTCTTGTGATGTATGTTGCTGCATCGTAGTCGTCGTCATCTTCAATCTTTGGATCGCCGTACTGGTCGAAGTCTTGCTCATTGGCGACTCCATCCATTCCGATGATGTTCCTTTTTCCTCTCCTCACGACAACACGGCTAGGCTTTGTCGGGTCGGTAATGAAAAAACATTGGTCCACTTTGGTAGCCAGTACCCACGGTTCATTTTTCGCGGCCACGTTTGCACCGGCGGCCTTGGATTTGGCTGCTTCGGGTATAACCATGGTTGTGAAATACCGGTCTTCTCTTTCGACGCTCTTTGCCCATCTGACACGGAACATCGGCACCTTTTCTCCACAGTAGTCGAGCTCCCAGATCTCCTCGATTCTTCCGTAGAATCTTTCCTTCATGTTGTCATCGGTGTAGAATTCCGACGTTACGCCTGAGTTCTGATAATCACACTTGTTGTCCTTTTCCTCCGTGTAGAATGTGTAGCCGTTGATATCATACGCCTGATAGGTCACCAGGTTTTGCATCGGTCCCTGCGACAAGGTGAATATGATCTTTTCCGTGTCAGAAGAATGCGAGCGCGGGGGATTATCAAGGAGCGTCTGCCTAAACCAACGCGTGAAATCTGAGTTGTGCTCTTTGATTATTTCTCCCTGCGTCCTGTGTATGCCCCGGTCACTGTACTTCTTCTCGATTAACCTTTTGTGCTTCTGTACCCAAGGATCGACTAGTTCTAAATGCTGTAGCGCACGAGGTTTGCTCGATCAAAGTCTGCGCGTCGAAAATCGAAGTCTGCATGCAGTATGCGACGACCCTCTCGGTGACCAGATCCGTCGAGCTAGACAAGGTGTCTGTTGACGGGAAGACCGACAGGGTTCTCGATGTCTAGATAATTCGTGCAGAAAGAGATGCACTCTTCGGCCAGAAATCCCTTGGCTATGCTTCCATCTGGACGGGACCTGTTGCGAACGTATCCTTTGATGTGTCCGTTCATCCTTTCGAACGCCATCATGCTGCGGAGAAACATCGGCCCGAGTTGTACGATGTCCTCCACGACATGGACCAGCAGATGCACCATAATGTCGAAGAATGCGGGTGGGAAGTAGACCTCAAGCTCACATAGTATCACCACGATCTCCTCCTGTAGCCTTCCGAGCTGATTCAAGCCAATCGACTTCCTAGAGATGACGTCGAAAAACTTGCATAGGCCAAATAACGTTTCACGGACGTGCTCGTCCATTATCCCTCTTAGTGCGACCGGAAGTACCTGCGTCATTAGCACGGCACAGTCGTGAGACTTCATGCCACTGAACCTCTGCTTCGCCTCGTCTAGGTATCTGCTTATCTTGCCCGCGTAGCCGTAAGGAAATTTGACTCCTAGAAGGCACTTGAAAAACTGTTTGATCTCATCTTGGCTTAGAGTGAAGCAAGAAGGAGGGCAGTAATATTCGTTCTTATTGAACTTTTTACCCTTCCGACGACCTTGTGTCGTCTCCGACTCATGATCATCGTCATCTTCCTGATCATCAGGAGTAGTGCGTCCTCCGTGAAGCTCCTTCCGGATACCCAAGCATATCAGGTCGTGCCTTGCTTTCGGACCATCTTTCGTCCTATCTGGCATGTTGATTATGGTGGCGACCAGACTCTCGCACACGTTTTTCGTGATATGCATGATGTCGAGGCTATGAGGCGTGCGGAGAAACTTCCAGTATGGCAACTCCCAGAAAACAGACCTTGTTTTCCATACCTTCATCAGCGGCTTGTCTTGTTGCTGCCTCTTTCGCTTCTTTCCAGGCTTAGGACAATCTTTCCAGTTTTTCAGCAACTCTTCCACTTCTTCGCTGCTCCTACGCTCTGGGATTCCTCGGGTCTCTGATTTGCCATCGAACAGGTCTCCACGTTTTCTCCATGGATCATTCTTGCCGAGCCACCTCCGATGCGCCATGAACACGGTTTTCGATGACCCTGGATCTTTCTCTAGTTGGAGATAGCTTGTGTTATCCATGCACCTAACGCATGCGTAGAATACTTGGATAACCTGCCCCGAGATATACCCGCAACCTGGATAGTCTTGCACCGTAGTGACCAACGCGGCTCTCATAGTGAAATAATCTTGTGCGACGGCGTCGTAAGTATTGGCTCCAGATTCCCATAACGTGGCTAGCTCCTCTTTCAACAACCCGAGATACAGATTGATGTCGGTACCAGGTTGTTTCGGCCCTTGAATTAGCATACTCATTTGTATGTACTTCTTCTTCATGCACAACCATGGAGGGAGGTTGTACATCCATACAAACACAGGCCAAGTGCTGTGTGTGCTGCTCTGGCTACCGAACGGATTGAGTCCATCGGTGCTCGCACCAAGCCTGATGTTCCTCGAATCTCCACCGAATTCTGGGAATTCGAGGTCCAATGCTTTCCACTGGCTAGCATCTGAAGGGTGCGTCAGCAGCTCATCCTTTTCGGGGTCATCATCATCTCCTGGCTTCTTCCTTTCCGCATGCCATCGCATGAGCTTCGCTTCCTTAGGGTCCGCGAAATAGCCCTGCAGACGAGGGGTGATAGGAAAGTACCATACCACTTTTCGAGGTGCTTTCTTCCCTTTCTTGTATCGACTCACGCCGCACACCGGACATATGGTTTTCTCCGCGTCCTCGCCCCGATAAATGATGCAATCGTTGATGCATACGTGATATCTAACGTGTGGTAGATCGAGAGGACAGACGATTTTCTTGGAATCCTCGATACTAGTTGGACATGTGTTCCCCTCCGGGAGACGATCGTGCCAGAATGCCATCATATCGTCGAAGCTTGCGTCGCTCAATTTGTGCTTTGCCTTCATCTCCATAGCCTTGAGCGTTACATTCAACCGGGTATCATCGGGCATGCATCCTTCATACAATGGAGTAACCGCGTCTTTCTCAAGTTGCGCAAGCTTGGCTTTCTCTCTAGCGGCAGCCCTGGCGTTACTCGTCTGCTTGAGAAGCAGCTCTTGCACATAAGGGTCCCGCACCCAGCCTGACGTTGTTCCATCGTTGTCTGCTCCTCCGGCATCTAGATCATCATCATCCCGGTCTGCTTCCGTACCTTCACCATCTCCAGGAGCCTCTTCATCATCTCGCCCGTTCTCGCCGTGATGATGATCATCGTCATGTTGGCCACCTTCTTCACCGTCTCCATCATCTACGCCATCGCTTATCCAACGAGTGTATCCATCCATGAAACCATGGCGGAGCAGGTGCGCCTGCAGATTCCCGGAATCTGGGTCGATCACCCAGTTGAGTTTGCATCTTCTGTACGGACATCTTATATCTGTCTTGTTATTTCGTATCATGTCGGCCGTCGCACATTTCAAAAATCTAGCCACAATGCCTTCGCTCATTATGCGGACCATTTTTGCCTGCACGATGTACACGGTACAATTTTGAAGTCTATTAGAACCACATAATGAATGCATGCATGCAATGGTCGATAGAAAATTTCGGCATGACCTATCCTAAAATTAGGACCTTTGCGAAATGCCAAAGTCTTGCCAAAATGGAAATGAATCAACATTTTGGCAAAACAAATGGCAACTTGTTCACATACAAACACAAGAGAGAGAGAGAGACCGATCCATACACACATGAACATATCATTATCCTCTCCATACAAACATGCATGAGCATCATCGATACTCTCCATATACACACACATATGACCATCGATCCTGTCCACACATACACACATCATGAGCATCGATCATCTACATACATATGAGCACATGCATCATCCATATATATACACATGAACACATCCTTACATGGACAACTTACCGAGATGAGAGACCGATCGCGAGAAAGATGGAAAGGAGAGGTGCGCGCGTCGACCGGAGACGGATAGATGAGAGACCGGAGACCTCCTCTATTACTTATGTAACATCCAAAGCAAGTTTTACATGCTAAAAATGGTGAATGTATGGAGAAATTGAGGTGGGAAGGAGAAGATCCCGACTAGATCTAAGGAGGAAGAAGAAGGGGAAAGTGAAGTGTGGGTGGTGGATGTGTGGGCACACATGTGCACATAAAGTGCTGTCCTAAAAGAATCGAAACATCTGTGGCGCACACGGCCCCAGTGCGCCACAGGGAGTACAAACTTCTGTGGCGCACTAGGCGGAGTGCGCCACAGATGCTCCTAGTCCCTGTGGCGCACTAGGCGGAGTGCGCCACAGAAGTTTGTGGCCGTTTCAGAGCAGAGGTGGGCATGCGCTTAGTCGTAGCGCACCATGCACACGTGCGCCACAGATGACCCTAACAACCGTGGCGCACATGACTGTAGTGCGCTACAGAAGTTTGGCGTGTGGCCAACAGGGCCCTGGCCCACACACATCTGTGGCGCACTATGGTCATGTGCGCCACGGATGTTCTAGTTATTAGTAGGGCACTGCCCACAGGTGAGCCACGCCTGTTTTAGCCGTGGGGCACTTCAACCATGTGATCCACGGATGTGCTGATTACCTATAGCCGTTTTCCTAGTAGTGACGATTGGAACGCTTGTTTAGAAAAAAATAGCATGCCAAGTTGTTGCGATGGCACATGGAAGAACATAAGAAAGACGGGATGTTGAGGCACCCCGTTGATGGTCGACAGTGGATAAAACTCGAGAGAGACTTCCCGGACTTTGCTGGTGAAGCAAGAAACTTATGGTTTGGTCTAAGTACAGATGGCATGAATCTTTTTGGGGAGCAGAGCTGCAGTCACAGCACCTGGCCCGTCACTCTATGTATCTACAACCTTCCTCCTTGGTTGTGCATGAAGTGGAAGTTCGTTATGATGCCAGTGCTCATCCAAGGCCCGAAGCAACCCGGCAACGACATTGATGTGTACCTAAGGCCATTAGTTGATGAAATTTTACTGTTGTAGGCCGAACCGGGTTTAACTGTGTGTGGGATGAGCACAAACAGGATCCATTCGACCTACGCGTGTTACTGTTCGTAACCATCAATGATTAGCCTGCTCTTAGTAACATCTCAGGACATACGAACAAGGGATATAATGCATGCACACACTGTTTAGAGGAGACTGAAAGTATATATCTGGATAAATCTAGGAAGAATGTGTACCCGTACAATCGTCATTTTCTTCCACCCAGACACCCCTTAAGGGAAAAAAAGGCAAGCATTTTGATGGCGAGGCAGATCACTAGAAGAAGCCTGCCCCCCGTGCTGGTGCTGATGTATTTGGTATGGTCAAGGATTTAAATGTAATATTTGGAAAGGGTCCCGGAGGACAACCTGTTCCTAAAGACACCGACGGACGCGCACCCTTGTGGAAGAAGAAAGCTATATTTTGGGAGCTACCCTATTGGGAAGTCCATGAGGTCCGCTCTGCAATCGACGTGAAGCACCTGACGAAGAATCTTTGCGTGAATATTCTACGATTCTTGGGCTTGTATGGGAAGTCAAAAGATACAACGGAAGCACAGGAGGACCAGCAACGTCATAAAGGACGAGACGACAAGCATCCAGGGCAGTTTCAAGAGCCTGCCATCTACGCTCTTACCAAGGAAGAGAAGGAAATATTTTTTGAAGTCCTTTTCAGTATCAAGGTCCCGTCTGGATTCTCGTCTAACATACATGGAATAGTAAATATGAAAGATAAAAAATTCTAAAACCTAAAGTCCCATTACTTCCACGTGCTTATGACGCAATTGCTTTCGGTTGCATTGAGAGATTCTACTGGAAAATGTTCGGCTAGCCATTATGAAGGTATGTGCATTCCTCAATGCAATTTCTCAGAAGGTTATCGATCCAGAAAGTCTACCAGGGTTACATATTGATGTGGTCCAATGTATGGTCAGCTTCGAGTTGTTGTACCCTCCATCTTTATTCTATATTATGACACACCTCCTAGTTCACCTAGTCGAAGAGATTAGAATTATCGGTCCTGTGTTTCTACACAATATGTTCCCCTTCGAAAGGTTCATGGGAGCCTTAAATAAATATGTTCATAACCGTGCTAGGACAAAAGGAAGCATCTACATGGGATATGGAACAGAGGAGGTCATTGAGTTTTGTGTTGACTTTCTTCCTAACCTTAAGCCGATTGGTGTTCCTGAATCTCGGTATGAGGGGAGGCTGACTGGAAAAGGCACACTAGGAAGGAAAACAATGGTATGTATGGACATCTTTCAATAAAGCACGCTACATAGTTCTACACAATTCCACCTTGGTGGCTCCGTATATCGAGAAACACAAGATTATTGTACGCTCGGAAAACCCGGGGATGACTGACTCCTCGATTAAAGTGGAACACGAGGACACTTTCAGCAGTTGGTTGTAGAAGCATCTCAACACTATTGAAGATCAGCTGTACTTGTTGGCACGGTTACCATCTTCGACTATATGTACTTTCCAAGGGTACGAGATAAATGGTAATACATTTTACACGATCGCCCAAGATAAAAAGAGCACCAACCAAAACAGTGGTGTACGCTTTGATGCAACAGATGACAATGGGCAGAAGGACACATTATGGGTACATAGAGGAGATATGGGAACTTGAGTATGGACCTACTTTTAAGGTCCCTTTGTTTCGGTGCAAATGGTTCAAGATGATAGGAGGAGGTGTACATGTAGACGAAAAGTACGGCATAACAACAATGGATCTCAACAATCTTGCGTAAATGGATGAACCATTCGTCCTAGCCAACAATGTGGCTCAGGTTTTCTATGTGAAGGACATGTCTACAAAACCGAGAAAAATAAATCAGCAAAAGAATACATCGTCTGATGAGCCAAAGCGCCACATAGTTCTTTCAGGGAAAAGAAACATCGTGGGACTGGATGACAAGACAGATATGTCAGAAGATTATAATAAGTTCCATGAAATACCGCCCTTCAACGTGAAAACTGACCCAAGCCTCCCGTTAAATGATGAAGATTCTCCATGGCTACGGCGCAGAAAAAACAACAACACTAGATAGGGATGTTGGTGTAATATATTAAACCTTTTATGTAATCATATTGTTAAATGATGAAGGTTCTCCATGGCCATGATGGCCGCACTATAAATAGAGGTAAAGGGCAGGGCAGGATGGTCCAGGCAGCACCAATAATAGGGGTTGAACCTTTAGTCCCGGTTGGAGAAACCAACCGCGACTGAAGGGATTGCGGCAGGCTAGGCCAGGTAGCGCTAATAATAGGGGTTGAACCTTTAGTCCCGGTTGGATGAACCTTTAGTCCCGGTTGGAGACAGCAACCAGGACAAAACACGAGTGAGCGTTAATCATAGGGGTGAGTGTCGACATTATGTCGTAAGTGTCGACACTATGCCGAGCTGCTTGTACTATAAATAGGCCAGTCCTCCAGCCAGTTTGAGGCATCTCCAAGATCGATGGTTTTCGAGAGAAGGGACACCACTACGGCCAGTTTTAGGGAGATGCCGCCAGAGCCCAGTCCTCCGGCATCTCCAAGAAACTAGTCATAGAGGCACTCCCTAATATGTGAAATTAGGTTAGCTCCTAGGCATATTGATCTAGTTAGAGAAGTTACAAGCTGCAAGATGGTCTTCGAGATCAGGGACACCACTATGGCCGGTTTCAGGGAGATGCCGCCGGAGCCCAATCCTCCGGCATCTCCAAGAAACTGGTCATAGAGGCACTCCCTAATATGTGACCGCACGTGTTTGGAGATCAGATCTTCATGGTAAGTACGAATCGGAACTAAAGGTCCCCCTTTAGTCCCGGTCCAACCATAAAACGAGACTAACACTCAAGACATTTATTAATATTTAAAAACCGAGACTAAAGGCCCCCTTTAGTCCCGGTCCAGCCACAAACCAGGACTAACACTCAATACATTTATTAATATTAAAAACTGGGACTAGCTAACACTCAGGACTAAAGCCGCCCCCTTTAGTCATAATCATGCCTAGTCCTATAGTACATAGCTTCAGGGTCTTCTTTGTCATCGTCATCATCATTGTCATTGTCACCTGCCACTCCGGGGATCCTGAGCCCAACCATGGCATATACCGGGGGCACCTGCCACTCCGGCCTCAGATTCACGGCGGGCGGGTGGACTTGTGGGCACCGCAGGCGAGGATGGTCTCCCCTGGCGATGTAGCGCATCACACCTATGATAGTACAGTTCGCCCACCATAGACGGCGGCCGGCTTCATTGTGGTTCACCGGGGGCGGGTTATCACCATCGTACCAGGTGAGCTCCCTTTCCTTCCGGTTAGCGAAGAAGGCATTCCAGGTGTCATAGTTGTCGGGATCCCACTAGGGATCCATCCGCTTCTCCGGCGTGAGATCGTGGTAGAAGTGGTTGGTGATGGCTGCCTGTCGGGCGGAGCCTTGAGGCGCGGGAGGGACAGGAACACCTCCAACACTCAACATCCAGCCGGCGGGCGGCCGGTAGCCTGGTGGGCAAGGGTAGCTTGAGGCGCACAGCGCCTCCGTCTCCTGGAGGGTCAGAATGGCCAGTACGTGCTGTCCATTTCTGTGAGAGAGGAAGGTGTGGATGTGTGCATAACCATGGCGCGGTCGGCCTATATATAAATGGAAAGGGCGGGAAAATATGTCGGGATGCAGTGGAAAATGGCGGGAAATATCTTTAGACCCTATCAGTGGCTACAACTAGGACTAAAAGCTCGGTTCAGAAGAAAGGACGGAAAAACTTGGCTGGAAGGAGTGAGAAATGGCGGGAAAAATCTTTAGTCCCTGTTAGTGGATACAACCGGGACTAAAGCTCATTCAGAAAATGGATTTGGATTCATTATTCAAATTCAAGAACTTTTCATGTTGAAAGTTTAGTGAGATTCAAAAATATGCAAAAAAAAAATAGTTAATGCATTTTTAAATTGATAATGGCAAAATGGTTAATAATTTGACTATTTAAAATAATTATTTGATAAAACAGAAAATGGATTTGGATTAATTGTTCAAATTCAAGAACTTTTCATGTTGAAAGTTTAGTGAGATTCAAAAATATGAAAAAAATAATAGTTAATGTATTTTTTAATTGATAATGGAAAAATGGTTAATAATTTGACTATTTAAAATAATTATTTGATAAAACAGAAAATGGATTTGGATTAATTATTCAAATTCAAGAACTTTTTATGTTGAAAGTTTTGTCAAATTCACAAGTATGCAAAAAATAATAGTTAATGCATTTTTAAATTGATAATGGCAAAATGGTTAATAATTTGACTATTTAATATAATTATTTGATAAAACAGAAAATTTATTTGGATTAATTATTCAAATGCAAGAACTTTTCATGTTGAAAGTTTTGTCAAATTCACACGGATTCAAAAAAGTATAATTTAAATGTTTTAAATGATATTTTTGAAAATTTGAAAAAAAAAGCACACGCGCGCTGGGGTTTTTGGCCCAGCACGCGCAAATTTGGGCCTTTAGTGCCGGCCCAGTTTACCAGCCGGGACTAAAGGTCTAGCCCCAGCACGAGAAAAACGAAACGCACCCCTCTAGTCCCGGTGCGTGGCACTAGCCAGGACTAGAGACCCCTCTTTAGTCCCGGCCGGTGCCACGCATCGGGACTAATGGGGGGCTGTATAAATTGAGGCCTTCTCCCCCGTTGCGTTCCAAGCACCGGGAGAAGTGGAGGCCAGACGAACAGAGCATCACCGCCAGGCTGCCGGATTTTTGATCGACGACGCCACAGGGCCTCCGCCCACACCTTGCCTCCACCCTCCACGCCGGCCTCCCCGTATCTCTCTGTCGCCCCCGTGTCGGCGACGACCCACGGGCGCCCCACCTCCGCCACCGGCGCTGCCAACTCCCCCACCACCGGCCACCGCCCCCTCCACCGGCCACCACCGCCGGCTGCGCCACCGCCCGTCGTCGGCCTCCTCATCAATATAGGTAAGTACTTAAGGTTATAGGGTTAGTATTAGTATTAGTATATTATAGGATTATAGGGTTAGGTGAGTATTAGTGTTAGGATTTTTAGGATTATAGGGTTAATATTATAGGATTAATATTATAGGATTATAGGGTTCATATTATATGATTAGTGTTAGGATTAGTATTAGTACTTAATGTATAGCTTAGGATTTTTTAGTTTAATGTATAGTTTAGGATTATAGTTTAATATTATAAGTTATGTTTATTATAGGGTTTAATATTGTCATATAATAGTGTAATATAGTAATTTCATTTTAAGAACCTCTTTGTAACCGGAGTTAGAGTTAGGGTTAGGGTGTTGGTGCTCGGTGGTGACCGGTGGTGGTTCTCGCGGGAAGCCGCTTAGTCGCTCGCCTCTCCCATGGCGACCATCACCGGCCACCGCCATCGCACCTCCGGGGTTAGGGTTAGGGTGGTGGTTCTCGCGGGAAGCCGCTTAGTCGCCCGCCACTCCCGCGGCCACCATCACCGGCCACCGCCCACCGCACCTCCGGGTTTAGGGGTTTAGGTTTTATTTTGTTAAGTTCAAATAAATATTGTGTTCATTTTGCAGGAACTATGGATCCACCTAGTCCCCTAGTCCACAGAGACCTAGATTCGGATAACTTGCTCGAGGATATGATTCACGATGCCGATGAGGGATCTCCCTCGAGGTATCTGAACTCATCCGGTGAGGGAGAGGAGACCAACAGACAAGAGTAAGAAGCCCATGGACGCGTAACGCAGATCGACGAGGTATATATATATATGATGTCCGATGATCGTCACTAGATGTACCTAGTTGTATATATATAATGTTGACGAATGTTTCTTCTCTTAGGCCTCTACATCGAGCAAGAAAACCAAGCGCGGCCCAGCCAAAAAGTTGCCCCTTGGTACTGTTTATGAAATTACAGAGGTTTCAGGAGATGGCGAACCATTGGAACCAAAGAAAACAAAACAACTATTTGTACAACAATGCGGAGTTGTTGCTAGAAATCGCACCTCGATCATAGTTCGGGAGTGAAATAATCCCAAAGAGGCGGAATGGAGTGATGTGTATATCGACGATAGGTTCAACGATTAACATTTTAATAACCTAATGGGACAGTTCAAGCTGCCAGAATGTGACACTAAAGAAGAGACTGCTAAAATGAGAGAGAAAGTCAAGCAGTTCGCACTAAATAAGATGGCCGAACTATTCAAGAACTGGAAGAAGTCATTATGGCAATAGTATCAGAAGGACAAGAAAAGCCCATTATTCGAAGGCAATCTAGCGAAGCAGCAGCCTTACTAGGATGCATTTGTGTTGTATAGGAGGTCAGGAGTTGCATAGGAAAAGTCAGAAAAAAATAAGATAAATGCTGCGAAGAAGAAATATCACCATAAATTGGGGCCAGGGGGCTACGCGGCTGCCATGCCTAAGTGGGATGCAAAATATAAAGAGCTTCATAATAAAGAGATCATTCCAGAACCAATTCGCGAAGAATGGGATTTGAGGGCAAGAAATTGGTTCCTTGGGCATGGGAGTACATATGACGAACTTACAGGGGGCCTTGTTTGCAGTGACAGGATAAAGGTACCGAGGACTGCATGGCTAAAAGTGGTCAAAGATATTAAAGATGGAATAAAAAAGTTTCATCCCGATAGAGAGAATGACTTGCTGACCTTGGTCCTCGGGAATCGCGAACATACAGGACGAGTCCGAGGCTTTGACGGGAGTTTCACGTGGGATACTAGGTTTCCTAAGGACCAAGGTATCTATAGAAGCCGAGCAAGAGCAAAGAAACGACGGGAGGAGGAGGAGGCAGACAAGTTCAAGCAGCTGCTGGGAAGACTTGACAAGTAGCAGCACCAGATCGACGAACTTAGAGGAATAACGTGCTTGCAGCAATATCCTCCACTCGATATTACCTCCAACCCATCTCAGCGGAGAAGCAGCGTCGCTGAATCGGAGGTCCCTTCTAACTATGCATCCTATACTACAGATGGCGGTCTCGGCTACCCCGTGGATGGAATTAAGGAGCAGATACCATGTGAGCTCCATAAAAAACTGAAGAACGTATCTGTGAAGGTGGCGGTCGGATCAGCTTTGCCTTGTCCGCCTGAAGCACGTTGGCATGGCCGTGAGATTCCAACTTGCTATGCTAATGTCGGGGTGGATCAAATCGTAAAGGAGTGGGAGTCAATGGAGCTTGACATCCATGGTCCTGAAGGTGAGATCACACTGGGAGAAGTACTTGGTGGGATCATTCTCTGGGAAAAGAACAACATACGGTTTACAGGCTCGGCTCCAAGGATAACACTACCGCCTCCGAGTCGTCGCAGGTCTCCTTCACCTCTACCTCCACCTCCGTCACCTCCAAGAAGCCCACCCCATGATGACTACGAACACCACATCCCGAGTCCATCTCGATTTCCGCCGCAGGCTCAGAAGTCTTCGCTGCCCACTAAGGACAATAAGCAGAAGCGTGCCCCGTCAGTGAGTACTAAGGGACGCGGCAGCCCAAAACAGAAAATGTCGCCCCTCCCAACAGTGCCTCATCAGAATATTCCCATTAGAAATTACGATCGTACTGATGCGGAATCTGTAGCGATATCAAGGGCCGAAGTGGTGGCGCATTTTGAGAAGAAGAAACCCGGGCCCGCTCCGGTATACACCGAGAAGCAAAACGCATATGCACTTGATTTTCTAAACACCCCATCGCAATATGAGTTGCACCATAAGGCAGATGACTATCTACGCACATTTCAGAAAGAAGTGGCGAAGAGGAAATCAAGTAAATCAAGCAAATCAAGTGCAAGCGGTAAAAAATAAGCAAGCACAGGTGCAAGCGGGACCAAAAATGCAATCAGTAAAAAATCAGACATTGCCCTTCTCGGACAACAGGTAAAACAAACGATCGCACCCCTCAAGGTGGTTTCACAAAACGTTCCACTCCTTGCACAACAGCTACTTGATATGTCGATAGCTGCGGAGTTGGCGGCCAACATGGAAATTACACTTGATGTACTGTTAGGCCCCCAACTCGACCATCTATCCAAGATACGACTAGCCCCTAAATATGTCGCAGGTGAGGATTTTGTCAGCAAAGAGAGGCCGAGAGAACTGCCAACACAAATGTGGAATCTCCATCAATAGTACTCGGCGGTCATGAAGTAGGTGAGAATAATGATCGTAGCCCAAGTTCCACAAGAGTACTATTTCAGACCCGAAGAGGTACATATTGAGTTTCTAGAACCATTCGAGTTATACCATCTCGACGCCCTAGACAAATCCATCCTCAGCTGCTATTGTCTGTAAGTTATTGAATTCATTGTCTACATGTTCAGTTTTAAGTTGTTCAGTTCAGAACATGTGATTATCCTTATTATGCATAATGAAGATCCTAGAATGTAAAAGAAAAAGAATCTACAATATTGGGTTCATTGACCCAGATAAAGTGCATATAGCCACGCTAACGAATAAACCCGAGGAGACGGAGGGAAACCTTCTAAGGTTTCTAATGGAGCAAAATTTCTCGGACCACATATTGTTTCCTTAAAATTTCAGGTGAGGGTCTTACTCTGTTGTACACATTCACTTTTGATTAGTCGATGCTAATAAGTTTAACTAATGTATATATAAATGTTTGCAGCTTCCACTGGGTTGATGTATATATAAATATTCTGCTAGACATTCAACTTGATAAGGGAAGAGTTGATGTCATGGACCCATCAAAGAAAAACCTGGAAGATTTTCGCAGCATGCAGGACATCCTCCAGAAGTAAGTTTCGCGCTATATCAGTATCTTTCGTTTATTTACCGATATATCAGGTAATGAATAACCCATTCATTCATTCATTTTCTTCATCGGGCAGGGTTTGGATCCGGTTCAAGCGTGAGGTTACGGGTGTATTTAGTGAGAAGCTGACGTTTAAGGCGGTCTCGGTAAGTAGCACGTGATATGTCCGCGTATCTCTTTACTTCTAGTTTCAATACAATGATGATGCTCTAGATTACTATTTTGATTGAATTCTATTCTCGTAAAGTGCATGAGGCAGCCACGGGGATCGAATCTATGTGGATTCTACGTTTGCGAGTTCATTCGCACGTTTATCACCAAACACAACGATTATAGTGTCGACGTAATCAATGCATTCACACCATCATTTTATTGCCGTCACCTTTTGTTATCATGATTGATACATATTGATCTCCTTTTTCTTATATATAGTTTGAGAGAATGCGGGATCAACTACTACCAGAGCAACGCGTACTAGCAATTGCGGAGGAGCTGGCGGGATTTAATTTCAAAGAGATCATAGACGATGCCGGAGAATTTAGTGTGAATAGACGCTACTGATCTCCATGTAATCGAACTATTTTGTGCTCTAGTCCCGGTATTCTGTGATCTCCATGTAACTATGTACATTGTATATATTTCTATGCTCGATTTCTAATACAAGTAATATTATATATATGCAAGAACGTGTACGATATGTGGTAGTGTAAAAATATTAAAAACCATTTTAAAATGAAAAAAAAACAATACAAAATGAATTCTCTGTCGTGGCTGAGAAAGGGCACAAAATCCTGCCGTGGCAGAGAAATCACTAGTCCAAGGTAATGCTCTGCCGCGGCAGAGAAAAGGCGCAAAATGCTATCGCGGCAGAGACCCACTAGTACCGGCCTGTGGCACCAACCGGGACTAGTGGGGGTGCACCTTGGGCTCGCAGGGGCAGCCACGTGGGCACCCACTAGTCCCGGCTGGTAACTGGGCCGGGACTAGTGTTGGGCCTCTAGTCGAGGTTCAAAAACCGGGACAAGAGGCCCTTACGGCCCGGGACTAGAGGCTCTCTCTCCACTAGTGATAGTTAGATGACTCACATATCGGGCTATATGCCAAAGTAATGTAGCTATTGCCTTTAGGTGAGGGATATGTGTTAAACTCATACGGAGTTATGGTTTATTGTTGCACCATTTTGATGGCCTCCGTTTTATAGATAACGACCGTACCAAAAGATTCTCGCTATAAATCCCACGAAAAAATCCACCGTAACACATGTGAGCTGCCGATAGACTAGTACCTAAAGTCCTCAACAGAATTGTTAAGTCGCCATGCATGAAAACAAGAGCTTTCCAACTAGCAAGAACGCCGAGAGCGAAGTTGACGAGGAATTCTATCCACTAGTTCGTAGATACAAGGACGGACGCATAGAATGGTTCATCAGTTCATTCGTGCCGCCGTCTAAGGACCAGGTCACCAACTGCGGTGTGGCAACGAGGGACATCGTCATCGACCAAGACGCTGGCATGTCTGCACGCATGTTTCTTCCCTCACAGGCTGCCACGACGGGCATGAGTCTTCCCCTAGTGCTGTATCTGCATGGTGGCTCCTTCTGCACAGATAGCGCGTTCTCTCGAACGTATCACCGCTAGGTGTCCTCTCTCCCGGCATGCTCTGGCGCGCTAGTCGTGCCCGTAGAGTACCGCCTGGCACCAGAGTATCCCATTCCAACGGCTTATGATGACACATGGGTCGTGTTTCGGTGGATGGCCTCCTTTTCTGATCCTTGGCTCGCCGACTATGCAGACCCTGAGCAAATATTCCTAGCCGGTGACAGTGCCGATGGCAGCATCTTATACAACATGGCCTTACGCGCTGTACAGGATGACCACATGATGGATATCGAGGGGTTGATCATGGTGCACCCATTCTTCTGGGGCATTGAGCGGCTACCTTCCGAGGAAGTCTCCGATGGTGCCACGGTCGTGTTTCCACCACAGTGGTTGGACAGGTTGTGGCCGTTCATGACGGCGGGCAAACCTAGTAATGACGACCCCCAGGTAGATCCTCCTGATGAGAATATTGCATGGATAACTTGCAGGCGCGCACTCGTGGCCGTGGCAGAGAAGGACACCTTGCAGGAACATGGGTTCTGGTTTGCTTCCCGCATGTGTGACTATGCGATGCTCCGATACAACATTATGATGGTGGAATCGGAGGGAGAGGACCGTGGATTCCACTTGTTCAGGACACTAAGTGCAACCTGTAAGAGGCTTATGACGAGCATAGTAGACTTCATACACAAGCGCAAAAACTTGCACTCGTCGGAGACGGGTGGATATGAGGGTGAAGTGGGCTGGACCCAACATATAGTAGGCGTTCCTACAAGGCCCTTTACCGATGTAATGGGTTACGGGATTAGCATGAAACGTTGGAGCGACAAAAGGTGTGCGACAACTCCTAGTAATAACTCAATAAACATTGCAAGGGAGGGAGTCTCTCGGACAGGTTATGGGGTATTCTCAAACCAAGTTCGGCCTAATACATATGGGGATCCATTGCCCATTATAATTCCAGGAAGCAATGTGACGATGTTCTTCTAGGAATGCCTAACAACCATGTTTTTAGCCAGCAAAATCAGTCCTCATGTTGATTTACAGAGTAGTATTGCGGCTAGTGTTTTCGTTCAACTAGTTGTGATATACGCACTAGTGCACACGGTGGCCTCTAACACCGGTTCGAAAGGCCCTCTTGCAGCGGTTATAGAACCGCTGTTGGGGGTTCAATGTTAGAGGCCTCCCCTTTACAGCGGTTCTTATACGAACCGTTGTTAAAGGGTGGTGCACGTGGGGCTGCCGTAGCGCTCAGCCCCCCCTTTAACACCGGTTCATAACATGAACCGGTGTTAAAGGTTCTCTGCCGCGGCTGGAAAACGGCATAAATCTCTGCCACGGTAGGAAAACGGCATAAATCTCTGCCGCGGTAGAGTTCTGCCGCCGCCCCACTCCGGGCGGATTTCTGCAGCGCGGTGGGGACGGGGAGGGGGGAGGGGGAATCGATCCGGAGAGGTATACACATACATCGACGGTACATAGGAGTACATGAATAATTAAGCAACTATTATTATACACAAACATCGTCATTGTGGTATTCTCCGTACACGTTGAAGCATCAAGTACAAGACAAACACGTTCAAGCATATATACAATATAACATCTCCGTACACGTTCATTTTGGTGGATATCTAAAGAGTTCTCCGCCAGGCGTGACGACCTCATCAAGTATGAACCCCGCCAATTCCTCTTGAATGGCTCGTATGCGGTCAAATGGTAGGAGTTGGTCCCGCATCTGTTCGATCTAAATATATATGAAGACTGGGTCAATATATATATAAGAATAAAACTCAACACAACTGATGGTAATAAAATAATGTTGTGTACTTTGTTTACTTACTCTAAGTTGTTCTAGTGCGGCTTGGCACGTCGCACATATCGTGTTGCGAATGAACTCGTAAACATAGTATCCACATAAGTTATTGCCGGGTCCCTGATGCACGCACCTTACGAGAATAGAGAGTTCAATCAAAATAATAATCAATAAAGCATGATATAATGGAATTGGAAGCAGAATCAAAGAGATACGCAGACCTAGCTGGCTAGTATTACTTACATTTTGTTCTACAAATTTTAGTTCTTCTGACGATTCACCCACGGCCCTGCCCGTGAACCTTTTCCAAACCCTGTCCGGCAAAGAAAATGGATAAAGGAGATTACTTATTGTCACGAAAGTTGCCGATCTAGTGCGATAATATGATTGAAATTACCTGTGGATCATCTCTTTAAAGTCTACAGATAGCTCTTTGTATTTTCGTAACGAGTCCATGACAAGGACTTTTCCCGCGTCAGGTTGAATGACTAGCAGAATAAAGTGGAACCTGCGCATGCATAACTCATCATCAGTTACACTTAACATCGAGTAAGTTGAAACATAATGTGTACAAGAGAGGGTAATAGTACTCACGAGAAGTTGTAAGGCAATAGTATTTACCTTTTGGTTTGTTGTCTCAGTAAAGACCTTAGCAAGAAATCTTCTGTTTGCCCGGGTCCATGGTTTACCACTTCTTCATGAACTCTAATTGGGGTCAATGAACCCAATGTCAAAAGGGCCTCTTTTCATACATTCCATAACCTTTTTCCTGCATAATAGTATATACATATATGGTGAGCATATATATACATGCAATTAATGAATTGAATGAGATGAGATAGAAATTACAGAAATAGTACTTACACAAAATAAAGGCTGATGGCATCTTTGTCGAGTTCCTTCCGATTGAATAGAAAAGGCAAGTCTTGAATGTTGAAGCTGATCTCGTCGTCTCCGCACAAGAAAATTTGATCTCTTATATGCATCGTGATCCATTCTTCCTTTCTCGTCTTGCAGAAATCAAGGTACCACTTATGCAATCTTCTCATCTTTGTTGGTAGATTCTTGAGATCCTCTTTCTTAACGATATTCTTCCCATCCTTCCATGGATGTATGGGGTTAAAATCTCCATTGGGCAAGTTGTCTCCCATGATGTTCAAGTATGCAATGTAGGTCATCCCCATATCATTGGCCTTTCTTTGTAGCTCTGTCTCGTCATCATTTACAGGAGGAGCTATCCGTGTGTCGAACACTTGGAGCGGGGCGCACGATTTGTTTTCCTGCTCTCCGAGCATGGGAACTGTTTTCTGGGGTGCCGTATGACTGATACTTTCAGACTCCTTCCGCCTTGCATCCCCCTTCATAATCTGGCGCTCGTAGTCTGGCACAAGTGGGGTTTCATGTTTCAAAAGATTATTGTAAAACTTCACCACCACCGCCAGATCTATTTTCTCCTTTGGCTCGGCCCGTCTAGGTGCAAAGAATTTCTTGACCTCTTCTTCCGAGATCCTCTTGGTCTCCTCGTCGCTGCGATTCGACGGTAATACTGGCAATGGCTTGGCGGAAGGCTGCGGGACATAGTTTCTTGAACTCTTTGGCGTACGGTTTCCTCCGGATTTCTTCGTGGCAGTGCTAGTGATGCTCTTCGTGGCAGTGATCTTCTGCTTACGCTGACGCGCAGGAGATGGCTGGCGCGCTGGAGATGGCTGACGCGCAGGAGATCGCTTGCGCGCTGAAGATGGCTGACGCAGGAGATGGCTGGCGCGCCGGAGATGGCTGCCGCGCAGGAGATGGTTGAAGCGCCGGAGACGATAGGGGAGTATTTTGATGACCCGGAGACGACTGAGGCGGGTCAGACTGCTGACGCTGCGGAGATGGCGGGGGTGCCAGTGGCTTCCAATTTGGAAGCACGCTGTGTTCCTTCTTCCAAAGAATGGTTGTTTTCACTGCAAATTTGAGTTGAGTTTCCCCTTCACCTGTAGCATGGTCAAGCTGTGCTTCCTCATAGTCCTTCACAACCTCATCCACCCTGACAATAGCATAGCCATCTGGAATCGGTCGGCAGTGGTAAGTTCCACCAGCTACAGGAGGTAATGTATAGCCGACCTCCACCTTAATGGATAAGCCCATTAATCATACACGCAGCTTAGCGTGTTTGCTCTCCATGATCTCATCCACGGGGTATCGAGGACCCCATGCTGCTTTTCCGCGCAGATTCTGGGCCGCCGACAGGTTCCAATGCAGGATCTTCATGCCGCTGACATGGGCCGGTAGCTTGCTGGCTCTTTTGTGCATTCACTTGCGACTGCATCGCCACAAGTGCATGTTCCATCTGTGTCATTCGGTATGTACGCTCTTTTTATTTTCTGCCGCGCCATCTGTAAGAGTCGCCCCACTCGGCAAACCCATCCTTCCATGTCATACCCCATGTGCCTCGTGCAAGTCCAGGGTGTTCTTTTTTTACCGATGGCGTGTGTCAGCTGGTCATTCTCTCTGTCGGGATGGAAGGTCCTGGCGGATGTTTCCTCGTATGTCGTGATGAGTTCACTGACGGGTTTGGCAAGGAGGGTTGGGAAGAAACACAATCCCGTTTCTGGGTCCAACCTTTCCCCGATTCCGTAGAACCAAGTCTTTGCATGTAGGTCCCACCCATGTGTCTGGGGTGTGATACCTCTATGGCCCAGGGCCTTCTCAGCTTCCTCCCACTTAGGCCTCTGAGATATGTAGCCACCTGACCCCGTCTTCTGGTGATATTCCTTCTTCTGAGCATTTAGCGTATTGGTTTCTGACCTCTTTATAGCTATATCACCTTCCTTGTACGCCACAAATTTGGGCCAGTGAGGTCTTATCTTCACATAATATACGTCTTCGAAATCTGGAGTCTCGTGAGCTTTGACAAATTTGTTCAATTTTGTCTTCCAGTTGCAGAAAGCTTCAGCCATCTTCTTTATAGTCCACTCTTTGACCTTTTCCTTTATAATCGGTTTATTTTCATCCTCCTCTGGCGGTAGGGTGAAATTTACCAACATTGAATTCCAAAGCATTTTTTGGATCTTTCATCGACAAAGGTACCATCACCCTTCTTTGGCTTATTCCAATATTCAATTATTGAAGTCTTTAATTTGATCAAGTGACACTTGTGACATTTTCGTCGGGATAATTAAAACTTCGTTCAAAGGCCAAAGAAGAACGATCCACTAAATTATTGGAATTTATACATATCGATGTATGTAGTCCATTATGTGTAGTCGTAAGCGATGGATTTGAACTTCATATGCTTTCTCCGGAAATTTGAGTGAATGTTCACTTAATGAGAAAGAAATATGAAATATTTGAAAACGTTCAAAGACTTTCAAGATGAAGTGAAAATCATTGTAACAAGAAAATAAATTGTTTATGATTTTATCATAAGGGATTTATTTGAGTTACAATTGTAACAAGAAAATAAATGAATTATGATTTTATCATAAAGGGATTTATTTAAGTTGTATGTTTAGAAAAACACCTAGATTTACATCTCCCAAAACACCATAGGAGTATGGAGTGTTGATATTTGTAATGAAACCTTGTTTGACATGGTTGTATCAAAGGTGTTATTTATAAAACTGCCATTATGTTCTAAAATATTAAAGCTTTAGAGACTACCGCTTTTACACTGAAAAGAGCTCCATCTTGATCCGTTGAAATGACACCATGGAAGTTATGGTTTGGGGTAAAACCCAAGTTATCATTTCTTAAATTTTGGTATGCTAAACATAAGTAAGATGTTTACAGCCAAAGTCGGATGAGCATGTCTTTGTAGGTTATTTCGAATAACAATTGGTTATTCCTCCATAACACCGAGGACAAAAGGGTTTGTTGCTTGAAATGTGAAGTTTCTTGAAAAAGGATTTTTTTGCAAAAGTTAAGTGGGAGGACAATAGAACTTTGATAAGGTTAACGAATCTTAGCTAAATGTGTTGAGTTGCGCAGCACCGGAAAATGTTCTGGAGGCATCCAGAACGCTCATAGCTCACGTGCCTCAATGGTTGTGGTCACGAAGGTCTAAGTTCCTATTGAACCAAGTCGGTCGGATAAACAATCAAATGCTGAGATTTGAGAGTAAATCATTATTGTTTGACAATGATGAACCGACTACATGCAAAGAAGTGATGATGGGCCCTGACTCCATCAAATGGCTTGAAGCCATGAAATCCGTGATAGTTCCATATACGAGAAATCAAGTTTTTCGAACTTGGAAGACCCTCCGGAAAGGTGTGAAAACCTATCGGTCGTATTTGGATATATAAATAAACAGACATGGATGTTTCACATCTATGAAATAGTCGACATGTCGTAAACTATTTTACGACAATGTTCAAGGAGTTGACTATGAAAATATTTGATCTTTCATAGCGATATTTAGTCTGGACGGATTAAAGTAGCAACCACTACATATAATTTGGTATATGGTAGTTGAATAAAAAAACAAAATTCTTCTTATAGAATGGTTACCTAGGACGTGTACAAGACACAGTCCAAAGGGTTTTTTTTAATTCAAAGGATGCTAAAAGGGCATGCAAACTTCAATGGTTGAAGTAAGCATCGTGAAGTTGGAATCTTCACCGTGATGAAAAAGGAGTTTTCATCTGGAGACAATGAAGATGCTTGCATTTGCAAGAAATTAAGTGGCAGCGCTAAGACATATTTCTAATACATTATGTGGACGACATCTTGTTGATTTGAAATGATGTATCTTTTATTGACAAAGGTTAAGAATTTCATTTCGATGAAAGACTTAGGCAAAACCCGAATATTTATCATGAATGTATATAGTGGATAGACTATGACACTAATATGGTTATGCCAAACGTATATATATGAGATATTGAAGGAGTTCAATATAGAAACGACAAGAAACGGTTCTTGTCGCATGGAAAGGAATTGAATCAAGATTCAAGTGTATCGACACTTGATAAGTGAAACAAGATTCAAGTTCTTTGACACTTGATGAGTGAAATCACAAGGATGTTTTGATCAATCGTACCATGATATGTACACATCCAGATATGTCCTATGCTCTAAGTGTGATGAGCATATACCAGAATGAATCATAAAATGATCATTGGACGATAGTGAGGATATTCTTATGATCTTTTTGAATAACTAAGAATATAGTTGTGTAGAGGTGGCAAACAATTACAAGTAGTTCATTGTAAAGCATTACGTTGATACTAGTTTTGTCACAAGATACAAATTAAGTTTATCTCAATTCAAACTATGGGTGGCACAATGTAATGGAAAGGAGATTCCATGATGGATTTGGATGAATCCCAAAGTTAAGACATTGTGACGAATACTACAACAATAGGCTAACTATATGACTGCTATAGTAGCACCAAAGGAGGGAATTTGTGTCAAGTAGTTTGTTATCAAACTAAGGTGTGGTTCGCAACGGGCTAACACTAAAGATATATTGTACGACAATAGTATCGACATATTTTAACTCCAAGACCAAATTTATACAAAGCCATCTCGTTACAGAATGAGTGATGCATGGAGACGCAAAGACACGCAAATACATGCGGACCTGAAAGCGTCATATCCATAGATTATTATAACCACTTGCAATTGCGTATATGGAACACCAGAAAGCCATAGGTGTTCAATACGCAAAGTTTTCAAACTAGTTTATTGTCTCTAGTGCAAGTGGGAGACTGAAGGGAATATGCCCGAGAGGCAATAATAAAGTGGTTATTATTGTATTCCTTCTTTATGACAAATGTTTATTTTGCATGCTATAATTCTATTAATACAGAAATGTTAATACATGTGTGTTTAATAAACAAAAAGGAAGTTCGTAGTTATGCCTCTCTTATAAACTAGCTCGTTGATTAACAAGATGATCAAAGGTTTCCTGATCATGGACATTGGATGTTGTTAATAACGAGGTCACAACATTAGGTTAATGGTGTGATGAACATTCATCCGAAGTATAGAATTACGATCAAGGTCATTGTTTTTATATTTCTATAACATCATATAAAGTAATCTTAGTCCTTAGACCATGAGATCATGTCAATCACTAACACCGAAAGAGTATCTTGATAACATCAAACGTCACACTGTAACAGGGTGACTATAAAGATGGGTTCAGTGATACAAAGGTGTTATGTTGAGGCTCATGGATCAAGAGTGGAATTTGTCCATCCCGATGATGGATAGATATACTCTGGCCCCTCTCGGTGATATCACATTAGTTAGCTTGCAAGCAAGTGATTTGATCACTAGAATGTTATATCACGGGAACGAGAAAAGAGTACATGTCGGCAACTGGATCGAACTAGGTATGGAGATACCGATGATCGAATCTCGGACATGTAATATATCGCGAGGCAAAGGGATTGATTTACATGTGTATAAGGTTCACACGATCATAGAAGTCATCGTTGAATATGTGGGAGTCAGTACGGAAATAGCGCAGGGCGGGGACGATGCGGCAGTCCCGGCGACGCGCTCCCGCGGGACGGCGAGGGCGAGGGCATGGACGGCGACGTGCTGCGGAAATCCTCTGCTTTCTTCCTTTGCGCGTGCTGGATCTGGCTGGGGGGGAAGAAGGAAGAGGCGTGCATTATAAATCCCCCCCATTTAACACCGGTTCCATCCACGAATCGGTGTTAAAGGGGGGGAATTCGTTTCGCGCTCCTCTCCCCCTTTAACACCAGTTCCAGCCATGCCCCGGTGTTAAAGGGGGGTGGGGATTTCGTTTCGCGCACAGCCCCCCCTTTAACACCGGTTCGTGGCTGGAACCGGTGTTAAAGGTGGGGGCATTTATTTCGTACACTAAAGGGGTGGGGGCATTTTTAATTCAAAAAATGGGATAGAATTTAGAAAATTCATATATTTTTCATTTCAACTCAGAAAATTATGAATAATACATCATAATTTTCAGAAAAAATAAGATCTATCCATTCATATAAAAACATTTTATAGTTACACTTACATAAATAATTTTCAAAATCATTAAAACACTTACATATAAATTTTGATTATTCAATTAAGACAAAAACAAAATAGTCAAACCCTAAAACTTTGAACATAATAAATATTAAGCATATGAAAAGGAATCTAACCCTATTTTATTTGCACAAATCATATTTTATTTTTTATTAACATTTTTCAATTGTTTGGATATTTAAATTTAGCATATTTTGTATACTTTGGAATCTGACAAAACTTTCAACATGAAAATTGTTTGCATTTGAATAATTAATCCTAAAACATTTTTTGTTTTTTTTTTAAATTATAACTATTCAAACTAGTAACTTTTTTGAATTAGCCATTTGGTGGTTGCTTCACAAAACCGTCCGTTTTTATGTTCGGAAAATGGAAAATGCCTTTTGGTGTGACAAAAAGGAAAACTTCCTCTTGCAACATTGTTTGTCATCCCATGATGCACATGTATGCACAATATGTGCATATTATCACAAAATATGCATTGATTCTATCCATAACAATGGTAATTTGACCCGAAAGCCAAGAAACCTCGAATGCGATAGGTCATTTTGTGAAGGTTTTTTTGAGACAAAATCAATATACCAAGTTTGATATTTTTACTTCTAACTATGTCACGTAATATAACACCACGCGAAGCTTTCTCGTTGTTTCGATCGTTTTTTAATTTTTTATCCCCGTTTTAAACTATCGTCAAACTTTGTGGAACAACGGGCATGAATATTCCTAGCTCGGGGCCAAGGCTCGCTAAATTTGCATTGCATTTTCGATAAAATAGCATATTGTGAACCTAAAAATGATTTTTTTTAAACATGAGCATCGTGTCATGTACCTGTAGTTCATATCCGACCCACTTCCAACCGATTCGGCAGGAATTTGTCTTTTTCATCAGAGGTGGACGGAAAGGATTCGGATCCTCCTGTTGGTACATTGTCCATATAAGGTGGTCTAGTATTTTTGTAAAATGTGGGTAACATTTTTTGAATTAGCCATTTGGTGGTTGCTTCACAAAACCGTATGTTTTTTATGCTCGGAAAATGAAAAATGCTTTTTTGGTGCGATAAAAAGGAAAAATTCCTCTTGCAACATTGTTTGCCATCCCATGATGCACATGTATGCACAATATGGCCACATTATCACAAACAATGCCTTGATTATAGCCATAACATTGGTCATTTGACCCGAAAGCCAAGAAACCTCGAATGAGATAAGTCATTTTGTGAAGGTTTTTTTGAGACATAATCAATATACCAAGTTTGATATTTTTCCTTCTAACTATGTCACGTAATATAACACCATGCGACAGTTTCGTGTTGTTTCGATCATTTTTAATTTTTATCCTCGTTTTAAACTATCGTCAAACTTTGTCGAACAACGGGCATGAAGATTCTTAGCTCGGGGCCAAGCCTCACTAAACTTGCATTGGATTTTTCATAAAATAGCATATTGTGAACCTGAAAATGATTTTTGTAAAAAAACATGAGCATCATATCATGTACGTGTAGTTCATATCTGAACCACTTCCAACCGATTCAGCAGGAATTTGTCTTTTTCACCAGAGGTGGACGGAAAGGTTTCAGATCCCCCTATTGGTACATTGTCCATATAAGGTGGTCTACTAGTTTTTTAAAATGTGGTGGTCATTTTTTGAATTAGCCATTTGGTGGTTGCTTCACAAAACTGTCCGTTTTTATGCTCGGAAAATGGAAAATGCCTTTTTGGTGCGACAAAAAGGAAAACTTCCTCTTGCAACATTGTTTGCCATCCCATGATGCACATGTATGCATAATATGGCCACATTATCACAAACTATGCCTTGATTCTAGCCATAACATTGGTCATTTGACCCCAAAGCCAAGAAATCTCGAATGAGTTAGGTCAATTTGTGAATGTTTTTCTGAGACATAATCAATATACCAGGTTTTTTGAGACATAATCAATATACCAAGTTTGAGGCATAATCAATATACCAAGTTTGAGACATATTTTTTATTACGATAAAACTGTAATTAAAGTACTTAATGCAACTAACAGTAAGTTACATAAAGCACGACTGAAAATTAAGATACATAAAAGAACTCAAAATTAAGATACATGGCCAGATTAAGTCACAATCGACCAAACTTGTTTTGGAATGTTGGAGTGATTCAGTCATGCTCCTGCCTACACCTGTAATACTCGCCATTGTAGTCGTCGTACTCGCCGCGGCCGTCGTCATTGGGGTCGCCGTAATTGAACCTTGAAGGCTGAGTACGCGTGGGCTGGACTTGAGGGTAGCGCATGAGGGGGTTAGAGTCGGCGGCCGTGTCATAGGCCATGACGCTCTGGAGAGTCCGTCCGCGCCACCATAGCCGACAGCCGGCCTAGTTGAAGTTCGGAGGAGGTGGTCCGTCCTCCTCGTGCATGGCGAGCGCCCTCTCACGCCGATCCCTGGAGAAGGCTTCCCAAGTCGGGGAATAGTCGAGATGCTAGTTGGGATTCCTCCGCTGCTCCGGCGTGAGCTCTAAGTAGTAGTGGTTCGTGATGGCCATCCAGAGCGCCACACCTAGAGGGACAGGAGGAACCCGCACGCCTCCGGCGCTCATCATCCAGCCGACGGGGACACAGTAGCCCGGCGGGCAGGGGTAGTTCGAGGCGCAAAGCGCCTCCGCCTCCCCGAGGGTTAGTGGTATGATGGAAGCCATGGGAAAGAGTGATGAGGTTGCAGATATGAGTCTAGAGATGTGCAATGAAAATGGAGGCCAATCATACATATATATAGTGAGAAATGACGGGAAGAAAACTAGCGGGAAGAAAAATGGTGGGAAGAATTGTCAGATTCCAAAGTATACAAAAGATTCTAAATTTAAATATCCAAAAATTAAAAAATGTTAATACAAAATAAAATACGATTTTCTCTAATAAAATAGGGTTAGATTCCTTTTCATATGCTTCATATTTCTTATGTTCAAAGTTTTAGGGTTTGACTATTTTATTTTTGTCTTAATTGAATAATCAAAATTTATATGTGAGTGTTTTAATCATTTTGAAAATTATTTATGTAAGTGTAACTATAAAACGTTTTTATATGAATGGATAGATCTTATTTTTCTAAACATTATGATATATTATTCATATTTTTCTAAGTTGAAATGAAAAAAATATGAATTTTCTAAATTTTATCCTATTTTTGGAACTAAAAATGCCCCCCACCCCTTTAATGTACGAAATAAATGCCCCATCCTTTAACACCGGTTCAAGTCACGAACCGGTGTTAAAGGGGGGCTGCGTTGGACGGTGGTGCAGGGCCTTTAACACCGGTTTGTGGCTCGAGCCGGTGTTAAAGGGGTGCGCCTTTTTACTTTCTGGACCATGCTAGTACGGGCGCTCCTTTAACACCGGTTCGTAGAAGAACTGGTGTTAAAGCCCATTTCTAACCTCAAACAAAGGCCTCGTTTTCACTAGTGATGTATCAATAATCTTGTCATTATTAAAAATAATAATTATGTATGTACGGAGATTAATGAATTCCTACCGAAGTTGTTAGATAATAAAGAAGGTGCCTTTTCTGCTCTATGCGATTGTTTATGTCACAAATAACGCCCTTGTATTAATAAATGTTAGTTGAATGCACCTGCGTTGTCATGCCTCCTTTAGACTTTTGTGGCAGCAGCATTACTTACATGATTTTTCGTTTATTTCTTTTTTTAAGGAAATGGGTGCTTTTTATTAATCCACGGTAATGTTTATATTGTGGACTCTTCATAGCTAAGATGCACACAGCCAAATCATCCACTCAACTAGACAACACAGTAAGAAGATGAACATTACAAATAATAGTATCAGAATAAACGACATCGCGCTATGGCTTATCAATCCGCAAATTGCGCAGCCATCCATATCGTGAGAAAATATTCATCGCCATCTTCTCCACTCGCATACACCCCTCCACATAAAAGTCACGAAACTCCATATGTTGGTGAGTAGTCCGTGATCAGAGAATAGTCGTAGCCCGATAGATAACCTACAAAGAAGAAGATACAATGTTATTAAAAATCTTGTCGTCTCTACATAGCCATAGCGACTAAATAATGGCAAACAGTCCTACCCTAAATAACGTCATGTATTTATCATCTACCCCATGCAACCAGTTGCCAAATACATAGGCCACCGAACTTGGGGAATATAAACCAGAGGCAGCTTGCTCTAGTAGAAAACGACCCTTTCGTCCGGGCCATTAGTCTCGGCTGTGGCTGGGGCCGGGACTAATGTCCCGTACCGTACGGCCCGAACCCCCAAACAACTTGTCCTGGCCTGTTAGACACCATTAGTCCCGGTTTTAGATACAAATCGGGACTAAAGGGTCCGGGGCCTGCCGTGGGCTGCGGGCACTCCCTTTAGTCCCGCTTTGTATCTAAAACCGGGACTAGTGGTCTGACCCTGTATATATGGCACAGCCCTTCCCCTCTTAACTATTTTTTTCTTGTTGGGAGGTGAGTTTGTGCTAGTTTTTTTCTTGTTCATATGCACTAGAGGTGTTCGGTGAAATGCCCGTTAGAGCAATGCGACTTTAGGTCACACAAGACAAACATGATATTAGGTGCCCGAGCTACACTTAAGTTTTCCCATCTTTGTTTCCAAGTGTGCTAAAAGGTTAGCAACTATTTTCTCGTTTAGACCAGACGGTACTAATTTTAGTATCGTGATTGCATTTGATATATAGTTTTATGATACAGATGATCCATCCATGGATGTATGGCGACCGACGCTCTGCCGCTTTCAGAGAAGGGGTGTGTTATTTTCGCCTTGTGGCCGAGGCGAACAAGTGGCGCGATGGTTTTATGTGTTGTCCATGTGTTGAATATAGGAATGAGAAGGCTCACACTTCCTCAAGAGTCATTCGGAGCCACCTGCTTCAGTCTGATTTTATGTCCGACTATAATATTTGGACCAAGTGATACATCCTAAACATATCTACAATTTTTGATGTTCCATGTGTATTTAGTATCAACTTTGCTATGCTTTGTCTATACTTTGAGGTATTTTTATACATTTTCTAGGACTAACCTATTAACAAGATGCCGTAGTGCTAGTTGCCTGTTTTCTGCTGTTTTTGGTTTAACAAAAGATAGTAAAGAAATATTCTTAGAATTGGACGGGACAAAAGCCAAAGGGTAGCCGAAGGGGGGCCACGAGGTGTCCACACCCTAGGGTTATGCGACCCAGGGGGACGCCGCCCTACGGTGTGGGCCCCTCAGGCGGCCCCCTGCCTCGCCTTTTCTCCTATAAAGTCTCCCCGATTCAGAGAACCTAAGAACCCGATCAGATCTCCACGAAACCGTCTGTAGCCGCCTCCACCATCATCCCTAGATTGGGAGGATCTGAAGCTCTTCCCGGCACCCTGCCGGAGGGGAGAGATCATCCCGGAGGTCTTCTTCATCACCATGCCAGCCTCCGGTATGATGCGTGATTAGTTCACCCTTGGACTATGGGTCAATACAGTAGCTACATGGTTGTTTCTCCTCCTTTGTGCTATCATGTTTAGATCTTGTGAGCTCTATTCATGATCAAGATCATCTATTTGTAATCATACATGTTGTGTTTGTGGGGATCCGATGGATATTGAGATACTATGTCAGATTAATTATTAATTCTATCATGTCTGTGTTATTTGTGATATTGCATGCTCTCTGTTCCTAGTAGCTATCTTGGCCAAGTAGATGCTTGTGACTCCAAGTGGGAGTATTTATGCTCGATACTAGGTTCATGCCTCTAGTAATCTGGAGAAGTGACGGAAATCTCTAAGGTTGTAGATGTGATGTTGCAACTAGGGAAAAAACAACAATCTTTTGTTCATGGAACAATTGTATTGTTTACTTTACACATATTGCTTAATGCAATTATCTGTTGCTTGCAACTTAATACTAGAGGCCGTTCGGATGATAACCTGAAGGTGGATTATTAGTCATCGATGCAGTTGGATTACGGTCTATGTATATTGTTTTAATGCCCAATTAAATCTCATAGGAATCATGATGTCTAGTATATGCATTTTTATGCGTTCTGAACCTGTCAATTGCCCCGCTGTAATTTGTTCACCCAACATATTATCTATCTTAAGGAGAACACCTCTAGTGAACTGTGTACCCTTGTCCAATCTTTATCATTGTTATTCTATCTACTGTTACCTTTTACTTTCTACAAGCAACTATTACCTTCCACAATTTACATTTAATCCTTTGTTTTCAGCAAACCAGTGAGATTGACAACCTCACTGTAAGTTGGGACAAAATCTTGAGTTTGTGTTGTGCAGGATTTCAAGTTGTTAGCAACACCTTGGAGTTGTTTCCTTGATCCTACTTGTTCGATAACCTCGGTTTCATAACCGAGGGAAACATTCTGATGTGTTCATCACACCTCTCTCGTGGGGTTTCCCAACGAGGCTCTACAAGTTAACTGTGCCGATCATGATTTTCTAGCGATGTTGCCAGGGAGCTAAGGACAGCTTTGCAAGGGGAGTCTTTCACAACCACTCTCTTTACTTTGTCTTTTTTCTTAGTTTCTATTGCTTTGTTTTTCTTTCTTCTTTTTTACCAAAAATACAAAAAAATTAGTTTCGTTTGGTTTGGTTTGCATTTTCTTATAAAAAACACAAAAAAATTAGTTCGTCCTATAGTTTTCACCTTGTTCGAGATCACCATGTTGATCCCTATGTTCACCCTGAAAGACCTTTCAATAGGTAGTGACTCTATAATTAGGAAAGAAAATATTGAGGAATTCTTTAATCACATTAGAAAACATGAGGATATTGAGGATAGATCTTTAGCAGAACTTGCTCCTAATTATGAAATTGCCGCAGCTTCTTTAGTTCACATGTTGGAGGCTAGGTTTGTTAAACTTAACCCCATGATGCAAATAATGTTTCTTAAACTTAAAGATATTGAGGACACTGAAAAGAGAGATTTTATTCTGGAAACTTTGCTAAAGGAGTTCAATGATGTTGCTAAAGAAGCTAAAAAGGTCTTTGATCGTTTTAATATGCTAGGCTCATGTGTAGATGTTATGGGTACATTAGAAAAGTTGGAAAAAACCCAACCCAATAGAGAGGAAATTAAAATACACATACCTTTTAAACTTGTTGGAATGCATGAAGCCTTAGAAAGGAATTTTGATTGGATTGTCCTGAAAACCTTTTGATGAAAGTAGTGAACCCAAGAGTATTGAGAGAGGATCTTCTAGAACTCAATTGGATGAGATACCTTTCCTGGTTGAAGAATTTCGAGTATTGATGTTAATGCTTTTTCATTTGAAAATACTTGATTTTTACTTCTTATGCCTAACTTAAAGACGTTAAAAAAAGTACTTCTTGGGAGATAACCCAATAGTTTTATGTAGTCTTCGAAGTTATTACTTCTGTAATAACCTTTCCTTATCCTTTTTGTGTCATTTTGTGCCAAGAAATTCGGACTGTCATGGACAAGGTACCGGTGCAAAAATTGGGTCTCTCGCGGACGGTATGACTTATTGTTTGTACGGAAGGAAGTGGAGTCAAACTACTATATGCCAAACTTGTTTTGGGGAATAGGCTTGTAGGGACGGGAGGACTATGGCCATCGTGCCACATACTCGTCCCGGAGAGAACATGTCACATCCCAAAATTCTCCTAATTTTGGAATGTGAAATAAATAAATAAGTTTGATTGATTGTTTGACTATGTTGAAAATTCTCAAAGAGAAGAAACTTTTTGAATAGAAAATCCTCTCGACCTTGAATTCAAAATCTTATATTCTTTTGTTATGACCTAAGTAGTCATATAGGAAGGGCTTGAATTGATTATGGATTGAAGAATTGGTGTGAAAGATTTCAAAATGAAAATCATGAAGCATTCATAAGCATTTAATTACATCCATGCAAAGTTCTCACAAACTAAATCCAGATCCTGGTATCTAAATCCTATAGTTGATTCGCCCAAATGTTCCTAAGGATAATTAAATTGACCTGATAAAACCCATTGTTGTTAAGGCATAAATTATTGATAATTATAGCCTAAAGAGATCTAATTAATATTACAAAATTTTAGAAACAAAATTGAGCTCATTTGGAGCTAGTATGAAAAAGTTATGGAACAAATACAAACACATAAAGATATAAATAAAATGGAATATACAAGGATTTATAAATCCACTACTTCCAAACTAGTAAAAAGATTACAAATTTGATCCTATAATGATCTATTCGATTTTAGAAAAATTTAGAAACAAGAATCATATCATTTGGAGTTCGTATGCAAAAGATATGAGAAAAACAAGTATATAAAAAAAACTGAGCGGGCCGGCCCACCCGGACCGACTGAGGCAGCCAGCCACTTTACGTACCGATCTGTCCCATGTTGCTTTAATTTCCGTGCGAAATCTGTTTTAACAAACCTATCCCTATTTAAACTATTATATATTTTGATCTACAACTCCGAATTGACTTCCGTTTGTTTCTACTTGTTCTCTACTCCAAGACCTATCTCTAAACCATCCTAAAACTCCATATAAACTCGTGGAGCCACAGCTGTACGAGTTTTTCTTCTCGAAATCCCGAATCTACATATGCCCGAATCTTATTTCGCTTTTTAACCCATCTAGACTTCGTCGTTTGCCTTCGGTCAAAAAACAAAAGTTGTAGGGATCGTCGAAAAATTTCAATCCCGACAAACCTCACCTATTTTCATCCACCACAGCCGGAGAATTTCGTATCGCAATATTTCAGATCTTACGGTGTAAATCCAAGATGTACTCGCGCTCGTTTATTTAAATCCAAATTTCTTTGGTGAGAAGGTAGGAATAATGATTCCCCACAACTTTCATGTTCTGAGTTTTTCGATTTGACCTACAGATTTGTCTCTCTAACACATATCTATTTCTTGTCTATTCTGAGTCAAAATCGGGTCAATCTCTTCTTCTAGCCACCGGATCCTATCCAGACGGTCGAGATCCAATCAAACCGGTGCGTGCCATGTCGTCATCCCGGTCATATTCCTCATCAACGCCACGTCAACGTAAGGTCAACATCTAGTCCGAGTCAGCATGCAAAGTCAACCTGTCCAGTCAGCGGAATATTCCCTGGAATATTCCGTTCGAATTTAAAATTGCATATTATAGATCTAAATTGTAAAATTCATTAGAAATTCATACCACGTCCAAAAATTGCGTATAATATATCAAATTGAAGATAATTTCACGTAGAATCATCTTATCAGAATATATCCAACTTTTACTCTACGTGGTTACTGTAGTAATTTAATTAGTCTTAATGGTCTTTTAGGTTAATAAATTCATAAGAAATTATCTGTAACTCCGAAAAATATGAATAATATATCAAATTGAAGCTACTGTAATGTACTTTAATAATATCTGGTTGGATATAGCCTTTGCATATGATTTAACCCGTAGAAATTTAATTAGTTTTAATGTCTTTATAAATCATTAAATTCATAGTAAATTAATTGCTTGTCACAAAAATATAAATGATATACCGATGGAAAGCTGGTTCCATGTAGATCATCAGTATGCAATTAGTTCAGCATTTTACTGTACGGTTTTACCGTGAATATTTAAATGGTTTAATGGCCTATTTAGAGTAATAAATTCATAAGAAAATAAATACTATTCAGAAAATTACAAATAATATGTCCCTGAAATCACAATTTCGTGGAGATTACAGATATAATTTTAGTTTGATTTCTAGACAACAGAAACCATAGGAATCATTTAAAACCATTAAACACTATTTAAATCATACAAAAAGATCTATAAGTCCAATTAGGGTGAATCCAAGTGCTAAGGTTTTGTATTGACAATATCTATACAGAGAAATTGCATGACAAATTATTTGGTACTGTTAAAAACAGAAATTCATACAGAAATATTTAAACCCATTGAAATAGTGTTTTAAACATAGGAAAATATCTATAACTCCTTTTTAGGTGATTCAAATTGCCACTGTCTCTAAATTGCATTATCTATCCAGTAGCCTCTAGTTCACAATTTAATACGACATAAACATATTTAGTTCAATTAAAGTGGTATACAACATATTAAATCGATACAACTTTAGTAATAAAATCTTTAGTGCAATAAATGACTTTCCACATGCATCATGTAATCTAACTATGTTCAGAACACTAAATGCAACCATTGTGACTCATTAAATCGTCATGCATGCATCTGTTCATCATTGTTTTCTTGTAATGTTGCACTGTTGTATGTTTGCAATGTTTTGAATGGTGTTTGTTGTGTTTGCTTAAAACGTTAGATTGCGAGGAGTGCAACTACTATGATTGCAAGTATTGTGGTTATTACGAAAGAGGCCATTATAATTGTGAGGATTATCTAATCGACTACATCTACAACAAAGGCAAGTGGTGCTATCTTGGTCATAAATGTCCTACTGTTTTCCTATGCATTGTAGATGTTTTTGTATAATTTCATATGTAGGAATTGATGTGTATATGCTATTCTATGTCCCATATTATTCCCTAGTATTCCTTGTTTATGAGCCATCGTATTGGTAGATTGCTTAGCTATGCTATTTAGACGAGGAAGGGAATCACATCATGAAAAGTTATATGTTTTAAAAGGATTATGTTTTGCTAAATGACAAACCAACATGTTTTAATGAACCACCTGGGCGGAATGGCATTGATTGGGTCATCGAGTGTGGATTTTGGTGGGGAATGCCGCCCATGACACTGAGAAATGATTGGTTTCTTTGTTTGAAAGCTTCGTGTGCAACCATGTGCCAATAATGGAATGGGCGGTTGGTTGAACTCAGTAGGTTGTGGTAACTCGAACCCGCGTATCCAGAGATGTAGATAGTGTAGGTTGGACCGGTGCGCGTCGGGATTGGGGAGCTACTTCCCGAACGGCTCCTTCTTGGACTTCTCCCTATCATCACCCAATATGAGAGTGGTGATACGAGCTGGGCTGGCCAAGTCACATGGGTAAAGTGTACTAACCTCTACAGGGTGTATAAAATAACCGATTAGCCGTGTCCCCGGTTATGGACAATTTGAGCGACCTGATACTGATGCTATGATATTTCTCACTCATCCCAATTTTTTAATTACTAAAACTTTATGGATGAACATGGGTTTAGGAGCATAAGAAAGCTGAACTGTCTTGTATCTACATGGGTTTATGCTGGTATGTCCTTAGAAGATTGTTTTTGAAGAAAGAAAAGTATTTTGAAAGTAGGGAAAAGTTGTATTGCTTTATGCAAATAAGCCTGAACTCCACTTGGCCAAATAAGCATGTAGTTGATAGATCTGTTGTTAACCACTTTAGCCTACTTGCCATACATTCAATGTATTGACCATTCGTGGCTGCAACGTTTCATGTTGCAGGTTATATCGTATCTGAGTGATCGTTCGTAGGTCGCGAGACTCCACTCAACAATTGTTCGCCTGTGGCACATTTGAAGGATGGAGATATACCTTGTATTCGTTTTCCGCTGTGTACTTGAATAAATAATGTAAATTCTGGATCATATTCGTTGTATTTATGATGCACAGTTATATTTGGTATCATTTTGTACTGTGTGTGCCAGTGAACCGATCCAGGGATTGGCACTATACACATGAACTCAGCCTTATCAGGCGAGGGTGTTACAGAACAACCCAAAAGGAAAAGCCGCTGTTGCTAGGGACGGACAAATGAAAAGTTAGGTTTGATTATCCGAACCCTCGTTTACCGTGTGTAGCGGGTCGTGGTTGTATACCGGCGGATGTATTGATTCTTGTGGGTAAAGTGCACAAACTCTACAAAGTCTAATTTATTCAAATAGCCGTGTCCATGGTCAAGGACGGTTGGAAAGGTAAGTACTAGGAGTACCCTTGGGATATGTTGATATAAATAAAAATGATGTGACTTGGTCACGGAGGAAGATAAGACGAGTTTGTTTTTGACCAGAGATGGTCGATGACGTTTTAAAAACGGTATTTCTATAAAAATATTTTCAAGGTTTTTAACAAGGATGTGGGTATATCTGGACATTCAAAAAGGAGGCATACTTTTCCACAAACTCTTTTTCAACAAAGATATAGATATGCCAATGTTAGGCTTTTTAGAAACAACTATAGTGTAGAGCTATTTCGCTACGGCCCAATATGCATTATATTGTTACCTTATATCAGTGGTTTATGAGTACATTCAAAGTACTCACTGGCATTGTTCATGGCTATTTACTTGGCCAGATTATAGATGTTAAGAAGTGACAAAGGTGCTGACATCTATGTGAGCTAGACCGTCTTCCCAGTCAGTTTCCTATAGGTTAAGGCATGACGTGGGCTCTACACTTGAAGACTTCCGCTACTTGTGTTGTAATTTCCATAATGGTCACTTGATAAGTTTTGTAATCGTTACTTTTGGGATGATGTAATGATAACTGGTCGGTTATGCTCACGGCTCACTGATCATGGAAACGTGAATTGCATGCATAACGGGTATTCTCGGACCATAAATCCGGGGTGCCACACATAGGGTGACACACTTAAGGGATACCGACACCATTTGGAGCAAATAATATGCCAAAAGAATTACAAAGCACAGGAATTATTTCACTAGACACCGGAACTATTTCGATTGAAATTGCTGAAACTGGTTCTGCATGTGAAATTGAAATGTTGTAAGGGGATTTATGTGAATGTTTGTTAATTAGAGTAATTAACAAAATTCTGAATAAATAAATAAAAGAGTTTTATTTCAAGAGATATTACATTAAATTTGGTGGAAATTTAATGGGAATTTGAGTGGAGAAAATGGAGGGTTATATTTATGTGAGTGGAGCTTCCACCACATGAATGAGGGATAGGTGGGGGCACCCTTCATGGCCGGTGACCATGCCTCCTTGGTCTGCCCCTCCCCTATATAAGGATCCCATCCTCCTCCTCCACTCTCACACCTCCTCGTGAAGGATCTCTCTCCCCCTTTAGAATTTCCCCATGGTCTCAGATCAATGAGATACATGTTTCCGGTGTCTTTTTCTGGAAGGATTTGTTGCTTGCGCTGCTTCGCTGGAGCGAGGGAATGGAGGGTGTCGGGGTAACCGGACGTGTGTGCGATCACGGATGCACAACTGCTTTACGGTGCTGGACTTGATGGTGCTAGACCGGCTGGAGCAGATGGACTTCATCACGATCTTGAGATCGGCAAGCGTTCGACTACGTGATCCACGAGTACAACCTTGTTAACTCTATTCGGTCTTCGAGGGTATGTATTCTATGGATGTATATCCACGCATTGCGTGTATCTAGTAGATAGATCTTGGTACTTGGTTGTTGCAATCATAGGAAAGTTTTTGTTTTCTATGTTGCGAACCCTACAGTTGTATCAGAGCCGGATCTACGCGTAGATGCTTTGCATGGTAAGTGCATATATGACTATGTGGGCGCTGATGGTGATGTTATTACTTCTTCCTTGTACTTTGGATATTGGTGGCATAGTGGGATGAATTGGCCCGGACAAACTTTACATGTCCTCGCACATGAGACCTATTCCATGCTTGACATGCAACTAGTTTTGCATAAGTGGCTAGCGGGTGTCTGTCTCTCCTACTATAGACAATATCTAATTTACAACGAGTTTTTGATAATTTGGTTATCCTCGTTGGTGTTTCGTGTTCATAGGTAAGAACGGATCTATCTTCGAAAGCCCTCAGCCACGTAAAACTTGCAATGGATAAATTAGAACAATCTAGTTCAGATTATTGCTGGGATAGTATCATGATGTGGTGATGCTGTAAGTAAAAGTATAAGTCGATACTCTTACAACACACATAACGTGTAAGTTCCATAGACCTTGTCCTTACACATAAAGGAATGATGAAGATCATACCACGATGCACATGATAACGATCAAGTGCAAGGACCATATCATTTCAATTTCCACATAAGATGTTTGTTGCATCTTATATTGCTAGTTTGGCGTTTTATTAGCATTACTAGATGATCCCTCATTTAGTTATCAAGATAAAAATGTGTTCTTCCTTAAGGATGCACCGAAAATGTTTCGTCGCTTCAAGACATCACGTGATGATCGGGTGTACTTGAATGCACGAGCATATCTCGGGTATAAGACAGTTTTACACACGCGAATACTAAGGTTCTTACTTGGCGAGCCTAGCATGTGCAGACATGGCCTCAGAACACGGACCGAAAGGTTAAGAATGAGGCATATGTTTTTATATGATGACCATATGGATGCTCGCCTTTGAAGCTACACCGACTCACGTGATGATCGGACTTGGTGTAGTGGATTTGGTTCATGTAATCACCAAAAAGACACGAGGGGTGTCATTTTTGAGTGGGAGTTCATTTCTAATTTGGATTAGTAGAAATCAATTTATCATAAATTAAATCAAAGTGAATTTGCATAATTTGTTATAGTCATTGGCATTCGCTCACCACCTTATGCTTAGTTGTAATTGAGATAATAGAACTATAGAATTCAGGATATTTACTTTACGAACTAGAATCATATTGTGTTGACTGTCAATCTAAAGTTTAAAGTACTATTGCAAACTTTCAGCAAACCTTGTTTACTCCGTGAAGTTTAATAATTAGTATTAAATCAAGAGTGACAATTCTAGTGTTAGTATCTAAAGTATCATGTTTGCCTCCATAATTCTTGATTTAAATATCGAGATTATCTAGGAGCTGAAAGAATTGTTTCAGAAACCATCATGTGTGGCAGATATAACGATATCTAAAACAATGTTTTGGTTGCAATATGATAGAGTATAAAATATGTTCTCATATTGGATGAGAATTTCCAAAGGTTGGAGATGCTAGACATCCTAAACATCCAAAAGGGTTTGGAAAGTAATGTTATACTAACGCTTCGCCTTTATAAGCTGCATTAGCTTGATCATGAACGTCGTCATGATAAGGATGAATAGAATATGTATGTAAAGTGTTTACTACACTAAAAGATTACTAAAGAATGGATTTTGAAAGAACGCCATTCATTTGATAATTGTGATCTATTTCAATGTGAAAGTCAAAGGTATTAGTATTTAAATATACACGCTTTGGAGTATGTGTCATGTATATGGCGCCACTTTTGATGTTGATAGATTCTTTTAAAAGGAAAAGGAAATGCTAAAATAGAATCTATAAAATATATTTGGCAGAAAAGAGAAGACTGGAAATATACAGTTTAGGTATATAGGTATATAGGTGATATACATGTTATGGTTATATTCTTTGCTTTTAAACAATGTGGTTCTTGGGTATTGAATACCGAATTCGTTGGTACGAAATTTCATACAGAACGACACAATTCATCAACCATAATGGCCTAAGTAACTAGCAAGAGAATATGTGATGATGTTCATCGAAAACAAACAAATCGTTGTTTGTATTTCTCGTTGATATTAAAGCTTCCCTTCAAGATTTGTTTTAATAATAGTTATTTAAATCAGGTATTATGAGAACAAAGATTATTCAAATAATTAACGTATTACATATAAGATGGATGATTTACAAATATAGTTAGAGAAATCACATCCATAAAACTAATGCTAAAATATCGCAAGAAAAATGATTGGAAGATCACTTACAAAGTGACATCACCATTTAAATTATATTGGAAAGAAAACATGAAGAAACTCCATTTTCATGGATTTTTGGAGTCTTTGATTTGATAAAACTGATGCTTGTGAGACTTTCCTCAGGATAAGGAAAACATCGTTCAAAGTCCAAAGAAGAACGAACGACTAAAATATTGCAATTTATACATATCGATGTATGTAGTCCATTATGTGTAGTCGTAAGCGATGGATTTCAACTTCATATGCTTTCTCCAGAAATTTGAGTGAATATTTACTTAATGTGAAAGAAGTATGAAATATTTGAAAATGTTCAAAGACTTTCAAGATGATGTGGAAAATCATTGTAACAATAAAATAAATAATTTATGATTTTATCATAAAGGGATTTATTTGAGTTACAAGTTTAGCAAAACACCTAGATTTACATCTCCCAAAACACCATAGGAATATGGAATGTTTGAGATTTGTAATGAAACCTTGTTTGACATGGTTGGATCGAAGGTGTTATTTATAAAACTATCATTATGTTTTAAAAGATTAAAGCTTTAGAGACTACCGCTTTTACACTGAAAAGATCTCCATCTTGATCTGTTGAAATGACACCATGTAAGTTATTCTTTGGGGTAAAACCCAAGTTGTCCTTTCTTAAATTTTGGTATGCTAAGCATAAGTAAGATATTTACAACCAAAGTTGGATGAGCATGTCTTTGTAGGTTATTTCGAATAACCATTGGGTATTTCTCCATAACACCCAGGACAAATGGGTTTGTCGCTTGAAACGTGAAGTTTCTTGAAAATGATTTTTTCGCAAAAGTTAAGTGGGAGGACAATAGAACTTTGATAAGGTTAATAAACCTTAGCTATATGTGCTGAGTTTCGCAGCGCCGGAACGAAAACGTTCCGAAGGCAACCAGAATGATCATGGCTCACGTGCCTCAAAGGTTGTGGTCACGGAGGTCTAAGTTCCTATTGAACTAAGTAGGTCGGATAAACAATCAAATGATAAAATTTGAGAGTAAATAATTGTTGTTTGACAATGATGAACCGACTACATGCAAAGAACCGATGATGGGCCCTGACTCCGTCAAATGGCTTGAAGCCATAAAATCCGTGATAGTTCCATACACGAGAAATCAAGTTTTTTGAACTTGAAAGACCCTCCGGAAAGGTGTAAAAACCTATCAGTCGTATTTGGATCTATAAATAAACAGACATGGATGTTTCACATCTATGAAATAGTCGACATGTCGTAAATTATTTTACGACAATGTTCAAGGAGTTGACTATGACAAGATTTGATTATTTATAAGCGATATTTAGTCTGGACGTATTAAAATAGCAACCACGACATATAATTTGGTATATGGCAGATGAATAAACAAAACAAAGTTCTTCTAATAGAATGGTTACCTAGGATGTGTGCATGGCACGATCCAAAGGGTTTTGTTAATTCAAAGGATGCTACAGGGGGCATGCAAACTTTAATGGTTGAAGTAATCATTGCGGAGTTGGAATTTTCGTCATGATGAAATTGTTTAAAGGAGTTTTCATCAGGAGACGATGAAGATGCTTGCATTTGGAAGAAATTAAGTGGGAGCGCTGAGACATATTTCTAATACATTATGTGGAGGACATCTTGTTGATTGGAAATGATGTATCTTTTATTGACAAAGTTTAAGAATTTCATTTCGATGAAAGACTTAGGCAAGACCCGAATATTTAGAAGGAATGTCTACATGGATAGACTGTGACGCTAATATCGTTGTGCTAAATGTACATATAGGAGATATTGAAGGAGTTAAATTTAGAAACGATGAGAAAAGGTTCTTATCGCATGGAAAAGAATTGAATCAAAATTCAAGTATACTAACACTTGGAAAGTGAAACAAGATTCAAGTGCTTTGACACTTGGTGAGTGAAATCACAATAATATTTTGATCAATCATACCATGATATGTACACATCCAAATATGTCCTATGCTCTAAATGATATGAGCATATACCAGAATGAATCACACGATGATCATTGGACGATAGTAAGGAAATTCGTATGATCTTTTGGAAGAACTAAGAATATATTTCTGTAGAGGTGACAAACAATTACAAATAGTTCATTGTAAAGCGTTACATTGATACTAGTTTTATCACAAGATACAAAATTAAGTATATCTCAATTTAAACTATGTGTGGCACAATGAAATGGAAAGAAAGTTTCCATGATGGATTTGGATGAATTCCAAAGTTACGACATTGTGACGGATACTACAACAAAAGGCTAAGTATATGACTTCTACAGTAGCAGCAAATGAGGGCATTTGTGTCAAGTAGTTTGTTATCAAACTAAGGTGTGGTTCGCAATAGGCTAACACTAAAGATATATTGTATGGCAATAGTATCGACATGATTTAACACCAAGGAACTAAAGGTGTCATCAAAAGACAAAATTTATACCATACCATCTCATCGAAGAATAAGTAATGCGTGGGGACGCAAAGACATGTAAATAAACATGGACCTGAAAGCGTCAGATCTGTAGATTACGTTAACTACTTGCAATCGCGTATATGGAACACCAAAAGGCCATAGGTGTTCAATAGGAAAAGTTTCTAAACAAGATTATTGTCTCTAGTGCAAGTGGGAGACTAAAGGGAATATGCTCGAGAGGCAATAATAAAGTGTTTATTATCGTATTCCTTATTTATGATAAATGTTTATTTTGCATGCTATAATTGTATTAATATGGAAACGTTAATACATGTGTGTTTAATGAACAATAAGAAAGTTCCTAGTTATGCCTCTCTTATAAACTAGCTCATTGATTAACAAGATGATCAAAGGTTTCCTGATCATGGACATTGGATGTTGTTAATAACGAGGTCACAACATTGTTGGAATGATGTGATGAACATTCATTCGAAGTATAGCATTACAATCAAGGTCGTTGTGTTTATATTGCTATAACATCATACGAAGTAATTTTAGTCCTTATACCATGAGATCATGTCAATTACTAACACCGGAAGAGTATCTTGATAACATCAAGCGTCACATCGTAACAAGGTGACTATAAAGATGGGTTCAGTGCTACTAAGGTGTTATGTTGAGGCTCATGGATCAAGAGTGGAATTTGTCCATCCCGATGATGGATAGATATACTCTAGGCCCTCTCGGTGATATCATAATAGTTAGCTTGCAAGCAAGTGATTTGATCACTAGAATGTTATATCACAGGAACGAGAAAAGAGTACATGTTGGTAACGAGATCAAAATAGGTATGGAGATACCGATGATCGAATCTCGGACATGTAATATATCGCGAGACAAAGGGATTGATTTACATGCGTATAAGGTTCACACGATCACAGAAGTCATCGTTCAATATGTGGGAGTCAGTATGGATCTCTAGGTCCCGCTGCTGATTATTGATCGGAGAGGGGTCTCGATCATGTCTCCAATATTCGTGAACCGTAGGGTGACACACTTAAGTGATACCGACACCATTTGGAGCAAACAATATGGCAGAGAAAGAATTACAAAGCGCAGGAATTATTTCACTAGACACCGGAACTGTTTCGGTTGAAATTGCTAAAACTGGTTCTGCATGTGAAATTGAAATGTTGTAAGGGGATTGATGTGAATGTTTGTTAATTAGAGTAATTAACAAAATTCTGAATAAATAAGTAAAAGAGTTTTATTTAAAGAGAGATTACATTAAATTTGGTGGAAATTTAATGAGAATTTGAGTGGAGAAAATGGACGGTCATATTTATGTGAGTGGAGCTTCCGCCACATGATTGAGGAAGAGGTGGGGTCACCTTATATGTCCAAAACGTATATACTTTCCCGAACACTTTTTCTATTGTTTCTCCTCTAAACTTGTGTCATTTGATACAACTAACACGGATTGACGCTGTTTTCAGCAGAATTACCTTGGTATCTAGTTTTTCTGTAGAAAATCAACTATCAGGAAAAATCCCAGAAAATATGCAAAAAATCTTATTTCACCAGAAGATCCACGGAGCCAGAGTACGAGATGGAGTGGGGCCTTGGGGGGCCCACACCGCCCAGCCGCGCGGGCCAGGCCTGGCATTGCCTGGGAGGGGTGTGGCCACCCCAGGCACCCCCTCGGCCTCCCTCTTCGCCTATAAGACACCTCTTGACCTAAAACCTAAGGGGGTTCATCGTTTTTCTGGAAAGAGTTCCGCTGCGCCGCCACCACCAGAAGCCGCGATCGTCGCCCTGGCACCCTGCCGGGACGGGGAATTTGGGGAGGATCATCGCCATCGTCATCACCAATGCCTCTCCATCAACCATCAATGTTTCCCCCATCCATGAGTGAGTAATCCCCCGTTGTAGGCTATGGGAATGGTAGGGATTGGATGAGTTCTATCATGTAATCGAATAAGATTGTTAGGGCATGGTGCCTAGTAAATCTATTAGTGCTATTTGACTTTGTTGCAACTTGTTGTGCTTAATGCTTGTCACTAGGGCCCGAGTGCCATGATCTCGGATCGGAACTTATTATTGAATCATTATGATAGTATTGTTTGTGATCTTATCTGCAAGTTGTGTACACATATCATTGTCCGGATCCAACGGCCCCGAAGTGAGAGAAATTGGGACAACCGGAGGGGATGACTGTGATGTGAGGATCACATGTGTTCACGGAGTGTTAATGCTTTTCTCCGGTTCTCTATTAAAAGGAGCACCTTAATTGCCAGTAGTTCCCTTAAGGACCCGCTACAACGGGCTGGCAGGACAAAAGATGTTGTGCAAGTTCTCATTGCGAGCGCGCATGACTATATATGGAGCGCATGCCTATGATTGTTTAGTACTTGTATGCTTATTCTTATTTATCTGCAATTGCCCTAGATCTTGAAGTTACATGTTTAAACTCGTCCTTGAAACGTCTGTTCATCCATCCCTATGCCTACCGTGCTCATATCCCACTACTAGGAAAATGGCTATAGGTAATCAGCACATCCGTGGCTCACATGGTTGAAGTGCCCCACGGCTAAAAGAGGCATGGCTCACCTATGGGCAGTGCCCTACTAGTAACTAGAACAACCATGGCGCACATGTGGTATGTGCGCCATAGATGTGTGTGGGCCAGGGGCCTGCCAGCCGCATGCCACATATCCGTAGCGCACAGGGTGTAAGTGCGCTACTGTTGTTTGGGATAGCCGTAGCGCACATGTGGAGAGTGCACTATGCCTGTGTGAAGCCCCCTCTGCTCCATAAGTGGGGAAACACATCTGTGGAGCACTGTGGCATGTGCGCCACGGTTGCTTTTAGTGCTTGTGGCGTACTAGGGCCATGTGTGCCATGGATGTGACGATCCTTTTTTTGCCAGCTCCACTTTTATATGCCCATGTGATCATCCACCACCCACACTTCACTTTCCCCTTCTTCTTCCTCCTTAGATCTAGTCGGGATCCTTCTCCTTCCCACTTCAATTTCTCCACTCATTCACCATCTTTAGCATGTCGAACTTGCCTTGGATGTTACATACATAATAGAGGAAGCTCTCCGGTCTCGCGCGCACCTCTCCTTTCCATCTTCTCGCGATCGGTCTCTCATATCGGTAAGTTGTCCATGTAAGGACGTGTTCATGTGTATATGGATGATATGCTCATATGTATGTCGAGGATCGATGGTCATGTGTGTGTATATGTAGAGTATCGATGATGCTCATGCATGTGTGTATGGAGAGTATCGATGATGCTCATGCATGTGTGTATGGAGAGGATAATGATATGTTCATGTGTGTATGGATCGGTCTCTCTCTCTTGTGTTTGTGTGTGAACAATTTGCCATTTGTTTTCCCAAAATGTTGATTCATTTCCATTTTGGCAAGACTTTGGCATTTCGCAAAGGTCCTAATTTTAGGATAGGTCATGCCGAAATTTTCTATCGACCATTGCATGCATGCATTGATTATGTGGTTCTAATAGACTTCTAATTGTACCGTGTACACCGTGCAGGCAAAAATGGTGCTCATAATGAGCGAAGGCATTGTGGCTAGATTTTTGAAATGTGCGACGGCCGACATGATACGAAATAACAAGACGGATATAAGATGTTTGTGCAGAAGATGCAAACTCAACTGGGTGATCAACCCAGATTTCGGGAATCTGCAGGCGCACCTACTCCGCCATGGTTTCATGGATGGATACACTCGTTGGATTAGCGATGACGTAGACGATGGAGACGATGAAGTTGGGTAACATGACGATGATCATCATGGCGAGAACGGGCGAGATGATGAAGAGTCTCCTGGAGATGGTGAAGGTGAGGATGCAGAACGGGATGATGATGATATAGATGCCGGAGGAGCAGACGATGAAGGAACAACGTCAGGCTGGGTGCGGGACCTTATGTGCAAGAGCTGCTTCTCAAGCAGACAAGTAACGCCAGGGCTGCCGCTAGAGAGAAAGCCAAGCTTGCGCAACTTGAGAAAGACGCGGTTACTCCATTGTATGAAGGATGCAGGCCCGATGAGACCCGGTTGAATGTAACACTCAAGGCTATGGAGATGAAGGCAAAACACAAATTGAGCGACGCAAGCTTCGACGATATGATGGCATTCTAGCACGATCGTCTCCCGGAGGGGCATGTCCAACTAGTATTGAGGACGCCAAGAAAATCGTCTGTCCTCTCGATCTACCGCACATTAGATATCACGTATGCATCAACGATTGCATCATTTATCGGGGCGAGGAAGCGGAGAAAACCACATGTCCGGTGTGCGGCGTGAGTCGATACAAGAAAGTGAAGAAAGCACCTCGAAAAGTGGTATGGTACTTTCCTATCACTCCTCGTCTGCAACGCTATTTCGCAGACCCTAAAGAAGCTCATGCAATGGCATGCGGAAAGGAAGAAGCCAGGAGATGACGATGACCTCGAAAAGGATGAGCTGCTGACGCACCATTCAGATGCTATCCAGTGGAAAGCATTGGACCTCGAATTCCAAGAATTCGGTGGAGATTAGAGGAACATCAGGCTTGGTGCGAGTACCGATGGACTCAATCCGTTCGGTAGCCAGAGCAGCACACACATCACTTGGCCCGTGTTTGTATGGATGTACAACCTCCCTCCATGGTTGTGCATGAAGAAGAAGTACATACAAATGAGTATGCTAATTCAAGGGCCGAAACAACCTGGTACCAACATCAATTTGTATCTCGGGCTGTTGAAAGAGGAGCTAGCCACGTTATGGGAATCTGGAGCCAATACTTACGACGCCATCGCACAAGATTATTTCACTATGAGAGCCGCGTTGGTCACTACGGTGCAAGACTATCCAGGTTGCGGGTATATCTCGGGGCAGGTTATCCAAGGATTCTGCGCATGCGTTACATGCATGGATAACACAAGCTATCTCCAACTAGAGAAAGATCCATGGCCTTCGAAAACCGTGTTCATGGAGCACCGGAGGTTGCTCGCCAAGAATGATCCATGGAGAAAACGTGGAGACCTGTTCGATGGCAAATCCGAGACCCGAGGAATCCCAGAGCGTAGGAGCAGTGAAGAAGTGGAAGAGTTGCTGAAAAACTGGAAAGATTGTCCTAAACCTGGAAAGAAGCGAAAGAGGCAGCAAGACAAGCCGCTGATGAAGGTATGGAAAACAAGGTCTGTTTTCTGGGAGTTGCCATACTGGAAGTTTCTCCGCACGCCTCATAGCCTCGACATCATGCATATCATGAAAAATGTGTGCGAGAGTCTGGTCGCCACCATAATCAACATGCCAGATAGGACGAAAGATGGTCCGAAAACAAGGCACGACCTAATATTCATGGGTATCCGAAAGGAGCTTCACGGAGGACGCACTACTCCTGATGATCAGGAAGATGATGATGATCATGAGTCGGAGACGACACAAGGTCGTCGGAAGGGTAAAAAGTTCAAGAAGAACGAATATTACTGCCCACCTTCTTGCGTCACTCTACGCCAAGATGAGATCAAACAGTTTTTCAAGTGCCTTCTAAGAGTCAAATTTCCTTACGGCTACGCGGGAAAGATAAGCAGACACCTAGAGGAGGCGAAGCAGAGGTTCAGTGGCATGAAGTCTCACGACTGTGCCGTGCTAATGACGCAGGTACTTCCGGTTGCACTAAGAGGGATAATGGACGAGCACGTCCGTGAAACATTATTTGGCCTCTGCAAGTTTTTCGACGTCATCTCTAGGAAGTCGATTGGCGTGAATCAGCTCGAGAGGCTACAGGAGATCGTGGTGATACTATGCGAGCTTCAGGTCTACTTCCCACCCGCATTCTTCGACATTATGGTGCATCTGCTGGTCCATGTCATGGAGGCCATCGTCCAACTCGGGCCGATGTTCCTCCACAGCATGATGGCGTTCGAAAGGATGAAAGGACACATCAAAGGATACGTTCGCAACAGGTCTCGTCCAGATGGAGGCATATCTAAGGGCTTTCTGGCCTAAGAGTGCATCTCTTTCTGCACGAATTATCTAGACATCGAGAACCCTGTCGGTCTTCCCGTCAACAGGCACCTTGGCAAGCTCGACGGATCTCGTCACCCAGAGGGTCGTCGCATACTGCATGCAGACTTCTATTTTCGACGCGCAGACTTTGATCGAGCAAACCTCGTCGCGCTACAACATTTAGAACTGGTCGATCCTTGGGTACAGAAGCACAAAAGGTTAATCGAGAAGAAGTACAGTGATCGGGGCATACAGAGGACTCACGGAGAAATAATCAAAGAGAACAACTCATATTTCACGCGTTGGTTTAGGCAGACGCACCTTGATAATCCCCCGCGATCGCATTCTTCTGACACGGAAAAGATCATATTCACCTTGTCATAGGGACCGATGCAAAACCTGGTGACCTATCCGGCGTATGATATCAACAGCTACACATTCTACACGGAAGAAAAGGACAACAAGTGTGATTATCAGAACTCAGGTGTAACGTCGGAATTCTACACCGATGACAACGTGAAGGAAATATTCTACGGAAGAATCGAGGAGATCTGGGAGCTCGACTACTGTGGAGAAATGGTGCCGATGTTCCATGTCAGATGGGCAAAGAGCGTAGAAAGAGAAGAACGGTATTTCACAACCATGGTTATACCCGAAGCAGCCAAATCCAAGGCCGCCTGTGTGAACGTGGCCGCGAAAAATGATCCGTGGGTACTGGCTACCAAAGTGTACCAATGTTTTTTCATTACCGACCCGACAAAGCCTATTCATGTTATCGTGAGGAGAAGAAAAAGAAAAATCATCGGAATGGATGGATTCACCAACGAGCAAGACGTCAGCCAGTACGGCGATCCAAAGATTTAAGATGACGATGACTACAATGCAGCAACATACATCAAAAGAAGAAAAAGGACAACCCTACCCAAAAAAGGTAGCCCGTTCGAAAGAAGAAACATTAAAGTGCCGAGGCTAAATTATTCAACCGCGACAAAGAAGGGAAAAAAGATTGTAAAATGCTAGCTCAAAAAATATTGTAAAATGCATGGTCGAAAAAGATTGTAATATTCATGGACAAATTATTATGAAATTTAGTTATACTTTGAATCATATTTGCACCACTTTTATGACATATATTAACACTTTTGGGCATTTTTGGAATATTTAAAAGTATTTTAAAAACAAAACAAAACTTCTATGTCATATATCACCACTTTTGGGCATTTTTTGGAACACTTAAAAGTATTTTTGAAATAAAATTAAAAAAGGTGGGCACCAGGATTCGAACCTGGGTGCTCATAGATTGAGAATAGAGCTAAGGGCGGAACTAGTGGGATAGGCTAGTACAGTTGTTAGACAGTGGAGCTACAGCCATCTTATACACTCGATAAATGCCGATAGGTGTACCGCACTATGCCCAAGTGCGCCACAGATATCCGTAGCGCACTGTGCCCAAGTGTGCTACGCCTATCTGGGCACGACTGGTCAACGGCGCCACGTCCGCCTCCATCACTCAGACACCATCTCAATCAAGCCCGAGCCCGAGCCCTGTGCCGCCGCGCTCTCTATCCGCCGCCTTGCTAGACGCCACCTCTCGAGGAGGAGGCCGTGGAGCAGGAGGAGGCTGTGGAGCAGGAGGAGGCCGTGGAGCAGGAGAAGGAGGAGGCTCGTCGCCGCTCGAGGAGGAGGCCCGCGCGCCAGCCATCATCGTCCGCCTGCCCGCCATCGTCGTCGTCATCTCAGAGGTGAGCGTCGCCCCTCCCCTCCCTCTCTCTCACTCTCTCCTTCTCTCCCTCTCTCTCCCTCTCTCCCCTCTCTCTGCTCAGATTAGAGGTTAGGGTTCAGATTAGAGTTTAGGGTTCAGAGAAGGCCATTAGAGGTTAGGGTTCAGATTAGAGATTAGATGTTAGGGTTCAGTGAAGTTCAGAACTTGCTATTTTCCACAAACAGCAAGTTTAGAAGTTTTGCTGTTTTGCATATATCACAATACAAACTTGCTGTTTTGCATATATCAGAAGTTCAGAACGCTTAGGTCCTATTGATTATGTCCAGATTTTCCAACGGGACTACATGAGCTCAAAATTATCAGACCCAGAGAAAAGTAATAGTAATAACAAGCAAAAAATTTGTATAACCCACATAGCACAACTTTGCAGCAAGCCAACAAGGCAGGAATTTTATATGGCATATCTCTGTCCTCATATATGTTTGATTCTCTGATACGTAAATTACCAAGTGTTAAAAAATCCCATATTGCAAGTTTGCAACAATTGATCTACATTATAGTTTGCGCATATGTCGATGATTATTTATGTAACGATTAGGGTTCAGATTAGGGTTTAGAGAAGTGAAATCTGGGTTCTAACACCCTAAGTACTAGTGATGGTGATGCATGGAATTTGGGTATATGAATATATGTGTGTTCTATTGAAATGGACAGTGGATGGATGTCACATTTCTGTGCCTCTTCTTGCTATTTTCTGGTGTCACTTGTTCATTTTAGTTGATGATGATCATCCCACCAATATATAGATGCTAGTTAGTAGAAGTTGCTGCTTCCTGATGGAAACATGGCTTCTGTTGGAATAGATATCTTCCAGATTTTTATGTGCCTCTGATTACTATTTGCTGGTGCCACTTTGTTTGTTTCACCTGATGATCATCATCCCAGCAATCTGCATGTTGAATGACATTTCCATATGCAAGGAGTAATAAAAACAGTACTTACAGAGTGGTTTTGGTGATTAATCTACATTCAAATGATGAAGTGCTGTCATCATTTGCATGTTGTCATTTGATATCATCAAGCATTAGTTAAGTTCTGAGATAGTTGTTTGGAATCTAGCACTTGGTTATGATCAGAAGCACTTGGTTATGGTGTATTCTCATTTTTGTTATTGTTGTAGCACTTGAAATTGTGCTTTTGCTTGTACAAAGGACTTTATTATGTCGTGTATGCAGGTTCTCGTATGAAATGAGTCCTGATTTTTTGCCGGAATGTTGATTAACTTCTGTTTCGGCAGAAATCGGGCACTCCTAGTTTAAGAAAATTAGCAAAGGTCATGCCGGATTTTTCCGTGCATTTAACCAATTATTTGTTTTTATTAGTGCAAAGATGTGTGAAAACGATGAGGCTGGATGTTCTAAGTGCATCAGCGCTGGAGGAGAACTCAGACCTCCGAATAAACAATTGACATTCTGGGAGGCGGCCCAGCGGCTAGAAGACGATGAAGAATGCCATCCTTCGAGAGCGAGGATGATGAGATGGAAGACGCGGAGGAAGAAGCCGAAGGAACGGCGGGTGATGAAACCATTGATGGCGGCGAGGGCACAGGGAGTGGTAGCAATCCTCCTAAGAAGAAAAAGAAGCCGAAGGAACAGCGCACGAACACAGTCAGCACAGTCAGGGAGGAAATTACCGAAGTTAGCCCAACAGGGGTTCCTTTGGAGCCCGACCTTGTCGTCAAAGGGTACGGTGGGCAAGTGGCGGCGATCACCCGGACAACCATCTCGATCAACACCGAGAATCTCTGGCATAAAGATAATGGCCACTTGCGCACACTCCTCTTTGAGAAGCTGCACGCAAGATTTCAGTTCCCCGCTGAGTATCGGAACACAAATTATCATGGGAACGAAGTAAACAAATCCGCCCTCACAAAGATGAGCACCGCCCTGGCCAGCTGGAGAACCCGGATAAATAAGAAGATCTACAAATAATGCAAAAGTCTCGAGGAGATCTAGAAGATTGATCCGTATATCACCGAAGATCAGTTTCGGTAGTATAAGGAGAGGTGTGAATCCGAAAGAGCCCAGGCCAATAGTAATCGGGGAAAGGTGCTACATGCGATGAATATAGGTCATCACCATCTCGGATCTGGTGGATTGTGAGACCCTGGCGCATGGCTCAATAGGATTGATAGGAAACCCATACCAACAAGTTGCAACTTCTTTTCTGGAAGCTCATTCGAAAAGAACTCTAAGGTTAAGCGTTCTTGGCCTAGAGCAATTCTAGGATGGGTGACCGACCGGGAAGTGGGTAACCGGGTGCGCATGACTGAGGACAAAGTGCGCAGAAAAGACTAGTGTTGGTATGTGGGGCTAGTCTAGAGATCCTATTGAGCTGCCTGAAGTGACAGCCGTCGGTCCGGAGTGATCGGGGGTGTTACAAAGTGGTATCAGAGCCGACCCTCGCGGTTACATGGGCGAGTGCGGGTCAGTGGCGGACATGTGTAGCATGGCGCGTGTGGCCCGGAGAGGACACGGCATGGCAACGTGCCGGCACTGGACGCACAGACATGTACCAAGAGGGGACACTAGTGCAGACCCCCCCCCCCTTTAACTCCGGTTGGGAGGCCCTCTAACAGCGGTTCTTCAACCACTGTTGAGGGTTCGATGTTAGAGGGGGGGGCCTTTAACACCGGTTCTTATACGAACTGGTGTTAAAGGGTGGCGCACGTGGGGCTGCCGCAGGCCTCAGCCCCCCCTTTAACACCGGTTCGGGGCTGGAACCGGTGTTAAACGTTCTTCTGCCGCGGAAGAGATTTAGGCTGTTTTCCTACCGCGGCAGAACTGCCCCGTTCTGGGCGTATTTCTGCGGGAGGGGGGGGGAATCGATCAGGAGCGGTATACACATACATCGTCATCGGTACATACGAGTACATGAATAATTAAGCAACTATTATTATACACAAACATCGTCATCGGCACATACATCGTCATCGTTCATTTTGGTGGATATCTAAAGAGTTCTCCGCCAGGCGTGACGACCTCATCAAGTATGAACCCCGCCAATTCCTCTTGAATGGCTCGTATGCGTTCAAATGGTAGGAGTTGGTCCCGCATCCGTTCGATCTGAATATATATGAAGAATGGGCCGTCAATATATATATATAAGAATAAAACTCAACACAATTGATGGTAATAAAATAATGTTGTGGACTTTGTTTACTTACTTTAAGTTGTTCTAGTGCGGCTTGGCCCGTCGCACATATCATGTTGCGAATGAACTCGCAAACATAGTACCCACATAAGTTATTGCCGTGTCCCTGATGCGCGCACTTTACGAGAATAGAGAGTTCAATCAAAATAATAATCAATAAAGCATGATATAATGGAATTGGAAGCAGAATCAAAGAGATACGCAGACCTAGCTAGCTAGTATTACTTACATTTTGGTCCACAAATTTTAGTTCTTCTGACCATTCACCCACGGCCCTGCCCGTGAACCTTTTCCAAACCCTGTGCGGCAAAGAAAATGGATAAAGGAGTAATTTATTACTTGTTGTCACGAAAGTTGCCGATCTAGTGCGATAATATGATTGAAATTACCTCTGGAGCATATCTCTAAAGTCTTCCCATATCTCTTTTTCTTTTCGTAATGAGTCCATGACAAGGACTTTTCCTGAGTCGGGTTGAATGACTAGCAGAATAAAGTGGAACCTACGCACGCATAACTCATCATCAGTTACACTTAACATCGAGTAAGCCGAAATAGAATGTGTACAAGAGAGAGGGTAATAGTACTCACGAGAAGTTGTAAGGCAATAGTATTTCCCTTTTGGTTTGTTGTCTCAGTAAAGACCTTAGCAAGTAATCTTCTGTTTGCCCGGGTTTGGTTCTTACCACTTCTTCATGAACTCTATTTGGGTCAACGAACCCAATGTCAAAAGGGCCTCCTTTCCTGCATTCCATAACCTTTTTCCTACATAATAGTATATACATATATGGTGAGCATATATATATATATACATGCAATTAATGAAGTGAATGAGATGAGATATAAATTACAGAAATAGTACTTACACACAATAAAGGCTAATGGCAGCTTTGTCGTGTTCCTTCTGATTGAATAGAAAATGCAAGTCTTGAATGTTGAAGTCGATCCCGTCGTCTCCGCAGAAGAAAATATCATCTCTTATATGCGCCGTGATCCATTCTTCCTTTCTATTCTTGCAGAAATCAAGGTACCACTTGTGCAATTTTTGCATCTTTGTTGGTAGATTCTTGAGCTTCTCTTTCTGGACAAGATTCTTCCCATACTTCCATGGCTGTATGGGGTTGGCATCGCATTTGGACAAGTTGTCTCCCACGATGTTCAAGTATGCAATGTAACTCATCCCCATCTCATTGGCCTTTCTTTGTACCTCTGCCCCGTAATCATTTACGGGAGGAGCGTCCCGTGTGTCGAACATTTGGAGCGGGGTGCATGATTGGTTTTCCTGCTCTCCGAGCCTGGGAACTGTTTTCTGGGGTGCCTCACGACTGCTACTTTCAGTCTCCCTATGGCGCCTTGCATCCGCCTTCAAAATCTGGCGCTCGTAGTCCGGCACAAGTGGGGTTTTAGGTTTCAAAATATTTTTGTAAAACTTCTCCACCATCGCCGGATCTATTTTCTCCTTTGGCTCGGCCCGTCTAGGTGCAAAGAATTTCTTGACCTCTTCTTCCAAGATCCTATTGGTCTCCTCGTCGCTGCGATTCCACGGTAAAACCGGCAATGGCTTGGCGGAAGGCTGTGGGACGTAGTTTTTTGAATTCTTTGGCGTACGGTTTCCTGCAGATTTCTTTGTGGCAGTGCTAGCGATGCTCTTTGTGGCAGTTCTCTTCCGCTTACGATTAGGAGATGGCTGCAGCACCGGAGATGGCCGACGGGCCGGAGATAGCTGGCGCGCCGGAGATGGCTGAAGCGCCGGAGATGGCTGCCGTGCAGGAGATGGCTGCCGCGCAGGAGATAGCTGAAGAGGCTCAGACTGCTGACGTTGCGGAGACGGCGGGGGTTCCAGTGGCCTCCATTTTGGAAGCACGATGTGTTCCTTCTTCCAAAGGATGGTTGTTTTCACTGCAAATTTGAGTTGATTTTCCCCTTCACCTTTAGCATGGTCAAGCTGTGCTTCCTCATATTCCTTCACAACCTCATCCACCCCGACAATAGCATAGCCATCTGGAATCGGTCGGCAGTGGTAAGTTCCACCAGCTACAGGAGGTAAGGCATAGCCGACAACCACCTTAATGGATAAGCCCATTAATCTCACATGCAGCTCAGCGTGTTCGCTCTCCGTGATCTCATCCACGGGGTGTCGAGGACCCGCCATTTCAAGCGTGGGCTGCACGTTCTCCGTGGAAGCCACGCTGCTTCTTCGCGCAGAGTCTGGGCCGCCAGCAACTTCCAATGCAGGCTCTTCGTGCCGCTGAGATGGGCCGGTAGCTTGATGGCTCTGTTGTGCATTCACTAGCGTCTGCAGCGCCACAAGTGCATGTTCTATCGGTATCATCCGCTATGTACGCTCTTTTTCTTTTCTGCCGCGCCATCTGTAAGAGTCGCTCCACTCGGCAAACCCATCCTTCCACGTCATACCCCCTGTGCCTCGTGCATGTCCGGGGTGTTCTTTTTTACCGATGGCGCGTGTGAGCTGGTCATTCTCTCTGTCGGGATGGAAGGTCCTGGCGGATGTTTCCTCGTATCCCGTGATGAGTTCAGTGACGGGTTTGGCAAGGAGGGTTGGGAAGATACACAATCCTGTTTTTGGGTCCAACGTTGCCCCGATTCCATAGAACCAAGTCTTTGCACGTAGGTCCCACCCATCTGTCTGGGGTGTGATCCCTCTAGCGCGCAGGGCCTTTTCAACTTTCTCCCACTTAGGCCTCTGAGATATGTAGCCATCTGACCCCGTCCTCTGGTGATATTCCTTCTTCTGGGCATTAAGCGTATTGGTTTCTGACCTCTTTTTAGCTATAGCACTCTTTTTATATGTAACAAATTCGGGCCAGTGAGGTCTTATCTTCGCATAATATGCGTCTTCGAAATCTGGAGTCTCGCCAGCTTTGACAAATTTGTTCAATTTTGTCTTGCAGTTGCGGAAAGCGTCAGCCATCTTCTTTAGAGTCCACTCTTTGACCTTTTCCTTTATAACCAGGTTGTTTTCATCCTTCTCTGGCGGAAGGGTGAAATTTACCAACAACGAATTCCAAAGCGTTTCTTTGGATCTTTCATCGACAAAGGTACCGTCGCCCTTCTTTGGCTTATTCCAATTATCAATTATGATTGGGATTTGGTCCCTAACAAGAACTCCAGCCTGACGTACAAATTTGTCTGCGGCCTTCTTGGGCTCCATCGGCCTGCCATCAACACGGACTGCTTCGATCGTGAACTTTTCACAATCTTTCAATCGATGGCTCGCGCCTCGCTTGCTCTTTTTCGTAGAAGAATATGGTTGCTGGCTGGTCGATCCATATGGCTAAAAGAAGAAAGAAGCGTTAATTAATACATGTAGAAGAAGATTGTTGGTGGAAGTCAGCAGAGGCTTCATCAATGCATATACCTCGCCAGACTTTGTAATCATTAAATTGCGTTCACCGGAGTCTTCATCTTCTCCATGACTACTTGAGCTGTCATCATGTCCCTCCAAGTTCAGATATTGTGAGGTGTCCTAATCAATAATTTTCTCCATTATTTCTTCTTCTTCAAGGTTTCTACTAAGTGGATCCATAGTTTCTAAAACAATAATATTATCTAGAGTAAGAGTGTAAACATTCAAGTGGACTTGGATTCATTCACAAATATACATATTATTCATACAAAAATACACAAATAAATACACAAATGAAATTAAAACCCTAAGGATGCTTGATCATTTTAAACGAGTTCTGAGGGGTCCAAACCCTAATCAGGATGAAACTATGTTGCCCGCGAACCCGCCCCGCTTGACACCCTATCTATACTACTACCCCCTCCATAATTACATGCCATCTTAGTTTCGAGTTTCCCGATTTTGACCATCAAGTTCACCACCAACACTAAGTAAACAATATTATCGATGTTACAACATCAGAAACTCTACTCAAATATGAGAACAATATTATAATTTTGATCGAAGATAATTTAGGTAGATGTAGGACTTCCGAAGCTTGATGATCCATGGACCTTATGTAATGAATTTTGTTAAGGGTTGTAACTAGAGAAATGTGAAATGCATATGTCATAGGATGAGGATGTTGTTGGGACAAGGGGATATGATACACTATATTAAAAAAGACAAGCAAGACTGGTGGGGAAATGGTTGCTCCTGTTGGACTGACGACATGGGGGAACTACTTCGTATCGCTTGTGACTGACCACGTCGGTGTGTTCTTAGGATGAAGATCATCTTCAATTTCGACGCATTCGCACCAACTAGTTTTAATAAGATGAGAAAGCTTTGTAATAGTTTGGTGTTGATGAGTTATGAAAGCTGCCAAATTATCCTTGCTATCCACCGAATTGTAAGCGCATGAAATGAAACAAGGTGGTTCGCACCTATTTGATTTCAATAAAGTTCTTAATACTGTAAATACTAAATATGAAGACAAAAGTTCAAGATTACATATATTAGCAACAATGAGAGCGTGCATGTAAAATAATCACCGACATATTGCTAGCAATATTTAAAAATGCATGTTTTGGACAACGGTACATTTTCCTAAAATACCACATCTATGATAATTAACTTGTTAAACAATATAATAGTAAAACCCAATTAAATTGGTATTATATACAAATATATACAATGAATTTCACAACCAACCAAGTGTGTTTATGTATTTCGGTGGGCAAAGATTTAAAAGAACACTAGACAAAACTTTGACCACAAATTTATGGTTTTCTGGTCTAGAGGGATTATTGTTAACTAAGGACATAGTTAATTGTGCATCATATGGCTCCGACGTACGGCTGCTCCGGCGAGGGAGAGGGCGAGGACGTGGCGGCTCCGGCGAGGGCGAGGGCGAGGACGCCGTGGCCCCGGCGAGGGCGAGGGCGAGGACGCGGCGGCTCCGGACAGGGCGAGGGCGAGGACGGGGACGCGGCAGCTCTGACGAGGGAGAGGGCGAGGACGCGGCGGCTCCGACGAGGGCGAGGGAGAGGACGCGGCGCTGGCATGGCTGCTCTCTGCGCGCGGCGCGCGCGGTGGCGGTGGCTGTGTCGGTCTTGGCGCGCGGTGGCGGTCTTGGGCGGTGGCTAGCTCCGACGGCGAGGGCGGCGGCTGCTCTCTGCTCTCTGCGCGGTGGGCGGTTCGATCTGGAACGGGGGGAAGAAAGGAAGGGGAGGGGCATTTAATACACCCCACTTTAACACCGGTTCGAGGCAGGAAGCGGTGTTAAAGGCGGTGGAGGATCCGTTTCCCGCGCGCATTTATTAACACCCTCCCTTTAACACCGGTTCCAGACACGAACCGGTGTTAAAGGGGGGGTGTGCGCGAGCGCGAAACGAAATAAATGCGCCCCCCCTTTAACACCGGTTCGTGTCTGGAACCGGTGTTAAAGGGGGGGCATTTCATGCATTAAAGGGGCATTTTTAATTCAAAAAATAGGTTATGAATTTGGAAAATTCATATCTTTTTCATTTCAACTCAGAAAAATATGAATAATATATCATAATTTTCAGAAAAATAATATCTATCCATTCATGTAAAAACATTTTATATTTACTTTACATGAAAATTTTCAAAATGATTAAAACACTTACATATAAATTTTGATTATTCAATTCAAACAAAAATAATTTCTTAAATCCTAAAACTTTGAACATAAGAAATATTAAGCATCTAAAAAGGAATCTAACCCTATTTCATTAGACCAAATCATATTTTAATGTCGCGTCTTTTGTATTAACATTTTTTGAATTGATTGGATATTTAAATGCCGCATCTTTTGGATATTTAAATCTCCCCCTGTTGGTACATTGTCCATATAAGGTGGTCTGGTATTTTTGTAAAATGTGTTGGTGGTTTTTTGAATTAGCCATTTGGTGGTTTCTTCACAAAACCGTCCGTTTTTTATGCTCAGAAAATGGAAAATGCCTTTTTGGTGCGATAAAAAGGAAAACTTACTCTTGCAACATTGTTTGCCATGCCATGATGCACATTAATGAACAATATGGCCATATTATCACAAACTATGCCTTGATTCTATCCATAACATTGGTCATTTGACCCGAAAGCCAAGAAACCTCGAATGAGATAGGTCATTTTGTGAAGGTTTTTTTGAGACATAATCAATATACCAAGTTTGAGATTTTTCCTTCTAACTATGTCACATAATATAACACCACGCGAAGGTTTTGCACTGTTTTGATATTTTTTTATTTTTTTATCCCCGTTTTAAACTATCGACAAACTTTGTCGAACAACAGGCATGATGATTCTTAGCTCGGGGCCAAGCCTCGCTCAACTTACATTGTTTTTTTTGATAAAATAGCATTGGTCATAACATTGGTCATTTGACCCGAAAGCCAAGAAACTAATAGTAAGTTACATAAAGCCGAACTGGAACTGAAAATTAAGATACATAAAAGAACTGAAAATTAAGATACATGGCCATATTAAGTAACAATCGGCCGAACTTGTTTCAGAATGTTGGAGTGATTCAGTCATGCTCCTCCCTACATCTGTAATACTCGGCACTGTAGTCGTCGTACTCGCTGCCGCCATCATCGCTGTCGTCGTCGGGGTCGCCGTAATTGAACCTCTGGAGAGTACGCGTGGGCTGGACCTGAGGGTAGCGCGTGGGCTGGACTTGAGGGTAGCGCAGAAGGGGGTTAGAGTCGGCGGCAGTGTCATAGGCCATGACGCTCTGGAGAGTCCGACCGCGCCACCATAGCCGACGGCCGGCCTCGTTGAAGTTAGGAGGAGGTGGGCCGTCCTCCTCATGCCTGGCGAGCGCCCTCTCACGCCGATCCACGAAGAAGGCTTCCCAAGTAGGGAAATAGTCGGGATGCCATCTGGGATTCCTCCGCTGCTCCGGCGTGAGCTCGAAGTAGTAGTGGTTAGTGATGGCCATCCGGCACGCCACACCTAGAGGGACAGGAGGAACCGGCACGCCTCCGACGCTCAGCATCCAACCGACGGGGACACAGTAGCCCGGCGGGCAGGGGTAGTTCGAGGCGCAAAGCGCCTCCGCCTCCCTGGGGGTTAGTGCTATGGTGGAAGCCATGGGAAAAAGTGATGAGGTTGCAGATATGAGTCTAGAGATGTGCAATGACAATGGAGGCCAACCCTACATATATATAGTGAACTAGCGGGAAGAACTGGAGGGAAGAACTGGCGGGAAGAAAAATGGCGGGAAGAAAAATGGCGGGAAAAAATGGCGGGATGAACCTTTAGTCCCGGTTGGAGACACCAACCGGGACTAAGGATGAACCTTTAGTCCTGGTTGGAGACACCAATCGGGACAAAACACGAGTCAGCACTAATAATAGGGCTGAGTGTGTCGACATTATTTCGTAAGTGTCGACACTATGTCGAGCTACTTGTACTATAAATAGGCATCCTTTGTGAGTCCAGTCCTCCAGCCAGTTTGAGGCATCTCCAAGATGGTTTTCGAGAGCAGGGACACCACTACAGCCAGTTTCAGGGAGATGCCGATGGAGCCCAGTCCTCCGGCATCTCCGAGAAACTAGTCATAGAGGCACTCCCTAATATGTGAAATTATTTAGCTCCCAGGTGTATTGATCTAGTTAGAGAAGTTGCAAAGCTGCAAGATGGTTTTCGAGAGCAGGGACACCACTACGTCCAGTTTCAGGGAGATGCCGACGGAGCCCAGTCCTCCGGCATCTCCAAGAAACTGGTCATAGAGGCACTCCCTAATATGTGACCGCGCGCGTTTGGAGATCAGATCTTAATGGTAAGTACGAATCGGGACAACTTCTTCTCATAGTCCCGGTCCATCCACAAAACAAGACTAACACTCAAGACATGTATTAATATTAAAAACAATGAACTAGAGTTACATAATATGAGCATGAACTTCTTGGCATATGTCCTTCCTTATGATCGCTTCAGACGTAACCATGGAGCATCTTATTTACTTAACGGAATGCTTGGGTCAGTTTTCACTGTGAAGGGCGGAATTTCATCAAACTTATTATAATCTTCTGACATGTCTGTCTTTTCCTCGATTCCCACGATGTTTCTTTTCCCTGAATAAACTATGTGACGCTTTGGCTCATCATATGATGTATTCGTTTGCGTATTTTTTCTTTTTTTTGGTCTGGAGGACATGTCCTTCATATAGAAAAACTGAGCCACATCATTGGCTAGGACGAATGGTTCGTCTAAGTTCTTGTCTACCTTCATAAGATTGTTGAGATCCACCGTTTTCATTCCGTACTTCTTGTATACCTCAACCCCTCCTCCTGTTAGCTTGACCCATTTGCATCGAAACAAGGGGACCTTAAAATTAGGTCCATAGTCATGTTACCATATCTCCTTTATGAACCCATAATACGTGGTCTTCTGCCCATTGTCTTCTGCTGCATCGAAGCGGACACCACTATTTTGGTTGGTGCTCTTTTTATCTTGGCCTATCGTGTAAAATGTATTCCCATTTATCTCGTACCCTTGGAAAGTACATACAGTCGAAGATGGTGTCCCGGCCAACAAGTACAGCTGATCCCCAACAGTGGTGTTATTCGTGAAAGTCTTTGCAGCCAGCCGCCAAAACTCGCCATGTGTTCACTTATAATCCAGTCATCAGACTGCCCCGGGTGTTTGAGGCGTATTAAATTCTTGTGTTCATTGATATACGGGGCAACCAAGATAGATCTTTGTAAAACCGTGTAGTGTGCTTGATTGAGAGAATGCCCGTCCCTACATATCATTGCTTTACATCCTAGGGTGCCTTTTCCACGTAGTCTCCCCTCATGTCGTGATTCTGGAACACCAATCGCCTTAAGGTCAGGAATAAAATCAACACAGAACTCAATGACCTCCTCTGTTACATATCCCTTGGAGATGCTTCCTTCTGGCCTAGCACGATTATGAACATATTTCTTTAAGACTCCCATGTACCTCTCAAAGGGGAACATATTGTGTAGAAATACAGGACCGAGAATGGCAATCTCTTCTACTAGGTGAACCAGGAGATGCGTCATAATATTGAAGAAGGATGGTGGGAACACCAACTCAAAGCTGACAAGACATTGGGCCACATCTGTTTGTAACCCTGGTAGGCTTTCTGGATCGATTACCTTCTGAGATATTGCATTGAGGAATGCACATAGCTTCACAATGGGTACTCGAACATTTTCAGGTAGAAGCCCCCTCAATGCAATCGGAAGCAATTGTGTCATAATCACATTGCAGTCATGAGACTTCAGGTTTTGGAATTTTTTCTCGGCCATATTTATTATTCCCTTTATATTCGACGAGAAGCCAGATGGGACCTTGATAGTGCTCAGACATTCAAAAAAGATTTCCTTCTCTGCTTTGGTAAGAGCGTAGCCGGCAGGAGTTAAGTGGCATCGTTTACCATTCTCGTTCTCAGGATGCATAGGCTCTTCAGGGGCTTTCAAACGTTGCTAGTCCTGCCGTGCTTCCGGTGTATCTTTTGTCTTCCCATACACTCCTAAAAATCCTAGCAGGTTCACACAAACATTCTTCATCACGTGCATCACGTCAATTGAAGAGCGGACCTCTAAGACTTTTCAATAGGGTAGGTCCCAAAATATAGATTGCTTCTTCCACATGGGCGCGTGTCCGGCATCGTCATTCGGAACAGATAGACTGCCAGGACCTTTTCCAATGATTACTTCTAGGTCCTTGACCATACCAAATACCTCCTCACCGGTACGGAGGACAGGCTTCCTCCGGGGTTCTGCCAGACGTTTGAAATGCTTGCCTTTCTTTCTTACTGGATGTAGGTTCGGAAGAAATCGGCGATACCCTAGGTACACAACCTTCTTACATTTATCCAAATATACACTTTCAGTCTCATCTAAATAGTGTGTGCATGCATTGTTTCCCTTGTTTGTCTGCCCTGAAATGTTACTAAGAGCAGGCCAATCATTGATGGTTACGAAAAGCAATGCTCGTAGGTCAAATGGCTCCCCTTTGTGCTCATCCCACATACGTACACCTGGTTTGGCCCATAGCTGTAAAAGTTCTTCAACTAATGGCCTTAGGTACACATCAATGTTGTTGCCGGGTTGCCTCGGGCCTTGGATGAGCACTGGCATCATAATGAACTTCCTCTTCATACACAACCAAGGAGGAAGGTTATAGACACATAGGGTCACAGGACAGGTGCTGTGACTGCAGCTCTGCTCACCAAAAGGATTCATGCCGTCTGTACTTAGACCAAACCTTAAGTTCCTTACGTCACGTGCGAAGTACGGGTACTCTCGCTCGACTTTTCTCCACTGTGACCCATCAGCGGGGTGTCTCAACATCGCGTCTTTCTTACGGTCTTCCATGTGCCATCGCAACAACTTGGCATGCTCTTTATTTCTGAAGAGACGTTTTAACAGTGGTATTATAGGAGAATACCACATAACCTTGGCGGGAACCTTCTTCCTAGGGGCCTCGTCCTCAACATCGCCAGGATCGTCTCGTCTGATCTTATACCGCAGTGCAGTGCATATCGGGCATGCATCCAAATTCTCGTACTTCTCACCGCAGTATAGGATGCAGTCATTAATGCAGGCATGTATCTTATGCACGTCTAATAATAGAGGGAAGACAACCTTCTTTGCTTGGTATGTACTGTCAGGCAACTCATTATTTCTTGGAAGAAGATTCTTCATTTTTACCAACAACTTTGAAAATGCGCTGTCAGTCACATCGTTCTCTGCCTTCCATTGCAGCAAATCCTATGTGGTACCTAGATTTTTGTGGCCATCTTCGCAAGTCGGATACAACAATGTTTTGTGATCCTTTAACATCTGCTCCAGCTTCTCCCTCTCCTTTTCAGTTTCACATTCTTCGTTTGCATCAGTAATGGCCCGACCAAGATCGTCATCAGCGGGCCCATCTGCCACCTCTTGATCTTCATTATCTACCCCCGTTGCAGTATCATCATATTCAGGATATTATCTATCCTGAATATGATGATACTGCAACGGGGGTAGATAATGAAGATCAAGAGGGAGCAGATGGGCCCGCTGATGACGATCTTGGTCGGGCCATTACTGATGCAAAGGAAGAATGTGAAACTGAAAAGGAGAAGGAGAAGCTGGAGCAGATGTTAAAGGATCAAAAAACATTGTTGTATCCAACTTGCGAAGATGGCCACAAAAAGCTAGGTACCACACTGGATTTGCTGCAATGGAAGGCAGAGAATGGTGTGACTGACAGCGCATTTTCAAAGTTGTTGGTAAAAATGAAGAATCTTCTTCCAAGAAATAATGAGTTGCCTGACAGTACATACCAAGCAAAGAAGGTTGGCTGCCCTCTAGGATTAGACGTGCAGAAGATACATGCCTGCATTAATGACTGCATCCTCTACTGCAGTGAGAAGTACGAGAATTTGGATGCATGCCCGGTATGCACTGCACTGCGGTATAAGCTCAGACGAGACGATCCTGGTGATGTTGAGGGCGAGGCCCTAGGAAGAAGGTTCCCGCCAAGGTTATGTGGTATGCTGCTATAATACCACGGTTAAAACGTCTATTCAGAAATAAAGAGCATGCCAAGTTGTTGCGATGGCACATGGAAGACCGTAAGAAAGACGCGATGTTGAGACATCCCGCTGATGGGTCACAGTGGAGAAAAGTCGAGCGAGAGTACCCAGATTTCGCACGTGACGCAAGGAACTTAAGGTTTGGTCTAAGTACAGACGGCATGAATCCTTTTGGTGAGCAGAGCTGTAGTCACAGCACCTGGCCTGTGAGTCTATGTATCTATAACCATCCTCCTTGGTTGTGTATGAAGAGGAAGTTCATTATGATGCCAGTGCTCATCCAAGGCCCGAGGCAACTCGGCAACGACATTGATGTGTACCTAAGGCCATTAGTTGAAGAAATTTTACACCTGTGGGCCAAACCAGGTGTACGTATGTGGGATGATAAAAAAGGGGAGCCATTTGACCTACGAGCATTGCTTTTCGTAACCATCAATGATTGGCCTGCTCTTAGTAACATTTCAGGGCAGAGAAACAAGGGATACAATGCATGCACACACTGTTTAGATGAGACTGAAAGTGTATATTTGGATAAATGTAAGAAGGTTGTGTACCTAGGGTATCGCCGATTTCTTCCGAACCTGCATCCAGTAAGAAAGAAAGGCAAGCATTTCAAACGTCTCGCAGAACCCCGGAGGAAGCCTGTCCTCCGTACCGGTGAGGAGGTATTTGGTATGGTCAAGGACCTAGAAGTAATCTTTGGAAAAGGTCTTGGCAGTCTATCTGTTCCGAATGACGATGCCGGACACGCGCCCATGTGGAAGAAGCAATCTATATTTTGGGACCTACCCTATTGGAAAGTCTTAGAGGTCCGCTCTTCAATCAACCTGCTAGGCTTTCTAGGAGTGTATGGGAAGACAAAAGATATACCAGAAGCACGGCAGGACCAGCAACGTCTGAAATCCCCTCAAGAGCCTATGCATCCTGAGAACGAGAAGGGTAAACGATGCCACTTAACTCCTGACAGCTACGCTCTTACCAAAGCAGAGAAGGAAATCTTTTTTGAATGTCTGAGCAGTATCAAGGTCGCGTCTGGCTTCTCGTCGAATATAAAGGGAATAATAAATATGGCAGAGAAAAAATTCCAAAACCTGAAGTCTCATGACTGCCACGTGATTATGACACAATTGCTTCCGATTGCATTGAGGGGGCTTCTACCTGAAAATGTTCGAGTACCCATTGTGAAGCTATGTGCATTCCTCAATGCAATATCTCAGAAGGTAATCGATCCAGAAAGCCTACCTGGGTTATAAACAGATGTGGCCTAATGTCTTGTCAGCTTTGAGTTGGTGTTCCCACCATCCTTCTTTAATATTATGACGCATCTCCTGGTTCACCTAGTAGAAGAGATTGCCATTCTCGGTCTTGTATTTCTACACAATATGTTCCCCTTTGAGAGGTACATGGGAGTCTTAAAGAAATATGCTCATAATCGTGCTAGGATAGAAGGAAGCATCTCCAGGGGCTATGTAACAGAGGAGGTCATTGAGTTCTGTGTTGATTTTATTCCTGACCTTAAGGCGATTGGTGTTCCAGAATCACGACATGAGGGGAGACTGCATGGAAAAGGCACCCTAGGATGTAAAGCAATGATATGTAGGGACGGGCATTCTCTCAATCAAGCACACTACACGGTTTTACAAAGATCTATCTTGGTTGCCCCGTATGTCAATGAACACAAGAATTTAATACGCCTCAAACACCCGGGGCAGTCTGATGAATGGATTATAAGTGAACACATGGCGAGTTTTGGCGGCTGGCTGCAAAGACTTCTCACGAATAACAACACTGTTGGGGATCAGCTGTACTTGTTGGCTAGGACACCATCTTCGACTGTATGTACTTTCCAAGGGTACGATATAAATGGGAATACATTTTACACGATAGGCCAAGATAAAAATAGCACCAACCAAAATAGTGGTGTCCGCTTCGATGCAGCAGAAGACAATGGACAGAAGACCACGTATTATGGGTTCATAGAGGAGATATGGGAACTTGACTATGGACCTAATTTTAAGGTCCCCTTGTTTTGATGCAAATGGGTCAAGCTAACAGGAGGAGGGGTTGAGGTAGACAAGAAGTATGGAATGACAACGGTGGATCTCAACAATCTTATGAAGGTAGACAAGAACTTAGACGAACCATTCGTCCTAGCCAATAATGTGGCTCAGGTTTTCTATGTGAAGGACATGTCCTGCAGACCAAAAAAAAAGAAAAAATATGCAAACGAATACATCATATGATGAGCCAAAGCGTCACATAGTTCTTTCAGGGAAAAGAAACATCGTCGGAATCGAGGACAAGACATACATGTCAGAAGATTATAATAAGTTTGATGAAATTCCGCCCTTCACAGTGAAAACTGACCCAAGCATTCCGTTAAGTAAAGAAGATTCTCCATGGTTACGTCTGAAGCGATCATAAGGAAGGACATATGCCAAGAAGTTCATGCTCATATTATGTAACTCTAGTTCATGTTTTTAATATTAATAAATGTCTTGAGTGTTATTCTTGTTTTGTGGATGGACCGGGACTATGACAAGAAGTTGTCCCGATTTGTACTTACCATTAAGATCTGATCTCCAAACACGCGCGGTCACATATTAGGGAGTGCCTCTATGACCAGTTTCTTGGAGATGCCAAAGGACTAGGCTCCGTCGGCATCTCCCTGAAACTGGCCGTAGTGGTGTCCCTGCTCTCGAAAACCATCTTGCAGCTTGTAACTTCTCTAACTAGATCAATACAACTATTAGGGAGTGCCTCTATGACCAGTTTCTCGGAGATGCTAGAGGACTGGGATCCGTTGGCATGTCCCTGAAACTGGTGTAGAGGTCCCTACCCAATATGGTAGATCCCTCCTGTGTTTTACAATGCTAGTCCCTGGATCAATAGCTAGCATCCACAGTTAAGATGTAATATCAAGATACAAGGGTCATATTATAACTTTATAACCAGGAATAACATAATTTTATTACATCATACATAGCTCATTTGGCTATTACATTACATTGCAGCGGAATAAATACAGTCATGGGTCCTTCATCTTCATAGTACCACAGGCAGATGTTGGTTGTAGACTTTGTAGTCCTAGTCAATCAAACAATCTTCATCTAACAAAACAATCAACCTGCAACATTACAAGTTACAGCCACATGGGTCAATACATTGGAATTGTATTGGCAAGTTTCACCTTTATGTAAATATGAGTGGATCCTATCAATACATGCATATTTGGCTAAGTAGAGTTTTAAGGCTTTTTGCATAAAGCAACATTTATCCTATCTTTTCAAAATGGTTTTGTCTTTTGTCAAATCTTCTTTCCAAGTTCCTTGAACTCCTTGGTAGAAACACAAGTGTTCGAGTCCTTATCAAAATTCCCTTGAGCTACTTGGTAACTCCAAGTGCTTCAAGTTTTTATCAAAATCCCATGAGTCCCTTGGTAACCCCAAGTACATCATGCTCTTGAGCACCTTGGTAACCCCAAGTGCAACAAGCTTAACAATTCTCTTTGAATTCCTTGGTACCCCCAAGTGCATCAAGTTTTATATTAGAAGTTGGAATGTCGAGATCTCCCATGGTTCAAACTTTAGTTGCTCAGTATTGTCCATAACCGGGGACACGGCTAAGTACTTAGATTTTATTAACTTCTGCAGAAGGAGTACACTTTACCCACATGACACAATCCCATCTTGTTGCCACCAGTGGCCTACTGGATTAGTGCTCACCAAGATGGAGTACTGGCAGACTGAGAATGTGACGAAGTCTTTCCAAAAAGGTCCTCCCATACATCATTGCTAGCTTGTCTTCAGCCCCCATGAAGCATTCCAGATCCCCATGTCCGGTAACTAAAGACAATGTATAGGTCTTCCTAATGTAGTTGACTAAGCCAGAGCCATAATAGCATGTGGTTGTACACGAAAGCCACAATTGGAGAAACATGTTCAATCTCTAAGTTTCCTAGGTGGTTTTCAGTTGGAGCACAACACAAAGTGATTGCCATGGACATGGTTCCCTTTTGTTGCCACCTTCTCCAAAAACATAAAGTGTCCACCACCTAGGTGGTTCATTGAGTCCTTGTTTTATTATGTAAAACACAAGTCCTTTTCTCAACCTTTGTAAAATCTTAACATGTATCTCTTTTGAAAACATAGCATGGCTAGGCATGTACAACTTTGATATTTTTACTAAGGAGTTTATAGGGAACCCTATTAGGATTAGCATAGCATAAGTATAAAACTTTTTCATGCATGTTTACAAAATCCACTAAGTGTAATAAAAATAGTGGGACTTAAGATGATAGTGTCACTTGCCTTTTTGTTAGGGAATGAGAGTTACTTCTTGATCTTGCTAGTCTCACACTTTGCTAATTACTACAATCAAACAAGCATAGTATCAAGTAGCATTCCAACATTCAAACAATAATTCACATACACAAGCAATGGTTCCTAGGTCTTGCATAATTATGCAAAGGTTGGTTCTATTGCAAGGATGGTCTCTACTAGGTTTATACACTTTGTAAGATCCACATTGGTCATTTACCAAAATGGCAAGGTCATTGGTTAGAGGTTTTGCCCAAAGTCTATTTTAAAATCCATTCAACATTTTATGTGGTGAAAATTATTCTTTTTAAAGTAAAACTTTATGTTTTTCACCAAGTGAGTTGCCCTTAGCAAGGCTTGGTGTTTTGGGTCAGTAAGTTTGGTCCATAACATTTTCCCAAAGTTTTCTTTGCACAAACTTTTCCATAATAAAATCTAATGAGTTTATTTGGCTAGAAAATGACTAGGTTAACTAATTCAACATAAATTTCACAAAAATCATTTTTAACACTATGGATTGGTTTCTAGGGTCAGTAGGGTCATACAAATCCATTTTGCAAAAGATTTAATACTAAAATCACTTTTAAACAATTTTTATACTCTAATCAAGTACACAAATGTTTCTCCAATTTTAATCAAGCAAACAGATACTATTTTTAAAACTAAGGCCATGGTTGGCTAGGGCTTGTTCTCCTGATTTCATTGATATAAAATTTGCAAAATTTGGACGTGTGGTTTGAAAGTTACAAAGGTTTGAAGTTTGTAATTAAATCAGATTCAAATTTCTTTTAAAACGAGATAGGTGACACGCGGCACGCTCTGGTTGGACGGTACCGGTTCGGGGTGGATCACGCTGTGGGGCGTTGGATTAAGTCAGATCGGGTGGTCCAGCTAACGTACCTCTTCGCGGCTTAAGTGTTCTATCACAGGCGTTGGATAAGGATCCAACGGTGTTCGCGTGCTCGACCATTCGCGAGCGGCGCCGGCGGTGGCTAGCGGCGGCGACGGTCAGATTGCGGCGGTGCTTGGTGAAACAGAACGTTAGGAGAGAGGGGAGGATGCTCACCGTGATCGCAGAGCTATGGTGAAGCACGTCGTGTGGTCGGTGTGGCTCGGGGCGCACTAGGGTTGCGGCAATTTCTCACCGGAGTTGGAAACGGCGTCGAGCGGCTCTGGTTCTGGTTGAAGTCGACGCTGCAGATCACCCTAAAGCAAATCGAAGGCGCGGTCAGATGCGCGGAATAAAAACAATGCTGCGTGCGTGAATGAGAAGTGAAGGGGCAGTCTGGTTCACCTGGAAAACGTCGTCGGAGAAGAGGACCGACGGTGGTGATGCAGGTCGTCGACGTTGTCGTCGCTGTAGGTCTCGAGAGGGCAAACCGAGAGCATGATTAGTCGCGGAAGATCATGGCGGAGCTGTGAGCGTGATCGAGAGGACTTGGGGTGGTCGGCTCTTACCAGGGATCGTCACCGGAGAAAAAGACAGACGGCGGCGCTTCTGTTCTTTGTCGAAGACAACTTCCTGGGACGCCCGCGGATGAATGGTTGGCACAGGGAGATGCTCCAGGGAGTGGGGAAGCTACCAGGGTGCTCGGGGAGGCTCGGGGTGGTGTGGGTTGGTCGGATTTTTGGCGAGGATGGTCGTCGGAAACGAAGCTGTTCGAGGACGAATTGCGACGGCCTGGAGGCGTGCTTCTTCGGGGTGACAGGGGGAAAACCGAGAGGAGGGGTGAGCGTTTTAAGGTGCGTGGTCTCTGGGTGAGTTAAGCCGGTCATCAACGCGGATTAATCGACATCAATGGCGGTAGAGCGACGTTGAGGGAGGAGGAAGAAACGGCTGCGCGGGTGTGGACGATGTACAGAAGAGGTGGGGTCCACCGTCAGTGGGAAAAGAAACGAGAGGGGGGTCCACTTGTAAGCGTCCTCGCGGGTTACTTCTGTGGTGGAAAACGATTCACTCGCTGAGATGGGAGGTGGGCTAAGTGGGCTGTTTGGGCCGGGGTAGTTGGGTCTGTCCACTTCCATTTTTTTTTTATTCTGTATCCTTTTCCTTTTCTATTTTATTTCCTGTTTTGAATTTAATCCAACTATTCAAGCATTCAAATGATTCAAACAATTTCAAACATTTGTAATGGGTTTTTGGTTCTGTTTATCAACATAAGCCAATTATCAATTAAAATAATATTTTTATAACCTTTTATTAATTAAATAAGAGGGTCCTTTATTTATTTAATATGGTTTGATTTATTTAATAAACTCTTCATTTGAATTCCAAACACTTTCATAATCAAATCAGTAGGTTTTATTTGGAAATAAAGAATGCTTGGAACTTGTTTAAAAATAAAAATAACATTTTGTTATATAGGGTCCATTAATCATTAAATGAATATACCTTATTCATTTCAATTCCCATAGGATTTGTTTTATTAGAACATTTATTTTGCAATCTAAAATAAACCAAAACATTTCAGCTAGTTTTATTTGAGAATATAATTTACTTAGAAAACTTATTTGAAATAATTTAATAAGTTTTGATATTTTAATTAGAATGATAAAACCTTTTATTTAAATAAATAGGATATTAAATCTTTATTATTTTGTTTAAACAATCCTTTATTATTTTTAAATAAACCTTTGCTACTTTATTTTAAAATAAAATGTTTTTAATTCCCAAAGTTTGGCCAAGGATTAATTTGGCTTTATAACATAATCTTTATTTGTAAATCCATCTTTTCTTTTGAATATCAAATCCTTTTATTAAAAGATCCAAAATAGTAATTCCAAAACATTTTAATTTCCTTTATTAAATGTTTATCTTTAAGAATCCCTTTATGATTTTATTTAATTCAAATGGGTTTGAGGTTCCCTTTTAATTCAAAAAGTTTCTTCTGGCTCTGAAAAACAAACAAAGTTTTATTTTATTAATTTATTTTCACATTACAAGATTTGGAAAATCTTGGGATGTGACAACTGGCCGTAGTGGTGTCCCTGCTCTCGAAAACCATCTTGGAGATGCCTCAAACTGGCTGGAGGACTGGACTCACAAGGATGCCTATTTATAGTACAAGCAGCTCGGCATATTGTCGACACTTACGAAATAATGTCGACACTCACCCCTATTATTAGTGCTGACTCGTGTTTTGTCCCGGTTGGTGTCTCCAACCGGGACTAAAGTTTCATCTTTAGTCCCGGTTGGTGACACCATCCGGTACAAGGTACACGCCGCACGACATAATGTCGACACTCACCCCTATCATTAGTTCTACCTGGCCCAGCCTGAAATCCCTCCATTTTTTCCTGCCATTTTTCTTCCCGCCATTTTTATTCCCGCCATTTTTTCCCGCCATTTTTCTTCCCGCTATTTTTTCCCTCCAGTTCTTCCCTCCAGTTCAATATATATATATATATATATATATATATATATATATATGTAGGGTTGGCCTCCATTGTCATTGCACATCTCTAGACTCATATCTGCAACCTCATCACTCTTTCCCATGGCTTCCATCGTAGCACTAACCCCCAGGGAGGCGTAGGCGCTTTGCACCTCGAACTATCCCTGCCCGCCGGTCTACTATGTCCCCGTCGGCTGGATGTTGTGCGCCGGAGGCGTGCCAGTTCCTCATGTCCCTCTAGGTGTGGCACGCCAGATGGCCATCACGAACCACAACTACTTCGAGCTCACGCCGGAGCAGCGGAGGAATCCCAGATGGCATCCCGACTATTTCCCTACTTGGGAAGCCTTCTTCGTGGATCGGCGTGAGAGGGCGCTCGCCAGGCACGAGGAGGACGACCCACCTCCTCCTAACTTCAACGAGGCCGGCCGTCGGCTATGGTGGCGCGGTCGGACTCTCCAGAGCGTCATGGCCTATGACACTGCCGCCGACTCTATCCCCTTCTACGCTACCCTCAAGTCCAGCCCACGCGTACTCAGCCTTCAAGGTTTAATTACGGCGACCCCGACGACGACAGCGATGACGACGGCGGTGAGTACAACAACTACAGTGGCGAGTATTACAGGTGTAGGCAGGAGCATGACTGAATCACTCCAACATTCCAAAACAAGTTCGGCCGATTGTTACTTAATCTGGCCATGTATCTTAGTTTTCAGTTCTTTTATGTATCTGAATTTTCAGTCATGCTTTATGTAACTTACTATTAGTTGCATTCTGTATTTTAATTCCAGTTCTATCTCCTTCACAAAATGACCTATCTCATTCGAGGTTTCTTGGCTTTCGAGTCAAATGACCAATGTTATGGCTAGAATCAAGGCATAGTTTGTGATAATATGGCCATATTGTGCATACATGTGCATCATGGCATGGAAAACAATGTTGCAAGAGGAAGTTTTCCTTTTTATCGCACCAAAAAGGCATTTTCCATTTTCCGAGCATAAAAAACGGACGGTTTTGTGAAGCAACCACCAAATGGCTAATTCAAAAAACCACCAACACATTTTACAAAAATACTAGACCACCTTATATGGACAATGTACCAATAGGGGGATCTGAAACCTTTCCGTCCACCTCTGGTAAAAAAGACAAATTCCTGCCGAATCGACCGGAAGTGGGTCAGATATGAACTACAGGTACATGATACGATGCTCATGATTTTTTACAAAAATCATTTTTAGGTTCACAATATGCTATTTTATCAAAAAACCAATGCAAGTTCAGCGAGGCTTGGTCAGATTCAAGTGCATACAAAAGATGCGGCATTTAAATATCCAATCAATTCAAAAATGTTAATACAAAAGATGCGGCATTAAAATATGATTTTCTCTAATAAAATAGGGTTAGATTCCTTTTTAGATGCTTAATATTTCTTATGTTCAAAGTTTTAGGATTTGACAATTTATTTTTGTTTGAATTGAATAATCAAAATTTATATGTAAGTGTTTTAATCATTTTGAAAATTTTCATCTAAAGTAAATATAAAATGTTTTTACATGAATGGATAGATATTATTTTTATTAAAATTATGATATATTATTCATATTTTTCTGAGTTGAAATGAAAAAGATATGAATTTTCTAAATTCATATCCTATTTTTTGAATTAAAAATGCCCCTTTAATGCATGAAATAAATGGCCCCCCTTTAACACCGGTTCCAGACACGAACCGGTGTTAAAGGGGGGGCGCATTTATTTCGTTTTGCACGCGCACCCCCCCCTTTAACACCGGTTCGTGGCTGGAACTGGTGTTAAAGGGGGGGTATTAAATGCGCGCGCGAAACGAATCCCCCCTTTAACACCGGTTCTAGACCCGAATCCGTGTTAAAGGGGGGGTATTAAATGCACTATCCCTTCCTTTCTTCCAACCAGAGCCAGATCGAACCCGCCGCCGCGTAGAGAGAAAAATAGAGAGAAGACGCGCCGGCGCCGTCCAGCCCTCGCCGTCGCCGCCCTCGTGTCGGCCGCCACCGCCAACTCAATCGGAGCCGCCGTCGCCCTCGCGCGCGCCAACACCGCCACCGCCACCGCCACCGCGCGCGTGCCACTGAAGCCAACGAGGACACCGGCGCCTAGAAGAACCCCACCGACGCCGCCGCGCCGGCCGGCAGTTTTTAGTGGAGCTCGCGCGTTGGCGCCACTCCGTCCACTCCTCTGTGTCGTTCGAGGAAGCAGGCGCTACTTGTATCGGTGTTCATTGTATGAGTTCAAGAGTTTTAGCTAGTATTCTTCATTTGGAGAGAGAAAAGGGGAAGACCAAACCTGATTTCGAGCTCGCATTGTCGATGGTAGCTCGTGTCATCGGGTGTGGCGGGCAGGAGCGGCTACGCGAGCGCGTCCGCGGATTGGGGCCAACGACAGGGATGTGGAGGGGATGGGTCAGGGAGGCGGATTTGTCGGGGAGGCCCAGGGCCCAGGTGCGGTACGGGGACGGCCTCCCCTCTCGGCTGCGGGGCGGCCTAGGTGGGGTGCGAGCTTCGGTGGTGGCCATGGGGTGCGAGCTCGCGCGTTATGCCATCGATGTCGGGGTGTATGCATGGTCCTTCTCGGGTTGCAGGTGTGTCCGCTGGCAACGACGGCACGTCGTCCCTCTCTTCGGTGATGCGATGTGTCGTTGGTCGTCGGAGTGGTGGCTAGAGTTCGCGGATGTCGGTGGCGGCCTTACAAGGTGGACTGCACGGGCAGCTCTTTGGCGAGCATCGTGGCTTCTCCCCTCGGTCTGGGGCCTATCTTGGGGACAACGGGCGTGGTAGAAGACGGGGAAAACCGTTTACTATAGGTCTCTGGGGCCGCCGTCGCTATAATGTTTGTCGTCGCTATAATGTTTGCCTCGGCCTCCTCTTTCGAACAACGTCCGTTTTAGGTAGGCCGCATCACGCTACCTCGCGCGCCCTAGGTTGCTCTCCAATGCCGCTAGCCTCCGGTCAGCCACTATAGCTATCCCCTCTCATATGCATCCGAGATTTCTCCGAATTAGGGTTTGGACCCCTCGGAACTCGTTTAAAATGATCAAGCATCCTTAGGGTTTTAATTTCATTTGTGTATTTATTTGTGTATTTTTGTATGAATAATATGTATATTTTTGTATGAATCCACGTCCACTTGAATGTTTACTCTCTTACTCTAGATAATATTATTGCTTTAGAAACTATGGATCCACTTAGTAGAAACCATGAAGAAGAAGAAATAATGGAGAACATTATTGATGAGGACACCTCACAATATCTGAACTTGGAGGGACATGATGACAGCTCAAGTAGTCATGGAGAAGATGAAGACTCCGGTGAACGCAATTTAATGACTACAAAGTCCGGCGAGGTATATGCATTGATTAAGCCTCTGCTGACTTCCACCAACAATCTTCTTCTACATGTATTAATTAACGCTTCTTTCTTCTTTTAGCCCTCTGGATCGACCAGCCAGCAACCATCTTCTTCTACGAAAAAGAGCAAGTGAGGCGCGAGCCATCGGTTGAAAGATCGTGCAAAGTTCACGATCGAAGCAGTCCGTGTTGATGGCAGGCCGATGGAGCCCAAGAAGGCCACAGACAAATTTGTACGTCAGGCTGGAGTTCTTGCTAGGGACCAAATCCCAATCATAATTGAATATTGGAATAAGCCTAAGAAGGGCGACGGTACCTTTGTCGATGAAAGATCCAAAGAAACGCTATGGAATTCGTTGTTGGTAAATTTCAGCCTTCCGCCAGAGGAGGATGAAAACAACCCGGTTATAAAGGAAAAGGTCAAAGAGTGGACTCTAAAGAAGATGGCTGACGCTTTCCGCAACTGGAACACAAAATTGAACAAATTTGTCAAATCTGGCGAGACTCCAAATTTCGAAGACGCATATTATGCGAAGATAAGACCTCACTGGCCCGAATTTGAGACATATAAAAAAAGTGCTATAGCTAAAAAGAGGTCAGAAACCAATACGCTTAATGCCATGAAGAAGGAATATCACCAGAGGACGGGGTCAGGTGGCTACATATCTCAGAGGCCTAAGTGGGAGGAAGCTGAGAAGGCCCTGCGCGCTAGAGGGATCACGCCCCAGACAAATGGGTGGGACCTACGTGCAAAGACTTGGTTCTACAGAATCTGGGCATGGTTGGACCCAGAAACAGGATTGTGTATCTTCCCAACACTCCTTGCCAAACCCGTCACTGAACTCATCACGGCATACGAGGAAACAGCCGCTAGGACCTTCCATCCCGACAGAGAGAATGACCAGCTCACACGCGCCATCGGTAAAAAAGAACACCCTAGACATGCACGAGGCACAGGGGGTATGACGTGGAAGGATGGGTTTGCCGAGTGGACCGACTCTTACAGATGGCGCGGCAGAAAATAAAAAGAGCGTACAGAGCGGATGACACAGATAGAACATGCACTTGTGGCGCTGCAGGCGCAAGTGAATGCACAACAGAGCCATCAAGCTACCGGCCCATCTCAGCAGCACGAAGAGCCTGCATTGGAAGCTGCCGGCGGCCCAGACTCTGCGCGGAAAAGCAGCGTGGCTTCCACGTAGAACGTGCAGCCCATGCTTGAAATGGCGGGTCCTCGATACCCCGTGGATGAGATCACGTAGAGCGAACGCGCTGAGCTGCATGTGAGATTAATGGGCTTATCCATTAAGGTGGCTATCGGCTATGCCTTACCACCTGTAGCTGGAGGAACTTACCACTGTCGACCGATTCCAGATGGCTATGCTATTGTCGGGGTGGATGAGGTTGTGAAGGAATATGAGGAAGCACAGCTTGACCATGCTACAGGTGAAGGGGAAACTCAACTCAAATTTTGCAGTGAAAACAACCATTCTTTGGAAGAAGGAACACATCATGCTTCCAAATTGGAGGCCACTGGCACCCCCGCCGTCTCCGCAGCGTCAGCAGTCTGAGCCGCTTCAGCTATCTCCTGCACGGCAGCCATCTCCGGCGCTTCAGCCATCTCCTGCGCGGCAGCCATCTCCGGCGCGCCAGCCATCTCCTGCCCCTCAGCCATCTCCTGCGCGGCAGCCATCTCCGAGGCGTAAGCGGAAGAGCACTACCACGAAGAGCATCACTAGCACTGCCACAAAGAAATCCGCAGGAAACCGTACGACAAAGAGTTCAAAAAACTACATCCCGCAGCCTTCCGCCAAGCCATTGCCGGTTTTACCGTGGAATCGTAGCGATGAGGAGACCAATAGGATCTCAGAAGAAGAGGTCAAGAAATTCTTTGCACCTAGACGGGCCGAGCCAAAGGAGAAAATAGATCCGGCGGTGGTGGAGAAGTTTTACAAAAATCTTTTGAAACCTGAAACCCCACTTGTGCCGGACTACGAGCGCCAGATTTTGAAGGTGGATGCAAGGCGCCATAGGGAGACTAAAAGTAGCAGTCGTGCGGCACCCCAGAAAACAGTTCCCATGCTCGAAGAGCAGGAAAACCAATCATGCCCTCGCTCCAAGTGTTCGACACACGGGACGCTCCTCCCGTAAATGATTACGAGGCAGGCTACAAAGAAAGGCCAATGAGATGGGGATGACTTACATTGCATACTTTAACATCATGGGAGAAACTTGCCCAAATGCGATGTCAACCCCATACAACCATGGAAGTATGGGAAAAATCTCGTCAAGAAAAAGGAGCTCAAGAACATACCAACAAAGATGCGAAGATTGCACAAGTGGTACCTTGATTTCTACAAGACGAGAAAGGAAGAATGGATCACGGCGCATATAAGAGATCAGATTTTCTTGTGCGGAGACGACGCGATCGACTTCAGCATTCAAGACTTGCATTTTCTATTCAATCAGAAGGAACTCGACAAAGCTGCCATCAGCCTTTATTGTGTGTAAGTACTATTTCTGTAATTTATATCTCATCTCATTCACTTCATTAATTGCATGTATATATATATGCTCACCATATATGTATATACTATTATGTAGGAAAAAGGTTATGGAATGCATGAAAGGAGGCCCTTTTGACATTGGGTTCGTTGACCCAAATAGAGTTCATGAAGATGTGGTCAGAAACAAACCCGGGCAAACAGAAGATTACTTGATAAGGTCTTTACTAAGACAACAAACTTTTCGTGAGTACTGTTACCACATCCATTTATCCATTTTCTTTGTTGGACAGGGTTTGGAAAAGGTTCACGGGCAGGGCCGTGGGTGAATGGTCAGAAGAACTAAAATTTGTAGACCAAAATGTAAGTAATACTAGCTAGCTGGGTCTGCGTATCTCTTTGATTCTGCTTCCAATTCGATTATATCATGCTTTATTGATTATTATTTTGATTGAACTCTCTATTCTCGTAAAGTGCGCGTATCAGGGACCCGACAATAACTTATGTGGATACTATGTTTGCGAGTTCATTCCCAACACGATATGTGCGACGGGCCAAGCCGCACTAGAACAACTTAGAGTAAGTAAACAAAGTCCACAACATTATTTTATTACCATCAATTGTGTTGAGTTTTATTCTTATATATATATTGACCCCATTCTTCATATATATTCAGATCGAACGTATGCGGGACCAACTCCTACCATTTGACCGCATACAATCCATTCAAGAGGAATTGGTGGGGTTCATACTTGATGAGGTCGTCACGCCTGGCGGAGAACTCTTTAGATATCCACCAAAATGAACGATGACGATGTATGTGCCGACGACGATGTTTGTGTATAATAATAGTTCCTTAATTATTCATGTACTCGTATGTACCGATGACGATATATGTGTATACCGCTCCCGATCGATTCCCCCTCCCCCCCTCCCGCAGAAATACGCCCAGAACGGGGGCAGAACTCTGTCGCGGCAGGAAAACGGCCTAAATCTTGGCTGAGATTTAGGCCGTTTTCCTGCCGCGGCAGAGAACCTTTAACACCGGTTTGTGTTACGACCCGGTGTTAAAGGGGAGGCTGAGCCCTGCGGCAGCCCCACGTGCGCCACCCTTTAACACCGGTTCATATAAGAACCGGTGTTAAAGGGGGCCCCCCTCTAACACCGAACCCTCCACAGCGGTTCTACAACCGCTGTTAGAGGGCCCTCCCAACCGGTGTTAGAGGGGGGGGGTCTGCACTAGTGTGTAGAGTGTGCATGACGGCGTCCTGACGATAGAGAGACGCCTTCTGGCGGAGAAAGATCCCTCCCACCCGGTATTCATGGTTAAGGTGCCACCAGGCTTGGGCTTTGTCGACAATGCCCCTGCGGATCTGTTCTTCCTGCGGTTCGACGACATCTTCAATATGTTCCACCTATACCCGCTGCACTATACCATGGTCCGCCTGTTTTTTCTCAGCCTGGCCATGCAGACCATTAGAGAGAACACACCGGGCATCGCTATAGTGGACCCCTTGAAAGGGTATTTTACCCTAGGCTATTTTTGGTTGACAATGACACCATGGTTAGAGTGGACTAATGCTATTTCTAGTGTCTTACACAGGTTCTAGTCCGATGCTGTGAAGAAAGGTTATCAGAGACCCCCCCCATTTTGATAACGAAGCTTCGCACCGGAGTTTTCCCTTTCTCCTACCTAATCCATCACCAAAGAGATAAGAGAAGAAATCCTATCCACCAAAGCCTTTTCTGCAGATCCGGTTTTCAGACCGGTTGGACCGGCTCCTAGACCGGACCGTTCGGTGTCAGGATCGGAAATCCGAACTCAAACCAGGTTTTCCGGTTTACTCACTCCGAATCTATCCGAGTCTGGGTACTAAGAGCAGATTCGGTTTTAGTCCGGTTTTCCGAGCTGAGGACCGGATTGTCCGGTGTGTGAACCAGTCCAACCAAACTTAAAACCGGACATTGCGTTTTTGGCTCAAAATGGCTAGTTTTTCTCCTTGAGTATAAATATCCCTTCTTCTAGCTTGAGTAGGTTAGACATTCAGTTTATATCATTTCCTGAAGCTCTCTCTCTCTCCCCCATTGTTGAAACACAAAATCTTGAGGATCTCCCATTCTACCCAACCAAATCCAAATCCCTTTGGTAGAAAGGAAGAGGAGGTCCCGATCTACGTTTCCACCAAGCCAAAGTTCATTCCCCCTTGAGTTCATCGAGTTAGTTTGTTACTCTTGGGTTTGTGGGAAACCCTAGGCGGCTAGGGTCGCCCAGAGGCATTCGGCTTGTGATTTGCTCCGTGGAAGGTTTGTGAGGGTTTGGAGACTACCTTAAAGTCTACCACGAGTAAGTGAGCTATTCCTTAGTGGGATAGGCTCGGAGAAGAAGGTGAGCCTTCGTGGCGCGTGAGGAATCCTTCGTGGAACCTCACACCTCTCCAACGTGACGTATCCCCCTTCCCAAAGGTGGTGAACACGGGAATACATCTTCGTCTCCGCGTGCTTCGGTTATTCCTTAACCGATCTCTTACTTGTGTTGCTTATCTTGTGATATAATTTGAGCTTGAAGTATCTTGTACATCATCTAGGTTGCCTCACCTAGTTTGCATTTAGGCTCACTTATATTCCGCAAAGCCTAAACCTTGTAAAAGATTATAAAGAATTTTGTAGAAACCTATTCACCCCCCTCTAGGTTAACCATCTTACACTTTCAATTGGTATCAGAGCCAAGGGATCTTTTAAGGGATTTACCGCCTAAGAGAAAAGATGGTTTTCTCCGATGATGAGGAGGAAAAAACTTATTCGGTCAAGGAGCTTCGTGAAATTTTAGCCAAGGGTGCCCATGAAAAGGCCAAGGCGGATTTCGATCTCCTTGTTCGAATGAGTTACCTAGAAGGACAACTTAAGGCCATTGGCGATGGGGCTTTTCTTGGTAATCCATTGGTAGTACCTCAAGGGATACCAATGGACATCGATAAGGATAAGGATGCCGAGTCCGCTCATGAGGGCGGCTCGTCAAAAACTTCCACGCCCCCTAATGAATTCCCTTATGTTTATCCTAAGCAAAAGAACATCATGCCTCATATTAATGCTTCGGGCCCTTCACCTCATTATGATGGAACTCATTTCTCTCATTGGAAAGCTTCTATGGAATCTCATCTTAGCAGTTGCAGTGTTGAGCTTTGGGAGATTGTATGCACCGGATTCCACCCTCATGATCCCAACAACCTCACCCCGGGAGAGTACTACGACCGTCAACTAAATGCAACGGCTTGTGACAAGATAAGGAGTTCCATTCACCGCGCTCTCCATGATCAAGTCAGCGACATCCCCACCGCAAAGGATCTTTGGGATAGGATTGTCATTCTCCAAGAGGGAACCTCTCTTATCCAAAAGTCCAAGTATGAAGCTGCCAAGTCTGAGATGAACATGTCCATGAACCATGATGGTGAGACTACTGCTAAAGCATACAAGAGACTCGTTTCCCTCCGCGTGAAGATTGGTGGCGTAGGGTGTGAGAAGTATGATGATGGATTCAATTTGAATGATGAACTTATCAAGTCCAAGATTGTCTCCATGATCGCGGTCACCGACAAGAAGCTTTCCTTGAACTTGCCACTCCTTGATAGAGCTAATCAATTCACTCATGATGATCTAGTCTCTTCTCTAGTTGCCACGGATAACTTGGCGGATGAAGGGAAAAATATCAAGGAGATCAACCGTGCTATCGGGTCTTCCCACTCTCTAGCTTTAAAGGCCAAGCAAGTGCAAGAAGACGTTGCTAGTGATGAAGATAGCGATGTTGATGGAGTTGATGATATGCTCTCTCAACTTGCTCTCTTCACCAAGAACATGAAGTTCCGAAGAAGGAGAAGCTCAATGGGATCAAGTGAGAAGAAGAGGACGTGCTACAATTGTGATGAGGCAACCCATTTTGCCGACAAGTTTCCTTATGAGAAGAGGCTTGACAAGCCTAAGTATGAAGAAGGTGCCAAACCAAGATTGAAGCCCAACCCCATCAATGAAAGATACAAGAGGAACAATAGGCGTGATGGCAAGGGCTTCCTAGGCCAAGAATACATATCCGACAATGAGGAAGAGGATGAAGAGAAGGTGGTTGGAGTGGCCGGTTTGGCCTTTGCCAAACCCGAGTCTCTCTTCACCTATGACTACACCAAGGACTACATCGACGACTCTCCTAACCCCAAGGTCACTACCACTTGCCTCTAGGCAAGGAGCTCCAAGGACGAGTCTGACGTGGAGTGTGGGGATAAGGAGAAAGTGGTGGGTGTGACCGGTTTGGCATATGTCGAACCCGATTCACCTCTCACCTACGACTACTCCAAGGACTACATCGAGAGTTCCCCTATTCCCAAGATCACTGGTTCTTGTCTTATCGCAAGAAGCTCCAAGGTAATTGTCTCTCCTCCATCCCTATCTAGTGTCTTGGATGATCTTGAGAGTGACCATGATAGTGATAGTGATAATGGTGAATTTGGTAAAGAATATATAAATGAAATGCATGCTATCATGAAGTCTCTTCCTCCCATTGCTCATGCTAGAGTCAAGCAATTAATGGAACTTGTTAGCTCACGTGATGAGACCATTGATAGCTTGGAATCTCATATTTCTGATGAGAAACGGAGATTCAATCTTCTTGAGCAAGAGCTTTGTGAGGAAAAGAATACCAACTCTTTTCTTAAACTACAAATTGAAATCTTTGAAATTGATAAAGCAAAAGACATGGACACTATTGACAGAGCTAACTCATTGTCTCAAGAGCTTGATGCCTCAAAGAAAGAGCTTGAAGTTGCTCATGCCTATCTTACCAAGGACCTTGAGCACCTTGAGAAGGCTAGTTTGCTTGTCAAGCGTGAGATCATAAAACTTGGAGAGAACCATGATCAACTTCGGGTGTCCTATGAGAAAGCTCTTGGTACATTGAAGGATCCAATTATAGTTGAAAACGATTCTTATACCTCTAACTCTACCTATGATCAAGCTCACCTCATTGAGGAAAATAAGAAGTTGACAGAGCAACTTGAGAATGAGCATCGTGCACCTACCTCCAAGGGAAAGATCCTAGATGAGATTTTATCCCGTCAAAAGACGAGAGTTTCCAAGGAAGGTGTTGGTTTTGATCCAAAGAACAACACGAGCAATGCCATTCCACCGAAGAAGATAACCTTTGTGAAGGAAGGTGACAAGGTGGTTGACCGGGTCGAAAAGAATGTGGTGAATGGGGGAGACATGAGGAGCAATCCCAATCACAAGTATGCGGGAAAGTCTAATCCTTCCTATGTGCTATCTAAGGGCACTCAAGGAAATGTATATGCCAAATATGTTGGCCCTCGAAATGGTTATGCTTATAGGTGGTACTCAATGTGGGTACCTAAGGATCTTGTTGCTAATGCTAGGGGACCCATTACACAATGGGTTCCTAAATGAAAGAATTGATTTTGTAGGGTTATGCCTCCGGTGGATCAAAATGGGTGTTTGATAGTGGATGCACCAATCACATGACCGGAGGTAGGAGTGGGCTTGACCAATTTATTCACCATGTCAACTCAACGTCAAGAATCACTTTTGGAGATAACTCAAAAGGAAAGGTTCTTGGTTATGGTAAGTTGGTAATTTCCAAGGTTTTGACTCTTGAGACCGTCCTACATGTTGAAAACCTTGGTTACAACTTGCTTTCTATTAAACATCTCGCGGATGCCGGTTATGACTCCTAGAACTTTTGTGAAGGTCTTTAGGGGTGTGTATCTCATCTTGGTTCTCATTGGACACGTGGAAGACGACCTTTATGTGGTCGACCTCTCGAAAGATATTCAATCTCTTCCTAAATCTCTAATGGCCAAGGCTGACAAGGGATGGCTTTGGCATCGTCGCCTAGGCCATGTCAACATGAGAAATCTCAATCTCCTCCTAAAGGGTGAACATATTCTTGGACTAACCGGTATCTCCTTTGAGAAAGATCTTGTGTGTAGTGCTTGCATTTTAGGGAAGCAAATTGGAAAGCATCATCCTTCCGTTACCAAGGTGGCCACGTCAAGACCCTTGGAATTTCTCCATCTGGATCTCTTTAGGCCTTCGACATATGACTCCCTTGGTGGAAGAAGATATGGTATTGTCATTGTTGATGATTACTCAAGGTATACTTGGGTCTTTCTTCTCAAGGTATACTTGGGTCCTTCTTCTCAACGAAGGATGAGACTTTCAAGGAATCCATGATCTTCGCCAAGCAAGCTCAACGCACTCATGGAGTGGAGATCAAGACTATTAGAACCGACAACGACACCGAGTTCAAGAATTACACCATGCAAGAATTTGTTGAAGATGAGGGGATCAAGCATGAATTCTCAGCTCCTTATACCCCTCAACAAAATGGTGTTGTTTAAAGGAAGAACCAGACAATAATTGAGATGGCTAGAATAGTGTTGAGTGAATTCAAGTCCCGTCACAATTTTTGGGGAGAAGCTATTGCTACCGCGGTCCACTACACGAACCGGCTCTTCCTCCGTTCTCCATTTGACATGACTCCATATGAGATTCTCACAAGTAAGAATCCCAATGTCAACTACTTCCATGTATTTGGGTGCAAGTGTCTCGTCAAGAACAAAAAAGAAAAGCTCGGTAAATTCAAATCTAGAACTATAGAGGGTATTTTTGTTGGTTATGCGGAAAACTCTCATGCCTATAGATACTACAACAAGACTAATGGTTGTGTTGAAGTATCTTGTGATGTGGAGTTTTTGGAGAATAATGGTCCCCATGAGGGGCAAGTTTCTTCTCGTAATGTAGGAGATGGTGATTCTTCTCAAGTCATCAAGTTGATGGGTATTGGGCACATCTTGCCTACCGAGTCTCACATTCATGTTCAACAAGATGATGGGGGAGAATCAAGCTCAACTCAAGAAGAGCCGAGCTCTACCCAAGTTGAGCCATCAAATGCATCACAAGATCAACATATCTCTCATGATGCCTTGCAAACCGAAGAAGAAGAACCAAGCCCTCAAACCCTCGAGCAAGACCAAGTAGAAGATCAACCTCCATCTCAAGGCCAAGCTCAAGATGGTGTCAATGATCAAGGCCCCTCAAAATATGAATTTGTTGATCATGAAGGCACAATTCGGAAGATTAAGGCCGCCTCCATTGCAAGTGGTCTTCAAGTCAACAATATACTTGGAAGCATATCAAGAGGGATCGAGACCCGTGCCAGGAAGAAGAACCTCACAACCTTTTGTGGGCATCATGCTTTTGTGTCCAACTTTGAGCCCCTTAAGGTTCATGAGGCTTTGGAGGATCCGGATTGGGTCATTTCCATGCAAGAAGAACTCGATTGTTTCACCCTCAATGAAGTATGGTCTCTAGTGGAGAGGCGTAAAGATCATCGCATCAATGTTATTGGGACCAAGTAGGTGTTCAAAAACAAGCAAGATGAGAACGGGGTCATCACGAGGAACAAAGCAAGGTTAGTGGAGCAAGGGTATGCCCAAATAGAAGGTATTGACTATGAGGACACCTTTGCGCCCATTGCTCGTCTTGAAGCTATTCGTCTCTTGCTTGCTTATGCATCTTTCCATAACTTCAAGCTTTATCAAATGGATGTGAAAACTGCATTTCTTAATGGTCCCTTGAAATAGGTTGCATATGTAGCTCAACCCCCGGGTTTCGAAAACACACGCTATCCCAACCATGTGTATCTACTCCATAAGGCTCTCTACCGACTAAAGCAAGCTCCTCGTGCTTGGTATGAGCACCTCAGGGATTTTCTAATCATGGATGGGTTTAGCGTGGGTAAGGTCAATTCCACCCTTTTCACCAAACGGGTTAAAGGGGGTGGCTTCTTTATTGTTCAAATATATGTTGATGATATTATCTTTGGTGGAACTAACAAACCTCATAACAAAGCTTTTGACGAGTTGATGACTATGAAATTTAGGATGTCCATGATGGGGGAGTTGAAGTTCTTCCTAGGCTTCATCATAAAGAAACTTCCTCATGGCACTTTCATCTCTCAAGAGAAGTACATTAAGGATATGCTCAATAAGTTCGAGATGGCCAAGGCTGATCCCATGAAGACACCCATGCCACTAAATGGACAACTTGGCCTTGGAGTAGGTGAGAAGGACGTGGATTAAAAGGTATATCGTTCTATGATTGGTTCCTTGCTCTACCTTTGTGCTTCTAGGCCGGATATCATGTTAAGCGTAGGAATGTGTGCTCGTTTTCAATCTGCTCCCAAGGAGTGCCACTTGATTGCGGTGAACGGATTTTTAGGTACCTTGTTCTCACTCCTACTCTCGGGCTTTGGTATCCAAAGGGGTCAACCTTTGAGCTTGTTGGCTATTCGGATGCCGATTGAGCAGGTGATAAGGTTGACCGGAAATCAACCTCCGGGGATTGCCAATTTATTGGCCGGTCGTTGGTGAGTTGGTCTTCCAAGAAACAAAACTCCACAACCCTATCCACCGCCGAAGCCGAATACATATCCGTGGCATCTTGTTGTGCTCAATTGTTATTGATGAGGCAAACCTTGAAAGACTATGGTGTGTCTCTTGGTACAGTGCCTCTTCTATGTGACAATGAAAGCGCGATAAAGATCGCCAACAACCCCGTCCAACATTGCCGTACCAAACGTATTGACATTCGCCACCACTTCCTACATGACCATGTCGCTAATGGTGATATCAATCTCACTCATGTGGGTACGATGTTCCAATTGGCAGATATCTTCACGAAGCCTTTGGATGAAGGACGGTTTATCATGTTGAGGCGAGAACTCGGTATCCTATATCCCCAAAACTTGGATTGATTTGCTTCTTGCACTATACTCTTGCTCTTAACATGCTATGTATACTAGTTGCACCGCACATGTAGGGATAGCCATCTTACCATGTCTTGGTTTGATGCATACCTATGTGTTCAACATAAATTGATCTCGTGTCATGATATGAGTCCAAGCATCTATCTTTGAGGCACCATGACACATGTGCATAAACATAGGGGGAGAAATCCCCCACAACCTCCTAGCCTCCTTTGCTTTTCAATGGTTTCCATCTTGAGGCTCTCTGAGTGTGATCTTCCTCTAGCTCTTGATATCCTCGAATCATGCCTATTGTTGCTCTTTATGAGGTTGAAATTGGTTCTTTCCAATAGGCATGCCTAGATCACCTACTTCCTCTACCCTTTTGGAGTCTACTATCTTCCTCTACATGCACATTCCATCCTCGAAAAAAAACATTTCTGTTGTTCAGTTTTTGGCCCGGTTGAACCGGCTCCCAGACCGGACAGCCTGGTGCCAGCACCGGAAAACCGGACCAGAACCAAAAAATACGGTCATACTATACCGGGTCTATCCGAATCTCGTGTCTGATTCATTTTTCGGTTGGCATCCGGTTTTCCGAGCTGTGGACCGGGTCCTCCTGTTTGGATCTCGGTTCAACCGAACTTAACACCGAATTTTCAGATTTTTTTCTTTTCTCCCTCTTCTCCCTGGTCCCCCTCCCCTCTCTCCCACAGTTCCACTTCACTTCCCCCAACCTCTCCTCCTCCATTGTCGCCCCTCCCCACCCTCCCCTCCTCTCCTAGGGTGATTCCACCCCTAGGATCCATAGATTGGGCCACCATTTCGTGAGGAAGGACTTTTGGAGGCTTTTCACCAAAGGAATTTCTTCACCTCACGGTGGTTCGGGAGCTTTTTGGTGTTATTCTTCCTCAAGGGCTCCTTGGTGCCTTCCTTCACGGGAAGCCATGTCCTCGGGTACTCCTTTTTCTCCCTCTCCTCTTGTCCTTCTCAAATCCCTATGTTTTGCTATACATTGTGTTGGATTTGAGAAGTTAGGGGTCCACCTTGTTTTTTTCCCACCCTCATTCCTCCATGTCCTACCCACTCTACTTAGAACTGTATTTGCGCAAGTACTTGAGTCATTGGTACGATTTATTACATTGCATAGTGGCCTCTGTGGATCTCGGTTTGCAACCCGGTTGGTCCGGCTATAGCACCGGACCGTCCGGTCTACTTCCGGTTTTCCGGCTCTGACACCGGACCGTCCGGTTTTGCTTTTGGTCCAACCGGCACTGGCACCGGACCATCCGGTTCTGGGACCGGTTGTTCCGGCCCTGGCACCGGAATTCTCTGCAATGTCTCCTATTTTACCATGCACTTGCCCAAATCCAAGTTTTATTTTCTCTCATCCTCCACTTTGGCATGTGTACTTATCTCTATGCTCCCCAACCTCTCTCTCTTTTTCACAGGTGAAGACACTGATTGTGCTGGTGATGAGTATGTGCCCGAGGTAGCTAAGAGGATTAAGTGGGCTCGACGCAACACTCGGTCTGTGCAGCTTGAGCCTGAGGGTAGCACTCTCTCTGGGCGCATCAAACTCAAAGATAACAGGGGTAAGCAGCAAGCTTCTCAGGCCGAGGCTGAGGATGTGCCTTGTCAAAATCTGAAGGGTATGGAGATTGGTCAGTACCGAGCTCTCCGCAAGCAGAATCCCTATCGCTTCAAGAAATGCACCTATAAAGGATCTGACAAGAAATTTTGGACTGAGACTCGGGATGTGGGATCATATTTACACTCAGTTCCAGGTCACTCCTTGTGGCCACATTCAAGCTCTCAATCTGGAGTGGTTCAATATGTATGCAGCCTCTGATTACTTCTATGTTGATGAAGCTTTGAGGAAAATGGATATGTTCGACCTCGTATGTCTCAAGGAGGACTATTACCCCGACTTCATCCGTCAGTTGTTTTGCACAGTCTATTTTCATGATGATGAGGATCGCACTATGACTTGGATGACTGGCACGAGGCGTTTTAAGGCTACTTATGCTGATTTGGTCGATGTCATGGGCTACACTGGTCGAGGCGGAGGCTTCTGTATTCACAGTGAGAAGGTCAAGCCTGTTGAGACTCTTGCTTTCTGCTATCCCAGTGATTCTCAGTGGAGTCCTCCGTGCATGACTGGCATGTATTACTACTATCATAGCTTGGCCACTATCTTCCGTTAGTCCCTTGTTCCCCGTGTTGGCAATTCCACTAACTGCCGTGGGTATTTTTCCAACTTGTTGTACTACTGTCACCCGGATTGGCTGAGGAAGATTGATGGATGTGACTTTGTGTACTTTGAGATGCGGCGGGCTGCTTTGGACAGGATGACTCCCACTTTCTGCACGTATGTTCAGAAGCTTCTCAATCGGGTGGTGCCGCCTGGTGTGATGGTAGGCGAGCGCGAGGAACAAGAAATTCTTAATCTTTGTCTCCGTGCCCACACTCCTGATGTCCATGGGATGCGGCCTCCTGAGCACCGCACCAAAGCTGCTCATGATCCTCGGCCTTCTTTTTCTACTCGGGCTGGTTCTCGTATTCCTATTGGTGAGTCCTCCTCTCACCCAAGGCCGAAGGGTGGTGCTGCCAAGTTTTTCAAGAGGCTGTTCCAGATGTGCTGTTCTACCTATGATGTGAGTCACAAGGCTTTGGAATTGAGCCAGGAGACTAGGCGCCACCACAATGAGTATCTTGCGACCCAGAATGTCACTCCTCCACCAGATGGTCCTGAGATGGCCCCTGCCCCTTATGTCAACTATGAGATGCCACCTCTTGATGATGCTATGTTCTATGGGTACTTCCCCGGTCAGTTTACTCCCAGTGGTCCTGGTGGTCCCTCTGCTCAGGGTCATGATGATGATGAGGACAATGCTGATGCTGCTGATAGTGACGAGTACTCTAAAGAGGAAGATGTCCCACCTCGGCCTCCTCCTCCGCCGTTCTTCTAGTTGGGCTATGTTAGCATCGCTCTCCTCCTCTTCCTTTTTGGTGTCTCGATGCAAATGGGGGAGAAGAGTAGAGTTCTATTAGTTATCTACGGGTTCCTTGCCGGGGATTTCCGGGGTTCGCCATTAGCACAATGCCCCTTTCTTTCTCATTGCTTCTTATGGCATTGTGCTTTCCATTTCACTTTATGTATGAACTATGTGCTTTCGTTCTGTCTATTGGACAAGTTTGTGCTATGTGTGTGAACCATGGATATTTATATTATTCTATGACTATGTCTATTGTTGTTTATAATATCTTTGCGAACTCTAACTCGGTTAGTCATCGCCAACCAAAAACGCAGAGATTGAAAGGGTATTTTACCCTATGCTATTTTTGGTTGACAATGACACCGTGGTTAGAGTGGACTAATGCTATTTCTAGTGTCTTACACAGGTTCTAGTCCGATGCTGTGATGAAAGGTTATCGGAGACCCCCCCCCCATTTTGATAACGAAGCTTCGCACATGAGTTTTCCCTTTTTATGTAATTTGAGTCCGGTTAGGAGAACCGCACTATTAAGAGGGGTTCTCTCGATGATCTTGTTGGGGATGATCACCTAAGCCATATACACATCCCTTTCTCCTACCTAATCCATCACCAAAGAGAGAAGAGAAGAAATCCTATCCACCAAAGCCTTTTCTGTAGATCCGGTTTTTAGACCGGTTGGACCGGCTCCCAGACCGGACCGTCCGGTGTCAGGATCGGAAATCCGAACTCAAATCGGGTTTTCCGGTTTACTCACTCTGAATCTATCTGAGTCTGGGTACTGAGAGCAAATTCGGTTTTAGTCCGGTTTTCCGGGCTGAGGACTGGACTGTCCGGTGTGTGAACCGGTCCAACCGAACTTAAAACCGGACCTTGCGTTTTTGGCATTCAGTTTATATCATTTCTTGAAGCTCTCTCTCTCCCCCATTGTTGAAACACAAAAGCTTGAGGATCTCCCATTCTAACCAACCAAATCCAAATCCCTTTGGTAGAAAGGAAGAGGAGGTCCCGATATATGTTTCCACCAAGCAAAAGTTCATTCCCCCTTGAGTTCATCGAGTTATCTTGTTACTCTTGGGTTTCTGGGAAACCCTAGGCGGCTAGGGTCGCTCGGAGGCATTCGGCTTGTGATTTGCTTCGTGGAAAGTTTGTGAGGGTTTGGAGACTACCTTAAAGTCTACCACGAGTAGCTATTCCTTCGTGGGATAGGCTCGGAGAAGAAGGTGAGCCTTCGTGGTGCGTGAGGAATCCTTCGTGGAACCTCACACCTCTCCAATGTGACGTAGCCCCCTTCCCAAAGGTGGTGAACACGGGAATACATCTTCGTCTTAGCATGCTTTGGTTATTCCTTAACCGATCTCTTACTTGTGTTGCTTATCTTGTGATAGCCTTCGAGCTTGAAGTATCTTGTACATCATCTAGGTTGCCTCACCTAGTTTGCATTTAGGCTCACTTATATTCCGCAAAGCCTAAAACTTGTAAAAGATTATAAAGAATTTTGTAGAAACCTATTCACCCCCCTCCTCTAGGTTAACTATCTTATACTTTTAGCCCTACTATATGCGTGACGGCTGCTTGGGTTCCCCTGCTGAATGACGTATCCTGGCCTCGTACCTAAAAACAATCTTCGTGGAGAACAAGACAAAGGAATACATTCTCGTGCCTTACTTTCCCGAGTAAGTCATTATTCACTCGCCACCGTCGATTGGCTTTATCAGATTATCATCATTCTTTTTCCAACTCGTTCCATTTGAATTTTTTGCGCAGAGATGAACACTGCACGCTCATCTCCTTATCGCCGAAGCATTCACACACCACGTATTTTGACTCGGGGAGTCTAGAAAAGAAGAAAAACTACAGCAAGATCAAGGAAGTTCTGGATGATGCTCTCACTGGCTATGCCTCGACAGAAGGCACCACCTTCGTGCGTACGAAGGTCAAGTTCGGTAGGCACGTCTTCAACCACGTAGCGGAGTTCCCCTGCGTGAAGCAGCCGGAAAGCAGTAAGAAGGAAGCCTACTATGCACTCCATCACATGAAGGAGTTCCTACTAGATGAGCAGAATTCTACGCTGCCAGATCATCTCAAACAGTGGGCCGAAGCAAAGGGCAAGATCACTAATTCATATATTAGACAAGAGATGTATCGCATCCAGCAGCAGTTTGGGGCAATCATCTTTCGTGATGTCATGACTTCGGGGGGGATCTTCTACGGAGGAAATACCCGAATAACCGTGACATAGAAGATCGCCTAGAGATGCAGGGTGACTATAGGAAGTTCATGATGAGACAAGGCGTCCTCCTGTTCCCTAAGCCGAGCCAGAAGGCTTAATGTTGGCCTAGTTGTAGTTCCAAACTATAGATGTCCTTTTTGTGTGTGTGGACAAGTGTACATGCTACTACTTATCTTATTAGGTTTATGAATCATCGCTTACTTCTTTTGCTTATTATTATTATATATCAATCAATGCTTGGTTTTTTTTCTTACTTTTTAGTCCTTTGCTCACTTTGGTCCTTCTTTTTGCCTTACTATTTTTTCAAGAATAATGCCGATGATTGAAATGTCGTGGCACACTATATATGTGAATGTGCTATGAAGGGATTGTGAGCCTTGTGATATGCACAAGTCTAGGTCTTATGCATCCTACTTGGCTCACCTTTCCGTCGTAGCATATTCCTGTGTCCAACGACCTATGTATATATATGAGGCATTCTTTTTGATTTACTTTGGTCTTTTTCGAGAATAATGCCAATGATTGAAATGTCATGGCACAATATATAAGTGAATGTGCTACGACGGGATTGTGAGCCTTGTGATATGCACAAGTCCAGGTGTTGTGCATCCTACTTGGCTCACAGTTCCATAGTAGCATATTCCTATGTCGAACGACCTATGTATATATATGAGGCATTCTTTCCGAGTTACTTTGGTCTTTTTCGAGAATAATGCCGATGATTGAAATATTGTGGCACACTATATATGTGAATGTGCTGCGATGGGATTATCTGCCTTGTGCTATGCACAGGTCCAGGTGTTGTGCATCCTACTTGGTGAACAGTTCCATCGTAGCATATTCCTGTGTCGAACAACCTAGTTATATATGAGGCATTATTTTCGAGCTACTTTGGTCTTTTTCGAGAATAATGCCGATGATTGAAATATCGTGGCACACTATATATGTGAATGTGCTGCGATGGGATTGTTCGCCTTGTGCTATGCACAGTTCCAGGTGTTGTGCATCCTACTTGGCGAACACTTCCATCGTAGCATATTCACGTGTCGAACAACCTAGTTATATATGAGGCATGCTTTTTGAGTTACTTTGGTCTTTTTCGAGAGAATTCTGATGATTGAAATGCGGTGGCACACTATATATGTGAATGTGCTGCGATGGGATTGTCCGCCTTGTGCTATGCGCAAGCCCAGGTGTTGTGTATCCTACTGGGCGGAAAGTTTCATCGTAGCATATTCTGTGTCGAACAACCTATTTATATATGAGGCATGCTTTTTGAGTTTGGTCTTTTTGATTTAGGAGTACTTTCTATAAGTGTATCTTCATATGCGACTTTAATTATACATGTTTTTTTCAATCACCGGTTAATTATTATTGTCAAATTGTAGATGATGTGGTACGTCGTGTACAAGGGACGAGTTCCCGGAGTCTACGATGATTGGGAAGACTGTCGGAGACAGGTGCATCATTTCAGCGGCAATAGCTACAAAGGGTACAACACTATGGCGGAGGCGGAAGCTAGATACACACGCTATCTAGCGGGAGTTAGGACGAGGAATCGGATGAAGACCTACACCTTCGTCGCGGTGATCATGCTTATCTTCTTTGGTTGTTTATCCCGCGTTTGTGTCTAGCTAGTTTAGATGTCTAGGCGAGCTTCCGAGCTCTAACTTGTTCGAGACACATGTATTCGCATGTCACCAACTACTGTGTAACTTGATCGAAACAATGTATAACTTATGTATTCATGTATGGGACTTATCTATATGTATTTGTTTCAATCTTGTTTTGCGAATTGTGTATTTATATATATAACTGTATATCTTATATCTTTGTGTATATCTGCCTGTAATATTGTATATAATCTGTATTGTATATCATCTGGCTCTGGAATTAAAAAAAACACCCATGGCGCACATGGCCCAGCTTCTGTGGCGCACAGTGTCTAAAGCGCACCTGCGCAGGCTAGTGGCGCACTACCACATTCGCCACAGAAGATAAGTTTTGTAACGCACCTGGACAGCTATCCGTGGCGCACTGGCATGTGCGCCACGCCTATCTTGGCACAACTGTGGCGCACTAGGCATGCGCCACGGCTAGGAGATAACCGCAGTGCAAGCCTAGTGGCGCACAGCCAGTGCGCCACGGATGGCTTTTGCACGTGCGCCACTAACGAGCGTTTTCCGAGTAGTGTCCTACTGTTTGTTGCTACTGTCACTATTGCTCTTGTTCTGCCACTGCTGTTACTTTGTTGTTGCTACTACAAACGGTTGCTACTGATAAACTTCTATGAGCAAGAACTATTTCCAGGTGCAGCTGAATTGAAAACTCAGTTGTTAAGGCTTGCAAGTATTCTTTGGCTCCCCTTGTGTCGAATCAATAAATTGGGTAATATTACCCTCGAAGACTATTGCGATCCCCTATACTTGTGGGTCATCGAGACTATTTTCTAGCGCCGTTGCCGGGGAGCATAATTTATTTGTAAGTTCACTTGGATCTACTATTGTTCACTGCTCTCCTTTCATCATGGGGATGTCTCGTGATGCAAAGTTTCCTATTTTACCATCCACTACAAGAAGAGGTACAGTCCTAAACGCCTCTACTACTCTTGATTCACCGTCTGTTATAAGTAAGCTTGTTACACCACCACCACATACTCATGCTACACACACTGCTACTACTGTTGAATATGAAACTGCTTTCGATACTCGTGATGTTACTTCTATTGTGCTTGATGCGAGTGGTTCATTAGGTCCTTTCCAAGATGCTACTATGGCTAGTATAGGAAATACTGAAACTCCTAGTGAAGACACTGTTTAGCTCGCCTGAGTTTATAGAGAGATATGATATTAATGATGGTTACATTGAGTTTACTGATGTATTTATTGAAGAGTGCCAAAACACACATGGTACTAGTGCTATTAAGAGTCTCCTTGAAAGACGTACCATTATTCCTAAACTGTCCTCTGATCCTAAGTTTGCCACCTCTCTCATAGATAATAAAGATAAAGATTATGATTTTTCTCTTGATTTATCCTATTGAGGCATTGTCGAGAAAGAACCTTTTTGTGGGACTGAAAATGAGAGTGCTGTACCTCATATGAATGAGATTTCCACTATAAGTGCTTTATTCTTTGATGATTTTAAGATGCGCAAGTACTTTGTTACTAAGATCTACCCTTTTCCCTAAAAGGAGAAGTTAGGGCTTGGTTTAATAGATTACCTCCTGGTTCCATTGATAGTCCTGATTGCTTTATTGCTTCTTTCTTCCTGAAATATTTTCTTCCGGTGCTAGACATGCTGCTTTGCAGAGACTTTTTGATTTTAAAAAGGGAGAAGAAGAGACATTGCCTGAGTCATGGACAAGGTTCTGTGCCTTGATTCATGCACATCCTGGATGTCTATTACCTAAAAATGATCTTCTTGATATTTATTATAATGGACTAACTCATGATTCTAGGACATACCTAGATAGCTTTGTTGATTGTGTTTTCAGGAAAAGAAGTCCTATAGATGTTGAAGAATTAATGGCTAAAATAAACAAGAATTATGATGATTGGACTTCAACTGAGCTAAATACACCTGAGTCTATTACTCCTGAACATGTTGTGCCTGAAACAGTTCCAATATCAACACCAAAGAAGAGAGGAGTTATTGCATTAAATGATGAAGTGATGAAGGAATCTAAGAAATGTCTAAAGGAGAAAGGTATTAGAGCTGAAGATGTGAAGAATCTACCTCCTATAGAAGAATTATGTAAGCCAATTTCCCACTCATCCACTATTGAGGTACACTCTCTCCACTTTTATGGAGGTGATATTCCCTATGGTAAGCCTCCTGATCAATGCTTAGAGGAACTTGACATATTTATTGTTCAACAAGGTAATTTTAATAAACAAGTTCAGAATCATTTATTGGAAACTCTAGAGCTATTAATGAGTTGAAAGATATTGTGGAAAGAACTACTAATGATTTTAAAATGCTTTGTAAACACTTTAAAATGGTTCAAACCCAAATTGATCAACTTGCTAAGGTGCAAAAGGATATGCTAGTTAATGCCTCAGGAGATAAACATGCTTATGGAATTAAAACTAGGAGTGGTATAGCTACATCAGATCCCTTATATCTTGAAGGACACCCTAAAAGAATTGAGAAAGATTCTCAACAAGGTGAAAGTAGTGGTAGTCCTCGTAAGAGAAAGAAAAAGAAACATAAAATAGTTGAGGAACCACTTGAACCTGCTGTAGATCCTAATAGTATATATGTTTCTGATGCTGAAAATGAGAGTGGTAATGATAAAAATGATGCTCCTGATAAGGAGGAAGTTGAGGAAGAACCCGAGGAGCACACGAAGAACACTAGGTACACAAAGGAGGATTTTATTGCTAAAAAACATTGTATTGAGAGAGAACCTTGGGTGCAGAAACCTATGCCTTTTCCAAATAAGAAACATAAGTCAAAGGAGCAAGAACACTGTGAGTGGATGAAACCTTTATTTTTGCAAATTCCTTTGACTGATGCTATTAAGTTGCCTCCTTATTCAAAGTATATGAAGGATATTGTCTCTAATAAAAGGAAGATTCCTAATGAGGAGATTTATACTTTGCTTGCTAATTATTCCTTAAATGGTAAGGCTCCAAAGAAACTTTGTGATCCAGGTATACCAACTATTCCTTTCTCTATTAAGAAGAATTATGTTAGAACTGCTTTATGTGATTTGGGAGCTAGAGTTAGTGTTATGCCTTTTCTATCTACAAGAGACTCCAGCTAGAAAAGTTGATACCAACTGATATATCTTTGCAAATGGTATATGTGAGGATGTTCATGTTCAAGTGGCTCATAATTGCTTTGTCTTAACTGATTTTGTTGTGCTTGAAATGCCTGAAGATGATAATATGTCTATTATTCTTAGGAGACCTTTTCTTAATACTGCAGGTGCTGTCATGAATTGTAATCAAGGAAAAGTAACATTTAATATTAATGACACAGAGCATACTGTTTATTTCCCCAACAAGGTTGCTAAGATCTATTTCCTAAATTCCATTGAAAATATTGAGAGCATCAAGGTTGGAGAAATATATTGTCCCATTCCACAAGAAAGTTTTGAAACTATTATGATTGGGACCATTGTTATCATGTTTGAGGTAACATAATCACTTGGTAGAATGCAAAGTTTTGTTTCATATAAGATTTTTTTGGTAACAAGGCTTGATCAACCTTGCTAACAAAAGGATTTTAATGAACAAAACAATGCTTTCACTGTGGCTATACTTGCTCACTTTTACTTTAGTCCTTCCTAGCCTTTGCTTTTTCTCTAGTTAGCTTTAGTTTTGCTAGTTGTTTGCTTGTTAGAGTGTCTTAGAACTTCTATAGTTTGGTTTTTGTTTGCTTTTGCTTCTTCTAAAAAATATCTTTTATGCGAGAAAATCAATTTTCATACCCTGAAAATTGGCCAAAAATACAGTTTCCCGAAAAATACCAGAAAATTCATATTAATTTTTTAATCGAAAAAAGGTGCAGAGGGACACCTGGAGTGTCCCAGGGGTCCCCCAGGCCAGCACACCCCTGGGTGGCGCGGCCAGGCCCCTGGTGGCGCCTGGCATGGGTGTGGCCCACCTGTGGACCTCCAAAGTGTCTCCTCCTAGCCATCTTCTTTCTCTCTCCCAAAAAACACCGAAAAACTTTCTCAAGCTCGAGTTCTTGCTGTTCTTGCTCCCGAATTTCAATCTCCTTGCTCAGCCCATCTTTGCTGCTGATTTTTGGAGGGATCGCTCCTTGGTATGTGCCTCCTCAGCTTGTCCAATTAGATTTGTGATTGATAGATTGTATCTTGAGTATTTTGCTGCTATAGGTGTTAGTTTGTGTGAGCTTGCATGCTTGTTCTATGATTAGAGATTTAATTTTGATGCATGTGTAGCCCTCTAGCAAGTTCCTATAGTAGTTTCTCATCATTTATCAACTTGGAAATCACTTGGTTTGATGTTTGTCTGAAAATTTCAGAAAAATGGGTCATGGAAAACCACACCTTTGGTGAAATATTTGAGAGTGATGCACCTAGGAGGGCAAGGCCTTAAAGATCATCGTCACGAGCTAGGTAGTCATACAATGAGGATCTCATTACACCGTGATTTGGCAATGAGGGAGATGAGGGGGATGCACACCCTTCTACCTTTCCTTGTCCTACCGTTTTGTGGGCTGCTGGGATTCTGAATGATTTCCTAACTTTGGTTCATAGGGTTGGACTAACGAGTTATATGCAGGATGAAAGCGTGCAATATGCTACGCTCACTAAAACCTTTGTGGAGAACTTCTCTTTTTCTAACAGCCTGTACAAACCAGATGTGTCTTTCAAAATTTATGGCAGGCCTTACACCATGACATTAAACAAATTTTTCGAGATCCTAGGTCTTGGTACAGCTGGGTCCGTGAAGAAGATTCTAGCTCAACCACTAATTTGTTGGAGCTCTACCGTGGGATAACGAATGACGATGGCCGTAGCGCCCAGCGGGGAAATATAAGAAATATTCAACTCCCAGCTATCAAGTACTTTGCTTATTATCTTGCCACTAGTGTTCTTGGTAGGGAGAACACTATCAATATTTCCAACTATCATTTGGCCTTCCTAGCTGCTGCGCTCAACAATGAAACCATGTATAATCTTGGTTCTCTCATTGCTCGTCGCTTAGCTGCTAAGGGACCCATTTATGGGGGAATTATTGCTGCACGTGTTATTGTTGCCTTAGACCTTGCTATTGATCCAAATGATACAGTTTTGGCTCCTCAGAGGCTTGATCTTATTGCTATGAAAGAACATCACTTTGTCACTGCTGGCTCTACCCTTGAGAGCATGGTTTATAGAATGTTGTTTACTAACGGGGAGGAGAGAGAGATCCCTCTTCCCCAAACCAATTTGTTTAGTATTTCCTAGGGACCTTTGTCACGCTCCAAGCAGGAGATGGATGAGAAGCTGTGCATTCTTGGCTTCCATGGGCACTATCAGGGGACGCGCCCTCATATAACCCTTCTGTGCACTACACAGGAGAGTCCTCGAGGTCGTACCAGGACGAAGGGGCCTCCTCGTCATACTACGGCGGTCACCATGGAGTTGAGCCCCACTTAGACCAAAAGCCTAAGCGTAGGGTAGGTATACCGATATCACACTCATCTATATATCTTGTTTCATCGGTTCTTTGTACATCCATTGTTCGCCTTCTTTTTGGTTTTTGTTTCTGCTTTCTCAAACCAAAAATATTTTCATTGTTTCTCTTGGTTTGTTTCTTTGCTTTTTAGCTTTGGTTTTCCTTAAAGAAAATCCAACAACATTTTTCTTTGTTTGTTTTTGCGTTGTTTGCTTGCTTTAAAATCGAAAACACCAAAAAACATTTGTTGTTCTTCTTGTGTTCTTTGCATGGTTCAGCCGTCCTCAGTGGAGTTTTGGTTTCATGTTATTATTCAAGTTACACAAGTGAAGGGCAATAATGAAGATTAAGACAACTTGAGGTGTGGTAAGAGGCTGGTAGCGAACTCTATTTTTTCATTTTTGTACATATACTCATCATTGTGAATATGCTTAGTCTGTTCATGTAAGTTGTATTTTATTATGGATGCTTAGTAGTTCTTGCTCTCTTATGATTAGATCGAGCTTGTTTATAGTTTGTAGCATGTTATATGAATGTTTGCTTGCATTGTTCTATTCATAACTTGGCATGATATTATGGTATCATCCTCTGATTGTTTCATATAAATCGACTTGGCACATGCTCACACATGCATATGACTAAACAATAGTTAGTAAGCCTCGATGATTTATTTTGCCTCGGAGTTCTTGTATCATTTTCATGCCATAATTAGTCATGTTTTGTTGCAAGCATGATTATGACAATTATTGCTCTCTCGTTTGTTGCTCTGTCTCTATTGCTATCCTTCACTTGCACTGGGTATGAGCTCTACTTGTGCATCTAACTCCCCAAAATGAATATTGCCAACAATGTCCACCATACCTACCTATTAGCATCATTTGATATTCCGTGCACATTCATTATGCCTTTTTTTCTTCCAAATAAAATGTTTAACTATTTTGAGAAAGTTAGTTAGTAAATCTCTCACGAACTTGATGGCACACTTTATTCCTTACACTTAATAATCCTGAACCATTGTGACTGTTCATGAAAGTTATATTCTTGCAAATTATAGGCTAGGAGTTAGCAGAACTGTGCTCCCACGGGGAACGCTTTCAACACTTATGGATATATATCCAGTTGATATCATGATCTTTTATTTGTGGATGTCGTCGGTGTGAAATAAAAGGGGAGCTTGTGAGTTCATGGAGTTATATATATGTGTTAGATAAATGCCTGTACCGCTAGCCTAAGCCATGCCGAATCATGGTGGAAACTTGCATCATAACCATAATGAGAAATTTGTGAAGCATCCTCAATAAAAACCTATGCAAATAGCAAATTAAAAGATTTCTCAGATGCTCATTGTCTGCTTGCCTTGTCATTTTGATCACGGGATAGATCATGTATCATGTGAAAGGGGTACCCTGTTGGCGGTTCTCTATGATACGCATGTATTTACAATGACAAGAACTTACAGGTAACTAAAGTTTTGTAGCATGAGGAGTGCCCCTCGTACTCAAGGGACATGAGATTTCCAGTTTATGGTCTGTCAAGCATATAACTCATATTGGACCTCACTTTCACCTTAACCATATAAAGATGCCTATGATAGGGGAAATGAGAGATCAAAGCTAATGAGTACCTTACTTTCAGCCTTGGACTATGGGTGAGTAGTTCACCCTTGGACTATGGGTCCATACAGTAGCTGGATGGTTGTTTCTCCTCCTTTGTGCTATCATGTTTAGATCTTGTGAGCTTTGTTCATGATCAAGATCATCTATTTGTAATCATACATGTTGTGTTTGCGGGGATCCGATGGATAATGTAATACTATGTCAGATTGATTATTGATTCTATCATGTCTATGTTATTTGTGATCTTGCATGGTCTCCGTTGCGAGTAGTTATCTTGGCCAAGTAGATGCTTGTGACTCCAAAAGGGAGGATTTATGCTCGATAGTAGGTTCATGCCTCTAGTAATCTGGGGAAGTGATAGAAATCTCTAAGGTTGTAGATGTGTTGTTGCTACTAGGGAGAAAACAACAATCTTTTGTCCATGGAACAATTGAATTGTTTGCTTTACACACATTGCTTAATGCAATAATCTGTTGCTTGCAACTTAATACTGGAGAGGGTTCGGATGATAACATGAAGGTGAATTATTAGTCATAGATACAGTTGGATTACAGTATATGTATCTTGATGTAATGCCCAATCAAATCTCATAGGAATCATGATGTTTAGTATATGCATTGTTATGCTTTCTCAACCTGTCAATTGCCCCGCTGTAATTTGTTCACCCAGCATGTTATCTATCTTAAGGAGAACACCTCTAGTGAACTATAACCTTACACACTATACGTTTAATCCTTTGTTTTCAGCAAACCAGTGACATTGACAACCTCACTTTAAGTTGGGGCAAAGTCTTGAGTTTGTGTTGTGAAGGATTCCATGTTGTTAGAAACACCTTAGAGTTGTTTCCTTCCTCCTACTGGTTCGATAATCTTGGTTTCATAACTGAGGGAAAACTTGTTGTTGTGCTCATCACAGCTTGCTCTTGGGGTCTCCCAACGAGGCTCTACAATCAACTGAGCCACCGTCACCAAGCACGGAGAAAGAGGTATTGTTATGGAAGATGGTGATGAAGAAGAGAACGATGATGATAACTACCGATCTATGTTCCCTGAATACGCTGATACCGCAATGGAAGACAACGAAGAAGAAGGAGGTGAAGAACGGGAACCAGAAGAGCCCGCTGATGATCTTGGTCGGGTCATTTCTAATGCAAAGCGAGACTGCGACATAGAAAAGGAGAGGTTGCAGTTCGAGTAGATGTTACAGGACCACAACAAATTGTTGTACCCAACTTGTGAAGATGGCTAGAAAAAGCTGGGTAGCACACTGGAATTACTGAAGTGGAAGGAAGAGAACGGTGTGACTGACTCGAGATTCAAAAAGTTGTTGGTACTAATGAAGAATTTGTTTCCAAGAAATAATGAATTTCCCTCTAGTACGTACGAAGCAAAGAATCTCGGCTGCCCTCTAGGATTAGATGTGCAGAAGATACACCCCCTACCGCGGTGAGAATTACGAGAATTTAGATAAATGCTCGGTATGCAATGCATTGCGGTATAAGATTAGAAAAGATGACCCTGGTGATGTTGATGGCGAGCCAAGGTGATGTGGTATGCTCCTATAATACCATGGTTGAACCGTTTGTTCAGAAACAAAGAGGATGCCAAGTTGTTGCGATGGCACATGGAAGACCATAAGAAATACGGGATGTTGAGTCACCCCGCTGATGGTTGGCAGTGGAGAAAAATCGAGAGAGACTTCCTGAACTTGGCTGGTTACCCAAGGAACTTATGGTTTGGTCTAAGTAAAGATGGCATGAATCCTTTTAGGGAGCAGAGCTGCAGTCACAGCACCTCGCCCGTGACTCTATGTATCTACAACCTTCCTCTTTGGTTGTGCATGAAGCAGAAGTTCATTATGATGCAAGCGCTCATCAAAGGCCCGAAAGAGCCCGGCAACGACATTGATTTGCATTAGTTGATTAAATTTTACAGTTGTGGGGCCAAACCAGGTTTACATGTGCGGGATGATCACAAACAAAAGCCATTCAACCTATGAGCGTTGTTGTTCATAACCATCAATGATTGGACTTCTCTTAGTAACGTCTTAGGACAGACGAACAAGGGATACAATGCATGCACAAACTGTTCTGATGAGACTGAAATTCTGCGAGGGAATTGGGCGGGACGGTCGGGTTCTCGGTGCGAAGGAGAGTTTTAGTCCTCGAAGTAGGCGCCGAGTGTCGCGGGCGGGGGAGCCAGACTAAATGTTTTCTCTGCTAACGGTCAAAAGGGATTAGTTTGGTGTGTCCCCGAAAGTTAGAGGCTGAAAGAAAGTCCTCTAAGCATTTATTGGGGATCGTTTAGAGTTGCTCTAAGGACTAATACTGTATTTAACTACGGTCCTCCTACTCGTCCTCCGCCCCATCTCCTCTATGAGTCCGGAACTTCAGAATTACATAGCGATGCAACTGATCTGAGAAAAGGGAGGGCCTCTCACCTATCCTTTGAATCCAAATTAGTGAATATTTTTTGAAACTAGGCAAGAGGCTTGCCATTCATTGATATAGTAGAAGAGAGATGGCCAATTTATAAGGGAAACCAGCCGAAAACTGATACAACACAACACCATACACAGGCCCCGAGGGTCTAGCCACCCAAGTGGCCAAGGCCGACACCCGGCCCAAAACACCTTAAAATGCAAAAAGGCGGAGGCAAAGACTTAGAGCCGCTGCTCCAACAACCACGCCGACCCCCGGGGCCACGCACCACCTAGCCGAAAACGGGCCAAGGACAAAACCAACAAGACAGACAAACCGAACACCAACACTTGCAAGAAAGGGCCTCCACAGTGATACCTCCAACGAGGGGAGAGACGACCAAGAGCGTCGCCATCACCGGCATTGGCCGAGGCTAGAGAAGGGTTTTCACCTGGAGCACACCAAACCAAAGTTGCGTCCGCCAGGCCGCCGAGTAGAGGAAGCCCAACAGCCCGTCGACGCCAACAACCAAATCGATCCGCAAGTCCCTCTGGCCGACGGAGCATCCAAGGCAAGGACTCAGGAGGCCAAACAAAAGAAAGTGCCGCCCTCGCGGGATCAGTGTTTCCCCCGGAGAACCCGGGCGGAGGCGTAATAACACCACCACGACAACGCCCCCAAGGAGGGAAATGGCGCCAGAAGGCGTCACCACCGTCGGCTCCAGCCGCAACCAGAGCAAGACTTTCGCCAGACAAAGAGTCGCAACCTCACACCCGCCACTCGAGACCAGCCAGACCACCATCACCATCCCACACATCCACCTTCGAAGCCATCGGACAGGGTAGCTGGACCAGGCTGCCTGCACACCGCCACACCTAGGTTCCCCGTCGCTGCGACAAAAGTCTCCGTACAGATCATCACCGCTTCCCACAAGATAGCTGCCGAAACAACCAGAGCGAACCCGGGCAGCTATCACCGCAGACAGGAACGAAGACCATAGCCACCACCATTCTCCACCTTGCACGCCAACAGCGCCAAACGCCGCACAACAGCCACCACCACCATCAAACCAGACTAGAGAGCCCCACAACCACGGCCGCCACCAACCGCACAATGCGGAGAAGATAGGTCGTGCATCACCAGCCTGCCACCGAAGACGCACCTTCGAAGAGCATTGAGGGAGCCGCCAGAACGCCACGAAGAGGGGGCGCCTACCGACGCCGGCCTGGAACTTGAGGACGAATGCCGAAGGCCGAAGGCACGAGCTCCCAGGACCCTCCTTCGCGCTGCCCACGCAGCCACCGTAGCCGCCGCACAGCCGAGGAAATCCGGGGACGCAGCCCGGGCGCCCAAACCCCGCTGAAGACGATGCACCGTCCATCAGTGGCGGAGGAGCCCATAGCTCTAGTGCAGAAAGGCCCATACGTCTCGGTTGATAAGGGGCATTAGTCCCGGTTACCCCACCGGGACGGGGCTATCGGGACTAAAGTCCCAACCTTTAGTCCCGGTTGCCCCACCAACCGAGAAAAAAGGGGGTACACATGGCCACGGCAGAGGGTGAAGGGGGTGGAGCAACCGTCCCAGTTCGTAACACGAACCGGTAGAAATAACCTTCCGCCGCGGCAGAGATTTGGCACATTTCCCTACCGCGGCAGAGAATTCATTTTGGCAACTTTTGTTGCCGCGACAGCATTTTGGCCACTTTTTGTGCCGCGGCAGAGAATTCATTTATGTTGTTTTATTGTTTATTTGGTGTTTTGCACTCATCAAAGAAGAAACCATTATATTACACAAGATCATCATGACAATATTACATTTGATACACGGATCGAGTTCATGCACTACATACAAAAGTTGCTCTTTGTACAATCCCTATTGTTTATACACACCCGAATAGTATTACCCTTTTGGTTTTAGGACTTCTGCATCCAAGAATCCCGTCAATTCCTCCTGAATTGCTCGTACGCGATCCTTTGGCAGAAGACCGTCCCGTAGACGTTCGATCTGATTTTAAAAAGGAGTCAGCCTATATGAATGAAACTAAACACAATTTGATGTTAATTAAAAACTATAGAAATTGTTTACGTACGTGGAGTTGCTCTAAATTTCTTCCCTTCTCATCGCATGTCTGCCGGATTGTTACCTGGTCCCTGCGTTAGGCACTTTACGAGAACATAGTTCCATCAAAATAATAATCAAGCATGATAATAACGGTATCAAAACTAGAATCAAAGAGATGCACGGATATAGCTAGTGGTGCTTACATCTAGTGCTTGAAATGTAAGGTCTGCTTTCCAAACACCCCTAGCCTTGTTGGTGAACCGTTTCCAAGTGCTGCCCGGCGAAGAAAATGAATAAAAGAAGTTATTAATTACTTGATATCATAAAATTCACGAACATTGCCGATATAGTGTTGTAATGAATAGAATTACCGCTGGAGAAGCATCGGCATGTCCTTCCACTGCTCAAGGGGTTTATGTTTAGAGTCCATGACTAGTACACGCCCTTTATCAAGTTGAATGATTAACAAAATATAGTGGAAGCTGCGAATGCATAACTAATCAATTATATACTTAACATCGAGTAAGCGAAATAGAAAGTGTATACAAGACAATAACACTCACTCTAAGTTGTAAGGAAATAGTATTTCCCTTCTGGTTTCTTGAAACCTTAACGCGTGTACTATATTATCCTCCGTATCCCGGGGGCTTGTTTTGAGATTAGCTTGATGAACCCAATATGGGTCAATGAAACCAATGTCATAGATTTGTCCTCTGCTGCATTCGAGAATCTTCATTCTACATATTAAAATATGATTATATACATGCAATAAACAAGGTGAGATAGCTGGAGACTAAATTAATTACAGAATTAGTACTTACAGACAATAGGCACTAATGATCGATTTGTCCAAGGCGTCTTGATTGAATAATTGAAATAGTTCATCAAATTCAATGGATATCATGTCATCCATTTCTTTCCCATAATGCTTTTTTGTAACCTTCAGCACTATCCAGTTAGCCCCGGCCTTTGTGGCATTCATGTACCAGTTATGAAATCTTCGCATTTTTGTTGGAAGATTATTTACCTCCTCAGGTTTGACGAGAGGTTTGCCGTACTGGTATTTGTATGCTACTTCACTCACGGGGAAGTACTGTAACTGGGATAAGTACTAGGCAATACTCATACCTTGAGCAGCGGCAGCTTCTCCGTATTCTGCAACTCCCTCTGGATCATACTGCTCTCCGTCCCCATATTTGCTCGACCCCACATTGGTATGGGAAATAACCTTGAGAGGGGCACAAGACTTTTTTGCTTGTTCTCCGAGCTGGGCAACAGATTTCTCGCTTGCATCAGTACTGCTCTTCGAGGCTTGTTGTGCCGCATGTGACTTGAGAATCGAACGCTCATAGTCTGATGACAGCTTTGGATCGGGTTGATGAAGAGTCTTTAGCATTTTCAACACTCTGGATTTTTCTTCTTTGGTGCTGGGGAACTCTAGCTCTTTCGGCCGCCTCAGCTTAGCGAAAAACGCTGTCATTTCCACATCAACGATCGCCGTAGTATCCTCTTTAGTACAGTCATAAGCTCTCTTGGGAGGAACCTTTGGTACTTTTGGAAGAGGATCTTGTTTACGTTTCGGCGATCGCTTACCACAACACAGAGTAGCGGTACGCTTACCCTTTTTGTCCTGAGGCGCCGACGATGGCTGCGCCGGAGATTGCTGAGGCGACGGAGCCGGGTGAGGCGACGAAGACGGCTCCTGCGGCGGCGACGACCTCGCTGGAGATGGGTGAGGAGGCGGCGAAGATGGCCTTGGCGTGTGATTTCGGAGCACGATACATTTCTTTTGCCATAGAATGGTGACGTTTGTTGCGTCTCCCAGTATAGTCACATCCCCTTCACCTGCAGGGTAGTCAAGATCCAAAACTTCAAAGGTGGGCATGATTTCATCCACCCCGACAACAGCGTAGCCCTCTGGAACCGGACGATAGTGGTCAGTTGGTGTGTGTCCAATTGGTAAGGCATAGCCGACCGCCACCTTCATTAATATGTTCACAACTTTGACATGTAGCTCGCAGTGTGTCATCTCTGTGATATCATCCACTGGGTAGCCAACAGGAGCCATCGTCGGTGCACCATCGTCATTGTCATTGTCATCACCCGGGACCTCGGTGGAAGCCACACTACTTTTTCGATTATTCGATAGGCCGGAAGCATCAAATGCAGTGTGCTACTGAGATGGGCTGGTAGTACTTTGCTCCTTAAGTGCGTTATCATCTTGTTGTTGCTTTATTCGTTCTTCAATTATACGCATTCGCTCTTTCTGAATATCTCCCTAAACTTCCGCCTTGTCCTTTCTCCTCTGACGGCTTCTATCAGGATACTGAAACTCCTAGTGAAGACACTGTTTAGCTCGCCTGAGTTTATAGAGAGATATGATATTAATGATGGTTACATTGAGTTTACTGATGTATTTATTGAAGAGTGCCAAAACACACATGGTACTAGTGCTATTAAGAGTCTCCTTGAAAGACGTACCATTATTCCTAAACTGTCCTCTGATCCTAAGTTTGCCACCTCTCTCATAGATAATAAAGATAAAGATTATGATTTTTCTCTTGATTTATCCTATTGAGGCATTGTCGAGAAAGAACCTTTTTGTGGGACTGAAAATGAGAGTGTTGTACCTCATATGAATGAGATTTCCACTATAAGTGCTTCATTCTTTGATGATTTTAAGATGCGCAAGTACTTTGTTACTAAGATCTACCCTTTTCCCTAAAAGGAGAAGTTAGGGCTTGGTTTAATAGATTACCTCCTGGTTCCATTGATAGTCCTGATTGCTTTATTGCTTCTTTCTTCCTGAAATATTTTCTTCCGGTGCTAGACATGCTGCTTTGCAGAGACTTTTTGATTTTAAAAAGGGAGAAGAAGAGAAATTTCCTGAGTCATGGACAAGGTTCTGTGCCTTGATTCATGCACATCCTGGATGTCTATTACCTAAAAATGAGCTTCTTGATATTTATTATAATGGACTAACTCATGATTCTAGGACATACCTAGATAGCTTTGTTGATTGTGTTTTCAGGAAAAGAAGTCCTATAGATGTTGAAGAATTAATGGCTAAAATAAACAAGAATTATGATGATTGGACTTCAACTGAGCTAAATACACCTGAGTCTATTACTCCTGAACATGTTGTGCCTGAAACAGTTCCAATATCAACACCAAAGAAGAGAGGAGTTATTGCATTAAATGATGAAGTGATGAAGGAATCTAAGAAATGTCTAAAGAAGAAAGGTATTAGAGCTGAAGATGTGAAGAATCTACCTCCTATAGAAGAATTATGTAAGACAATTTCCCACTCATCCACTATTGAGGTACACTCTCTCCACTTTTATGGAGGTGATATTCCCTATGGTAAGCCTCCAGATCAATGCTTAGAGGAACTTGACATATTTATTGTTCAACAAGGTAATTTTAATAAACAAGTTCAGAATCATTTATTGGAAACTCTAGAGTTATTAATGAGTTGAAAGATATTGTGGAAAGAACTACTAATGATTTTAAAATGCTTTGTAAACACTTTAAAATGGTTCAAACCCAAATTGATCAACATGCTAAGGTGCAAAAGGATATGCTAGTTAATGCCTCAGGAGATAAACATGCTTATGGAATTAAAACTAGGAGTGGTATAGCTACATCAGATCCCTTATATCTTGAAGGACACCCTAAAAGAATTGAGAAAGATTCTCAACAAGGTGAAAGTAGTGGTAGTCCTCGTAAGAGAAAGAAAAAGAAACATAAAATAGTTGAGGAACCACTTGAACCTGCTGTAGATCCTAATAGTATATATGTTTCTGATGCTGAAAATGAGAGTGGTAATGATAAAAATGATGCTCCTGATAAGGAGGAAGTTGAGGAAGAACCCGAGGAGCACACGAAGAACACTAGGTACACAAAGGAGGATTTTATTGCTAAAAAACATTGTATTGAGAGAGAACCTTGGGTGCAGAAACCTATGCCTTTTCCAAATAAGAAACATAAGTCAAAGGAGCAAGAACACTGTGAGTGGATGAAACCTTTATTTTTGCAAATTCCTTTCACTGATGCTATTAAGTTGCCTCCTTATTCAAAGTATATGAAGGATATTGTCTCTAATAAAAGGAAGATTCCTAATGAGGAGATTTATACTTTGCTTGCTAATTATTCCTTAAATGGTAAGGCTCCAAAGAAACTTGGTGATCCAGGTATACCAACTATTCCTTTCTCTATTAAGAAGGATTATGTTAGAACTGCTTTATGTGATTTGGGAGCTAGAGTTAGTGTTATGCATTTTCTATCTACAAGAGACTCCAGCTAAAAAAGTTGATACCAACTGATATATCTTTGCAAATGGTATATGTGAGGATGTTCATGTTCAAGTGGCTCATAATTGCTTTGTTTTAACTGATTTTGTTGTGCTTGAAATGCCTGAAGATGATAATATGTCTATTATTCTTAGGAGACCTTTTCTTAATACTGCAGGTGCTGTCATGAATTGTAATCAAGGAAAAGTAACATTTAATATTAATGACACAGAGCATACTGTTTATTTCCCCAACAAGGTTGCTAAGAGCTATTTCCTACATTCCATTGAAAATATTGAGAGCATCAAGGTTGGAGAAATATATTGTCCCATTCCACAAGAAAGTATTGAAACTTTTATGATTGGGACCATTGTTATCATGTTTGAGGTAACATAATCACTTGGTAGAATGCAAAGTTTTGTTTCATATAAGATTTTTTTGGTAACAAGGCTTGATCAACCTTGCTAACAAAAGGATTTTAATGAACAAAACAATGCTTTCACTGTGGCTATACTTGCTCACTTTTACTTTAGTCCTTCCTAGCCTTTGCTTTTTCTCTAGTTAGCTTTAGTTTTGCTAGTTGTTTGCTTGTTAGAGTGTCTTAGAACTTCTATAGTTTGGTTTTTGTTTGCTTTTGCTTCTTCTAAAAAATATCTTTTATGCGAGAAAATCAATTTTCATACCCTGAAAATTGGCCAAAAATACAGTTTCCCGAAAAATACCAGAAAATTCATATTAATTTTTTACTCGAAAAAAGGTGTAGAGGGACACCTGGAGTGTCCCAGGGGTCCCCCAGGCCAGCACACCCCTGGGTGGCGCGGCCAGGCCCCTGGTGGCGCCTGGCATGGGTGTGGCCCACCTGTGGACCTCCAAAGTGTCTCCTCCTAGCCATCTTCTTTCTCTCTCCCAAAAAACACCGAAAAACTTTCTCAAGCTCGAGTTCTTGCTGTTCTTGCTCCCGAATTTCAATCTCCTTGCTCAGCCCATCTTTGCTGCTGATTTTTGGAGGGATCGCTCCTTGGTATGTGCCTCCTCAGCTTGTCCAATTAGATTTGTGATTGATAGATTGTATCTTGAGTATTTTGCTGCTATAGGTGTTAGTTTGTGTGAGCTTGCATGCTTGTTCTATGATTAGAGATTTAATTTTGATGCATGTGTAGCCCTCTAGCAAGTTCCTATAGTAGTTTCTCATCATTTATCAACTTGGAAATCACTTGGTTTGATGTTTGTCTGAAAATTTCAGAAAAATGGGTCATGGAAAACCACACCTTTGGTGAAATATTTGAGAGTGATGCACCTAGGAGGGCAAGGCCTTAAAGATCATCGTCACGAGCTAGGCAGTCATACAATGAGGATCTCATTACACCGTGATTTGGCAATGAGGGAGATGCACACCCTTCTACCTTTCCTTGTCCTACCGTTTTGTGGGATGCTGGGATTCTGAATGATTTCCTAACTTTGGTTCATAGGGTTGGACTAACGAGTTATATGCAGGATGAAAGCGTGCAATATGCTACGCTCACTAAAACCTTTGTGGAGAGCTTCTCTTTTTCTAACAGCCTGTACAAACCAGATGTGTCTTTCAAAATTTATGGCAGGCCTTACACTATGACATTAAACAAATTTTTCAAGATCCTAGGTCTTGGTACAGCTGGGTCCGTGAAGAAGATTCTAGCTCAACCACTAATTTGTTGGAGCTCTACCGTGGGATAACGAATGAAGATGGCCGTAGCGCCCAGCGGGGAAATATAATAAATATTCAACTCCCAGCTATCAAGTACTTTGCTTATTATCTTGCCACTAGTGTTCTTGGTAGGGAGAACACTAGCAATATTTCTAACTATCATTTGGCCTTCCTAGCTGCTGCGCTCAACAATGAAACCATGTATAATCTTGGTTCTCTCATTGCTCGTCGCTTAGCTGCTAAGGGACCCATTTATGGGGGAATTATTGATGCACGTGTTATTGCTGCCTTAGACCTTGCTATTGATCGAAATGATATAGTTTTGGCTCCTCAGAGGCTTGATCTTATTGCTATGAAAGAACATCACTTTGTCACTGCTGGCTCTACCCTTGAGAGCATGGTTTATAGAATGTTGTTTACTAACGGGGAGGAGAGAGAGATCCCTCTTCCCCAAACCAATTTGTTTAGTATTTCCTAGGGACCTTTGTCACGCTCCAAGCAGGAGATGGATGAGAAGCTGTGCATTCTTGGCTTCCATGGGCACTATCAGGGGACGCGCCCTCATACAACCCTTCTGTGCACTACACAGGAGAGTCCTCGAGGTCGTACCAGGACGAAGGGGCCTCCTCGTCATACTACGGCGGTCACCATGGAGTTGAGCCCCACTTAGACCAAAAGCCTAAGCGTAGGGTAGGTATACCGATATCACACTCATCTATATATCTTGTTTCATCGGTTCTTTGTACATCCATTGTTCGCCTTCTTTTTTGTTTTTGTTTCTGCTTTCTCAAACCAAAAATATTTTCATTGTTTCTCTTGGTTTGTTTCTTTGCTTTTTAGCTTTGGTTTTCCTTAAAGAAAATCCAACAACATTTTTCTTTGTTTGTTTTTGCGTTGTTTGCTTGCTTTAAAATCGAAAACACCAAAAAACATTTGTTGTTCTTCTTGTGTTCTTTGCATGGTTCAGCCATCCTCAGTGGAGTTTTGGTTTCATGTTATTATTCAAGTTACACAAGTGAAGGGCAATAATGAAGATTAAGACAACTTGAGGTGTGGTAAGAGGCTGATAGCGAACTCTATTTTTTCATTTTTGTACATATACTCATCATTGTGAATATGCTTAGTCTGTTCATGTAAGTTGTATTTTATTATGGATGCTTAGTAGTTCTTGCTCTCTTATGATTAGATCGAGCTTGTTTATAGTTTGTAGCATGTTATATGAATGTTTGCTTGCATTGTTCTATTCATAACTTGGCATGATATTATGGTATCATCCTCTGATTGTTTCATGTAAATCGACTTGGCACATGCTCACACATGCATATGACTAAACAATAGTTAGTAAGCCTCGATGATTTATTTTGCCTCGGAGTTCTTGTATCATTTTCATGCCATAATTAGTCATGTTTTGTTGCAAGCATGATTATGACAATTATTGCTCTCTCGTTTGTTGCTCTGTCTCTATTGCTATCCTTCACTTGCACTGGGTATGAGCTCTACTTGTGCATCTAACTCCCCAAAATGAATATTGCCAACAATGTCCACCATACCTACCTATTAGCATCATTTGATATTCCGTGCACATTCATTATGCCTTTTTCTTCCAAATAAAATGTTTAACTATTTTGAGAAAGTTAGTTAGTAAATCTCTCACGAACTTGATGGCACACTTTATTCCTTACACTTAATAATCCTGAACCATTGTGACTGTTCATGAAAGTTATATTCTTGCAAATTATAGGCTAGGAGTTAGCAGAACTGTGCTCCCACAGGGAACACTTTCAACACTTATGGATATATATCCAGTTGATATCATGATCTTTTGTTTGTGGATGTCGTCGGTGTGAAATAAAAGGGGAGCTTGTGAGTTCATGGAGTTATATATATGTGTTAGATAAATGCCTGTACCGCTAGCCTAAGCCATGCCGAATCATGGTGGAAACTTGCATCATAACCATAATGAGAAATTTGTGAAGCATCCTCAATAAAAACCTATGCAAATAGCAAATTAAAAGATTGCTCAGATGCTCATTGTCTGCTTGCCTTGTCATTTTGATCACGGGATAGATCATGTATCATGTGGAAGAGGTACCCTGTTGGCGGTTCTCTATGATACGCATGTATTTACAATGACAAGAACTTACAGGTAACTAAAGTTTTGTAGCATGAGGAGCGCCCCTCGTACTCAAGGGACATGAGATTTCCAGTTTATGGTCTGTCAAGCATATAACTCATATTGGACCTCACTTTCACCTTAACCATATAAAGATGCCTATGATAGGGGCAATGAGAGATCAAAGCTAATGAGTACCTTACTTTCAGCCTTGGACTATGGGTGAGTAGTTCACCCTTGGACTATGGGTCCATACAGTAGCTGGATGGTTGTTTCTCCTCCTTTGTGCTATCATGTTTAGATCTTGTGAGCTTTGTTCATGATCAAGATCATCTATTTGTAATCATACATGTTGTGTTTGCGGGGATCCGATGGATAATGTAATACTATGTCAGATTGATTATTGATTCTATCATGTCTATGTTATTTGTGATCTTGCATGGTCTACGTTGCGAGTAGTTATCTTGGCCAAGTAGATGCTTGTGACTCCAAAAGGGAGAATTTATGCTCGATAGTAGGTTCATGCCTCTAGTAATCTGGGGAAGTGATAGAAATCTCTAAGGTTGTAGATGTGTTGTTGCTACTAGGGAGAAAACAACAATCTTTTGTCCATGGAACAATTGAATTGTTTGCTTTACACACATTGCTTAATGCAATAATCTGTTGCTTGCAACTTAATACTGGAGAGGGTTCGGATGATAACATGAAGGTGAATTATTAGTCATAGATACAGTTGTATTACAGTATATGTATCTTGATGTAATGCCCAATAAAATCTCATAGGAATCATGATGTTTATTATATGCATTGTTATGCTTTCTCAACCTGTCAATTGCCCCGCTGTAATTTGTTCACCCAGCATGTTATCTATCTTAAGGAGAACACCTCTAGTGAACTATAACCTTACACACTATACGTTTAATCCTTTGTTTTCAGCAAACCAGTGACATTGACAACCTCACTTTAAGTTGGGGCAAAGTCTTGAGTTTGTGTTGTGAAGGATTCCATGTTGTTAGAAACACCTTAGAGTTGTTTCCTTGCTCCTACTGGTTCGATAATCTTGGTTTCATAACTGAGGGAAAACTTGTTGTTGTGCTCATCACAGCTTGCTCTTGGGGTCTCCCAACGAGGCTCTACAATCAACTGAGCCACCGTCACCAAGCACGGAGAAAGAGGTATTGTTATGGAAGATGGTGATGAAGAAGAGAACGATGATGATAACTACCGATCTATGTTCCCTGAATACGCTGATACCGCAATGGAAGACAACGAAGAAGAAGGAGGTGAAGAACGGGAACCAGAAGAGCCCGCTGATGATCTTGGTCGGGTCATTTCTAATGCAAAGCGAGACTGCGACATAGAAAAGGAGAGGTTGCAGTTCGAGTAGATGTTACAGGACCACAACAAATTGTTGTACCCAACTTGTGAATATGGCTAGAAAAAGCTGGGTAGCACACTGGAATTACTGAAGTGGAAGGAAGAGAACGGTGTGACTGACTCGAGATTCAAAAAGTTGTTGGTACTAATGAAGAATTTGTTTCCAAGAAATAATGAATTTCCCTCTAGTACGTACGAAGCAAAGAATCTCGGCTGCCCTCTAGGATTAGATGTGCAGAAGATACACCCCCTACCGCGGTGAGAATTACGAGAATTTAGATAAATGCTCGGTATGCAATGCATTGCGGTATAAGATTAGAAAAGATGACCCTGGTGATGTTGATGGCGAGCCAAGGTGATGTGGTATGCTCCTATAATACCATGGTTGAACCGTTTGTTCAGAAACAAAGAGGATGCCAAGTTGTTGCGATGGCACATGGAAGACCATAAGAAATACGGGATGTTGAGGCACCCCGCTGATGGTTGGCAGTGGAGAAAAATCGAGAGAGACTTCCTGAACTTGGCTGGTTACCCAAGGAACTTATGGTTTGGTCTAAGTAAAGATGGCATGAATCCTTTTAGGGAGCAGAGCTGCAGTCACAGCACCTCGCCCGTGACTCTATGTATCTACAACCTTCCTCTTTGGTTGTGCATGAAGCAGAAGTTCATTATGATGCAAGCGCTCATCAAAGGCCCGAAAGAGCCCGGCAACGACATTGATTTGCATTAGTTGATTAAATTTTACAGTTGTGGGGCCAAACCAGGTTTACATGTGCGGGATGATCACAAACAGAAGCCATTCAACCTATGAGCGTTGCTGTTCATCACCATCAATTATTGGACTTCTCTTAGTAACGTCTTAGGACAGACGAACAAGGGATACAATGCATGCACAAACTGTTCTGATGAGACTGAAATTCTGCGAGGGAATTGGGCGGGACGGTCGGGTTCTCGGTGTGAAGGAGAGTTTTAGTCCTCGAGGTAGGCGCCGAGTGTCGCGGGCGGGGGAGCCAGACTAAATGTTTTCTCTGCTAACGGTCAAAAGGGATTAGTTTGGTGTGTCCCCGAAAGTTAGAGGCCGAAAGAAAGTCCTCTAAGCATTTATTGGGGATCATTTAGAGTTTCTCTAAGGACTAATACTGTATTTAACTACGGTCCTCCTACTCGTCCTCCGCCCCATCTCCTCTATGAGTCCGGAACTTCAGAATTACATAGCGATGCAACTGATCTGAGAAAAGGGAGGGCCTCTCACCTATCCTTTGAATCCAAATTAGTGAATATTTTTTGAAACTAGGCAAGAGGCTTGCCATTCATTGATATAGTATAAGAGAGATGGCCAATTTATAAGGGAAACCAGCCGAAAACTGATACAACACAACACCATACACAGGCCCCGAGGGTCTAGCCTCCCAAGTGGCCAAGGCCGACACCCGGCCCAAAACACCTTAAAATGCAAAAAGGCGGAGGCAAAGACTTAGAGCCATCGCTCCAACAACCACGCCGACCCCCGGGGCCACGCACCACCTAGCCGAAAACGGGCCAAGGACAAAACCGACAAGACAGACAAACCGAACACCAACACTTGCAGGAAAGGGCCGCCACAGTGATCCCTCCAACGAGGGGAGAGACGACCAAGAGCGTCGCCATCACCGGCATTGGCCGAGGCTAGAGAAGGGTTTTCACCTGGAGCACACCAAACCAAAGTTGCGTCCGCCAGGCCGCCGAGTAGAGGAAGCCCAACAGCCCGTCGACGCCAACAACCAACTCGATCCGCAAGTCCCTCTGGCCGACGGAGCATCCAAGGCAAGGACTCAGGAGGCCAAACAAAAGAAAGTGCCGCCCTCGCGGGATCAGGGTTTCCCCCGGAGAACCCGGGCGGAGGCGTAATAAAAACCACCACGACAACGCCCCCAAGGAGGGAAATGGCGCCAGAAGGCGTCACCACCGTCGGCTCCAGCCGCAACCAGAGCAAGACTTTCGCCAGACAAAGAGTCGCAACCTCACACCCGCCACTCGAGACCAGCCAGACCACCATCACCATCCCACACATCCACCTTCGAAGCCATCGGACAGGGTAGCTGGACCATGCTGCCTGCACACCGCCACACCTAGGCTCCCCGTCACTGCGACAAAATCCGCCGTACAGATCATCACCGCTTCCCACAAGATAGCTGCCGAAACAACCAGAGCGAACCCGGGCAGCTATCACCACAGACAGGAACGAAGACCATAGCCACCACCATTCTCCACCTTGCACGCCAACAACGCCAAACGCCGCACAACAGCCACCACCACCATCAAACCAGACTGGAGAGCCCCACAACCACGGCCGCCACCAACCACACAATGCAGAGAAGATAGGTCGTGCAGCACCAGCCTGCCACCGAAGACGCACCGCCGAAGAGCATTGAGGGAGCCGCCAGAACGCCACGAAGAGGGGGCGCCTACCGACGCCGGCCTGGAACTTGAGGACGAATGCTGAAGGCCGAAGGCACGAGCTCCCAGGACCCTCCTTCGCGCTGCCCACGCAGCCACCGCAGCCGCCGCACAGCCGAGGAAATCCGGGGACGCAGCCCCAGCGCCCAAACTCCACTGAAGACGATGCACCGTCCATCAGTGGCGGAGGAGCCCATAGCTCTAGTGCAGAAAGGCCCATACGTCTCGGTTGATAAGGGGCATTAGTCCCGGTTACCCCACCGGGACGGGGCAATCGGGACTAAAGTCCCAACCTTTAGTCCCGGTTGCCCCACCAACCGAGAAAAAAGGGGGTACACATGGCCACGGCAGAGGGTGAAGGGGGTGGAGCAACCGTCCCAGTTCGTAACACGAACCGGTAGAAATAACCTTCCGCCGCGGCAGAGATTTGGCACATTTCCCTACCGCGGCAGAGAATTCATTTTGGCAACTTTTGTTGCCGCGACAGCATTTTGGCCACTTTTTGTGCCGCGGCAGAGAATTCATTTATGTTGTTTTATTGTTTATTTGGTGTTTTGCACTCATCAAAGAAGAAACCATTATATTACACAAGATCATCATGACAATATTACATTCGATACACGGATCGAGTTCATGCACTACATACAAAAGTTGCTCTTTGTACAATCCCTATTGTTTATACACACCCGAATAGTATTACCCTTTTGGTTTTAGGACTTCTGCATCCAAGAATCCCGTCAATTCCTCCTGAATTGCTCGTACGCGATCCTTTGGCAGAAGACCGTCCCGTAGACGTTCGATCTGATTTTAAAAAGGAGTCAGCCTATATGAATGAAACTAAACACAATTTGATGGTAATTAAAAACTATAGAAATTGTTTACGTACGCGGAGTTGCTCTAAATTTCTTCCCTTCTCATCGTATGTCTACCGGATTGTTACCTGGTCCCTGCGTCAGGCACTTTACGAGAACATAGTTCCATCAAAATAATAATCAAGCATGATAATAACGGTATCAAAACTAGAATCAAAGAGATGCGCGGATATAGCTAGTGGTGCTTACATCTAGTGCTTGAAATGTAAGGTCTGCTTTCCAAACACCCCTAGCCTTGTTGGTGAACCGTTTCCAAGTGCTGCCCGGCGAAGAAAATGAATAAAAGAAGTTATTAATTACTTGATATCATAAAATTCACGAACGTTGCCGATATAGTGTTGTAATGATTAGAATTACCGCTGGAGAAGCATCTGCATGTCCTTCCACTGCTCAAGGGGTTTATGTTTAGAGTCCATGACTAGTACACGCCCTTTATCAAGTTGAATGATTAACAAAATATAGTGGAAGCTGCGAATGCATAACTAATCAATTATATACTTAACATCGAGTAAGAGAAATAGAAAGTGTATACAAGACAATAACACTCACTCTAAGTTGTAAGGAAATAGTATTTCCCTTCTGGTTTCTTGAAACCTTAACGCGTGTACTATATTATCCCCCGTATCCCGGGGGCTTGTTTTGAGATTAGCTTGATGAACCCAATATGGGTCAATGAAACCAATGTCATAGATTTGTCCTCTGCTGCATTCGAGAATCTTCATTCTACATATTAAAATATGATTATATACATGCAATAAACAAGGTGAGATAGCTGGAGACTAAATTAATTACAGAATTAGTACTTACAGACAATAGGCACTGATGATCGATTTGTCCAAGGCGTCTTGATTGAATAATTGAAATAGTTCATCAAATTCAATGGATATCATGTCATCCATTTCTTTCCCATAATGCTTTTTTGTAACCTTCAGCACTATCCAGTTAGCCCCGGCCTTTGTGGCATTCATGTACCAGTTATGAAATCTTCGCATTTTTGTTGGAAGATTATTTACCTCCTCAGGTTTGACGAGAGGTTTGCCGTACTGGTATTTGTATGCTACTTCACTCACGGGGAAGTACTGTAACTGGGATAAGTACTAGGCAATACTCATACCTTGAGCAGCGGCAGCTTCTCCGTATTCTGCAACTCCCTCTGGATCATACTGCTCTCCGTCCCCATATTTGCTCGACCCCACATTGGTATGGGAAATAACCTTGAGAGGGCCGCAAGACTTTTTTGCTTGTTCTCCGAGCTGGGCAACAGATTTCTCGCTTGCATCAGTACTGCTCTTCGAGGCTTGTTGTGCCGCATGTGACTTGAGAATCGAACGCTCATAGTCTGATGACAGCTTTGGATCGGGTTGATGAAGAGTCTTTAGCATTTTCAACACTCTGGATTTTTCTTCTTTGGTGCTGGGGAACTCTAGCTCTTTCGGCCGCCTCAGCTTAGCGAAAAACGCTGTCGTTTCCACATCAACGATCGCCGTAGTATCCTCTTCAGTACAGTCATAAGCTCTCTTGGGAGGAACCTTTGGTACTTTTGGAAGAGGATCTTGTTTATGTTTCGGCGATCGCTTACCACAACACAGAGTAGCGGTACGCTTACCCTTTTTGTCCTGAGGCGCCGGCGATGGCTGCGCCGGAGATTGCTGAGGCGACGGAGCCGGGTGAGGCGACGAAGACGGCTGCCGCGGCGGCGACGACCTCGCTGGAGATGGGTGAGGAGGCGGCGAAGATGGCCTTGGCGTGTGATTTCGGAGCATGATACATTTCTTTTGCCATAGAATGGTGACGTTTGTTGCGTCTCCCAGTATAGTCACATCCCCTTCACCTGCAGGGTAGTCAAGATCCAAAACTTCAAAGGTGGGCATGATTTCATCCACCCCGACAACAGCGTAGCCCTCTGGAACCGGACGATAGTGGTAAGTTGGTGTGTGTCCAATTGGTACGGCATAGCCGACCGCCACCTTCATTAATATGTTCACAACTTTGACATGTAGCTCGCAGTGTGTCATCTCTGTGATATCATCCACTGGGTAGGCAACAGGAGCCATCGTCGGTGCACCATCGTCATTGTCATTGTCATCACCCGGGACCTCGGTGGAAGCCACACTACTTTTTCGATTATTCGATAGGCCGGAAGCATCAAATGCAGTGTGCTACTGAGATGGGCCGGTAGTACTTTGCTCCTTAAGTGCGTTATCATCTTGTTGTTGCTTTATTCGTTCTTCAATTATACGCATTCGCTCTTTCTGAATATCTCCTTAAACTTCCGCCTTGTCCTTTCTCCTCTGACGGCTTCTATCAGGATATTTATTCCTCTCTTCGGGAAACCCAGTCCTCCATGGTTTGGAGCCGCTTGTGCCTCGTATTCGTCCATCATGTTCCTTATTTCCAAGGGCGAGTGTGAGCTCATCATTCTCTCTATCAGGAATGAAGTCCCCATCTTTAACAGCCTTTACTCCTTTTCTCATCTTCTCGATTGGAAAGGGGTCTTCTTTATGTCGTATGTTATATATACACATCCCTTCCGAGTCCAACGTGCCCCCATGCCCGTAAAACCAATTCCTTGCACGTTCTACCCAATCGTCTGTCTCTAGGGTGATCTTTTTAGCACGCAGTTCATTCTCAAGTTTCTCCCACTTAGGAATGCCAGCCCTGTAGCCACCTTGGCCCATTTTATGGTGATACTTCTTGTTAGCAGCATTCAGCTTATTCGTTGCAAACATTTTCTTAGCTTTTTCTGATGTCTTGTAATTCACCAAATCAGCCCGAAATGGTTTTATCTTCTCAAACTGAATCTTCTTGAAATCCGGAGTCTTCTGTTTCACGACATAGTCAAGGTGCAATCTTTTCTTCCAGTTGGTGAAACACTGGGCCATCTTCTTCATAGCCCACTCCCTGACCTTAGCCTCCATGGCTATCACATGTTCTAAGGCATCCTCAACTGGATCCTCCGCATTTGGATCCAGCTCTATCTTCGGTAGTTTGAAATTAAGCATGAGCCTCTTCCACAGTAAATCTTTGGCCTTGTTAGGGACAAACCAACATGTTCCCTCTTCTTCCGCAGCAGCATGCCTATTCCAATTTTGAATGGTGATCGGGATTAAGTCCCTAACGATTACTCCACATTGTGCCACAAATTTGATTGCGACAACTTCGGGAGCCGTCGGTTTGCCGTCTTCAGCGATATCTTCGATCCTGAACCTCTCATGGTCTTCCAACTTTTTGGTTGGGCCTCGTTCGCTCTTTTCAGTATATTTGTTCGATCCGGAGGGCTAAAAGAAGAAAGATCGTCGTTACTATTTCTATATAGATAGCAGATGATTAATTAATGAATTAATTATATTAAATGCACATTGCCAGAGCGATCGTCTTCTCGATTACACAAGGAATCGCCTTCTCCCTCGCGGAAGGCATCACCTTCAACCTCAAACAAGTCGTCTCTTCCGGCAAAAAGAGGATCACCCTCACCGGAGTTGTTCAGAAACGTCGATACATCTAAATTTTCTTCCGCGCGGATCACACCTTGGATCAACTCTTCCTTTTCTTCGTCTCTGTCATGTGGGTCCACATTTTCTACATAGGTGGAAAAACAGATAAGTCAAAGCGGCTAAGGGAGAATGTTAGGTACGGTGTTGAGAGATATAAACCCTAATTCAGAGAAACCCTAATATATACATACACAATAATAAAAATGTTTTTACAGTATCATAAACCCCAATTCGGAGAAACCCTCGGGCTTGGATCCTATCGCGAAGAACCAATACCGGAAAGAAAGGCGGCAATCAATACATGGCATACTACAATGCGCAATCAATATGTACAATGCGAAGAACCAAACACCGGAAAGAAAGGGAAACAATCAACACATGGCATCGATGCGATGCTCAAGCATGTATGATGATATGACAAGTTGAATTGCATTGAAATTTAACCCTTAAGAATGCTCGACAATTAATCGGGATTCCGAGGGGTGAAAACCCTAACTTGGAGAAACTCCAGAATCAACTCTAAGGGGTTATTATGTTCTTCTAATTAAACATGTTATGAAAGTTGTTGAACAATGCATTATTATAGCTTAAATAGATAGTTCTCACTTTTCTGAACATTTTGATATATTATACATATTTTTCTGAGTTATAATGAATTACTTATTGAATTTACAAGATTATTACATTTTCTGGAATTATTTAGTCAGTTTAAATGGAATTATTGCATCACTATGACATCAGCACAGGGGTGAGGGTCATTTGTCACCGGGGCAGAGGCTACCCACTATGGCTGACAGGTGGGGCCGAGGCCACGTCGTCAGCCATGCAAGCGAATGGGGCCGGGGAGGGGGGGTTGACTTGGCTGACCCACAGGCTGGCGTCACGGTGACGTCAGCCTGACATCACCCAACGGTGAACCTCTCAGGCGATGCACGGGGAAAGCGAAGGAGGGCTCGGAGGACTATGCGGGTAGGCGGGTTGGACAGAGCGCAGCACGACGAACATATGGTGGTGGCGCCACCCTGTTTTGGCAGCCGAATCTACGCCGGCGAGCATGAACTACGGCGGCGGAAAGCGATGCTCGACGCAGGCTCGAAACAGAGCGAGAGGGAGGACGGGAGAGGTTCCAGGAGGACGGAGAGCTCACCACGAGCACGATGGGGTGGTTGGGGAAGCACGGCGTGGCCTGGAGCGATAGTATTTGGCGGTGACGTCCGTCGGAGCAGGAGATCTTCGGGCTCGATTCCGTCAAGAAGGAGGCGCCCCTGCTTGCGTGTGTTGGCTAGAAGGACAAGGGTGACAGTGCGCGGAGGTGGCCGGGGCGGCGGCGAGCTCGGGTAGCCTGCCAGCATCGGGGGCGCTTCCTGTGCGCGCGTCGGTGAGAAGCAGAGAAGTGAGATGGGGAAGAAGAAGAGGAGGCGAGCCAGTTATAACGAATGGACCTTTTGTCCTAGTTGAAACATCGATTCAACTGTTGCGATCTCCTACACTTGTGGGTCATTAGGCGGGCGGCGCTGTGGCGGTCGGGCGATGACACGGCTACGGGTGGGGAGGAGAGGGAGAGGTGGAAGGCGGTGCTGGAGACGCAGGTGGCGACGGCACTGGACATGGCCGGAGCAAGGTAGAGACGGACGAGGCGCGTGGGGGCGATGGACGAAGACGAAGGGCGGAGGCGGCGGCGCTAACAACAACGGTAGGCGCGCAAAGGATGGAGGCGGCGTCGGGCAGCCTGCCGGCATCATGGGGATCGGGTCCAAAACATATATGGCGTTGCCGTGCCCGTCCTTTAATTCCTTTATATACACAAAATGAAAATACATATACATACACAAAATAGTATATAAGTATGCATACACAATATATATATACACAATATGATAATATCTAAAAAAATAACTAGAAACAATTTAAAATAGCTTAGGCTCGGGTTCCCTCCTCTGCCCGCCCCTGTAGTCGACGTCGCCGCGCCCAAGCTCGCGCCCCTCCACAGTGGCTCACCAGCCCCGTCGCGGCCTGCTCGCGCCCGTAGTGGCCGGCACCGCTGCGCGCCGACATGGCACGCCGGCCCCGTAGCCGCACCAGCCTGACCCCTATGTAGGCAGAGGGGCAGCAGCATGCAAGAAGAATGGCCCGAAGAGGCCCAGATCGGGCAAGCATGCACCGCCGCAGGGATTCCGTCGCCGCCGACCCAACATCAGCGCGGCCGCCGCCACGCCAGCACCCTCCGCCGCCAGGCCACGCCACCCGCCGGCCGAGTGCAGCAGCACCTTGCCCCGCCGCCATGGACAGAACCGCCCCCCGCTGCGAGGCCTCCACCGGACGCGAGAAATCCCGCCACCGCCGCACCCGCCGCACCACGCCACGCGAGAAATCCCGTCGGTGCCTGCTGGCGGCGGCAGGAGGAGAGGGACGAGGGGGCGGAGGCAGGCTGGAGAGGGGGCGCACCTTCTGGCGGCGGTGGCGCTGCTAGCCGGGGACGAAGACGCACGGCGGCGGTTGGAGGTGGCGGTGGACGCGCTATTGGCCGGGGACGACGACGACGGCGAGCGCTCAAGGACGGAGGCGACGTCGAGCTCTCAAGGACGGAGGAGACGGCGGGGCGGTGGCATCTCCCTGTGTTGTGTGTGGGCGCAGATAATGGAGAAGGGAAGAAGAGGAACGGGCGCGTCGTGTATAAAGGGGAGGGAGAATACGTCCCGGTTCGTGGCTCCAACCGGGACTAAAGGGTCATACGTCCGGGTTGGAGCCACCAACCGGGACGTATACTCCACTTTTTTCAGCAGGCCAAGGGTTGGCGCGCATGGATCTTTCGTCCCGGTTGGTGGCTCCAACCGGGACATTTGACCCTGTTTTCAAAAAATTTGAGGAATTTTCTATTTGTTCCTGCCTTATTTTTTATTTTGGGGTTTAAATTTGTAATGTTTTTTAAATAATAATTACGTTGGAATTTAGAAAAAACTTTAAACATAAAAAGTGTTTGAATTTGAATAACTAATTCAAAACCATTTTCTGTTTCTAAAAATAATTAATGTAACCATTTAAAATTAAAAATGAATTAACTTATATTTTTTGAATATTAATTTGTAATTTAGAAAAACTTTAAATATAAAAAGTGTTTGAATTTGAATAACTAACTATGGTCGAACCGCGTGCATGAAGATAGGGGACGAGCATCGTTATAACTTGCATTGGATCTCTGAAGAAACCACATATTGCGTGTCTAAAAATGATTTTTTCAAAAAATCACGGGCGATAGATCATGTACCTGTAGTACAAACCGGACCCACTTCCTGCCGATTCGGCAGACAATTCTCCTTTTTACCCGGGATGGACGAAAAGGTTTGGGATGTCCCGGTTGGGAGATAGTACATGTAAGGTGGTCTACTATTTTAGTAAAATGGGACAGTAGCATTCTGAAACAGCATTTTGGTGGTTACTTCACAAACGACCCATTTTTGGCGCTCGGAAAATGGAAAAGGGATTTTCCGTGCGACAAAAAAGAAAACTTCCTCCTGCAACATTGTTCTCCATACCAATGTCCACTTGCATGCATAATATGGGCACAACATCACAAACTATGCCGTGATTCAGCACATAACATCGGTCATTTGGACCGAAAGCCATGAAACCTCGAACATGATATGTCATTTTGTGAAGGTTTTTTCGAGACATGATCAATATACCAAGTCTGGTATTTTTCCTTTCAACTATGTCACATAATATGACACCACACGAAGGATTTTCATTGTTCGGATTTTTTGAATTTATTATGCCCGTTTTGAATTTTTTGAATTTCTAACTATGGTCGAACCGGCGTGCATGGAGATAGGGGACAAGCATCGTTAGAACTTGCATTGGATCTCTAAAGAAACCACATATTGCGAGTCTAAAAATGATTTTTTCAAAAAATCACGGGCGATAGATCATGTACCTGTAGTACAAACCGGACTCACTTCCTACCGATTCGGCAAACATGCATGCATAATATGGGCATAGCATCAAAAACTATGCCGTAGGTCAGCATATAACATCGGTCATTTGGACCGAAAGCCATGAAACCTCGAACATGATAGGTCATTTTGTGAAGGTTTTTCAGACATGATCAATATACCAAGCCTGGTATTTTTCCTTTCAACTATGTCACATAATATGACACCACGCAAAGGATTTTCATTGTTCGGATTTTTTTTGAATTTATTATGCCCGTTTTGAATTTTTTGAATTTGTAACTATGGTCGAACCGGCGTGCATGAAGATAGGGGACAAGCATCATTAGAACTTGCATTGGATCTCTAAAGAAACCACATATTGCGAGTCTAAAAATGATTTTTTCAAAAAATCACGGGCGATAGATCATGTACCTGTAGTACAAACAGGACTCACTTCCTACCGATTCGGCAAACATTTGTCCTTTTTACCCGGGATGGACGAAAAGGTTTGAGATGTCCCGGTTGGGAGATAGTCCATGTAAGGTGGTGTAGTATTTTAGGAAAAGGGGGTGGTAGCATTCTGAAACAGCATTTTGGTGGTTACTTCACAAAACGACCCCTTTTTGCGCTCGAAAAATGGAAAAGGGCTCTTCCGTGCGACAAAAAAGAAAACTTCCTCCTGCAACATTGTTATCCATACCAATGTCCACATGCATGCATAATATGGGCACAACATCACAAACTAAGCCGTGATTCAGCACATAACATCAGTCATTTGGACCGAAAGCCATGAAACCTCGAACATGATAGGTCATTTTGTGAAGGATTTTTTGAGACATGATCAATATACCAAGTCTGGTATTTTTCCATTCAACTATGTCACATAATATGACACCACGCGAAGGATTTTCATTGTTCGGATTTTGTTTGAATTTATTATGCCCGTTTTGAATTTTTTGAATTTATAACTATGGTCGAACCGGCGTGCATGAAGATAGGGGACGAGCATCGTTAGAACTTGCATTGGATCTCTGAAGAAACCACATATTGCGAGTCTAAAAATGATTTTTTTCAAAAAATCACGGGCGATAGATCATGTACCTATAGTACAAACCGGATCCACTTCCTGCCGATTCGGTAGAAATTTGTCCTTTTTACCCGAGATGGACGAAAAGGTTTGAGATGTCCCGGTTGGGAGATAGTCCATGTAAGGTGCTATAGTATTTTAGCCATACCAATGTCCACATGCATGCATAATATGGGCATAGCATCACAAACTATGCCGTAAGTAAGCATATAACATCGGTCATTTGGACCGAAAGCCATGAAACCTCGAACATGATAGGTCATTTTGTGAAGGTTTTTTCAGACATGATCAATATACCAAGCCTGGTATTTTTCCTTTCAACTATGTCACATAATATGACACCACGCAAAGGATTTTCATTGTTCGGATTTTTTTTGAATTTATTATGCCCGTTTTGAATTTCTAACTTTGGTCGAACCGGCGTGCATGAAGATAGGGGACGAGAATCGTTATAACTTGCATTGGATCTCCGAAGAAAACACATATTGCGAGTCTAAAAATGATTTTTTCAAAAAATCACGGGCGATAGATCATGTACTTGTAGTACAAACCGGACTCACTTCCTACTGATTCGGCAAACATTTGTCCTTTTTACCTGGGATGGACGAAAAGGTTTGAGATGTTCCGATTTGGAGATAGTCCATGTAAGGTGGTATAGTATTTTAGGAAAATGGGACGGTAGCATTCTGAAACAGCATTTTGGTGGTTACTTCACAAAACAACCCGTTTTTTGCGCTTGGAAAATAGAAAAGGGCTTTTCCGTGCGACAAAAAGGAAAACTTCCTCCTGCAACATTGTTCTCCATACTAATGTCCACATGCATGCATAATATGGGCACAGAATATCAAACTATGCCGTGAATCAACACATAACATCGGTCATTTGGACCGAAAGCTATGAAACCTCGAACATGATAGGTCATTTTGTGAAGGTTTTTTTAGACATGATCAATATACCAAGTCTGGTATTTTTCCTTACAACTATGTCACAAATTGGACACCATGCAAAGGATTCTCATTGTTCGGATTTTTTTTGAATTTATTATGCCCGTTTTGAATTTTTTGAATTTCTAACTATGGTCGAACCGGCGTGCATGAAGATAGGGGACGAGGATCGTTAGAACTTGCATTGGATCTCTGAAGAAACCACATATTGCGAGTCTAAAAATGATTTTTTCAAAAAATCACGAGCGATAGATCATGTACTTGTAGTACAAACCGGACACACTTCCTACCGATTTGGCAGACATTTGTCCTTTTTACCCGGGATGGAAGAAAAGGTTTGAGATGTCCTAGTTGGGAGATAGTCCATGTAAGGTGGTATAGTATTTTAGGAAAATGGGACGGTAGCATTCTGAAAAAGCATTTTGGTGGTTACTTCACAAAACGAACCTTTTTTGCGCTCGGAAAATGGAAAAGGGATTTTCCGTGCGACAAAATGGAAAACTTCCTCCTGCAACATTGTTCTCCATACCAATGTCCACTTGCATGCATAATATCGGCACGGCATCACAAACTATGTCGTGATTCAGCACATAACATCGCTCATTTGGACCGAAAGCCATGAAACCTCGAACATGATAGGTCATTTTGTGAAGGTTTTTTCGAGACATGATCAATATACCAAGTCTGGTATTTTTCCTTTCAACTATGTCACATTATATGACACCACGCGAAGGATTTTCATTGTGCATGAAGATAGGCGACGAGCATCGTTAGAACTTGCATTGGATCTCTGAAGAAACCACAGATTGCGAGTCTAAAAATGATTTTTTCAAAAAATCACGGGCGATAGATCATGTACCTATAGTACAAACCGGACCCACTTCCTACAGATTCGGCAAACAATTGTCCTTTTTACCCGGGATGGCCGAAAAGGTTTGAGATGTCCCGGTTGGGAGATAGTCCATGTAAGGTGGTCTAGTATTTTAGGAAAATGGTACGGTAGCATTCTGAAATAGCATTTTGGTGGTTACTTCACAAAACGATCCTTTTTTACGCTCGGAAAATGGAAAACTTCCTCCTGCAACATTGTTCTCCATACCAATGTCCACATGCATGCATAATATGGGCACCACATCACAAACTATGCCGTGATTCAGCACATAACATCGGTCATTTGGACCGAAAGCGATGAAACCTCGAACATGATAGGTCATTTTGTGAAGGTTTTTTCGGAGACATGATCAATATACCAAGTCTGGTATTTTTCCTTTCAGCTATGTCACATAATATGACACCACGCGAAGGATTTTCATTGTTCGGATTTTTTTTGAATTTATTATGCCCGTTTTGAATTTTTTGAATTTCTAACTATGGTCGAACAGGCGTGCATGAAGATAGGCGACGAGCATCGTTAGAACTTGCATTGGATCTCTTAAGAAACCACAGATTGCGAGTCTAAAAATGATTTTTTCAAAAAATCACGGGCGATAGATCATGTACCTATAGTACAAACCGGACCCACTTCCTACAGATTCGGCAGACAATTGTCCTTTTTACTCGGGATGGCCGAAAAGGTTTGAGATGTCCCGGTTGGGAGATAGTCCATGTAAGGTGGTCTAGTATTTTAGGAAAATGGTACGGTAGCATTCTGAAACAGCATTTTGGTGGTTACTTCACAAAACGACCCTTTTTTACGCTCGGAAAATGGAAAACTTCCTCCTGCAACATTGTTCTCCATACCAATGTCCACATGCATGCATAATATGGGCACCACATCACAAACTATGCCGTGATTCAGCACATAACATCGGTCATTTGGACCGAAAGCGATGAAACCTCGAACATGATAGGTCATTTTGTGAAGGTTTTTTTGGAGACATGATCAATATACCAAGTCTGGTATTTTTCCTTTCAGCTATGTCACATAATATGACACCACCCGAAGGATTTTCACTGTTCGAATTTCTTTTGAATTTATTATGTCCGTTTTGAATTTTTTGAATTTCTACCTATGGTCGAACCGCGTGCATGAAGATAGGGGACGAGCATCGTTATAACTTGCATTGTATCTCTAAAGAAACCACATATTGCGAGTCTAAAAATGATTTTTAAAAAAAATCACGGGCGATAGATCATGTACTTGTAGTACAAACCAGACCCACTTCCTGCCGATTCGAAGACATTTGTCCTTTTAGCCGGGATGGACGAAAAGGTTTGAGATGTCCCGGTTGGGAGATAGTCCATGTAAGGTGGTCTAGTATTTTAGAAAAATGGGACGGTAGCATTCTAAAACAGCATTTTGGTGGTTACTTCAGAAAATAACCCGTTTTTTGCGCTCGGAAAATGGAAAAGGCTTTTCCGTGCGACAAAAAGGAAAACTTCCTCCTGCAACATTGTTCTCCATACCCATGTCCACTTGCATGCATAATATGGGCACAGCATCACAAACTATGCCGTGATTCAGCACATAACATCTGTCATTTGGACGGAAAGCCATGAAACCTCGAACATGATAGGTCATTTTGTGAAGGTTTTTTCGAGACATGATCAATATACCAAGTCTGTTATTTTTCCTTTCAACTATGTCACATAATATGACACCATGTGAAGGATTTCATTGTTCGGATTTTTTTGAATTTATTATGCCCGTTTTGAATTTTTTAAATTTCTAACTATGGTCGAACCGCGTGCATGAAGATAGGGGACGAGCATCGTTATAACTTGCATTGGATCTCTCAAGAAACCACATATTGCGAGACTAAAAATGATTTTTTCAAAAAATCACGGGCGATAGATCATGTACCTGAAGTACAAACCGGACCCACTTCCTACCGATTCGGCAGACATTTGTCCTTTTTACCCGCGATGGAAGAAAATGTTTGAGATGTCCCTGTTGGGAGATAGTCCATGTAAGGTTGTCTAGTATTTTAGGAAAATGGGACGCTAGCATTCTGAAACAGCATTTTGGTGGTTACTTCACAAAACGACCCGTTTTTTGCGCTCGGAAAATGGAAAAGGGATTTTCCGTGCGACAAAAAAGAAAACTTTCTCCTGCAACATTGTTCTCCATACCAATATACACATGCATGCATAATATGGGCACAGCATCACAAACTATGACGTGATTCAGCACATAACATTGATCATTTGGACCGAAAGCCATGAAACCTCGAACATGATAGGTCATTTTGTGAAGGTTTTTTCGAGACATGATCAATATACCAAGTCTGGTATTTCTCCTTTCAACTATGTCACAAAATATGACACCACGCGAAGGATTTTCATTGTTTGGATTTTTTTTGAATTTATTATGCCCGTTTTGAATTTTTTGAATTTCTAACTATGGTCGAACCGGCGTGCATGAGGATAGGGCACGAGCATCGTTAGAACTTGCATTGGATCTCTGAATAAACCACATATTGCGAGTCTAAAAATAATTTTTTCAAAAAATCACGGGCGATATATCATGTACCTGTAGTACAAACCGGACCCACTACCTACCGATTCGGCAGACAATTGTCCTTTTCACTCGGGATGGACGAAAAGGTTTGAGATGTCCCGGTTGGGAGATAGTCCATGTAAGGTGGTCTAGTATTTTAGTAAAATGGGATAGTAGCATTCTGAAACAGCATTTTGGTGGTTACTTCACAAAATGACCCGTTTTTTGCGCTCGGAAAATGGAAAAGGGATTTTCCGTGCTACAAAAAAGAAAATTTCCTCCTGCAACATTGTTCTCCATACCAATGTCCACTTGCATGCATAGTATGGGCACAGCATCACAAACTATGCCGTGATTCAGCACATAACATCGGTCATTTGGACCGAAAGCCATGAAACCTCGAACATGATATGTCATTTTGTGAAGGTTTTTTTTGAGACATGATCAATATACCAAGTCTGGTATTTTACCTTTAAACTATGTCACATAATATGACACCACGCGAAGGATTTTCATTATTCGGATTTTTTTTGAATTTATTATTCCTGTTTTGAATTTTTTGAATTTCTAACTATGGTCGAACCGCGTGCATGAAGATAGGGGACGAGCATCGTTATAACTTGCATTGGATCTCTGAAGAAACCACATATTGCGTGTCTAAAAATGATTTTTTCAAAAAATCACGGGCGATAGATCATGTACCTATAGTACAAACCGGACCCACTTCCTGCCGATTCGGTAGACATTTGTCCTTTTTACCCGAGATGGACGAAAAGGTTTGAGATGTCCCGGTTGGGAGATAGTCCATGTAAGGTGCTATAGTATTTTAGCCATACCAATGTCCACATGCATGCATAATATGGGCATAGCATCACAAACTATGCCGTAAGTCAGCATATAACATCGGTCATTTGGACCGAAAGCCATGAAACCTCGAACATGATAGGTCATTTTGTGAAGGTTTTTTCAGACATGATCAATATACCAAGCCTGGTATTTTTCCTTTCAACTATGTCACATAATATGACACCACGCAAAGGATTTTCATTGTTCGGATTTTTTTTGAATTTATTATGCCCGTTTTGAATTTTTTGAATTTCTAACTTTGGTCGAACCGGCGTGCATGAAGATAGGGGACGAGAATCGTTATAACTTGCATTGGATCTCTGAAGAAACCACATATTGCGAGTCTAAAAATGATTTTTTCAAAAAATCACGGGCGATAGATCATGTACTTGTAGTACAAACCGGACTCACTTCCTACCGATTCGGCAAACATTTGTCCTTTTTAGCCGGGATGGACGAAAAGGTTTGAGATGTCCCGATTGGGAGATAGTCCATGTAAGGTGGTATAGTATTTTAGGAAAATGGGACGGTAGCATTCTGAAACAGCATTTTGGTGGTTACTTAACAAAACAACCCGTTTTTTGCGCTTGGAAAATAGAAAAGGGCTTTTCCGTGCGACAAAAAGGAAAACTTCCTCCTGCGACATTGTTCTCCATACCAATGTCCACATGCATGCATAATATGGGCACAGCATATCAAACTATGCCGTGAATCAACACATAACATCGGTCATTTGGACCGAAAGCCATGAAACCTCGAACATGATAGGTCATTTTGTGAAGGTTTTTTCAGACATGATCAATATACCAAGTCTGGTATTTTTCCTTTCAACTATGTCATATTATATGACACCACGCGAAGGATTTTCATTGTTCGGATTTTTTTTGAATTTATTATGCCCGTTTTGAATTTTTTGAATTTCTAACTATGGTCGAACCGGTGTGCATGAAGATAGGGGACGAGGATCGTTAGAACTTGCATTGGATCTCTGAAGAAACCACATATTGCGAGTCTAAAAATGATTTTTTCAAAAAATCACGAGCGATAGATCATGTACTTGTAGTACAAACCGGACACACTTCCTACCGATTCGGCAGACATTTGTCCTTTTTACCCGGGATGGAAGAAAAGGTTTGAGATGTCCCAGTTGGGAGATAGTCCATGTAAGGTGGTATAGTATTTTAGGAAAATGGGACGGTAGCATTCTGAAAAAGCATTTTGGTGGTTACATCACAAAACGAACCTTTTTTGCGCTCGGAAAATGGAAAAGGGATTTTCCGTGCGACAAAATGGAAAACTTCCTCCTGCAACATTGTTCTCCATACCAATGTCCACTTGCATGCATAATATGGGCACAACATCACAAACTATGTCGTGATTCAGCACATAACATCGCTCATTTGGACCGAAAGCCATGAAACCTCGAACATGATAGGTCATTTTGTGAAGGTTTTTTCGAGACATGATCAATATACCAAGTCTGGTATTTTTCCTGTCAACTATGTCATATTATATGACACCACGCGAAGGATTTTCATTGTTCGGATTTTTTTTGAATTTATTATGCGCGTTTTGAATTTTTTGAATTTCTAACTATGGTCGAACCGGCGTGCATGAAGATAGGCGACGAGCATCGTTATAACTTGCATTGGATCTCTTAAGAAACCACATATTGCATGTCTAAAAATGATTTTTTCAAAAAATCACGGGCGATATATCATGTACCTATAGTACAAACCGGACCCACTTCCTACAGATTCGGCAGACAATTGTTCTTTTTACCCGGGATGGCCGAAAAGGTTTTAGATGTCCCGGTTGGGAGATAGTCCATGTAAGGTGGTCTAGTATTTTAGGAAAATGGTACGGTAGCATTCTGAAACAGCATTTTGGTGGTTACTTCACAAAACGACCCTTTTTTACGCTCGGAAAATGGAAAACTTCCTCCTGCAACATTGTTCTCCATACCAATGTCCACATGCATGCATAATATGGGCACCACATCACAAACTATGCCGTGATTCAGCACATAACATTGGTCATTTGGACCGAAAGCGATGAAACCTCGAACATGATAGGTCATTTTGTGAAGGTTTTTTCGGAGACATGATCAATATACCAAGTCTGGTATTTTTCCTTTCAGCTATGTCACATAATATGACACCAAGCGAAGGATTTTCATTGTTCGGATTTTTTTTGAATTTATTATGTCCGTTTTGAATTTGTTGAATTTCTAGCTATGGTCGAACCGCGTGCATGAAGATAGGGGACGAGCATCGTTATAACTTGCATTGTATCTCTAAAGAAACCACATATTGCGAGTCTAAAAATGATTTTTTCAAAAAATCACGGGCGATAGATCATGTACCTGTAGTACAAACCAGACCCACTTCCTACCGATTCGGCAGACATTTGTCCTTTTAGCCGGGATGGACGAAAAGGTTTGAGATGTCCCGGTTGGGAGATAGTCCATGTAAGGTGGTCTAGTATTTTAGAAAAACGGGACGGTAGCATTCTAAAAAAGCATTTTGGTGGTTACTTTAGAAAACAACCCGTTTTTTGCGCTCGAAAATGGAAAAGGCTTTTCCGTGCGACAAAAAGGAAAACTTCCTCCTGCAACATTGTTCTCCATACCAATGTCCACTTGCATGCATAATATGGGCACAGCATCACAAACTATGCCGTGATTCAGCACATAACATCGATCATTTGGACCGAAAGCCATGAAACCTCGAACATGATAGGTCATTTTGTGAAGGTTTTTTCGAGACATGATCAATATACCAAGTCTGGTATTTTTCCTTTCAACTATGTCACATAATATGACACCACGCGAAGGATTTTCATTGTTCGGATTTTTTTTGAATTTATTATGCCCGTTTTGAATTTTTGAATTTCTAACTATGGTCGAACCGCGTGCATGAAGATAGGGGACGAGCATCGTTATAACTTGCATTGGATCTCTGAAGAAACCACATATTGCGAGTCTAAAAATGATTTTTTCAAAAAATCACGGGCGATAGATCATGTACCTGTAGTACAAACCGGACCCACTTCCTACCGATTCGGCAGACATTTGTCCTTTTTACCCGGGATGGACGAAAAGGTTTGAGATGTCCCGGTTGGGAGATAGTCCATGTAAGGTGGTCTAGTATTTTAGGAAAATGGGACAGTAGCATTCTGAAACAACATTTTGGTGGTTACTTCACAAAACGACCCGTTTTTTGCGCTCGGAAAATGGAAAAGGGATTTTCCGTGCGACAAAAAAGAAAACTTCCTCCTGCAACATTGTTCTCCATACCAATGTCCACTTGCATGCATAATATGGGCACAGCATCACAAACTATGCCGTGATTCAGCACATAACATCGGTCATTTGGACCGAAAGCCATGAAACCTCGAACATGATATGTCATTTTGTGAAGGTTTTTTCGAGACATGATCAATATACCAAGTCTGGTATTTTTCCTTTCAACTATGTCACATAATATGACACCACGCGAAGGATTTTCATTGTTCGGATTTTTTTGAATTTATTATGCCCGTTTTGAATTTTTTGAATTTCTAACTATGGTCGAACCGCGTGCATGAAGATAGGGGACGAGCATCGTTATAACTTGCATTGGATCTCTGAAGAAACCACATATTGCGAGTCTAAAAATGATTTTTTCAAAAAATCACGGGCGATAGATCATGTACCTGTAGTACAAACCGGACCCACTTCCTACCGATTCGGCAGACATTTGTCCTTTTTACCCGGGATGGACGAAAAGGTTTGAGATGTCCCGGTTGGGAGATAGTCCATGTAAGGTGGTCTAGTATTTTAGGAAAATGGGACGGTAGCATTCTGAAACAGCATTTTGGTGGTTACTTCACAAAACGACCCGTTTTTTGCGCTCGGAAAATGGAAAAGGGATTTTCCGTGCGACAAAAAAGAAAACTTCCTCCTGCAACATTGTTCTCCATACCAATGTCCACATGCATGCATAATATGGGCACAACATCACAAACTATCCTGTGATTCAACACATAACATCGGTCATTTGGACCGAAAGCCATGAAACCTCGAACATGATAGTCATTTTGTGAAGGTTTTTTCGAGACATGATCAATATACCAAGTCTGGTATTTTTCCTTTCAACTATGTCACATAATATGACACCACGCGAAGGATTTTCATTGTTTGGATTTTTTTGAATTTATTATGCCCGTTTTGAATTTTTTGAATTTCTAACTATGGTCGAACCGCGTGCATGAAGATAGGGGACGAGCATCGTTAGAACTTGCATTGGATCTCTGAAGAAACCACATATTGCGAGTCTAAAAATGATTTTTTCAAAAAATCACGGGCGATAGATCATGTACCTGTAGTACAAACCGGACCCACTTCCTACCGATTCGGCAGACATTTGTCCTTTTTACCGGGATGGACGAAAAGGTTTGAGATGTCCCGGTTGGGAGATAGTCCATGTAAGGTGGTCTAGTATTTTAGGAAAATGGGACGGTAGCATTCTGAAACAGCATTTTGGTGGTTACTTCACAAAACGACCCGTTTTTTGCGCTCGGAAAATGGAAAAGGGATTTTCCGTGCGACAAAAAAGAAAACTTCCTCCTGCAACATTGTTCTCCATACCAATGTCCACTTGCATGCATAATATGGGCACAGCATCACAAACTATGCCGTGATTCAGCACATAACATCGGTCATTTGGACCGAAAGCCATGAAACCTCGAACATGATAGTCATTTTGTGAAGGTTTTTTTGAGACATGATCAATATACCAAGTCTGGTATTTTCCTTTCAACTATGTCACATAATATGACACCACGCGAAGGATTTTCATTGTTCGTATTTTTTTTGAATTTATTATGCCCGTTTTGAATTTTTTGAATTTCTAACTATGGTCGAACCGCGTGCATGAAGATAGGGGACGAGCATCGTTATAACTTGCATTGGATCTCTGAAGAAACCACATATTGCGTGTCTAAAAATGATTTTTTCAAAAAATCACGGGCGATAGATCATGTACCTGTAGTACAAACCGGACCCACTTCCTCCCGATTCGGCAGACAATTCTCCTTTTTACCCGGGATGGACGAAAAGGTTTGGGATGTCCCGGTTGATAGTCCATGTAAGGTGGTCTACTATTTTAGTAAAATGGGACAGTAGCATTCTGAAACAGCATTTTGGTGGTTACTTCACAAACGACCCATTTTTGGCGCTCGGAAAATGGAAAAGGGATTTTCCGTGCGACAAAAAAGAAAACTTCCTCCTGCAACATTGTTCTCCATACCAATGTCCACTTGCATGCATAATATGGGCACAGCATCACAAACTATGTCGTGATTCAGCACATAACATCGGTCATTTGGACCGAAAGCCATGAAACCTCGAACATGATATGTCATTTTGTGAAGGTTTTTTCGAGACATGATCAATATACCAAGTCTGGTATTTTTCCTTTCAACTATGTCACATAATATGACACCACGCGAAGGATTTTCATTGTTCGGATTTTTTTGAATTTATTATGCCCGTTTTGAATTTTTTGAATTTCTAACTATGGTCGAACCGCGTGCATGAAGATAGGGGACGAGCATCGTTATAACTTGCATTGGATCTCTGAAGAAACCACATATTGCGAGTCTAAAAATGATTTTTTCAAAAAATCACGGGCGATAGATCATGTACCTGAAGTACAAACCGGACCCACTTCCTACCGATTCGGCAGACATTTGTCCTTTTTACCCGCGATGGAAGAAAACGTTTGAGATGTCCCGGTTGGGAGATAGTCCATGTAAGGTTGTCTAGTATTTTAGGAAAATGGGACGGTAGCATTCTGAAACAGCATTTTGGTGGTTACTTCACAAAACGACCCGTTTTTTGCGCTCGGAAAATGGAAAAGGGATTTTCCGTGCGACAAAAAAGAAAACTTTCTCCTGCAACATTGTTCTCCATACCAATATCCACATGCATGCATAATATGGGCACATCGTCACAAACTATGCCGTGATTCAGCACATAACATCGATCATTTGGACCGAAAGCCATGAAACCTCGAAAATGATAGATCATTTTGTGAAGGTTTTTTCGAGACATGATCAATATACCAAGTCTGGTATTTTTCCTTTCAACTATGTCACATAATATGACACCACGCGAAGAATTTTCATTGTTTGGATTTTTTTGAATTTATTATGCCCGTTTTGAATTTTTTGAGTTTCTAACTATGGTCGAACCAGCGTGCATGAAGATAGGGGACGAGCATCGTTAGAACTTGCATTGGATCTCTGAATAAACCACATATTGCGAGTCTAAAAATGATTTTTTCAAAAAATCACGGGCGATAGATCATGTACCTGTAGTACAAACCGGACCCACTTCCTACCGATTCGGCAGACGATTGTCCTTTTTACCCGGGATGGACAAAAAGGTTTGAGATGTCCCTGTTGGGAGATAGTCCATGTAAGGTGGTCTAGTATTTTAGTAAAATGGGACAGTAGCATTCTGAAACAGCATTTTGGTGGTTACTTCACAAAACGACCCGTTTTTTGCGCTCGGAAAATGGAAAAGGGATTTTCCGTGCTACAAAAAAGAAAACTTCCTCCTGCAACATTGTTCTCCATACCAATGTCCACTTGCATGCATAATATGGGCACAGCATCACAAACTATGCCGTGCTTCAGCACATAACATCGGTCATTTGGACCGAAAGCCATGAAACCTCGAACATGATATGTCATTTTGTGAAGGTTTTTTTGAGACATGATCAATATACCAAGTCTGGTATTTTACCTTTAAACTATGTCACATAATATGACACCACGCGAAGGATTTTCATTATTCGGATTTTTTTTTAATTTATTATGCCCGTTTTGAATTTTTTGAATTTCTAACTATGGTCGAACCGCGTGCATGAAGATAGGGGACGAGCATCGTTATAACTTGCATTGGATCTCTGAACAAACCACATATTGCGTGTCTAAAAATGATTTTTTCAAAAAATCACGGGCGATAGATCATGTACCTGTAGTACAAACCGGACCCACTTCCTGGCGATTCGGCAGACAATTCTCCTTTTTACCCGGGATGGACGAAAAGGTTTGGGATATCCCGGTTGGGAGATAGTCCATGTAAGGTGGTCTACTATTTTAGTAAAATGGGACAGTAGCATTCTGAAACAGCATTTTGGTGGTTACTTCACAAACGACCCATTTTTGGCGCTCGGAAAATGGAAAAGGGATTTTCCGTGCGACAAAAAAGAAAACTTCCTCCTGCAACATTGTTCTCCATACCAATGTCCACTTGCATGCATAATATGGGCACAGCATCACAAACTATGTCGTGATTCAGCACATAACATCGGTCATTTGGACCGAAAGCCATGTAACCTCGAACATGATATGTCATTTTGTGAAGGTTTTTTCGAGACATGATCAATATACCAAGTCTGGTATTTTTCCTTTCAACTATGTCACATAATATGACACCACGCGAAGGATTTTCATTGTTCGTATTTTTTTTGAATTTATTATGCCCGTTTTGAATTTTTTGAATTTCTAACTATGGTCGAACCGCGTGCATGAAGATAGGGGACGAGCATCGTTATAACTTGCATTGGATCTCTGAAGAAACCACATATTGCGAGTCTAAAAATGATTTTTTCAAAAAATCACGGGCGATAGATCATGTACCTGAAGTACAAACCGGACCCACTTCCTACCGATTCGGCAGACATTTGTCCTTTTTACCCGCGATGGAAGAAAACGTTTGAGATGTCCCGGTTGGGAGATAGTCCATGTAAGGTTGTCTAGTATTTTAGGAAAATGGGACGGTAGCATTCTGAAACAGCATTTTGGTGGTTACTTCACAAAACGACCCGTTTTTTGCGCTCGGAAAATGGAAAAGGATTTTCCGTGCGACAAAAAAGAAAACTTTCTCCTGCAACATTTTTCTCCATACCAATATCCACATGCATGCATAATATGGGCACATCGTCACAAACTATGCCGTGATTCAGCACATAACATCGATCATTTGGACCGAAAGCCATGAAACCTCGAACATGATAGGTCATTTTGTGAAGGTTTTTTCGAGACATGATCAATATACCAAGTCTGGTATTTTTCCTTTCAACTATGTCACATAATATGACACCACGCGAAGAATTTTCATTGTTTGGATTTTTTTGAATTTATTATGCCCGTTTTGAATTTTTTGAGTTTCTAACTATGGTCGAACCAGCGTGCATGAAGATAGGGGACGAGCATCGTTAGAACTTGCATTGGATCTCTGAATAAACCACATATTGCGAGTCTAAAAATGATTTTTTCAAAAAATCACGGGCGATAGATCATGTACCTGTAGTACAAACCGGACCCACTTCCTACCGATTCGGCAGACGATTGTCCTTTTTACCCGGGATGGACAAAAAGGTTTGAGATGTCCCAGTTGGGAGATAGTCCATGTAAGGTGGTCTAGTATTTTAGTAAAATGGGACAGTAGCATTCTGAAACAGCATTTTGGTGGTTACTTCACAAAACGACCCGTTTTTTGCGCTCGGAAAATGGAAAAGGGATTTTCCGTGCTACAAAAAAGAAAACTTCCTCCTGCAACATTGTTCTCCATACCAATGTCCACTTGCATGCATAATATGGGCACAGCATCACAAACTATGCCGTGATTCAGCACATAACATCGGTCATTTGGACCGAAAGCCATGTAACCTCGAACATGATATGTCATTTTGTGAAGGTTTTTTCGAGACATGATCAATATACCAAGTCTAGTATTTTTCCTTTCAACTATGTCACATAATATGACACCACGCGAAGGATTTTCATTGTTCGTATTTTTTTTGTATTTATTATGCCCGTTTTGAATTTTTTGAATTTCTAACTATGGTCGAACCGCGTGCATGAAGATAGGGGACGAGCATCGTTATAACTTGCATTGGATCTCTGAAGAAACCACATATTGCGTGTCTAAAAATGATTTTTTCAAAAAATCACGGGCGATAGATCATGTACCTGTAGTACAAACCGGACCCACTTCCTCCGATTCGGCAGACAATTGTCCTTTTTACCCGGGATGGACGAAAAGGTTTGAGATGTCCCGGTTGGGAGATAGTCCATGTAAGGTGGTCTAGTATTTTAGTAAAATGGGACAGTAGCATTCTGAAATAGCATTTTGGTTGTTACTTCACAAACGACCCATTTTTGGCGCTCGGAAAATGGAAAAGGGATTTTCCGTGCGACAAAAAAGAAAACTTCCTCCTGCAACATTGTTCTCCATACCAATGTCCACTTGCATGCATAATATGGGCACAGCATCACAAACTATGTCGTGATTCAGCACATAACATCGGTCATTTGGACCGAAAGCCATGAAACCTCGAACATGATATGTCATTTTGTGAAGGTTTTTTCGAGACATGATCAATATACCAAGTCTGGTATTTTTCCTTTCAACTATGTCACATAATATGACACCACGCGAAGGATTTTCATTGTTCGGATTTTTTTGAATTTATTATGCCCGTTTTGAATTTTTTGAATTTCTAACTATGGTCGAACCGCGTGCATGAAGATAGGGGACGAGCATCGTTATAACTTGCATTGGATCTCTGAAGAAACCACATATTGCGAGTCTAAAAATGATTTTTTCAAAAAATCACGGGCGATAGATCATGTACCTGTAGTACAAACCGGACCCACTTCCTACCGATTCGGCAGACATTTGTCCTTTTTACCCGCGATGGAAGAAAACGTTTGAGATGTCCCGGTTGGGAGATAGTCCATGTAAGGTTGTCTAGTATTTTAGGAAAATGGGACGGTAGCATTCTGAAACAGCATTTTGGTGGTTACTTCACAAAACGACCCGTTTTTTGCGCTCGGAAAATGGAAAAGGGATTTTCCGTGCGACAAAAAAGAAAACTTTCTCCTGCAACATTTTTCTCCATACCAATATCCACATGCATGCATAATATGGGCACATCGTCACAAAGTATGCCGTGATTCAGCACATAACATCGATCATTTGGACCGAAAGCCATGAAACCTCGAACATGATAGGTCATTTTGTGAAGGTTTTTTCGAGACATGATCAATATACCAAGTCTGGTATTTTTCCTTTCAACTATGTCACATAATATGACACCACGCGAAGAATTTTCATTGTTTGGATTTTTTTTGAATTTATTATGCCCGTTTTGAATTTTTTGAGTTTCTAACTATGGTCGAACCAGCGTGCATGAAGATAGGGGACGAGCATCGTTAGAACTTGCATTGGATCTCTGAATAAACCACATATTGCGAGTCTAAAAATGATTTTTTCAAAAAATCACGGGCGATAGATCATGTACGTGTAGTACAAACCGGACCCACTTCCTACCGATTCGGCAGACGATTGTCCTTTTTACCCGGGATGGACAAAAAGGTTTGAGATGTCCCAGTTGGGAGATAGTCCATGTAAGGTGGTCTAGTATTTTAGTAAAATGGGACAGTAGCATTCTGAAACAGCATTTTGGTGGTTACTTCACAAAACGACCCGTTTTTTGCGCTCAGAAAATGGAAAAGGGATTTTCCGTGCGACAAAAAAGAAAACTTCCTCCTGCAACATTGTTCTCCATACCAATGTCCACTTGCATGCATAATATGGGCACAGCATCGCAAACTATGCCGTGATTCAGCACATAACATCGGTCATTTGGACCGAAAGCCATGAAACCTCGAACATGATAGGTCATTTTGTGAAGGTTTTTTCGAGACATGATCAATATACCAAGTTTGTTATTTTTCCTTTCAACTATGTCACATAATATGACACCACGCGAAGGATTTTCAGTATTCGGATTTTTTTTGAATTTATTATGCCCGTTTTGAATTTTTTGAATTTCTAACTATGGTCGAACCGGCGTGCATGAAGATAGGGGACGAGCATCGTTATAACTTGCATTGGATCTCTGAACAAAACCACATATTGCGAGTCTAAAAATGAGTTTTTCAAAAAATCACGGGCGATAGATCATGTACCTGTAGTACAAACCAGACCCACTTCCTACCGATTCGGCAGACATTTGTCCTTTTTACCCGCGATGGACGAAAACGTTTGAGATGTCCCGGTTGGGAGATAGTCCATGTAAGGTGGTCTAGTATTTTTGAAAAATGGGACGGTAGCATTCTGAAACAACATTTTGGTGGTTACTTCAAAAACGACCCGTTTTTTGCGCTCGGAAAATGAAAATGGAGTTTTCGTGCGACAAAAAGGAAAACTTCCTCCTGCAACATTGTTCTCCATACCAATGTCCATATGCATGCATAATATGGGCACATCATCACAAACTATGCGGTGATTCAGCACATAACATCGGTCATTTGGACCGAAAGCCATGAAACCTCGAACATGATAGGTCATTTTGTGAAGGTTTTTTCGAGACATGATCAATATACCAAGTCTGCTATTTTTCCTTTCAACCATGTCACATAATATGACACCACGCGAAAGATTTTCATTGTTCGGTTTTTTTGAATTTATTATGCCCGTTTTGAATTTTTTGAATTTCTAACTATGGTCGTACCGCGTGCATGAAGATAGGGGACGAGCATCGTTATAACTTGCATTGGATCTCTGAAGAAACCACATATTGCGAGTCTAAAACTGATTTTTTCAAAAAATCACGGGCGATAGATCATGTACTGTAGTACAAACCGGACCCACTTCCTACCGATTCGGGAGACATTTGTCCTTTTTACCCGGGATGGACGAAAAGGTTTGAGATGTCCCGGTTGGGAGATAGTCCATGTAAGATGGTCTAGTATTTTATAAAAATGGGACGGTAGCATTCTGAAACAGCATTTTGGTGGTTACTTCATAAAACGACCCGTTTTTTGCGCTCGGAAAATGGAAAAGGATTTTCCGTGCGACAAAAAGGAAAACTTCCTCCTGCAACATTGTTCTCCATACCAATGTCCACATGCATGCATAATATGGGCACATAATCACAAACTATGCGGTGATTCAGCACATAACATCGGTCATTTGGACCGAAAGCCATGAAACCTCGAACATGATAGGTCATTTTGTGAAGGTTTTTTCGAGACATGATCAATATACCAAGTCTGGTATTTCTCCTTTCAACTATGTCATATAATATGACACCACGCGAAGGATTTTCATTGTTTGGATTTTTTTTGAATTTATTATGCCCGTTTTGAATTTTTTGAATTTCTAACTATGGTCGAACCGGCGTGCATGAAGATAGGGGACGAGCATCGTTAGAACTTGCATTGGATCTCTGAATAAAACACATATTGCGAGTCTAAAAATGATTTTTTCAAAAAATCATGGGCGATAGATCTTGTACATGTAGTACAAACCAGACCCACTTCCTACCGATTCGGCAGAATCCTTTTTACCCGGGATGGACGAAAAGGTTTGAGATGTCCCCGTTGGGGGATAGTCCATGTAAGGTGGTCTAGTATTTTAGAAAAATAGGACGGTAGCATTCTGATACAGCATTTTGGTGGTTACTGAACAAAACGATCCGTTTTTTGCGCTCGGAAAATGGAAAAGGATTTTCCGTGCGAGAAAAAGGAAAACTTCCTCCTGCAACATTATTCTCCATACCAATTTCCATATGCATGCATAATATGGGCACAACATCACAAACTATGCGGTGATTCAGCACATAACATCGGTCATTTGGACCGAAAGCCATGAAACCTCGAACATGATAGGTCATTTTGTGAAGGTTTTTTCGAGACATGATCAATATACCAAGTCTGGTATTTCTCCTTTCAACTATGTCACAAAATATGACACCACGCGAAGGATTTTCATTGTTTGGATTTTTTTTGAATTTATTATGCCCGTTTTGAATTTTTTGAATTTCTAACTATGGTCGAACCGGCGTGCATGAAGATAGGGGACGAGCATCGTTAGAACTTGCATTGGATCTCTGAATAAACCACATATTGCGAGTCTAAAAATGATTTTTTCAAAAAATCACGGGCGATATATCATGTACCTGTAGTACAAACCGGACCCACTTCCTACCGATTCGGCAGACAATTGTCCTTTTCACTCGGGATGGACGAAAAGGTTTGAGATGTCCCTGTTGGGAGATAGTCCATGTAAGGTGGTCTAGTATTTTAGTAAAATGGGACAGTAGCATTCTGAAACAGCATTTTGGTGGTTACTTCACAAAATGACCCGTTTTTTGCGCTCGGAAAATGGAAAACGGATTTTCCGTGCTACAAAAAAGAAAATTTCCTCCTGCAACATTGTTCTCCATACCAATGTCCACTTGCATGCATAATATGGGCACAGCATCACAAACTATGCCGTGCTTCAGCACATAACATCGGTCATTTGGACCGAAAGCCATGAAACCTCGAACATGATAGGTCATTTTGTGAAGGTTTCTTCGAGACATGATCAATATACCAAGTTTATTATTTTTCCTTTCAACTATGTCACATAATATGACACCACGCGAAGGATTTTCAGTATTCGGATTTTTTTTGAATTTATTATGCCCGTTTTGAATTTTTTGAATTTCTAACTATGGTCGAACCGGCGTGCATGAAGATAGGGGACGAGCATCGTTATAACTTGCATTGGATCTCTGAACAAAACCACATATTGCGAGTCTAAAAATGAGTTTTTCAAAAAATCACGGGCGATAGATCATGTACCTGTAGTACAAACCAGACCCACTTCCTACCGATTCGGCAGACATTTGTCCTTTTTACCCGCGATGGACGAAAACGTTTGAGATGTCCCGGTTGGGAGATAGTCCATGTAAGGTGGTCTAGTATTTTTGAAAAATGGGACGGTAGCATTCTGAAACAACATTTTGGTGGTTACTTCCAAAAACGACCCGTTTTTTGCGCTCGGAAAATGAAAATGGATTTTCCGTGCGACAAAAAGGAAAACTTCCTCCTGCAACATTGTTCTCCATACCAATGTCCATATGCATGCATAATATGGGCACATCATCACAAACTATGCGGTGATTCAGCACATAACATCGGTCATTTGGACCGAAAGCCATGAAACCTCGAACATGATAGGTCATTTTGTGAAGGTTTTTTTGAGACATGATTAATATACCAAGTCTGGTATTTTTCCTTTCAACTATGTCACATAATATGACACCACGCGAAGGATTTTCATTGTTCGTATTTTTTTGAATTTATTATGCCCGTTTTGAATTTTTTGAATTTCTAACTATGGTCGTACCGCGTGCATGAAGATAGGGGACGAGCATCGTTATAACTTGCATTGGATCTCTGAAGAAACCACATATTGCGAGTCTAAAAATGATTTTTTCAAAAAATCACGGGCGATAGATCATGTACTTGTAGTACAAACCGGACCCACTTCCTACCGATTCGGCAGACATTTGTCCTTTTTACCCGGGATGGACGAAAAGGTTTGAGATGTCCCGGTTGGGAGATAGTCCATGTAAGGTGGTCTAGTATTTTATAAAAATGGGACGGTAGCATTCTGAAACAGCATTTTGGTGGTTACTTCACAAAACGACCCGTTTTTTGCGCTCGGAAAATGGAAAAGGATTTTCCGTGCGACAAAAAGGAAAACTTCCTCCTGCAACATTGTTCTCCATACCAATGTCCCATGCATGCATAATATGGGCACATAATCACAAACTATGCGGTGATTCAGCACATAACATCGGTCATTTGGACCGAAAGCCATGAAACCTCGAACATGATAGGTCATTTTGTGAAGGTTTTTTCGAGACATGATCAATATACCAAGTCTGGTATTTTTCCTTTCAACTATGTCACATAATATGACACCACGCGAAGGATTTTCATTTATTGGATTTTTTTTGAATTTATTATGCCCGTTTTGAATTTTTTGAATTTCTAACTATGGTCGAACCGGCGTGCATGAAGATAGGGGACGAGCATCGTTAGAACTTGCATTGGATCTCTGAATAAAACACATATTGCGAGTCTAAAAATGATTTTTTCAAAAAATCACGGGCGATAGATCATGTACCTGTAGTACAAACCAGACCCACTTCCTACCGATTCGGCAGAATCCTTTTTACCCGGGATGGACGAAAAGGTTTGAGATGTCCCGTTGGGGGATAGTCCATGTAAGGTGGTCTAGTATTTTAGAAAAATGGGACGGTAGCATTCTGAAACAGCATTTTGGTGGTTACTGAACAAAACGACCCGTTTTTTGCGCTCGGAAAATGGAAAAGGATTTTCCGTGCGAGAAAAAGGAAAACTTCCTCCTGCAACATTATTCTCCATACCAATTTCCATATGCATGCATAATATGGGCACAGCATCACAAACTATGCGGTGATTCAGCACATAACATCGGTCATTTGGACCGAAAGCCATGAAACCTCGAACATGATAGGTCATTTTGTGAAGGTTTTTTCGAGACATGATCAATATACCAAGTCTGGTATTTTTCCTTTCAACTATGTCACATAATATGACACCACGCGAAGGATTTTCATTGTTTGGATTTTTTTTGAATTTATTATGCCCGTTTTGAATTTTTTGAATTTCTAACTATGGTCGAACCGGCGTGCATGAAGATAGGGGACGAGCATCGTTAGAACTTGCATTGGATCTCTGAATAAACCACATATTGCGAGTCTAAAAATGATTTTTTCAAAAAATCACGGGCGATAGATCATGTACCTGTAGTACAAACCGGACCCACTTCCTACCGATTCGGCAGACAATTGTCCTTTTTACCCGGGATGGACGAAAAGGTTTGAGATGTCCCTGTTGGGAGATAGTCCATGTAAGGTGGTCTAGTATTTTAGTAAAATGGGACAGTAGCATTCTGAAACAGCATTTTGGTGGTTACTTCACAAAACGACCCGTTTTTTGCGCTCGGAAAATGGAAAACGGATTTTCCGTGCTACAAAAAAGAAAATTTCCTCCTGCAACATTGTTCTCCATACCAATGTCCACTTGCATGCATAATATGGGCACAGCATCACAAACTATGCCGTGCTTCAGCACATAACATCGGTCATTTGGACCGAAAGCCATGAAACCTCGAACATGATAGGTCATTTTGTGAAGGTTTTTTCGAGACATGATCAATATACCAAGTTTATTTTTCCTTTCAACTATGTCACATAATATGACACCACGCGAAGGATTTTCAGTATTCGGATTTTTTTTGAATTTATTATGCCCGTTTTGAATTTTTTGAATTTCTAACTATGGTCGAACCGGCGTGCATGAAGATAGGGGACGAGCATCGTTATAACTTGCATTGGATCTCTGAACAAAACCACATATTGCGAGTCTAAAAATGAGTTTTTCAAAAAATCACGGGCGATAGATCATGTACCTGTAGTACAAACCAGACCCACTTCCTACCGATTCGGCAGACATTTGTCCTTTTTACCCGCGATGGACGAAAACGTTTGAGATGTCCCGGTTGGGAGATAGTCCATGTAAGGTGGTCTAGTATTTTTGAAAAATGGGACGGTAGCATTCTGAAACAACATTTTGGTGGTTACTTCCAAAAACGACCCGTTTTTTGCGCTCGGAAAATGAAAATGGAGTTTTCGTGCGACAAAAAGGAAAACTTCCTCCTGCAACATTATTCTCCATACCAATGTCCATATGCATGCATAATATGGGCACATCATCACAAACTATGCGGTGATTCAGCACATAACATCGGTCATTTGGACCGAAACCCATGAAACCTTGAACATGATACGTCATTTTGTGAAGGTTTTTTCGAGACATGATTAATATACCAAGTCTGCTATTTTTCCTTTCAACCATGTCATATAATATGTCACCACGCGAAAGATTTTCATTGTTCGGATTTTTTTGAATTTATTATGCCCGTTTTGAATTTTTTGAATTTCTAACTATGGTCGTACCGCGTGCATGAAGATAGGGGACGAGCATCGTTATAACTTGCATTGGATCTCTGAAGAAACCACATATTGCGAGTCTAAAACTGATTTTTTCAAAAAATCACGGGCGATAGATCATGTACTTGTAGTACAAACCGGACCCACTTCCTACCGATTCGGCAGACATTTGTCCTTTTTACCCGGGATGGACGAAAAGGTTTGAGATGTCCCGGTTGGGAGATAGTCCATGTAAGATGGTCTAGTATTTTATAAAAATGGGACGGTAGCATTCTGAAACAGCATTTTGGTGGTTACTTCATAAAACGACCCGTTTTTTGCGCTCGGAAAATGGAAAAGGATTTTCCGTGCGACAAAAAGGAAAACTTCCTCCTGCAACATTGTTCTCCATACCAATGTCCACATGCATGCATAATATGGGCACATAATCACAAACTATGCGGTGATTCAGCACATAACATCGGTCATTTGGACCGAAAGCAATGAAACCTCGAACATGATAGGTCATTTTGTGAAGGTTTTTTCGAGACATGATCAATATACCAAGTCTGGTATTTCTCCTTTCAACTATGTCATATAATATGACACCACGCGAAGGATTTTCATTTATTGGATTTTTTTTGAATTTATTATGCCCGTTTTGAATTTTTTGAATTTCTAACTATGGTCGAACCGGCGTGCATGAAGATAGGGGACGAGCATCGTTAGAACTTGCATTGGATCTCTGAATAAAACACATATTGCGAGTCTAAAAATGATTTTTTCAAAAAATCATGGGCGATAGATCTTGTACATGTAGTACAAACCAGACCCACTTCCTACCGATTCGGCAGAATCCTTTTTACCCGGGATGGACGAAAAGGTTTGAGATGTCCCCGTTGGGGGATAGTCCATGTAAGGTGGTCTAGTATTTTAGAAAAATAGGACGGTAGCATTCTGATACAGCATTTTGGTGGTTACTGAACAAAACGATCCGTTTTTTGCGCTCGGAAAATGGAAAAGGATTTTCCGTGCGAGAAAAAGGAAAACTTCCTCCTGCAACATTATTCTCCATACCAATTTCCATATGCATGCATAATATGGGCACAGCATCACAAACTATGCGGTGATTCAGCACATAACATCGGTCATTTGGACCGAAAGCCATGAAACCTCGAACATGATAGGTCATTTTGTGAAGGTTTTTTCGAGACATGATCAATATACCAAGTCTGGTATTTTTCCTTTCAACTATGTCACATAATATGACACCACGCGAAGGATTTTCATTGTTTGGATTTTTTTTGAATTTATTATGCCCGTTTTGAATTTTTTGAATTTCTAACTATGGTCGAACCGGCGTGCATGAGGATAGGGCACGAGCATCGTTAGAACTTGCATTGGATCTCTGAATAAACCACATATTGCGAGTCTAAAAATGATTTTTTCAAAAAATCACGGGCGATATATCATGTACCTGTAGTACAAACCGGACCCACTTCCTACCGATTCGGCAGACAATTTTCCTTTTCACTCGGGATGGACGAAAAGGTTTGAGATGTCCCTGTTGGGAGATAGTCCATGTAAGGTGGTCTAGTATTTTAGTAAAATGGGACAGTAGCATTCTGAAACAGCATTTTGGTGGTTACTTCACAAAATGACCCGTTTTTTGCGCTCGGAAAATGGAAAACGGATTTTCCGTGCTACAAAAAAGAAAATTTCCTCCTGCAACATTGTTCTCCATACCAATGTCCACTTGCATGCATAATATGGGCACAGCATCACAAACTATGCCGTGCTTCAGCACATAACATCGGTCATTTGGACCGAAAGCCATGAAACCTCGAACATGATATGTCATTTTGTGAAGGTTTTTTCGAGACATGATCAATATACCAAGTCTGGTATTTTTCCTTTCAACTATGTCACATAATATGACACCACGCGAAGGATTTTCATTATTCGGATTTTTTTTGAATTTATTATGCCCGTTTTGAATTTTTTGAATTTCTAACTATGGTCGAACCGCGTGCATGAAGATAGGGGACGAGCATCGTTATAACTTGCATTGGATCTCTGAAGAAACCACATATTGCGTGTCTAAAAATGATTTTTTCAAAAAATCACGGGCGATAGATCATGTACCTGTAGTACAAACCGGACCCACTTCCTCCCGATTCGGCAGACAATTCTCCTTTTTACCCGGGATGGACGAAAAGGTTTGGGATGTCCCGGTTGGGAGATAGTCCATGTAAGGTGGTCTACTATTTTAGTAAAATGGGACAGTAGCATTCTGAAACAGCATTTTGGTGGTTACTTCCCAAACGACCCATTATTGGCGCTCGGAAAATGGAAAAGGGATTTTCCGTGCGACAAAAAAGAAAACTTCCTCCTGCAACATTGTTCTCCATACCAATGTCCACTTGCATGCATAATATGGGCACAGCATCACAAACTATGCCGTGATTCAGCACATAACATCGGTCATTTGGACCGAAAGCCATGAAACCTCGAACATGATATGTCATTTTGTGAAGGTTTTTTCGAGACATGATCAATATACCAAGTCTGGTATTTTTCCTTTCAACTATGTCACATAATATGACACCACGCGAAGGATTTTCATTGTTCGGATTTTTTTGAATTTACTATGCCCGTTTTGAATTTTTTGAATTTCTAACTATGGTCGAACCGCGTGCATGAAGATAGGGGACAAGCATCGTTATAAATTGCATTGGATCTCTGAAGAAACCACATATTGCGAGTCTAAAAATGATTTTTTCAAAAAATCACGGGCGATAGATCATGTACCTGAAGTACAAATCGGACCCACTTCCTACCGATTCGGCAGACATTTGTCCTTTTTACCCGCGATGGAAGAAAACGTTTGAGATGTCCCGGTTGGGAGATAGTCCATGTAAGGTTTTCTAGTATTTTAGGAAAATGGGACGGTAGCATTCTGAAACAGCATTTTGGTGGTTACTTCACAAAACGACCCGTTTTTTGCGCTCGGAAAATGGAAAAGGGATTTTCCGTGCGACTAAAAAGAAAACTTTCTCCTGCAACATTTTTCTCCATACCAATATCCACATGCATGCATAATATGGGCACATCGTCACAAAGTATGCCGTGATTCAGCACATAACATCGATCATTTGGACCGAAAGCCATGAAACCTCGAAAATGATAGGTCATTTTGTGAAGGTTTTTTCGAGACATGATCAATATACCAAGTCTGGTATTTTTCCTTTCAACTATGTCACATAATATGACACCACGCGAAGAATTTTCATTGTTTGGATTTTTTTGAATTTATTATGCCCGTTTTGAATTTTTTGAGTTTCTAACTATGGTCGAAGCAGCGTGCATGAAGATAGGGGACGAGCATCGTTAGAACTTGCATTGGATCTCTGAATAAACCACATATTGCGAGTCTAAAAATGATTTTTTCAAAAAATCACGGGCGATATATCATGTACCTGTAGTACAAACCGGACCCACTTCCTACCGATTCGGCAGACAATTGTCCTTTTTACTCGGGATGGACGAAAAGGTTTGAGATGTCCCTGTTGGGAGATAGTCCATGTAAGGTGGTCTAGTATTTTAGTAAAATGGGACAGTAGCATTCTGAAACAGCATTTTGGTGGTTACTTCACAAAACGACCCGTTTTTTGCGCTCGGAAAATGGAAAAGGGATTTTCCGTGCGACAAAAAAGAAAACTTCCTCCTGCAACATTGTTCTCCATACCAATGTCCACTTGCATGCATAATATGGGCACAGCATCACAAACTATGCCGTGATTCAGCACATAACATCGGTCATTTGGACCGAAAGCCATGAAACCTCGAACATGATATGTCATTTTGTGAAGGTTTTTTTGAGACATGATCAATATACCAAGTCTGGTATTTTACCTTTAAACTATGTCACATAATATGACACCACGCGAAGGATTTTCATTATTCGTATTTTTTTTGAATTTATTATGCCCGTTTTGAATTTTTTGAATTTCTAACTATGGTCGAACCGCGTGCATGAAGATAGGGGACGAGCATCGTTATAACTTGCATTGGATCTCTGAAGAAACCACATATTGCGTGTCTAAAAATGATTTTTTCAAAAAATCACGGGCGATAGATCATGTACCTGTAGTACAAACCGGACCCACTTCCTCCTGATTCGGCAGACAATTCTCCTTTTTACCCGGGATGGACGAAAATGTTTGGGATGTCCCGGTTGATAGTCCATGTAAGGTGGTCTACTATTTTAGTAAAATGGGACGGTAGCATTCTGAAACAGCATTTTGGTTGGTTACTTCACAAACGACCCGTTTTTTGCGCTCGGAAAATGGAAAAGGGATTTTCCGTGCGACAAAAAAGAAAACTTCCTCCTGCAACATTGTTCTCCATACCAATGTCCACTTGCATGCATAATATGGGCACAGCATCACAAACTATGTCGTGATTCAGCACATAACATCGGTCATTTGGACCGAAAGCCATGAAACCTCGAACATGATAGGTCATTTTGTGAAGGTTTTTTCGAGACATGATCAATATACCAAGTCTGGTATTTTTCCTTTCAACTATGTCACATAATATGACACCACGCGAAGGATTTTCATTGTTCGGATTTTTTTGAATTTATTATGCCCGTTTTGAATTTTTTGAATTTCTAACTATGGTCGAACCGCGTGCATGAAGATAGGGGACGAGCATCGTTATAACTTGCATTGGATCTCTGAAGAAACCACATATTGCGTGTCTAAAAATGATTTTTTCAAAAAATCACGGGCGATAGATCATGTACCTGTAGTACAAACCGGACCCACTTCCTACCGATTCGGCAGACAATTCTCCTTTTTACCCGGGATGGACGAAAAGGTTTGGGATGTCCCGGTTGATAGTCCATGTAAGGTGGTCTACTATTTTAGTAAAATGGGACAGTAGCATTCTGAAATAGCATTTTGGTTGTTACTTCACAAACGACCCATTTTTGGCGCTCGGAAAATGGAAAAGGGATTTTCCGTGCGACAAAAAAGAAAACTTCCTCCTGCAACATTGTTCTCCATACCAATGTCCACTTGCATGCATAATATGGGAACAACATCACAAACTATGTCGTGATTCATCACATAACATCGCTCATTTGGACCGAAAGCCCTGAAACCTCGAACATGATAGGTCATTTTATGAAGGTTTTTTCGAGACATGATCAATATACCAAGTCTGGTATTTTCCTTTCAACTATGTCACATAATATGACACCACGCGAAGGATTTTCATTATTCGGATTTTTTTTGAATTTATTATGCCCGTTTTGAATTTTTTGAATTTCTAACTATGGTCGAACCGCCTGCATGAAGATAGGGGACGAGCAACGTTATAACTTGCATTGGATCTCTGAAGAAACCATATATTGCGAGTCTAAAAATGATTTTTTCAAAAAATCACGGGCGATAGATCATGTACCTGTAGTACAAACCGGACCCACTTCCTACCGATTCGGCAGACATTTGTCCTTTTTACCCGGGATGGACGAAAAGGTTTGAGATGTCCCGGTTGATAGTCCATGTAAGGTGGTCTAGTATTTTAGTAAAATGGGACGGTAGCATTCTGAAACAGCATTTTGGTGGTTACTTCACAAACGACCCGTTTTTTGCGCTCGGAAAATGGAAAAGGGATTTTCCGTGCGACAAAAAAGAAAACTTCCTCCTGCAACATTGTTCTCCATACCAATGTCCACTTGCATGCATAATATGGGCACAGCATCACAAACTATGCGTGATTCAGCACATAACATCGGTCATTTGGACCGAAAGCCATGAAACCTCGAACATGATATGTCATTTTGTGAAGGTTTTTTCGAGACATGATCAATATACCAAGTCTGGTATTTTTCCTTTCAACTATGTCACATAATATGACACCACGCGAAGGATTTTCATTGTTCGGATTTTTTTGAATTTATTATGCCCGTTTTGAATTTTTTGAATTTCTAACTATGGTCGAACCGCGTGCATGAAGATAGGGGACGAGCATCGTTATAACTTGCATTGGATCTCTAAAGAAACCACATATTGCGTGTCTAAAAATGATTTTTTCAAAAAATCACGGGCGATAGATCATGTACCTGTAGTACAAACCGGACCCACTTCCTCCCGATTCGGCAGACAATTCTCCTTTTTACCCGGGATGGACGAAAAGGTTTGGGATGTCCCGGTTGATAGTCCATGTAAGGTGGTCTACTATTTTAGTAAAATGGGACAGTAGCATTCTGAAATAGCATTTTGGTTGTTACTTCACAAACGACCCATTTTTGCCGCTCGGAAAATGGAAAAGGGATTTTCCGTGCGACAAAAAAGAAAACTTCCTCCTGCAACATTGTTCTCCATACCAATGTCCACTTGCATGCATAATATGGGCACAGCATCACAAACTATGTCGTGATTCAGCACATAACATCGGTCATTTGGACCGAAAGCCATGAAACCTCGAACATGATATGTCATTTTGTGAAGGTTTTTTCGAGACATGATCAATATACCAAGTCTGGTATTTTACCTTTAAAATATGTCACATAATATGACACCACGCGAAGGATTTTCATTATTCGTATTTTTTTTGAATTTATTATGCCCGTTTTGAATTTTTTGAATTTCTAACTATGGTCGAACCGCGTGCATGAAGATAGGGGACGAGCATCGTTATAACTTGCATTGGATCTCTGAAGAAACCACATATTGCGTGTCTAAAAATGATTTTTTCAAAAAATCACGGGCGATAGATCATGTACCTGTAGTACAAACCGGACCCACTTCCTCCCGATTCGGCAGACAATTCTCCTTTTTACCCGGGATGGACGAAAAGGTTTGGGATGTCCCGGTTGATAGTCCATGTAAGGTGGTCTACTATTTTAGTAAAATGGGACAGTAGCATTCTGAAATAGCATTTTGGTTGTTACTTCACAAACGACCCATTTTTGGCGCTCGGAAAATGGAAAAGGGATTTTCCGTGCGACAAAAAAGAAAACTTCCTCCTGCAACATTGTTCTCCATACCAATGTCCACTTGCATGCATAATATGGGCACAGCATCACAAACTATGTCGTGATTCAGCACATAACATCGGTCATTTGGACCGAAAGCCATGAAACCTCGAACATGATATGTCATTTTGTGAAGGTTTTTTCGAGACATGATCAATATACCAAGTCTGGTATTTTTCCTTTCAACTATGTCACATAATATGACACCACGCGAAGGATTTTCATTGTTCGGATTTTTTTGAATTTATTATGCCCGTTTTGAATTTTTTGAATTTCTAACTATGGTCGAACCGCGTGCATGAAGATAGGGGACGAGCATCGTTATAACTTGCATTGGATCTCTGAAGAAACCACATATTGCGAGTCTAAAAATGATTTTTTCAAAAAATCACGGGCGATAGATCATGTACCTGTAGTACAAACCGGACCCACTTCCTCCCGATTCGGCAGACAATTCTCCTTTTTACCCGGGATGGACGAAAAGGTTTGGGATGTCCCGGTTGATAGTCCATGTAAGGTGGTCTAGTATTTTAGTAAAATGGGACGGTAGCATTCTGAAACAGCATTTTGGTTGTTACTTCACAAACGACCCATTTTTGGCGCTCGGAAAATGGAAAAGGGATTTTCCGTGCGACAAAAAAGAAAACTTCCTCCTGCAACATTGTTCTCCATACCAATGTCCACTTGCATGCATAATATGGGCACAACATCACAAACTATGTCGTGATTCAGCACATAACATCGGTCATTTGGACCGAAAGCCATGAAACCTCGAACATGATATGTCATTTTGTGAAGGTTTTTTCGAGACATGATCAATATACCAAGTCTGGTATTTTACCTTTAAAATATGTCACATAATATGACACCACGCGAAGGATTTTCATTATTCGTATTTTTTTTGAATTTATTATGCCCGTTTTGAATTTTTTGAATTTCTAACTATGGTCGAACCGCGTGCATGAAGATAGGGGACGAGCATCGTTATAACTTGCATTGGATCTCTGAAGAAACCACATATTGCGTGTCTAAAAATGATTTTTTCAAAAAATCACGGGCGATAGATCATGTACCTGTAGTACAAACCGGACCCACTTCCTACCGATTCGGCAGACATTTGTCCTTTTTACCCGGGATGGACAAAAAGGTTTGAGATGTCCCGGTTGATAGTCCATGTAAGGTGGTCTACTATTTTAGTAAAATGGGACAGTAGCATTCTGAAATAGCATTTTGGTGGTTACTTCACAAACGACCCGTTTTTTGCGCTCGGAAAATGGAAAAGGATTTTCCGTGCGACAAAAAAGAAAACTTCCTCCTGCAACATTGTTCTCCATACCAATGTCCACTTGCATGCATAATATGGGCACAGCATCACAAACTATGTCGTGATTCAGCACATAACATCGGTCATTTGGACCGAAAGCCATGAAACCTCGAACATGATAGGTCATTTTGTGAAGGTTTTTTCGAGACATGATCAATATATCAATTCTGGTATTTTTCCTTTCAACTATGTCACATAATATGACACCACGCGAAGGATTTTCATTGTTCGGATTTTTTTGAATTTATTATGCCCGTTTTGAATTTTTTGAATTTCTAACTATGGTCGAACCGCGTGCATGAAGATAGGGGACGAGCATCGTTATAACTTGCATTGGATCTCTGAAGAAACCACATATTGCGAGTCTAAAAATGATTTTTTCAAAAAATCACGGGCGATAGATCATGTACCTGTAGTACAAACCGGACCCACTTCCTACCGATTCGGCAGACAATTGTCCTTTTTACCCGGGATGGACGAAAAGGTTTGAGATGTCCCGGTTGATAGTCCATGTAAGGTGGTCTAGTATTTTAGTAAAATGGGACGGTAGCATTCTGAAACAGCATTTTGGTGGTTACTTCACAAACGACCCGTTTTTTGCGCTCGGAAAATGGAAAAGGGATTTTCCGTGCGACAAAAAGAAAACTTCCTCCTGCAACATTGTTCTCCATACCAATGTCCACTTGCATGCATAATATGGGCACAGCATCACAAACTATGCGTGATTCAGCACATAACATCGGTCATTTGGACCGAAAGCCATGAAACCTCGAACATGATAGGTCATTTTGTGAAGGTTTTTTCGAGACATGATCAATATACCAAGTCTGGTATTTTTCCTTTCAACTATGTCACATAATATGACACCACGCGAAGGATTTTCATTGTTCGGATTTTTTTTGAATTTATTATGCCCGTTTTGAATTTTTTGAATTTCTAACTATGGTCGAACCGCGTGCATGAAGATAGGGGACGAGCATCGTTATAACTTGCATTGGATCTCTGAAGAAACCACATATTGCGAGTCTAAAAATGATTTTTTCAAAAAATCACGGGCGATAGATCATGTACCTGTAGTACAAACCGGACCCACTTCCTACCGATTCGGCAGACATTTGTCCTTTTTACCCGCGATGGACGAAAACGTTTGAGATGTCCCGGTTGGGAGATAGTCCATGTAAGGTGGTCTAGTATTTTAGAAAAATGGGACGGTAGCATTCTGAAACAGCATTTTGGTGGTTACTTCACAAAACGACCCGTTTTTTGCGCTCGGAAAATGGAAAAGGATTTTCCGTGCGACAAAAAGAAAACTTCCTCCTGCAACATTGTTCTCCATACCAATTCCATATGCATGCATAATATGGGCACATCATCACAAACTATGCCGTGATTCAGCACATAACATCGGTCATTTGGACCGAAAGCCATGAAACCTCGAACATGATAGGTCATTTTGTGAAGGTTTTTTCGAGACATGATCAATATACCAAGTCTGGTATTTTTCCTTTCAACTATGTCACATAATATGACACCACGCGAAGGATTTTCATTTTTGGATTTTTTTTGAATTTATTATGCCCGTTTTGAATTTTTTGAATTTCTAACTATGGTCGAACCGCGTGCATGAAGATAGGGGACGAGCATCGTTAGAACTTGCATTGGATCTCTGAATAAACCACATATTGCGAGTCTAAAAATGATTTTTTCAAAAAATCACGGGCGATAGATCATGTACCTGTAGTACAAACCGGACCCACTTCCTACCGATTCGGCAGACATTGTCCTTTTTACCCGGGATGGACGAAAAGGTTTGAGATGTCCCGTTGGGAGATAGTCCATGTAAGGTGGTCTAGTATTTTAGTAAAATGGGACAGTAGCATTCTGAAACAGCATTTTGGTGGTTACTTCACAAAACGACCCGTTTTTTGCGCTCAGGAAAATGGAAAGGGATTTTCCGTGCGACAAAAAAGAAAACTTCCTCCTGCAACATTGTTCTCCATACCAATGTCCACTTGCATGCATAATATGGGCACAGCATCGCACAAACTATGCCGTGATTCAGCACATAACATCGGTCATTTGGACCGAAAGCCATGAAACCTCGAACATGATAGGTCATTTTGTGAAGGTTTTTTCGAGACATGATCAATATACCAAGTTTGTTATTTTTCCTTTCAACTATGTCACATAATATGACACCACGCGAAGGATTTTCATTATTCGGATTTTTTTTGAATTTATTATGCCCGTTTTGAATTTTTTGAATTTCTAACTATGGTCGAACCGGCGTGCATGAAGATAGGGGACGAGCATCGTTATAACTTGCATTGGATCTCTGAATAAACCACATATTGCGAGTCTAAAAATGAGTTTTTCAAAAAATCACGGGCGATAGATCATGTACCTGTAGTACAAACCAGACCCACTTCCTGCCGATTCGCCAGACATTTGTCCTTTTTACCCGCGATGGACGAAAACGTTTGAGATCTCCCGGTTGGGAGATAGTCCATGTAAGGTGGTCTAGTATTTTTGAAAAATGGGACGGTAGCATTCTGAAACAACATTTTGGTGGTTACTTCCCAAAACAACCCGTTTTTTGCGCTCGGAAAATGAAAATGGATTTTCCGTGTGACAAAAAGGAAAACTTCCTCCTGCAACATTGTTCTCCATACCAATGTCCATATGCATGCATAATATGGGCACATCATCACAAACTATGCGGTGATTCAGCACATAACATCGGTCATTTGGACCGAAACCCATGAAACCTTGAACATGATAGTTCATTTTGTGAAGGTTTTTTCGAGACATGATTAATATACCAAGTCTGGTATTTCTTCTTTCAACTATGTCACATAATATGACACCACGCGAAGGATTTTCATTGTTTGGATTTTTTTTGAATTTATTATGCCCGTTTTGAATTTTTTGAATTTCTAACTATGGTCGAACCGGCGTGCATGAAGATAGGGGACGAGCATCGTTAGAACTTGCATTGGATCTCTAAATAAACCACATATTGTGAGTCTAATAATGATTTTTTTCAAAAAATCACGGGGGATAGATCATGTACCTGTAGTACAAACCGGACCCACTTCCTTCCGATTCGGCAGACAATTGTCCTTTTTACCCTGGATGAACGAAAAGGTTTGAGATGTCCCGGTTGGTAGATAGTCCATGTAAGGTGGTCTAGTATTTTAGTAAAATGGGACAGTAGCATTCTGAAACAGCATTTTGGAGGTTACTTCACAAAACGACCCATTTTTTGCGCTCGGAAAATGGAAAAGGGATTTTCCATGTGACAAAAAAGAAAACTTCCTCCTGCAACATTGTTATCCATACCAATGTCCACTTGCATGCATAATATGGGAACAACATCATAAACTATGTCGTGATTCATCACATAACATCGCTCATTTGAACCGAAAGCCCTGAAACCTCGAACATGATAGGTCATTTTATGAAGGTTTTTTCGAGACATGATCAATATACCAAGTCTGGTATTTTACCTTTCAACTATGTCACATAATATGACACCACGCGAAGGATTTTCATTATTCGGATTTTTTTTGAATTTATTATGCCCGTTTTGAATTTTTTGAATTTCTAACTATGGTCGAACCGCCTGCATGAAGATAGGGGACGAGCAACGTTATAACTTGCATTGGATCTCTGAAGAAACCATATATTGCGAGTCTAAAAATGATTTTTTCAAAAAATCACGGGCGATAGATCATGTACCTGTAGTACAAACCAGACCTACTTCCTGCCGATTCGGCAGACATTTGTCCTTTTTACCCGTGATAGACGAAAATGTTTGAGATGTCCCGGTTGGGAGATAGTCCATGTAAGGTGGTCTAGTATTTTAGGAAAATGGGACGGTAGCATTCTGAAACAGCATTTTGGTGGTTACTTCACAAAACGACCCGTTTTTTGCGCTCGGAAAATGGAAAAGGGATTTTCCGTGCGATAAAAAAGAAAACTTCCTCCTGCAACATTGTTCTCCATACCAATTTCCACATGCATGCATAATATGGGCACAGCATCACAAACTATGTCGTGATTCAGCACATAACATCGGTCATTTGGACCGAAAGCCATGAAACCTCGAACATGATAGGTCATTTTGTGAAGGTTTTTTCGAGACATGATCAATATACCAAGTCTGGTATTTTTCCTTTCAACTATGTCACATAATATGACACCACGTGAAGGAATTTCATTGTTTGGATTTTTTTTGAATTTATTATGCCCGTTTTGAATTTCTAACTATGGTCGAACCGCGTGCATGAAGATAGGGGACGAGCATCGTTATAACTTGCATTGGATCTCTGAAGAAACCACATATTGCGAGTCTAAAAATAAATTTTTCAAAAAATCACGGGCGATAGATCATGTACCTGTAGTACAAACCGGACCCACTTCCTATCGATTCGACAGACATTTGTCCTTTTTACCCGCGGTGGACGAAAATGTTTGAGATGTCTCGGTTGGGAGATAGTCCATGTAAGGTGGTCTAGTATTTTAGGAAAATGGGACGGTAGCATTCTGAAACAGCATTTTGGTGGTTACTTAACAAAACGACCCGTTTTTTGCGCTCGGAAAATGGAAAAGGGATTTTCCGTGCGACAAAAAAGAAAACTTCCTCCTGCAACATTGTTCTCCATACCAATGTCCACATGCATGCATAATATGGGCACAACATCACAAACTATGCCTTGATTCAGCACATAACATCGGTCATTTGGACCGAAAGCCATGAAACCTCGAACATGATAGGTCATTTTGTGAAGGTTTTTTCGAGACATGATCAATATACCAAGTCTGGTATTTTTCCTTTCAACTATGTCACATAATATGACACCACGCGAAGGATTTTCATTGTTCGGATTTTTTTGAATTTATTATGCCCGTTTTGAATTTTTTGAATTTCTAACTATGCTCGTACCGCGTGCATGAAGATAGGGGACGAGCATCGTTATAACTTGCATTGGATCTCTGAAGAAACCACATATTGCGAGTCTAAAAATGAATTTTTCAAAAAATCACGGGCGATAGATCATGTACCTGTAGTACAAACCGGACCCACTTCCTACCGATTCGGCAGACATTTGTCCTTTTTACCCGCGGATGGACGAAAAGGTTTGAGATGTCCCGGTTGGGAGATAGTCCATGTAAGGTGGTCTAGTATTTTATAAAAATGGGACGGTAGCATTCTGAAACAGCATTTTGGTGGTTACTTCACAAAACGACCCGTTTTTTGCGCTCGGAAAATGGAAAAGGATTTTCCGTGCGACAAAAAGGAAAACTTCCTCCTGCAACATTGTTCTCCATACCAATGTCCACATGCATGCATAATATGGGCACATCATCACAAACTATGCGGTGATTCAGCACATAACATCGGTCATTTGGACCGAAAGCCATGAAACCTCGAACATGATAGGTCATTTTGTGAAGGTTTTTTCGAGACATGATCAATATACCAAGTCTGGTATTTTTCCTTTCAACTATGTCATATAATATGACACCACGCGAAGTATTTTCATTGTTCGGATTTGTTTTGAATTTATTATGCCCGTTTTGAATTTTTTGAATTTCTAACTATGGTCGTACCGCGTGCATGAAGATAGGGGACGAGCATCGTTATAACTTGCATTGGATCTCTCAAGAAACCACATATTGCGAGTCTAAAACTGATTTTTTCAAAAAATCACGGGCGATAGATCATGTACTTGTAGTACAAAACGGACCCACTTCCTACCGATTCGGCAGACATTTGTCCTTTTTACCCGGGATGGACGAAAAGGTTTGAGATGTCCCGGTTGGGAGATAGTCCATGTAAGGTGGTCTAGTATTTTAGAAAAATGGGACGGTAGCATTCTGAAACAGCATTTTGGTGGTTACTTCACAAAACGACCCGTTTTTTGCGCTCGGAAAATGGAAAAGGATTTTCCGTGCGACAAAAAGGAAAACTTCCTCCTGCAACATTGTTCTCCATACCAATGTCCACATGCATGCATAATATGGGCACATCATCACAAACTATGCGGTGATTCAGCACATAACATCGGTCATTTGGACCGAAAGCAATGAAACCTCGAACATGATAGGTCATTTTGTGAAGGTTTTTTCGAGACATGATCAATATACCAAGTCTGGTATTTTTCCTTTCAACTATGTCACATAATATGACACCACGCGAAGGATTTTCATTGTTTGGATTTTTTTTGAATTTATTATGCCCGTTTTGAATTTTTTGAATTTCTAACTATGGTCGAACCGGCGTGCATGAAGATAGGGGACGAGCATCGTTAGAACTTGCATTGGATCTCTGAATAAACCACATATTGCGAGTCTAAAAATGATTTTTTCAAAAAATCACGGGCGATAGATCATGTACGTGTAGTACAAACCGGACCCACTTCCTACCGATTCGGCAGAATCCTTTTTACCCGCGATGGACGAAAAGGTTTGAGATGTCCCGTTGGGGGATAGTCCATGTAAGGTGGTCTAGTATTTTAGAAAAATGGGACGGTAGCATTCTGAAACAGCATTTTGGTGGTTACTTCACAAAACGACCCGTTTTTTGCGCTCGGAAAATGGAAAAGGATTTTCCGTGCGACAAAAAGAAAACTTCCTCCTGCAACATTGTTCTCCATACCAATTTCCATATGCATGCATAATATGGGCACAGCATCACAAACTATGCGGTGATTCAGCACATAACATCGGTCATTTGGACCGAAAGCCATGAAACCTCGAACATGATAGGTCATTTTGTGAAGGTTTTTTCGAGACATGATCAATATACCAAGTCTGGTATTTTTCCTTTCAACTATGTCACATAATATGACACCACGCGAAGGATTTTCATTGTTGGATTTTTTTTGAATTTATTATGCCCGTTTTGAATTTTTTGAATTTCTAACTATGGTCGAACCGGCGTGCATGAAGATAGGGGACGAGCATCGTTAGAACTTGCATTGGATCTCTGAATAAACCACATATTGCGAGTCTAAAAATGATTTTTTCAAAAAATCACGGGCGATAGATCATGTACCTGTAGTACAAACCGGACCCACTTCCTACCGATTCGGCAGACATTTGTCCTTTTTACCCGGATGGACGAAAAAGTTTGAGATGTCCCATAGTCCATGTAAGGTGGTCTAGTATTTTAGTAAAATGGGACAGTAGCATTCTGAAACAGCATTTTGGTGGTTACTTCACAAAACGACCCGTTTTTTGCGCTCGGAAAATGGAAAAGGATTTTCCGTGCGACAAAAAAGAAAACTTCCTCCTGCAACATTGTTCTCCATACCAATGTCCATTGCATGCATAATATGGGCACATCATCACAAACTATGCGGTGATTCAGCACATAACATCGGTCATTTGGACCGAAAGCCATGAAACCTCGAACATGATAGGTCATTTTGTGAAGGTTTTTTCGAGACATGATCAATATACCAAGTCTGGTATTTTTCCTTTCAACTATGTCACATAATATGACACCACGCGAAGGATTTTCATTGTTCGGATTTTTTTTGAATTTATTATGCCCGTTTTGAATTTTTTGAATTTCTAACTATGGTCGAACCGGCGTGCATGAAGATAGGGGACGAGCATCGTTATAACTTGCATTGGATCTCTGAATAAACCACATATTGCGAGTCTAAAAATGATTTTTTCAAAAAATCACGGGCGATAGATCATGTACGTGTAGTACAAACCGGACCCACTTCCTACCGATTCGCCAGACGATTGTCCTTTTTACCCGGGATGGACAAAAAGATTTGAGATGTCCCAGTTGGGAGATAGTCCATGTAAGGTGGTCTAGTATTTTAGAAAAATGGGACGGTAGCATTCTGAAACAGCATTTTGGTGGTTACTTCACAAAACGACCCGTTTTTTGCGCTCGGAAAATGGAAAAGGGATTTTCCGTGCGACAAAAAGAAAACTTCCTCCTGCAACATTGTTCTCCATACCAATGTCCACTTGCATGCATAATATGGGCACATCATCGCAAACTATGCCGTGATTCAGCACATAACATCGGTCATTTGGACCGAAAGCCATGAAACCTCGAACATGATAGGTCATTTTGTGAAGTTTTTTCGAGACATGATCAATATACCAAGTCTGTTATTTTTCCTTTCAACTATGTCACATAATATGACACCACGCGAAGGATTTTCATTATTCGGATTTTTTTTAATTTATTATGCCCGTTTTGAATTTTTTGAATTTCTAGCTATGATCGAACCGGCGTGCATGAAGATAGGGGACGAGCATCGTTATAACTTGCATTGGATCTCTGAAGAAACCACATATTGCGAGTCTAAAAATGAGTTTTTCAAAAAATCACGGGCGATAGATCATGTACCTGTAGTACAAACCAGAACCACCTCCTGCCGATTCGGCAGACATTTGTCCTTTTTACCCGGATGGACGAAAAGGTTTGAGATGTCCCCGTTGGGAGATAGTCCATGTAAGGTGGTCTAGTATTTTAGAAAAATAGGACGGTAGCATTCTGAAACAGCATTTTGGTGGTTAGTTCACAAAACGACCCGTTTTTTGCGCTCGGAAAATGGAAAAGGATTTTCCGTGCGACAAAAAGGAAAACTTCCTCCTGCAACATTGTTCTCCATACCAATGTCCATATGCATGCATAATATGGGCACAGCATCACAAACTATGCGTGATTCAGCACATAACATCGGTCATTTGGACCGAAAGCCATGAAACCTCGAACATGATAGGTCATTTTGTGAAGGTTTTTTCGAGACATGATCAATATACCAAGTCTGGTATTTTTCCTTTCAACTATGTCACATAATATGACACCACGCGAAGGATTTTCATTGTTGGATTTTTTTTGAATTTATTATGCCCGTTTTGAATTTTTTGAATTTCTAACTATGGTCGAACCGGCGTGCATGAAGATAGGGGACGAGCATCGTTAGAACTTGCATTGGATCTCTGAATAAACCACATATTGCGAGTCTAAAAATGATTTTTTCAAAAAATCACGGGCGATAGATCATGTACCTGTAGTACAAACCGGACCCACTTCCTACCGATTCGGCAGACATTTGTCCTTTTTACCCGCGATGGACGAAAACGTTTGAGATGTCCCGGTTGGGAGATAGTCCATGTAAGGTGGTCTAGTATTTTAGAAAATGGGACGGTAGCATTCTGAAACAGCATTTTGGTGGTTACTTCACAAAACGACCCGTTTTTTGCGCTCGGAAAATGGAAAAGGATTTTCCGTGCGACAAAAAGGAAAACTTCCTCCTGCAACATTGTTCTCCATACCAATGTCCATATGCATGCATAATATGGGCACATCATCACAAACTATGCGGTGATTCAGCACATAACATCGGTCATTTGGACCGAAAGCCATGAAACCTCGAACATGATAGGTCATTTTGTGAAGGTTTTTTCGAGACATGATCAATATACCAAGTCTGGTATTTTTCCTTTCAACTATGTCACATAATATGACACCACGCGAAGGATTTTCATTGTTTGGATTTTTTTGAATTTATTATGCCCGTTTTGATTTTTTGAATTTCTAACTATGGTCGAACCGGCGTGCATGAAGATAGGGGACGAGCAACGTTAGAACTTGCATTGGATCTCTGAATAAACCACATATTGCGAGTCTAAAAATGATTTTTTCAAAAAATCACGGGCGATAGATCATGTACCTGTAGTACAAACCGGACCCACTTCCTACCGATTCGGCAGACATTTGTCCTTTTTACCCGCGATGGACGAAAATGTTTGAGATGTCCCGGTTGGGAGATAGTCCATTTAAGGTGGTCTACTATTTTAGAAAAATGGGACGGTAGCATTCTGAAACAGCATTTTGGTGGTTACTTCACAAAACGACCCGTTTTTTGTGCTCGGAAAATGGAAAAGGGATTTTCCGTGCGACAAAAAAGAAAACTTCCTCCTGCAACATTGTTCTCCATACCAATGTCCACTTGCATGCATAATATGGGCACAACATCACAAACTATGTCGTGATTCAGCACATAACATCGGTCATTTGGACCGAAAGCCATGAAACCTCGAACATGATAGGTCATTTTGTGAAGGTTTTTCAAGACATGATCAATATACCAAGTCTGGTATTTTTCCTTTCAACTATGTCACATAATATGACACCACGCGAAGGATTTTCATTGTATTCGGATTTTTTTGAATTTATTATGCCCGTTTTGAATTTTTTGAATTTCTAACTATGGTCGAACCGGCGTGCATGAAGATAGGGGACGAGCATCGTTATAACTTGCATTGGATCTCTGAAGAAACCACATATTGCGAGTCTAAAAATGATTTTTTCAAAAAATCACGGGCGATAGATCATGTACCTGTAGTACAAACCAGACCCACTTCCTACCGATTCGGCAGACATTTGTCCTTTTTACCCGGGATGGACGAAAAGGTTTGAGATGTCCCGTTGGGAGATAGTCCATGTAAGGTGGTCTAGTATTTTAGAAAAATAGGACGGTAGCATTCTGAAACAGCATTTTGGTGGTTAGTTCACAAAACGACCCGTTTTTTGCGCTCGGAAAATGGAAAAGGATTTTCCGTGCGAGAAAAGGAAAACTTCCTCCTGCAACATTATTCTCCATACCAATTTCCATATGCATGCATAATATGGGCACAGCATCACAAACTATGCGGTGATTCAGCACATAACATCGGTCATTTGGACCGAAAGCCATGAAACCTCGAATATGATAGGTCATTTTGTGAAGGTTTTTTCGAGACATGATCAATATACCAAGTCTGGTATTTTTCCTTTCAACTATGTCACATAATATGACACCACGTGAAGGATTTTCATTGGTTGGATTTTTTTCGAATTTATTATGCCCGTTTTGAATTTTTTGAATTTCTAACTATGGTTGAACCGGCGTGCATGAAGATAGGGGACGAGCATCGTTAGAACTTGCATTGGATCTCTGAATAAACCACATATTGCGAGTCTAAAAATGATTTTTTCAAAAAATCACGGGCGATAGATCATGTACCTGTAGTACAAACCGGACCCACTTCCTACCGATTCGGCAAACATTTGTCCTTTTTACCCGCGATGGACGAAAACGTTTGAGATGTCCCGGTTGGGAGATAGTCCATGTAAGGTGGTCTAGTATTTTAGAAAAATGGGACGGTAGCATTCTGAAACAGCATTTTGGTGGTTACTTCACAAAACGACCCGTTTTTTGCGCTCGGAAAATGGAAAAGGATTTTCCGTGCGACAAAAAGGAAAACTTCCTCCTGCAACATTGTTCTCCATACCAATGTCCATATGCATGCATAATATGGGCACATCATCACAAACTATGCGGTGATTCAGCACATAACATCGGTCATTTGGACCGAAAGCCATGAAACCTCGAACATGATAGGTCATTTTGTGAAGGTTTTTTCGAGACATGATCAATATACCAAGTCTGGTATTTTTCCTTTCAACTATGTCACATAATATGACACCACGCGAAGGATTTTCATTGGTTGGATTTTTTTTTGAATTTATTATGCCCGTTTTGAATTTTTTGAATTTCTAACTATGGTTGAACCGGCGTGCATGAAGATAGGGGACGAGCAACGTTAGAACTTGCATTGGATCTCTGAATAAACCACATATTGCGAGTCTAAAAATGATTTTTTCAAAAAATCACGGGCGATAGATCATGTACCTGTAGTACAAACCGGACCCACTTCCTACCGATTCGGCAAACATTTGTCCTTTTTACCCGCGATGGACGAAAACGTTTGAGATGTCCCGGTTGGGAGATAGTCCATGTAAGGTGGTCTAGTATTTTAGAAAAATGGGACGGTAGCATTCTGAAACAACATTTTGGTGGTTACTTCACGAAACGACCCGTTTTTTGCGCTCGGAAAATGGAAAAGGATTTTCCGTGCGACAAAAAGGAAAACTTCCTCCAGCAACATTGTTCTCCATACCAAAGTCCATATGCATGCATAATATGGCCACATCATCACAAACTATGCGGTGATTCAGCACATAACATCGTTCATTTGGACCGAAAGCCATGAAACCTCGAACATGATAGGTCATTTTGTGAAGGTTTTTTCGAGACATGATCAATATACCAAGTCTGGTATTTTTCCTTTCAACTATGTCACATAATATGACACCACGCGAAGGATTTTCATTGGTTGGATTTTTTTGAATTTATTATGCCCGTTTTGAATTTTTTGAGTTTCTAACTATGGTCGAACCGGCGTGCATGAAGATAGGGGACGAGCATCGTTAGAACTTGCATTGGATCTCTGAATAAACCACATATTGCGAGTCTAAAAATGATTTTTTCAAAAAATCACGGGCGATAGATCATGTACGTGTAGTACAAACCGGACCCACTTCCTACCGATTCGGCAAACATTTGTCCTTTTTACCCGCGATGGACGAAAACGTTTGAGATGTCCCGGTTGGGAGATAGTCCATGTAAGGTGGTCTAGTATTTTAGAAAATGGGACGGTAGCATTCTGAAACAGCATTTTGGTGGTTACTTCACAAAACGACCCGTTTTTTGCGCTCAGAAAATGGAAAAGGGATTTTCCGTGCGACAAAAAATAAAACTTCCTCCTGCAACATTGTTCTCCATACCAATGTCCACTTGCATGCATAATATGGGCACATCATCGCAAACTATGCCGTGATTCAGCACATAACATCGGTCATTTGGACCGAAAGCCATGAAACCTCGAACATGATAGGTCATTTTGTGAAGTTTTTTCGAGACATGATCAATATACCAAGTCTGTTATTTTTCCTTTCAACTATGTCACATAATATGACACCACGCGAAGGATTTTCAGTATTCGGATTTTTTTTTAATTTATTATGCCCGTTTTGAATTTTTTGAATTTCTAACTATGGTCGAACCGGCGTGCATGAAGATAGGGGACGAGCATCGTTATAAATTGCATTGGATCTCTGAAGAAACCACATATTGCGAGTCTAAAAATGATTTTTTCAAAAAATCACGGGCGATAGATCATGTACCTGTAGTACAAACCAGACCCACTTCCTGCCGATTCGGCAGACATTTGTCCTTTTTACCCGCGATGGACGAAAACGTTTGAGATGTCCCGGTTGGGAGATAGTCCATGTAAGGTGGTCTAGTATTTTAGAAAAATGGGACGGTAGCATTCTGAAACAACATTTTGGTGGTTACTTCCGAAACGACCCGTTTTTTGCGCTCGGAAAATGGAAAAGGATTTTCCGTGCGACAAAAAGGAAAACTTCCTCCAGCAACATTGTTCTCCATACCAAAGTCCATATGCATGCATAATATGGCCACATCATCACAAACTATGCGGTGATTCAGCACATAACATCGCTCATTTGGACCGAAAGCCATGAAACCTCGAACATGATAGGTCATTTTGTGAAGGTTTTTTCGAGACATGATCAATATACCAAGTCTGGTATTTTTCCTTTCAACTATGTCACATAATATGACACCACGCGAAGGATTTTCATTGGTTGGATTTTTTTTGAATTTATTATGCCCGTTTTGATTTTTTTTTATTTCTAACTATGGTTGAACCGGCGTGCATGAAGATAGGGGACGAGCAACGTTAGAACTTGCATTGGATCTCTGAATAAACCACATATTGCGAGTCTAAAAATGATTTTTTCAAAAAATCACGGGCGGTAGATCATGTACCTGTAGTACAAACCGGACCCACTTCCTACCGATTCGGCAAACATTTGTCCTTTTTACCCGCGATGGACGAAAATGTTTGAGATGTCCCGGTTGGGAGATAGTCCATGTAAGGTGGTCTAGTATTTTAGAAAAATGGGACGGTAGCATTCTGAAACAGCATTTTGGTGGTTACTTCACAAAACGACCCGTTTTTTGCGCTCAGAAAATGGAAAAGGGATTTTCCGTGCGACAAAAAAGAAAAATTCCTCCTGCAACATTGTTCTCCATACCAATGTCCACTTGCATGCATAATATGGGCACAACATCGCAAACTATGTCGTGATTCAGCACATAACATCGGTCATTTGGACCGAAAGCCATGAAACCTCGAACATGATAGGTCATTTTGTGAAGTTTTTTCGAGACATGATCAATATACCAAGTCTGTTATTTTTCCTTTCAACTATGTCACATAATATGACACCACGCGAAGGATTTTCAGTATTCGGATTTTTTTTGAATTTATTATGACCGTTTTGAATTTTTTGAATTTCTAACTATGGTCGAACCGGCGTGCATGAAGATAGGGGACGAGCATCGTTATAACTTGCATTGGATCTCTGAAGAAACCACATATTGCGAGTCTAAAAATGAGTTTTTCAAAAAATCACGGGCGATAGATCATGTACCTGTAGTACAAACCAGAACCACCTCCTGCCGATTCGGCAGACATTTGTCCTTTTTACCCGGGATGGACGAAAAGGTTTGAGATGTCCCCGTTGGGAGATAGTCCATGTAAGGTGGTCTAGTATTTTAGAAAAATAGGACGGTAGCATTCTGAAACAGCATTTTGGTGGTTAGTTCACAAAACGACCCGTTTTTTGCGCTCGGAAAATGGAAAAGGATTTTCCGTGCGAGAAAAAGGAAAACTTCCTCCTGCAACATTATTCTCCATACCAATTTCCATATGCATGCATAATATGGGCACAGCATCACAAACTATGCGGTGATTCAGCACATAACATCGGTCATTTGGACCGAAAGCCATGAAACCTCGAACATGATAGGTCATTTTGTGAAGGTTTTTTCGAGACATGATCAATATACCAAGTCTGGTATTTTTCCTTTCAACTATGTCACATAATATGACACCACGCGAAGGATTTTCATTGGTTGGATTTTTTTTGAATTTATTATGCCCGTTTTGAATTTTTTGAATTTCTAACTATGGTTGAACCGGCGTGCATGAAGATAGGGGACGAGCAACGTTAGAACTTGCATTGGATCTCTGAATAAACCACATATTGCGAGTCTAAAAATGATTTTTTCAAAAAATCACGGGCGGTAGATCATGTACCTGTAGTACAAACCGGACCCACTTCCTACCGATTCGGCAAACATTTGTCCTTTTTACCCGCGATGGACGAAAACGTTTGAGATGTCCCGGTTGGGAGATAGTCCATGTAAGGTGGTCTTGTATTTTAGAAAAATGGGACGGTAGCATTCTGAAACAACATTTTGGTGGTTACTTCACAAACGACCCGTTTTTTGCGCTCGGAAAATGGAAAAGGATTTTCCGTGCGACAAAAAGAAAACTTCCTCCTGCAACATTGTTCTCCATACCAAAGTCCATATGCATGCATAATATGGCCACATCATCACAAACTATGCGGTGATTCAGCACATAACATCGCTCATTTGGACCGAAAGCCATGAAACCTCGAACATGATAGGTCATTTTGTGAAGGTTTTTTCGAGACATGATCAATATACCAAGTCTGGTATTTTTCCTTTCAACTATGTCACATAATATGACACCACGCGAAGGATTTTCATTGGTTGGATTTTTTTTGAATTTATTATGCCCGTTTTGATTTTTTTTATTTCTAACTATGGTTGAACCGGCGTGCATGAAGATAGGGGACGAGCAACGTTAGAACTTGCATTGGATCTCTGAATAAACCACATATTGCGAGTCTAAAAATGATTTTTTCAAAAAATCACGGGCGATAGATCATGTACCTGTAGTACAAACCGGACCCACTTCCTACCGATTCGGCAAACATTTGTCCTTTTTACCCGCGATGGACGAAAACGTTTGAGATGTCCCGGTTGGGAGATAGTCCATGTAAGGTGGTCTAGTATTTTAGAAAAATGGGACGGTAGCATTCTGAAACAGCATTTTGGTGGTTACTTCACAAAACGACCCGTTTTTTGCGCTCAGAAAATGGAAAAGGGATTTTCCGTGCGACAAAAAAGAAAAATTCCTCCTGCAACATTGTTCTCCATACCAATGTCCACTTGCATGCATAATATGGGCACAACATCGCAAACTATGTCGTGATTCAGCACATAACATCGGTCATTTGGACCGAAAGCCATGAAACCTCGAACATGATAGGTCATTTTGTGAAGTTTTTTCGAGACATGATCAATATACCAAGTCTGTTATTTTTCCTTTCAACTATGTCACATAATATGACACCACGCGAAGGATTTTCAGTATTCGGATTTTTTTTGAATTTATTATGCCCGTTTTGAATTTTTTGAATTTCTAACTATGGTCGAACCAGCGTGCATGAAGATAGGGGACGAGCATCGTTATAACTTGCATTGGATCTCTGAAGAAACCACATATTGCGAGTCTAAAAATGAGTTTTTCAAAAAATCACGGGCGATAGATCATGTACCTGTAGTACAAACCAGACCCACCTCCTGCCGATTCGGCAGACATTTGTCCTTTTTACCCGCGATGGACGAAAACGTTTGAGATGTCCCGGTTGGGAGATAGTCCATGTAAGGTGGTCTAGTATTTTTGAAAAATGGGACGGTAGCATTCTGAAACAACATTTTGGTGGTTACTTCACGAAACGACCCGTTTTTTGCGCTCGGAAAATGGAAAAGGATTTTCCGTGCGACAAAAAGGAAAACTTCCTCCAGCAACATTGTTCTCCATACCAAAGTCCATATGCATGCATAATATGGCCACATCATCACAAACTATGCGGTGATTCAGCACATAACATCGGTCATTTGGACCGAAAGCCATGAAACCTCGAACATGATAGGTCATTTTGTGAAGGTTTTTTCGAGACATGATCAATATACCAAGTCTGGTATTTTTCCTTTCAACTATGTCACATAATATGACACCACGCGAAGGATTTTCATTGGTTGGATTTTTTTGAATTTATTATGCCCGTTTTGATTTTTTTGAATTTCTAACTATGGTTGAACCGGCGTGCATGAAGATAGGGGACGAGCAACGTTAGAACTTGCATTGGATCTCTGAATAAACCACATATTGCGAGTCTAAAAATGATTTTTTCAAAAAATCACGGGCGGTAGATCATGTACCTGTAGTACAAACCGGACCCACTTCCTACCGATTCGGCAAACATTTGTCCTTTTTACCCGCGATGGACGAAAACGTTTGAGATGTCCCGGTTGGGAGATAGTCCATGTAAGGTGGTCTAGTATTTTAGAAAAATGGGACGGTAGCATTCTGAAACAGCATTTTGGTGGTTACTTCACAAAACGACCCGTTTTTTGCGCTCGGAAAATGGAAAAGGGATTTTCCGTGCGACAAAAAAGAAAATTCCTCCTGCAACATTGTTCTCCATACCAATGTCCACTTGCATGCATAATATGGGCACAGCATCACAAACTATGCCGTGATTCAGCACATAACATCGGTCATTTGGACCGAAAGCCATGAAACCTCGAACATGATAGGTCATTTTGTGAAGTTTTTTCGAGACATGATCAATATACCAAGTCTGGTATTTTTCCTTTCAACTATGTCACATAATATGACACCACGCGAAGGATTTTCATTATTCGGATTTTTTTTGAATTTATTATGCCCGTTTTGAATTTTTTGAATTTCTAACTATGGTCGAACCGGCGTGCATGAAGATAGGGGACGAGCATCGTTATAACTTGCATTGGATCTCTGAAGAAACCACATATTGCGAGTCTAAAAATGATTTTTTCAAAAAATCACGGGCGATAGATCATGTACCTGTAGTACAAACCAGACCCACTTCCTGCCGATTCGGCAGACATTTGTCCTTTTTACCCGCGATGGACGAAAACGTTTGAGATGTCCCGGTTGGGAGATAGTCCATGTAAGGTGGTCTAGTATTTTAGAAAATGGGACGGTAGCATTCTGAAACAACATTTTGGTGGTTACTTCACGAAACGACCCGTTTTTTGCGCTCGGAAAATGGAAAAGGATTTTCCGTGCGACAAAAAGGAAAACTTCCTCCAGCAACATTGTTCTCCATACCAAAGTCCATATGCATGCATAATATGGCCACATCATCACAAACTATGCGGTGATTCAGCACATAACATCGCTCATTTGGACCGAAAGCCATGAAACCTCGAACATGATAGGTCATTTTGTGAAGGTTTTTTCGAGACATGATCAATATACCAAGTCTGGTATTTTTCCTTTCAACTATGTCACATAATATGACACCACGCGAAGGATTTTCATTGGTTGGATTTTTTTGAATTTATTATGCCCGTTTTGATTTTTTTGAATTTCTAACTATGGTTGAACCGGCGTGCATGAAGATAGGGGACGAGCAACGTTAGAACTTGCATTGGATCTCTGAATAAACCACATATTGCGAGTCTAAAAATGATTTTTTCAAAAAATCACGGGCGGTAGATCATGTACCTGTAGTACAAACCGGACCCACTTCCTACCGATTCGGCAAACATTTGTCCTTTTTACCCGCGATGGACGAAAACGTTTGAGATGTCCCGGTTGGGAGATAGTCCATGTAAGGTGGTCTAGTATTTTAGAAAAATGGGACGGTAGCATTCTGAAACAGCATTTTGGTGGTTACTTCACAAAACGACCCGTTTTTTGCGCTCAGAAAATGGAAAAGGGATTTTCCGTGCGACAAAAAAGAAAAATTCCTCCTGCAACATTGTTCTCCATACCAATGTCCACTTGCATGCATAATATGGGCACAGCATCGCAAACTATGCCGTGATTCAGCACATAACATCGGTCATTTGGACCGAAAGCCATGAAACCTCGAACATGATAGGTCATTTTGTGAAGTTTTTTCGAGACATGATCAATATACCAAGTCTGTTATTTTTCCTTTCAACTATGTCACATAATATGACACCACGCGAAGGATTTTCAGTATTCGGATTTTTTTTGAATTTATTATGCCCGTTTTGAATTTTTTGAATTTCTAACTATGGTCGAACCGGCGTGCATGAAGATAGGGGACGAGCATCGTTATAACTTGCATTGGATCTCTGAAGAAACCACATATTGCGAGTCTAAAAATGAGTTTTTCAAAAAATCACGGGCGATAGATCATGTACCTGTAGTACAAACCAGACCCACTTCCTGCCGATTCGGCAGACATTTGTCCTTTTTACCCGCGATGGACGAAAACGTTTGAGATGTCCCGGTTGGGAGATAGTCCATGTAAGGTGGTCTAGTATTTTTGAAAAATGGGACGGTAGCATTCTGAAACAACATTTTGGTGGTTACTTCCCGAAACGACCCGTTTTTTGCGCTCGGAAAATGGAAAAGGATTTTCCGTGCGACAAAAAGGAAAACTTCCTCCAGCAACATTGTTCTCCATACCAAGTCCATATGCATGCATAATATGGCCACATCATCACAAACTATGCGGTGATTCAGCACATAACATCGGTCATTTGGACCGAAAGCCATGAAACCTCGAACATGATAGGTCATTTTGTGAAGGTTTTTTCGAGACATGATCAATATACCAAGTCTGGTATTTTTCCTTTCAACTATGTCACATAATATGACACCACGCGAAGGATTTTCATTGGTTGGATTTTTTTGAATTTATTATGCCCGTTTTGAATTTTTTGAATTTCTAACTATGGTTGAACCGGCGTGCATGAAGATAGGGGACGAGCAACGTTAGAACTTGCATTGGATCTCTGAATAAACCACATATTGCGAGTCTAAAAATGATTTTTTCAAAAAATCACGGGCGATAGATCATGTACCTGTAGTACAAACCGGACCCACTTCCTACCGATTCGGCAAACATTTGTCCTTTTTACCCGCGATGGACGAAAAGGTTTGAGATGTCCCGGTTGGGAGATAGTCCATGTAAGGTGGTCTAGTATTTTAGAAAAATGGGACGGTAGCATTCTGAAACAGCATTTTGGTGGTTACTTCACAAAACGACCCGTTTTTTGCGCTCAGAAAATGGAAAAGGGATTTTCCGTGCGACAAAAAAGAAAAATTCCTCCTGCAACATTGTTCTCCATACCAATGTCCACTTGCATGCATAATATGGGCACAGCATCGCAAACTATGCCGTGATTCAGCACATAACATCGGTCATTTGGACCGAAAGCCATGAAACCTCGAACATGATAGGTCATTTTGTGAAGTTTTTTCGAGACATGATCAATATACCAAGTCTGTTATTTTTCCTTTCAACTATGTCACATAATATGACACCACGCGAAGGATTTTCAGTATTCGGATTTTTTTTGAATTTATTATGCCCGTTTTGAATTTCTAACTATGGTCGAACCGGCGTGCATGAAGATAGGGGACGAGCATCGTTATAACTTGCATTGGATCTCTGAAGAAACCACATATTGCGAGTCTAAAAATGAGTTTTTCAAAAAATCACGGGCGATAGATCATGTACCTGTAGTACAAACCAGACCCACCTCCTGCCGATTCGGCAGACATTTGTCCTTTTTACCCGCGATGGACGAAAACGTTTGAGATGTCCCGGTTGGGAGATAGTCCATGTAAGGTGGTCTAGTATTTTTGAAAAATGGGACGGTAGCATTCTGAAACAACATTTTGGTGGTTACTTCCCGAAACGACCCGTTTTTTGCGCTCGGAAAATGGAAAAGGATTTTCCGTGCGACAAAAAGGAAAACTTCCTCCAGCAACATTGTTCTCCATACCAAAGTCCATATGCATGCATAATATGGCCACATCATCACAAACTATGCGGTGATTCAGCACATAACATCGCTCATTTGGACCGAAAGCCATGAAACCTCGAACATGATAGGTCATTTTGTGAAGGTTTTTTCGAGACATGATCAATATACCAAGTCTGGTATTTTTCCTTTCAACTATGTCACATAATATGACACCACGCGAAGGATTTTCATTGTTGGATTTTTTTGAATTTATTATGCCCGTTTTGATTTTTTTGAATTTCTAACTATGGTCGAACCGGCGTGCATGAAGATAGGGGACGAGCATCGTTAGAACTTGCATTGGATCTCTGAATAAACCACATATTGCGAGTCTAAAAATGATTTTTTCAAAAAATCACGGGCGGTAGATCATGTACCTGTAGTACAAACCGGACCCACTTCCTACCGATTCGGCAAACATTTGTCCTTTTTACCCGCGATGGACGAAAAGGTTTGAGATGTCCCGGTTGGGAGATAGTCCATGTAAGGTGGTCTAGTATTTTAGAAAAATGGGACGGTAGCATTCTGAAACAGCATTTTGGTGGTTACTTCACAAAACGACCCGTTTTTTGCGCTCAGAAAATGGAAAAGGGATTTTCCGTGCGACAAAAAAGAAAAATTCCTCCTGCAACATTGTTCTCCATACCAATGTCCACTTGCATGCATAATATGGGCACAGCATCGCAAACTATGCCGTGATTCAGCACATAACATCGGTCATTTGGACCGAAAGCCATGAAACGTCGAACATGATAGGTCATTTTGTGAAGTTTTTTCGAGACATGATCAATATACCAAGTCTGTTATTTTTCCTTTCAACTATGTCACATAATATGACACCACGCGAAGGATTTTTAGTATTCGGATTTTTTTTGAATTTATTATGCCCGTTTTGAATTTCTAACTATGGTCGAACCGGCGTGCATGAAGATAGGGGACGAGCATCGTTATAACTTGCATTGGATCTCTGAAGAAACCACATATTGCGAGTCTAGAAGTGAGTTTTTCAAAAAATCACGGGCGATAGATCATGTACCTGTAGTACAAACCAGACCCACCTCCTACCGATTCGGCAGACATTTGTCCTTTTTACCCGCGATGGACGAAAACGTTTGAGATGTCCCGGTTGGGAGATAGTCCATGTAAGGTGGTCTAGTATTTTGAAAAATGGGACGGTAGCATTCTGAAACAACATTTTGGTGGTTACTTCCCGAAACGACCCGTTTTTTGCGCTCGGAAAATGGAAAAGGATTTTCCGTGCGACAAAAAGGAAAACTTCCTCCTGCAACATTGTTCTCCATACCAATGTCCATATGCATGCATAATATGGGCACATCATCACAAACTATGCGGTGATTCAGCACATAACATCGGTCATTTGGACCGAAACCCATGAAACCTCGAACATGATAGGTCATTTTGTGAAGGTTGTTTCGAGACATGATCAATATACCAAGTCTGGTATTTTTCTTTCAACTATGTCACATAATATGACACAACGCGAAGGATTTTCATTGTTTGGATTTTGTTGAATTTATTATGCCCGTTTTCAATTTTTTGAATTTCTAACTATGGTCGAACCGGCGTGCATGAAGATAGGGGACGAGCATCGTTAGAACTTGCATTGGATCTCTAAATAAACCACATATTGCGAGTCTAAAAATGATTTTTTCAAAAAATCACGGGGGATAGATCATGTACCTGTAGTACAAACCGGACCCACTTCCTTCCGATTCGGCAGACAATTGTCCTTTTTACCCGGATGGACGAAAAGGTTTGAGATGTCCCGGTTGGGAGATAGTCCATGTAAGGTGGTCTAGTATTTTAGTAAAATGGGACGGTAGCATTCTGAAACAGCATTTTGGAGGTTACTTCACAAAACGACCCATTTTTTGCGCTCGGAAAATGGAAAAGGGATTTTCCGTGTGACAAAAAAGAAAACTTCCTCCTGCAACATTGTTCTCCATACCAATGTCCACTTGCATGCATAATATGGGAACAACATCACAAACTATGTCGTGATTCAGCACATAACATCGCTCATTTGGACCGAAAGCCATGAAACCTCGAACATGATAGGTCATTTTGTGAAGGTTTTTTCGAGACATGATCAATATACCAAGTCTGGTATTTTACCTTTCAACTATGTCACATAATATGACACCACGCGAAGGATTTTCATTATTCGGATTTTTTTGAATTTATTATGCCCGTTTTGAATTTTTTGAATTTCTAACTATGGTCGAACCGCCTGCATGAAGATAGGGGACGAGCATCGTTATAACTTGCATTGGATCTCTGAAGAAACCATATATTGCGAGTCTAAAAATGATTTTTTCAAAAAATCACGGGCGATAGATCATGTACCTGTAGTACAAACCAGACCCACTTCCTACCGATTCGGCAGACATTTGTCCTTTTTACCCGCGATGGACGAAAATGTTTGAGATGTCCCGGTTGGGAGATAGTCCATGTAAGGTGGTCTAGTATTTTAGGAAAATGGGACGGTAGCATTCTAAAACAGCATTTTGGTGGTTACTTCACAAAACGACCCGTTTTTTGCGCTCGGAAAATGGAAAAGGGATTTTCCGTGCGATAAAAAAGAAAACTTCCTCCTGCAACATTGTTCTCCATACCAATGTTCACATGCATACATAATATGGGAACAGCATCACAAAATATGTCGTGATTCAGCACATAACATCGGTCATTTGGACCGAAAGCCATGAAACCTCGAACATCATAGGTCATTTTGTGAAGGTTTTTTCGAGACATGATCAATATACCAAGTCTGGTATTTTTACTTTCAACTATGTCACATAATATGACACCACGTGAAGGATTTTCATTGTTTGGATTTTTTTGAATTTATTATGCCCGTTTTGAATTTCTAACTATGGTCGAACCGCGTGCATGAAGATAGGGGACGAGCATCGTTATAACTTGCATTGGATCTCTGAAGAAACCACATATTGCGAGTCTAAAAATAATTTTTTCAAAAAATCACGGGCGATAGATCATGTACCTGTAGTACAAACCGGACCCACTTCCTATCGATTCGACAGGCATTTGTCCTTTTTACCCGCGATGGACGAAAATGTTTGAGATATCTCGGTTGGGAGATAGTCCATGTAAGGTGGTCTAGTATTTTAGGAAAATGGGACGGTAGCATTCTGAAACAGCATTTTGGTGGTTACTTCACAAAACAACTCGTTTTTTGCGCTCGGAAAATGGAAAAGGGATTTTCCGTGCGACAAAAAAGAAAACTTCCTCCTGCAACATTGTTCTCCATACCAATGTCCACATGCATGCATAATATGGGCACAACATCACAAACTATGCCGTGATTCAGCACATAACATCGGTCATTTGGACCGAAAGCCATGAAACCTCGAACATGATAGGTCATTTTGTGAAGGTTTTTTCGAGACATGATTAATATACCAAGTCTGCTATTTTTCCTTTCAACTATGTCACATAATATGACACCACGCGAAGATTTTCATTATTCGGATTTTTTTTGAATTTATTATGCCCGTTTTGAATTTTTTGAATTTCTAACTATGGTCGTACCGCGTGCATGAAGATAGGGGACGAGCATCGTTATAACTTGCATTGGATCTCTCAAGAAACCACATATTGCGAGTCTAAAACTGATTTTTTCAAAAAATCACGGGCGATAGATCATGTACTTGTAGTACAAACCGGACCCACTTCCTACCGATTCGGCAGACATTTGTCCTTTTTACCCGGGATGGACGAAAAGGTTTGAGATGTCCCGGTTGGGAGATAGTCCATGTAAGGTGGTCTAGTATTTTATAAAAATGGGACGGTAGCATTCTGAAACAGCATTTTGGTGGTTACTTCACAAAACGACCCGTTTTTTGCGCTCGGAAAATGGAAAAGGGATTTTCCGTGCGACAAAAAGGAAAACTTCCTCCTGCAACATTGTTCTCCATACCAATGTCCACATGCATGCATAATATGGGCACATTATCACAAACTATGCGGTGATTCAGCACATAACATCGGTCATTTGGACCGAAAGCCATGAAACCTCGAACATGATAGGTCATTTTGTGAAGGTTTTTTCGAGACATGATCAATATACCAAGTCTGGTATTTCTCCTTTCAACTATGTCATATAATATGACACCACGCGAAGGATTTTCATTGTTTGGATTTTTTTTGAATTTATTATGCCTGTTTTGAATTTTTTGAATTTCTAACTATGGTCGAACCGGCGTCCATGAAGATAGGGGACGAGCATCGTTAGAACTTGCATTGGATCTCTGAATAAAACACATATTGCGAGTCTAAAAATGATTTTTTCAAAAAATCACGGGCGATAGATCATGTACTTTTAGTACAAACCGGACCCACTTCCTGCCGATTCGGCAAACATTTGTCCTTTTTACCCGCGATGGACGAAAACGTTTGAGATGTCCCGGTTGGGAGATAGTCCATGTAAGGTGGTCTAGTATTTTAGAAAAATGGGACGGTAGCATTCTGAAACGACATTTTGGTGGTTACTTGACGAAACGACCCGTTTTTTGCGCTCGGAAAATGGAAAAGGATTTTCCGTGCGACAAAAAGGAAAACTTCCTCCTTCAACATTGTTCTCCATACCAAAGTCCATATGCATGCATAATATGGGCACATCATCACAAACTATGCGGTGATTCAGCACATAACATCGTTCATTTGGACCGAAAGCCATGAAACCTCGAACATGATAGGTCATTTTGTGAAGGTTTTTCCGAGACAAGATCAATATACCAAGACTGGTATTTTTCCTTTCAACTATGTCACATAATATGACACCACGCGAAGAATTTTCATTGTTTGGATATTTTTTGAATTTATTATGCCCGTTTTGAATTTTTTGAATTTCTAACTATGGTCGAACCGGCGTGCATGAAGATAGGTGACGAGCATCGTTTGAACTTGCATTGGATCTCTGAATAACCACATATTGCGAGTCTAAAAATGATTTTCTCAAAAAATCACGGGCGATTGATCATGTACCTGTAGTACAAACCGGACCCACCTCCAACCGATTCGGCAGACAATTGTCCTTTTTACCCGGGATGGACGAAAAGGTTTGAGATGTCCCATTTGGGATATAGTCCATGTAAGGTGGTCTAGTATTTTAGTAAAATGGGACAGTAGCATTCTGAAACTGCATTTTGGTGGTTACTTCACAAAACGACCCGTTTTTTGCGCTCGGAAAATGGAAAAGGGATTTTCCGTGCGACAAAAAAGAAAACTTCCTCCTGCAACATTGTTCTCCATACCAATGTCCACTTGCATGCATAATATGGGCACAGCATCGCAAACTATGCCGTGATTCAGCACATAACATCGGTCATTTGGACCGAAAGCCATGAAACCTCGAACATGATAGGTCATTTTGTGAAGGTTTTTTCGAGACATGATCAATATACCAAGTCTGGTATTTTTCCTTTCAACTATGTCACATAATATGACACCACGCGAAGGATTTTCAGTATTCGGATTTTTTCTGAATTTATTATGCCCGTTTTGAATTTTTTGAATTTCTAACTATGGTCGAACCGGCGTGCATGAAGATAGGGGACGAGCATCGTTATAAATTGCATTGGATCTCTGAAGAAACCACATATTGCGAGTCTAAAAATGATTTTTTCTAAAAATCACGGGCGATAGATCATGTACCTGTAGTACAAACCAGACCCACCTCCTACCGATTCGGCAGACATTTGTCCTTTTTACCCGCGATGGACGAAAATGTTTGAGATGTCCCGGTTGGGAGATAGTCCATGTAAGGTGGTCTAGTATTTTTGAAAAATGGGACGGTAGCATTCTGAAACAACATTTTGGTGGTTACTTCCCAAAACGACCCGTTTTTTGCGCTCGGAAAATGGAAAAGGATTTTCCGTGCGACAAAAAGGAAAACTTCCTTCTGCAACTTTGTTCTCCATACCAATGTCCATATGCATGCATAATATGGGCACATCATCACAAACTATGCGGTGATTCAGCACATAACATCGGTCATTTGGACCGAAACCCATGAAACCTCGAACATGATAGGTCATTTTGTGAAGGTTTTTTCGAGACATGATCAATATACCAAGTCTGGTATTTCTTCTTTCAACTATGTCACATAATATGACACCACGCGAAGGATTTTCATTGTTTGGATTTTGTTGAATTTATTATGCCCGTTTTGAATTTTTTGAATTTCTAACTATGGTCGAACCAGCGTGCATGAAGATAGGGGACGAGCATCGTTAGAACTTGCATTGGATCTCTAAATAAACCACATATTGCGAGTCTAAAAATTATTTTTTCAAAAAATCACGGGGGATAGATCATGTACCTGTAGTACAAACCGGACCCACTTCCTTCCGATTCGGTAGACAATTGTCCTTTTTACCCTGGATGAACGAAAAGGTTTGAGATGTCCCGGTTGGTAGATAGTCCATGTAAGGTGGTCTAGTATTTTAGTAAAATGGGACAGTAGCATTCTGAAATAGCATTTTGGTGGTTACTTCACAAAACGACCCATTTTTTGCGCTCGGAAAATGGAAAAGGGATTTTCTCCATACCAAAGTCCATATGCATGCATAATATGGCCACATCATCACAAACTATGCGGTGATTCAGCACATAACATCGCTCATTTGGACCGAAACCCATGAAACCTCGAACATGATATGTCATTTTGTGAAGGTTTTTTCGAGACATGATCAATATACCAAGTCTGGTATTTTACCTTTCAACTATGTCACATAATATGACACCACGCGAAGGATTTTCATTATTCGGATTTTTTTTGAATTTATTATGCCCGTTTTGAATTTTTTGAATTTCTAACTATGGTCGAACCGCCTGCATGAAGATAGGGGACGAGCATCGTTATAATTTGCATTGGATCTCTGAAGAAACCATATATTGCGAGTCTAAAAATGATTTTTACAAAAAATCACGGGCGATAGATCATGTACCTGTAGTACAACCCAGACCCACTTCCTACCGATTCGGCAGACATTTGTCCTTTTTACCCGCGATGGAAAAAAATGTTTGAGATGTCCCGGTTGGGAGATAGTCCATGTAAGGTGGTCTAGTATTTTAGGAAAATGGGACGGTAGCATTCTAAAACAGCATTTTGGTGGTTACTTCACAAAACGACCCGTTTTTTGCGCTCGGAAAATGGAAAAGGGATTTTCCGTGCGACAAAAAAGAAAACTTCCTCCTGCAACATTGTTCTCCATACCAATGTTCACATGCATACATAATATGGGAACAGCATCACAAACTATGTCGTGATTCAGCACATAACATCGGTCATTTGGACCGAAAGCCATGAAACCTCGAACATCATAGGTCATTTTGTGAAGGTTTTTTCGAGACATGATCAATATACCAAGTCTGGTATTTTACCTTTCAACTATGTCACATAATATGACACCACGCGAAGGATTTCCATTATTCGGATTTTTTTGAATTTATTATGCCCGTTTTGAATTTTTTGAATTTCTAACTATGGTCGAACCGCGTGCATGAAGATAGGGGACGAGCATCGTTATAACTTGCATTGGATCTCTGAAGAAACCACATATTTCGAGTCTAAAAATGATTTTTTCAAAAAATCACGGGCGATAGATTATGTACCTGTAGTACAAACCAGACCCACTTCCTACCGATTCGGCAGACATTTGTCCTTTTTACCCGCGATAGACGAAAATGTTTGAGATGTCCCGGTTGGGAGATAGTCCATGTAAGGTGTTCTAGTATTTTAGGAAAATGGGACGTTAGCATTCTAAAACAGCATTTTGGTGGTTACTTCACAAAATGACCCGTTTTTTGCGCTCGGAAAATGGAAAAGGGATTTTCCGAGCGACAAAAAAGAAAACATCCTCCTGCAGCATTGTTCTCCATACCAATTGACATGGCTATACCCTACGGGTACATGACGTCAGCATACCCGGTCCGTCCCAAGGAAGGCCCACAGCAGACATACGCTGGCCCATGAAGATTTTCGGGTGACCAAGGCCCATGACGTCTTCGGATCCTTGGAGAACAAGACTAGTATAGATAGGAAACTCAAAAGGGTAACGCCCTAGGACTTGTAACCGACTAGGGCTATGCCCGAGACCTGCCTAAGTCTATATAAAGGCCAGGAGGGTACGTCCTAGAAAAACTCACCTCATACTTTCGCACACGCATCCACGCCAGATCGAATCTGCGCACCCTATAACCTTCGGTTCCGCCGTAATCAAAGAGCAGACAAGCAGGAGTAGGGTTTTCCCTCCGGGGGCCTGAACCTGGGTAAATCTCGTGTCCCCTGGTTGCTTGTCTGTTAACCGTGCCACGATCTCCAGCATCCCCATCTTCTCCAAAACCCAAGTCCATAACAATGGGCATTGACGAGATAAAACCTCGTCACCAATGTTCACATGCATACATAATATCGGCATAGCATCACAAACTATGTCGTGATTCAGCACATAACATCGGTCATTTGGACCGAAAGCCATGAAACCTCGAACATCATAGGTCATTTTGTGAAGGTTTTTTCGAGACATGATCAATATACCAAGTCTGGTATTTTTACTTTCAACTATGTCACATAATATGACACCACGTGAAGGATTTTCATTGTTCGGATTTTTTTGAATTTATTATGCTCGTTTTGAATTTATAACTATGGTCGAACCGCCTGCATGAAGATAGGGGACGAGCATCGTTATAATTTGCATTGGATCTCTGAAGAAACCATATATTGCGAGTCTAAAAATGATTTTTACAAAAAATCACGGGCGATAGATCATGTACCTGTAGTACAACCCAGACCCACTTCCTACCGATTCGGCAGACATTTGTCCTTTTTACCCGCGATGGACGAAAATGTTTGAGATGTCCCGGTTGGGAGATAGTCCATGTAAGGTGGTCTAGTATTTTAGGAAAATGGGACGGTAGCATTCTAAAACAGCATTTTGGTGGTTACTTCACAAAACGACCCGTTTTTTTGCGCTCGGAAAATGGAAAAGGGATTTTCCGTGCGACAAAAAGAAAACTTCCTCCTGCAACATTGTTCTCCATACCAATGTTCACATGCATACATAATATGGGAACAGCATCACAAACTATGTCGTGATTCAGCACATAACATTGGTCATTTGGACCGAAAGCCATGAAACCTCGAACATCATAGGTCATTTTGTGAAGGTTTTTTCGAGACATGATCAATATACCAAGTCTGGTATTTTACCTTTCAACTATGTCACATAATATGACACCACGCGAAGGATTTCCATTATTCGGATTTTTTTTGAATTTATTATGCCCGTTTTGAATTTTTTGAATTTCTAACTATGGTCGAACCGCGTGCATGAAGATAGGGGACGAGCATCGTTATAACTTGCATTGGATCTCTGAAGAAACCACATATTTCGAGTCTAAAAATGATTTTTTCAAAAAATCACGGGCGATAGATTATGTACCTGTAGTACAAACCAGACCCACTTCCTACCGATTCGGCAGACATTTGTCCTTTTTACCCGCGATGGACGAAAATGTTTGAGATGTCCCGGTTGGGAGATAGTCCATGTAAGGTGGTCTAGTATTTTAGGAAAATGGGACGTTAGCATTCTAAAACAGCATTTTGGTGGTTACTTCACAAAATGACCCGTTTTTTGCGCTCGGAAAATGGAAAAGGGATTTTCCGAGCGACAAAAAAGAAAACATCCTCCTGCAACATTGTTCTCCATACCAATTGACATGGCTATACCCTACGGGTACATGACGTTAGCATACCTGGTCCGTCCCAAGGAAGGCCCACAGCAGACATACGCTGGCCCATGAAGATTTTCGGGTGACCAAGGCCCATGACGTCTTCGGATCCTTGGAGAACAAGACTAGTATAGATAGGAAACTCAAAAGGGTAACGCCCTAGGACTTGTAACCGACTAGGGCTATGCCCGAGACCTGCCTAAGTCTATATAAAGGCCAGGAGGGTACGTCCTAGAAAAACTCACCTCATACTTTCGCACACGCATCCACGCCAGATCGAATCTGCGCACCCTATAACCTTCGGTTCCGCCGTAATCAAAGAGCAGACAAGCAGGAGTAGGGTTTTCCCTCCGGGGGCCTGAACCTGGGTAAATCTCGTGTCCCCTGGTTGCTTGTCTGTTAACCGTGCCACGATCTCCAGCATCCCCATCTTCTCCAAAACCCAAGTCCATAACAATGGGCATTGACGAGATAAAACCTCGTCACCAATGTTCACATGCATACATAATATCGGCATAGCATCACAAACTATGTCGTGATTCAGCACATAACATCGGTCATTTGGACCGAAAGCCATGAAACCTCGAACATCATAGGTCATTTTGTGAAGGTTTTTTCGAGACATGATCAATATACCAAGTCTGGTATTTTTACTTTCAACTATGTCACATAATATGACACCACGTGAAGGATTTTCATTGTTCGGATTTTTTTGAATTTATTATGCTCGTTTTGAATTTATAACTATGGTCGAACCGCATGCATGAAGATAGGGGATGAGCATCATTATAACTTGTATTGGATCTCTGAAGAAACCACATATTGCGAGTCTAAAAATAATTTTTTCAAAAAATCACGGGCGATAAATCATGTACCTGTAGTACAAACCGGACCCACTTCCTACCGATTCGACAGACATTTGTCCTTTTTACCCGCGATGGACGAAAATGTTTGAGATGTCTCGGTTGGGAGATAGTCCATGTAAGGTGGTCTAGTATTTTAGGAAAATGGGACGGTAGCATTCTGAAACAACATTTTGGTGGTTACTTCACAAAACAACTTGTTTTTTGCGCTCGGAAAATGGAAAAGGGATTTTCCGTGTGACAAAAAAGAAAACTTCCTCCTGCAACATTGTTCTCCATACCAATGTCCACATGCATGCATAATATGGGCACAACATCACAAACTATGCCGTGATTCAGCAGATAACATCGGTCATTTAGACCGAAAGCCGTGAAACCTCGAACATGATAGGTCATTTTGTGAAGGTTTTTTCGAGACATGATTAATATACCAAGTCTGCTATTTTTCCTTTCAACCATGTCATATAATATGTCACCACGCGAAAGATTTTCATTGTTCGGATTTTTTTGAATTTATTATGCCCGTTTTGAATTTTTTGAATTTCTAACTATGGTCGTACCGCGTGCATGAAGATAGGGGACGAGTATCGTTATAACTTGCATTGGATCTCTCAAGAAACCACATATTGCGAGTCTAAAAATGATTTTTTCAAAAAATCACGGGCGATAGATCATGTACTTGTAGTACAAACCAGACCCACTTCCTACCGATTCGGCAGACATTTGTCCTTTTTACCCGGGATAGACGAAAAGGTTTGAGATGTCCCGGTTCGGAGATAGTCCATATAAGGTGGTCTAGTATTTTATAAAAATGGGACGGTAGCATTCTGAAACAGCATTTTGGTGGTTACTTCATAAAACGATCCGTTTTATGCGCTCGGAAAATGGAAAAGGATTTTCCGTGCGACAAAAAGGAAAACTTCCTCCTGCAACATTGTTCTCCATACCAATGTCTACATGGATGCATAATATGGGCACATCATCACAAACTATGTGGTGATTCAGCACATAACATCGGTTATTTGGACCGAAAGCCATGAAACCTCGAACATGATAGGTCATTTTGTGAAGGTTTTTTCGAGACATGATCAATATACCAAGTCTGGTATTTCTCCTTTCAACTATGTCACATAATATGACACCACGCGGAGGATTTTCATTGTTTGGATATTTTTTGAATTTATTATGCCCGTTTTGACTTTTTTGAATTTTTTGAATTTCTAACTATGGTCGAACCGCGTGCATGAAGATAGGGGACGAGCATCGTTATAACTTGCATTGGATCTCTGAAGAAACCACATATTTCGAGTCTAAAAATGATTTTTTCAAAAAATCACGGGCGATAAATTATGTACCTGTAGTACAAACCAGACCCACTTCCTACCGATTCGGCAGACATTTGTCCTTTTTACCCGCGATGGACGAAAATGTTTGAGATGTCCCGGTTGGGAGATAGTCCATGTAAGGTGTTCTAGTATTTTAGGAAAATGGGACGTTAGCATTCTAAAACAGCATTTTGGTGGTTACTTCACAAAATGACGCGTTTTTTGCGCTCGGAAAATGGAAAAGGGATTTTCCGAGCGACAAAAAAGAAAACATCCTCCTGCAGCATTGTTCTCCATACCAATTGACATGGCTATACCCTACGGGTACATGACGTCAGCATACCTGGTCCGTCCCAAGGAAGGCCCACAGCAGACATACGCTGGCCCATGAAGATTTTTGGGTGACCAAGGCCCATGACGTCTTCGGATCCTTGGAGAACAAGACTAGTATAGATAGGAAACTCAAAAGGGTAACGCCCTAGGACTTGTAACTGACTAGGGCTATGCCCGAGACCTGCCTAAGTCTATATAAAGGCCAGGAGGGTACGTCCTAGAAAAACTCACCTCATACTTTCGCACACGCATCCACGCCAGATCGAATCTGCGCACCCTATAACCTTCGGTTCCGCCGTAATCAAAGAGCAGACAAGCAGGAGTAGGGTTTTCCCTCCGGGGGCCTGAACCTGGGTAAATCTCGTGTCCCCTGGTTGCTTGTCTGTTAACCGTGCCACGATCTCCAGCATCCCCATCTTCTCCAAAACCCAAGTCCATAACAATGGGCATTGACGAGATAAAACCTCGTCACCAATGTTCACATGCATACATAATATCGGCATAGCATCACAAACTATGTCGTGATTCAGCACATAACATCGGTCATTTGGACCGAAAGCCATGAAACCTCGAACATCATAGGTCATTTTGTGAAGGTTTTTTTGAGACATGATCAATATACCAAGTCTGGTATTTTTACTTTCAACTATGTCACATAATATGACACCACGTGAAGGATTTTCATTGTTCGGATTTTTTTGAATTTATTATGCTCGTTTTGAATTTATAACTATGGTCGAACCGCCTGCATGAAGATAGGGGACGAGCATCGTTATAATTTGCATTGGATCTCTGAAGAAACCATATATTGCGAGTCTAAAAATGATTTTTACAAAAAATCACGGGCGATAGATCATGTACCTGTAGTACAACCCAGACCCACTTCCTACCGATTCGGCAGACATTTGTCCTTTTTACCCGCGATGGACGAAAATGTTTGAGATGTCCCGGTTGGGAGATAGTCCATGTAAGGTGGTCTAGTATTTTAGGATAATGGGACGGTAGCATTCTAAAACAGCATTTTGGTGGTTACTTCACAAAACGACCCGTTTTTTGCGCTCGGAAAATGGAAAAGGGATTTTCCGTGCGACAAAAAAGAAAACTTCCTCCTGCAACATTGTTCTCCATACCAATGTTCACATGCATACATAATATGGGAACAGCATCACAAACTATGTCGTGATTCAGCACATAACATCGGTCATTTGGACCGAAAGCCATGAAACCTCGAACATCATAGGTCATTTTGTGAAGGTTTTTTCGAGACATGATCAATATACCAAGTCTGGTATTTTACCTTTCAACTATGTCACATAATATGACACCACGCGAAGGATTTCCATTATTCGGATTTTTTTTGAATTTATTATGCCCGTTTTGAATTTTTTGAATTTCTAACTATGGTCGAACCGCGTGCATGAAGATAGGGGACGAGCATCGTTATAACTTGCATTGGATCTCTGAAGAAACCACATATTTCGAGTCTAAAAATAATTTTTTCAAAAAATCACGGGCGATAGATTATGTACCTGTAGTACAAACCAGACCCACTTCCTACCGATTCGGCAGACATTTGTCCTTTTTACCCGCGATGGACGAAAATGTTTGAGATGTCCCGGTTGGGAGATAGTCCATGTAAGGTGGTCTATTATTTTAGGAAAATGGGACGTTAGCATTCTAAAACAGCATTTTGGTGGTTACTTCACAAAATGACCCATTTTTTGCGCTCGGAAAATGGAAAAGGGATTTTCCGAGCGACAAAAAAGAAAACATCCTCCTGCAACATTGTTCTCCATACCAATTGACATGGCTATACCCTACGGGTACATGACGTCAGCATACCTGGTCCGTCTCAAGGAAGGCCCACAGCAGACATACGCTGGCCCATGAAGATTTTCGGGTGACCAAGGCCCATGACGTCTTCGGATCCTTGGAGAACAAGACTAGTATAGATAGGAAACTCAAAAGGGTAACGCCCTAGGACTTGTAACCGACTAGGGCTATGCCCGAGACCTGCCTAAGTCTATATAAAGGCCAGGAGGGTACGTCCTAGAAAAACTCACCTCATACTTTCGCACACGCATCCACGCCAGATCGAATCTGCGCACCCTATAACCTTCGGTTCCGCCGTAATCAAAGAGCAGACAAGCAGGAGTAGGGTTTTCCCTCCGGGGGCCTGAACCTGGGTAAATCTCGTGTCCCCTGGTTGCTTGTCTGTTAACCGTGCCACGATCTCCAGCATCCCCATCTTCTCCAAAACCCAAGTCCATAACAATGGGCATTGACGAGATAAAACCTCGTCACCAATGTTCACATGCATACATAATATCGGCATAGCATCACAAACTATGTCGTGATTCAGCACATAACATCGGTCATTTGGACCGAAAGCCATGAAACCTCGAACATCATAGGTCATTTTGTGAAGGTTTTTCGAGACATGATCAATATACCAAGTCTGGTATTTTTACTTTCAACTATGTCACATAATATGACACCACGTGAAGGATTTTCATTGTTCGGATTTTTTTGAATTTATTATGCTCGTTTTGAATTTATAACTATGGTCGAACCGCATGCATGAAGATAGGGGATGAGAATCATTATAACTTGTATTGGATCTCTGAAGAAACCACATATTGCGAGTCTAAAAATAATTTTTTCAAAAAATCACGGGCGATAAATCATGTACCTGTAGTACAAACCGGACCCACTTCCTACCGATTCGACAGACATTTGTCCTTTTTACCCGCGATGGACGAAAATGTTTGAGATGTCTCGGTTGGGAGATAGTCCATGTAAGGTGGTCTAGTATTTTAGGAAAATGGGACGGTAGCATTCTGAAACAATATTTTGGTGGTTACTTCACAAAACAACTTGTTTTTTGCGCTCGGAAAATGGAAAAGGGATTTTCCGTGTGACAAAAAAGAAAACTTCCTCCTGCAACATTGTTCTCCATACCAATGTCCACATGCATGCATAATATGGGCACAACATCACAAACTATGCCGTGATTCAGCAGATAACATCGGTCATTTAGACCGAAAGCCGTGAAACCTCGAACATGATAGGTCATTTTGTGAAGGTTTTTTCGAGACATGATTAATATACCAAGTCTGCTATTTTTCCTTTCAACCATGTCATATAATATGTCACCACGCGAAAGATTTTCATTGTTCGGATTTTTTTGAATTTATTATGCCCGTTTTGAATTTTTTGAATTTCTAACTATGGTCGTACCGCGTGCATGAAGATAGGGGACGAGTATCGTTATAACTTGCATTGGATCTCTCAAGAAACCACATATTGCGAGTCTAAAAATGATTTTTTCAAAAAATCACGGGCGATAGATCATGTACTTGTAGTACAAACCGGACCCACTTCCTACCGATTCGGCAGACATTTGTCCTTTTTACCCGGGATAGACGAAAAGGTTTGAGATGTCCCGGTTGGGAGATAGTCCATGTAAGGTGGTCTAGTATTTTAGGAAAATGGGACGTTAGCATTCTAAAACAACATTTTGGTGGTTACTTCACAAAATGACCCGTTTTTTGCGCTCGGAAAATGGAAAAGGGATTTTCCGAGCGACAAAAAAGAAAACATCCTCCTGCAACATTGTTCTCCATACCAATTGACATGGCTATACCCTACGGGTACATGACGTCAGCATACCTGGTCCGTCCCAAGGAAGGCCCACAGCAGACATACGCTGGCCCATGAAGATTTTCGGGTGACCAAGGCCCATGACGTCTTCGGATCCTTGGAGAACAAGACTAGTATAGATAGGAAACTCAAAAGGGTAACGCCCTAGGACTTGTAACCGACTAGGGCTATGCCCGAGACCTGCCTAAGTCTATATAAAGGCCAGGAGGGTACGTCCTAGAAAAACTCACCTCATACTTTCGCACACGCATCCACGCCAGATCGAATCTGCGCACCCTATAACCTTCGGTTCCGCCGTAATCAAAGAGCAGACAAGCAGGAGTAGGGTTTTCCCTCCGGGGGCCTGAACCTGGGTAAATCTCGTGTCCCCTGGTTGCTTGTCTGTTAACCGTGCCACGATCTCCAGCATCCCCATCTTCTCCAAAACCCAAGTCCATAACAATGGGCATTGACGAGATAAAACCTCGTCACCAATGTTCACATGCATACATAATATCGGCATAGCATCACAAACTATGTCGTGATTCAGCACATAACATCGGTCATTTGGACCGAAAGCCATGAAACCTCGAACATCATAGGTCATTTTGTGAAGGGTTTTTCGAGACATGATCAATATACCAAGTCTGGTATTTTTACTTTCAACTATGTCACATAATATGACACCACGTGAAGGATTTTCATTGTTCGGATTTTTTTGAATTTATTATGCTCGTTTTGAATTTATAACTATGGTCGAACCGCATGCATGAAGATAGGGGATGAGCATCATTATAACTTGTATTGGATCTCTGAAGAAACCACATATTGCGAGTCTAAAAATAATTTTTTCAAAAAATCACGGGCGATAAATCATGTACCTGTAGTACAAACCGGACCCACTTCCTACCGATTCGACAGACATTTGTCCTTTTTACCCGCGATGGACGAAAATGTTTGAGATGTCTCGGTTGGGAGATAGTCCATGTAAGGTGGTCTAGTATTTTAGGAAAATGGGACGGTAGCATTCTGAAACAACATTTTGGTGGTTACTTCACAAAACAACTTGTTTTTTGCTCTCGGAAAATGGAAAAGGGATTTTCCGTGTGACAAAAAAGAAAACTTCCTCCTGCAACATTGTTCTCCATACCAATGTCCACATGCATGCATAATATGGGCACAACATCACAAACTATGCCGTGATTCAGCAGATAACATCGGTCATTTAGACCGAAAGCCGTGAAACCTCGAACATGATAGGTCATTTTGTGAAGGTTTTTTCGAGACATGATTAATATACCAAGTCTGCTATTTTTCCTTTCAACCATGTCATATAATATGTCACCACGTGAAAGATTTTCATTGTTCGGATTTTTTTGAATTTATTATGCCCGTTTTGAATTTTTTGAATTTCTAACTATGGTCGTACCGCGTGCATGAAGATAGGGGACGAGTATCGTTATAACTTGCATTGGATCTCTCAAGAAACCACATATTGCGAGTCTAAAGATGATTTTTTCAAAAAATCACGGGCGATAGATCATGTACTTGTAGTACAAACCGGACCCACTTCCTACCGATTCGGCAGACATTTGTCCTTTTTACCCGGGATAGACGAAAAGGTTTGAGATGTCCCGGTTGGGAGATAGTCCATATAAGGTGGTCTAGTATTTTATAAAAATGGGATGGTAGCATTCTGAAACAGCATTTTGGTGGTTACTTCATAAAACGATCCGTTTTTTGCGCTCGGAAAATGGAAAAGGATTTTCCGTGCGACAAAAAGGAAAACTTCCTCCTGCAACATTGTTCTCCATACCAATATCCACATGGATGCATAATATGGGCACATCATCACAAACTATGTGGTGATTCAGCACATAACATCGGTCATTTGGACCGAAAGCCATGAAACCTCGAACATGATAGGTCATTTTGTGAAGGTTTTTTCGAGACATGATCAATATACCAAGTCTGGTATTTCTCCTTTCAACTATGTCACATAATATGACACCACGCGGAGGATTTTCATTGTTTGGATATTTTTTGAATTTATTATGCCCGTTTTGACTTTTTTGAATTTTTTGAATTTCTAACTATCGTCGTACCGCGTGCATGAAGATAGGGACGAGCATCGTTATAACTTGCATTAGATATCTCAAGAAACCACATATTGCGAGTCTAAAAATGATTTTTTCAAAAAATCACGGGCGATAGATCATGTACTTGTAGTACAAACCGTACCCACTTCCTACCGATTCGGCAGACATTTGTCCTTTTTATCCGGGATGTACGAAAAGGTTTGAGATGTCCCGGTTGGGAGATAGTCCTTGAAAGGTGGTCTAGTATTTTAGAAAAATAGGACGGTAGCATTCTGAAATAGCATTTTGGTGGTTACTTCATAAAACGACCCGTTTTTTGCGCTCGGAAAATGGAAAAGGATTTTCCGTGCGACAAAAAGGAAAACTTCCTCCTGCAACATTGTTCTCCATACCAATGTCCACATGCATGCATAATATGGGCATATCATCACAAACTATGCGGTGTTTTAGCACATAACATCGGTCATTTGGACTGAAAGCCATGAAACCTCAAACATGATAGGTCATTTTGTGAAGGTTTTTTCGAGACATGATCAATATACCAAGTCTGGTATTTATCCTTTCAACTATGTCACATAATATGACACCACGGGAAGTATTTTCATTGTTTGGATTTTTTTGAATTTATTATGCCCGTTTTGCATTTTTTGAATTTCTAACTATGGTCGAACCGGCGTGCATGAAGATAGGGGACGAGCATCGTTAGAACTTGCATTGGATCTCTGAATAAACCACATATTGCGAGTCTAAAAATGATTTTTTAAAAAAATCACGGGCGATAGATCATGTACCTGTAATACAAACCGGACCCACTTCCTACCGATTCGGCAGACAATTGTCCTTTTTACCCGGGATGGACGAAAAGGTTTGAGTTGTCCCGGGTTGGGAGATAGACCATGTAAGGTGGTCTAGTATATTAGGAAAATAGGACGGTAGCATTCTGAAACAGCATTTTGGTGGTTACTTCAAAAAACGACCCATTTTTTGCTCTCGGAAAATGGAAAAGGGATTTTCCGTGCGACAAAAAAGAAAACTACCTCCTACAACATTGTTCTCCATACCAATGTCCACATGCATGCATAATATGGGCACAGCATCACAAACTATGCCGTGATTCAGCACATAACATCGGTCATCTGGACCGAAAGCCATGAAACCTCGAACATGATAGGTCATTTTGTGAAGGTTTTTTCGATACATGATCAATATACCAAGTCTGGTATTTTACCTTTCAACTATGTCACATAATATGACACCACGCGAAGGATTTCCATTATTCGGATTTTTTTTGAATTTATTATGCCCGTTTTGAATTTTTTGAATTTCTAACTATGGTCGAACCGCGTGCATGAAGATAGGGGACGAGCATCGTTATAACTTGCATTGGATCTCTGAAGAAACCACATATTGCGTGTCTAAAAATGATTTTTTCAAAAAATCACGGGCGATAGATCATGTACCTGTAGTACAAACCAGACCCACTTCCTACCGATTCGGCAGACACTTGTCCTTTTTACCCGCGATGGACGAAAAGGTTTGAGATGTCCCGGTTGGGAGATAGTCCATGTAAGGTGGTCTAGTATTTTTGGAAAATGGGACGGTAGCATTCTGAAACAGCATTTTGGTGGTTACTTCACAAAACGACCCGTTTTTTGCGCTCGGAAAATGGAAAAGGGCTTTTCCGTGCGACAAAAAGGAAAACTTCCTCCTGCAACATTGTTCTCCATACCAATGTCCACATGCATGCATAATATGGGCACAACATCACAAACTATGCCGTGATTCAGCACATAACATCGGTCATTTGGACCGAAAGCCATGAAACCTCGAACATGATAGGTCATTTTGTGAAGGTTTTTTCGAGACATGATAAATATACCAATTCTGGTATTTTTTCTTTCAACTATGTCACATAATATGACACCACGCGAAGGATTTTCATTGTTCGGATTTTTTTGAATTTATTATGCCCGTTTTGAATTTTTTGAATTTCTAACTATGGTCGAACCGCGTGCATGAAGATAGGGGACGAGCATCGTTAGAACTTGCATTGGATCTCTGAAGAAGCCACATATTGCGAGTCTAATATAAATTATTTTTTTCAAAAAATCATGGGCGATAGATCATGTACCTGTAGTACAAACCAGACCCACTTTCTACCGATTCGGCAGGCATTTGTCCTTTTTACCCGCGATGGACGAAAATGTTTGAGATGTCCCGGTTGGGAGATAGTCCATGTAAGGTGGTCTAGTATTTTTGGAAAATGGGATGGTAGCATTCTGAAACAGCATTTTGGTGGTTACTTCATAAAACGACCCGTTTTTTGCGCTCGGAAAATGGAAAAGGGCTTTTCCGAGCGACAAAAAGGAAAACTTCCTCCTGCAACATTGTTCTCCATACCAATGTCCACATGCATGCATAATATAGGCACAACATCACAAACTATGCCGTGATTCAGCACATAACTGGTCATAGAGGCACTCCCTAATATGTGACCGCGCGTATTTGGAGATCAGATCTTATTGGTAAGTACGAATCGTGACAACTTCTTCATAGTCCCGGTCCGGCCACAAAACGGGACTAACACTCAAGACATTTATTAATATTAAAAACCGAGACTACAAAACCAAGACTGAAGGCCCCCCTATATATAGTCCCGGTCAAACCACAAACCGCGAAAGATGTCCTTCGGTCAAGCCACAAACCGCGAAAGACATGAACTAGAGTTACATAACATGAGCATGAACTTCTTGGCATATGTCCTTCCTTATGATCGCTTCATACGTAACCATGGAGCATCTTCTTTACTTAACGGAATGCTTGGGTCAATTTTCACTGTGAAGGGCGGAATTTCATAAAACTTATTATAATATTATGACATGTCTGTCTTGTCCTTGATTTCCACGATGTTTCTTTTTCCTGAAAGAACTATGTGACGCTCTGGCTCATCATATGATGTATTCATTTGCATATTTTTTCTTTTTTTCCGGTCTGGAAGGCATGTCCTTCTCATAGAAAACCTGAGACACATCATTGGCTAGGACGAATGGTTCATCTCTATAACCAAGATTGTTGAGATCCACTGTTGTCATTCCGTACAACTGGTCTATCTTTACCCCTTCCCCATTTAGGTTGACCCATTTGAAGTGAAACAAAGGGACCTTCAAAGAGACTCCATAGTCTAGTTCCCATATCTCCTCTATGTAACCATAGTATGTGTCCTTTTGTTCATTCTCGTCTATTGCATCAAAGCGGACACCACTATTTTGGTGCTCTTTTTATCTTGGGCGATCGTGTAGAATGTATTCCCATTTATTTTGTACCCTTGGAAATTCAATACAGTAGAAGATGGTGACGCGGCCAACAAGTATAGCTGATCTCCAACAGTGGTGTCATTCAAGAGATGTGTCCGCATCCAACCACCGAAAGACTTCATGTGTTCATCTGTAATCCATGATTCAGGCTTCCCCGGGTTTTTGGAGCGTACAATATTCTTGTGTTCCTCGATATACGGAGCTGCCAAGGTGGAATTATGTAGAACTGTGTAGTGTGCTTTAGTGAAAGTATCCCCGTCCCTACATATCATTGCTTTCTTTTCCAGCGTGCCTTTTCCACTTAGTCTTCCCTCATGTCGCGAGTCAGAAACACCAATCGGCTTAAGGTCAGGAATAAAGTCAACATAAAACTCAATGACCTCCTCTGTTCCATATCCCTTGGAGATGCTTCCTTCTGGTCTAGCACGGTTATGAACATATTTCTTTAAGACTCCCATGAACCTCTCAAAGGGGAACATATTGTGCAGAAATACCGGACCGAGAATGGAAATCTCTTCCACTAGGTGAACCAGGAGATGCGTCATAATATTGAAGAAGGATGGTGGGAACACCAACTCAAAACTAACAAGACATTGTACCACATTCTTCTGTAACCTTGGCAGAATATCTAGATTGATGACCTTCTGAGATATTGCATTGAGGAATGCACACAGCTTCACAATGGGTACTCGAACATTTTCCACTAGAAGCCCCCTCAATGCAATCGGAAGCAACTGCGTCATGATCACGTGACAGTCATGAGACTTCAGGTTTTGGAACTTTTTCTCTGCCATATTTATTATCCCCTTTATATTAGATGAGAAGCCAGACGGCACATTGATACTGTAAAGGACTTCAAAAAAGATTTCCTTCTCTGCTTTGGTAAGAGCATAGCTCGCATGACTTAAGTGACGCCCTTTATCCGTCTTTTTCTGTGTATGCATGTTCTTTGGGTCTTTCATAATTTGTTGGTCCTCTCGTGCTTCTGGTGTATCTTTTGTCTTGCCATACACGCCTAGGAATCCTAGCAGGTTCACGCAAAGATTCTTCGTCACGTGCATCACGTCGATTGAAGAGCGGACATGTAGGACTTTCCAATATGGCAACTCCCAAAATATAGATTTCTTCTTCCACATGGGTGCGTGTCCTGTAGCGATGTCGTTCGGAACTGATTGACCGCCGGGACCCTATCCAAAGATTACTTCTGTGTCCTTGACCATACCAAATACATCATCACCAGCAGGGAGTTCAGGCTTCTTCCGGTGATCTATCTCACCTTTGAAATGCTTGCCTTTCTTTCTTACGGGATGATTGGTCGGAAGAAATCGTCGATTCGCCAGGTACACAACCTTCTTGCATTTATGCAAATATGTACATTCAGTCTTATCTAAACAGTGTGTGCATTCCTTATATCCCTTGTTTGTCTGTCCTGAAAGGTTACTAAGAGCAGGCCAATTATTGATGGTTACGAATATCAACCCTCGTAGATCAAATGGCTGCTGTTTGTTCTCATCCCACGCACGTACACTTGGTTTTCCCCACAACTGTAAGAGTTCTTCAACTAATGGCCTAAGGTACACATCAATGTCGTTGCCCGGTTGCTTCGGGCCTTGGATGAACAATGGCATCATAATGAACTTACGCTTCATGCATAACCAAGGAGGCAGGTTGTAGATACATAGAGTCACGGGCCAGGTGCTGTGACTGCAGCTCTTCTCTCCAAAAGGATTCATGCCATCCGTACTTAGACCAAACCATAAGTTCCTTGCGTCACCTGCAAAGTGGGAAGTCTCTCTCGACTTTTCTCCATTGTGACCCATCAGCAGGGTGTCTCAACTTCCCGTCTTTCTTACGGTCTTCTTTGTGCCATCGCAACAACCTGGCATGCTCTTTGTTTCTGAACATGCGTTTCAACCTTGGTATTATAGGATCATACCACATAACCTTAGCAGGAAACCTCTTTCGGAGGGGCTCTCCCTCAACATCACCAGGGTCATCTCATCTAATCTTATATCACAATGCATTGCATACCAGGCATTTATCTAAATTCTCATACTCCTTACCGCGGTAGAGGATGCGGTCATTAATGCATGCATGTATCTTTTGCACATCTAATCCTAGAGGACAGAGAGTCTTCTTTGCTTCGTAGGTACTCTCGGGAAGTTCATTATGTTTTGGAAACTTCGGCTTCATTATTTTCAGCATCTTTTCAAATGAGGAGTCAGTTAGACCACACTCTGCCTTCCACCGCAACAATTCCTGTGTGGTACGGAGCTTTGTGCTGCCATCTTCACAATTAGGGTACAACAATTTATTGTGATCTTCTAACATGCCCTCTAACTTCAACTTCTCATTTTCTGTTTCACAGTCTCGCTTTGCATCAGAAATGATCCTACCAAGTTCATCAGCCAGCTCATCTGATGCCCGTTCTTCACCTCCTTCCTCTCCATTGTCTTCTATTGCAGTATCACTGTATTCAGGAAACATATGATGATAGTTGTTATCATCATCTTCTTCTTCACCATCTTCCATCATAACCCCTCTTTCCCCGTGCTTGGTCCAGCAACTATAGTTGGGCATTAAATCATTCATAATCAGGTGGCCGCGAATGATTTTCGAGGAAGAGTACTCCTTGTTGTTCTGACATTGAACACATGGACAACGTATAAAACCATTCTCTTTGTTTGCCGTAGCCACATCGATAAATTTATCCACGCCTTTCATATACCCGGGTACGCGCCGGTCACCGTACATCCATTCCCGACCGTTAATCTGCATCACATAAGTAAGTTTATCAAAAACAGGACATCATAAATAGTGAAATGACCAATTCACATCGACACATGCATTGTATCAATGACAGAGAAAAGATAAGATTGCTAACCTCGATCGAGGGAAATAAAGAAGAGAAAGCTCAAGTGCGTCTCAGACACCTTCCATATTTTTGTTTTATGAGAAATTGAACGGGATCATTCACTCAAACATTTCATCAAACACATTGAATGCATGCATAGGGGAAAAAACTAGCACACTCCTCACACCTTCCACCAAGAAAAAACAGAGTGGAGGCATAAGGCTGGGGTGTTGCAATAGGAGGCGGGAGCATACGTCACACAAACCAGGACTAAAGGTTTGGTGTCAGCCACGTGCACCTTTAGTCCAGGTTTGTGTTACAAACCGGGACGTATGTCCCCTATCAATCGGGACGCATGCCTCTGGGCCCGTGCCCGATCGAACCGGGACACGTGCCCGCATTAGTCTCGGTTCGTGGAGGAACCGGGACTAATACTGTTAGGAGGCACGAACAGATAGCCTCTTTTCTACTAATGTAGGCAAGACTATGGCGATCGCCTAACCTATGTCACGTCTCGTATACCCAGTAGTATATGCAATATCCAGCTAGTTACAATGGGTCAGTCGATATAACAATAAGTAATCTGGATTTAGAATTAAATAATTAAAGATACACGACAATACCTGTACATGTTCGTCCGACCAAAGGACTCGATTGCTGGATTAATCGATCGATCAGAAAAACTGGAAAGGAGAGGCGCGGCGGCTGCGATAACAACCGACGAGACGACTAGGGCAGGCCGGCGCTCAGTGAAACCTGAAGAGAGATCGACGCCGCGCAAGAGCTTGCCTAGATATTCCAACCGTCCGGAAAACAACGGGCCCCGCGTCAGTAGCATCCCGCCTAAACTTTCATTGAAGAAAACGAGAGATGGCACCCTCTAAGCGCGGGCCAAATCTTAAAATTAAAGGTAATGTCCTTTTAATCTTTTAATCTATATTAGTTGACTTAGATTTTGTCTAAAAACAAATGTATCTAGACAAACTTTAGTGTTACATATATCTATATTTAGACAAATCCAAGTCAACTAATATTAATTTATGTCATTTTGATTATATATTTTTTCCATATGAATTATTATACTCCTTCCGACCCATATTAGTTGACTCAAATTTGTCTAGTATATATGTTTATCAAATTTTGACAAATCCAAGTCAACTAATATGGATTGGAAAGAGTATAATATTTGGTCTTTTAATTTTTATTCGTTTAATTTTCCCGCACCAAAATTTAGTCCATCCACTGTCACTGCCGTCCACGACGCCGCGCTGCTCCGGCCAGAGCTCCCGCCGCCCGATGAAAAGATGCCCAGATCCCGTTAGCCGCCGCCGCCGTTAGCCGCGCAGCCTTCGAACGACAACGTCCTCCAGCGGCAGTGGGCGGAGGTAGAGGGGCGGGAGGGGTGGCGGCAGGACTGGGACGGTCGCCCGAGCCGCCCCCTGGGAGCGACGCGGGGAATCAATGCCCGACGCAGGACAAGAGGTGTATCGACCTCCGCCAGTGCAGGCGAGGCTGCTGAGTGGAGTAACTGCATTGTTTTGGGCAGCTGTTATGGTCCAGCAATTAAATCCATCGAGCTACACAATAGGCTCGGTCTGAACCCGACTCTATGATCAAGAACTGTCAACTGTGCACATGTGTATCCAATTATCTAATCACACTGCTCTCGAATTGAGTTCCGACTGTAGGTAGAGGAGGCATTGCTTATTGGAAAATGATACAGTTCACCTGGGGATCGCGTGACTCACCTCACCAACTCCTGATGCTGACGCATGTCCAAACTCACACGAGACACAAACGTACATGTGGCCACAACCGGAATCTTATCCCAGGAGGCCAGGACTGTCCCTTCCATCCTTTCTAAACCAAAAGTCCATGGGGCGCCCGACTGCTCCTCCCTTCGATGCCCCCTTGCTCCTTCCTCAGTGAAAGCTGGAGTAAACCGATTGTAGGGTAAGTATTGGGATCGTAGCACTCAGGCTTACGTCCGTGTCATCTATATATCAGGTTAGGAGACAATACAAGGTAAGCTAACTATGGTTGGTTATAGAGTCCAAACCGTGTATATGTAGAGTTAGTTTAGCTATACAATACGTAGTTTATCACCCTCCCTTAATCTCAACAGGGGTACAAAGATTGAGATTGCTCCTACATAACTGAAATAGTGGAAGCGGTAGAGGTTTAGTGAAGATATCTGCTAGCTGATCCTTGGAAGATATGAACCGAATCTGCAACAACTTCTGGGCAACTCTTTCTCGAACGAAATGAAAATCCACCTCAATGTGTTTAGTACGAGCATGAAATACTGGATTCGAAGAAAGAAACGTCGCTCCAATGTTGTCACACCATAACACTGGTGGACTTCTCTGAGAAACACCAAGTTCAGCAAGGAGAGCTTGTATCCAAATCAACTCTGCGGTAGCATTAGCAAGTGCTTTATATTCAGACTCCGTACTGGAACGGGAGACGGTAGCCTGTTTTCTAGCACTCCATGAAATTATGTTACCTCCATAAAATATAGCATATCCCCCCATTGATCGCCGATCATCAGAGTTGCCAGACCAATCCGCATCAGAAAAAGCTGAGAGTAGATCAGGAGACGAGACAGGTCGCCTTAACAATAGACCATGTGACAAAGTACCATGGACATACCGAAGAATCCGTTTGACCACAGCCCAGTGAGTAGATCGTGGGGCAGACAAATACTGACAAACCTTATTCACTGCAAACGCAAGATCAGGCCTAGTCATGGTAAGGTATTGCAAACCTCCAACAATACTGCGATAACGAGTAGAATCCTCTGCGGAAAGAAGGGTGCCGTCCGTAGAGCACAACTTGTCAGTAGAAGACAAGGGCGTAGTAACCGGACCACACTTCAATAGACCAGCACGTCTCAGAAGCTCAGAAGCATACTTATACTGACTCAGATGAAGGCAACCAGGAGAGCGCTTCACCTCTATACCAAGGAAAAAATGCAACTCTCCAAGATCTTTAAGCGCAAAGGAGAAGCCAAGATGATGAAGAAGACGATCGGTAGCTGTGGTGGAGGAGCTCACCACAATAATATCATCGACATAGAACAACAAGTACATAGTGATTTCAGGTCTCTGTAATATGAAGAGTGATGTATCAGCAGTAGACGCAGCAAACCCAAGACCATGAAGAATAGAACTTAAACGTGAATGCCAGGCACGGGGAGCCTGTTTTAATCCATAAAGAGCCTTGTCAAGACGACATATGTACTCAGGACAAGAGGAATCCTCAAAGCCAGGAGGCTGTCGCATGTATACCTCCTCTTCAAGAATCCCATGCAAGAATGCATTCTGAATATCCAGCTGTCTGAGACACCATCCGTGAGTAAGAGCCATGGATAGTAGAAGACGAATCGTAGTGGGATTGACTACAGGACTGAATGTATCCTCATAGTCAAGTCCGAAGCGTTGCTTAAAGCCTTTTGCAACTAAACGAGCCTTGTATCTCTCAATAGTACCATCTGACTTCTGTTTAATTTTGAAGACCCACTTACAGTCAATGATGTTAATGCCAGACCGGGGAGGAACAAGCCGCCATGTCTTGTTTGCTTGTAGTGCAGAAAATTCAGTCTCCATGGCCGTACGCCAGTGTGGACTTGTCATGGCCTCTTGATGATTACGAGGCTCAGTGCGAACAAGATCAGTCACGCGAGATGTAGCCCAGGCCACCATACCATCTGTTCGTTGCTTGGGTTGTCGCACACCACGCATCAGGCGAGTGGTGACACCAGGAGCCGGAGCAGGAGGTGGCGTCGGAGTAGGGGACACGGTAGGCCCTGGCACCGTGGAGGATGATGTCGTCCCTGGCGACGTGAATGGGCCAGCAAGGCGCGGCCCAGCCAGAGGAGAACCAGGTGGAGATGGGCTGGGGCTAGGGTCGCCGAGGCCAGCCTGGGATGCATGGCCAGCGCCACCGCCATGCATGGAGGTAGTGTGATCGACGTGATCACGTTCCACACGATCCGGCTCGTCATCGTCGAGTAGTTCAAGACGAGCACCTCTTCCGATACCTGCACCATGGTTAGGCAATAGAGACGGGGTATATGCAGCATCAAAAAATTGGTCAAAAGATGGAGGAGTATCGGAAGTGGGCGGTATGGTGGAGTGTTGGGCTAAGTGGGAGAAGGGAAACACTGTTTCGTCAAACACGACGTCACGAGAGATGTAGACTCTATTGGTAGGAATATGTAAGCATTTGTATCCTTTGTGAGCGGAGCTGTAACCAAGAAACACAAACTGCTTGGAGCGAAATTCGAGTTTGCGTTTGTTGTAGGGTCGGAGGTGAGGCCAACAAGCACAACCGAACACTTTAAAGAAGGTATAATCGGGTACCTCGCCAAGAAGACGCTCAAGCGGTGTTTCCATGTTAATAACACGACTAGGAAGACGATTAATGAGAAAGCAAGCCGTGGAAAAAGCATCACTCCAAAACCTATATGGGGCACAAGCATGCGCTAAGAGAGTCAAGCCAGTTTCGACGATATGTCTATGCTTACGTTCAGCGGTGCCATTTTGTTGATGTGTATGTGGACAAGAAATTCTATGAGAGATGCCTAGGTCAGTAAAAAAATTGTTTAGCCGGTGGTACTCGCCACCCCAATCCGACTGAACATGGAGAATTTTCTTATTTAGGAGACGTTCAACATGCTTTTGAAACTGAATAAAGACATGAAACACATCAGATTTTCGTTTGAGCAAGTAGAGCCAAGTAAAGAGACTGTAGGCATCAACAAAGCTAACATAATACTCATGTCCACTTGTAGAAATAGGAGCAGGACCCCAAACATCTGAATATATAATCTCCAAAGGAGAAGTAGTAACACGAGTGGACAAAGAAAAAGGTAATTGATGACTTTTGCCTTGCTGACAGGCATCACACACTACAACTTTATTAACTGACACTAAAGGAAGCTCATGGCGATGGAGCACATGCTGAACTATGGGGGTGGCTGGATGACCTAGGCGTGAGTGCCACTCCTCACGGGAAACTCTGACACCACTGAAAACTTGTTTGGCTGAAGACTCATGGACGTTGTAGAGGCCACCACGGGTACCTCCACTAAGAAGAACGTTTCTCGAATCCCGATCCTTAATAAGAAAATACCAAGGGTGAAATTCAAAGAAAACGTTATTATCACGTGTGAATCTGTTAACTGATAGGAGGTTACGAGTAATAGATGGAACATGTAGGATGTTTTTAAGATGGAGTGGATGTGATTATGACGGAATAGTAGAATGACTAATATGTGTAATGCGCATACCTGTACCGTTTGCGGCCGTAACCTGGTCCTTGCCGTAGTAGGGTTCCTGAACGTTGAGCTTGGCGAGGTCATTGGTGAAGTGGTCCGTGGCCGCTGTATCCGCATACCAAGTAGGATCGATCGGGTAGGACGGTGTAGTGTCGTACTGAACGTTGTTGACGGAGCGGGAGTTGTTGTTGGTGACGTTGTTGGCGGTGCAAGTAGTGAATGCAGCTAGCTGGCGTTCCTTGTACCTGCCATCATTGCCAGCTCCGAGAAAATCAGGGGCATAGCGATTGAAGCAGCAGGAGGCCACGTGTCCGACCTTGGAGCAGATCTGGCACACGGGCCGACTTCCACCGCCACCAGAAGAACCGCCACCAGAGGAGTTCCCACAGCCTCTTGAAGACCCACCGTCGCTGCGCTGGTTGTAGGGCAGACTAGGTGGTGTGTAGGAAGGAGGCGGAGGTGGCGGGAAGACACCACCGCGTGTTCTGAAGTTGATGTTCGCCATGTGCACGTCTGCACCGATCTCAGCACGCCGCGCGTTCATGCGCTGCTCGGTGGCAAGAAGCTGTGCATAAACGTCTCGAACAGGCATAGGGTCGCTGAGAGCCCGAGCCGAGACCATCTGGACGAGCGCATCGTAGTCACCATCGAGCCCTGCACACAAGTAACCGGTGAATTCATCTGGGCGCAGGGGTTGGCCTATGGAGGCTAGGAAGTCAGCCATCGACTTGATCTCGTTGAAGAACACCGAGGCCGACTTGTCAAGCTTCTTGGCCTTGTTGAGCTCGCCCCGGATCTGCATCGCTCGTGTAGTAGACTGCGACTGCGAAGCTGCAGCCTAGGGTTTCCCACGCTTCCCTGGACGTGGAGACCAGCGTCACCATCCCGAGAACGCTCTCATGAAGGGAGCAGACAAAAGCAGAGAGGATTGCCTGGTCCTGCTAATGCCAAGCCGTGAACTACGGGTTGGGGATGGTAGGAGGAGCGCCGGCCGTTGCAGCCGCAGGGTTGGGGATCGTGCTCGACGGGCATGGGAGAGATCCATCAACGAAACTAAAAAGGAGATTCCTCCGGAGTATGGGGACGACCTGCGTCCTCCTGTAGATGTAATTGTTGGGGGTGAGCCTGACGGTAATCTGGTTCGTCAGGTTGATTGGTGAGGATGGGATCACCGAGGCGGCGGAGGCGGCACCCGCCGTCGAGGTGGTGGCCTGCGCGAACAGACCCGGGAAGGCGGAGCTGTAGGCGCCGGAGGAGACGCCCGAAGTAGCGCTGGTAGTCATCGCCGGCGGCGGCAAGGAAAACGGCGGCGGCGAGAGGAGGTAGGGTAGGCGGAAGCAGAAGCGATCTATGTCAAGCCGTCAAAGTTGGCTCTGATACCATGAAAGCTGGAGTAAACCGATTTTAGGTTAAGTATTGGGATCGTAGCAGTCAGGCCTACGTCCGTGTCATATATATATCAGGTTAGGCGACAATACAAGGTAAGCTAACTATGGTTGGTTATAGAGTCCAAACCGTGTACATGTAGAGTTAGTCTAGCTATACAATATGTAGTTTATCACTCAGTGCCCTACCCCGCTCCTTCCTCGGTGCGCCCCCTGCGTGATGCCCCCGGATCCTCCCTCTATGCCCCGTCCTACTCCTCCCTCGGCACGCCGCCCGTCAAGAACTCCCGTTAATCTGCCGCTCGTGCTGCTGCAAGGCGCCTATGGCGGCAGCGACAAACGCTGCTACGTGCGGTGGAGGCCGTTGCTACGCGTGGATGTGGAGGCTGCTACACAGCACGGCAACGTCCGGTACACGAGCGCGACGGCGGTGGAAGCTGCTACACGTCCGCTACTACACGCAGCTACGGCGGCTGCTATACGCGGTGGCATCCGCTTCTACACGTTCGATGGTTGCACGCTGCACCCCTACCTCCCGCGACGGCGAGTGGCAAGCTCCTACCTCCGCTTGCAGCCGTGTGGTCCTCGAACACGTAGAACGCGTGGAGGGCGTCGGGAAATTCGACGACGGTGGTCTCCTATGTTAGCACTAATCTTGATATCTTGTATTTGAGTTGTTAATCTGCTAGCTGCATGTAAGTAATGAGATAGATGCATGTGCATGCTAGGCCTAGTCGTAATATTCCTAGAGTGATTCTAGGAGGAATTAGTCAGGATTAGTTAGTGGGTTAGTGCGTGCGTTCACTAGTGCAGAGCCCCCCCTTAACTCCGGTTGGGAGGGCCCTCTAACAGCGGTTCCCCAACCGCTGTTGAGGGTTCGGTGTTAGAGGGGGGGGGGTGCCCTTTAACACCGGTTCTTATACGAACCGGTGTTAAAGGGTGGCGCACGTGGGGCTGCCGCAGGCCTCAGCCCCCCCTTTAACAACGGTTCGTATCTGGAACCGGTGTTAAAGGTTCTTCTGCCGCGGCAGAGATTTAGGCCATTTTCATACTCTGCCACGGCAGACTTCTGCCTCTGCCCCGTTCTGGGCGTATTTCTGCGGGAGGGGGGGGGAGCGAGGGGGAATCGATCGGGAGCGGTATACACATAAATCGTCATCGGTACATACGAGTAAATGAATAATTAAGCAACTATTATTATACACAAACATCGTCATCGTCACATACATCGTCATCGGCACATATACATCGTCATCGTTCATTTTGGTGGATATCTAAAGAGTTCTCCGCCAGGCGTGACGACCTCATCAAGTATGAACCCCGCCAATTCCTCTTCAATGGCTCGTATGCGTTCAAATGGTAGTAGTTGGTCCCGCATCCGTTCGATCTGAATATATATGAAGAATGGGCTGTCAATATATATATATAAGAATAAAACTCAACACAATTGATGGTAATAAAATAATGTTGTGGACTTTGTTTACATACTCTAAGTTGTTCTAGTGCGGCTTGGCCCGTCGCACATATCATGTTGCGAATGAACTCGCAAACATAGTACCCACTTAAGTTATTGCCATGTCCCTGATGCGCGCACTTTACGAGAATAGAGAGTTCAATCAAAATAATAATCAATAAAGCATGATATAATGGAATTGGAAGCTAGCTAGTATTACTTACATTTTGGTCTACAAATTTTAGTTCTTCTGACCATTCACCCACGGCCCTGCCCGTGAACCTTTTCCAAACCCTGTCCGGCAAAGAAAATGGATAAAGGAGTAATTAATTACTTGTTGTCACGAAAGTTGCCGATCTAGTGCGATAATATGATTGAAATTACCTCTAGAGCATCTCTCTAAAGTCTGCCATATCTCTTTTTATTTTCGTAACGAGTCCATGACAAGGACTTTTCCTGAGTCGGGTTGAATGACTAGCAGAATAAAGTGGAACCTACGCACGCATAATTCATCATCAGTTACACTTAACATCGAGTAAGCCGAAACAGAATGTGTACAAGAGAGAGGGTAACAGTACTCACGACAAGTTGTAAGGCAATAGTATTTCCCTTTTGGTTTGTTGTGTCAGTAAAGACGTTAGCAAGTAATCTTCTGTTTGCCCGGGTTTGGTTTTTACCACTTCTTCATGAACTCTATTTGGGTCAACGAACCCAATGTCAAAAGGGCCTCCTTTCATGCATTCCATAACCTTTTTCCTTCATAATAGTATATACATATATGGTGAGCATATATATATATATACATGCAATTAATGAAGTGAATGAGATGAGATAAAAATTACAGAAATAGTACTTACACACAATAAAGGATGATGGCAGATTTGTCGAGTTCCTTCTGATTGAATAGAAAATGCAAGTCTTGAATGTTGAAGTCGATCACGTCGTCTCCGCACAAGAAAATCTGATCTCTTATATGCGCCGTGATCCATTCTTCTTTTGTCGTCTTGCAGAAATCAAGGTACTACTTGTGCAATTTTCGCATCTTTGTTGGTAGATTCTTGAGCTCCTCTTTCTTGACTAGATTCTTCCCATACTTCCATGGCTGTATGGGGTTGGCATCGCATTTGGGCAAGTTGTCTCCCATGACGTTCAAGTATGCAATGTAAGTCATCCCCATCTCATTGGCCTTTCTTTGTAGCTCTGCCTCGTAATCATTTACGGGAGGAGCGTCCCGTGTGTCGAACATTTGGAGCGGGGCACATGATTGGTTTTTCTGCTCTCCGAGCATGGGAACTGTTTTTTGGGGTGCCTCACGACTGCTACTTTCAGTCTCCCTCCGGCGCCTTGCATCCGCCTTCAAAATCTGGCGCTCGTAGTCCGGCACAAGTGGGGTTTCAGGTTTCAAAAGTTTTTTGTAAAACTTCTCCACCACCGCCGGATCTATTTTCTCCTTTGGCTCGGCCCGTCTAGGTGCAAAGAATTTCTTGACCTGTTCTTCCGAGATCCTATTGGTCTCCTCGTCGCTGCGATTCCACGGTAAAACCGGCAATGGCTTGGCGGAAGGCTGCGGGACGTAGTTTTTTGAACTCTTTGGCGTACGGTTTCCTGCGGATTTCTTTGTGGCAGTGCTAATGATGCTCCTCGTGGCAGTGCTCTTCCGCTTACGCTGAGGAGATGGCTGAAGCACCGGAGATGGCTGCCGCGCAGGAGATGGCTGACGGGCCGGATATGGCTGCCGCGCCGGAGATGGCTGCCGCGCAGGAGATAGCTGAAGTGGCTCAGACTGCTGACGCTGCGGAGACGGCGGGGGTGCCAGTGACCTCCAATTTGGAAGCACAATGTGTTCCTTCTTCCAAAGAATGGTTGTTTTCACTGCAAATTTGAGTTGAGTTTCCCCTTCACCTGTAGCATGGTCAAGCTGTGCTTCCTCATATTCCTTCACAACCTCATCCACCCCGACAATAGCATAGCCATCTGGAATCGGTCGGCAGTGGTAAGTTCCACCAGCTACAGGAGGTAAGGCATAGCCGACAGCCACCTTAATGGATAAGCCCATTAATCTCACATGCAGCTCAGCGTGTTCGCTCTCCGTGATCTCATCCACGGGGTATCGTGGACCCGTCATTTCAAGCGTGGCCTGCACGTTCTCCGTGGAAGCCACACTGCTTTTTCCGTGTAGAGTCTGGGCCGCGGGCAGCTTCCAATGCAGGCTCTTCGTGCCGCTGAGATGGGCCCGTAGCTTGATGGCTCTGTTGTGCATTCACTTGCGCCTGCAGCGCCGCAAGTGCATGTTCTATCTGTGTCATCCGCTCTGTACGCTCTTTTTCTTTTCTGCCGCGCCATCTGTAAGAGTCGCTCCAGTCGGCAAACCCATCCTTCCACGTCATACCCCTGTGCCTCGTGCATGTCCAGGGTGTTCTTTTTTACCGATGGCGCGTGTGAGCTGGTCATTTTCTCTGTCGGGATGGAAGGTCCTGGCGGATGTTTCCTCGTATGCCGTGATGAGTTCAGTGATGGGTTTGGAAAGGAGGGTTGGGAAGATACGAATCCTGTTTCTGGGTCCAACCTTGCCCCAATTCCGTAGAACCAAGTCTTTGCACGTAGGTACCACCCATCTGTCTGGGGTGTGATCCCTCTCTCACGCAGGGCCTTCTCAGCTTCCTCCCACTTAGGCCTCTGAGATATGTAGCCACCTGACCCCGTCCTCTGGTGATATTCCTTCTTCATGGCATTAAGCGTATTGGTTTCTGACCTCTTTTTAGCTATAGCACTTTTTTTATATGTCTCAAATTCGGGCCAGTGAGGTCTTATCTTCGCATAATATGCGTCTTCGAAATTTGGAGTCTCGCCAGATTTGACAAATTTGTTCAATTTTGTGTTCCAGTTGCGGAAAGCGTCAGCCATCTTCTTTAGAGTCCACTCTTTGACCTTTTCCTTTATAACCGGGTTGTTTTCATCCTCCTCTAGCGGAAGGGTGAAATTTACCAACAAAGAATTCCAAAGCGTTTCTTTGGATCTGTCATCGACAAAGGTACCGTCGCCCTTCTTTGGCTTATTCCAATTTTCAATTATGATTGGGATTTGGTCCCTAACAAGAACTCTAGCCTGACGTACAAATTTGTCTGCGGCCTTCTTGGGCTCCATCGGCCTGCCATCAACACGGACTGCTTCGATCGTGAACTTTGCACGATCTTTCAACCGGTGGCTCGCGCCTTGCTTGCTATTTTTCGTAGAAGAAAATGGTTGCTGGCTGGTCGATCCAGCGGGCTAAAAGAAGAAAGAAGCGTTAATTAATACATGTAGAAGAAGATTGTTGGTGGAAGTCAGCAGAGGCTTAATCAATGCATATACCTCGCCGGACTTTGTAACCATTAAATTGCGTTCACCAGAGTCTTCATCTTCTCCATAACTAGTACTTGAGCTGTCGTCATCATGTCCTTCCAAGTTCAGATATTGTGAGGTGTCCTCATCAATAATGTTCTCCATTATTTCTTCTTCTTCAAGGTTTCTACTAAGTGGATCCATAGTTTCTAAAACAATAATATTATCTAGAGTAAGAGTGTAAACATTCAAGTGGACTTGGATTCATACACAAATATACATATTATTCATACCAAAATACACAAATAAATACACAAATGAGTCAGAGGTCCAATTTGTATACAAGTTTTAATCTATGCATGTAATACAATTTATCGAGCAAACAAGTTTTAATCAGGATGAGTCAGCAATCATACACGTGGCAGACACGTGGCGCTCACCGGTGGGGTGACGTTGGTCTCGTCGGGCGGCGGTGCTCGTCGGACGGATGCGGCGGTCTCGTCGGGCGGCGGTGCTAGCGGCGGGCTCGTCGGGCGGCGGGCGGCGTCGGCGTTTAGGCGTGGCCTATGAGCTCCGAAGCGGCGGCGGCGAGACGCTCCTGCACGGGGAAGAGAGCGAGGTGGTCAGGGCTCCTCGAAATAGGCTTGCGCCCAACTATATTAATATAGCAATCACAAGATACAACGACAATGTTGGAGCAACAGAAAAGCAATAGCACAATCTAACCCAAAAGAAAATAAAGAGAAAAATAAAAGAAACAAATGCCGACATCGAGCAGATCAACGAACGAAAACGACCCGTGACCGCTGCGCCCTCCGGAGTTGTCCCACCTCACTCCTAGCACTTCGAAGCACCGTGTTTCAAGCAACACCTTCAAGAAGGAATGCGACGTCGACGACGCTGTTGCCTGGACTTGTCCTAGGGTTTCCCTCGATATCCTCTCAGTGTCAGAGGGTTTGGATGGATTCCCTGTTTCTAAACATGTCGAGAGTCTGGCCATCAGACGCGCGTTGTCAGTGCTCCAGGAGAAAGGCTACCAGGACTGTGTCCTGGAATCGTACTGTCTGTCGATGATTCAACGCATCAGGTCGTCGGCCCAGGATCGCTTCCTTATGGGCATTATTATTAGGGACATCAAGGTTCTTGCTAGGAGCTTCACTTCATGTTCGTTTAGGCATGTTTCTCGTAATCTGAATGTTGCAGCACACTTATTAGCTCGCGCATCTCTGCGCTCTTCTTGTAATTTTTTTTTGGTGTTGCCCCGGAATTTATTCGGGCTGAACTTTGTATTGATGTTATTTAGTCAATAAAGTGTGATATTCTCTAAAAAAAAGTCAGGGCATAGGACCGGCACGGCACGACGTGAGCTATACGGGCCGAGGCTCGCCGGGGAAGACGACGATGACACGAGGCCGAGGCTCGCCGGGGAAGTATCCCTGTCGCCATCGGCCGGACGGGTTGCACGGAGCGGGCAAGGGGGACTCCCCCTCTCCTCCTCGCCAACATGAACTCGTCGTCGACGAGGGAGCCGCGTCGCCGTCGCCCTCCGCGTCGGTTCGGGTGTGGCGTCGGCCGCCCCGGCGGAAGTTTGAGCGGGCGCGGGATACCATGGCTGGGCATGTGGAGGCAAAGGCCTAGGGCGCGACCACGCAGCGTTAGCGTTAGAGGGGAGTCTAGCCCCGCTGCGGCGGCGAGTGCCGTGCACACGGCCGGAGCCCCACCGTGTTAGAGGGAGGGGAAGGATGCGGGGAAGAGAGGGTCGGGGGCGGCGGACCTCGAGCTCTGAAGTGGCGGCGGCGAGACGGCGGGTCGGGGGCGGCGAGACGGAGGACCTCGAGATCCGAAGCGGCGGTGGCGGCGCTTCGATCTCTCTGCGTCGGTGTGTTCGATCGATCTGGCTCAGTGGGGGGAAAAAAGGAAGGGGAAGGTGAAATAAATACACCCCCCTTTAACACCGGTTCGTGGCTAGAACCGGTGTTAAAGGGGGGGGGTGGTGCGCGTGGGAAACGAAATAAATGCCCCCCCTTTAACACCGGTTCCTGTCTGGAACCGGTGTTAAAGGGGGGGGGGCATTTATTTCATGCATTAAAGGGGCATTTTTAATTCAAAAAATATGATATGAATTTAGAAAATTCATATCTTTTTCATTTCAACTCAGAAAAATATGAATAATATATCATAATTTTCATAAAAATAATTTCTATCCATTCATGTAAATCATTTTATATTTACTTTACATGAAAATTTTCAAAATAATTAAAACACTTATATATATTTTTTGATTATTCAATTCAAACCAAAATAAATTGTTAAATCCTAAAACTTTGAACATAAGAAATATTAAGCATCTAAAAAATTATTTTTATTAGATCAAATCATATTTTAATGCCGCGCCTTTTGTATTAACATTTTTGAATTGATTGGATATTTAAATGTCGCTTCTTTTGTATACACTTGAATCTCACCAAGCCTCGCTCAACTTGCATTGTTTTTTGATAAAATAGCATATTGTGAACCTAAAAATGATTTTTGTAAAAAATCATGAGCATCGTATCATGTACTTGTAGTTCATATCTGACCCACTTCCTGCCGATTCGGTAGGAATTTGTCTTTTTCACCAGAGGTGGACGGAAAGGTTTCAGATCCCCCTGTTGGTACATTGTGCATATAAGGTGGTCTAGTATTTTTGTAAAATGTGTTGGTGGTTTTTTGAATTAGCCATTTGGTGGTTGCTTCACAAAACCGTCCGTTTTTTATGCTCGGAAAATGGAAAATGCCTTTTTGGTGCGATAAAAAGGAAAACTTCCTCTTGCAACATTGTTTGCCATGCCATGATGCACATGTATGCACAATATGGCCATATTATCACAAACTATGCCTTGATTCTAGCCATAACATTGGTCATTTAACCCGAAAGCCAAGAAACCTCGAATGAGATAGGTCATTTTGAGACAGTTACATAAAGCCGAACTGGAACTGAAAATTAAGATACATAAAAGAACTGAAAATTAAGATACATGGCCAGATTAAGTAACAATCGGCCGAACTGGAACTGAAAATTAAGATACATAAAAGAACTGAAAATTAAGATACATGGCCACATTAAGTAACAATCGGCCGAACTTGTTTCGGAATGTTGGAGTGATTTAGTCATGCTCCTGCCTACACCTGTAATACTCGCCACTGTAGTCGTCGTACTCGCCGCCGCCGTCATCGCTGTCGTCGTCGGGGTCGCCGTAATTGAACCTCTGGAGAGTACGCGTGGGCTGGACGTGAAGGTAGCGCGTGGGCTGGACTTGAGGGTAGCGCAGACAGGGGTTAGAGTCGGCGGCAGTGTCATAGGCCATGATGCTCTGGAGAGTCCGACCGCGCCACCATAGCCGACGGCCGGACTCATTGAAGTTAGGAGGAGGTGGGCCGTCCTCCTCGTGCCTGGCGAGCGCCCTCTCATGCCGATCCACGAAGAAGGCTTCCCAAGTAGGGAAATAGTCGGGATGCCATCTGGGATTCCTCCGCTGCTCCGGCGTGAGCTCGAAGTAGTAGTGGTTCGTGATGGCCATCCGGCGCGCCACACCTAGAGGGACAGGAGGAACCGGCATGCCTCCGACGCTCATCATCCAGCCGACGGGGACACAGTAGCCCGACGGGCAGGGGTAGTTCGAGGCGCAAAGCGCCTCCGCCTCCCTGGGGGTTAGTGCTACGGTGGAAGCCATGGGAAAGAGTGATGAGGTTGCAGATATGAGTCTAGAGATGTGCAATGACAATGGAGGCCAACCCCCTACATATATATATAGTGAACTAGCGGGAAGAACTGGAGGGAAGAACTGGCGGGAAGAAAAATGGCGGGAAGAAAAATGGCGGGAAGAAGAACTGGCGGGAAGAAAAATGGCGGGAAAAATGGTGGGATGAACCACCAACCGGGACAAAACACGAGTCAGCACTAATAATAGGGGTGAGTGTCGACATTATGTCGTGCGGCGTGTACCTTGTCCCGGATGGTGTCACCAACCGGGACTAAAGATGAACCTTTAGTCCCGGTTGGAGACACCAACCGGGACAAAACACGAGTCAGCACTAATAATAGGGGTGAGTGTCGACATTATGTCGTGCGGCGTGTACCTTGTCCCGGATGGTGTCACCAACCGGGACTAAAGATGAACCTTTAGTCCCGGTTGGAGACACCAACCGGGACTAAAGATGAACCTTTAGTCACGGTTGGAGACACCATCCGGGACAAAACACGAGTCAGCACTAATAATAGGGGTGAGTGTCGACATTATTTCGTAAGTGTCAACACTATGTCGAGCTGCTTGTACTATAAATTGGCATCCTTGTGAGTCCAGTCCTCCAGCCAGTTTGAGGCAGGGACACCACTACGGCCAGTTTCAGGGAGATGCCGACAGAGCCCAGTCCTCCGGCATCTCCGAGAAACTGGTCATAGAGGCACTCCCTAATATGTGAAATTAGTTAGCTCCCAAGTGTATTGATCTAGTTAGAGAAGTTACAAAGCTGCAAGATGGTTTTCGAGAGCAGGGACACCACTACGGCCAGTTTCAGGGAGATGCCGACGGAGCCTAGTCCTCCGGCATCTCCAAGAAACCGGTCATAGAGGCACTCCCTAATATGTTACCGCACACGTTTGGAGATCAGATATTAATGGTAAGTATGAATCGGGACAACTTCTTCTCATAGGCCCGGTCCATCCACAAAACATGACTAACACTCAAGACATGTATTAATATTAAAAACATGAACTAGAGTTACATAATATGAGCATGAACTTCTTGGCATATGTCCTTCCTTATGATCGCTTCAGACGTAATCATGGAGCATCTTCTTTACTTAACAGAATGCTTGGGTCAGTTTTCACTGTGAAGGGCGGAATTTCATCAAACTTATTATAATCTTCTGACATGTCTGTCTTGTCCTCGATTCCCACGATGTTTCTTTTCCCTAAAATAACTATGTGACGCTTTGGCTCATCATATGATGTATTCGTTTGCATATTTTTTCTTTTTTTTGGTCTGGAGGACATGTCCTTCACATAGAAAACCTGAGCCACATCATTGGCTAGGACGAATGGTTCGTCTAAGTTCTTCATAAGATTGTTGAGATCCACCGTTGTCATTCCGTACTTCTTGTCTACCTCAACCCCTCCTCCTATTAGCTTGACCCATTTGCATCGAAACAAGGGGACCTTAAAATTAGGTCCATAGTCAAGTTCCCATATCTCCTCTATGAACCCATAATACGTGGTATTTTGCCCATTGTCTTCTGCTGCATCGAAGCGGACACCACTGTTTTGGTTGGTGCTCTTTTTATCTTGGCCTATCGTGTAAAATGTATTCCCATTTATCTCGTACCCTTGGAATGTACATACAGTCGAAGATGGTGTCCTGGCCAACAAGTACAGCTGATCCCCAACAGTGGTGTTATTCGTGAGAAGTCTTTGCAGCCAGCCGCCAAAACTCGCCATGTGTTCACTTATAATCCATTCATCAGACTGCCCCGGGTGTTTGAGGCATATTAAATTCTTGTGTTCATTGATATACGGGGCAACCAAGATAGATCTTTGTAAAACCGTGTAGTGTGCTTGATTGAGAGAATGCCTGTCCCTACATATCATTGCTTTACATCCTAGGGTGCCTTTTCCACGCAGTCTCCCCTCATGTCGTGATTCTGGAACACCAATCGCCTTAAGGTCAGGAATAAAATCAACACAGAACTCAATGACCTCCTCTGTTACATAGCCCTTGGAGATGCTTCCTTCTGGCCTAACACGGTTATGAACATATTTCTTTAAGACTCCCATGTACCTCTCAAAGGGGAACTTATTGTGTAGAAATACAGGACCGAGAATGGCAATCTCTTCTACTAGGTGAACCAGGAGATGCGTCATAATATTGAAGAAGGATGGTGGGAACACCAACTCAAAGCTGACAAGACATTGGGCCACATCTGTTTGTATCCCTGGTAGGCTTTCTGGATCGATTACCTTCTGAGATATTGCATTGAGGAATGCACATAGCTTCACAATGGGTACTCGAACATTTTCAGGTAGAAGCCCCGTCAATGCAATCGGAAGCAATTGTGTCATAATCACGTGGCAGTCATGAGACTTCAGGTTTTGGAATTTTTTCTCTGCCATATTTATTATTCCCTTTATATTTGACGAGAAGCCAGACGGGACCTTGATACTTCTCAGACATTCAAAAAAGATTTCCTTCTCTTCTTTGGTAAGAGCGTAGCTGGCAGGAGTTAAGTGGCATCGTTTACCCTTCTCGTTTTCAGGATGCATAGGCTCTTCAGGGGCCTTCAGACGTTGCTGGTCCTGTCGTGCTTCCGGTGTATCTTTTGTCTTCCCATACACTCCTAGAAAGCCTAGCAGGTTCACGCAAACATTCTTCGTCACGTGCATCACGTCGATTGCAGAGCGGACCTCTAAGACTTTCCAATAGGGTATGTCCCAAAATATAGATTGCTTCTTCCACATGGGCGCGTGTCCGGCATCGTTATTCGGAACAGATAGACTGCCAGGACCTTTTCCAAAGATTACTTCTAGGTCCTTGACCATACCAAATACCTCCTCACCGGTACGGAGGACAGGCTTCCTCCGGGGTTCTGCCAGACGTTTGAAATGCTTGCCTTTCTTTCTTACTGGATGCAGGTTTGGAAGAAATCGGCGATACCCTAGGTACACAACCTTCTTACATTTATCCAAATATACACTTTCAGTATCATCTAAACAGTGTGTGCATGCATTGTATCCCTTGTTTGTCTGCCCTGAAATGTTACTAAGAGCAGGCCAATCATTGATGGTTACGAAAAGCAATGCTCGTAGGTCAAATGGCTCCCCTTTGTGCTCATCCCACATACGTACACCTGGTTTGGCCCACAGCTGTAAAAGTTCTTCAACTAATGGCCTTAGGTACACATCAATTTCGTTGCCGGGTTGCCTCGAGCCTTGGATGAGCACTGGCATCATAATGAACTCCCTCTTCATACACAACCAAGGAGGAAGGTTATAGATACATAGGGTCACAGGCCAGGTGCTGTGACTGCAGCTCTGTTCACCAAAAGGATTCATGCCGTCTTTCTTACGGTCTTCCATGTGCCATCGCAACAACTTGGCATGCTCTTTATTTCTGAAGAGACGTTTTAACCGTGGTATTATAGGAGCATACCACATAACCTTGGCGGGAACCTTCTTCCTAGGGGCCTCGCCCTCAACATCGCCATGATCGTCTCGTCTGATCTTATAACGCAGTGCAGTGCATACCGGGCATGCATCCAAATTCTCGTACTTCTCACCGCGGTAGAGGATGCAGTCATTAATGCAGGCATGTATCTTCTACACGTCTAATCCTAGAGGGCAGACAACCTTCTTTTCTTGGTATGTACTGTCGGGCAACTCATTATTTCTTGGAAGAAGATTCTTCATTTTTACCAACAACTTTGAAAATGCGCTGTCAGTCACACCATTCTCTGCCTTCCATTGCAGCAAATCCAGTGTGGCACCTAGCTTTTTGTGGACATCTTCGCAAGTTGGATACAACAATGTTTTGTGATCCTTTAACATCTTCTCCAGCTTCTCCTTCTCCTTTTCAGTTTCACATTCTTCCTTTGCATCAGTGATGGCCCGACCAAGATCGTCATTAGCGGGCCCATCTGCTCCCTCTTGATCTTCATTATCTACCTCCATTGCATTATCTTCATATTCAGGATACATATTATGATAGTTTTCATCATCCTCTTCTTCTTCGTTGTCTTCCATCATAACCCCTTTTTCTCCGTGCTTGGTCCAACAATTATAGCTGGGCATGAAACCGGATCGAAGCAGGTGGGCGTGAATGGTTCTGGTATTTGAGTAATCTTTCTTGTTCTGACAGTGAACACACGAACAGCACATAAAACCATTGTGACCACGGTTTGCATTAGCCACAACGATGAAATTTTGGAGGCCCGTAATGTACTCGGAAGTGCGGCGGTCACCGTACATCCATTGCCGATTCATCTGCATTAATATGTAGTATATATCAAAAAATAATAGGGAGATGACCATTTATATATATAGTACATCAATGACACATGAAACTATAGTTACCGACCTCGACCGAGACGGAAAGAGCAACAAGAAAGCTTATTTTGAGCTCTCGGGCATTTCACCGAACACCTCTAGTGCATATGAAAAAAACACAAACTTGCACTCTTCACACCCTCTTGCTAGGCTCCAAAATGTGAAAGAATGGAAGAGTGGGGTGTGTGTGGGCTGGGGTGGTGTCTTATATAGCCCCCCCTTTAACACCGGTTCATGCCACAAACCGGTGTTAAAGGGGGGGTGCGCGGGCCACTGCTGCAGGGACCTTTAACACCGGTTCGTGGCACGAACCGGTGTTAAATGGGGGCTCCTTTTTTGCCGCAGGGGCCACGCTGGTACGGCCCCCCCTTTAACACCGGTTCGTAGAAGAACCGGTGTTAAAGCCCCTTTTCGGGATCAACAAAAGACCTCGTTTCCACTAGTGGTTAGTGGCCAGGTGGTGTGCGTGAGTGCAGGGTGTGGGGTTAATCTGTGTGTGCTGCCTATTTAAGACATTGTACATTACTTGTTTGATTAATGAGAAAGAGAGGAAAGATGTAGCATTCGTGGCAGCCAAGGGAGTCTCACGGCAAAGCTTGTGTTCTTCCTTGGTGCATGGATGTGTGTGTGCGTGTGTTCTTAGGTAATACAGAAAGAGAGAGAGAGAGAGAGAGTGGGCAGTTTGAGAGATTAAGAGGTAGAAGGAAGAGGGGCTGCCAGATGCAGCCCCATCCTTTGGTATCAGAGCAAGAAGATCCTGAAGGTCGACGGCAATGGCGGTGTGATGCTGCTGAAGCCGGCGGTGGTTGTGCGAAGACGCTGCAGCGCGCCAGACTCCATGCGAGGTGGAGGTCGCCGGCGCGAGGTGGAGCTCGCCAGTGGTGTGATGCCGCTAGCAGCTGGGCACGGTGCGATGCTGCGAGGAGGTGACTGCGGTATGATGTTGGGAGGAGAAGATCCAAGGGCCAAGGCGGCGGCCAGGTCGGCCCGTTGGCGTGGGCGTCCGTGTACGTCGGGGAGGAACTACATGGGGCACCGGCGGGAGGCCAGGTGCAGCACCATGTTCGCGCCCAGGACTGCGAATGGTGATGCAATCATGCCGAGGCTCTCCGCGTGACGACATGTGTTGAGTGCACCGGAGGCAAGGTACGCGTCTCAGTAACACGGTGAGTAGCTGTGGCGCACCAACCGGCAGGCTCCATGAGATGTTGTGTTGAGTGCACCGGAGGCAAGGTACGCGGCTCAGTAACACGGTGAGTAGCTGTGGCGCACCAACCGGCAGGCTCCATGAGATGTGTGGTCGCAAGTGGTGGTAGACTCCATGCGATGTGGAGGCCGCAAGTGGCAGCAGAGTCCATGAGATGTGGATGACGGTGAAGGCTACCCAGGCTACCATCGCATGAGGATTCGCGTGATGCTGATGGCGAGCACAAGAAGATGGGCGAGATGGCTTGTCCCTAGAATTTTGATGGTGTTGTTTTTGTGCAGGAGATGTAGCTGCTGCGTGCGGCAAGACTTCTTTGTGGGTGATCTGTTATGAAGAATTGAAGATCAAAATTAGAGGGTGATTGTTAGCACTAATCTTGATATCTTGTATTTGAGTTGTTAATCTGCTAGTTGCATGTAAGTAATGAGTTGGCTGCATGTGGATGCTAGGCCTAGTCGTAATATTCCTAGAGTGATTCTAGGAAGAATTAGTCAGGATTAGTTAGTGGGTTAGTGCGTGCGTTAGTGGCCAGGTGGTGTGCGTGAGTGCAGGGCGTGGTGTTAACCTGTGTGTGCTGCCTATTTAAGACATTGTACATTACTTGTTTGATTAATAAGAAAGAGAGGAAAGATGTAGCATTTGTGGCAGCCAAGGGAGTCTCACGGCAAAGCTTGTGTTCTTCCTTGGTGCATCGCTGTGTGTGTGTGTGTGTTCTTAGGTAATACAGAAAGAGAGAGAGTGGACAGTTTGAGAGATTAAGAGGTAGAAGAAAGAGGGGCTGCCAGATGCAGCCCCATCATCCTAGGCGCTAGCGGTGCGGAGCGCGTCCGCGTACTCCCTCTGCCTGTGTGCATTCCACCCACCCACGCACATCAGCGTCGGCGGGAACGCGCGCCACCACTCACCGCCACGTCGTACCATTGCCGGCAGGTTAGCCACCTCGTGGTCGCTGCTACAAGCGCCAGATGCCATGCTACATGTGTGTGACGGAGCTGCTATAATCCCATGATGGCCCTTCTACAAGCACCGGACGAAGCTGCTAAATGCTCCCGGCGGCCGTGCTACAAGCCCCCGACGGCGCTGCTACTCGTGCCCGACGACCCTGCTACAAGCACACGGTGCCGCTGCTACTCGCACCGGATGCCCTTGCTACAACGTCGCAACGACGCTGCTACTCGTGCCTGACGGCCCTACTACAAGCTCGCAACGGTGCTGCTACAAGCACACGGCGAGGCTTCTACTCGCGCCGATGCCCTTTCTACAAGCTCGCAACAGCGCTGCTATGCGCGCCCGTCGAAGCTGCTACCTGCGCCCGACGAACCTGCTATAGGTGGCTGACTATGCTGCTACAAGTGCTACAGCCGACCGTGCTGCTACCGTAGAGGATGGAGCGGAGGATGTGGGCCTTCCCTACCGCCGTCGATTTTCTGCAGCGAACGCCGGTGAATTATGCAGGGCATGCCGCTGGGTTGCCTGCCATCTCATCCATCTCCTTCCCCAAGCGTGAGAGCGGGCTATTTTTTTTCTGCAGTGCTTTGACCGTTCAACACAGCAGTGGACAGAGAGAGAGGATGATGTGATAGATGATACAAATTCATTAGATCCTGTTGAAGTGTATAAGTGGATTGCACTAGCCCTTTCCATCAGTTCGGACTTTTGGTTGCGTTGGCTAGTGCATGAAGCTTGACATGGTATCAGAGCTAGGTTAGCCTCCTCCTATTCGCAACTTCGTCGTTCCAGCCGCCATCGTCCCTGTCAACGACGGCCTTGCCGTCGTCGCCGCCGGTCGCCGCCTGTCCCCGCCTAGTTCCTGGCCGTCTACCGTCGTTGTCCGTTCCGTCTCCCGATCCAGATCGGTTTCAGATCGATCTCCATATCGATCTCCACCAGGAGCTTCTCGGTCTCCAGATCGAGGAACTCCTCGCAAGCTGCTGGACATGCGATCTCCTCCAGATCAACGCTGCACCCACCTACCCGCCTCGATCTCCTCCCGATCGGCTGCACCTTCCCGCCTCGATCTCACAGGCCCCCGCCCGGGACCGCCTCGATCTCCAGATCGCTGCACCCGCCACCCGCCCGGACACCCGCCCGTCGCCGCGATCTCCTCCAGATCATACGCGCCCGCAAGCTTCGCTCCGCCAGTCTTCCCCGCCCGCAAGATGCACCCGCCCCACTCGCCGGACCTCCGCCGCCGGCCGTCACCACTGCCGGGAATCGATCCCCGACGGATTGAATTGCTCCTCCCCGCCCCTTAGGCGCCGCCTTTTCTCCCGGCTGGCCGGAATTTGGCCGGCATCTGCCTGCAGGTGCTGTTGACCAGATTTGCCGCAAAAAAATAGAGAGAGAGATGTCTTCTGCATCGGGTTATGTTACAATTCCTCGTTGCCCGGTGATCTTTGATGACGCGAATTACCCTGATTTCGCTGCCTTTATGCGCGTTCACATGCACGGTCTCCGTCTTTGGGGTGTGCTCTTCGGCGAGGTCTCCTGTCCGCCGTGCCCCCCTTCTCCTATGGCTCCTCTTCCGCCGACGCCGATTGGTCTCGGCGCTGATGCTTCTCAGGAGGCCAAGGATGCTTCTCAGGAGGCCAAGGATGCTTCTCAGAGTGCCGATGATAGTGCTGTTGCTGCTTATGACCTGAAGTTCAAGCAGTACTCTGCTGATCTCGAGACCTATCGCCATGATCTGACTGCCTACAATCAGTGGGTCGATGAGGATGCTCGTGCTGCTGCTATTCTCACCTCCAGTGTTCTGCCCCAGTTTGCTGCTGAGTTCATGAGTCTCCCTACTGTTGCCGCTCAGTGGGCACATCTTCGTCAGCGCTATCCGCCGTCTGGGGATGCTCTTTACCTGTCCGTGGTTCTCCAGGAGCATGCTCTTCAGCAGGGTGATTCCACTATTGATGAGTTCTATACTCACAGTGCTGCTATCTGGCGTCAGCTTGATTCTCTCCGTACTGCTGTTTGTGGCACATGTCCGTGTTGTCAGATTGTGCGTTTGGATTTGGAGTTCCACCGCATCTATGAGTTTCTGTCTCGACTTCGCCAGGAGTTCGAGCCTCGCCATGCTTAGTTGAATGCTCGTGGTCGTGTTCCTCTCTCTAAGGTGTTGTCGCAGTTTTGGCATGCTCAGTTGAATGCTCGTGGTCGTGGAACAAGCCATTTGAAAGCACGTGCTCAGTTGAATGCTCGTGGTCATGTTCGTGCATTAATCTTGACATGGTATCAGAGCCTAAGGTCTCGAGTTCGAGTCCTGGCTTTCGCAAATTATCCTAAAATTTCTGTTGGCCCCTCTATGTCCATGTATAGGCCTCTTGAGTCATACGTGAGTTTCACGCGCCGTCGCTCTCTTTTGGTTGCACGTGCTAACTTCTCCCCATCACACGTGAGAGGGGGTGTTGAAATGTATAAGTGGATTGCACTAGCCCTTTCCATCAGTTCGGACTTTTAGTTATGTTGGCTAGTGCATGAAGCTTGACAGATCCAATGGCTGGGGATCGGGGGGGGGGGTCACGGGGTTTTGATCCCGGGGGACGCATAGTACGTCCCTTGCTTATTTTGGTGGTTTGCATTACCTCCGGTAGCACGAGAGAATTAATCGGTCCGGTAGGTTGTTACTTTTCACGTTTGCCTTATAAGAGCATAGCTAACCGAGCCTAAAAACTTCAGAGAAATAAACCTAAAAACTTGGCAACTTTTACAATCTATCTTCTATCTTGTACTCCCTCCATTTAGAAATATAAGATGTTTTAGGTTTGTGAAGGATATGTATCTATACGCCTTTTAGTGTATAGGTTCAAATGAATCTTGACACGAAAATGTGTCTAGATACATCTCATTCACAAACCTAAAACATCTTATATTTCCAAACGGAGGGAGTATATACTAATACTAAGAGCATCTCCATTCGTTGGACATTCTTGGGCCGAAATTCGGACCAATTTTAGGCCGAATGAAACTCATTTTGGGCCTGGAAACGCTGAGTTTCCCACTTGCGTTCCCAAACCGAGTTCCCGCGTTCGGCTAAAATTCAGTCGAGCTCGGTGAAATTAGGCGGATTTCATTAATTAGGGGCCAATATATGCGGATTATATCAAATTTAAACTACATTAGTATAGATAATAAACTAAAAACATAAAAAAATGTCGCCGCTCTCGCCGATGCCGTCGCGGCTTCTACATGGCGAGCTTGCCGTAGAAGGACGTGTAGCCGGGATTGGCCTTCCCGTTGTCGTCGCTCGGCGGCTGCAGCGGATGGGATCTCCCCTGGTCGTTTTTGTTGCACCTTCAGGGCTGGTAGGAGGGGCCGGCGTATTCGTCGTCGTCGAGGACGACGAGTGGCATGCCCTGGTAGACGAGCACCCGGCCAGACTAGTCCCGTCTTTCAGCCTGCTCCTGCAGGCGGTGGACGCGGAGCCGCTCCGTCTCCTCCTAGTCCGCCCGCCGGTCCGTCGCGAGAGTCGAGGGGGCGGCGGTGGCGCAGCATTACGGCGACATATGGCCGACGTGACAGTCAGTTATTGCCTAGTGGTCTCTGCGGGGTTCCGAGGATGACCACTAGTCGGCTTCCGTCGCTGACTGAGCGGGTCCACACGCCGCTCCCTTTTTGCGCCGAATTTGCTTCGTCTGGCGTTCCCAAGGCGTTCGAGGATGCTGGGAATGGCCTGAAAAATATTGACCAAAGTTGTCCCAAATCTTGACGAAACTGTGGTCCCTGGAACGCGACTGAGCCGATTTTTGGCATCCGGAGCTAATTTTTGCCCTGGGATCGGCGTCCTGGGATGCCGAGTGGAGATGCTCTAATACTAATACTAATAATATAATATATAATAATAATAATAATCTATCTACTAATTTTGCTTGACGTAGGTTCGTCGCTGCCCAGATTTTTCGTCCGACTTTTGTTTTCCGGTTTTGCCCCTGTAATTTCCGTGGTTTTACACCACTTGCCACCGCCAAGTGGAATGATTCCGGTACCAGAAAACGATCAACATGCGACTGAAATTCCACCCACGCCCATCACTCCCACCCACCCCACCTTATCTCGTCAGCTTGGCGCTCAGCGCATGGAGGTCGTCGAGGTGGACCTGCGCCGGCCGGCGGTGCTGGGAGCGGTGCTCAGAAGAGGGGAGGCGACCGTATGTATCCTCCTTCCTCGTCGTCCCTCTTCGTCTCCTGCCCAGTTCCTCCACCCTCGGATCCACACGGGCCTGCCCGTTGAGGTGGACTTGCACCGGCCGGCGGCACTGGGAGTGGCGCCCGAAAGAGGGTAGGCGACCGAAAGTCTCCTCCTCCCTCATCGTCCATATCCCTATACTTCCATGTGCCTCCATCCTTGGATCCCCCCTGGCCTACCGTCGAGGTGGACCTGCACCGTCCAGCGGTACTGGGAGCAGCACCCGGAAAAGGAGAGGCGACCGAACGTCTCCTCCTCTCTCACCGTCCCTCTCCCTCTCCTGTCCCGTTCCTCCACCCTCGGAGTCTCGGACACCGCTGGCCTTCCCAACCACTATCCGCGGTGGGAGGTGCCTAGGACGCGCCACAGCCCCCCCGGGTCAAAGCTGGAGCGTGTCCACCGCGTTGGGAGCGGCGTTGGAGGCATGGTGTGAATGGTACGGCACCGTCCCAAGGTACTCTATGGGAACCACGACAATGCAGATGTGAGGAAGGGTGGAGAGACCTTGTTTCAAATGCAGATGTATGCCATTGTTTCTGAGATTAATTTGCCTTTTCTGTGATAACAATTTTTAGTCATCTAATGCATTCTTTTGATGATGATGAGGATGATGAGGACACCGACTCTGAGGACTAGTAGAACTTGAGCACTAGCGTTAGTGAGTTGTATTCAGTTCCACTTTATCGTAGTTTCCCAGAATGGTTCTTAAAACCATCTGTTTTCCTTTATTGTGGCGTGTGCTATGAATGAATGCATGAATGAATGAAAAGCAAGTCGCTAGAAAAATCTAAGTCAAACTTTACAAAAACCCTGAACCTTACAAATTTCCCTCTTTTCTCATGATCTATCTCAATCTTCAGATGCCTCGCGGAGCAAGCACTTCATCCCCGGACCCAATGCTGCAAATCTTGCAAATGTTGGTTTCGGATCGCGAAAAGAGCCGAACGTCAAGCCAACTTAGCCACCCTTCAACAGATAGCTCAGATGGCCAACAACAATCAAGGCCATGGAAATCAGAACACCAATCCACCCATTTTCACTAAGTCTAAAGAGCCCCTAGATGCAGATGATTGGCTGCAAACCATGGAGAACAACCCAGAGTTTGCAGTAGTGGAAGCTAATGAGAAGGTAATGTTTGCCACCCATTATTTGGCCGGAGATGCCAGAGCATGGTGGAACAATGTTCGCGCAATGACTGTAATATAGATGATGACTTGGGAAGAGTTCAAAGTAAAGTTCAGCAGAACCCATGTGCCACCGGGTTTGATCAAGCGGATGAGTGATGAATTCAGGGAACTGAAGCAAGGCAGGATGACTGTAGTGGAAAACCGTGACAAATTCTTGTAATTGGATAGGATGAGATAGACACTGAAGCCAAGAAGGAGAGATTCCTGAATGGTCTGCACGATGAAATGCAGACAGTGTTAGTCAATCCCTTTTGCTGATATTGAAGATTTAGTTGACTCTGCCATTCAGATGGAAGGCAAGATCAACCAAGCCAATGAGAACCGCAAGCATCGCATGATGCCTCAACCAGGAACCCATCATACACCAGAGTATCGCCCCAACCCATCTCCAGGATTTTCCCCAAGAACCAATAGACCCCCAATGAACGGTCCGACTTATCCCAACCTTGGAAACCCAAGGCCCGAAGGAAACCACAACAACCCCGGAAACCCCAGCAATTTCAACCGTGCACCGCCTAAGTTGAACAACATAAATGCCGCCACCAACACCAACACTGCCCCAAGGACTGGAAGCAATGTTGTGCCTGTTGCAGCAAAGGACAAGTCTCAAGTTACTTTTTATGAATGTGGAACCAAAGGTCACTATTCCAATGAGTGCCCCAAGAAGATTTCTGCAGCCCCCAATGCAAATGCCCCAACTTAGCAGCAACATCGTGTTCAGCCTAGAAGAAGGTTTGCCCCAGGAAATTCGCTCAACCACAATGGCCATCGTGCTGGGTATGTTTTCTGTTAACTCAGTACTTGCAAGAGTGTTGTCTGATTCTGGAGCATCTCACTCGTTTGTTACTGAAGAATTTACATGCACTAGTAAGATTCAACCCACCAAATTGAAGCATGTTATGATAGTTCAAATTCCCGGTTCAACCACCAAAGCTAGACAAATTTGCAAGGCCGTGCCTATCCGAATCCATGGCATAGATTTTTATGCTAATCTAATAGTACTCGGAAAAAAAGGTTTGGAAGTAGTACTAGGAATGGATTGGATGTCGAAACATAAAGGATCAATCGAATGTGCCAAGAAAGCCATAACCATGACCAGTACAACCGGAGTATCAGTTGAGCATGTATCTGAAACCTTGCCCCGTCAATTCAAATGCAACACGAGTATAGCCCAGCCAACCATTGAACAAGTTCAGATAGTCTGTGAATACCCCGATGTATTTCCATATGTTTTGCCCGGTATGCCCCCAGATCAGGATATCGAGTTTATCATTGAACTAATCCCTGGAACCGGACCCATAGCCCAGAGACCATATAGTATGAACCCGTCTGAGTTAGTGGAGCTAAAGAAGCAACTGGATGCTATGCTGGAGATTGGATTGATCCAACCAAGTGCGTCGCCATGGAGATCACCTACCTTGTTTGTGGATAAGAAGGATGGAGGTAACTGTTTATGTACGGATTATTGGAAGTTGAAGATGTCACCATCAAGAACAAGTAACCGTTGCCAAAGATAGAAGACATGTTTGACCAGTTGACTGGTGCCAAAGTGTTTTCTAAGATTGATCTTAGAACTGGTTATCACCAACTCAAGATTCGCGCAGAGGATATTCCAAAGACTGCCTTTACCACCAGATATGGATTATACGAGTATACTGTCATGTCTTTTGGATTAACCAATGACCCTGCTTATTTCATGAACCTCATGAATAAGATTTTTTGGACTTCCTGGATAAGTTTGTCGTTGTTTTCATCGATGACATTCTGATCTATTCCAAATCAGAAGAAGAACATGATCTACACCTAAGGACCATCCTTGGAACCCATAGGGAGCATCAGTTGTATGCCAAGTTTAGCAAATGTGAATTCTGGTTACAGGAGGTAGGATTCCTCGGACATATCATATCAGCCGGAGAAATTTCCGTTGACCCTACAAAGGTGAAGGATGTTGAAGATTGGCAAGCCCCCAACCACTCAAACCCAAGTTCGTGACTTTCTCGGATTAGCGGGATACTACCGCAAGTTCGTAGAAGGATTCTCGAGTATCGCAAGACCCATGACCCAATTTGCCGAAGAAGGATAAGAAGTTTGAATGGATAAAAAAATGTGAAGCGAGTTTTGAAGAACTCAAGAGGAGATTGATTTCAGCCCCAATCTTGATCATGTCGGATATCACGAAGCCCTTTGATGTGTATTGTGACGCATCCAAGATTGGTATCGGATGTTTGTTGATGCAAGAAGGAAAAGTTATATCTTATCTATCCCGACAACTGAAGCAGGATGAACAAAATTACCCAACCCATGACCTTTAACTAGCAGCAGTAGTTCTAGCCCTGAAGACATGGAGGCATTATATTATGTGATACCGTTGTGAGATTTATTCGGATCACAAAAGCCTGAAGTATATATTCACTCAGAAGGAGCTGAATATGAGGCAGAGAAGATGGATAGAGCTAATCAAGGACTATGATCTGGACATTCACTATCACCCTGGTAAAGCCAATGTGGTAGTAGATGCCCTTAGTAGATTGTCGTGCCGCTTTAACTCCATGATTCTGAAGGAGAAACCAAGTTTGCACAAGGAGATGGAAGATTTTAGAATGTAATTAGTAAGTGAAGGAATTTTGGCTAGCATAGAACTTCAGCCCACTTTGATCAGTCAGATCAAGAAGGCTCAGAAAGGAAATGCTAGTATCGATGAAATCAAACATCTTATCGGTATAATCAAGGTACCCGGATTCACCGAAGACGAAGGAGTTCTGTGGTACAAAGGACGTCTCTGCTTACCAGCAGATTTAGAGTTGAAAGAAGTTATTTTGAAAGAAGCCCATGATACTCTTTATTATATCCAGCCCGGAGGAACAAAGATGTATTAGGATCTGAAGGAGGAATTTTGGTGGCATAAGATGAAGAGAGAAATTCGAAGCTATATCGCCAAGTGTGACATTTTTCAGAGAGTCAAGGCGGGACATCAGAGACCCGCAGGACTATTGCAACCATTGCAGATTCCGGAATGGAAATGGGATTCAGTTGGAATGGACTTGATCACCGGATTGCCTACCTCTAGTAGGGTAAATGACTCTATTTGGGTCATAGTTGACAGATTGTCCAAGGTAGCCCTTTTCTTACTAGTCAAGACTACCTACCAAAGTTTGAATCTAGCGGAATTATACATCGCTAGAATCGTCAGTTTGCATGGAGTCCCCAAGAACATCGTATCGGATCGAGGAACTCAGTTTACCTCGAGATTCTGGAAGAAAGTCCAAGAAGGACTGGGAACCCGACTAGATTTCAGCACAGCGTATCACCCTCAAACAGATGGACAAACGGATCGAGTAAATCAAATACTCGAAGATATGTTGAGAGCATGTGTGCTAGAGTATGGATCTAGATGGGAAGACTGTCTGCCATTTGCAGAATTTTCTTACAACAATAGTTATCAAGCTAGTTTGCAAATGGCCCCATTTGAATTCATGTATGGAAGGAAGTGTCATACCCCTTTGATTTGGTCAGAAGTAGGAGAGAGTCAGATTTTCGAACCCGACATCCTATGAGACGCAGAAGAGAAATTTCACAAGATCCGTGAGCACCTCAAGACCGCCCAGTCAAGACAGAAGAGTTATGCCGACAAGAGACGTCGAGACCTCACTTTTAATATCGGAGATTTTTTGTATCTCAAAGTGTCGCCTTTGAAGGGAATGTAACGTTTCCAGCTCAAAGTAAAGTTGGCCCCTAGATATATCGGACCTTTCAAGATTCTGAATCGTAGAGGAGAAGTATGTAATCAGTTGGAACTGGCAGAGGAGATGTCAGCCGTGCATAATGTGTTCCATATATCGTTACTTCACAAATGCCTTGAAGTCCTGAAGAAGAGTGAAGTTTTCAAGAACATTGATCACCGGACCATAAAGATCAACGATGACCTGACTGTAACGTCCCAGGATTCATGCATAAGAAAATCCGGAGAATTTTCACGCAAAACAAAAAGACCTATAGAGGGATCGAGGTCTCTCTTGTTCTAAAGGAAACAATAGAGAAAGTGCGACGGATTTCGACATGACCTCTATTGAATGTTCATGTTTGAGGGAAAACAGTTTAAGTTGAACATTCAAATACTTTATTTGAATTCAAAAGAAAATGGAAAAAATTAATAATAGATTTGGAATGGTAAATTCTTGAATAAACAAAATAGATATCACCATATTCACAATACATTTGTATTATACAATAATTTGGAATTATTATTGAAAAAACAATAAATATTACATAACATTAAATAATACAAGTATAGAAGAGGTACACCAAATAGTAACTAGTACAATCTATAAAAGAAATAAAATAAAGCATTTACTTTGTTACAATTAGAATAATCTAAAGTTTACAAAATGGATAAAGAAAATTACAAGTACTAAGAATAAAAAGAATTTCTTTATGACAATTATATTTAAATTACAATACTTTCCACCTCACCAAAATAAATAAATAAAAGGGTAAATTACAAATGAATAAATAAAAAACATAAAACTATTTCTAAACTCAATTTCCTATTCATCTCTAGTATCTTCTTTTCTTCTTATTCCTATGTCCCTGCAAAGAAACACAAAAGATAACAAAACAAAAGAAAAAGAATAAAATAAAGGGAATTGTTTAGGTTAATGCTACTCTCCGTCTGGCATAGTGTTGCTATGCTAAGCTCATCATTGAGTATGTGTTAAAAGGGCCACATAGGATCTGTTCTTATCAAATTTAGGCTTCAGCCTTGAGCATCATTAGTGTAGAGTTAATATTCCACTTGGCAACACCAAAAAATAAAGCTTATCTTAGGATAAGGTCAAGTTAGTCGAGCTGATCAACATGGAAAAGATCTCAGCACTGAAACCTACACCAGGACAAGGTCCAGCAAGCTAGCAGCTTACACAACACATGCACAGCTCTGTGCTGTCAACACCACAATAAAGCACCACATAGAGAAAGAGCACAACCGTAGCTATCATAACTATACCATTACTCATACAACCAGTCCATATCCACAAATCCAGAGCACAAGTTTCAACACCAAAACCTTACCAATGCACCACAACCACATCACCAGTACCCTGGTTGCTTAGGGAAGCCATCCAGGAGCACCAGAATGAGGACATGAGCATGGAGGAGAAGGTTTAACAGAAGATTCAACAACAACTGATCAAGATCCATTAGTAGAACAAGCTTAGGGAAGCTCAAGGTAGGAAGAAAATAACAACCTTAGAAGATATAGTGCATGTTGTATCTGTTCTTGTCTATTTTAGATAAAATGGCAAGAAGAGGAAGTAATAAAGTATAGAAAGGAGATGAATTCTCTTAGTCCTGCATAGAGGTGCTATGCAAATTCATCATAAAGAAATGAAAACCATAGCACAATATCTGTCCTTATCTAGAGTTGTGCCTCAGCCTTTGCATCCTTGCAGGGACAAATAGCAGCAGATCAGACTGTTTGAATCTACTATTGTGCACACTCCACATGGGAGGCACCACAACAGCAGATCCAATAACAGTAGAAGCCACTAAGCTGTTTAACACTAAACATCAAGTACCAAATATAGTCTTATTAAAAGGAAATCCTCGGACTTTTGCATCACTGGCCAGAGAATTTTAGGTCATTAGCCACATATAAGTCATCTCAAATAAATGGTTCCATTTCCATTTATACAAGTACTGGAGTACAACAGATCATGCTAGTTATAAAATCACTGTGCACACTCAAATTTGAGGTACCATAGTGAAATCTACACTAACATAAGCTACTACTTTATCTTGCCACATCTTTTTCGTAGTCCATTAACTAGGAATCATTCAAACCTTCCATTATCTTGTTGATAGGACCAATTCCAAAACTCATCATAAAAGGAATCTTCTAAAAACAAATATATCATTTTCCTAGCAAGGACTATAGTTATCAAGATTCATATCCAGTTCCCACTGGTAGTGTCAACAGGGACTAGATAGGCCCATGAAATTTTCCTGAAATTATGGATAGAACATTACATTCGTTTACTGCTCAACTGGACAGCTATAGTTCCATTAGTGTCTTATTGGAGAAAATGATAAGTTTTCATTACCAGTAATCACACAAATTCATACTGCCAGGACCTGACAGTAAAAAAACCAACACCATCATCCAGTAGTACATTTGGATTATCAACATTATGGATCAAATTATAGGAGCATATATATAGTTACAATAAAAGAACAATAGTAGATGTACCAAAACCAAGTTAAGCAACTAACACTTATTCCAATCATGAACAAAATCTCATCACTAAACCACCAAGTTGAATTAACATTAGTTCCAGAATATAATATTACTAAAACTTGATTCAAACCAAAGGATTGAATTTAAATATTCATTTACCTATTACCTCTTAGCTATCAGCAATAACGACAAGAATAATACCAAGCCCAGTTATGAATCAAGTCAAAACAGCAGATGCTCTATTTTTACAGACAACAATAGTACACATATCAAATCAAGTTGAGGCATTAAGGACTTAATCAACAAAATCAACTACAATGCCAAACATACCACTTTGATCAATTCGACTTTGCTCAAGAGCTCAATTCTTATTTCTTGAACATGGTCAATCACAAGGTGCCGAGAGGATTCAAAGAGGGAGAATACAAAGAAGAGGGGAGTACTAACCGAGTTGAATAGCTTGGGAACGCCAGGGATGGGGTTGTAGAAGCTTGTCGTCCCACTGGTGTCAGAGAAAGAAGCAGTCCCAGTAGCATCACCACTGTCCACCATCATAACAAGGCTCAGTGGGAGAGGTCTGAGGGCGCTGGGGTTGTACCGCGGCACGGTCCCTCCAGTGTCAGGTATTTGAGAAGGCGACATAGATAGAGAGGGGCCCGCGTTCTCCCACGAGCAGCAACCGGAGGCGCTGGCACGGGAGCCACATCGGGACCTTGAGCCATGGCGGCTAGGGTTTCGGTCAGGCCCGCGCGGGGCCACGAGTGAACCCAATCAACAAAGAGAAAGGAAAAGGAGGCGGCGACAGGCCACGCCAGCACACGGCAGCAGCCGGTGGCATGGATTTTGCCGGCGTTGTTCTGGTAAGCATCGACGGTGGCGTGTGCAGGAGGAGCAGAGGAATAGGGAAGAGCAGGGGTGTGTGTGCGTGTGTAGGAGATAAGAGGGGGGTGAGATGGGCCGTGTTCTGAATGACCCGAGCTAGGTCCACTTGGGCCAAGCTGGCCCATGCCAACCAAATAGGCCAAGATAAATAAAATAAGAAAAGAAAAAAACAATTAGAATTTCCCAAAATAACCCTAGAAATTTCTAAGTTCCATGAAACTACAGAAAAATCCTAAAAATACATATAATATATGAAAATGTTCGCAAAAATAATATCGACCTAAGAAAAACATAAAACTAATTGTTTAAGTTAAATAAAATACCATTAAATGTTAAAGTCACTAGAATTCTCAATAAATTATAACAATATAAGAAAATGTACTAAAAATAAATAAAAAAATAATTTTTGGGTATAAAAATAAATCCACTATTTTATAAAATACTAACTCAACTCTTCTATAACTAAAAATTGAAGTAAATATTTAAATACATTTAATCTTTTATGGAATTTTATAAACATAAAAATAATACTTAAAAATAAATAAAAAATCATTTTTAAGATTTTGAATAAATATATTACACTAGAAAAATATTAAATATATTATTAGAAATGTTTTTAATATTTGAAAATAATAAATCCTTATCTATTACTTATTTTGTAAATTCTTTAAAAACAATTCTTAAGTAAAAAATAATCAGAATTTTATAAAACCTTGAGCAATTAGTACTAATTCTTTAAAAACAATTCTTAAGTACTAATTCCAAACCCATAACTTGAATTCATAATCAAACTTAAGTATAACTTTTAACTTTAAAATATTCTTTTAAAAATCTTATTAAAAACCCTTTCAAATAAACATTGGGTATCACTCATATATATAATATGGTGAATAATCATTATATCTTAACCACTATTAACATGACTTCAAATTCTAAAAAATTACTAAGATCATCTAATTATGCTTCCATTAAATAAATACATATTATTTTCATAGTAGCAAAACAAATTTAATCTAATGATTCACTTAAATATAAAGTGAATAATTCCACACCTTAGTTATACCTGTCATAAATCTAAAACTTAATAGTTAACAGAATGTGATCACCATAACCAATACATAGACTTCCAGCATAATCACCAAATAGCAACTAATCTAAATCTTAGATTACGATTACATTCTATTTTTATATCTTGTATATCAAGACTTAAAATTCCTATAAATGCATTTCATGTGAAGTAAAAATTGAAAGATGAACCAACTTTTAAAGGAATCACCTAAGTTCACTTCACTTACAGTATTGGGGTTTCACTTTGGGAGTTTTACAAAAAAAAGCCTAGCATTACTTATGCACAAAAGCATATTGCTTCTTTAAATATTAGTCCTTACCGGACCAATGATGCCGATTTCAGATATTGGATCTTATGTCGTCTCGAAGACCGTGAGTGAATAATCTTGCAATCACAAAAGGCAAGTTCACACTTGCTCATGTCCTTTGATTATTTTTTGTAAAGTATTTTGCAAATCCATTGTTGTCATCACCTGCATTTGAAAAAGGTTAGAAAACACTATTTTCATAATAATATGATTATAGGTTATTTACCATGAGGTAATAACCTACTATGAAAGTTCCGATGGTAAAGGAACATATTCTCTAGGACTTAACAATCAATGTTGCCAGTGATTCTTGCGTTGTATATTACTCGTTAACCATGAGATTTGGAATGGGACAGAGAGGTCAGCTGTATCCTTTTCCTTTTGTATGGAGGCAAGACTATCTTAACATGACGTTGTGATTCCTTGTGTGGATCCAACATATGGGTAGGAACCCATAGTCCCCGCATTTTTTATATCTAGATTATCTATGAGTGGCTGCCAGGGTTTTAGCCGGACCTATAAGGTACTTACCTAGGCATCACCAGCTCATAGAGTCTTCGGGACTCATCAGGGTTTTAGCCTGCCCGAAAGGGGGCTTAACGGAGGTGAGCCAGCCCCGAAGGATCGTGCAAACATATGGGGTCGTGGAGAGGGCAGTGATTGGCTTGGATCTTAGGTTGGGCCCGAAGGATCGTGCAAACATACGGGGACATACTCCCGGGTGTGTAAAACAGCTGATCTCTCATGGGTAAAGTCACGCACCTATGCCGAGTGTAAGAAATGTAACTTGTTACTCCCTGTTCCGGGAAGGAGCTGCGAACGCGACGGGAAAGGAACTCCATGAAAGTTCTAGTAAACCCGTGAAGGCTGACGGCCATAGCTTTTTAGAATAAAAGCAACCTTTGAAGAAATGTTTACGAAAACCTGAATTGCCTATGACCTATGGTCTATGGCTGTAGATATAGTGCATCAAACACTCCTTTTCTAGTGAACTTGCTGAGTACGCTCGTACTCAACGTATATTCTTAACCCTTGCTAGATTCTAAAGCCAATACATACGACGTCTGGATCAACTTATGCTCAAGGGAATCTTCATCAACAACTCAAGTTCTTCATTGAAGTCAAAATATATATCAATAAAGTGAAGACGAAGTTACTAATTAGATAGAAATATAATCTCTCGCCAGAGAACCTATTTCTGTACAGTATTGCTATAGCAGCAATGCAAGGCCTATAGTTCAGATACTAGTCTTATTAGTATAATAGTTTTTGAGTTTTTCATCTCTGATTCTTCTTTGTAAGAAGTTTCTTTCCCTCTCTTTAACCTAGAGTGTTCTCTGGATCTTATGTAAAGAGTCGAGTTGTAACCTCTAGTAATGTCTTGGACCTACTGTGTTTCTGTTGTACCACTCTGAGGGATGTAATACTAGTGAATGGTGTTCCATTGGTGTTATGTCAATGACTATAGTGTACTACATAATGCAGTGCTATGCTGGGTCACCACACTGACGTATCCCGAAGTACCCATCTGTATTTTGGAGGAGGCTGTCAGAACCACCATAACCCGAAGCATCAAGTTTCTCAAGATTCAATGGAGTAACCACACTGAAGAAGAAGTTACCTGGGAGCGAGAAGATCACATCAAGACAGAGTTTCCCGATTTTTTTAAATCCTAGTTTTCTTCTTTCTTCGTTTTCAAATCTCGGGACGAGATTTTGTTTAAGGAGGTAAGGTTTGTAACATCCCAAAAATGTTTAACAATGATTATCAAATTCCAATCACCAAAATTAGGGTTAACAAAAACTTTTGTTAATTCAAATCATTATGAATGCACGTGTGTATGTGATGATTGTATGGATGCATGAATGGACTTGTGTGAGTGATCTAAATAGAAAGGAATGGTTTAAATATAAAAACAACATCATCTAAAACATTTCCAAGTAGAAACAAATCAAGAGAAAACCAAAAACAAAACGAATAAAGCAAATGGTCATTTTTGCCAATCTTGCTCACTAGGCCACTTTGATTGTTTCTAGTCCAAGATTTCGAACAGAAACATTTCCATTTATTTTCACCCCTTGCAATACCAAGTAAAAGTGAATCAAATCCCACCCTTCAAACTTACAGAAACATTTGGCCACTTGGTAAAAATCACATTTCAAAATTGAATCTCTATCATATGTGAAGATCACACATTTTGAAAACCCAACCAAACCAGTGCCACTTCACCAATCCAACTAGCGAGACACTCCCTAGTATGTACCAGCACACTCACCAAGTTTGAATCCAAAATTCAAATTTGAATCTCTTGCGGCCATTTCATCAAACACCTTGTAATCAACAAACAAACAAACATCAAACATTATTAGGAGCAGTGATTTTGGCCAACCTTGTTCCCTATATAGCTCACCCTACACTCTCAGTAGATGACCAAACTAAGTTAACTAGCTTTATCACCACTGTGAGCATGCAATGGCCATCAATGGTGAGTAGGACGAGCCTAACTTTCCACTCCCATGTCGCCTAGAAAGCATATCTGGGACACTCCCCACCATCCATCGCCACCCCTTATCCAAGCCTCGAGCACTGCCAGCCCTTGGACCTGTTGGAGATATGCCCTAGAGGCAATAATAAATGTAGTTATTATTATATCTTTGTGTTTATGATAAATGTTTACATTCATGCTATAACAGTATTAACAAGGAAACATTGATACTTGTGTGATTTGTAAACTTAATTTGAAGTCCCTAGTATAGCCTCTATACATCACTAGCTTGTTGGTTGATAAATGATTGTGGTTTCCCTATCATGAACATTGAGATGTTATCAACAACAAGATCATATCGTTAGGAGAATGATATGGTGGACATACTCCTATAGATAAGCATAGCATAAAGATCATGTCATTTCAATAGTTCAATTGCTATATGCTTTCTGATACATAGTAACCTAATTCCTTCGACCATGAGATCATGCATATCACCTTTACCGGATGGATGCTTTGATGACATCAAACACCACACCGTAACTGGGTGGCTATAAAGGTGGCATTGAGTGTTCGGAAAGTATTGGTTGAGACACATGGATCAAGAGTGGGATTTGTCCATCCATATGACGGATAGATATACTCTGGGCCCTCTCGGTGGAATGTCATCCAATTAGCTTGCAAGCATGTGACTGGATCACAAGGGATCACATATCACGGGAACGAGAAAAGAGTACTTATCGGTAACGAGGTTGAACTAGGTATGCAGAGATACCGACGATCATAACCTCGGATAAGTAAACTATCGTGAGACAAAGGGAAATTGGTATCGTATGTAAGTGGTTCATTCGATCGCAAAGTAATCGTAGAAATATGTGGGAGCCATACGAATTTCCAGATTCCTCTATTGGTTATTGTTCGGAGAAGTGTCTCGATCATGTCTGCATAATTCACGAACCGTAGGGAGACACACTTAAGGATTCGACGTTGTTTGAGTAGTTATGGTATTATGAGAAAGAGACCGAATGTTGTTCGGAGTCTCGGATGGGATCCGGGATATCACGAGGTGATCCGGAATGGTCCGGAGAATAATATTCATATAAGGAAATTCCCGTTTCGGAGTTCGGGAATGATTCCGGTGTTTTCATCGGGAATGTTTTAGAAGGTTCCGGAATGTCCGGCACTCCGGAGGGGAAGGGGTACATGAGTGTGTCATTGCAAGTTGGAATGATTGCATCATGTACTAAGTGTATTCGATGTCCAAAATAAAGGGTTTAATCAAATCCTAAATTGAAAAGTCAAATGGCTAGTTTGAAAGTCAAACGGCAAGTTTTGGAAAGATGAAAAGAGGAGGGAGTGTGAAACCGAGTTGGGGAGGGAGTCCTCCTCCCCAAGCCGTCGCACCACCCAAGCCGAGTTGGGGAGGGACTCCCCTCCCTCCCCTTGGCCGCTGGCCCCTCCACCTATATAAGGAGGGGCAGGGCTCCCTCCTCTAGACACACAAGTCCCTCACCTCAAACCCTAGAAGCCGCAGCCCTCCATAGCCGCCGCCACCACCTAGGGTTTTGCCCTAGCCGCCGACTTGGGGTCCCCGGAACCCTAGCCGCCGGCTCTAGACCCTCCTCCTTGGTGTGTCTAAACCCTAGATCGCCGAGGAGCTCTCTCATACTCCACCATACTCGCTCCGGCTTAAGGCGAAGCCCTGCGGGATCTCCCCTCTACTTCCGGTACCACGCCGTTGTGCTGCCGGAATCTCGAGGAGAGTGCTACAACCTCCGCTGCCTGCTGGAACAAGGGAGAGGAAGGTCTTCGTCGAGTACCGAACGTGTGACCGACTGCGGGAGCGCTGCCGGAACGCAGCGCCGGAAGGATCGTCTACGCGATCTTGAGATCGGTAAGTGTACGACTACATCACCCACGAGAATCCGCTCTCCTTAAACACTTTGGAATCTTTGAGGGTAAGTTATTCCATCGACTCGTTGCTACAATCTAGTAGATAGATCTTGGCTTGTTTGTTTGTATGCGATAGAAAATTTTTGTTTTCCATACTACGAAACCCTACAGTGGTATCAGAGCCGTGTCTATATGTAGATCTGTTGCACGAGTAGAACACAATGGTCATTGTGGGCGTTGATGCTTTTATTGTCGATTGCTTCTTGTGTACTTTGCATCTTGCGGTATGTTGGGATGAAGCGGCCCGGGCTAACCTTACATGACATCGTTCATGAGACTTGCTCCACGCTTGACATGCAACTTGTATTGCATAAGTGGCTTTGCGGGTGCCTGTTTCTCCTAGCATAGTTAAGATCCAATTTACAATGGGTGATTAAAAATACTAGTATCAATGTTGTGGTTCATGTTCGTAAGTTAGAACGACACTTATTGAAAGCCCCAAACCACGTAAAATATGCAAAGAAAGTAGAGGCGTCTAACTTTGTTTTGCAGGGGTGTGCAGTGATGTGATATGGCCATGATTGTGATTATATTTGATGTATGCAATGTTCCTTATTGTAAGTTGGCAACCGGTAGGAGCCATATGGTTTTCTTTAATTTATGTTAAGACCCGCGTGTCTATTCAAAGTAGTTGTAATAGTTGAAGCTGGTGGACGACAACCATGGAGAGGCGTCATTGACCTTGATGCAATGCCGGTGATGATGGAGATCATGTTCGTGCTAGAAGATGGAGATCGGAAGCACAAAGAAGAAAGGCCATATCATATCACATATTATAAATTGCATGTGATGTTAATCCTTTATGCATCTTGTATTGCTTAGTAGACGACGGTAGCATTATAAGATGCTCCCTCATGCACATGAATTTCAAGTCATAAAGTGTTCACCCTTAGTTAGCACCGTTGCTAAAGCTTGTTGTTTCGAAGCACCACGTGATGATCGGGTGTGTTAGATTCTGCAAGTGTATACAATGTGAGCAAGCCATATTTGCTCATGCGAAAACTAAGGTTTGACCTTGACGAGCCTAGCATGTACAGACATGGTCTCGGAACACGGATCACCGAAAGGTAAAGCATGAATCATATAGTAGATATGATGAACATGACGATTGTTCGCCATTGAAACTATATCAACTCTCATGATGATCGGTGTTGATGTGGTGGATTTGGTTCGTGTGATCACTAAAACAATGTGAGGGATATTGTTTTGAGTGGGAGTTCACCTAGATTAACTATTAATTAATTTGAACTCAATTTTTCATAAACTTAGTCTAAACTATTGCAAATATGTTGTAGATCAATGGCAGCCCCTACCATCAATTTTAATACATTCCTAGAGAAATAAAAGTTGAAAAACAATGGAAGCAACTTCGCGGATTGGTTCCGCAATTTGAGGATTGTCCTCACAGCTGGTAATTTGACCTATGTGCTGGATGCACCGCTGGGTGACCCACCTGCAGCTGATGCTTCCGATGAAGTAAAGAATGTTTACCTCGCACGGAAGAATCAGTACTCCATTGTTCAGTGTGCTATCTTGTATGGTTTGGAATCGGAGCTTCAGAAAAGGTTTGAAGATTCAGACCCATATGATATTGTCGAGGATCTCAAATTGATTTTTGAGACTCATGCGGTAATTGAAAGCTATGAGGCTTCTGAAAAGTTCTTTAACTGCAAGATGGAAGAGGGCAGCTCCGTCAGTGAGCATGTGCTTAAGATGTCTGGGCACGCAAACAAACTTCAAAGCTTGGGTATAGTGATTCCTAATGCTTTGGGGATTTACCGTGTCCTCCAATCACTACCACGTAGTTACAAGAACTTTGTGATGAACTACAACATGTAGAACATGAACAAGACGTTGCCAGAACTCTTTGCCATGTTGAAATCTGCAGAAGTGGAGATCAAGAAAGAGCACCAAGTGTTGTTGGTCAATAAGACCACCAAATTCAAGAAAGGCAAGTCTAAGCAGAAGGGACACTTCAAGAAGGGTGGTAAGAAAGTTACCACGCCGACGAAGAAGACCAAGGCTGGACCTAAGCCTGATACTGAGTGCTTTTACTGCAAGGGAGAAGGTCACTGGAAGCGGAATTGCACAAAGTACTTGGCGGATTTGAAGAACGGCAACATCAAGAAGAAAGGTATATCTGATATACATGTTATTGATGTGTATCTCACTAGTACTCGTAGTAGTGCCTGGGTATTTGATACCGGTTCGGTTGCTCATATTTGTAACTCGAAACAGGTGCTGCAGAATAAACGGAAGCTAGCGAAGAACGAGGTGACGATGCGCGTGGGAAATGGATCAAAGGTTGATGTGATCGCGGTCGGCACGCTACCCCTTCATCTACCATTGGGATTAGTTTTATACTTAAATAATTGTTATTTGGTGCCTGCGTTGAGCATGAACATTATCTCAGGATCTTGTTTGTTGCGAGACGGTTACTTGTTTAAGTCCGAGAATAATGGTTGTTCGATTTATATGAGTAATATGTTTTATGCACATGCACCTTTGGTAGATGGTCTATTCTTATTGAATCTCGATAGTGGAAATACACATATCAACAACATTGAGGCTAAACGTTTGAAATCAAGCGATAATTCGACCTATATGTGGCACTGTCGTCTTGGTCACATTGGAGTGAAACGTATGAAGAAACTCCATTCCGATGGACTTCTTGAATCACTTGAAAGATGCAAAGCATGTCTGATGGGAAAAATGACTAAGACTCCATTTTATGGTATGATGGAGCGAGCTACATACCGATGTATGTGGTCCAATGAGTGTAGCATCGCGCGGTGGTTATCGTTATGTTCTTACCTTCACGGATGACTTGAGTAGATATGGGTATATCTATTTCATGAAACATAAGTCCGAAACTTTCGAGATGTTTAAGGAGTTTCAAAGTGAGGTAGAGAATCAACGTAACAAGAAGATTAAATTTCTACGTTCTGATCATGGAGGTGAATATCTAAGTTACGAGTTTGGCGAGCATTTGAAGAAATGCGGAATACTTTCACAATTGACACCGCCGGGAACACCACAGCGTAATGGTGTGTCCGAACGTCGTAATCGAACTCTCTTAGATATGGTTCATTCTATGATGTCACTTACAGATTTACCGCTATCATTTTGGGGTTATGCATTAGAAACAGCCGCATTCACTTTAAATAGGGCACCGTCTAAATCCATTGAAACGACACCGTATGAATTATGGTTTGGGAAGAAACCTAGATTGTCGTTCCTTAAAGTTTGGGGTTGCGAAGCCTATGTAAAGAAATTACAGCCGGACAAGCTAGAACCCAAAGCGGAAAAATGCGTCTTCATAGTATACCCGAAAGAAACTATTGGGTATACCTTCTATCATAGATCTGAAGGCAAAATCTTCGTTGCCAAGAATAGATCATTTCTAGAGAAGGAATTTCTCTCGAAAGAAGTGACTGGAAGGAAAGTAGAACTCGACGAGGTTGTCGAACCTTCTCTCGAAATTGCAAGTAGCGCAACACCGGAAGAAGTTCCTGTGGCGTCTGCATCAATAAGAGAGGAAGCTAATGATGGTGATCATGAAACTTCGGTTGAAGTTGCTACAGAGCCTCGGAGGTCAACGAGAACTCGTACCACTCCAGATTGGTATGATTCCGTTATGAATGTCATGTTGGTGGACAACACCGATGACCCCGAGACATATGAGGAAGCGATGATGAGCCTAGATTCCAATAAATGGCAAGAAGCCATGAAATCCGAGATTGGATCCATGTACGAAAACCAAGTATGGACTTTGGTGGACTTACGGATGGCCGGAAGGCTGTCGAGAACAAATGGATTTTCAAGAAGACAACAGATGCTGATGGTAATGTTACTGTCTATAAAGCTCGACTTGTCGCAAAAGGGTTTCGACAAATTCAAGGAGTTGACTACGATGAGACTTTCTCACCAGTAGCGAAGCTAAAGTCTGTGAGGATTATGTTAGCAATCGCTGCATATTATGATTATGAGATATGGCAGATGGATGTCAAAACAGCATTCCTCAATGGAGACATTGATGAAGAGTTGTATATGATGCAACCCAAAGGTTTTGTCGATCCTAAAGATGCCAACAAGGTATGCAAACTTCAACGGTCCATATATGGATTGAAGCAAGCATCCCGAAGTTGGAATCAACGTTTTGATAAGGTAATCAAAAGTTTTGGTTTTATACAAACTTATGGAGAAGCTTGTATTTACAAGAAAGTGAGTGGGAGCTCTGTAGCATTCTTAATACTATATGTGGATGACATATTGTTGATTGGGAATGATGTAGACCTTCTTAATAGTGTCAAGGAATATTTGAATAATAGTTTTTCAATGAAGGATCTTGGCGAAGCAGCTTACATATTAGGCATAAAGATTTACAGAGATAGATCGAAACGCCTAATATCATTGTCACAGAGTACATATTTGGACAAAGTTCTAAAGAGGTTTGGAATGGAAGATAGAAAGAAAGGGTTCTTGCCCATGTTGCCCAATACGACCTTGAGTAAAACTCAAAGTCCGACATCGGCAGAAGATAGAGAAAGGATGAGTAAGACTCCCTATGCCTCAGCCATAGGATCTCTAATGTATGCCATGCTATGTACTAGACCCGACATTGCATATGCTGTTAGTTTGACTAGCAGGTATCAAAGTGATCCAAGAGTGGATCATTGGACAACGGTCAAAAACATCCTTAAGTACTTGAGAAGAACTAAGGATAAGGTACCGGCAATGAGGGCAATGAGGGCTGAAATCTAACAAGTACCATAATTTTTGGAAGCTCTTTTTGAAACTTGAAATCCCTGCTTCCCTTTACGAAGGGCGTTTTTTCCACTATTATGTTGAGTCTTCACCTTCTACCATTAGGCACCAGTTAAGAGAGCATAGTTGCCATTCTTAGTTCTATGTGCAGTGTCCGAAAACTTATTGATTGATGCATATTCTTGATATTACTTGTTCTTGAGATATTTGTATCTAGTCACTCTTATGAACTTTGAAGGTGTCCTATGCATCTATTTGCTACACTATGAGGGACAAGATGAATGACACTATGCCATGTTTTCTGTATGTGAAACAAATAAACGTTTTTCAATGCATGTTATTCATGATCTTTGTTTGTAGCCTTTCTCGTTGCATTCATAGTTACTTTGTCCTATTGTTAGAACTCCATATTTCATGCACATGTTTAGAGTTCTTTGATCCCAGGTTTCAATGCTTGCAAATGGTTTGATCTTGGTTTTGATGGTGCATGTCACCTCAAAAATTATTCTTTTATCACTTACCTACTCGAGTACGAGTAGGAGTTAAGCTTGGGGATGCTTGATACATTTGAAACGTATCGATAATTTTTGATGTTCCATGCTTGTTTAGTATCTACTTCGCTTTGCTTTGTCCACACTTTGTGGTGATTTTCTTATGTTTTCTGGTACTAACCTATTACAAAGTTGCCACAATGCCAGTTGCCTGTTTTCTGCTGTTTTTGGTTCCAGAAAAGCTAGTAAGGAAACCTTCTCGCAATTGGACGGGACAAAAGCCAAAGTCAATATTTCACCGAGGAGAACGCGGCGTCCAGAGGAGAGACGGAGGGGCGCCACAAGGTGGCCACACCCCCCAGGCGCGGCCTAGGGTGGGCCCGTGCCTAGGCAGGGTGTGGGCCCCATGGCCGCCTCCCAGCCTCGCCTCTTCGCCTATAAAGTCCCCCTGATGAAAAAACCCTAAGCACCCGATCAATATTCCACGAAACCGTCTGTAGCTGCTGCCGCCATCGTCCCTAGATCAGGGGGGATCTGAAGTTCTTCTCGGTACCCTGCCAGAGGGGATATCATCCCGGCGGCATTCTTCTTCATCATGCCAGCCTCTGGTATGAAGCGTGAGTAGTTCCACCTTGGACTATGGGTCCATGTAGTAGCTAGATGGTTGTATCTCTTCCTTGTGCTTTCATGTATAGATCTTGTCATCTCCATTCATGATCAAGATTTAATCTATTTGTAATCATGCATGTTGTGTTTGCGGGGATCCGATGCATATTAAGACTACTATGTCAGATTGATTAATGGTTTTGTCTATTTGATTCTATCATGTCTGTGTTGTTTGTGATCTTGCATGATCTCTGTTGTTAGTAGCTATCTTGGCCAAGTAGTTGCTAGTGACCCCAAGAGGGGGTATTTATGCTCGATAGTGGGTTCATGCCTCTACTGGTGCGATGATTAAAACCCTTGGTATTGATTCTTATTCGGTAAAGAAAATTACTGAGAATTATGCAGAGCATCTACAGGTACGTTTAGGATTGGAACCTCATAAACCCCTCGAAGAAAAGAAGCGAGCAAGAGAGGACACATCATTAGTAGAATTTTCCTCTGATCCTATTCAATATAATATCAAGAAAAAGTGTAGGGAGGAAAAACGTATAAGGAGAAGATCAAAGAAACCAGAAAGGAACCCCAATGCTACCAATGCAAATATTATTATATTTATAGATCTTATGGAGGTAAGAATGTTGGAGAATGAAGTAGTCATGCTAGATTCTGAAACTTCAGACTTCATCGCAGGTAAGATTGAAGGTAAAGAAACTTCAAAACCTATAACTCCCATATACTATGGAGAAACTTCCCTATACGGAATTTGTGAGACGATGTCTACTATAAATATTATGCCTTCATCACATTATGAGGAACTTCTCTATAATTTAGATAATCAGATGTGGGATCACTAGATACTACTATTAAACCGTTTAATAGAAATAATATAAAACTGGGAAGTGTTATTCGAAATATCCATGTTTTTGTCGGACCACTCATGTACCTTCTTGATTTTCATATTGTTCATATGCCTCGAGATACTTTTTGTCCTATTCTTTTAGGCAGGCCTTTTGTCTCTTTAACCAAAGCTCGAATTGATAATAATGAGGAGACTATTTCCATGGTGCTTAGAGAGGAGGAAATGACATTGCACTTCTCCAAACTAAAAAAGAGGCCATAAGAAATAGAAGATATCAAGGAATAGTAAAAAATTGCCGAGCTGGCCACGATTCATGTCAGCACTCCCTAAGATGAATTAGAAAGAAGCTTAGTTAATTGGGAAGAGGCACAAGATGATAAGGAAAGAGAAGATATGGATGATTACCTTGAATGCATTCCGGAAGCACAAAACCCACGTGACCATGAAGAATTGGTAAGAAAAGGAGACGAAGAACCTCCTCCGGTTGAATAGAAACGACTTCCAGACAATATGAGGTATTAATTTTTACATAATGAAAATAAATGTCCTGTTAATATTAGTAAACATTTATCAGAAATGAAACAAATTAACTTATTTTAGTCTTGATCAAACACCGTGAAGCATTTGGATATACTATAAGTGAAATTAAAGGAATAGATCCATCCATTGTGGCACATAAGATTATCATGCTTGAATATGTTGTACCTATAGTTGACACACAAAGAAGGCTTAATCCGAAAATGAAAGAAGTAGTAAAAAAAGTTATATGCTTATTAGATGCCAGCATAATATATCCTATTTTTGATAGTAAATGGGTTAGCCCAGCTCATTGCATACCAAGACATGGGGGTCTTGATGCTGCTATGAATTAGGATGGTGAACTAGTACCTATAAGGCCTATTGTTAGATATAGCATGTGCATCGATTTTAGAAAACTAAACCGCGAGACACAGAAAAATCATAAACCTATATCGTTCATAGATAGAGTTTTAGAAAGACTAAGCAATAATTCCTATTTTTGTTTTATTGATGGTTATTCCGGTTAATGTCAAGTTGCTATGCATCCCGAAGATCAAGATAAAACAACTTTTACATGTCCTTATGGTACATATGCTTATATATTGATCCTGTTTGGCTTATGTAATGCAGCTCCAACCTTTCAAGAAAATGTTTTAAAAATCTTTGATGATCTTGTTGAGAATACTATGGAAGTTCTAACAAGTGATTTTGTTGTTTGTGGAACAATGATACGTCGGAAATGTATCTATAATTTTTGATGTTCCATGCTTGTTTAGTATCTAGTTTTCATTGCTTAGTCCACACTTTGAGGTGTTTTTATATGTTTTCTGGAACTAAACTATTAACAAGTTGCCATAGTGCCAGTTGCCTATTTTCTTCTGTTTTTGGTTCCAGAAAGGCAGAAAATCAATATTCTCGGACTTGGATGAGACAAAAGCCAAAGTCAATATTTTACCGTGGGCAACACGAAGCCAGAATACGAGATGGAGGAGGCTCACCAGGGGTCCACACCCCCTAGCGGCACGGCCTAGGGCTAGGCGTGCCTGGGGGTGTGCAACAGCCCTGCTGGCCCCCTGTAGAGGCCTCAACCTGATAAGGTAGATTCCTCCTGTGTTTTACAATGCTAGTCCCTGGATCAATAGCTAGGATCCACAATTAAGATGTAATATCAAGAAACAAGGTCATAACATAACTTTACAACCAGGAATAACATAAGTTTATTACAGCCATCATAGCTCATTTGGCTATTACAATACATTGCAGCGGAATAACTATAATCATGGGGTCCATCATCTTCAAAGTGCCACAGGCAGATGTTGGTTGTAGACTCTGTAATCCTAATCAAACAATCTCCACTAAAATCAATCAAACCTGCAACATACAAGTTACAGCCACAAAGGTCAATACATTTGAATTGTATTGGCAAGTTTCACTACTTTGTATAATATGAGTGGATCCTATCATTACATGCATATTTGGCTAAGAAGAGTTTAAGGCTTATTTGCATAAAGCAATATTTATTCTATCTTTTCAAAATGGTTTTGGTCTTTTGTAAAATCTCTTTTCCAAGTTCCTTGAACTCCTTGGTAGAAACTCAAGTGTTCAAGTCCTTGTCAAAAATCCCTTGAGCTACTTGGCAACCCCAAGTGCAACAAGTTTTATGAAATCTCATGAGTTCCTTGGTAACCCCAAGTACATCATGTTCTTGAGCACCTCGGTAACGCCAAATGCAACAAGTTTTACAAAATCTCTTTGAATTCCTTGGTACCCCCAAGTGCATCAAGTTTTTATATTAGAAGTTGGAATGTCGAGATCTCCCATGGTTCAAACTTTAGTTGCTCAGTATTGTCCATAACCGGGGACACGGCTAAGTACTTAGATTTTATTAACTTCTGCAGAAGGAGTACACTTTACCCACATGTCACAATCCCATCCTTTTGCCACCAGTGGCCTACTGGATTAGTGCTCACCAAGATGGAGTACTGGCAGATTGAGAACGTGACAAAGTCTTTCCAAAGGGTCCTCCCATACACCATTGCTAGCTTGCCTTCAGCACCCATGAAGCATTCCAGATCCCCATGTCCGGTTAACTGAAGACAGTGCATGAGTCTTCCCAATGTAGTTGACCAAGCCAGAGCCATTTTAGCATGTGGTTGCACACGAAAGCCACAATTGGAGAAACATGTTCAATCTCTAAGTTTCCTAGGTGGTTTTCATTTGGAGCACAACACAAAGTGATTGCCATAGACATGGTTCCTTTTGTTGCCACCTTCTCCAAATCTTCAAGTATCCTCCACCTAGGTGGTTCATTGAGTCCTTGTTTTATTATGTAAAACACAAGTCCTTTTTCAACCTTTGTAAAATCTCAACATGTATCTCTTTTCAAAACATAGCATGGCTAAGCATGTACAACTTCAATATTTTCACTAAGGAGTGTATAGGGAATCCTATTAGGATTTAGCATAGCATAAGTACAGGAATATCTTTTCATGCATGTTTTTCAAAATCCACTAAGTATAATAAAAATAGTAGGACTTTTGTATGATAGTGTAACTTGCCTTTTTTGGTAGGGAATGGTGGTTTACTCCTTGATCTTGCTAGTCTCACACTTTTTGCTAAATTCACTACAATCAAGCAAACACAAAATCAACTAACATTCCACACCAAAGTCAAACAAACAACTTCACACTCACAAAGCAAATGGAATCTAGTCATGCATAAGTATGCAAAGGATGGTTCTATTTCAAGGTTGGTCTCCACTAGGTTTACAAACTTGGTAAGGTCCAAATTGGTCATTTACCAAAATGGCAAAGTCATTTGCAGATGGGTTTTATCTCAAGACCATTTTAAAATCCATTCATCATTTTATGTGGTGATAATTATTTTTATAAAAGCCAAACTTTATGTTTTTCACCAAGTGAGTTACTCTTGGAAAAGCTTGGTGTTTTGGGTCAGCAAGTTTGGTCCAAAACATTTTCCCAAAGTTTTCCTTGCAAAAACATTTCCATAATAAAATCAATAATTTTATTTGACTAGAAAATGGCTAAGTTAAATAATTCCACTTAAATTTTACCAAAATCATTTTTAATACCAAGGGTTGGTTCCTAGGTTCAGTAAGGTCACATAAAACCATTTTGCAAAAGTTCTAATCCTAAAATCAATTTTAAACAATTTTTCTACTCTAAACAAGTACTCAAATGTTTCTGCAAATTCAAACAAGCTAACAGATACTATTTGACAAACTATGGCCATGGTTGGCTAGGGCTTGTTCTCCTGAATCCAACGACATAAAATTTGTAATTATTGGACGTTTGGTTTGAAAGTTACAAGGTTTTAAAAATTGAATCTCAATCAAGTTTCAAATCTGTTTTAAACAAAACAAGTGAAACGCGGCGCATTCTGGTTGGACGGTACCGGTTCGGTTGGATCGTGTGCTGCGGAGCGTTGGATTTAAGTTGGATCGTGCGGCACAGAACGCGTACCTCTTCGCGGTAAGTGATCTAATCGCAGCGCTTGGATCTGCATCCTACGGCTGCTAGCATGCTTGCCTAGGATCGGCGGCGCTGGCGGTGGCTTGCGGCGGCGCACGGCCAGGCAGCAATGCTACGGCGATTTCAGGGAGCGGAGAGGGGAGAAAGGTGCTCACCAGAATCGCGATGAAGAGGGAATGCTCAACGTGTGCTTGTCGTGGTAAGGGGCGCTCTGGTACAGCTGTAATTGCTCGCCGGAGTGGAGGATGGCGTCGGGTGCTTCAGGTGGTCGTCGTGGATGGCACTGTGGATCACTCCAAGGCGAAAGGATGGCATGGTTAGATGCGCGGGACTAAGACGAAGTTCCTCGTGTGAACGAGAAGGCGTAGGGCGGTCAGTAGTTACCGGGAAGTTCGACGGAGACGAAATAGACGGCGGCGCTGTCGGAGTTTGTCCTAGTCGACTCTCTGGGGCGCCCGCGGTCGAACGAGAAACACCGGGTGGATTCTCTGAGAGTGGGGAGTCTGCTAGTGCGCTCGGGAAGGTTCGGGGTGGTGTCGTGTCGCCAGAATCGGGGAATAAGTTCGTCGGAGACGGCGGTGGTGCAGACGAGATTGGCGACAGCCTAGGGGCAAAGAGAGGGAGTGGTCTGGGGAAAATGGAGGAGGAGGCGCTGGGGCTTTAAAGCGCATGGTCAAGGCGAGGAAAGGCGCGGCGTTATGGTGAATTGAACGCGCGGAATCACTGCAGGTAACGGTGGTCGAGGAAGGAAGAAGGGGTCGCGCGGGTAGGAGAGAAGAACAGGAGCGGTGGGGTCTACCTGTCAGTGGGAAAGAATCGAGGAGGAGGTCCACCGGTCAGTGACTAATCGGGTTGTTTCAGCGGTGAGGAAAAACGGTTCGGGGGAAGAGGCAGATGGGCTGTTGGGCTGGGCCTTAGTGGGCTGATGGGTTGGGTCGACCTAAACTTTATATTTTTCCTGTTTCTGAATCCTTTTCTTTTTCTATTTCCATTTTCCTGTTTTGAAATTCAACCAAACACATTCAAATTGATTCAAACAATCATCAAGTTTTGCACCTATGAATTTGGTTCTGTTTATCAACATAACCATATTCCAAAATAAAATAATTTTTACTCTTTTTAGAATCCATTCTTTAATTAAATAAAATGAATCTTTTGTTATTTAATAAAATATGGTTTGATTTAAATAACAAAATCTCCATTTGAAATCCAAACATTTTCAAAACCAAAACAATAGGTTTTATTTGGAAATAAAGAATACTTGGAAACTTGTTTAAAACAAAATAACTTTTTATTTTAGGGTCCATTAATAATTAAATACAATAGACCTTCACTATTAAATAAGATTTGTTTTATTAGAAACTTTATATTGAAAAATAAAGTCTAAACACTTTAGTAGGTTTTATTTGTGAATATCAAATAATTAGTAGACTTATTTTAAATAATTTAATAAGTTTTTGATATTTCAATTTAAATTGGTAAAAACCCTTTTATTAAAATAAGGTTGGATATTAAATCCTTATTAATTTATTTAAATAAACTTTAGTTAATTAAATAATAAAATGTTTTAATTCTAAAGCTTGGCTAAGGTTTTAATTTGGCTTTATAAAATATTCTTTATTTATAAACTTCTATTTCATTTGAAAATGAATCTTTTCACTTAAGAGTTTAAAAAAATAGTATTTCCAAAACATTTTATTTCTTTATTAAAAAGGTTTATCTTTTTAAACTCCTTTAGGATTTTATTTAATTCAAATGGGTTTGGAGTTCCAATTGAATTTAAAAAGTTTCTTCTGGCCCTGAAATTCAAACAAAGTTTTATTTTATTCATTTATTTTCACATTACAAGATTTGGAAAATCTTGGGATGTGACACCCCCCTTCCTCATCTCTTCGCCTATAAAGTCCCTCATATGCAAAAACCCTAAACACCCGATCAATATTCCACGAAACCGTCTGTAGCCGCTGCCACCATCGTCCCTAGATCAGGGGGGATCTGAAGTTCTTCCCGGCACCCTGCCAGAGGGGATATCATCCCGGCGGCATTCTTCTTCATCATGCCAGCCTCCGGTATGAAGCGTGAGTAGTTCCACCTTGGACTATGGGTCCATGTAGTAGCTAGATGGTTGTATGTCTTCCTTGTGCTTTCATGTATAGATCTTATCATCTCCGTTCATGATCAAGATCTAATCTATTTGTAATCATGCTTGTTGTGTTTGTGGGGATCCGATGCATATTAAGATTGCTATGTCAGATTGATTCATGGTTTTGTCTATTTGATTCTATCATGTCTGTGTTTTTTGTGATCTTGCATGATCTCTGTTGTTAGTAGCTATCTTCGCCAAGTAGTTGCTAGTGACCACAAGAGGGGGTATTTATGCTCGATAGTGGGTTCATGCCTCTACTGGTGTGATGATAAAAACCCTCGGTATTGATTCTTATTTGGTAAAGAAAATTATTGAGAATTATGAAGAGCATCTACAGGTACCTTTAGGATGGGAACCTCATAAACCCCTCGAAGAAAAGAAGCGAGCAGGAGAGGACACATCATTAGTAGAATTTTCCTCTGATCCTATTCAATATAATATCAAGAAAAATTGTAGGGAGGAAGAACGTATAAGGAGAAGATCAAAGAAACCAGAAAGGAACCCCGATGCTACCAATGCAAATATTATTATATTTAAAGATCTTATGGAGGTAAGAATGTTAGAGAATGAAGTATTCATGCTAGATTCTGAAACTTCAGACTTCATCACAGGTAAGATTGATGGTAAAGAAACTTCAAAACCTATAACTCCCATATACTATGGAGAAACTTCCCTATACGGAATTTGTGAGACGATGTCTACTATAAATATTATGCCTTCATCACATTATGAGGAACTTCTCTATAATTTAGATAATCAGATGTGGGATCACTAGATACTACTATTAAACCGTTTAATAGAAATAATATAAAACTGGGAAGTGTTATTCGAAATATCCATGTTTTTGTCGGACCACTCATGTACCTTCTTGATTTTCATATTGTTCATATGCCTCGAGATACTTTTTGTCCTATTCTTTTAGGCAGGCCTTTTGTCTCTTTAACCAAAGCTCGAATTGATAATAAGGAGGAGACTATTTCCATGGTGCTTAGAGAGGAGGAAATGTCATTCCACTTCTCCAAACTAAAAAAGAGGCCATAAGAAATAGAAGATATCAAGGAATAGTAAAAAATCGCCGAGCTGGCCACGATTCATGTCAGCACTCCCTAAGATGAATTAGAAAGAAGCTTAGTTAATTGGGAAGAGGCACAATGTCAACACCCGGATTTTTAATCCCAGATGCCTGTTAGCCATACATCGCAATCCCAGGATTACCATTTTTGCGAGACATAACAGAATTGGATACCATAGTACATCATCCATTACAAACCGTACATAAGTTCTTACACAAATAGGGATCTCATGGTCCAGTTCTTAATACAACATCAAGCAACGGAATACGTAAGAATAACGGTATCGTAGGCGAAGCTCCATCTTCGGGGTCACAGTCAATGCTGACGATGGGAGATGATCCTAGTTGTTGTAACCTTCCTGGGGTCCATCCTCCAGGTACTCCTCTTCATAGTCTGGTCATGGGAATAGCCAGGGACAAAGCCATGAGTACTCTTTAAGTACTCGCAAACTAGTACTAACAGGTAAAGGTTTTTTTTTGGATAATAGGACACTAGGCTCTAGGGTTGTTTTGCAATAGCCAGATTTATCTCTACTAAGTTCCAAAGCTAGTCACAATTTTATAACTCCTAAGTGGCAACTTGTACTCATGTCACAACTCTGTTGTGGTCAAGTCAAAGTCTCAATTCATTTCACAAGTTATCTTTAAAAGTCTGACGGGGGAACAATATGGCCATTCCAACTGTCCATAACCGCGGACGCGGCTATTCGAATAGTTTGACACTCTACAGAGATTGTACACTTTCACCACAACATTCGATACATCCGTCAGGAACAAATCCTGAATTCACCATACTCAGTATGCGGATAATCAATCCTAACCTTTCAATTACACGCCCTAGTATAAGCACCTCTCCTGTGAGTTTGGCCTCCCAACCATGACCAACTGTCATCTTGGGTACTGCACAGGTGGACAATCTTCACAAGGTAGCCTCAGCTCAGACCTTGGCCGTGAGGGAACTAATACTAAGGTATATAAGTTTGCAGTCAAGACCTACCCAATCTTCGGGTATTGTGGTTATACGATAAAATTGGAATGGTATCGCATCTAGACAACCATCAGTTTTATAAAGGGCTAAGGCTCATGCCTCAACATTTTCATCACCAAAATCATCAGGTGTTCGGAAACACATGTCCAAAACATTTCAATACAATGATCCATCATTCCAAGGTTTTCATAACCATTTTTCCACCAAGTATTCCCATCTAAAGTTGATTAAGTTTTATGCTTAGCACTAGCATCTACAAGTGGGGGTAAGCAATAATGAGGGGTGGTAAACTAGTGGAGTTCTAACTAAGTTCAATCTTATGCCTTAAGATGACATCAAGATTATCTAGCTTAGGCCAAATTTTATGCACTTTATGCAACCTTCACATATCTTTCTAGTATATATAATTCACTTAAGTAAACTCTAAGTAAGAGCTTTGATAAAGAAATAAAGTAAGAAGCTTGCAAGTAAAACTAGGATTGGTTTATCAAGTGGGTATGATCACATATGCTTAAGGCATATAGTGGGCATATTAACAAGTAGTGGTTTGTGGCATCAGTAGGGTATCTTGCAAGGGTTAGCTTGCATTGGTCCACTTAGTTAATAAAGCTTGCTAAAGTAGAATGTCTTGCAAGTTTTAGCTTGCCTTGTGCAGAGCAGTGGTTGAAGTTCTCCTCGGCTTCTTCCTCGTAGTATCCTCCTTCCTCCTCTTATCCTTGGTCGGTACTAGCGTCTATGAATAAATACGACGTACACAATCACCAAACAATACTTAACTACTTGCAATCATCACACACAAGGGTCCTATAGATGATCTAGCATCATCACTAACATTACAAGATTAAAGCTTGGTTTAATTCCTTTTATTTTTAGAAAAGTAATTTCTACTCATTGAAAAACTACTTAAGATTTAATATTCTCCAAACCAAACATGGGATCATGTTGACACATGTCATCACCACATATTCTAGTTCATGGGAATGTGATTTAAAGTGGTGTCACAATTTAATAAGGATTTACCCTTTTATTTGAATTAATTAAAGTGACAAGAAATGCCTATGGGGAATTCTTTTATTACTTGAACATTATTTCTGCAAGTAAACTTATATATTTTTATATATTCTGAAAGGTATGGTTAAATGTGATTATTGGGAGTTGGAATCAACTCAAAAGCTATTATGGTTTAAATCTGAAAAATGTTTGAATGCAGAAAAGCTTCTACCTTGTTATTTTTACCATGGATGATCTATAGATCCAAATGACTTGAATCCAACAAGCTTGGATTCAGCATTCCCAGACCTTTCTAAAAAAATAGTTTCATTCAAATTGGTGCACTGAATCGATCTGGATTGATTTTTGAAGTTGGGTACAGAAGTGAGTTTGAAATAAAATAGAAAATATTTAATTCAAATAGCTGGGCTGCGCGGGAAAAGATACTGGGTCGGCCTGCTAAGCGCAGTGCTCCCGCGGGCTTCTTAAGTGGGTGTCCCCACTCGTCAGTGAGACAGGGGTGCGAAGCGGTACGGGGCAACATGGTGCGTTCGATCTGATTCTAATCCAACGGCTGAGAGTCCTCGTCGACGTTGAGCAACGCCGGCGAGAAAAAAACCTAGCACGGCCAGTGGGGGTTTCTAGGGGCTCACCAGGGTGCAGGCGAGGGTCGGCGAGGAGGGCAAACGACGAAGTCGACGACGGCGAACTCAGGGCTGGTTGCGGCAGCTACTGGGGTGGACGAAATCGATGGCGCCCTTCTTCTCTAGAAGCGGCGGGCTCCGGTGAAATTCCGGCGATGTGCTGCTCGCATTGCTCCGGGAACGGTGTGGCACGATCATTGAGGAGAGGGGAGTAGAATGGTGTGAAGAAATCGACCGGGGATGGCCTCTATTTATAGTCGAGCGAGGGGACCGTCGGGGCGCACGATGAGCTCGTCGGGGGCGATAGTACAGGCGGCTATTGGCATGGGCGAAGGTAGGGGACGGTGCGGTGTTCCCTGGCGATGCTCAACGACATGGTTTCGAGGCGTGGGGCTGTACGGCTTGGTCTAGAACATGCGACGCTCTACGTGGCAGAGGCAGCGTCTTTGACGGCGAGTGGTGGCTGTGAGGCATGGGGCGGCGAACGAGGATGTCTGACGGTCTCCTGGGTCGGTGGCGATCGTGTGTGCACGGCGAGGGCGGCGCGTGGTCTGTGGGCTTCAGTCGAGGGAGGCGCTCTGGCGCACGCTCGGCATGGTTGCTGGCGGTCTGTGCGTGTGGTCCAGGGGTTGGCAAGGTTCGAGCGGTGGACAGGGAGTGGCGGTGGACGGTGGGCTGCCTCCCATACATGCTGGCTAGGCTTGTTTCTCCTCCTAGCTTGCTGTCTCCACTAGTGTGGCATGGGTGTGCTCGGCTGTTCACCATTGATGGCAATGCCAAGCTTACAGTGAGGCTAGTCCTTGGTTTAACTTACTAGATGATCTACTGAGATGGTTGTGAGCTAAAGAGGGAACAAGTTAGGCTTCAATCACTGCTCACTATAGTGTTTAGGATTTTGATGATTTGTGTCTGCAATGTGTTTGATGAAATGGCCGCATGAAATCAAGTTTTGAATTTTGAAAAGATTTTTGGTGGGTGTGCTAGATTGGTGCTGCTGAGTCTGCAGATGCTTGGGTTTTGAAAGTTGAGCTTGTTTGAGTGGTTTTTGAAAAAGGGGGATCTTCCCATATGATAAAGATTCAATTTTGAATTATCATTTAAACTATGCATTTGAAAGTTTCTGGATGATCACAAAGTGGGCCTTGATACTTTGTTATGAGTATATTCAAGGGGTGCAAAGATTCATAAAAGTTTCTGTTAGGTTCTGAAAGTTTGAGACAGCCAAAGTAGCCATGGGAGTTAAATTGGTCAAAATGACCATTCACTCATTTAGCTTTGTTTTTATTTATTTGCCTTGGTGAAAAGTTTGGGAAATGTTTAGATGATGTTTATTTCACCTAAGAAACATTTTACAAGAAAAGAAACATACAAACAAGGTGGTTCAAAATAAATTCAAATTCAATGCATACTCATATGCATGCATTCATAATTTTATTTAGAAAAGTTTTTGTTAACCCTAATTTTGATGATTAAAGTTTGCTGATTTAAGTTTAGTATTTTTGGGATGTTACAAACCTTCCCCCCTTAAACAAAATCTCGTCCCGAGATTTGAAAAAGGACAAAAATATTACCTAGGATTTGAAGAGATCGGGAAACTCCGTCCTGATGTGATCTTCGCGTTCCCAGGTAGCTTCCTCCTCTGTGTGGTTGCTCCACTGAATCTTGAGAAACTTGATGCTTCGGGTTCGGGTAGTTCGAAAAGCTTCTTCCAAAATACGGATGGGTACTTCGGGATAGGTCAGGTCATCGTTGATCTCTATGGTCCGGTGGTCGATATTTTTCACTTCGGTCTTCTCGGGTGACGAGGTTTAATCTCATAAATGCCCATTCTTATGGACTTGGATTTTGGAGAAGATGGGGATGCTGTAGATCGCGGAATGGTTAACAGACAAGCAACGAGGGGACATGATATTTACCCAGGTTCAGGCCCCCAGAGGGAAAACCCTACTCCTGCTTGTCTGCTCTTGATTACGGCGGAACCAGAGGTTACAGGGTGCGCAGATTCGATCTGGCGTGGAGGTGTGTGTGCGAAAGTATGAGTCGACAGATCTAGGACGTGCCCTCCTGGCCTTTATATAGACTTAGGCAGGTCCCGGGCGTAGTCCTAGTCGGTTACAGGTTCTAGGGTTTTATCCCTTTAAATTTCTTATCTATGCTAGTCTTGCTCTCCAAGGATCCGAAGGCGTCATGGGCCTTGGCCACCCGAAAATCTTCATGGGCCAGCGTATGTCTGCTGTGGACCTTCCTTGGGCTGGACCAGGTATGCCGAAGTCACGTACCCGTAGGGTATAACCATGTCAGTAGCCCCCGAGTGATCAGTCAAATCATAGATTCGGCTGAGGACTCTTCAATACTTCGGGTGCAACTAGGTGTTTAACAATATATGTGTGTAGGGATTGTTGATACATGTGCCTGACTCACCCGGCGGATCAGGCCCAGTTAACTGTCTTAGGACGAAACAACATGATCTTCATCAGGTTCGAGTCCCTTAACTTGAACCCGGAACATATGCTGGCGTAATTCGACTCAGGCCGCGGAGGACTTACAGGAGTGGAATTCCAGTGTTTTTACTTGATGTACTCAACGCGTCCGTTGTGATTTTTCATCACGCCTGTTGGCATGGATTTATACTAGCAGAGCGCAGTCGTGTACGTTGCCAGACCATCAGATGATATCTGCAGGTCTTATCTTTGCGTCGCAGACGCAACATCCGAACATTTGTCACCACGGAGGTGCTTCGGGTGGCCAATGAGATTGTCACTCACTCAGCGTTCTGTTGGAGCAGAGTTGCCAAAAAGTTTTTGCGTGCTGATCCGAAAGATCGCAGTCGAAGATTTCATAGGGTGCGCGACCAGGGCTCCCTATGGGAGTAGCCCCCGAGTGTCTGTTCGAATCGTAGACTCGAGCAGAGACTTTAGTTCAAGCATTGTTCAGTTGTTAAGTCCGTAGGACACGAAAAATTTTGGATGCTTAAATTCATCCTCCCTATGGGAGTAGCCCCTGAGTCCGTAGTGGAGTCGTAGACTCGACGTAGGACTCGAAGAAATACTTTGTCTTTATTCATCTTCCGGGTGAGCGGCCAGCGCTCCTGATAGGAGTAGCCCCCGAGTATTTAGTCGAGTCGAAGATTCGGGTGAGTAATCTTAGTTGTGGAGCCGGGGAATTGTAGTTGGTGCTAGTATAGCTTTTGATGACATCAGTGCTGACGATCGATGACCTCAAGCGTCTGCTACGCCAGAGATGACTTGACTAGACGAACATGGGTCCCACTTGCTGACTTTGAATTGACCGGTCACGCATGGCGTGGAGATAATTACGGCGTCTCCTCGATTTCCATGCGTAGTGGACGGCGTGGTAACGACGGTTCGTTGTGATGTTGACACGTGTACGGTCAGATCTGCCGTTGGCGTTAGGTCTTCTGGATGGACGGCTGCCGTGCGTCGTCTTCGCTGTTATAATCATTGGGGATAGGTCAGGTCATCGTTGATCTCTATGGTCTGGTGGTCGATATTTTTGAACACTTCGGTCTTCTCGGGTGACGAGCTTTAATCTCATCAATGCCCATTGTTATGGACTTGGGTTTTGGAGAAGATGGGGATGCTGTAGATCGCGGAACGGTTAACAGACAAGCAACCAGGGGACATGATATTTACCCAGGTTCAGGCCCCCGGAGGGAAAAACCTACTCCTGCTTGTCTGCTCTTGATTACGGCGGAACCGGAGGTTACAGGGTGCGCAGATTTGATCTGGCGTGGAGGTGCGTGTGCAAAAGTATGAGTCGAGAGATCTAGGACGTGCCCTCCTGGCCTTTATATAGACTTAGGCAGGTCCCGGGCATAGTCCTAGTCAGTTACAGGTTCTAGGGTTTTATCCCTTTAAATTTCTTATCTATGCTAGTCTTTCTCTCCAAGGTTCCGAAGGCGTCATGGGCCTTGGCCACCCGAAAATCTTCATGGGCCAGCGTATGTCTGCTGTGGGCCTTCCTTGGGCTGGACCAGGTATGTCGAAGTCACGTACCCGTAGGGTATAACCATGTTAGTAGCCCCTGAGTGATCAGTCAAATCGTAGATTCGGCTGAGGACTCTTCAATCCTTCGGGTGCAACTAGGTGTTTAACAATATATGTGTGTAGGGATTGTTGATACATGTGCCTGACTCACCCGACGGATCAGGGACAGTTAACTGTCTTAGGACGAAACAACATGATCTTCATCAGGTTCGAGTCCCTTAACTTGAACCCGGAACATATGCTGGCGTAATTCGACTCAGGCCGCGGAGGACTTACAGGAGTGGAATTCCAGTGTTTTTACTTGATGTACTCAACGCGTCCGTCGGGATTTTTCATCACGCCTGTTGGCATGGATTTATACAAGCAGAGCGCAGTCGTGTACGTTGCCAGATCATCAGATGATATCTGTAGGTCTTATCTTTGCGTCGCAGACGCAACATCCGAACATTTGTCACCACGGAGGTGCTTCGGGTGGCCAAGGAGATTGTCGCTCACTCAGCGTTTTGTTGGAGCAGAGTTGCCAAAAAGTTTTTGCGTGCTGATTCGAAAGATCGCAGACGAAGATTTCATAGGGTGCGCGACCAGCGCTCCCTATGGGAGTAGCCCCCGAGTGTCTGTTCGAATCGTAGACTCGAGCAGAGACTTCAGTTCAAGCATTGTTCAGTTGTTAAGTCCGTAGGACACGAAAATTTTCGGATGCTTAAATTCATCCTCCCTATGGGAGTAGCCCCCGAGTCCGTAGTGGAGTCGTAGACTCGACGTAGGACTCGAAGAAATACTTTGTCTTTATTCATCTTCCGGGTGCGCGGCCAGCGCTCCTGATAGGAGTAGCCACCGAGTATTTAGTCGAGTCAAAGATTCGGGTGAGTACTCTTAGCTGTGGAGCCGGGGAATTGTAGTTGGTGCTAGTATAGCTTTTGATGACATCAGTGCTGACGATCGATGACCTCAAGCATCTGCTACGCCAGAGATGACTTGACTGGACGAACATGGGTCCCACTTGCTGACTTTGAATTGACCGGTCACGCGCGGCGTGGAGATAATTACGGCGTCTCCTCGATTTCCACGCGTAGTGGACGGCGTGGTAACGACGGTTCGTTGTGATGTTGACATGTGTACGGTCAGATCTGCCATTGGCGTTAGGTCTTCTGGATGGACGGCTGCCGTGCGTCGTCTTCGCTGTTATAATCATTGGGGATAGGTCAGGTCATCGTTGATCTCTATGGTCCGGTGGTCGACATTTTTGAACACTTCGGTCTTCTCGGGTGACGAGGTTTAATCTCATCAATGCCCATTGTTATGGACTTGGGTTTTGGAGAAGATTGGGATGCTGGAGATCACGAAACGGTTAACAGACAAGCAACCAGGGGACACGAGATTTACCCTGGTCCAGGCCCCCGGAGGGAAAACTCTACTCCTGCTTCTCTGCTCTTGATTACGGCGGAACCGAAGGTTACAGGGTGCGTAGATTCGATCTGGTGTGGAGGTGCGTGTGCGAAAGTATGAGTTGAGAGATCTAGGACGTGCCCTCCTGGCCTTTATATAGACTTAGGCAGGTCCCGGGCATAGTCCTAGTCAGTTACAGGTTCTAGGGTTTTACCCCTTTAAATTTCTTATCTATGCTAGTCTTGCTCTCCAAGGATCCGAAGGCGGCATGGGCCTTGGCCACCCGAAAATCTTCATGGGCCAGCGTATATCTGCTGTGGGACTTCCTTGGGCTGGACCAGGTATGCCGAAGTCACGTACCCGTAGGGTATAACCATGTCAGTAGCACCCGAGTGATCAGTCGAATCGTAGATTCGGCTGAGGACTCTTCAATCCTTCGGGTGCAACTAGGTGTTTAACAATATTTGTGTGTAGGGATTGTTGATACATGTGCCTGACTCACCCGACGGATCAGGGCCAGTTAACTATCTTAGGACGAAACAACATGATCTTCATCAGGTTTGAGTCCCTTAACTTGAACCCGGAACATATGCTGGCGTAATTCGACTCAGGCCGCGGAGGACTTACAGGAGTGGAATTCCAGTGTTTTTACTTGATGTACTCAACGCGTCCGTCGGGATTTTTCATTACGCCTGTTGGCATGGATTTATACTAGCAGAGCGCAGTCGTGTACGTTGCCAGGCCATCACATGATATCTGCAGGCCTTATCTTTGCGTCGCAGACGCAGCATCCGAACATTTGTCACCACGGAGGTGCTTCGGGTGGCCAAGGAGATTATCGCTCACTCACCGTTTTGTTGGGGCAGAGTTGCCAAAAAGTTTTTGCGTGCTGATCCGAAAGATCGCACTCGAAGATTTCATAGGGTGCGCGACCAGCGCTCCCTATGGGAGTACCCCCCGAGTGTCTGTTCGAGTCGTAGACTCGAGCAGAGACTTTAGTTCAAGCATTCTTCAGTTGTTAAGTCCGTAGGACACGAAAATTTTCAGATGCTTAAATTCATCCTCCCTATGGGAGTAGCCCCCGAGTCCGTAGTGGAGTCACAGACTCGACGTAGGACTCGAAGAAATACTTTGTCTTCATTCATCTTCTGGGTGCGCGGCCAGCGCTCCTGATAGGAGTAGCCCCCGAGTATTTAGTCGAATCGAAGATTCGAGTGAGTACTCTTAGCTGTGGAGCCGGGGAATTATAGTTGGTGCTAGTATAGCTTTTGATGACATCAGTGCTGACGATTGATGACCTAAAGCGTCTGCTACGCCAAAGATGACTTGACTGGATGAACATGGGTCCCACTTGCTGACTTTGAATTGACCGGTCACGCGCGGCGTGGAGATAATTACAGCGTCTCCTCGATTTCCGCGCGTAGTGGACGGCGTGGTAACGACGGTTCGTTGTGATGTTGACACGTGTACGGTCAGATCTGCCGTTGGCGTTAGGTCTTCTGGATGGACGGCTGCCGTGCGTCGTCTTCGCTTTTATAATCATTGGGGAAAGCCGCGGTTTTTTTTCACCGCATCAGTTCTTTTTTTCACTGCCTCCTTGTGCTCTAGCGATTCTTGCTGCGTGCTGGGATTTCCTTCCACATTTCCGTCGTTGTTTCTGCGTTTTCACCGCCGGCGCCGCCGTAGCGCAATGGGGAAATCAAAGAAATCGTCATCTGCAGTTGGGACCAGCGCCGCCGGAGGAAAGAAAAGCACCACCGCTACCTGTGTCACCGATGGTGGCTGGCGGCGATCAGAGACGCGGGAGAGTGATCTCCGCAAGCTTCGCGAGCGGGGCCTGATCCCGCAGGATAGGGAGGCCGTCAAACTCCCTAGCAATGAGGTAATCCCCCGTCCCCCATATGGGTATTGGGTTATGTTTCTCGCCTTCGTCATGCATGGATTTTCTTTTCTAGTCCACAACTTCCTCCGTGGACTGCTCTTCTTCTATGGGATTCAGCTTCATCATCTGTCTCCCAATTCTCTTCTGCACATTGCTTGTTTTATCACTTTTTGCGAGTGTTGGCTTGGCATTCAGCCGCACTTTGGCCTCTTCCGGAAGCTCTATTCTGTGAAGAAGTAATCTGGTTCGGATGGTGTGTATCCCATTGGGGGTTGCATCATCTCCCTTAGTCCCAATCTTCTCTTCTTTTCTTTTTCCATGTCCGAGTCTGTCCTGTACTGGCGGAGGCGATGGTTTTATATCCACAACTCCGTAGTGCCCGGGCAAGATTTTGGTCTTGTTCCCTTTGACCCCTCCCAAATGATTGAGCCGAAAAGGTCTTGGAAAAATCAAATCTTGGACGCTGAGGTGGCGGAGATAGAGGCCCTTTACCGTCGGGTGGAGGATCTCCAGCTGATTCCGGAGAAGGAGGTGAACGGTGTGGACATCATCCGGACATTTCTTGAGCGTCAGGTGCAGCCTCTCCAAGCGAGGGCGCACCCGATGTTTCTTTATTCTGGGTGCCGTGATCCGACGAGGGTTTCGGCTGAGAAAATCTCCGAGGGGGATCTTGACAGGGCCCTTCGCGCGCTGCTGAAGTTCAAGGCCTGCGAAGAATCCCAGGGAAGTCGCTAACTCCTCCATTTTCTTTGACGTTGGTCGTACCGCAGGTGTAGATTTGTGCACGTAGTGCTTTTTTGTCGGCTGTGTATTTATTTTCTTTGTTTGCTAACAAAGTTCCTTCTGATTTTGTAGAGCTTCAAAGTGCCGGGCATGGTACCGCCATTGCCCGAAAATTATCCGAATGCCCCGGATAATGAAGTGGTTGAGTCCGTGTTCGAGCTGCCGTCAGCGCGATCTCCGACGGAGGATGCTGACGAGTCAAGTGAGGACCATACGCGCAAACGATCACAGAGCTCTAGCGAGTCTTCGGATGCCTCGACTCCTCCGACTCCCAGAAACCCTCTGGGCCTTGAGCGTCATAGTGACGGTCATGGAGGTTCTTCCTCTCCCATTCCTGTGCGGGCTGTAGCGCCGCACCCGCCAGCGAAGCGGAAGAAGGAAGAAAAGAAGGAGGAGAAGAAGGAAGAGAAGAAAGAGGAGAAGAGGGCCCGAAGGATTCCTCCTGTCTTCGACCTGAGCTCACTGGGATCGTAAGTTTCTTGTTGTACTATTGTCCTTGTTTCTTCATGATTTTTTCACTTGTGCTGATTGGTTCATATGCAGGCATTCCTCCCACGATTCCTCCAGTGATGGTGCGCGGGAGATGATGGGGGAGTCGAAAATTGCGTCTCCTTCTCCTCAGACGGTGGCGACTTCGGGTGGCGTGGCTCCGGATCCTCCGTTTCAGGAGGTGCAGGTGGTTGCGCCTCAGAATTTCGCAGGAGGGCCTTTGGAGTCGCCCTCAGAGCATGTAAGTTTCTCTGCTTCATGTCACGGGGGGATCCCCTGAGTGTCTTCGTGTGCGAATTATGTTTTTACTCCTTTGTGTTGGGCGTAGCCCCCAAGTCCTTTTCTTACTGCTATTTATTTTTCTGCAGCCTTTTGTGCCGGAAGCCAGGCGGCTGGTGCAGGAGCGTCTGGTGCTGGAGGCTAACCTTCGGCAGCTTCAAGGTACCTATTCGCCTTTTGGTGCTTTTTTCGTTTATTCCAGCCCTGCCTTCTGACGTTTCTTGTTTTGAATGCAGAGGAGCATAATACTTTTCTCCGTGAGGTCGATGCTCTTAAGAAGAGCATTGGTCAATCGGAGAAGAAAGCCGAAGCCGCCGTTGGCGCGAAAGAACGCCTCGAGCTAGAGCTGACTAAGGCAGCCGAAGCAAAGGAGCGTCTACAGCGGGAGGCCGCGGATCGTGAGGAGCAGCTGGCCACCGTTGCGGCTGCTCGTGAAAGAGAGGTGGCGGCGAAGCTCATGGCTGCTGCCAAGGCTATTTCGGGTGAGTGCTAGATTTGTGCTTGTTTCTTCATGCCTCGTGTCTTCTTCTATGTTGCTTTTCTTCATGTCTTCCTTCTTATTTTTTGTCTTCTTCTATGTGCTAGTTTGACCGCGGTGTTCTAGAGCACGGGAGTGCTCTAGATGATGCTACTGTGGCGCTCGAAGACCGCTGCAGCACCGTTGTCAGCTCCTTTGCTAAGGTGAAGGAGGTCCTTGGCCGTTTCTACAAGGAGCTTGTTCCTAAGGGTGCGACCCTCGATGATGTGGATGCTCTGGCGGAGGCTCTGTCAGCCGAAGCGCCTGCGGCGTACAAGCGCAAGCAGAAGGGCATCGGCGCGTCCGTCGGGCTGGCGATGGCCTTGGCTGCTGGAGCGGAGTTGGATCTGCCCCAGATCACCTCCCGGATGCCGACGATTGCAGATGGATCCGAGGTAGCCTTTGCTGCCTACTCTGCTCGCTGCAAGCAATATGGGCCCAAGCTCATTGATTTGCTGTCTGAGTATGCACTGCAGCAGCAGGGCGGGGCCAAAGCTAGGCAGTCCGGCTCCGACGTGACTCAGGGTGCCGCATCTTAGGCATTGTAGACGTAGGGTAGTTTGTAGTATGCTTTTGTAGTAAATATCTTGAAGAACACCATCCTTGTGCCACGTAGTGGCCTTATATGTTTAATGAATTCTTCTGAGTTGTGCTCTATCATTGTCTGAATGTTTGTGTCCCTTTCTTTTTCTGCTGCTCTAGGTTCCTTCGGGTGCTGGCCCTGTTGACACTTCCTCCGCAATGCCGTTGCGACCAGCTTTGGATGCTTCCTCTCAACTCTCTTTTCTTCGGGATCGCGTGCGTAGTCTGGAGAGGGAGCTGCTCGGGTTGCAAGGTCATGCCGATGTTTGGAAGTCCAAGGCGGATCGTGGTGCAGCCAGAGAGGAGTACTTGATGGCAGAACTTATTCGGCTGTCTGAGAAGCTTCAATGTAAGTTGTTCCTTGTTTCGAGCTGTAGCTCAGTTCTTCGGGTGAGACTGCTGGCCTTTTTCTCATATTCTTTCCATTGTCGCATGTGCAAACCTTGCTCCGAGGGAAGAGAAGGAGCGTGTCGCTGTTCGGGTCAATTGCTTGACTCAACAGGACATGGAGGCTAGTGGCTTCTTCTGGATGGATCATGACCGTGCCATAGCTCTGGTGACAGTGCAGGATCGTGTGCACTAGGTTTCTCGAGTGCTGCGCCAAGTGCAGACGTCGCTTGCCTTGGTGCTTCACATCATGTTCCCTTTGGATGCCGTACCGACAAGCCTTACAGGTCTTCTGTCGAAGTTTCGGAACATGGGCAATGTCAAGGAGTTGGTGCGGCAACAGCTCGTCGCAGGAGTGAAGGCTGCTTTTTCTCTTGTGAGGCTGCACCGACCTGACGTAGATTTGGATGTTGTGGCCGCTGGGCCACCTCTTCGGCCTGATGGTGGTGAGTGGGACATGCGTCCACATTACGCAGCTGTAAGGCAGTATGCCGAACAGGTCGTAGATTTGTTTGAGCAGCGTGCTCAGGTTATTCTTCGGAATAGGTAGAACGTGAAAAAAGAGGTAGATGTAAAATTTGTATATTTCGGCTGGGCGTGTTGTGCCCTTTGATGTAAAGGTTTGTTTGTTGTGAGCACGCAGTGCTTTGATTGAGTACGTGTCCTTTTCGTTTGCCTGACGTTGTCAACTACTCAGGTGTACACGTTTGATCCTCAGTCGATGAAATCGTGAGGTGGGGGGGAGCCCCCGAGTGCGTTTGTAGCATGTAGTAAAGTTGCAAAATAGCAAACTGAAGTTTTGGGGCGAGACATTTAGCTTTATTTATATCGTAATGGAGGAGGTACATTGTTCGGCTGAATAGCCTTGGCTGAAAGCCTTATTGAAAGTAAAGGGGGTAGGTTGCTACAGATAGAATCGTCGCAGGTGCGAGATATTCCATGGGTTGGAGTATGCGACTCCAGACTCCACGTGCTTGAGGCGATAGGCGCCACCTGGGATGACTTCGGTGATGACGTAGGGTCCTTCCCATGGTGACTCGAATTTTGTCGGTCGCTCTTGCTTGAGTCGCAAGACGAGGTCTCCATCGACGAAGGACCTTGGGAACAGCCGGCGGCTGTGGTAGTTGCTTCGTCGAGTGTATCGACGACATCTTCGAGTGCAGCCGTGGATTCGGCTTCACTGTATGCGACGACCCGAGGGGCCTGGTGGCGTACTTCGGCTGGCAGAACGGCTTCGGCTCCGTGTACCATGAAGAACGGTGTGTAGCCTGTGGAGTTGTTTGGCGTTGTCCGTAAGCTCCATAGGACGGATGGTAGCTCTTTAGTCCAGGCTCCTGCTTTCCGTTCGAGTGGGCTCATGAGGCGCTTCTTGATGCCCGCGCCGATTAGGCCGTTGGCCTTTTCCACTTGCCCGTTCGTTTGCGGGTGTGCCACTGAGGCATACGTGATGTTGATCCCGAGGGCTTCGCAGAAATCCTGGAATTCCTTGGAGATAAAGTTCGATCAATTGTCGGTGATGATGCTATGCGGTACGCCGAACCTATAGACAATGGACTCGAAAAACTTGATGGCCATTTTGCCTTTCTGGTTGGTAACCGGCATGGCCTCGATCCACTTGGTGAACTTGTCGACTGTGACCAGGAGGTAAACGTGTCCCCCTTTTAAGGACTTTGGCAGTTTGCCGATCATGTCGAGGCCCCATTGATAAAAAGGCCAAGCTATGGGTATGGGTCTGAGCTCGGACCCAGGTGCGTGCGGTTTGTCGGCGAACCGTTGGCATCCGTTGCATCTTCGGACAATGTCCTTTGCGTCCCTCATGGCCGTTGGCTAGTAGAATCCTGCTCGTAGAGCTTTGGCGACAAGGGAGCGGCTGCCTGCGTGATGGCCGCAGATCCCCTCGTGGATGTCTTGGAGGATTGCTTTCCCGTCACCGATGGTGACGCACCTTTTTAGTACGCCGGTAATACTGCGCTGGTACAGCTCGCCGTTGATGATGGTGAAGGCTTTTGACCGACGAGATATGCGCCGGGCATCTGTCGGGCTGTCAGGCAGTTCTCCATTTACCAAGAACTGGAGGTATGGGCGCGTCCAGGTTTCTTCGACTGCCATGACCTGCATTAGGTTGACTGTGGCTACCTCTGTGTCCAGTTTTTCGGGTCCTTCGTGTCCTTCGGGTAGCGTAGCTCCCGAGTGTTCTGCTTCTTCGGGTGATCCCTTGGGGAATTTCCGCTTGATGGATGGCACGCAGATCTGTTCGAGGAACACACCTGGTGCCACCTTTGCGCAAGTGGAGCCGATGTTGGCGAGTCTGTCGGCTTCCTCGTTGCTTTCTCTTCCAACATGTCGAAGCTCACAGCCGTCAAATTCTCCTTCGAGTGCGTTGTAGAGTGCGCGGTATGCGATCATGTTTTCGGCGTGTGCGTCGCACTCATTCATCGTCTGCTGGACGAAGAGGTTAGAGTCACCGTAGATGACCAGGTGCGTTGCGCCGCATATCTTTGCAATCCTCATGCTATGGATGAGGGCTTCGTATTCGGCCTCGTTGTTGGAGGCTCGGAATTTCATCCGGAGGACGTACTTCATCTTGTCGCTTTGCGGGGAGGTTAGTATGACCCCTGCCCCTGCTCCGGCTTCGAGCTTGGAGCCGTCAAAGTGCATCGTCCATGACTGCGACATGTCTGGGTGTTTGGCAGCTGGAGCTCCATCCAATGTACCAGGAAATCCGGAAGGAATTGAGATTTCATTGCGAGTCGCTTCTCGTAGACGATGTCCAAGGGTGACAGTTCGATGCTCCACAGGGCCACGCGTCCTGTAGCTTCTGGATTATTCAGGATGCTACTCAGTGGTGCCTCATTGACGACCATCACCTGGTGCTCTTGGAAGTAATGGCTCAGCCGCCGAGCCGTCATGAACACGCCGTAGGCGAGTTTCTGGTAGTGAGGGTACCTCTGTTTTGTTGGCGTGAGTACCTCGCCGAGGTAGTAGATTGGGCGCTGGACCCCGTGGGTCTTGCCTTCTTCGGGTCGTTCGACCACTAGTACGGTGCTGACCACCTAGCGTGTGGCTGCTAAGTACAGCAGCAGAGGCTCGCGCTCCTTTGGCGTGACCAGGATAGGCGAGGTGGAGAGAAGCCGCTTGAGGCTTTCGAATGCGTCGTTGGCTTCCGGCGTCCACTCGAATTTGTCTGCTTTGCGTAGCAGCTGGCAGAATGGTAGGGCCTTCTCGCCCATGCGACTGATGAACCTGCTTAGCGCCGCTACTCGTCCTGTGAGCTGCTGGACGCATTTGAGGTTTTTCAGCTTCTCCATCGTCATGATGGCTTTGATTTTCTTCGGGTTCGCCTCGATCCCTCATTGAGAGATGAAGTACCCGAGCGGCTGACCCGATGGGACGCCGAAGGCGCACTTCTCGGGATTGAGCTTGATCCTGTAGCGATCAAGGTTGTCGAACATCTCGCGGAGATCGTCGATAAGTGTCCTTGCCTCCTTGGTTTTTATTACTATGTCCTCGACATAGACTTGGACGTTGCGACTGATCTGGTCCTTGAGGCAGGCCTGCATGCATCGCTGTTACATGGCACCCGCATTCTTTAGCCCGAAGGGCATTGTGTTGTAGCAGAATACTCCGGACGGTGTGATAAACGCCGTTTTCTCCTGATCTTCTACCTTGAGTCGAATCTGGTTATATCCTGAGTAGGCATCGAGGAAAGAGAGTTTCTCGCAACCTGCAGTCGAATCGATGATCTGGTCGATCCGAGGAAGAGGGAAGTGGTCCTTTGGGCAGTGCTTGTTTAGTGACGTGAAATCCACGCACATCCGTAGGATGTCCGTGTCCTTTTTTGGGACCATCACTGTGTTTGCCAGCCACTCACTTTCCTTGATTTCCCTGATAAAGTCTGCAGCGAGCAGTCTATTGATTTCCTTGCCGATAGCTTCGTCTCGTGGCTCCGACATTCTCCGGATGGACTGCTTGACTGGCTTGGTGTCTGGAAAGACATTGAGTGCGTGCTCGGCGAATTCCCTGGGAACTCCTGGCATGTCCGCAGGACACCAGGCGAAGATTTCCCAGCGCTCACGGAGGAATTCGACGAGCGCGCCTTCCTATGCGGAGCTGAGGTCGTTGGCGATCAAGGCCGTCTTGGAGGCATATGTCGGATGGACCTGTACTTTCTTGGTGTTGACGGTGGATTCGAAGGACATGCCATGTGCGTTCTGCCTTGTGACTGGGGGTACCCCATTGTCCGTCACCTCACGGAGCCTTACAAGCTCGTCTTGCATGTCGAAAGACTGGGAGATTTTGTTGAAATCCCTGTCGCATTGGTCCGATCGGGTGAAGCTCCTGTGGGCTGTGATGACGCCCCTTGGTCCTGGCATCTTGAGTAGTAGGTATGCATAGTGTGGGACGGCCAGGAACCTTGCGAATGCTACACGCCCCAGCATGGCGTTGTATTGCGATGACCAGTCCACCACTTAGAATTCGAGTCGCTCCTGCCGAAAGTTGTCCGGTTTCCCGAAGATGACATCGAGCCCTATTTTGCCTAGGGGGAATATGCCCTTCCCTGGGAAGATGTCGTGGAACATTGTGTCTGACTGTTCCAGGCTGCATTGTGGGATCCGCATTGCTGCTAGAGTGCTTGCGAACATTAAATTGATGCCGCTGCCGCCGTCCCTGAAGACGCGACTCATCTCGAAGCCTCCGATCTGCGCCTCCAGCACCAGGGCAGCATGACCTGGGCGAGGGATCTGGCAAGGGTGATCCGCGTGAGTGAATGTGATGCAGGACTCCGATCCGCTGAGGTACTCAGGGATTGCAGGCGGAGTTGCCACGGCCAAGTTGATTTATCGGGTGATTTTCTTCTGCACACTATTCGTGGGGCGTCCCTTCTGGATCATATTTAGTGCTCCTTTCGGTGGAGGGTACCCGATCCCGGCGTTGTTCTGCGCTGGTGCGACTGGTTGGTTTGGGCCTCCGATAGGTGGCGGTGGAGGAACTCCATGTGCTATTTCGCCTTGCGCAAGTGCGCTTCCGAACGCAGGTATTGGGGCTTGTTGCCTCATCTGCACCATGCTTTCGCTGAGTTTCTGGAACTCGCGGCAGTCCTTGAGCATCTGGCTGGCTTTCTTTTTGCCATCTTGTTTGTCGATGTAGAAGTGGATGGTGCATGGACCCGAAAGTTTGTCGAATGCTGAGGGTCCGTTGTCGCGGTCGCGGCGTTGCCACGACTGTGCTGGGCGTCCATTGTCACGGAAGTTTCCGCCGTGGTATCCTCCGCTGTTGCGGCTATTGTCGTTGCGGCGGTCGGCGTAGCCGGCCACGACCATGTCGGGTCCGTCGCGTTCCTCGTTGACGCGCGATCTCCTCTTGCTGCGGCGTTCTCGCCTTCGGTCGTAGTCGTCCTCTTCATCTGATTGTGCTCGGTGAATGCAATCTTCGCCGTCCGCCCACCTGTTGGCGATGTCCATGACGTGGTCGAGTGTCTTAGGCTTGACGCGCCCAAGTTCCTCCTTGAAATCTTGGCGTTTGACGCCGTCTCTGAAGGCGTCGATGGCCCTCTCTTCGGAGATATGTGCTGTGGAGTTCTTGGTGGTAGACCAGCGTAATATGTACGAGCAAATAGATTCGCCCGTTCTCTGAGTGCAGGTTCGCAACTCTTCGATTGAGGCGGGCCTCTTGTTGGTGCCCTTGAAATTTCGGATGAAGCTGTAAGATAGCTCCTGTCAAATTCAGATGGATCCTGATGATAGGCTGCTGAGCCATACCCGCGTCGCGCCTGTCAGCTGCAGCTGGAGGCATTGCATGGCGGTTTCTTTGTTACCGCCATGAAGCTTGACGGATGACAGATGGTCACTAAGCCAGGATTTTGGATCTTGCGTGCCGTTGAACTTTGGAGTATCCGAAGGAAGGTTGAAATTGTGTGGCATCTGCGTTCGCCGAACAGATCTGCTGAAGCATCGAGCTCCGTAGAGTTCTCCTTCGTCTTCGTCCATCTTGGATTCAGACGAGCATGCACATTTGGCTCGTGCTTTGTCGATTTTGCACTGTGTAAGCGCGTCTCTGGCATCGTAGTCGCGTTTATGGCGATGCGAGATCTTCTTCCTTCGAGGAAGGTCGTGTTCCTCTTCTTCTTCGGATGAAGGGGTGGGGCTCCGGTCGCGCCTGGCCGGAGCTTTCTTCTTCGGTTCCGCAGGAGCGTTTTCGTGGAGCGCAGCTCCGACGAGTCCGAGTCCGGTGAGTGCAGACTTATGGATGGCTCTTGTTGGGTCCCCCTCCGGAGGTGGGTGAGTCGCGAGATACGCAGTGGCTTGATCATAGCTTGCGGTGTCTTCGGGATGATGTTGCCATCGGCATCCATATCCATGAACGATGTGTGGACAGTTCGGGTCACATCACGGTGTTCCCTGGGATCCATGTTCTCCACCCGAGAGCGGTGTTTGTTTCCCTGGTTTCCGTTTGTGCTAGAGCCGGGTGCCATGGCGGAGAGCGCAGCTCGTCGCGCGCTGGACTCAGAGGCTGCTTGCTTGCGTTTGTCGAGCGTCTCCTGCATCTTGACTTTCTTCTTGTGCTCCTCGATGAGGAGGTAGTGGTATGCCATCAGTAGCTCACGTGGGGAGTCCACAGGCAGGACTATGTCGCCTGCGACGACACAGAGTGCCTGGACCCATCCTTCCTTGTTAAGTTGGATGAGGTGGCCATTGTTTTCCCCGTTGGGTGGGGGGACTGGCTTCTTCTGTTCCCGCCGTTTTCGCCGTTTCTGTCCTGCGGGTTGGGGTTCGTGTTGGGCGGCGGGTTAGGCGTTTTCTACTCCTGGATGACTGCGGCACATTGGTAGCGCTCGTAGATCGGTTTGCTGCTGCCACAGCTTTTGGATCCGGAATCATAGGTCCCTTCATCCGAAGGTGGATCGCACATATCGGAGTTGCAGTTGTTGCTGTCGTAGAACTCATCTGTCGATGGTGATGTGCGCATCACGGGGTGTGGAGCCCACGAGGCGAGCCTGATTGATGGCACAGGCACCCGCTCAGGAAGGCGGAGGGTGCCAGTTTGTCCCACCTGGAAGCAGAAGCTCCCGAACAAAATTTTGAGTCCGTCGCCTAGGGCTCGAAATCCTTCATGGTGGCCGGCGAGTGGGCGGTGAAGTCCGCCGAGAGGAGGTGATTCTCCGTCACCGCGGAGTTGTAGATCGATCGGGTCGGGACCGTCATGATAGCACAATCAGCAGCCCCGCTTCCCACAGACGGCGCCAATTGACGAGGTTTAATCTCATCAATGCCCATTGTTATGGACTTGGGTTTTGGAGAAGATGGGGATGCTGGAGATCGCGGAACGTTTAACAGACAAGCAACCAGGGGACACGAGATTTACCCAGGTTCAGGCCCCCGGAGGGAAAACCCTACTCCTGCTTGTCTGCTCTTGATTACGGCGGAACCGAAGGTTACAGGGTGCGCAGATTCGATATGGCATGGAGGTGCGTGTGCGAAAGTATGAGTCGAGAGATCTAGGACGTGCCCTCCCGACCTTTATATAGACTTAGGCAGGTCCCGGGCATAGTCCTAGTCAGTTACAGGTTCTAGGGTTTTACCCCTTTAAATTTCTTATCTATGCTAGTCTTGCTCTCCAAGGATCTGAAGGCGTCATGGGCCTTGGCCACCCGAAAATCTTCATGGGCCAGCATATGTCTGCTGTGGGCCTTCCTTGGGCTGGACCAGGTATGCCGAAGTCACGTACCCAAAGGGTATAACCATGTCATCGGGGACTTCGAGACACTTGCGAAGTAACGAGATATGGAACACATTGTGTAGGGCTGACATCTCTTCAGGTAGTTCCAACTGATACGATACTTCTCCTCGACGGTTCTGAATCTTGAACGGTCCGATATGTCTGGGGGCTAACTTTCCCTTGAGTTGGAAACGCTGCATTCCCTTCAATAGACACTTTCAGATAAACAAAGTCTCCTACGTTGAAGGCGAGGTCTCTATGTCTCCTGTCGGCGTAACTCTTCTGTCTAGATTGGGCGGTCTTGAGGTGCTCACGAATCTTGTGAACCTTCTCTTCTGCTTCTCGTAGGATGTCAGGTCCGAAGATCTGACTCTCTCCTACTTCCAACCAGTTCAAAGGGGTGCGACACTTCCTTCCGTACATAAATTCAAAGGGGGCCATTTGCAAACTGGCTTGATAACTATTGTTGTATGAAAATTCTGCAAACGTCAGACAGTCTACCCACTTGGATCCATATTCTAACACACATGCTCTCGGCATATCTTCGAGTATTTGGTTTACTCGCTCCGTTTGTCCATCGGTCTGAGGGTGATACGCGGTGCTGAATTCTAGACGGGTTCCTAAACCTTCTTGAACTTTGTTCCAGAATCTCGAGGTAAACTGAGTTCCTCGATCCGATACGATGTTCTTGGAGACTCCGTGCAAACTAACGATTATAGCTATGTATAACTCTCCTAGCTTAGAACTCTGATATGTGGTTTTGACGGGCAAGAAATGGGAGAATTTGTACAATCTGTCCACTATGACCCAGATAGAGTCATTTCCCCTACTAGAAGTAGGCAGTCCAGTGATAAAGTCCATTCCTACAGAATCCTATTTCCATTCCGGAATCTGCAATAGTTGCAACAATCCCGCGGGTCTTTGATGTCCTGCCTTGACTCGTTGACAAATATCACACTTGGCGATATAACTTCCGATTTCTCTCTTCATCTTATGCCACCAAAATTGCTCTTCCAAATCTTGATACATCTTCGTTCCTCCGGGATGGATAGAATAAAGAGTATCATGAGTCTCCTTCAAGATAACTTCTTTCAACTCAGAATCTGATGGTACACAAAGGTGTCCTTTGTACCACAAAACTCCTTCGTCCTCGGTGAATCCGGGTACTTTGCCTGTATCGATTCGACGCTTGATTCCGTCCATACTGGCATTTCCCTTCTGCGCCTCTTTAATCTGACTGATCAAAGTGGGCTGGAGTTCTATGCTAGCCAGAAATCCTTCACTTACTAATTCCATTCGAAAAGCTTCCATCTCTTTGTGCAAACTTGGTTGCTCCTTCAAAATCATGGAGTTCAAGCGGCACGGCAATCTGCTAGGGGCATCGGCTACTACGTTGTATTTACCATGGTGATAGTGAATGTCCAGGTCGTAATCCTTGATTAGCTCAATCCATCTTCTCTGCCTCATATTGAGCTCCTTCTGAGTGAATATATACTCTAGTCTCTTGTGATCCGAATAAATCTCACAACGGTTTCCCATCAGGTAGTGTCTCCATGTTTTCAGGGCTAGAACTACGGCTGGGAGTTCGAGGTCATGGGTTGGGTAGTTTTGCTCATGTTGCTTCAGTTGTCGAGATAGGTAAGATATAACTTTGCCTTCTTGCATTAGCACACATCCGAGACCAATCTTGGATGCATCACAATACACATTGAAGGGCTTCGTGATATCCGGCATGATCAGGATTGGGGCTGAAATCAATCTCCTCTTGAGTACTTGAAAACTCGCTTCACACTTGTCGGTCCATTCAAACTTCTTGTCCTTCTTCAGCAATTGGGTCATGGGTCTGGCGATACTCGAGAATCCTTCTACGAATTTGCGGTAATAACCCGCCAATCCGAGAAATGCACGAAATTGGGTTTGAGTGGTTGGGGGTTGCCAATCTTCTACATCTTTCACTTTGGCAGGGTCAACGGAAATTCCTCCGGCTGATACAATGTGACTGAGGAATCCTACCTCCTGTAACCATAATTCACATTTGCTAAACTTTGCATACAGCTGATGCTCTCTAAGGGTTCCAAAACTGGTCCTTAGGTGTAGCTCATGTTCTTCTTCTGATTTGGAATAAATCAGAATGTCATCAATAAAAACAACGACAAACTTATCCAGGAAGTCCATAAAAATCTTATTCATGAGATTCATGAAATAAGAGGGGGCATTGGTTAATCCAAAAGACATGACTGTATACTCGTACAATCCATATCTGGTGGTAAAGGCAGTCTTTGGAATATCCGCAGCACGAATATTGAGTTGATGATAGCCAGTTCTAAGATCAATCTTAGAAAATAATTTGGCAACGGTCAACTGATCAAACAAATCTTCTATCTTGGGCAAGGGGTACTTGTTCTTGATGGTGACATCATTCAATTTCCGATAATCCGTCCATAAACGGTTACCTCCATCCTTCTTGTCCACAACCAAGACAGGTGATCTCCAAGGTGACGCACTTGGTTAAATCAATCCTATTTCCAGCATGGAATCCAGTTGCTTCTTCAATTCTGCTAGCTCTGATGGGTGCATACTATATGGTCTCTGGGCTATGGGTCCGGTTCCAGGAAATATTTTGATGATAAACTCGATATCCCGATCTGGGGGCATACTGGGAAAAAATATGGAAATACATCGGGGTATTCACAGACTATCCGGACTTGGTCAATGGTAGGTTGGGCTATACTCTTGTTGCACTTGAATTGGCGAGGTAAGGTTTCAGATATATGCTTGACTGATATTCCGGCGGTAGTTGTCATGGTGATGGCTTTCTTGGCACAGTCAATCAATCCTTTATGTTTGGACATCCAATCCATTCCTAGTACTACTTCCAAACCCTTAGTTCTGAGTACAATCAGATTTGCATAAAAATCTATGCCATGGATTCGGATAGGGACGGCTTTGCAAATTTGCCTAGCCTTGGTGGTTGATCCGGGAATTTGAACAATCATAACATGCTTCAGTTTGGTTGGTTGAATTTTACTAGTGCATGCAAATTCTTTGGTGACAAATGAACGCGATGCACCAGAATCAAACAACACTCTTGCAAGTACTGAATTAACCGAAAACATACCCAGCACGACATCTGGCGCTTCCTGAGCTTCTTCAGCATGCATGATAAAAAGACGGCCGTTGCGGTTGAGTGAATTCCCTGGGGCAAATCTTCTTCCTACCTGAACACGACGCTGCTGCTGAGCTGGTGCATTGGCATTGGGGGCGGTAGCATTCTTCTTGTTGGGGCACTCATTGGAATAGTGGCCTTTATTTCCACAGTCATAACAGGTCACTTGCGACTTTTCCTTGGCTGCTACAGGCACAGCATTACTTCCAGTCCTCGGGGCAGTGTTGGTGTTGGCGGTAGCATTGTTTTTGTTGAACTTGGGTGGGGCACGATTGAAATGGCTAGCGTTGCCGGGGTTGTTGTGATTTCCTCCGGGCCTAGGGTTTCCACGGTTGGGATAGGTCGGACGGTTCATCGGGGGTCTGTTGGTTCTTGGGGCAAATCCTGGAGATGGGTTGGGGCGATACTTTGGGGTCGGATGGGTTCCTGGCTGATGCATCATACAACGCTTGCGGTTCTCATTGGCTTGGTTGATCTTTCCTTCCATCTGGATAGCAGAGTCAATAAGGGCTTCAATATCCGCCAAGGGGATATTGACTAACACTGTCTGCATCTCGTCATGCAGACCATTCAGGAATTTTTCTTTATTCTTGGTTTCGGTGTCGATTTCATCTGGGGCGTACCTAGCTAATGACAAAAATTTGTCCCGGTATTCCACTACAGTCATCCTTCCTTGCTTTAGCTCTCTGAACTCGTCTCTCATTCTCTTGATCAAACCTGGTGGCACATGGGTTCTACTAAACTTGACCTTGAATTCCTCCCAGGTCATCATCGGGCCTCCGGTCATTGCGCGAACACTGTTCCACCATGCCCTGGCATCTCCGGCTAGATAGTGGGTGGCGAACAGAACTTTCTCGTTGGCTTCCAGTCCGGCTACTTCTAGGTTATTTTCCATGGTTTGCAGCCAATCATCAGCGTCTAGGGGTTCTTCTGACTTAGTGAAAACAAGTGGGTTGGTATTTTGGAAATTCTTGAGTTTAGATCCATGGTTGTCCTGATTTCCGTGGCCTTGGTTGTTGTGGGCAAGTTGGGCTATCTGCTGCAGTGTGTCTAGGTTGGCTTGACGTTCCGCTCTTTCAGATTCGCGGTCAGAAGTCAACATTTGCAGAATTTGCAACATCGGGTCCGGGGCTGAACCACTTATTCCACATGGCATCTGAAGATTGAGATAGATCATGAGAAAGGAGGGGAATTTCTAAAGTTTTGGGTGTTTGAAATTTTTTTAAAGTCTGACTCAGATTTTCTAGCAACTTGCTTTTTCATTCATTCATCCATTCACATGATACAACACACACCACATCAAAGGAAAGCAGATGGTTTTAAGAACCATTATGGAAACTATGATACAGTGGGACCGAATACTACTCGCTACGCTAGTGCTCAAGTGCTACTACTCCTCGAAATATGTGGCCTCATCATCCTCATCATCATCGATGAAGGCGAAATCGTCCTCATCGGTGAAGAAATCCATAGCCTGATCCTCCAAAAAATCATCATCATCACTGAGATAGGAGTAGGGGTCTCCACAAAGATCCTCTCCGGCATTCTCCCTTTCCTCCAACTGCATGTCTCTCTCGTGGATGGTCTCCTCCAGAGATGAGATGTGGTGGCGAAGACGGGCAATGATGCGCTCCTTCTTGTCGAGATGGCGGCGGCGAGAATTGCGATCCTTTGCTAGCATGGCGATGGTTTGATCTTTCGTCTTGATGATGGCAGACTTATGGTTGCAATAGTCACGTCAGTTGTCCAACTCCTGCTGATGATCGTACATCATGAAGCTAAGGTGGTCCAATTGTGTCTTCAGCTCGGGGTGGTATGGGGCTTCCAGTGGTTGTCCATTAGCATCACGCCTTGGGAAAAACTCAAAGCGAGTACCCTTGATCTGATTGATGCTCTGCCCACACAGACGGGAAAGAGCTTCCTGCATGGCCCTGGCAAGTCCATCGAGACAGTTGTTTTCTCTCCACGTAAACTGAATTCCTTCAGCAGTGGGAGGTTCAATCTTTCCTCGGAGACTTGCAACAATTAGCCACTGCAGATCTTCTCCTCCTTGATCATTGAGCTGAGCTCCGAAGAACTCGGGGTGCGGACGCTCCAGAAGTTCCGAAAGCTAGTCCAAATCCCTCTCAAAGATCAGGTCTCCTCCATTCCCAAGTTGGTAAAACTTGCTGAACTTCACGTCAATCTATAAGAATATAGGATGAGTAAGTTAGTAGAGTGATCAAGTGTGTCAAAATTTTATGTATTTTTGCAAGAGTTTTTGGAGGAGCATGAATTGTCATGAAAGAATCAAAAGGATAAGAATGAGAATAAGTTTTTGTAAATATTTGTTTTCTTTGGTTTTGGAAACTAAGTTTTTGATTCAAATGTCCAGTCTAACTAGGGTCTCCTATGGTCAGGATGACTCTGATACCAACTTGTCAACACCCGGATTTTTAATCCCAGATGCCTTTTATGCCATACATCGCAATCCCAGGATTACCATTTTTGCGAGACATAACATAATTGGATACCATAATACATCATCCATTACAAACCGTACATAAGTTATTACTCAAATAGGGATCTCATGATCCAGTTCTTAATACAACATCAAGCAGCGGAATACGTAATAATAACGGTAACATAGACGAAGCTCCAACTTCGGGGTCACTGGCAATGCTGACGATGGGAGATGATCCTAGTTGTCGTAACCTTCCTGGGGTCCATCCTCCAAGTACTCCTCTTCATTGTCTGTCCATGGGAATAGCCAGGGACAAAGCCATGAGTACTCTTTCAGTACTCGCAAACTAGTACTAATAGGTAAAGGGGTTTTTGGATAATAGGACACTAGGCTCTAGGGTTGTTTTGCAAAAGCCAGATTTATCTCTACTAAGTTCCAAAGCTAGTCACAATTTTATAACTCCAAAGGGGGAACTTGTACTCATGTCACAACTCTGTTGTGGTCAAGTCAAAGTCTCAATTCATTTCACAAGTTATTTTTAAAAGTCTGACGGGGGAACAGTATGGCCATTCCAACTGTCCATAACCGCGGACGCGGCTATTCGAATAGTTTGACACTCTGAGGGAGATAGTTTGACATGCGGCTTTGATAAAGAAATAAAGTAAGAAGCTTGCAAGTAAAACTATGATTGGTTAATCAAGTGGGTATGATCACATATGCTTAAGGCATATAGTGGGCATAGTAACAAGTAGTGGTTTGTGGCATCAGTAGGTTATCTTGCAAGGGTTAGCTTGCATTGGTCCACTTAGTTAATAAAGCTTGCTAAAGTAGAATGTCTTGCAAGTTTTAGCTTTCCTTGTGCAGAGCAATGGTTGAAGTTCTCCTCGGCTTCTTCCTCGTAGTATCCTCCTTCCTCCTCGTATCCTTGGTCGGTACTAGCATCTATGAATAAATACGAGGTACACAATCACTAAACAATACTTAACTACTTGCAATCATCACACACAAGGGTCCTATAGATGATCTAGCATCATCACTAACATTAAAAGATTAAAGCTTGGTTTAATTCCTTTTATTTTTTAGAAAAGTAATTTCTACTCATTGAAAAACTACTTAAGATTTAATATTCTCCAAACCAAACATGGGATCGTGTTGACACATGTCATCACCACATATTCTAGTTCATGGGAATGTGATTTAAAGTGGTGTCACAATTTAATAAGGTTTTACCCTTTTATTTGAATTAATTAAAGTGACTAGAAATGCCTATGGGGCATTCTTTTATTACTTGAACATTATTTCTGCAAGGTAAACTTATATATTTTTATATATTGTGAAAGGTATGGTTAAATGTGATTTTTGAGAGTTGGAATCAACTCAAAAGCTATTATGGTTTAAATTTGAAAAATGTTTGAATGCATAAAAGCTTCTACCTTATTATTTTTACCATGGATGATCTATAGATCCAAATGACTTGAATCCAACAGGCTTGGATTCAGCATTCCCAGACCTTTCTAACAAAATTAGTTTCATTCAAATTGGTGCACTGAATCGATCTGGATTGATTTTTGAAGTTGGGTACAGAAGTGAGTTTGAAATAAAATAGAAAAGATTTAATTCGAATAGCTGGGCTGCGCGGGAAAAGATACTGGGCCGGCCTGCTAAGCGCAGTGCTCCCGCGTGCTGCTTTAGTGGGTGTCCCCACTCGTCAGTGAGACAGGGGGTGCGAAGCGGTACGGGGCAACGTGGTGTGTTCGATCTTATTCTAATCCAACGACTGAGAGTCATCATCGACGTTGAGCAACGCCGGCGAGAAGAAAACCTAGCACGGCCAGTGGGAGTTGCGGGGTGCTCACCGGGGTGCAGGCGAGGGTCGGCGAGGCGAGCGAACGACGAAGTCGACGACGGCAAACTCAGAGGTGGTCGCGGCAGCTCCTGGGGTGGACGAAATCGATGGCGCCCTTCTTCTCCAAAGGGGGCGGGCTCCGGTGAAATTCCGGCGATCTGCTGCTCGCCTTGCTCCGGGAACGGTGTGGCACGATCAGTGAGGAGAGGGGAGTAGAATGGTGTGAAGAAATCGACTAGGGGTGGCCTCTATTTATAGTCGAGCGAGGGGACAATCGGGGCGCACAGTGAGGTCGTCAGGGGCGATGGTACGAGCGGCTATTGGCATGGGCGAAGGTAGGGGAGGGTACGGTGTTCCTTGGCGATGCTCAACGACATGGTTTCGAGGCATGGGGCGGTGCGGCTTGGTCTGGAACATGCGACGCTCTGCGCTGCAGAGGCGGCGTCTTCGATGGCGAGCGGTGGCTGTGAGGCATGGGGCGGCGAACGGGGATGTCTGGCGGTCTCCTGGGTCTGTGGCGATCGTGTGTGCACGCAGCGAGGGCGGAACGCGGTCTGTGGGATTCGGTCGAGGGTGGCGCTCTAGCGCAAGCTCGGCATGGTTGCTGGCGGTCTGGGCGCGGTCTGTGCGTGTGGTCCAGGGGTTGGCAAGGTTCGAGCGGTGGACAGGGAGTGGCGGTGGACGGTGGGCTGCCATTCATAGATCTGCTATTCATGTGACTTTCTCTTCCTTACATAATGGGCAGAAGTGGCATTTGGTAAATATTTATGGACCTTGTAAGGGAACTGAAAGAGACAACTTTGTTACCTGGTTATATAATTTAAACATAAACATGAAAGAGCACTGTCTCCTCCTGGGGTATTTTAATTTTATCAGATCAGTGGAAAATAGAAACAAACCAGGGGCTGATATGAATGATATCATTCTGTTAATGACATAATTAGTCACTTGGGACTATTGGAATTACCTTTAAAGGGCAGATCTTTCACTTGGTCAAATATGCAAGCACAACCTCTTTTGGAACAGCTTGACTGGTTTTTTACTTCTTGTTAATGGACCATTGATTATCCAAACACACTGGTATTTCTATTGGCAAAAACTACCTCTGACCATGTTCCTTGTGTTGTTCAAGTAGCCACCAAAATCCCCAAATCAAGGATTTTTCGTTTTGAGAATTTCTAGGTTGAACAACCAGGATTTATGGAGTTGGTTGATAGAGTTTGGAAACATCTTGTGATTAGATCTTCTTCTGCCTCTTCCATTGCTGCAAAGTTCAAATTGCTTCGATATGAATCAAAAAAGTGGGGAAAAAATATGTCCCACCTAAATTTTTTGATTGCAAATTGAAATTATGTTATACTTATGCTGGATCAGTTGGAGGATGCTAGGCCTCTGTTCACTCCTTAATTTAATTTCAGAAATATTGTAAAATGCCATATAGAAAAATTGTTGAAGTTGCAGTCAGATTACTGGAAGCAAAGGTGTACTATTAGATGGGTAAAATTAAATGGTGAGAATACAAAATATTTCCATGCAAAGGAAACTGAAAGGTATAGGCATAATGTGATTACAAGTATTCAGGATGAATCTGGAAATGATTTGGCTGACCATTCTCAGAAGGCATGTGCATTTTGGAGATGTTATAAGAACAGGACGGGAGTTTCTTACCCAACCAAAAATCACTTGGATTTATCCTTTCTACTCAGTCAAGTGCAGGGTTTACACAGTCTGTCTGAGGATATTACTTTGAAGGAAATTGAGGGGGTGGTTAAATTTTTGAAGTCTGACAAAGCTCCTGGACCTGATGGTTTTAATGTTTTCTTTGTGAAAATATGTTGGCACATCATCAAAAATTATATCATTCAATTGTGTCAGGACTTCCATGATGAAAAAATCCCCCTAGAGAGTATAAATGGCTCTTACATTACTTTAATGCCAAAAAAGCTACACCTCAATCTATCAATGACTTTAGGCCTATCTCTCTGACTAATACATGTTAAAATTCATCACTAAAATCTATGCAAACAGGCTGCAAGATGAAATCAAAAGGTGTATCCATGCTAATCAGTATGGCTTCATTCGGGACAGAACTATACAGGATTGTCTAGGTTGGTGTTTCGAATATCTTTTTCAATGTAAAAAGTCAAGAAGGAAAATTGTGGTTTTCAAGATTGATTTTGAAAAGGCCTTTAACACAATTGAGCACCATGCTATTCTCCAAGTACTGAGATGTAAAGGTTTCCCAAAAAAGTTCATTTCTTTAGTCAAGAATATTCTTGGCAGTTGTACATGTTCTGTACTTTTAAATGGTGTGCCTGGGCAGAATTTTGCTTGTAAAAGGGGTGTCAGACAGGGTGACCCTTTGTCACCCTTGCTTTATGTCCTGGGAGGTGATTTATTACAAACCATGGTAAATAAAGCTTTTTCTAATGGAACTCTAAAACTTCCTATTCCAATAGAAGGAGATTATCCAATTGTGCAATATGCAGATGATACTCTAATCATTTTGCCTGCTGATGAGGATCAACTATTAGTCTTCAAGGACTTGCTGATTCAATATGCTGAGTTTACTGGTCTAGAAGTCAATTTCAAAAAATCATCCATGATTCCAATAAATTTGTCTGATGATGAAACTACACATTTAGCCTCTGTCTTTAAATGTCAGCTTGCTGCGATGCCACAATCAAGGACTTCTCACCTTTGATTGACAGGATTGAGAGAAGGTTAAATGCAATAGTGTCTTTTCTGTCTGATGGAGACAACCTTATTTTGGTGAATTCTGTGCTATCTTCACTGCCCACTTATATTATGTGCACATTGCAAATTCCTCAAGGGGTCATTGATTTTATGGATAAGGGAAGGAGGAGATGCCTTTGGAGGAAAACAAATAACCATGAGAAGGTTAAATCTTTGGCTGCTTGGCCTATGATTTGTAAGCCTAAATAAAAAGGTGGACTTGGAATTATTGATATCAAGATTCAAAATAAAGCACTTCTGATTAAGCATTTCGATAAATTTTATAATAATGATGACTTGCCCTGGGTTAGTCTGGTCAGGAACTCATATTATCATGAGTCTATCCACTTGTTGTTACTCTTTGTGGCTCTTTTTGGTGGAGAGGGATCCTTAAGCTAGTTGATGAGTGGAGGTCCATTTCCAAATCCATAGTGGGGTTTGGATTTACAATTTTGTTCTGGAATGATCTTTGGCACACATAATTACTTGCAACCAAATTACAAAGGTTATGCTCTTTTGCAAGGGACAAAATGGTTTCTATCAGAGATATGGGTACACTGAGTAACCTGCATGATGCACTTCATCTACCTCTGTCAATTGAGACATTTCAGGAATATTATAAACTACAAGATGTCCTTATTTCAGTATGTCTATCTCAGGAGGAAGACAAATGGATATGTAAATTAAGTAATGAAGGCTAAAGGTCTCAGATATTCTATAAACATTGCTTCTTAATGATGCCAACTGATTTAATCTCAAAGAGAATCTGGGGATGCAAATGCATGTCCAAACATAGGTTCTTTGCCTGGCTTTTTCTCCATGACAGATTAAATACAAAGGACATGCTGCTTAGGATGAACTGGAAGGTAACTGACAATCATGGTTGCGTGATTTGTCCTACTAGAATTATTGAGGACTGGAAACATCTCTTTTTCAGTGCAACTTCAGCACTACGGTGTGGAATTATGTTCAGATCCAATGGATAGATGTGGCTCTTACAAAAAGTTTTTGCCGTGCCTCTAGATCTTTCAGAGGGCCCTGTTTCTTAGAGGTGATAATCCTGGCGTGCTGGAATATCTGGAAGCAAAGGAATAATTGGGTTTTCAAGAATACAAAACCAACTTTTATAGGATGGAAGGCAGGTTTTGTTTATGATATTTCTTTGCTTCTTCATAGGCTAAAGGATAAACATAAGCATTTATTGTCATTATGGCTTGACAGTCTCTCCTAATTCTATTTTTTCTTTTTTATTTACATATGTTGTAACTAAAACTTTGGACTATTTCTGATGAATAAAGGATTGTGGGGGACTCCCCTGCAGTAGAAAATTTCAAAAAAAAAAAACAAATTCCACGAAACCGTCTGTAGCCGCTGCCACCATCGTCCCTAGATCAGGGGGATCTGAAGTTCTTCCCGGCACACTGCCAGAGGGGATATCATCCCGACGGCCTTATTCTTCATCATGCCAGCCTCCGGTATGAAGTGTGAGTAGTTCCACCTTGGACTATGGGTCAATGTAGTAGCTAGATGGTTCTATCTCTTCCTTGCGCTTTCATTTATATATCTGGTAATCTTCGTTCATGATCAAGATCTAATCTATTTGTAATCATGCATGTTGTGTTTGCGGGGATCCGATGGATATTAAGATTACTATGTGAGATTCATTAATGGTTTTGTCTATTTGATTCTATCATGTCTGTGTTGTTTGTGATCTTGCATGATCTCTGTTATTAGTATCTATCTTGGACAAGTAGTTGCTAGTGACCCCAAGAGGGGGTATTTATGATCGATAGTGGGTTCATTCCTCTACTTTTCAAGGGAAGTGATAGAAATCTCTTTGATGGTAGATGTGCTGTTGCTACTAGGGAGAAAACAACGATCTCTTGTTCATGGAATAAGTGGATTGTTTACCTTACACACTTTGCTTAAAGTAGTTGTATGTTTCTTGCAACTTAATACTGGAGGGGGTTCGGATGATAACCTGAAGGTGGAATTCTAGTCATAGATGCAGCTGGATGGCGGTCTATGTATATTGTTGTATTGCCCAATCAAATGTCATAGGATCTTTTTGTCTAGTATTGCATTGTTATGCCTTGCTCATTCCTGTCAATTGCCCTGCTGTAATTTGTTTACCCTGCATGCCATGTTTGTTTATCTAAGGAGAGCACCTCTAGTGAACTATGGACCCTGGTCCAATATTTACCATTGACACATCTTCCACTGTTATTGTTTACCTGCTGCAAACCATCATCACCTTCCACACCATACAGTTAATCCTTTGGTACAGCAAACCGGTGAGCTTGACAACCTCATTGTTCGTTGGGGCAAAGTATTGAGTTTGTGTTGTGCAGGTTTCCATGTTGCTTGCAACACCTTTGAGATGTTTCCTTCCTCCTACTGGTTCGATAACCTCGGTTTCTTACCGAGGGAAAACTTGCTGTTGTGATGCATCACACCTTGCGCTTGGCGTTTCCCGATGAAGCGCTCCATATTGACGCAACATCATCAAACAACATTTGATAATTGTCTCTACAATTTAACCAAGGTTTTGCAGAGATGCAGGCAATCAAACTTAGTTTTGAATTGGGATCAATGTCGATTCATGGAAAGAGAAGGTAGAGTTTTTTGACATAAGGTTTCAGAAAAAGGTATAGAAATAGATAAGATTAATATAAGTGTTATAGATAACTTCCTGTACCCCAAGACATTAACAACATAAAAAATTTGGGACATGCAGGTTTTTACAAGCGTTTTATACAAGATTTTTCAAAATATCTATGCCTGTCAATAACCTTCTGAAGAAAGAAACTGTTGGAATTTTTGCCTAAATAGGCCCAGCCCATTTATTATATGCCAATAAATTCCTAAAATCCTAGAGCCCCATTTGGCCCATTCATGGAAGGCAAGAGCTGGGACAAATGCTTAGTCCCACATTGCTAGTTGAGTGGAAGTTGGACCAGCTTATAAGGAGAGCTCTTCCACCACTTGTACGAGCTTGGGAAGACAAGACATATACACGCGCGCTCCTCCTCCTCCTCGCTCGCCTCGCCACGCCTCGTCACAACGCAAACACCGGTGGTTACTATGCTGCTACTACCGTGTATATTTTCTTTCTCAATCTTGTTCTGATCGCATCTCAAGTTCTACATCTTGCAGTCTGTTTGGTTATCTTCCTTAATATGTATTTGCTATTTCACATGATTAGTATATTCTCTGTTATTCTAATCATATTTTATCTATCATTTATTATGGGTGATTCGCTTGGTAAATTGCTCTTTTACTCAACAGAAACTCCTTTCTACTTAGACCATGACTGCATTGCATCTTTTGAAAATTTAAAAAACAAATTAGTTTCAACACCTATCATGCAATCTCCAAAATGGGATGAACATTTTGTAAGGTGTGATTCTAGTGACTATGTTGTAGGAGCTGTACCGGGAAAACAAGACAGAAAGAATTTAAATGTTATTCACTATGCTAGTAGGACTCTTGATAAGATTCAGAAACATTATGCTCCTACCGAGAAAGAGTTTCTAGCTATAATTTTTGCCTACGATAAATTAATTCTAGATTAGTAATTCATACGGATCACCAAGCTTTGCGTCACCTTCTTGTAAAAAAGGATGCAAATCCCAGATTGATTAGGTGGGTGTTATTTGTACATGAATATGATTTACAAATAGTAGACATGAGGGGTAAGGATAATCCAGTAGTAGATCACCTGTATAGGATGGAAGGAATAATTACCGACCCTGTACCTATAAATGAGTCATTCCTGGGAGAATACTTAGAAAAAATTAAAGTCATTGACCCGTGGTATGCAGACTATGCTAATTATCTCGAAGTAAAATTTGTACCTCCTGGTATGACAAGAAATAAAAGAATGAAATTATTTAATGATCTCAGAAACTACTTTTGGGATGACCCGTTTATTTATCGTCATGGACACGATGGGATGATTCGAAAGTGTGTTCCTAATCACGAAATGAACACAATTTTGCAAGCTTGTCACGACAGCATTTATGGAGGACATCATGCAGCCCAGCGAACTGCAGAAAAGGTAGTTCAATCTGGATTCTATTGGCCCACCTTGTTCAATCATGCACAAAGGTATGTGGAATATTGTGATGCTTGCCAGAGAATAGGTAATATAGGCAGAAGACAAGAGATGGCAATAAATTCTAGTCTTATAATTGAACCATTTGATGTGTGGGGAATGGATTACATGGGACCCTTTATAGAATCAAATGGCTACAGTCATATTCTTGTTGCTATCGTTTATTTTACTAAATGGGTTGAAGATATCCCAACTAACCATAACCATGCAGATCTTCTGTAAAGATGATCAAGGATGACATATTTCCTAGGTTTGGAATTCCTAGAGTTTTAATTACTGACGTTGGCTCTCATTTTATGAAAGGAAGTTTCAGGAAAATTCTCTGTAATATGAAATAACTCACCGTGTTGCTTCACCATAACATCCCCAAACGAGTGGTCAAGTGGAACTCTATATTAGAGAACTTAAGACCACACTCGAGAAGACGGTGGATAAATAAAGAAAAGATTGTTCATACAATCTAAATAACACTCTTCGGGCATACCGAACCACATTGAAAAATCCTATGGGTATGACACCATATAAGGTGGTATATGGTAAGGTGTGCCATCTACCTTTAGAATTGGAGCATCGAGCCTTTTGGGAAATCAAGAACTTAAATTATGATCTTAAAGCAGCAGGAGAAAAACGATTATTAGACATACATTGTTTAGATGAGTTTAGGAGTGAGGCTTATGAAAATCCTAGACTATTTAAGGAAAAAGTAAAAAGATGGCATGATAGAAAAAAAGAGGATAAGGTTTCAAAAAGTAGAGATAAAGTTCTTCTCTATAACTCTCGTCTTAAGTTGTTTCTAGGAAAGCTCAGATCAAAGTGGGAAGGCCCCTATATAGTTGAAGAAGCTTATGCATCGGGCGTAGTGAAGCTCAAGGGGAAAACACCCTCTCTTTCATGGGTGGTAAATGTACAACGCTTGAAGCATTATAGTGCAAAAGAAGATATAAGTGTAATCACCTTACGAATAATTACCCCGGAAGAGTTGATTGAGCAGAAGTATGGAAGGAATGGTAATTGGAAGAAGGACAAGATTGAGACAAAGTGAGCAGCACTATGGTCAAGCAATAGACCATAAAAGGGCGCTTCATGGGAGGCAACCCATGTGAAATAAAGGGTCGAGTAATATTTTAAGTAAGTAAATTTAATTGATTCTATAATTGAATAAGGAACACTTTAAGCTCTTGTGAAATAAAAATTTGGTTATGATGAAATCTAGTTCAATTAATGTTAATGTTCGTCGAAAATTTAAGTTGTCATTTTCCTGTCAAAACTTGGTATTTCATTAAGCTTCAGACTAATAAAGAATTTCTACAGAAACGATTTTTTTTTGATGTCTACTGTAACCTTAACGACCAACTATACGACGAAAATTAAATTTCCAGCCGTATAGTTATTCAACGCATTCTCAAATTTTTATGCCAAGGTACAGAAGGTTTAACGACCAACTATACAGCGGGAAGAAATCTCCTGGCCGTATAGTTGGTACCACCATAGATAAATAAAAAATCTATTGTTGGTTCGTAACTATACGACGGGACCTATACGGACTGCGCCCGTATCGTTGCTCGTTAAGCTTGTGAGGCTAGGGTTTTCGACCTGCCCTTTTAAAGACGGTTGCATATAACCTTTTTCATTAAGTTTTCATAGAGCTACAACCTCCAGCCTCGAAAAACCATCGCCACCTCCATACACATCCCTTCTAACAACATCCATGAAGTGAAGCCATGCAGCCTTTCCATGTCAACAAAGTTTGGAGGAAGAAGGAAGATAAGCCCGTGAATAGGATCGAAGGGGCGGAACCAAAAGAAGCGTCATCTTCATACATCTCATAGCTCAAGCCTCTCCCAAATTGGGAGGACATGTTCCTGCAAAGGATGGAGATGATGAGGCAAGCAGATCAAAGAAGAAGCAAGGATGAGTATCTCCCGAATCCTTATCATCACATCATAGGATATTATTATAAACATCCTCTTAGTCCGCCACCTCTTAAACCCAAGGAGGTGCGTCAAGATGAGATTCATCATAATATCTATCAACTGGAAAAGTCTTCAAAGGAATGTGTTGAAACAATTGGAGAAGGGATTGACTCCTACTAGATGATGAGCAAAGACCTTGAGAATATGATCAATGACATCGATGGTAGAGTTAGTTTCTTGATTAAAACTGTTTTTGAGTTGACAGATGAGAAGAAATTCCTTCTGAGGAAAATTTTAAAGCTTCAATACGACATGGCAAAGCTCAGCATCCGCCTCGCAATCGTGGATAAAGTTAGCAACCCAGGAGAGGAAGGCAATGCTCTTCCTACATAGGAGGAGGAATAGGTACTAGCAAGGAGTTATTTGATCCCGCCTGGCTTGAATCCAATCATGGAGAGATCTCTAAATCCTTGTAATCAGTCTTATAAGTTTAGTACTTTTAGTTTCACATTAGTTAGAGTTTAGAAATAAAGATGGAATCATTAGGATCCCCTTCAGGAATAGTTGATCCTATTTATGAAATTCTGAGTTTATTATAATATATGGAGCATTATTGAGTTTGAGTTTGTCTTATTGGATATATGAATGGCTTGAGTATGATTTTACTTACACTTGCTGATAGCAATAATAGTCTTCCACACCATTTGTATTAACGAAACATTTAAAAGATAATTTAATCAATATATTGTAGGTTAATGGTTTGATTTACAAAATGGATATATTATCTAATTAATTAGGGATTTCTATTTTCGTGCCGCTGGTTCGTTAGTTGTACTCACTTTCACCCAGCCACTTTTCCTCACTTTTGTCTATCTTCTTGTCTGAAACTCTCACATTGTCTGAAACTCGCTCTCCGTCGGGTCCTATCAGTGGACCCTCACCGTTACGTGCTGACAAGTTGGGCCAAATTCAGGTGGGTCCCGTAGTGGACCCTCGCCGTTACGTGCTGACAAGTAGGACCCCTACGGTTACGTGCTGAGAAGTGGGGCCACGGTCGGTTGGATCCCATAGTAGGAACCCTCCCCCCATGTTGGACTGCGGGGGGCCTGCTTGTTGGGAATGCGTTTTGGGGGATGTGGTGTGGGACCATGTGGGGCGTGTTTGGTAATTACGTGCACCCTGTCGCGTAAATTGGAAGATTGCTTTTTTGTTATTTTTATGATTGGCCTTTTTAAGAGCGCCTCTTCCCCTTTATGTCGCTAACAATTGTTAATATTTTCCCAAAAATATAGTAAATCTAGAGCAGCTTCTCTCTTCATTCATGGTTCCTTTTGGCCCTCATATTTTCCCAATCTGATAGCAAATCTAACCAGCATCATAAATATGTAGATAAATAGAGAATATGTAGATAAAGCAACTAATATAGGATTATATAATACGGTACTTAAACGAGGTTCGACAGTAGGCTGCTCAGCAGCAGCAGCTTACAAGTTCAACATAGACAACAAAACAAAAGAAGCTGCTTTACAGCAGCAGCAGCACAAGATCTGTGGCCCCTCATGGCCTCCGCCTCGTCCCTCTGGCGCTTCCTCCACTTCTTGATGCCAGTACCTTGACCTTTGGCTCCTTGGGCTTGATCGGGGGCATGCGACCCTTCTCGATGGCCACATTCTGGAGGTTGCGGAGGTGAATACCCAGTTCCTTATGTTTGGGTTTGAAGCCGTGGACGATCTTTGATGGGTCGCAGGTCTTCACGTCCTCGGCATGGCTCACGAGGGAGTTGAAGTCGGTGGAGATGCCCCTGGTGCAGAAGGGGCACCTATAGACGTCGCCGGCGAAGAAGTCGCTGAACTGGCCGGACTTCAGCTTCCTCGGCACTTGACGAGATTTGGTGTCCGTGGACTCGTCATCGCTGCAGACATCGCTGCTATCCACCTATTATAAAAAACATTAGCATGAAATAAGGACATGATTGAGATACCGTGATTATCGGGATTGATTACTTGAATAAATTAACTGATTGAGATCCCATGATTATTCTCCAATCCCCAAATCTCAAACCAAATCAAATACTGATCCCAACTACAGATCGGTGATAGTACTGATCCCACCTATAGATCGGTGCTAGTACTGATCCCAACTACAGATCGGTGTTAGTACTGATCCCAACTAGGGGCATTCATCAAAATACGAGATCTAACACGAGAGGATTAGCTACTGTAAAAATAGCTAGAATCCAATGATTGAAAATATGAACAGCCGAGCCTAATAAAACACGATCGAACATCCAACGATGGGAATGGGGGAAGAACAAAGGAAGGGGAGAAAACCCTAGTTACCTCCGACCATGGGTCGGCTAAGCTGGTGGCATAGGGGTTCTTCGTCCTGATGTAATTGTTGTCCCCGTAGGGGGTCCCAGCCGTGCGGGATCTGTAGGAGAACGGCGGGGGGCTATATGGGGATGGGGGCATCCTTGTCGACGGCTACGGCGGAAGCGGGGACGAGGTTCTGGATAGGGATGGTGACTGCCTTCAATGCCTCGACGGGGATGGCGACTGTTTTCTTGGGGGTTTGAAGAAGGTGGTGAGAGAGTGGAGATGGTTGCGTGAGTGAGTGAGCGAGTAATGAGTGAGAGGGAGGAGGTCTCTATAAAGGTGAAGGGAGGAGACGTTTCGTTGCACCACCGTGCACCGCATAACCGTGTGTGCTACTGCACCCTGCACGGCCACACGTGTCCGCTACGGCCTCGTGCACCGCAACATGCGTACCGTGCATCACATTTTCCCCCTCATGTCAATCCTTGGCCCCTTAGGTGTGCTCAGTTATACCCTTAAGTGTAGCACTGGTAGTTTGGTTGTACTTAATTTTCCCTGCAGTAGTAACACTTCATGTGCAATATACTCACTTTTACCCTCCGGTGGCTGGTCAACAGGGAGTCAACGAATGGGCTTTAGCTAGCTAATTGAGTCATTTTATGCACACCAAATTCAAAAAGATCAAAACATAGTTGCATATACCACCATAAGAAATGTATATAAACCATGTTTTAACATAAATCACCACTTCTCAAATCACCTACTATCAATGAAGGTTCATGTCTTTCTACTCAAGCCTCTTCTCAAAAGATCCCTCCCCAAAACATAATTTGTCTGAATGAGGCAATAATTGTCAAACTAATATATATTTGAATTGCAAATAGTTTGATGTATGCCAATATGTTTTTATTTTATAAAAGAAGCATTTTCCTTTTTTTAAATCTCTTTCTGTTTTCTATTTGATCCCCTTATCAGTTTTGCCCTTGTTTTTAAAGTTCTACTCAGTACTGCCCTTGGTTTTTAAGTTCTACTCAGCTGTCCCCTCCCTCTTAGTCACAAACTCTCACACATTTGCTCATCTTGGCTGCTACGCTCTGATTGGTCGAGACAATTGTCACGCGGATCGTACCCCACCAACCATTGATCCATTGATTGATCCTCTATGATCTAGCGGATATGATAACCCCTGTATCTGTCAGGGTACACCGATGCTTTAACTCCATAAACAAATAATTTTGAATATAATTTGAATGGAAAGTGTTCAAAGGTGTATAATTTTTTCATTATATTTCACTCCATGAAAATGATAAATTATCAGGATTTTATCAGCAAAACATTATCATCTCCTAAGTGCGATTTTAGAGAGTTCAAAGGTATATAATTTTTGCCATATGCAAGTTTATGCATTACATTCTATGAAAATGACAATCTCTCAAGATTTTCTTAGCACATCATTATCACGTATTAAGTGCGATTTCACAATGTTCAATGGTTTATAATTTTTGTATACGCAAGTTCTATAAGAAATGGTAAACACTCTTTTACATTAAGAGTTTTATATATTTTTTAATTTGAAAGTGTTCAAGAGTTGTGTCAATTATAAACACTCTTTTACATTAAGAGTCGTATGATTTTTTTAATTTGAAAGTGTTCAAGTGTAGTGTCAATTATAAACACTCATTTATATTAAGAGTTGTATATTTTTTTTAATTTGAAAGTGTTCAAGAGTAGTGTCAATTATAAACACTCTTTTACATTAAGAGTTGTATAATTTTTCAATTTGAAAGCATTCAAGAGTTGTGTCAATTATAAACACTCTTTAAGAGTTGTATGCTTTTTTTTAATTTGAAAGTGTTCAAGAATAGTTTCAATTATAAACACTCATTTACATTAAGAGTTGTATAATTTTTTTTAATTTAAAAGTGTTTAAGAGTAGTGTCAATTATAAACACTCATTTACATATCTTTTATATTAAGAGATATATACTTTTTTAATTTGAAAGTGTTCAAGAGTTGTGTCATTTATAAACACTCTTGTACATTAAGAGTTGTATAATTTTTTTATTTGAAAGTGTTCAAGAGTTGTGTCATTTTCTTATTTATTATACATCCATGTATTGAATTTTTAATTATAAATACTCTTTCACTTGATTGCAATCGAGACATTAACTCCATAAACCAATTAAATGATCGGAACGGCTCGCCGACCGCATTCTCCACAGCAAGCGCCCCGGTTGCCATTTTGGTGCGAGATTTTGGTGCATTTTGGTGCGATATCTAACCTTCTCCACACACAGTTTCCATTGTCATCTTTCGTACAGGTCAACGAGACGTCACCATACTGCGGGCAGGACGAACGGGAGGCCGAAGTGAAGCTTGACAAAGGGCCTCCGTCGCCGGAGAAGAAGAAGAAAGGGGAGGCAACGACATGGTCGCGGGCACGGGGCTGGCTGACGTGGATAAGCTATGGATCCCTTGTTGATCTGGATAAGTAGAGAGAGGTATCCAATACGGGAACCAACTAAACGCGACCCCACTTGTTAGCATGTAACGACAAGGGTCCACTACGGGACCTGATAGACCACAACCCCGCTTTTCAGCACGTAATGGCGAGGGTCCACTACGAGACCCGACTGAATGCGTCCCCAATTGTCAGCATCTAACAAAAAGGCTGACGGTCAGCGAGTTTCAGACCGTGCGAGAGTTCCATAATAGGAGCTGGGCAAAAGTGAAGAAAAGCTAAGCGTCTAGGAAAAAGTGAGTACAACTAAGGAACCAAGGACATGAAAATAGAAATTCCAATTAATTAAGATGAAAAATAAAAACATTGAACAATGGAGAAATAATAAGTACTATCAAATAGAGTTTGAACAAGTTGAGGTAGAATACTCAAGTAATAAATATGCTTCATATAAATTTGGAATTTGGTAATTGAGATCGTTGAACTTTGAAATTCCTACATGAAGTGGAATATATGGCTAGCTTCTTTGCACAACACTTAAACAAAATTGTGAGCACAAATATATATAGAAAAATAAGAAAAATAAAGATGAAGAAAAAGAGCGAATGTGCAAAGAGCAAGTAGGCATATACCACTATATTTTAGTAAGACAAAGAGACGTTCGAGATTTTAAATCCCAAGTGAATATGTCAATCCTAAAAACACTTGGGACTACCTCACTAACACATTCGGTTGAACCGAATACTTTTAAATCATGTTGAGAATAATCTTTTATGAATAGTTAATTTCTAAGGTGTAGAAGCCTGCTAATATTATTCGGATGGTACAAGTAAGATACTTTATATGTATCCTTTATGATAAATACATGCTACAACTTCATCTTTTATTTTAACAACACAACTTCATGAATATGAGGATCCCATCCATTAAGCTAAACTTGCTCGGGACGAGCAAGAGTCTAAGCTTGGGGAAGTTGATGAGTGCATATTTGCATCATGTTTTAGATTATTATTTTGCATTGTAGATGTAGGATCTTGGTATTTTACGGCGTTCGCACGCACTTTTTATGTTTATTTTCACTAGGATCAGACCATATGATGGATCCAATGGACACAATGCTTGGGGCAGTTGTACTGGAGCGAAAAGGAGTAAAAAACAACATAAATCGCTTGTTAGGGAAATATTAATAATACCAGAAGAAAACCCAAAGAGAGAAAAGGACACAGAAGAGCTTACGACCAACTATACGGGCCGTTTCCATATAGTTCCGCCGTATAGTTCCGCCGCCAAATAGTTTCACCCCGTGCAACTAGTTCGGGGAGACGACATACATAACACCTAGAAATCACGAAAACCTCACCTGTGGAAGGAATCTGGAAGGGGAACTTTCCCTAGGGATCCATCTTCGCCCTAAGCAGATCTGGGAGGTCAAGGCATCGATATCCATCTTCATCAACCGCTGCATCTTCATCACCACCATCATCTCCATCCATCCCATCTAGATCTTGTTTTAATTCTTCCACTAGTTGTGGATTTATACAAGTACTAAACATCTATAATTGTTTCCATTACCATTGTCATGATGTTGATTGCCTCCATGTCTGAGTAGATTATTAGTTCTTGGGGAGGTGGAAAAACCCTTGTATCTGATTGATATGAGATAGAGATTATTATGTTATACATTATTATATGTATTTGTTAATTGTCTTAATCTTGATATTCGGAGTTTTTCACCTCCTTAATATTTGCCTGTTATGAGGACTCGATGAAGGGGATAACTTGTTGGTCGACGGAGGGACGGTAGCACTTACTGTGTCTATAAAGTCGTTGCCATCCTTTACGTACTAACTTGGGGAATCAAGGGGAACCCATTAAGCCATGTCCATGCCGCAGGAGAAATTCCTTAATAGTGGGATAATACGATTGATGTTGTTTATCTGTCATCTATGGTTATAAATGATGGTGTGAGAAGTGGTTGCTGCCTAATCATCCATATATGGAGCTCCTCCCACATACATGCATATCATGAGAATATTCGTCATAATGATCTTGATCGCTCAGTCTAAATTGCTAGCGGTGTATCCACCACCCCTCGAGGACGCCTTTCCCCTATTGTAGTTTCAATCTTTCTAACACCCGCAATTACTATTTTCTGCATTAAGTTTTACTTCACTTTACTTACTATTTCAATCAACCAAAAACCCAAAAACAATTCTACTTTTATTGCAAAATAGAATTATTCCTTAAGTACTTAGTTTAGTTTTAGTTAAAAGTATTTTATTCTTTCACCTACTGCTCCCTGTGGGATTGATATCTTTATTTCGAAACTAGCTAGAAACGAACTATGCACCTGCAGTCATCATTAATTTGCATGATTGGTTTTAGTACAGTTCGTATGATCATGTTTTATCAGTTTATTATTCGGATTAAATCATATGGATTATTGCTTATATGTTCAACAATCCAAAAACCTGATTTTAGGCAACTGAATTCCACTAGTTTAGCCGTGGCTACTAGGCTGCCTTCTTTTGATGGCATGCACTACAAGAGATGGCGCAAGAGAGCGGTTCTCTGGTTTGAAAACCTAAACTTCTATAGCGCCACTCTTTGCAAGCCTAAAGGAGATCTTTCTTCTAAGTTGGAAGTGACCTTTAAGAAAGTTAATACCATGTTTTATGGCGGCTTTGTTCGGTATTCTTGGGGACAACATTGTTGACCCATATATGTCATTTGATAATGGCAAGGACGCGTGGGAAACGCTCGAGGCCAAGTTTGGGGTCTGGCACTGAGTTGTAAGTCATGGAGCAATTCTACGACTACAAGATGGTTGATGAGTGCTCCGTCGTTGAGCAAGCTCATGAGATACAATCACTTGCCAAATAACTTGAGCAATTCAAGTGTATATTACCAGACAAGTTTGTGGATGGTGGCATTATTGCCATGCTTCCTCCCTCGTGGAGGAACTTTGCTACTTCTCTGAAACATAAGAGACAAGAGTTTTCTATTATGGATCTCATTGGGTATATTCGTGTGGAAGAGAAGGCAAGAGCAAAGGACAAAACTGCTAGACGATTTGAGGGAGGTTCTACTTCCAATTTAGTGCAGAGGAGAAACTTACAATCCCACAAGATCAAGAATAGGAACAAATCTGAAGGCAAAGGGAAGTTTGATGGCAAGAAAAAGGCCATGCACTCAACCAACTTCAAGAAGAAAAATGATACGTGGAAAGGTTCTTGCCACGTATGTGGTGATCCTGATCATTGGGCTCCTAGCTGCCCAAATCGCTTTGATAAGCGTGAACATGGGAACAACGGCAAGACCGCTAATGTTGTTATTAGCGATACTAAGATGAAGGATGTTGGGTACGGTATTTTACCTACTATCCTTTCAGTATGTTATTCTCCTGATTGGTGGATAGACATGGGTGCTAATACACATGTATGTTCAGATATTTCCATATTTACCTCTTATCAGGTCTCAAGGACTTCTTCCATGCTGATGGGAAATGGCTCACGTGCTTCTGTTCATGGTGTTGGTATGGTAAATCTGAAGCTTACTGCAAGGAAGACCATACAGCTAAAGAATGTGCAGCACGTTCCCTCCATCATTAAGAATGTCGTCAGCGAATCGCTTTTATGTCGACATGGTTTTAAGTTGGTTTTTGAGTCCAATAAAGTTGTAATTTCTAAGTATCTACAATTTGTTGGAAAGGGTTATGAGTGCAGAGGTCTGTTCCACTTGTCTTTGTCAGACTCATGTACTAAAGTTATTAATCATGTCTGCAATGATAATAGTCCAATGTTTGGCATTCACGACTATGTCATATTAACTTTGGTTCCATGTCAAGGCTATCCAATATGTGTTTAATTCTGAAATTTACCACTATAAAAGGTTGTAAGTGCCATGTTTGTGTGCAAGCAAAGCAACCTCACAAGTCTCATATGTCCGCGGAACTTTATGACGTTGATTAATGACTCCATTAGATACTGCTATGTTTATCTTCTGAAATGTAAAGATGAATCTTTGAACTACTTCAAAATCTATAAAGCTGAGGCAGAAACCAACTCGATCTTAAAATCAAGCGGCTAAGGTCAGATCGTGGTGGAGAGTACTTTTCAAATGAATTTGATTTATTCTGTATGGAACATGGTATTATACATGAGATCTCGCCTCCCTACTCAGCTCAGTCAAATGGGGTGGCTAAAAGAATGAACCGCACTCTAACTGATTTGGTTAACGCCATGTTAGATACATCAGTTCTTTCCAAGGAATGGTGGACGGAGGCGCTAATGATCGCTTATCATGTCCTAAACCGTGTTCCCGTAAAGCATAAAACCATGACTCCATTTGAGTAATGGGAAAAGAAAAGGCTTAAATTCTCTTACTTACGAACTTGGTGTTACTTGGCAAAAGTCAATATTCCAAGACCCAAGAAGTGAAAGCTTGGACCAAAAACCGTGGATTGTGTTTTCTGGGATATGATTTTCATAGCACTGGCTATGGATTTTTTATAGTAAAACCTAAGGTATCCATCATACATGTCGGTACAATTTTGGAGTCGAATCATGCGACTTTCTTTTAGGACATCTTTCCTATGAAAGGTATGTCTAGCTCATCAAATCAGGAGATAACTGGTTCATCTAGTCAGGAATTTGCTATAATTCCTGAACCCACTATGCTGATAGAACATCATGATGATCATGTGGAGGATGACAATGAAACTCCCAAGAGGAGCAAGAGACAAAGGACTGCAAAGTCTTTTTGTGATGATTTCATTGTGTACCTTGTGAATGATACTCCCACTTCTATCTCGGAAGCCTATGCATCTCAAGATGCTGACTACTAGAAGGAAGCTGTCTTAAGAGAGATGGACTCCATCTTAACTAATGGTACTTGGGAAGTCACTGATTGTCCTTATGGGTGCAAACCTGTAGGATGTAAGTGGGTGTTCAAGAAAAAGCTTAGACCTGATGGTACTATTAAAAGTACAAGGCATGTCTCGTGGCCAACGGTTATACCCAGAAAGAAGGTGCTGAATTCTTCAATACCTACTCACATGAAGCCATACTGACCACTATTCGAGTACCGCTATCCTTGGCTGCCTCACATAGTCTTCTCGTTCATTAAATGGACGTTAAGACAACTTTTCTAAATGGAGAGCTAGATGTGGAAATTTATATGGAGCACCCTGACAGATTTGTAGTAGATGGTTAAGAAGGAAAGGTGTGTAAGTTATTGAAGTCTTTGTATGTGTCACTATGTCGATTATGTGTCATGGTGGGGGCGAGGGATTTATTATGTGTCACTATGTCGATTACATATTGATATTCGGGACCAACCATGCTATTGTCGAGGAGTTCAAAGAGTTCCTATCTCGCTGTTTTTAGAATGAAGGACTTGGTAGTGGCTGATGTAATATTAAAAATCAATATACTAAAGGATGACAATGGTGGGATTACACTACTTTAGTCTCACCATGTGGAAAATATATTGATTCGCTTCGTGTATAGCGACTGTAAGTTTTCTCCATCGCCTTATGATCCGAGTGTGCTACTTCAAAATAGTCAAAGGATTGCTAAAGATCAATTGAGATATTCTTAAATTATTGGCCAATGCTACTTGACCTAACATCTCCTTTAATGTAAGTAAACTGAGTCGATTTGTGTCAAATCCTGGAGATGATCATTGGCATGCTCCTGAAAGAGTTTTGCGCTATTTAAATGGCATTGCGATTTATGTGGTATTCACTATACTGGGTATCCACGGGTAGTTGATGGTTATAGTGACTCAAACTGGATATCTGATGCCGATAAGATTAAGGCCACGAGTGGTTATTTGTTTACACTTGGTAGTGGAGCTGTTTCCTGGAAGTCTTGCAAGCAGACCATCTTAATGAGGTCAACAATGGAAGTAGAAATCGCAGCATTAGACACATCCACTATTGAACCAGAGTGGCTTCATGAGATCTTGATGGACTTATCTATGGTGGAAAAACCAATACCCGCCATCCCGATATACTGTGATTATCAAACTATGATCGTCAATGTAGAGGTCCCAACCTTTAATAAGGTAGAGATCCCTGTGTTTACAATGCTAGTCCCTGGATCAATAGCTAGCATCCACAGTTAAGATGTAATATCAAGAAACAAAGGTCATAATACGACTTTATAACCAGGAATAAAATAATACATTACATCTTAAATAGATCATTTGGCTATCTCATTACAATGCAGCAGAAAATAACTATAGCATGGGGTCCTGCATCTTCAAAGTGCAACAGGCAAACATGTTGGTTGTAGACTTGTAATCCTAATCAACACACTTCACTAACATCAAACAAACCTGCAACATAATAAGTTATAGCCACAAGGGTCAATACATTTGATTGTTATTGGCAAGTGATACTATGGTAGTATAGTGGTAACTATCATCGATATGCTTGCTTTGGTCAAAATAGATTTTCCTTAACTTTTGAAACACACTAAGTTTTTGTTTAGCAAAAACTCCCAAGGAACCATCAATAGAAATTGGTGAACCTTCACCCTTGTTCAACCACAAGTTTTAACTTACAAAATTGGGATGATGAGATTCTTGATAGCTTCCATGTCTTGATGCTCAAATTGTCCATTGCCGGGGACACGGCTAAGTACTTAGATTTTACACTCTGCAGAGGTGGTGCACTTCCCCACAAGACTCGACATGCATCGAGACAAGATCTTTCAGAAGCCTTCCCTTAGACCAAAATGGACGCGCTCCAACCTATCATTCCCCTACCACCAACTATCCATTTGGCTAAATTATTGCAACCTATATGGTACAAGGAAGAGCCCATAATGCCAAGTGGCTGCACTTGAAGCTTCTCAACATTTGACATCTCAAATATCTTTGTTCCTAGGTGGCTTTCCACAAGTGAGATACCAAGTTTTCCCCAGTATACTGGACTTGGTGATGCCCAAGTTTTCCCCAGTATACTGGACTTGTGTAACCACTCAACACACACCTTTCTTTCCATTCCACCTAGGTGATTCATTCACATAGTTGTTTTATTAAACAAAACACAAGTCCTTGAATAGGAATATTTCATAGCATGAATCTAATCCCCCCTTGTTTTTACTAGCTAGGCTAAGCATGATAGTAGTAGGAAATCTTAACTTAGGAAAATTCTACTAAGGTTTCATCTACTAGGATTTCCCATGGCATAGTTTATACTTAGAAAATTCCATGCAAGTCCTACTTAGAAACATCACTAATGCATAGTGAAAATAATGGGACAAAAGTATGAAGCACCACTTGCCTTTTTGGTAGAGAATATAAGTTCACTCCTTGATCCTTGCAATAGTCACACTCTTCAAATTCCACTACAATTTAATCAAGGCACAAATTCAATCTACCATTCAAGCAATTCATCACATAGAATAATAAAAACAAAGCAATGCATGAAAGCATTCCAAAGATTGTTTTATTTGTAAAAGTGGTTTCTAATAGGTTTTAAACATTATAAAACACCTATTGGTCATTTATAAAAATGGCAAAACCATTTTATATTAAGTTAGTGAAAATGGCCATTTTAAATCATTTTTGTTTTGTTAGAAATGATTTGATCAAAGTAATAATTTCTAGTGTTTTGAAAAATATATTTTTAAACACAAATGTTAGTGTTTTAAGATCAAGTGTTTAATATTAAAACCATTTGCAAAAGGTTTTACCTATAAACCATTTTTATACCAAAGCAATATTTTATTTTGTTGGAAATGCCTTTAAACAAGGTAATATTTTTATAGGGTTCACCAAATATATTTTAAATCATAAAACTTGGGTTTTAGGGTCATAGAGTTTAAATATAATCATTTTCCAATGGTATTACTCAAAAAGTATTTTTAACACATAAACAATATCTTTATTTGACTAGAAATGCTTTAATTCAAAGATTTATTCTTTAACTTCACAAAATACATTTTTAAATGCATAAGTTGGTATCTATGGTCAGTAGGTTCAAAAAAAACTATTTACCAAAGATTTTATCAAAAAAATAATTATAGAATGAATTTTATATTCAAAATATGCCTACACAAGTTTCTACAAAAACAACTAATTTTCTAGAAGCAAAACATTACACAAAGTGCATGGTTGGAAAGTACTTGTTTTTATGAGTCCACTGATATAAAATTTGCAAAATTTGGACGTGTAGATCTAAAGTTATGCAATTTACAAAATCAAACATCTAATAGATTCTATTATGTTTTTAAAACAAATCCTGAGCCACGTGTTGTGTTCTGATTGGCAGAAAACGGTTCGTGTGGATCGGCTGCTGTGATGCGTTGGATTAAAACAGATCGAGCGGCATAGGATCACTCATAACCCTTCGAGTTAATGAATCTATCGCATACGCTGGATCAAAATCGAACGGCTTAGAGCGAGGCAACCAAGATCTGGCGGCGCTGGGCGACAGAGAGCGGCGATGCGCTCGGCCTGCGGTGGTCCGGTGTCTACGGGAAGCGAGGAAGAGGATGGGGGGCTCACCAGGTTCGCAGAATGTTTCTGATGCTCAACTTACTTGCGGGAAGGAAGGGGGCCCACGGGGTGGACGACAATTGCTTGCCGGAGTCGTTGTTACCGTCGGTTGCGCTCAGGCGTCGTTGAAGGTGAGGCTACAGAGCACGCCAGAGAAAAAGGGGAGCACGGTTAGATGCGCCGAGTTTTGGTGAGTACACGCGTGTGAAGGAGGAGGAGAGGGGCAGTCAGACGCTACTTGGGGACCTTGTCGGCGTGGAAACAGAAGACGGCGATGCTCAGTGTTGACGTTGACGATGATGGAGAGCACACGCGGGCGAGCTGGCGCTATGGAGAGGTTCGTCAGGAGATGGGGAATGTCCCCATGGAGTCTAGGGACAGCGGGGCGGGCTGGCGTCGTCGGAATCGACTGAGAATGGTCATAGGACACAGTGCGGTGCTGAGAGGAATTGGCGCAGCCTATGGGCTCGCGAGGTGTGGCGTCTGGGGGAAAATGGAGAGGGGAAGGAGGCGTTTAGCAGGGCGTGATCATCGTGGGTAACGGCCTCCGCGTTAATGCGAATTGAAGCCGCGAAAATCAAGCCAGAAACGGGAGGGGGAGAGGAAGAACTAGTCGCGGTGGGTGGAAACGATGAGTGACAAGTGGGGTTCGTTTGACAACAAGAGAGAGACGATGGGGTCCAGCAGTTAGTGACTTTGCGGGTTCGTTTGCGAGTAAAAGAAAAACGGTTCGGGGGGGTTTAGTTGGGCTGCCCTACTGGGCCTGCTGGGTCGCGCTGTCTCTTTCATTTTTTTTGTTCGGTTTCATTTTTATTTTTCCATTTTCATTTCTGTTTTGAATTTGTGTAAACATTTCAAACAACCATTTGAATTCAAAACCTTCCAAACTTTTCAGTAAGTTTTTAATATGTTTTAAACATGTATTTAAAGTCCTTTTTAGGAATAATTCCTTTATTTTATTTATGGTTTATATTTTATTTTAAAAGGGCACTTTCCTTTATTAAATAAGATTTCATTATATTTTCAAACCCTTATTTAAATTCCAATTTTTCACAAAACCTTTTCAGTAGGTTTTAATTATTTATTAGGGTGTTTAAATAACTCACTTTGAATTATTTAAAGTATTTTAATATGATTATTAATCATTTAAAATGAGCATTTGTCTTCAAATAAATAAAATTGATTATGGTTTTAATACTATAAAATTTTATCGGAATATTCTTTATCCATTTATTTTATTTGGATTATCTTTATTTTCATTTTCTTATGGATTTGTCCAAGATTTAATTTGTCTTTTAAATATTCCTTATTTATTTCTTTCTTTCATTATCTTATAAAATCCATATCTTTTTATTTGAAGATCCAAACTTGATGTTTCCAATTTTTAAAATCTTATTTATTATTTGTTTATCCTTTTATATCTCTTTCGGATTATTTTGCTCACAAATTGCTATGGATTTTAGATAGGAGTTTTGTTAGCTTTGGAAATTACTTCCTTCATCTTATTAACTTCATAAGGTTTTATCTATGGATCCAAATTGAATGAAATCAATTTCTATGGTTTCATAATACTTTTATTTATCAATCTTGATCATTTATAAATGTTTGTTGATAAATTTTTATATGGATCAAATCCTTAGTCTTAGAGAGATCTTGGAAATGTTTTTCTACCATTATGGTTTTAGAGTTTTTGTTTATTTTCCAAGTGTTTAAATTTCAAGATGCATTTATGAAGAATGCATTTCACTTGATTTGAATTTAGTTGGATTCAATTTTTACTCAATGTTTGTTCAATATGGGTTTTTAAGTTTCCATTTAGAAACAAAAGTTTATTTTCACCCTAAATTTCAACAATTATTTATTTTATTTATTTAATTTTCAGATTTCAAAATTTGGAAAATTTTGGGATGTGACAGTCAAAGTAAACAGTTTTAAGGATAATATGAAGTCATCAAGGCATGTGAAGAGGAGATTGAAATCTGTTAGAAAAGTGAGAAACTCCGGGGTTATTGCATTGGATTATATCCAAAAATCTAAAAATCTGGCATATCCTTTCACAAAGGGTTTATAACGCAATACGACAGATAATGCATCGAAGGAGATGGGTTTGAGACCCACGCTATGAATTGATCCCACTGGCAACCCACTCTATGTGAACGGAGATCCCGTGAATTATAGTTGGGAGACAAGTTGTTGGTTAGCTGAAAGGAGAGTATCCCCATATTATATTTACATCTCCATAAATATACAATACTCTCTTAATCTGCATGGCAGGTTGATAATTATCTTAATGTGATCCAAGTGAATTTTATAAGAAGAGATGTTGTCATGCAGAACATCTCTTGAGGAACACACCTATATGAGTCTGACTATAAAAACGTCGCAGTCGGTGAGAGTTGGGTGCTCTCTAAGAAACTCATGAAAGGCCTTAGAGTATGACGCATAAGCTCCAAAACGCGGGGAAGCTGACGGCAGCCCTGTAATGGTCTAGATTTTGTGTGAAACTAGAGCGCAGAAAACTTGTAGTTCAAGGCATAGTCCACTATTCAAGTTGCTAGCTAGTGTAACATGAAGTTTAACGTGGAAGTTCAATTTAACATTCTCCATTAGACACCGGTATATAAAACAACGTTCTAGAATAAAAGTGATGTGATGTGTCAATGAGACTTTGTGGGGGATTGTTGGAACTTCGTGAGTTTTGGACTATTGTCCCATTAGACAAATTCTGAAATTCTCTTTGGCCCACTTATGTATGGCAGCATATGGGTGTGCTACTAGTGCTAAATTTTAGTCCCACATTGCTAGTGAAAGGAAAGTTGGACCACCTTATATAGTAGAGTGTTGCACCACTCACTAAGGTGTGAGAAGGAGAAAAGCCCTTGCGCACTCCTCCTCCGATGCTGCCCACCTCGTCACGCTACGCCTCGCCTCGTCACGACGCGCGTGTGCGGCGTGTGTTGCAGGAATCCTGCCGAGCCGAGTTTTATTTTGTTGTTTGGGAAAATTAATTATGAGCCCTTAACAGACGCGTTAATTACAGTCGTTTCCAGTTTTTATGGATCGTGGGTTGTTACCGACTCGGACGTGGGTTGTGCCCCACGATCTCCCTGACCAGCACTATATAAGCGTCTACGCTAAACCTAATCGGTACCCAATATATAAGGGTCTACGCTAAACCTAATCGGTACTCAATACATGTCAACACCCGGATTTTTCAATCCTAGATGCCTGTTATGCCATACATCACAATCCCAGGATTACCATTTTTGCGAGATATAACAGAATTGGATACCATAGTACTTCATCCATTACAAACGATACATAAGTTCTTACACAAATAGGGATCTCATGATCCAGTTCTTAATACAATATCAAGCAGCGGAATACGTAGTAATAACGGTAGCGTAGGCGAAGCTCCACCTTCGGGATCACAGGCAATGCTGACGATGGGAGATGATCTTAGTTGTCGTAACCTTCCTGGGGTCCATCTTCCAGGTACTCCTCTTCATAGTCTGGCCATGGGAATAGCCAGGGACAAAGCCATGAGTACTCTTTAAGTACTCGCAAACTAGTACTAGCAAGTAAAAGGGGTTTTTGGGTAATAGGACACTAGGCTCTAGGGTTGTTTTGCAAAAGCCAGATTTATCTCTACTAAGTTTTGCAGTTAGTCACAATTTTATAACTCCTAAGTGGGAACTTGTATTTCATATCACAACTCTGTTGTGGTCAAGTCAAAGTCTCAATTCATTTCACAAGCCATTTGGAAAAGTCTGACGGGGGAACAGTATGGCCACTCCAACTGTCCATAACCGCAGACGCGGCTATTCGAATAGTTTGACACTCTGCAGAGATTGTACACTTTCACCACAACATTTGATACATCCGTCAGGAACAAATCCTGAATTCACCATACTCAATATGCGGATAATCAATCCTAACCTTTCAATTACACGCCCTAGTATAAGCACCTCTCCTGTGAGTTTGGCCTCCCAACCATGACCAACTGTCATCTTGGGTACTACACAGGTGGACAATCTTCACAAGGTAGCCTCAGCTCAGACCTTGGCCGTGAGGGAACTAATACTAAGGTATATAAGTTTCCAGTCAAGCCCTACCCAATATTCGGGTATTGTGGTTGTACGATAAAATTGGAATGGTATCGCATCCAGACAACCATCAGTTTTATAAAGGGCTAAGGCTCATGCCTCAACATTTTTGTCACCAAAATCATCAAGTGTTTGGAAACACATGTCCAAAACATTTCAATAGAATGATAAATCATTCCAAGGTTTTTATAACCATTTTCACCAAGTATTCCAATCTAAAGTTGATCAAGTTTTATGCTTAGCAATAGCATCTATAATTGGGGATGGGACTAATGAGGGGTGGTAAGCTAGTGGAGTTTCAACTAAGTACAACCTTATCTATTAGGCTGAGATCAAGGTTTCTAGCTTAGGCCAAGTTTAATGCTCTTTATGCAACCTTCACATATCTTTCTAGTATCTACCAATCTCTTAAGTAAACTCTAAATAAGCTTTGATAAAGAAATAAAGTAAGAAGCTTGCAAATAAAACTAGGATGGGTTTATCAAGTGGGTATGATCTCATATGCTTAAGGCAATAGTAGGCATAGTAACAAGTAAGGGTTTGTTGCATCAGTAGGGTATCTTGCAAGTGTTAGCTTGCATAGGTTAACTTGATTAGTATGGTTTGCACATTCAACTAGTAGTACTAGGCTTGCCTTGTGCAGAGCAGTGGTTGAAGTTCTCCTCGGCTTCTTCTTCGTAGAATCATCCTTCCTCCTCGTATCCTTGGTCGGTACTAGCGTCTATGAATAAATACGAGGTACACAATCACCAAACAATACTAACTACTTGCAATCATCACACACAAGGGTCCTCTAGATGATCTAGCATCATCTCTAACCTTACAAGGTTAAGGCTTTATTTAATTCCTTTTATTTTTAGAAAAGTAATTTCTACTCATTGAAAAAGTACTTAAGTTTAATATTCTCCAAACCAAACATGGGATCATGTTGACACATGTCATCACCACATATTGTAGTCCATGGGAATGTAATTTAAAGTGGTGTCACAATTTAATAAGGTTTTACCCTTTTATTTTAATTAATTACAGTGACTAGAAATGCCTATGTAGCATTCTTCTCTTACTTGATCATTATTTCTGCAAGTAAACCTATATATTTTTATATATTCTGAAAGGTATGGTAAAATGTGATTTTTGAGAGTTGGAATCAACTCAAAATATTTTATGGTTTAAATTTGAAAAATGTTTGAATGCAGAAAAGCGTCTGTCTTGTTATTTTTACCATGGGTGATATATATGTCCAAATGAATTGAATCCAACGGGTTTGGATTCCGCATTCACAGACCTTTCCAAGAAAATAGGTTTCACTCAATTTGGTGCACTGAATCGATCTGGGTTGATTTTTGAAGTTGGGTACAGAAGTGTGTTTGAATTAAAATAGAAAAAGTTTAATTTGAATAACTGGGCTTGCGCGGGAAAAGATACTGGGCCGGCCTGCTAAGCGCAGGGCTCCCGTGGGCTGCTTAAGTGGGTGTCCCCACTCGTCAGTGACACGGGGCTGGGCGAAGCGGTATGGGGCGCTGTGAGTCGTGCGATCTAGTGCTAATCCAACGACTGGGAGTCATCATCGACGCGAGACAATGCCGGCGAGAACGAAACCTAGCGCGGCCAGTGAGGGTCGCTGGGGGCTCACCGGGGTACGGGCGAGGGTCGGCGAGGCGGGCGAACGACTAAGTCGACGACGGCGAACTCAGGGGTGGTCGCGGCAGCTCCTAGGGTGGCTCCAATCGCTGGCTCCCTTCTTCGGCAGCGGCAGGCTCCAGTAAAATTCCGGCGAGGTGGTGCTCGCCTTGCTCTGAGAATGGTGTGGCATGATCAGTGAGGAGAGGGGAGTGAGATGGTGTGAAGAAATCGAGCGGGGGTGGTCTCTATTTATAGTCGAGCGAGGGAACCGTCGGGGCGCACGGTGAGCTCGTCGGGGGCGAGGTTACAGGCGGCTAAAGGCATGAGCAAGGGTAGGGGACGGTGCGGTGTCTCCTGGCGATGCTCAACGACATGGTCTCGAGGCATGGGGCGGTGCGGTTTGGTCTGGAACGGGCGGTGCTCTGCGCGGCAGAGGCGGCGTCTTCGACGGCGAGCGGTGGCTGTGCGGCACGGGGCGGCAAACGGGGATGTCTGGCGGTCTCCTGGGTCGGTGGTCATCGTGTGTGCACGCAGTGAAGGCGGCGCGCGGTCTGTGGGTGTTGGTCGAGGGTGATGCTCTGACGCGCGCTCGACATGCTCTCTGGCGGTCTGGGCACGACTTGTGCGCGTGGTCCAGGGCTTGGAAACGCTCGCGGCTGGGACAGGGAGTGGCGGTGAACGGTGGGCTGCCTCCCAGACATGCTGGCTAGGCTCGCTGCTGCTCCTAGCTTGCTGTCGACTACGGGATGGCAAGGGGGTGCTCGGCTGTTCACCATTGATGGCAATGGCAAGCTCATAGTGGTGCTACTCCTTAGTTAATGTTCCTAGATGATCTACTGAGCTGGGTGTGAGCTAACTAGGGAACAAGTTAGGCAAGAATCACTGCTCACAATAGTGTTTGATGTTTGTTTGATTTGTGTCTGCAACCTGTTTGATGAAATGGCCGCCTGAAATCAAGTTTTGAATTTTGAATTGAATTTTGGTGGGTTTGCTAGATTGGTGATGGTGAGTCTGCAGATGCTTGGGTTTTGAAAGTTGAGCTTGTTTGAGTGGTTTTTTAAAAAGTGGGATCTTCTCATATGATAAAGATTCAATTTTGATTTGTCATTTAAACTATGCATTTGAAAGTTTCTGGATGATCACAAGGTGGGCCTTGATACCTTGTTATGAGTACATTCAAGGGGTGCAAAGATCCAGAAAAGGTTCTGTTAGGTTTTGAAAGTTTGAGACAACCAAAGTAGGCATGGGAGTTAAATTGGCAAAAATGACCATTCATTTAATATATGTGTTTTGATTTACTTGTCTTTAGGAAAAGTGTGGGAAATGTTTTAGATGATGTTTATTTCACCTAAGAAACATTTTACAAGCAATGAAAAAAACAAACAAGGTGGTTTTAAAAGAATTCAAAATCAATGCATACACATATGCATGCATTCATAGTTTTATTTAGAAAAGTTTTTGTTAACCCTAATTTTGATGATTAGAGTTTGATGATCCAAGCTTAGAATTTTTGGGATGTTACAAACCTTCCCCCCTTAAACAAAATCTCGTCACGATATTTGAAAAAGGACGAAAAGATTACCTAGGATTTGAAGAGATCTGGAAATTCCGTCCTTATGTGATCTTCGCGTTTCCAGGTAGCTTCCTCTTCTGTGTGGTTGCTCCACTGATTCTTGAGAAACTTGATGCTTCTGGTTCGGGAAGTTCAAAAAGATTCTTCCAAAATGCGGATGGGTACTTTGGGATAGTTCAGATCATCGTTGATCTCTATGGTCCGGTGATCAATATTTTTGAACACTTCGGTCTTCTCGGGGACTTCGAGACACTTGCGAAGTAATGAGATATGGAACACATTGTGCACGGCTGACATTTCTTTAGGTAGCTCCAATTGGTACGATACTTCTCCTCGACGGTTTAGAATCTTGAAAGGTCTGATATATCTGCGGGCTAACTTTCCTTTGAGTTGGAAACGCTGCATTCCCTTCAATGGCGACACTTTTAGATAAACAAAATCTCCTATATTGAAGGCGAGGTCTCTACGTCTCTTGTCGGCGTAACTCTTCTGTCGGGATTGGGCGGTCTTGAGGTGCTCACAAATCTTGTGAACCTTCTCTTCTGCTTCTCGTAGGATATCAGGTCCAAAAATTTGACTCTCTCCTACTTCTGACCAGTTTAAGGGGGTGCCATTTGCAAACTGTCTTGATAACTGTTGTTGTAAGAAAATTCCGCGTACGGCAGACAGTCTTCCCATTTGGATCCATATTATAACACATGTGCTCTCAACATATCTTCGAGTATTTGATTTACTCGCTCCGTTTGTCCATCGGTCTGAGGGTGATACGCGGTACTGAAATCTAGGCGGGTTCCTAAACCTTCTTGAACTTTCTTCCACAATCTCGAGGTAAACTAAGTTCCTCGATTCGATATTATGTCCTTGGGGACTCCATGCAAACTAACGATTCTAGCGATGTACAACTACGCTAGCTTCGAACTCTGATAGGTGGTTTGGACGGGAAAGAAATGGGCGACTTTGGACAATCTGTCCACTATGACCCAAATAGAGTCATTTCCCCTACTAGAAGTAGGTAGTCCAGTTATAAAGTCCATTCCTACAGAATCCCATTTCCATTCCGGAATCTGCAATGGTTGCAACAATCCAGCGGGTCTTTGATGTCCCGCCTTGACTCGCTGACATATATCACACTTGGCGATATAGCTTCTGATTTCTCTCTTCATCTTATGCCACCAAAATTGCTCTTTCAAATCTAGATACATCTTAGTTCCTCCGGGATGGATAGAATAAAGTGTATCATGAGCCTCCTTCAAGATAACTTCTTTTAACTCAGAATCTGATGGTACACAAAAGCGTCCTTTGTACCAAAAAATTCCTTCTTCGTCCTCGGTGAATCCGGGTACTCTGCCTGTACCGATATGACGCTTCCATCTCTTTGTGCAAACTTGGTTGCTCCTTCAAAATCATGGAGTTCAAGCGGCACGGTAATCTGCTAAGGGCATCGTCTACCACGTTGGCTTTACCAGGGTGATAGGCAATGTCCAGGTCGTAATCCTTGATTAGCTCAATCCATCTTCTCTGCCTCATATTCAGCTCTTTCTGAGAAAATATATACTTTAGGCTCTTATGATCCGAGTAAATCTCACAACGGTTTCCCATCAGGTAATGTCTCCATGTCTTCAGGGCTAGAACTACGGCTGCGAGTTTGAGGTCATGGGTTGGGTAATTTTTCTCGTGTTGCTTCAATTGTCGAGATAGATAAGATATAACTTTGCCTTCTTTCATTAGCACACACCGAGACCAATCTTGGATGTGTCACAATACACATCGAAGGGCTTCGTGATATCCGGCATGATCAAGATTGGGGCTGAAATCAATCTCCTCTTGAGTTCTTGAAAAGTCGCTTCACATTTGTTGGTCCATTCAAACTTCTTGTCCTTCTTCAGAAATTGGGTCATGGGTCTGGCGATACTCGAGAATCCTTCTACGAATTTGCGGTAGTATCCCGCCAATCCGAGAAAAGCACGAACTTGGGTTTGAGTGGTTGGGGCTTGCCAATCTTGTACATCTTTCACTTTGGCAGGGTCAACGGCAATTCCTCCAGTTGATACAATGTGACTGAGAAATCCCACTTCCTGTAACCAGAATTCACATTTGCTAAACTTGGCATACAACTGATGCTCTCTAAGGGTTCCAAGAACGGTCCTTAGGTGTAGCTCATGTTCTTCTTCTGATTTGGAATAAATCAGAATGTCATCGATGAAAACAATGACAAACTTATCCAGGAAGTCCATAAAAATCTTATTCATGAGGTTTATGAAATAAACGGGGGCATTGGTTAATCCGAAAGACATGACTGTATACTCGTACAATCCATATCTGGTGGTAAAGGCAGTCTTTGGAATATCCTCTGCACGAATTTTGAGTTGATGATAGCCAGTTCTAAGATCAATCTTAGAAAACACTTTGGCACCGGTCAACTGATCAAACAAATCTTCTATCTTAGGCAAGGGGTACTTGTTCTTGATGGTGACGTCATTCAATTTCCGATAATCCGTACACAAACGGTTACCTCCATCTTTCTTGTCCACAAATAAGACAGGTGATCTCCATGGGGACGCACTTGGTTCAATCAATCCAATTTCCAACATGGAATCCAGTTGCTTCTTCAGTTCTGCTAGCTCTGACGGGTTCATACTATAGGGTCTCTGGGCAATGGGTCCGGTTTCGGGGATTAGTTCGATGATAAACTCGATATCCCGATCTGGGGACATACCGGGCAAAATATCTGGAAATACATCGGGGTATTCGTAGACTATCCGGACTTGGTCGATGGTAGGTTGGGCTATACTCTTGTTGCATTTGAATTGACGAGGTAAGGTTTCAGATATATGTTCGACTGATATTCCGGATGTACTGGTCATGGTGATGGCCTTCTTGGCACAGTCAATCAATCCTTTATGTTTGGACATCCAATCCATTCCTAGTACTACTTCCAAACCTTTAGTTCCGTGTACTATTAGGTTAGCATAAAAATCTATGCCATGGATTCGGATAGGGACGGCTTTGCAAATTTGCCTAGCCTTGGTGGTTGATCCGGGAATTTGAACAATCATGACATGCTTCAGTTTGGTTGGTTGAATTTTACTAGTGCAGGCAAATTCTTCGGTGACAAATGAATGCGATGCACCAGAGTCAAACAACACTCTTGCCAGTACTAAATTAACAGAAAACATACCCAGCACGACATCTGGCGCTTCCTGAGCTTCTTCAGCATGCATGAGAAAAAGAAGGCCATTGCGGTTTGTAACACCCTCAGAATCGGACCTATGCAAGTTTGAGCGAATCCTGCCAAACCCGCATAGAAACGATTCAAAGGTGCCCACCATGCACTTTCGTGCGGGTGGAAAACGAAGTAATAACATTACACAACAGTCCTCGATGGGACCCACAGAACAGATATATACAACAGCGACTCAAAGAGTCAAGAATACAGATATAATATACAAAGATCCAAATCACCTGGAAAACGATAGAGCGTACGGCTACGGACAAGATGCAAATGGGGCTAAGAGCCCTGAAGAATAACCAATGGCGTCCATAACCCTGCCCAGGCCAAGCCGGAAGGGTAACCCTGCTAACGACGTTGATCTCAAAACCTGCTTAAACAAAAGGGGTGCCGACAAAGGGCAAAGGAAAAAGAGGAGCGTCAGTACTGAGGCCAGTACACGGCGAGACTAGAATTCGGCGGTCCTCGCCTACATAGGTATGGTGGACTGAAGCGGCAGCGGCAGCATGCACTGAACAACCTATAGAGACTCGATTCAACTGGCGGCAATCAGAGAGGGGTAAGAAAGACCTATTCGGAACCAACCTGATACTACCACCAATCAAACCCATCCTGGCGTTTCCCCCTCGACACCGATCGAGGAAGTCAACCGAGGAACTCACACAGTTGGCATTTTTATTTATTCGGTTATTGTTGCAGCAATTACTAGTCAATTATAGGTGATCATCCTGAGAAATTAAGCAGTGGGCACTTTTAGTTAACCATTCCGTTTTAGTTGCCGCACTTACTAATCAGATACAATTAGCATGAGATAACCCAAAAACCCAGCAGTTGTTGGTACTTTTATTTAGCCATTCCCTTTCACTTGCAATACTTACTAGTCAGGTACAATGGTCGCAAGCGACAACTCAAGCAAGCAATTGTTGGCAGGTTTATTTAGCCATTCCGTTGTAGTTGAAGCTGATTACTAGTCATATCTGATACAAGTCAATTTATAACAGTAAACTTTAGTTATAGTTGTCTATGATCGAGATACTGTGCTCCAAGTCGTCCATAACCGCGGACACGGCTTTCAGAAAGTTTTAACCCGGCCGGGGTGCACAAATAGCAACACACACACGATCAACCTCGGAAAAACCAAATCAAAACCCAACGAGGTCTTCACGACAGAGCAATCACAAGATTCAGAAATATTTCAGGGGGCCACCCCATTGAGTAGATCCGCCACGAAGCTAGCTGACTCCGAGACGGACTCAAGGTTTGCGACAATGGCTGTAAACGACTGGGAACCCGAAAGTGTGACTGGGCTTGTCGATACCGCGAAATCATTCCGCTTACCTAAACAGTACAGGTGCTATCTGTCGCACAATTTAAATAAGGCAGTAAAGCATGGCATAAGTACAGGATAGTAAATAAAACCTCAAACTAGTTTGTGGCCCCAAGAAATAAGTATGAATCAAGCTCTGGCTAAGGGGGGCCCATAATTCCCCATATGTGGATAGCGCGATAAATCAAGGAACAGGTATCAAGTACTCGGTGTCCTACGGGACACAAGTGGGCGGTCGGAAACCAAATATTATCTATCACCCACCGATGCCTCTGCTTACTTACTTCAATTTTAGTTGTTAAACAGGAATTAAAGTGAACGATAAATAAAGCCGAGATCATCTCCAACATCAAACATGTGGCAATACTCCAACAACTGTGGTACATGGCGACACGCAACAGCACTTGAGCAAGCGACTACGACGCGCAAGTCCAACTATCTACCAAACAACAGGTAATAGGATGAGTCCAAGGCAATATATGGCTGCAAGGAATATCACGGGTTCGGAAACTAGAGCATCGCAACACAGATAGCAATAGATCAACAGGAGGGAATAAATACTATAAAAGTAAGATAGGCAGAAAGGGGGAGATGCTCACCTGAAAACATTGCCGAAGATTCAACCGAAGATCGGGTCGACACTCGCATCAACTCAACGGCCTTATCCGCGAAGAAGCAAAACACTAGAAGAAACACCAGATGCAATATTTAATACAACGGCAGAAGATCGGCATGATGCATGTATGATGTATGACATGGCAAAGGTGCGATGCAATTAGGTCATATTAAGCGGAACCAGGGTCCCGACAATTAATCAGATTGTTCAAGTTATTTGACTACCCCGCAAATTAAATGTTGTTTAACAAGGCAGAATATATCACCGGTTCGCTACACAAATTTAAATGAGGCCAATATAAGGCTAGATTTGCCCGCATATGGGCCCCATATTTAATTATGAGGTGAATCGGCAGAAGGCCCCCAAACCACACAAATATGCATGCGAGATGAACAATTAATATGCAACAAGTTGTTATTTCATTTATAAAATAGGGCTCGAGGAGAGGGGTCACACATTAGGGTTCGGCAGATCTTGGTTTCCGGGGTTCGGGGTTCGGTCTCAGGGTCCAGGGTTCGACGGATCGTTCTCGGACTCCGGGGTTAGGGTCTTCGGATCGGGGAAGTAGACCTTGTCGCACGAGCGTCCATGCCTCCAGGAAGGAGAACTTGTCGTCCAGGCTCTCGGTGTCCGGGGTGAAGTGCTTGTAGTTCCGGTGGCGATCTTGGCGGTCTTCTAGTGGCACCATGTACACCCATCGAGCCCATCGGCATTGAGCCGGTCTTGTCGTTGAGCATCCCTGTACGAAGGTCTGGGTGTTCCGGTTCCATTGACGATGGCGATCTTGATTCAACATCATCGCGGCCTTCGAGGTTTCGGCTAGCGGAGCCGGGAAGGAGTTCTTGGGGTCCGGGGAGGGAATCCTGTCGCATCCGAGGGGGTACTTGAAGTCCGTGATGGAGATCTTGTCGGGTTCAAGAGGCTTGTAGTGGTATTATACCGGGTACAGGACGCATGCACACGGTCGAAGACATACACCGCTTAGGGAGAAACAGAGGAACATCACGAGGAGGCCCTGTCCTGTATGGGCATTATCCCGAACACCTTGCTGGGGAGCGGCCGCGTGCAGCACTGGGAAAGCTGAGCGGCGTCGAGCTCGAGGGCAGGCAGGCGCACGGCGGCATGGACTTGCGGACTCGGCGCCGACGAGCTCGGGACCGGGGGCGCGGAGGCTGCCGACGAAGGGGCCCGCAGAGGAGCGGCTCGGGGTGGTCGGCAGGAGGCGGGCGAGAACGCAGGAGGCGGCGGCGGCCGGCGGCGGGAGAGGCGGCGCAGGCGAGGCGTGCACGAGCGGCGGGACAGGAGGGCAGGGCGGTCGACGACGGGCGGTGGCCGGCGCGGAACTCCGGGCGGCGAGGAACACAGCCGGGCGCGGATCGGGCCGAGCGGGGCGGGGTCCTGGCCAGACGAGGCCGCGCGGAGGGGACGCCGGCGCAGAGGCGGCGAGGCCGGCCAGGGAGGAGAGGAGGGCGTGGGAGGGGAGCGAGGTTGGGGAACGGGCGCGGGGCAGGGGCGCGTCGGGCAGGAGGTGGGGGTCAGGTCCCGCGGGTGGGCCGCGTGTGGTGGGGCCCAGGGCGGGGCCGGCCGTGTGTGGCTGGCAAGGTGGGGCTGCGCGGGCAAGAGGTGGAGGGGTCAGGCGGTTGGGTGGCTGCGTGGCAGAGGGAGTGGGGTGAGTTGAGAGGGCTGGGTGAGATGGCAGAATGTGGTTGGTGGGGGGTTTGGGGAGAGGTGAGGTGGCGAGAGGGCATTGGAGGGAGTGAGGTGGAGGGGGGTGTGGGTAGACTAGGTTGGGTAGCTTTAGGATTAAGGGGGGGACCGATTTAATTTCTGGGGTGGTCGTTCGGGTCGAATCGGCCCGTTCGATTGCCCCACTAAAATAAGTTAATATTTTATTTGATTAAAACAAAACCTCTGCAAACCAATAGCAGACAAAACAAAATAATCCGGAGACCCGGTTTTGGTGTTTGAATAAAGATGGGGCGTTTTAGAAAACACAAAAATAGGTTTTCTGCAAATAGTTTTATACAAGCAAATGCAAGATGATGACGATGCTCAAATGCAATGTGGCATGATGACATGAGCATGCGGTCATGATGATGCAATGCACCAAAAACAACGCGATTTTCTAGTAGTGGTTTTGCGGGATGCCACAATTCGACACCACTAACAATGGATCTCGCCCTCGAGATCCGCCTCATGATACCGGAAAGAAGGTCGGTGAGCTGCATCTTCTCGCTTCGTGTAGATCCTCGCGACACCACTAACAAGAGGTCGTTGTCCGGGATCGTCGAGGGAACACTCCGGGGACAAAAGGTCGAAGGTAGAGGTATCAACAAATAAAGCCACCTCTAGCTTCGATGGAAAAAGGGGGGGAACCGATGCATTCTCATCCACGTCAATGTACAAAAGCGAATAGAAGGGGTAGTCGGCATGGGGGCCAATCCATCACACACCCAAATTATTACTCTGCACAATCAGTAGAAAAGAGTGCAACCATTCTTGGAATCAGACTGAAGATCTCGCCAAGCGAGGTTCGGAAACAAAGGGGTGATGCAGACTCTGCATCGGATCTGGCGTAGATGATGTCGTCGCGTCGGAAAACACCGGAAGGCACAAACAGGGAACAAAGGATGGTACCACAGTAGACGGATTCCTCAGGAAGCATGAACACCGGATGGTAGAACACCGTTATCAGAGGAGGAAGCGAAACCCTGAAGGTACGACGGAAAACCCAACCACGAGAAGTCCTGGACTCGAAGAAAAAGATGAGAGCGGATTCAAAACACGTAGAGGTAAGAGGAGAATAGCAGAGGGGTAAGGAGTAAAATCAGACCTAATCAGAACTATGCAACCGTCTTTGCAAAATAGTTTTGACACTCTACTTCGGCCGTTAGCTAGGTTATCCTACAGGCTGTACTTGTGGGGTATCGCAACTTCTGAGCTCTGATACCACTCTGTAACACCCTCAGAATCGGACCTATGCAAGTTTGAGCGAATCCTGCCAAACCCGCATAGAAACGATTCAAAGGTGCCCACCAGGCACTTTCGTGCGGGTGGAAAACGAAGTAATAACATTACACAACAGTCCTCGATGGGACCCACATAACAGATATATACAACAGCGACTCAAAGAGTCAAGAATACAGATATAATATACAAAGATCCAAATCACCTGGAAAACGATAGAGCGTCCAGCTACGGACAAGATGCAAATGGGGCAAAGAGCCCTGAAGAATAACCAATGGCGTCCATAACCCTGCCCAGGCCAAGCCGGAAGGGTAACCCTGCTAACGACGTCGATCTCAAAACCTTCTTAAACAAAAGGGGTGCCGACAAAGGGCAAAGGAAAAAGAGGAGCGTCAGTACTGAGGCCAGTACACGGCGAGACTAGAATTCGGCGGTCCTTGCCTACATAGGTATGGTGGACTGAAGCGGCAGCGGCAGCATGCACTGAACAACCTATAGAGACTCGATTCAACTGGCGGCAATCAGAGAGGGGTAAGAAAGACCTATTCGGAACCAACCTGATACTACCACCAATCAAACCCATCCTGGTGTTTCCCCCTCGACACCGATCGAGGAAGTCAACCGAGGAACTCACACAGTTGGCATTTTTATTTATTCGGTTATCGTTGCAGCAATTACTAGTCAAGTATAGGTGATCATCCTGAGAAATTAAGCAGTGGGCACTTTTAGTTAACCATTCCGTTTTAGTTGCCGCACTTACTAATCAGATACAATTAGCATGAGTTAACCCAAAAACCCAGCAGTTGTTGGTACTTTTATTTAGCCATTCCGTTTCAGTTGCAATACTTACTAGTCAGGTACAATGGTCGCAAGCGACAACTCAAGCAAGCAATTGTTGGCAGGTTTATTTAGCCATTCCGTTGTAGTTGAAGCTGATTACTAGTCATATCTGATACAAGTCAATTTATAACAGTAAACTTTAGTTATAGTTGTCTATGATCGAGATACTGTGCTCCAAGACGTCCATAACCGCAGACACGGCTTTCATAAAGTTTTAACCCGGCCGGGGTGCACAAATAGCAACACACACACGATCAACCTCGGAAAAACCAAATCAAAACCCAACGAGGTCTTCACGACAGAGAAATCACAAGATTCAGAAATATTTCAGGGGGCCACCCCATTGAGTAGATCCGCCACGAAGCTAGCTGACTCCGAGACGGACTCAAGGTTTGCGACAATGGCTGTAAACGACTGGGAACCCGAAAGTGTGACTGGGCTTGTCGATACCGCGAAAACATTCCGCTTACCTAAACAGTACAGGTGCTATCTGTCGCACAATTTAAATAAGGCAGTAAAGCATGGCATAAGTACAGGATAGTAAATAAAACCTCAAACTAGTTTGTGGCCCCAAGAAATAAGTATGAATCAAGCTCTGGCTAAGGGGGGCCCATAATTCCCCATATGTGGATAGCGCGATAAATCAAGGAACAGGTATCAAGTACTCGGGGTCCTACGGGACACAAGTGGGCGGTCGGAAACCAAATATTATCTATCACCCACCGATGCCTCTGCTTACTTACTTCAATTTTAGTTGTTAAACAGGAATTAAAGTGAACGATAAATAAAGCCGAGATCATCTCCAACATCAAACATGTGGCAATACTCCAACAACTGTGGTACATGGCGACACGCAACAGCACTTGAGCAAGCGACTACGACGCGCAAGTCCAACTATCTACCAAACAACAGGTAATAGGATGTGTCCAAGGCAATATATGGCTGCAAGGAATATCACGGGTTCGGAAACTAGAGCATCGCAACACAGATAGCAATAGATCAACAGGAGGGAATAAATACTATAAAAGTAAGATAGGCAGAAAGGGGGAGATGCTCGCCTGAAAACATTGCCGAAGATTCAACCGAAGATCGGGTCGACACTCGCATCAACTCAACGGCCTTATCCGCGAAGAAGCAAAACACTAGAAGAAACACCGGATGAAATATTTAATACAACGACAGAAGATCGGCATGATGCATGTATGATGTATGACATGGCAAAGGTGCGATGCAATTAGGTCATATTAAGCGGAACCGGGGTCCCGACAATTAATCAGATGGTTCAAGTTATTTGACTACCCCGCAAATTAAATGTTGTTTAACAAGGCAGAATATATCACCGGTTCGCTACACAAATTTAAATGAGGCCAATATAAGGCTAGATTTGCCCGCATATGGGCCCCATATTTAATTATGAGGTGAATCGGCAGAAGGCCCCCAAACCACACAAATATGCATGCGAGATGAACAATTAATATGCAACAAGTTGTTATTTCATTTATAAAATAGGGCTCGAGGAGAGGGGTCACACATTAGGGTTCGGCAGATCTTGGTTTCCGGGGTTCGGGGTTCGGTCTCAGGGTCTAGGGTTCGACGGATCGTTCTCGGACTCCGGGGTTAGGGTCTTCGGATCGGGGAAGTAGACCTTGTCGCACGAGCGTCCATGCCTCCGGGAAGGAGAACTTGTCGTCCAGGGTCTCGGTGTCCGGGGTGAAGTGCTTGTAGTTCCGGTGGCGATCTTGGCGGTCTTCTAGTGGCACCATGTACACCCATCGAGCCCATCGGCATTGAGCCGGTCTTGTCGTTGAGCATCCCTGTACGAAGGTCTGGGTGTTCCGGTTCCATTGACGATGGCGATCTTGATTCAAAATCATCGTGGCCTTCGAGGTTTCGGCTAGCGGAGCCGGGAAGGAGTTCTTGGGGTCCGGGGAGGGAATCCTGTCGCATCCGAGGGGGTACTTGAAGTCCGTGATGGAGATCTTGTCGGGTTCAAGAGGCTTGTAGTGGTATTATACCGGGTACAGGACGCATGCACACGGTCGAAGACATACACCGCTTAGGGCGAAACAGAGGAACATCACGAGGAGGCCCTGTCCTGTACGGGCATTATCCCGAACACCTTGATGGGGAGCGGCCGCGTGCAGCACTGGGAAAGCTGAGCGGCGTCGAGCTCGAGGGCAGGCAGGCTCACGGCGGCAGGGACTTGCGGACGCGGCGCCCACGAGCTCGGGACCGGGGGCGCGGAGGCTGCCGACGAAGGGGCCCGCAGAGGAGCGGCTCGGGGAGGTCGGCAGGAGGCGGCGGTGGCCGGCGGCGGGAGGGGCGGAGCAGGCGAGGCGTGCACGAGCGGCGGGGCAGGAGGGCAGGGCGGTCGACGACGGGCGGTGGCCGGCGCGGAACTCCGGGCGGCGAGGAACACAGCCGGGCGCGGATCGGGCCGAGCGGGGCGGGGTCCTGGCCGGACGAGGCCGCGCAGAGGGGACGCCGGCGCAGAGGCGGCGAGGCTGGCCAGGGAGGAGAGGAGGGCGTGGGAGGGGAGCGAGGTTGGGGAACGGGCGCGGGGCAGGGGCGCGTCGGGCAGGAGGTGGGGGTCAGGTCCCGCGGGTGGGCCGCGTGTGGTGGGGCCCAGGGCGGGGCCGGGCGTGTGTGGCTGGCAGAGGGAGTGGGGTGAGTTGAGAGGGCTGGGTGAGATGGCAGAGTGTGGTTGGTGGGGGGTTTGGGGAGAGGTGAGGTGGCGAGAGGGCATTGGAGGGAGTGAGGTGGAGGGGGGTGTGGGTAGACTAGGTTGGGTAGCTTTAGGATTAAGGGGGGGACCGATTTAATTTCTGGGGTGGTCGTTTGGGTCGAATCGGCCCGTTCGACTGCCCCACTAAAATAAGTTAATATTTTATTTGATTAAAACAAAACCTCTGCAAACCAATAGCAGACAAAACAAAATAATCCGGAGACCCGGTTTTGGTGTTTGAATAAAGATGGGGCGTTTTAGAAAACACAAAAATAGGTTTTCTGCAAATAGTTTTATACAAGCAAATGCAAGATGATGACGATGCTCAAATGCAATGTGGCATGATGACATGAGCATGCGGTCATGATGATGCAATGCACCAAAAACAACGCGATTTTCTAGTAGTGGTTTTGCGGGATGCCACACGGTTGAGTGAATTCCTTGGGGCAAATCTTCTCCCTGGCTGGACTCGACACTGCTGTTGAGCTGGGGCATTGGCATTGGGGGCTGTAGCATTCTTCTTGTTGGGGCACTCGTTGGAATAATGGCCTTTATTTCCACAGTCATAACAGGTCACTTGCGACTTGTCCTTTGCTGCTACAGGCACAACATTGCTTCCAGTCCTCAGGGCAGTGTTGGGGTTGGCGGTAGCATTGTTTGTGTTGAACTTGGGTGGGGCACGGGTGAAATTGCTAGAGTTGTCGGGGTTGTTGTGATTTCCTCTGGGTCTAGGGTTTCCACGGTTGGGATAGGTTGGACGGTTCATCGGGGGTCTGTTGGTTCTTGGGGCAAATCCAGGAGATGGGTTGGGGCGATACTTTGGGTTCTGATGGGTTCCTGGTTGATGCATCATACGACACTTGCGGTTCTCATTGGCTTGGTTGATCTTTCCTTCCATCTGGATGGCAGAGTCGACAAGGGCTTCAATATCCGCAAAGGGAATATTGACTAATACAGTCTGCATCTCGTCATGCAGACCATTCAGGAATCTTTCTTTCTTCTTGGCTTCAGTGTCGATCTCATCTGGGGCATACCTAGCTAATGACAAAAATTTGTCACGGTATTCCACTACAGTCATCCTTCCTTGATTCATCTCTCTGAACTCGTCTCTCATTCTCTTGATCAAACCTGGTGGCACATGGGTTCTGGTGAACTTGACCTTGAATTCCTCCCAGGTCATCATTTGGCCTCCGGTCATTGCGCGAACACTGTTCCACCATGCCCTGGCATCTCCGGCTAGATAATGGGTGGCGAACAGGACTTTCTCGTTGGCTTCCACTCCGGCGAATTCTAAGTTATTTTCCATGGTTTGCAGCCAATCATCGGCATCTAGGGGTTCTTCTGACTTGGTGAAAACGGGTGGGTTGGTATTCTGGAAATTCTTGAGCTTAGATCCGTGGTTGTCCTGATTTCTGTGGCCTTGGTTGTTGTGGGCTAGCTGGGCTATCTGTTGAAGAGTAGCTAGGTTGGCTTGACGTTCCGCTCTTTCAGCTTCGCGGTCAGAAGTCAACATTTGCAGAATCTGCAACATCGGGTCCTGGGCTGAACCACTTCCTCCACGTGGCATCTGAAGGTTGAGATAGATTGTGAGAAAAGAGGGAATTTCTAGGTTCTGGGACGTTGAAAAGTTTTTAAAGTTTGACTCAGGTTTTTCTAGCAACTTGCTTTTTCATTCATTCATTCACACGATACAACGCACACCACAACAAGGAAAAACAGATGGTTTTAAGAACCAGTCTGGATTCTATGATATAGTGGGACCGAATACTACTCACTACGCTAGTGCTCAAGTGCTACTACTCCTCAGAATCTGTGGCTTCATCATCTTCATCATCATCGATGAAGGCGAAATCATCCTCATCGGTGAAGAAGTCCATGGCCCGATCCTCCATAAAATCATCGTCATCGCTGAGATAGGAATAAGGGTCTCCACGAAGATCCTCTCCGGCATTCTACCTTTCCTCTAACTGCATGTCTCTCTCGTGGATGGTCTCCTCTAGAGATGAGATGCGGTGGCGAAGACGGGCAATAATGCGCTCCTTCTTGTCGAGCTGACGGCGGCGAGACATGCGATCCTTTGCTAGCATGGCTATGGTCTGATCCTTCGTCTTGATGATGGCAGACTTGTGGTTGTAGTAGTCACGGCAGTTGTCCAATTCCTTCTAACGATCATACATCATGAAGCTGAGGTGGTCCAGTTGGGTCTTCAGCTCGGGGTGGTATGGGGCTTCCAGGGGTTGTCCATTAGCATCACGCCTTGGGAAAAACTCAAAGCGAGTACCCTTGATTTGATTGATGCTCTGCCCACACATACGGGAAAGAGCTTCCTGCATTGCTCTGGCAAGTCCATCGAGCCTGTTGTTTTCCCTCAAGGTAAACTAAATTCCCTCCGCAGTGAGAGGTTCAATCTTTCCTCGGAGACTTGCAACAATTAGCCACTATAGATCTTCTCCTCCTTGATCATTGAGCTAAGCTCCGAAGAACTCGGGGTGCGGACGCTCCAGAAGTTCCGAAAGCTGGTCCAAATCCCTCTCAAAGATAAGGTCCCCTCCATTCCCAAGTTGGTAAAACTTGTTGTACTTCACGTCCATCTATAAAAATAGAGGATGAGTAGATTAGCAGGGTGATCAAGTGTGTCAAAATTTGATGTATTTTGCAAGAGTTTTTGAGGAACATGAATTTTTAGGAAAGAATTAAAGAGATCAGAATGAGAATAGGTATTTGTAAATAATTGTTTTATTTGGTGTTGAAACTAAGTTTTTGGTTCAAACGTCCAGTCTAACTAGGGTCTCCTATGGTCAGGATGGCTCTGATAACAACTTGTCAACACCCGGATTTTTCAATCCTAGATGCCTGTTATGCCATACATCGCAATCCCAGGATTACCATTTTTGCGAGACATAACAGAATTGGATACCATAGTACTTCATCCATTACAAACGATACATAAGTTCTTACACAAATAGGGATCTCATGATCCAGTTCTTAATACAATATCAAGCAGCGGAATACGTAGTAATAACGGTAGCGTAGGCGAAGCTCCATCTTCGGGATCACAGGCAATGCTTACGATGGGAGATGATCTTAGTTGTCGTAACCGTCCTGGGGTCCATCTTCCAGGTACTCCTCTTCATAGTCTGGCCATGGGAATAGCCAGGGACAAAGCCATGAGTACTCTTTAAGTACTCACAAACTAGTACTAGCAAGTAAAAGGGGTTTTTGGGTAATAGAACACTAGGCTCTAGGGTTGTTTTGCAAAAGCCAGATTTATCTCTACTAAGTTCTTAAGCTAGTCACAATTTTATAACTCCTAAGTGGGAACTTGTATTTCGTATCACAACTCTGTTGTGGTCAAGTCAAAGTCTCAATTCATTTCACAAGTCATTTGGAAAAGTCTGACGGGGGAACAGTATGGCCACTCCAACTGTCCATAACCGCGGACGCGGCTATTCGAATAGTTTGACACTCTGAAGGGATTGTACACTTTCACCACAACATTCGATACATCCGTCAGGAACAAATCCTGAATTCACCATACTTAGTATGCGGATAATCAATCCTATCCTTTCAATTACACGCCCTAGTATTAGCACCTCTCCTGTGAGTTTGGCCTCCCAACCATGACCAATTGTCATCTTGGGTACTACACAGGTGGACAATCTTCACAAGGTAGCCTCAGCTCAGACCTTGGCCGTGAGGGAACTAATACTAAGGTATATAAGTTTCCAGTCAAGCCCTACCCAATATTCGGGTATTGTGGTTGTACGATAAAATTGGAATGGTATCGCATCCAGACAACCATCAGTTTTATAAAGGGCTAAGGATCAGGCCTCAACATTTTTGTCACCAAAATCATCAAGTGTTTGGAAACACATGTCCAAAACATTTCAATAGAATGATCCATCATTCCAAGGTTTTCATAACCATTTTCACCAAGTATTTCCATCTAAAGTTGATCAAGTTTTATGCTTAGCAATAGCATCTATAAGTGGGGATGGGTACTAATGAGGGGTGGTAAGCTAGTGGAGTTTCAACTAAGTCCAACCTTATCTATTAGGCTGATATCAAGGTTTCTAGCTTAGGCCAAGTTTAATGCTCTTTATGCAACCTTCACATATCTTTCTAGTATCTACCAATCTCTTAAGTAAACTCTAAATAAGCTTTGATAAAGAAATAAAGTAAGAAGCTTGCAAATAAAACTAGGAAGGGTTTATCAAGTGGGTATGATCTCATATGCTTAAGGCATATAATAGGCATAGTAACAAGTAAGGGTTTGTTGCATCAGTAGGGTATCTTGCAAGTGTTAGCTTGCATAGGTTAACTTGATTAGTATGGCTTGCACATTAAACTAGTAGTATTAGGCTTTCCTTGTGCAGAGCAGTGGTTGAAGTTCTCCTCGGCTTCTTCTTCGTAGAATCCTCCTTCCTCCTCGTATCCTTTGTCGGTACTAGCGTCTATGAATAAATACGAGGTACACAATCACCAAACAATACTTAACTACTTGCAATGATCACACACAAGGTTCCTCTAGATGATCTAGCATCATCTCTAAGCTTACAAGGTTAAGGCTTGATTTAATTCCTTTTATTTTTACAAAAGTAATTTCTACTCATTGAAAAATTACTTAAGATTTAATATTCTCCAAACCAAACATGGGATCATGTTGACACATGTCATCACCACATATTGTAGTCCATGGGAATGTGATTTAAAGTGGTGTCACAATTTAATAAGGTTTTAACCTTTTATTTTAATTAATTAAAGTGACTAGAACTGCCTATGTAGCATTATTTTCTTACTTGATCATTATTTCTGCAAGTAAACCTATATATTTTTATATATTCTGAAAGGTATGGTAAAATGTGATTTTTGAGAGTTGGAATCAACTCAAAAGCTTTTATGGTTTAAATTTGAAAAATGTTTGAATGCAGAAAAGCTTTTGTCTTGTTATTTTTACCATGGGTGATCTATATGTCCAAATGAATTGAATCCAACGGGCTTGGATTCAGCATTCACAGACCTTTCCAAAAAAATTGGTTTCACTCAATTTGGTGCACTGAATCGATCTGGGTTGATTTTTGAAGTTGGGTACAGAAGTGTGTTTGAATTAAAATAGAAAAAGTTTAATTTGAATAACTCGGCTTGCGCGGGAAAAGATACTGGGCCGGCCTGCTAAGCGTAGGGCTCCCGCGGGCTGCTTAAGTGGGTGTCCCCACTCGTCAGTGACACGGGGCTGGGCGAAGCGGTATGGGCGCTGTGGGTCGTCCGATCTAGTTCTAATCCAACGGCTGGGAGTCGTCGTCGACGCGAGACAACGCCGGCGAGAACGAAACCTAGCGCGGCCAGTGAGGGTCGCTGGGGTCTCACCGGGGTACGAGCGAGGGTCGGCGAGGCGGGCGAACGACGAAGTCGACGACGGCGAACTCAGGGGTGGTCGCGGCAGCTCCTGGGGTGGCTCCAATCGCTGGCTCCCTTCTTCTCCGGCAGCGGCAGGCTCCAGTGAAATTCCGGCGAGGTGGTGCTCGCCTTTCTCTGAGAATGGTGTGGCACGATCAGTGAGGAGAGGGGAGTGAGATGGTGTGAAGAAATCGAGCGGGGGTGGCCTCTATTTATAGTCGAGCGAGGGAACCGTCGGGGCGCACGGTGAGCTCGTCGGGGGCGAGGTTACAGGCGGCTAAACGCATGGGCAAGGGTAGGGGACGGTGCGGTGTCTCCTGGCGATACTCAACGACATGGTCTCGAGGCATGGGGCGGTGCGGTTTGTTCTGGAACGGGCGGTGCTCTGCGCGGAAGAGGCGGCGTCTTCGAGGCGAGCGGTGGCTGTGCGGCACGGGGCGGAAAACGGGGATGTCCGGCGGTCTCCTGGGTCGGTGGTGATCGTGTGTGCACGCGGTGAAAGCGGCGCGCGGTCTGTGGGTGCTGGTCGAGGGTGATGCTCCGGCGCGCGCTCGGCATGCTCTCTGGCGGTCTGGGCGCGGCTTGTGCGCGTGGTCCAGGGCTTGGCAACGCTCGCGGCTGGGACAGGGAGTGGCGGTGGACGGTGGGCTGCCTCCCAGACATGCTGGCTAGGCTCGCTGCTGCTCCTAGCTTGGTGTCGACTATGGGGTGGCAAGGGGGTGCTCGGCTGTTCACCATTGATGGCAATGGCAAGCTCACAGTGGTGCTACTCCTTAGTTAATCTTCCTAGATGATCTACTGAGATGGGTGTGAGCTAACTAGGGAACAAGTTAGGCAAGAATCACTGCTCACAATAGTGTTTGATGTTTGTTTGATTTGTGTCTGCAACCTGTTTGATGAAATGGCCGCATGAAATCAAGTTTTGAATTTTGAATTGAATTTTGGTGGGTTTGCTAGATTGGTGCTAGTGAGTCTGCAGATGCTTGGGTTCTGAAAGTTGAGCTTGTTTGAGTGGTTTTTGAAAAAGTGGGATCTTCTCATATGATAAAGATTCAATTTTGATTTGTCATTTAAACTATGCATTTGAAAGTTTCTGGATGATCACAAGGTGGGCCTTGATACCTTGTTATGAGTACATTCAAGGGGTGCAAAGATCCAGAAAAGTTTATGTTAGGTTTTGAAAGTTTGAGACAGCCAAAGTAGGCATGGGAGTTAAATTGGCAAAAATGACCATTCATTTAATATATGTGTTTTGATTTACTTTTCTTTAGGAAAAGTGTGGGAAATGTTTTAGATGATGTTTATTTCACCTAAGAAACATTTTACAAGCAATGAAACAAACAAACAAGGTGGTTTTAAAATAATTCAAAATCAATGCATACACATATGCATGCATTCATAGTTTTATTTAGAAAAGTTTTTGTTAACCCTAATTTTGATGATTAGAGTTTGATGATCCAAGCTTAGCATTTTTGGGATGTTACAATACACACACGCGCCTACCTCGAGAACCTTGCACCATCGCCTTCGTCTTCCCCATCCCATCTTACGGCGTGCACCATAGATTGGGATAGTATGCCTCCGGAACCCCACCTCTCGTGAACCTGTATGGGTGAGGGGCGATCAGGTTTTGGGGGAGCGCTCAAGCGCGACTAATGGCAAGAACGACGTCGTCCGACGACGAGTTCCAAACGATGAGTTCTTGCCGGGCATCACCGACCTCTTCGAAAACCTCAACATGGGCAACACCGCTGCTGTGGCTGCTTCTGTCTCAACTACATCGTATGTGATCTCAATATATCTCTTTCGGTTTTTGCTAGAGTTTCTAGTTCTAGCGTTTGTCATAGATATGATAGGTTTATCTTGTATAGATGTAATCTGTTCATCTACTTGGTTAATATGCATGATTGGTTTTTGTACCGTTCATATGATCATGTTTTATCAGTTTATTATTCAGATTAAATTATATGCATTATTTTTTATATTTATAATAGCCGCAGGGGCTTGACGCGTTTAAAGATGCCAAGCAATGTTGACCTCCTATGTGGAGCAGGATGCAGGGGAGGGCGGCGCATGCTGCGGGTGGGAGGGTAATGAAGCTCCCACGGCCATGTCTGTAGGCGGGGTTATGGAGGGCACCGACGGAGTGGTGCCAGGGACGTCGCCAGAGGTGAGGACGGAGGCCAGGAAGGTTCTTTTTTTTTTGCAAAGATAGCACCAGAACGATTTGGATTCTGTTGGGCCGGACTCTATATGGCCTTTCTTTTGGGGCACCGATTTTTCCCTCAACGAGGCCACTAGTATAAATTGTAATTATCATCTTTTTAGCACTAGTATAAAATTTTATGAGCCTTTAGATGGACTATAATAGAAGGATATTATTTATTTGAGGGTACCACAAAACTCCTCAAAAAATTAGAGGAGTAAAAATACTCATCTAAAGGGTGGCGTTTCCTAACTAAACTCGTTAGCGATTCGTAACCGAACCCCTATATTTAGAGGAGTATAACTTTTTTACCCATTTCTTTCTAGTATTTTATATATGCATTTCATATTTTTAAATAGAGTTCATATAAGAAATTTAAACATACGAACAATTCAAATACAAGAAAGAAAACACTTATACAATACATATAGATATAGTTCATCGAATCGAACTATTCGAAATAAAACATGCACAAAATTCACACAAAAGTAGACTCCATCGCCACATCGACAAGGTTACCCAAAAATAATCATATTGAACTTTTTTGATCAATAAAAAACCACCAACAAATCATCTCATATGTTGTGGACCATCTCGGAAGAACTCATCTCCACCTCCTCCTAGGACAACACCATCAACTCCACCATCTCCACCATGTCCATCTCCACCATCTAGACCATCACCACCCTCACATTCTTGGCCAAATCCATCACCACCTCCATATCGTTGAAGGATATTTTGACGAGTGAGCTCCTAATACCTTTTTGCCATTTCATCCATGTTGTTGGGTTCATGAACATGATAGCACGCTCATCGGCCTCTTTCTCTTTTGCTGTGATCTCCTCCTCAAGTCCAAGCATCCTATTCTCGTACATGGCTTTCCTCTCTTTGGTGGCCATCTTGTTTCTCCATTTCTCCTCCTCCATGGCCTTGATTTTGGTCCACCTTGTCGCCTTTTCTTCTTCCCTCTTGTCTGCCAAATCTTTCTTGGTCCATCATTGCACAAAGCTCATCTTCGTATCCTCCTTTGTTGGCTCTCTTATTCCTCTCTTTTGCAATGTTTGCCCCCTCGGGCCTCTTATGTGGGTAATCATCATCCTCATCATTAAACTCGACGGAAATGCTACCCCTTGACCTCTTTGGAATGGTCTCTCAATTCCTCCACACCCACTTTTCATGGCCAACAAGATCGGTGTAGCAATGGTGCAAGTTGAAAGTTCTGCAACCATTCTTCTTGTTGTCTTGCTTATAGAGGTCTTGGATGATTGGACCATACACGTTAACAGGCACCCCACTATGTGGCTTATGGTTCACTTTGTCAACACAACTGGACTAACGGTTGTATTTTCTGCACATGTTGGTGGGTCAGCTGATGGTGAGGTGGTGTGGAAGGAGGAGGGCGCCTGATTCGGTGGAGGAGGAGGCGCAAAGGAGGCGAACAATGAAGGGGAGAAACAGAAGTGTCCACCATGTGCATTGTGTCCTAAACCATCCCATAGTGAGGAATACTACTTTGGGGCCCAAAAGTTCATAGGCGAAGGTATCGCGGGGTCCGAGTTGCGTGTAATCACCGTGATTCGAAAAGTTGGAGGGGTAATTACCGAGAGGGGCATTTCGAGTGAATGGTGGCCAAACCAAATATTTTCAAATCATAGCCGTTATGTCAGGATATTTCATTAGATTAGTACATGTCGTGCCCCTGTTGTGCCCCTTCTAAGTCACCGTCCATGTGCCGCACGGGAAAATACATTTATGTACTCTCTTAACCCCCGACACTGAATCTAGCTGCGGCGGCAGTTCTTTTTCTTCCTCCCCTACACTCAATCCGGTTCGACGGCGGCGACGGTCTTTTTCTCCCTGCCCCCTCCCACTTCCCACCCACCCACCCCACACACATACTGAATCCGGTGGTGGAATGTCAAGCGAGGCTAAGGTGGTAGCTACATCGGTGACTTATTAGGCTTCGTCGAAGCCAGCATCTCGGGCACAACTCCAGACAAGTGAAGCAGCGGTGGGGTCTACAGCCCAGGTTAGCGGGTAGGTCAGCCAGACGTCTGTTAATAGGGTACCTACAAGCATCGGGTTGGAGAGAAAATCTAGGCCAGTGGCAGAGTTTTCGGCTGCAGTGCGGGGTCGTGCAACCTAGATCTCGAAGAAAACCACCCGGGAGAAGAGCGAGAGGTGAATTTTTCTTTTCTGTGCCTTGTCTTGCAAGTATAATAGTTACTGCAAAGTAGTGTCAAATGAACTGAAAGGTCCCCTTTTTAATCAAATTAGGAACAACTTTGATGCAGCGAACCTATATTAGTTCACGGTTCATGTCCGCCAGTACACTACAAAACTAGATTTTGGTTGTGAGGGGGTTGTGTTCGGGCAGGATGTGTGTCTGCTTGTCAACTGTAACGAGGTTGTGCCTGTTTTGCAGCGGATAGATATGCTTCATTCTAGAATTCCTTGGGGATCTAGACAGAGGGCAAAATTGGTGTGGTGTAAAATGAGTGATACCTATGTGCAAATTGAGCAGTCCCATAAGCTTTAGATGCTTTGGGAGTGTTGTGCAGCTGATCATTAGGTGAAAGTTGAAGCGATGATTGATGATATGTATGCGGATTCATTTGAGCAGTCCCATAAGCTTTAGATGCTTTCTGCCAGAGATTCTGCTGCTTGAGTTTACGGACCACCAGATGCTGATCGAGATAAGTTCAATATACACCTAGAGGTGGATTCATACATAGCAAAACTTTATGGCGGAGTTAATAAGCCAATTTCGTCATGTAATGTGGAGATAGCCGTCGATCCAAAAAATGTAACTCTTATTTAACTAAGAGAGATGATTGGTAAGGAAATCATTATTGTCCCTAAGCAGATGGCACGACTCCGGTGGTGGCATCATAAGAAGCAGGAGTTCATAGAGGTTTTGGATACCGATGATCTGATGCAGATTATGCAACGGAAGATGCAAACCAGGAAGGTGTTCTTCCTGGCTACCATTTCTGATGTTGCTGGACAGGTTGTAGTGGATGCAGAGGCACCTGTTGTGCCTGAACAGAACGAGGCGATAGACGTTCAGCAAATCTGATGAGAGCTGCTACCCATGGCTTGTCAGATAGACCACATGGCTCCCTTGCCTGTATTTGTAACAAATATTGTTGTTGCTTTCAAACTGTGTTGATGTGGTCGTGTTTGTTTAGAGATTGCAATCTAATGTTTTGTGAGATGTTGAGATTTTCAAACATATTACTCAATGGAAGCATCATCGTTGTTGTAATAAGACACAAGTACATTGTAGTTGACATGATTGTGTTTGCTGAGATGATGTGATAAATTTGATTTTGAGATTACGATTGTTGAAAGATTGTAATATAATGTGTTGTGAGCTATTGCGATTTTGGGACATATCATTCATTGAAACCATCACTGAACAAGGTGAGATATAAGTTCCTTGTAGTTGACATGATTATGATGCAATATAATGTTCTGTGTGATCAGTAATTTGACTAATCGCTTGATAACTATCTGTTACTTAGAAGGAAGTACCATCATGGATGAACGAGTGTAGGGTTTAGGAAAAAACTTACTAAATAGGAGACAATGATTTATTGGACGCACAGGTCTAGGATTTAGTAATGAGGGTTAAGGGGTTAGTACAATAAACAATTCATTAGACCCTAAACCATAAACCATAATCCTATATTGTTTGGTGCATAAGATTTTGTTTGTTGCTATAAGTCAAACAAATTGGGAAGGAGGAAGTACATGATTAATATTACAAATTAAAATGAAGGAAAAGAAAAACTATTAGATATGAGATAATAATCCAGCCACGGGATACTCTATCAATTAAACCTTTGTAGCATGCCAATTTAGTCAATGTTGCAACGTTGACGCACTTAACTTTTCCACTCCTTCTCTCTCCACGCAATACCCTCCTCTCTCTCTCCTCACCGTCGATGACGCGTCGCCGCAGATGCATTTTCCATGCCGCCCTGGAATGAACAGTCGAGCAGCGATAGCTTTCTCTCTAACATCATGTCTTCCCTCCCCAATGTGAGTTCCTCTGTTTTCTCGGCAATAGTTAGGCATTGGTAATTACCTCGACCCAAGACTTGAAATGTGCATGCAATCGTGTTTATTTCTAGATTTTCGTTCCCTTATAGGTACCACTCAAGATCTACGACCCCGATTGTGAGGGCCTAGATCTCGATTTTTGAAGTACCATGCGACCATGGGCTATAACTGAGGAAATATGTTGCATTTGAAGGCAGTAACAGTGGAAGAAGGATTTTGGGCTGTACAAATCAGGTTTGCTTTCGTTAAGTACAATGGCGACATGAATAAAATTGTGTAGTATTATGTTGATAATTAGGTCCCATGTTTTTTTAGGTTAGCCCGATGTGTAAAGAAGTAGAGTGGGTGGATCTTGAGTGGACAGACGCACTTACGAAATGTTTTGCCCAGTTGCGTGATATGTATGAGCTTGAAAGGTCGGGGAGATTTCCAAATGACCGTGATGCAGCTGCAAAAAATTACAAGCTCTTGGTCGAAAATAAGGAGCTAGAATAGGAAATCAAGCATTTACGGTCAGAACTAAATGACACAATGGATGGGATCTTGGTGGTGGGAACTGAACGGAAGATTCAGAAGGCAGTAAAGGAGAGGGATCAGCTCATGGAAGAGAATAAGAAGCTTCAGTACTACATTGCGGATTTGTTGAAGGATCTGAAGAAGGATCGCGAGGGGAACAAGGACAAGCTACATAAGATCAAGGAAATTTTAGATGAATAATTTGTGCCGTGGCAATATCTGAAACTAGTTAAGTGCAAGACTTGCAATTGTATAACTTGACTAATACAAACTCAATTCTTGAGCAAAATAGCCTTTCAGAAAAAAGCATAGTTTGCACAGAGGGAGGTCCACATTTACAAAATCACTACTACATGGATAAAACACGATTTGTTCCGTCAGAACACATATTTTGTAAACTAATTTCAGAGGAACTTATAGTTTGCACTGAGCCTAGAGCGGAGATGCTCGTGTTCCTTCCCTAGAAGCTCCAGTTCAAGGGTTTGTTCAATCAGGTTCGCTTTGGTTTTTACATGCTCCCTTAGTACTTGGATGTGTGCCTCCCTCTGGTTCAAGCGCTTTGTATGGGAGGCGACAAGCTTATCAGTAAGCTTAAGATTATCCACCATGAGATACTTGATGATCTCCTCCTTCGCACATGCCAAGGCGATACTTTTCTCATGAAGTTCCTTCCAGCCAGCGATGTCCACCTTCATATTGTGGCACTTGTCATAGAGGATGGTGACTTCTTCTCTCAGGCGGTCATGAGACACTTTCTGAAAATTCTGCTTCTCTATTTGGATAGCCATCTTGTCCTTTAGCCAAGTCGGCAATTCTGGGTTGAGCTTTCGCCTCTTCTACTGCAACAAAAATATGTGGTTAGTATCCACAATTTAAACAATTAACTAGTGTCAAAGTCATAATTTGAAGGACATAGCAATCAAGGATTGTTTAAAATTTAATAGAATTAACTAGTGGCACAGTCCTAATTCCAGAGATATTTCCAGAGAAATATAGGATTTTCCCAATTCAACTCGGTAAATTAGTGGAATATTTCTAATTTCTATGATAGAGCAATATACCCTTTTTCCCAATTCAACAGGATAAAGTAGTGGCATGGTCCTAATTTTAGTTTCAGAGCAATATAGCCTTTTCCCAATTCAACGGGATAAAGTAGTGTCATAGTCCTAATTTCAATTTCAGGGCAATATAGCCTTTTTTCCCAATTCAACAGGACAAAGTAGTGGCATGGTCCTACTTTCAATTTCAAAGCAACGTGGAACTATATCTACCTAAGGGTGATGTGGGTTTTTCCAATATAACCAAATAGTAGTGGCATGGTCATAATCTAATTCCAAGGTCAGATACATAATGGAAAGAAAGGATGATGACCATTCATGAGAACACAAATCATAATTCAGTTGACGTGCAAGTAAGATAAACAAAGAAATAAGGAGTTTCTCCAAGATTCCTTAATTAAACAACATGTATAAATTACAAAAGCAGCGGAGCATGAACTGAGATTCCTGCCCCCCCTCTACTCGGAATCTGAATTGGGCATTGTCGTTAGCTCCCCGTTCTCCTTGTTTGTACTCTTGGGCATGGTGAGACCTCAGCCCATGTCCTCCTTCATCTGTCTCAATGCATCCCGGCAACGGTACCTGTCATTGTAGGCTTTTATGGCACCCTTTGATTCGATGATGCGTTCTCTGCGTGTCTCACTGGCTTTGTCCAGCAGGAGGACACATCTATCCTGGAGATTCTTCTTGTCACACAATAGGTTCGTAATTAAGTTGATGCCAAGGTCTTGTTTGGACAAGCTGTGTGTAATCAACTTCTGTAGCTCATCGATCACCCTCTACAGCTCGTCGTGCTCTGCTTCAAGCCTCTTGATGTTAAGTGAAAAATCAAGCGTGATCTCCTTCTGCAGAGGCAAACACATTCGAAGGCGATCATTATCCTGGGTTAGGGAGCGTGCACCCTGCAGTTGGTTGTCTATCTTGGCATTGATCACGGCCACCTTGTCGCGGCAATCGGCCTTCGCTTGTTGCATCGTTCATGTTATTTAAAATACATACTCTACAATTGTACTTCATGTTCCAGGGAAGTACAATATTCAAGTCACAAAAACACCAAATGTGTCTACGAAGATTGAGCATGGTCCCTACTTGGAGGCTATTTTGCGGGCAGACACGATAATATTTCCACATTTAGAATCTCAAAAATAAAACCAAATGCATGTCGGGATTTCCTACCTCGCTAAGCCGGGGAACAGGGCCGAACGGGTCCTGCGATGACACTGCCATTGTCATGGTATTGCCGACGAGTACGCCATGGAGGGGTCCTCACAGTTCGTGTTTAGAGACGTGGGGGGAGGCGGCCGGTTGACAGGTACGAGGTTACACAGCTTACCGAGGTTCAGATCCCACGACGGTGGCAGAATCCTACTCCTGCTATAAATCACTATAATGGCAATACGCTGAGTTACAGGGATTTCTTCGCTGTGCGAGGTGTATGCTAATTGATACTAGGTTATGCCCTAAAGGCAACCATAGGCCCGAATTATATAGTCACCAGGTCCTAGGGTTATAGGTAAAGTCCTAGCCGGACAGGTTACAAAGTCCTACACACCTTACAACTAGCCTAGCGTGTCTTCCACTCCAAGGCTTTGGGTATGTCGATGACTCCTCCGTAGCCTTCCTTTATCCGACATGGGCCTCCCTTCTGGATCCATCTAACTGGGCCGCCCAGCAGGCCATGGGCCATGCTCCCAACTATTGCCCACCCGGGTTAGCCGGATAGGAGACATGCTATGAGGATACCCGTATAGAATATCCCCAACAGTAGCCCCCGAAGAAGTCCGAGATCTTGCGTCGTCTTGCCTCTTAAGGTTGAATGCTCCATCTAGATGGATCTCAACAAATCATCAAGCAATATCTTGTAGTCCTCCAAAGAACCCTGCAAGTTTTCTCCATCTTCAACTTGTAAGTCAGAGAACTGTTGAATCTTCCATCATACTCTTCTCGTATCCGGACTGGATCCGTCCATGCCGGAATATTCTGATGTGATGGTTCACCTTCTCGTGTCAGCAAGAGCGACATAGACATAGGTCAGCGATGCCTCGTAACTCACACATGCATAAAAACTCAATCATGTCCATTTTTCCCGCGCGAGCGATACGAGCCATTCGTGGCGACGATTGGGGACGTGGCGAAATTTCCGCGCACACGCCCGCGCACATCGTCCATATGCCGACCATTCGATCGTCTTTCATGAATCTTTGCACCTCATTCTCCTCCTGCGTCGTCTTCTTCCTCCAGCAAGCACCTCCTCGAGCCTCTCTCAAAAAACCCTAGCCTCTCAATCCTTCCATCGTCTTCCCACTCCCAATGGCAAGCAACAGCTGTGCTCCTTCCATGACGGCGCCAGGCGATGCCATGGCGAAGCCGGGGAGCACCGTCCACGTGCCCCCAGAGGGCCTGGTGCTTCCCAAATCGGCGGTGATCGAATCCGCCGGCGGCGACAACAATCCAGCGGCGCTTGAGCTACTGGAAGACGAAAATGATTCCCACAAAGGGGATTTGCGTGGCTCAGACATCACGGACCGCGACATCAAGGAACTGCTCGTCGATGGCTACCTCCCTGCGACGGAGGGGCTCGTCTGGCGGGAGGTGCCGGCCGGCGAGGTCACTACTTCTCCCCAAGCCGGAGAGAATGTGTACATCAAAGCCCAATTGGTACGCAACATTTCTCTGCCAATCTCCGACTTCTTCCTAGTTGTCCTTAGCCATTACCGAGTACATCCCCAGAACCTCTCCCCCAATAGCATCCTAGCTCTTAGCAATTACGCGGCGCTATGCGAGGGTTACTTAGGGATTAGGCCTAGTGTAGATCTCTTTGTCTATTTCTTCACCGTCAAGAGGGAAGCCGGAGCCGGCAAGGACGAGCTCAGGAATTGTGGGACCATCAGTTTTAAGATCCGCCCTGGCTGCCGGTTCCCTGACATCGTCAGCCATGAGTCCTGCAAGAACTGCCAACGGACGTACTTCTACGCCCCAGGCATCCCTCTGGCCGGTCGAGAAGAAATGTATTCGGACTTCGTCGACGGAGCCACCGCCGAAGAGTCTACATGGAGATCCCAAGCCATCCTTCCCTCCGACAACAAAGCCTCCCGCGCCTTTGGGCGGATAGAGTAGTTCGTAGACACGGGTCTGACCGGGTTGGATGTAGCCATGTGCTGGTTCATCAGGCGGATCCAGCCTCTGCAGCACTGCTCCAAGCTTATGGGTGAGTACTCTATGGAGATGAAGGATAGCCTCCGCATCTCCGAGGACAACTTCTCGAGTGACTCCGTCAAGCTCCGCCTCAAGGACATCGTCAAGGTGAAGGATAAGGAGCATGGCTTCGCCATCACCTACGATATGTTCGAGGAGGGCAAGTGCCTAGAGGTACCTGTTTATTTTCCGAGTATGACATTTACTCCATTTCTTCCGTCTAGCCATTATCATCTTATCTAACACTTTGGGATTTCACTTAACAGCTTAGCAGTCTAGAGGCGGATAGCATGGCTATCCAAATCTATGACCCCAAGATGAAGGAAGTCACCGTCGTGTCCGACGAAGATGTCCCTCTTGGTGCGAAAGCGGAAGAGCTCCACCTCTGACGCTGCCGACGGAGGCAAGAAGAAGAAGACGGAGGGTGGAGCCTCCAAGAAGTCCACTACCGCCCTGGAGGCGGAGAAAAGAAAGATCACCGGGATTCCTTTTGCAAAAGCACCACCTGTTGTGTAAACTTATTTCTCTCTGACATTGTCCATTGCTTGTCTTATTCTTGTACTTATACTTTCTGCAAGTTACAGGAAGAAGGCCAGTACTGTTTGAAGAAGACCTCCAAACCTTTGGGGGCTTCTAAAAATATTAAAGATATGTTGCATCGTGACGTGTCCCACCATGCATCTCCCGCCATCGCCCCTGTCACTCCCAGCATCAAGCCCACACTTCCTCCGACAAGCTCACAGGCCAAGGATGCATCTCGCCCTTCTGCCATGGAAGTGGACTCAGCTGCCTCCGTGGATCTTGCCATTGTCGGTGAACAGGAAACGCAAGAAAGCACTGCAACTCAAATGGCTGAAGCTTCGGCTAAGGATGCGATCTATAGCGGTAAGGCGGTGGTGGCGGGTGGAACGTCTGCCGAAGGCGGCGCCTCTACACCTAGGACTTCCACAAAGCTTACAAAGATAGTCTACCCGGCGCTTACGCCGAGTATCTCAACTCTGGCTCCTGGTGAAGTGCCGACATCTCCAACATGCTGTCTTGAGGAGCTTCTTCGACAATAAGATATCTTGGAAGGAAACAACCTTTCCTTCAGGAAGTTGTTTGCTGAGAGCCCTACCAACCTCAAGATCATCGCACTTGAAAGTTTAATTTGCCTTTTGCATTTCATATGAGTATCCCACTGTAGACCCCGAGGATTTAGATGGAAATCCATAGGTATTTGCATCTGAATGCTGTAAGATTAACTAAGCTAGAAAACTTCTCACTATATCCCCCAAGCATATAGTTCGAATGAATTATTCCGACTAGATGCTTTTAGAGTAGCATACGCAGTGTTTGTAAATTTCAATACTGTAGCCCCCAAGTCTCTAGTTTTGACTGAATTAGTTCCGACTAGATACTCAAAGAAAGACTAAACAGATGACTGAGTTAAAAAACTTTGTACTATAGCCCCCAAGCTTCTAGGTGGATGTTTTATCCGGCTAGATGCTTCAAGTAGACTAAACAACGTTAAATATTCTTTCCATAGAATGAGAATGCTCGGAGAGGCGTGGCCAACGAGAAGTTCCAGAAGATGCATGCGGACTTGGAAGCCGAAAAGGGTAAAACTGCCTTCTTGAAGGATCAAATCACCAAGAGAAAGAGTCTATTTTTCCTTTCATTTTCCTACTCCGACTTGGTCTTGTGCCAACATTCTTCTAGTACTCACCGTGTAGGCGCATTGAGTTGCTGGATAGCGAAAACAAAATCCTTAAGTGAGAGAGGACTAACACGCTGAAGATGCACGAGGAGTCCATGAAGGCGCTTCAGGAGTCTACCAACACGGAAATCAACCGCTTGAAGGAGGAGATTGCAATGCTCAAAGAGCAGAAGAAAGCTGTCGACGAGCAGAATCAACGCAATGTTTATGCATACAAGATCCTACGGCAAGTGCGGGATTCCATGGCGGAGACACTCCAACAAGCTGAGACGAGCATCTTTGGTAAGCATCCTCTATCTTGTCGTTCTGTAAGTTAGATACTTTGAACTTTTGTGTTATTGAACTCATGCATTTCCTTGTAGGTATTTGCAGCCCCTATTGGCTTGACCCAGTCTCCTCCTCCGGCAAAACAATGCATGGTCCTTGCCGGCAATTTTATCAACACCGCCATTAAGCAGGCCAAGAAGATAGCCAAGCCCCTCCAGATCAACATCAAATCGGTGGATTCCGTGATGAAGTTCTTGGAGATTGCGCGAAGCCCCCGAGCGTATTGCAAGCTGGAAAGCTTTATGTACCCGGGCTGGCGCGAGGATGGCGCAGTCAATGGTCAAGGCGCACTAGGAAAATGCTCCGGCATCCCCAACGTGGACGACGATGGCCAAGAAATATATCACAAAGCTATCTTGGCGTCGTTCGCGGGTTTTGATACCAGAGTCACCAAGTTAGTCGACCCTAACATCTTCATGCCCATTGAAATCATTGACAGTGACAACCTAAGCTCCTCCGAGTCCCTCAAAACTGCCGACTTCCAAGAGGATGGCTCTCCTGCTGCTGATGACGCTACATCCAAGTCTCCAGAGGAATGAAAAAAAATTGTAATATTTGTTTCCCCTGGAATTTGTATGCGGAAAAAACTACGTGTTAACTTTAGGCGAAAAAACAATGGTTGTTATTTCCTGCTACTCAAGAACTAGTTCCAGCATGTATATATTTTTTAAGCAAGTATTTGCTTATCCATTACTCTGTTTTTTATGCTTGACTTTTCGTGAGTCGGAGGACTCGTTGTCGGAACTATGTGCTCAGGCGATGATGCCCAATGGCACCGTAAAAAACATAAGCACAAAATCACCGACAGCAAGTTCCGAAAGTCACTATTCTAGAATCCACATAAAACAACAAAGAACGTGTAGACCAGAAAACTTAAGCTAGCGCCCATAGGCAGAATTTTCACAAGTGCACTTGCAAAGCTTGTGCATAAATATTTTATACGATCCAAAAATGAACAATAAACAAGGTAAAAGACTCAGAAATACGAGTGACTCATATATTAGGTACACAATAGATATAAAATGCTAAGTGTAGAAAGGACGTAGCTGTGCTATGTTGCATGGTCGATCAAGCTCCGGGGAGTCATCATCTGGGTCAAGTCTCTTATGCTTATGATCCTCGTTGGGTCTATCCTCCAGTTCACGATGGTCAACAAGGTAGTAAGACCCATTGAGTAGCGCCTTGCTTATGATGAACGGTCCTTCCCATGGCGGGGATAATTTGTGTGACTTCTTCTACTTAAGTTGGAGCATAGGTCCCCCTCTTTGAACGAGCGATGTCGAACGCGGCGACAATGGTAGTTGTGTAGCTTCTCCTGGTAGATGGCAGATCTTTGGCATGCCAATATGTGCTCCTCCTCGAGAAGGTCCACATCTAGGCGTCTGGACTCTTCATCGTCATCCTCGTCGTAGGTGGAAACTCTTGGTGAATCGTGAAGTATGTCAGAAGGCAAGATGGCTTCTGCTCCATATACCATGAAATAAGGGGTGTAGCCGGTAGATCTGTTGGGTGTAGTTAGTAAACTCCACATCACAGATGGCAATTCCTCCGCCCAGGCTCCAGCTGCACTGTGTAGAGGTGCCTCGAGACGTGGGTTAATCCCTTGCAGAATTAATCCATTGGCTTGCTCAACTTGTCCGTTAGACTGTGGGTGTGCAACAGAAGCAAGATCAAGTCGGATGCCCTTCTCCCAACAATAAGCTTCCAGCTCTCCGAGTGACAGGTTGATGCCATTGTCAGTGATAATGTTGTGTGGGAGACCAAACCTCACCACTAGATCCCGGACAAACCTAAGGGCAGTTGCCCCATCAAGCTTTCTAATGGGTTTAGCTTCTATCCATTTGGTGAATTTATCAATTTCTACTAGCACATGCGTAAACCCACATGGTGCCGTCTGTAATGGACCAACCATGTCTAGCCCCAGACTCCAAATGGCCAAGTTATTGGTATTGTTCGCAATTCTTGAGATGGAACATGTGGTTGTCGGGCATAGTACTGGCATCCCATGCATGTCTCAACGAGCTTATCAGCGTACGCCTTTGCGGTTAGCCAGTAGAATCCTTGCTGGAAGGCTTTGGAGACCAACGATCGAGGAGCGGCGTGATGCCCTCATAGTGCGTGTTTAGAGAAGTGGGGGAAGGCGGACGGTTGACGGTACGAGGTAACACATCTTACCTAGGTTTAAATCCCACGACGGTGGCGGAATCCTACTCCTGTTATAAATCACTATAAGGGCAAATATGCCGAGTTACAGGGATTGGTTCGCTGTGCGAGGTATGACTAGAGAGCCAAAGTTATCGTGCCCTAAAGGCTCCCATAGGCCCGACTTATATAGTCGCCAGGTCCTAGGGTTACAGGCAAAGTCCTTGCCGGATAGGTTACAGAGTCCTACACTGCCTACAACTAGTCTAGCGTGTCTTGTACTCCAAGGCTCTGGGTACGTCGATGACTCCTCCATAGCCTTCCTTTATCCGGCAAGGGCCTCCCTTCTTGATCCATCTAACTAGGCCGCCTAGCAGTGCATGTGCCATTGTAAGATCCCTCCTTTATAAAGGAAAAAGATCCCTGTGATTGCAATGCTAGTCCCTGGATCAATGCTAGCATCCACAGTTTAAGATGAAGTACACAGATACAAAGGTCATTATTACAGTCATTCTAGAGACAACCATAGTCTTTACAACTCCAAGGCCACAGGCCTAGTACAAGAGTTTGAAAAAATAAAAAAAAGTCTTCATCTTCATGTGCCACAGGCAAACATGTTGAGTGTAGACTCATGACTCCTAATCCTCATCAGAGTAACCTGCAACATCACAAGGTACAGCCACAGTGGGTCAATACATTGGAATAGTATTGGCAAGTGATACCTTAGTATAATTTAGGTGGACTAGATACTATATGCAATTTGGCTAAGTGTAGCTTGGCTTGCTTTGCTCAAAAATAGATTTTGCCTATTAGTTGAAATCACTAAGTTTTTCTTTGTCAAAACTTTTCCAAAGGAACCACCAATAGACATTGAGGTCCTTCACCCTTGTTCACCCACAAGTTTTTAACTTAGAAATTGGGATGATGAGATTCTTGATAGCTTCCATGCCTTGATTCTCAAGTTGTCCTTTTCCAGGTACATGGCTAAGTACTTAGATTCTTCCATCTGTAGAGGTTGAGCACTTTCCCCACAAGACTTGATTTTCACCAAGACAGGACCTTTCAGACTCCTTCCCTTAGACCAAATGGACGCGCTCCAACCTATCATTCCCACTACCACCAACTGTCCAAATGGCTAAGTTCTAGAAACCTATGTGATCCAGGCAGAGCCCATATTGCCAAGTGGCTACACTAGAAGCTTCTCAACACTTGGCCTCTAAAATCTCTTTGTTCCTGGGTGGCTTTCCACAAGTGAGGTACACAAGGTAAACCATAGAAATGGGCCTTGTGTAACCACTCAACATAAACCAATCCTTCCATTCCACCCAGGTGTTTCATTTACTTAGTTGTTTTTATTAGGCAAAACACAAGTCCAAAGACTTAGAAATATTTTCATCATAGCATGTATATAATTCACCAACCCTTGGTTGCTACTAGCTAGGCTAAGCATGGAATAGATAGTATCTTAACTTAGAATTTCTATCAATTCTACATCTACTAGGATTTCCCAACATGGCATATAAGAAAAATATAACATGCAAGTCTAACAAAATATTTCTAATTCTTAGTACAAAACATAGGGATAACATATTCATGAAGCTGTTGGAGATATGCCCTAGAGGAAATAATAAATGTAGTGATTATTATATCTTTGTGTTTATGATAAATGTTTACATTCATGCTATAATAGTATTAACAAGGAAACATTAATACTTGTGTGATTTGTAAACTTAAATTGAAGTCCCTAGTAAAGCCTCTTCATAATACTAGCTTGTTGGTTAATAAATGATTGTGGTTTCCCTATCATGAACATTGAGATGTTATTAACAACAAGATCATATCGTTAGGAGAATTATATGACGGACATACTCCTATAGATAAGCGTAGCATAAAGATCAAGTCATTTTAATAGTTCAATTGCTATATGCTTTCTGATACATAGTAACCTAATTCCTTCGACCATGAGATCATGCATATCACCTTTACCGGATGGATGCTTTGATGACATCAAACACCACACCGTAACTGGGTGGCTATAAAGGTGGAATTGAGTGTTCGGAAAGTATTGGTTGAGACACATGGATCAAGAGTGGGATTTGTCCATCCATATGACGGATAGATATACTCTGGGCCCTCTCGGTGAAATGTCATCCAATTAGCTTACAAGCATGTGACTGGCTCACAAGGTATCACATATCACGGGAACGAGAAAAGAGTACTTATCGGTAACGAGGTTGAACTAGGTATGCAGAGATACCGATGATCATAACCTCGGATAACTAAACTATCGTGAGACAAAGGGAAATTGGTATCGTATGTAAGTGGTTCATTCGATCGCAAAGTAATCGTAGAAATATGTGGGAGCCATATGAATTTCCAGATTCCTCTATTAGTTATTGTTCGGAGAAGTGTCTCCATCATGTCCACATTATTCACGAACCGTAGGGAGACACACTTAAGGATTCAACGTTGTTTGAGTAGTTATGGAATGATGAGAAAGAGACCGAATGTTGTTCGGAGTCTCGGATGGGATCCGGGATATCACGAGGAGATCCGGAATGGTCCGGAGAATAGGATTCATATAAGGAAAGTCTTGTTTCGGAGTTGGAGAATGGTTCCGGTGTTTTCATCAGGAATGTTCTAGAAAGTTCCGGAATGTCCGGCACTCCGGAGGGGAAGGGTACATGAATGTGTTATATCAAGTTGGTATGATTGCATCATGTACTCGGTGTCATCGCTGAACAAAATAGAGGGTTTATTCAAATCCTAGTTTGAAAAGTCAAACACCAAGTTTGAAAGTCAAACGCCAAGTTTGAAAGTCAAACGACTATTTTTGGGAAGTGGAGAAAGAGGAGGAAACCGAGTTCGGGAGGAGTCCCTCCTCCACCGCCGGCCCACCTCCAAGCCGAGTTGGGGAGGGACTCCCCTCCCCTTGGCCGGCCGGCCCCTCCACCTATAAAAGGAGGGGCAGGGCTCCCCTCCTAGACACACAAGATCCCCGCCTCCAAACCCTAAGCCGCCGGCGCCGCCACCTGCTGCCGCCTCCGCCCTAGGTCAAGCCGCCGCCTAGCAACCCTAGCCGCCGGCCAAGCTTCCTCCTCGGCGTGTCTAAACCCTAGATCGTCGAGGGCTCTCTCATAGTCCACCATACTCGCTCCGGCTTAAGGCGAAGCCCTGCGAGATCTCCCCTCTCGTTCTGATACCACGCCGTTGTGTTGCCGGAATCGCGAGGAGAGTACTACAACCTCCGCTGCCTGCTGGAACAAGGGAGAGGAAGGTGATCGTCGAGTACCGAACGTGTGACCGACTGCGGGAGCGCTGCCGGAACACAGCGCTTGAAGGATTGTCTACGCGATCTTGAGATCGTGAAGAGTACGACTACATCACCCACGAGAATCCGCTCTTGTTAAACACTTTGGAATCTTCGAGGGTGAGTTATTCCATCGACTCGTTGCTACAATCTAGTAGATAGATCTTGGCTTGTTTGTTTGTACGCGATAGAAATTTTTTGTTTTCCATGCTACGAAACACTACAGTGGTATCAGAGCCGTGTCTATATGTAGATCTGTTGCATGAGTAGAACACAATGGTCATTGTGGGCGTTGATGCTTTTATTGTCGATTGCTTATTGTGTACTTTGCATCTTGCGGGATGTTGGGATGAAGCGGCCCAGGCTAACCTTACATGACATCGTTCATGAGACTTGCTCCACGCTTAACATGCAACTTGTATTGCATAAGTGGCTTTGCGGGTGCCTGTTTCTCCTAGCATAGTTAAGATTCAATTTACAACGGGTGATTAACAATGCTAGTATCAATGTTGTGGTTCTTGTTCGTAAGTTAGAACGACACTTATTGAAAACCCCAAAACCACGTAAAATATGCAAAGAAAGTAGTGGCGTCTAACTTTGTTTTGCAGGGGTGTGCAGTGATGTGATATGGCCATGATTGTGATTATATTTGATGTATGCAATGTTCCTTATTGTAAGTTGGCAACCGGCAGGAGCCATATGGTTGTCTTTAATTTATGTTAAGACCCACGTGTCTAGTCAAAGTAGTTGTAATAGTTGAAGCTGGTGGACGACAACCATGGAGAAGCGTCATTGACTTTGATGCAATGCCGGTGATGATGGAGATCATGTTCGTGCTTGAAGATGGAGATCGGAAGCACAAAGAAGAAAGGCCATATCATATCACATATTATGAATTGCATGTGATATTAATCCTTTATACATCGTGTATTGCTTATTTAACGACGGTAGCATTATAAGATGATCCCTCATGCACATGAATTTCAAGTCATAAAGTGTTCACCCTTAGTTAGCACCATTGCTAAAGCTTGTTGTTTCAAAGCACCACGTGATGATCGGGTGTGTTAGATTCTGCAAGTGCATACAACGTGAGCAAGCCAGATTTGCTCATGTGGAAACTAAGGTTTGATCTTGATGAGCCTAGCATGTACAGACTGTTGGAGATATGCCCTAGAGGCAATAATAAATGTGGTTATTATTATATCTTTGTGTTTATGATAAATGTTTACATTCATGCTATAATAGTATTAACAAGGAAACATTGATACTTGTGTGATTTGTAAACTTAATTTGAAGTCCCTAGTATAGCCTCTATACTTCACTAGCTTGTTGGTTGATAGATGATTGTGGTTTCCCTATCATGAACATTGAGATGTTATCAACAACAAGATCATATCGTTAGGAGAATGATATGGTGGACATACTCCTATAGATAAGCGTAGCATAAAGATCAAGTCATTTCAATAGTTCAATTGCTATATGCTTTCTGATACATAGTAACCTAATTCCTTCGACCATGAGATCATGCATATCACCTTTACCGGATGGATGCTTTGATGACATCAAACACCACACCGTAACTGGATGGTTATAAAGGTGGCATTGAGTGTTCGGAAAGTTTTGGTTGAGACACATGGATCAAGAGTGGGATTTGTCCATCCACATGACGGATAGATATACTCTGGGCCCTCTCGGTGGAATGTCATCCAATTAGCTTGCAAGCATGTGACTTGGTCACAAGGGATCACATATCACGGGAACGAGAAAAGAGTACTTGTCAGTAACGAGGTTGAACTAGGTATGCAGAGATACCGACGATCATAACCTCGGATAAGTAACATATCGTGAGACAAAGGGAAATTGGTATCGTATGTAAGTGGTTCATTCGATCGCAAAGTAATCGTAGAAATATGTGGGAGCCATATGAATTTCCAGATTCCTCTATTGGTTATTGTTCGGAGAAGTGTCTCGATCATGTCCGCATAATTCACGAACCGTAGGGAGACACACTTAAGGATTCGACGTTGTTTGAGTAGTTATGGTATTATGAGAAAGAGACCGAATGTTGTTCGGAGTCTCGGATGGGATCCGGGATATCACGAGGTGATCCGGAATGGTCCGGAGAATAAGATTCATATAAGGAAAGTCCCGTTTCGGAGTTCGGGAATGATTCCGGTGTTTTCATCGGGAATGTTCTAGAAGGTTCCGGATTGTCCGGCACTCCGGGGGGGGGAGAGGTACATGAATGTGTCATTACATGTTGGAATGATTGCATCATGTACTTAGTGTTCTTGCTGTTCCAAATAAGGGATTAAATCAAATCCTAGTTTGAAAAGTCAAACGGCAAGTTTGAAAAGTCAAACGGCCAAAATTGGAAGGTGGGAAAGAGGAGGAGCTCCAAACCGAGTTGGGGAGGGAGACCTCCTCCAACCGGCGGCCACCAAGCCGAGTTGGGGAGGGTCTCCTCCCCATGGCGCGCCAGCCCCCTCCCACCTATATAAGGAGGGGCAGGGCTCCCCTCCTAGACACACAACTTTCACCTCTAGATCTCCGGTTTAGAGCCGTTTTGGATTAGAGCTTCTAATTGCTTTAGCCAGCGGTTTAGAGCCTTCTAATTGGTTTAGAGCCTTCTAATTGGTGTGTCTAATTACTAGACCACTAATAGCCTCTCTCATAAGCTCCACCATACTCGCACCGGCTTAAGGCGAAGCCCTGCGGGATCTCCCCTCTACTTCCGGTACCACGCCGTTGTGCTGCCGGAATCGCGAGGAGAGTGCTACAACCTCCGCTGCCTGCTGGAACAAGGGAGAGGAAGGTCTTCGTCGAGTACCGAACGTGTGACCGACTGCGGGAGCGCTGCCGGAACGTGGCGCCGGAAGGATCGTCTACACGATCTTGAGATCGGAAAGAGTACGACTACATCACCCACGAGAATCTGCTCTCGTTAAACGCTTTGGAATCTTCGAGGGTAAGTTATACCATCGACTCGTTGCTACAATCTAGTAGATAGATCTTGGCTTGTTTGTTTGTATGCGATAGAAAATTTTTGTTTTCCATGCTACGAACCCCTACAGTGGTATCAGAGCCGTGTCTATATGTAGATCTGTTGCACGAGTAGAACACAATGGTCATTGTGGGCGTTGATGCTTTTATTGTCGATTGCTTCTTGTGTACTTTGCATCTTGCGGTATGTTGGGATGAAGCGGCCCGGGCTAACCTTACATGACATCGTTCATGAGACTTGCTCCACGCTTGACATGCAACTTGTATTGCATAAGTGGCTTTGCGGGTGCCTGTTTCTCCTAGCATAGTAAAGATCCAATACACAACGGGTGATTAACAATACTTGTGTCAACGTTGTGGTTCATGTTCGTAAGTTAGAACGACACTTATTGAAAGCCCCAAACCACGTAAAATATGCAAAGAAAGTAGAGGCGTCTAACTTTGTTTTGCAGGGGTGTGCAGTGATGTGATATGGCCATGATTGTGATTATATTTGATGTATGCAATGTTCCTTATTGTAAGTCGGCAACCGGCAGGAGCCATATGGTTGTCTTTAATTTATGTTAAGACCCGCGTGTCTATTCAAAGTAGTTGTAATAGTTGAAGCCGGTGGACGACAACCATGGAGAGGCGTCATTGACCTTGATGCAATGCCGGTGATGATGGAGATCATGTTCGTGCTTGAATATGGAGATCAAAGCACAAAGAAGAAAGGCCATATCATATCACATATATATTGAATTGCATGTGATGTTAATCCTTTATGCATCTTGTATTGCTTAGTAGACGATGGTAGCATTATAAGATGATCCCTCATGCACATGAATTTCAAATCATAAAGTGTTCACCCTTAGTCAGCACCGTTGCTAAAGCTTGTTGTTTCGAAGCACCACGTGATGATCGGGTGTGTTAGATTCCGCAAGTGTATACAACGTGAGCAAGCCAGATTTGCTCATGCGGAAACTAAGGTTTGATCTTGACGAGCCTAGCATGTACAGACATGGTCTCGGAACACGGATCACCGAAAGGTAAAGCATGAATCATATAGTAGATATGATGAACATGACGATTGTTCGCCATTGAAACTATATCAACTCTCGTGATGATCGGTGTTGATGTGGTGGATTTGGTTCGTGTGATCACTAAAACAATGTGAGGGATGTTGTTTTGAGTGGGAGTTCACCTAGTTTAATTACATTAATTAATTTGAACTCAATTTATCATAAACTTAGTCTATTCTATTGCAAATATGTTGTAGATCAATGGCAGCCCCTACCATCAATTTTAATGCGTTCCTAGAGAAAGAAAAGTTGAAAAACAATGGAAGCAACTTCGCGGATTGGTTCCGCAATTTGAGGATTGTCCTCACAGCTGGTAATTTGACCTATGTGCTGGATGCACCGCTGGGTGACCCACCTGCAGCTGATGCTCCCGATGAAGTAAAGAATGTTTACCTCGCTCGGAAGAATCAGTACTCCATAGTTCAGTGTGCTATCTTGTATGGTTTGGAATCGGAGCTTCAGAAAAGGTTTGAGGATTCAGACCCATATGATATTGTCGAGGATCTCAAATTAATTTTTGAGACTCATGCGGCAATTGAAAGCTATAAAGCTTCTGAAAAGTTCTTTAACTGCAAGATGGAAGAAGGCAGCTCCGTCAGTGAGCATGTGCTTAAGATGTCAGGGCACGCAAACAAACTTCAAAGCTTGGGTATAGTGATTCCTAATGCTTTGGGGATTTACCGTGTCCTCCAATCGCTACCACCAAGTTACAAGAACTTTGTGATGAACTACAACATGCAGAACATGAACAAGACGTTGCCAGAACTCTTTGCCATGTTGAAATCTGCAGAAGTGGAGATCAAGAAAGAGCACCAAGTGTTGTTGGTCAATAAGACCACCAAATTCAAGAAAGGCAAGTCTAAGCAAAAGGGACACTTCAAGAAGGGTGGTAAGAAAGCTACCACGCCGACGAAGAAGACCAGGGCTGGACCTAAGCCTGATACTGAGTGCTTTTACTGCAAGGGAGAAGGTCACTGGAAGCGGAATTGCCCAAAGTACTTGGCGGATTTGAAGAACGGCAACATCAAGAAGAAAGGTATATCTGATATACATGTTATTGATGTGTATCTCACTAGTACTCGTAGTAGTGCCTGGGTATTTGATACTGGTTCGGTTGCTCATATTTGTAACTCGAAACAGGTGCTGCAGAATAAACGGAAGCTAGCGAAGAACGAGGTGACGATGCGCGTGGGAAACGGATCAAAGGTTGATGTGATCGCGGTCGGCACGCTACCCCTTCATCTACCATCGGGATTAGTTTTATACTTAAATAATTGTTATTTGGTGCCTGCGTTGAGCATGAACATTATATCGGGATCTTGTTTATTGCGAGACGGTTACTTGTTTAAATCCGAGAATAATGGTTGTTCTATTTATATGAGTAATATGTTTTATGCACATGCACCTTTGATAGATGGTCTATTCTTATTGAATCTCGATAGTAGAAATACACATATCAACAACATTGAGGCTAAACGATTGAAATCAAGCGATAATTCAACCTATATATGGCACTGTCGTCTTGGTCACATCGGAGTGAAACGTATGAAGAAACTCCATTCCGATGGACTTCTTGAATCACTTGATTTTGAATCACTTGAAAGATGCGAAGCATGTCTGATGGGAAAAATGACTAAGACTCCATTTTCTGGTATGATGGAGCGAACTACAGACTTATTGGAAATCATACATACCGATGTGTGTGGTCCAATGAGTGTAACATCGCGCAGTGGTTATCGTTATGTTCTTACCTTCACGGATGACTTGAGTAGATATGGGTATATCTATTTCATGAAACATAAGTCCGAAACTTTCGAGAAGTTTAAGGAGTTTCAAAGTGAGGTAGAGAATCAACGTAACAAGAAGATTAAATTTCTACGTTCTGATCGTGGAGGTGAATATCTAAGTTACGAGTTTGGCGAGCATTTAAAGAAATGCGGAATACTTTCACAATTGACACCGCCGGGAACACCACAGCGTAATGGTGTGTCTGAACGTCGTAATCGAACTCTCTTAGATATGGTTCGTTCTATGATGTCACTTACAGATTTACCGCTATAATTTTGGGGTTATGCATTAGAAACAGCCGCATTCACTTTAAATAGGGCACCGTCTAAATCCGTTGAAACGACACCGTATGAATTATGGTTTGGGAAGAAACCTAAATTGTCGTTCTTTAAAGTTTGGGGATGCGAAGCCTATGTAAAGAAGTTACAGCCGGACAAGCTTGAACCCAAAGCGGAAAAATGCGTCTTCATAGGATACCCGAAGGAAACTATTGGGTATACCTTCTATCATAGATCCGAAGGCAAAATCTTCGTTGCCAAGAATGGATCCTTTCTAGAGAAGGAATTTCTCTCGAAAGAATTGACTGGAAGGAAAGTAGAACTTGACGAGGTTGTCGAACCTTCTCTCGAAATTGCGAGTAGCGCAGCACCGGAAGAAGTTCCTGTGGTGCCTGCACCAATAAGAGAGGAAGCTAATGATGGTGATCATGAAACTTCGGTTGAAGTTGCTACAGAGCCTCGGAGGTCGACGAGAACTCGTACCACTCCCGAATGGTATGATTCCGTTATGAATGTCATGGTGGTGGACAACACCGATTACCCCGAGACATATGAGGAAGCAATGATGAGCCCAGATTCCAATAAATGGCAAGAAGCCATGAAATCCGAGATTGGATCCATGTACGAAAACCAAGTATGGACTTTGGTGGACTTACCAGATGGCCGAAAGGCTGTCGAGAACAAATGGATTTTCAAGAAGAAAACAGATGCTGATGGTAATGTTACTGTCTATAAAGCTCGACTTGTCGCAAAAGGGTTTCGACAAATTCAAGGAGTTGACTACGATGAGACTTTCTCACCGGTAGCGAAGCTAAAGTCTGTGAGGATTATGTTAGCAATCGCTGCATATTATGATTATGAGATATGGCAGATGGATGTCAAAACAGCATTCCTCAATGGAGACATTGATGAAGAGTTGTATATGATGCAACCCAAAGGTTTTGTCGATCCTAAAGATGCTAACAAGGTATGCAAACTTCAACGGTCCATCTATGGATTGAAGCAAGCATCCCGAAGTTGGAATCAACGTTTTGATAAGGTAATCAAAAGTTTTGGTTTTATACAAACTTATGGAGAAGCTTGTATTTACAAGAAAGTGAGTGGGAGCTCTGTAGCGTTCTTAATACTATATGTGGATGACATATTGTTGATTGGGAATGATGTAGACCTTCTTAATAGTGTCAAGGAATATTTGAATAATAGTTTTTCAATGAAGGATCTTGGCGAAGCAGCTTACATATTAGGCATAAAGATTTATAGAGATAGATCGAAACGCCAAATATCATTGTCACAGAGTACATATTTGGACAAAGTTCTAAAGAGATTTGGAATGGAAGAAAGCAAGAAAGGGTTCTTGCCCATGTTGCCCAATACGACCTTGAGTAAACTCAAAGTCCGACATCGGCAGAAGATAGAGAAAGGATGAGTAAGACTCCCTATGCCTCAGCCATAGGATCTCTAATGTATGCCATGCTATGTACTAGACCCGACATTGCATATGCTGTTAGTTTAACTAGCAGATATCAAAGTGATCCAGGAGTGGATCATTGGACAGCGGTCAAAAACATCCTTAAGTACTTGAGAAGAACTAAGGATATGGTTCTTTCTTATGGAGGTGATGAACAGCTCGTTGTTAATGGTTACACCGATGCTAGTTGGAACACAGATCCGGATGATTCTAAATCACAATCCGGATACGTATTTAATTTGAATGGTGCAGCAGTTAGCTGGAGGAGTGCAAAGCAAAGCGTTGTGGCGAGATCTTCAACTGAATCGGAATACATGGCTGCTTCGGAGGCTTCACAAGAAGCGATATGGATGAAAGAGTTCATTACAGAGCTGGGTGTGGTTCCCAGTGCGCTGGACCCAATGTCTATCTACTGTGATAACATGGGCGCCATAGCCAATGCGCAAGAACCAAGGTCACACAAGAAGCTGAAGCATATCAAGCTGCGTTTTCACGCTATTCGAGAACATATCCAGGATGGGGATATAAAGATTTGCAAAGTACACACAGATCTGAATGTGGCGGATCCGTTGACTAAACCTCTCCCGAGGGCAAAACATGACCAACACCAAACTGCCATGGGTGTTCGGTATATTACCATGTAATCTAGATTAGATGACTCTAGTGCAAGTGGGAGACTGTTGGAGATATGCCCTAGAGGCAATAATAAATGTGGTTATTATTATATCTTTGTGTTTATGATAAATGTTTACATTCATGCTATAATAGTATTAACAAGGAAACATTGATACTTGTGTGATTTGTAAACTTAATTTGAAGTCCCTAGTATAGCCTCTATACTTCACTAGCTTGTTGGTTGATAGATGATTGTGGTTTCCCTATCATGAACATTGAGATGTTATCAACAACAAGATCATATCGTTAGGAGAATGATATGGTGGACATACTCCTATAGATAAGCGTAGCATAAAGATCAAGTCATTTCAATAGTTCAATTGCTATATGCTTTCTGATACATAGTAACCTAATTCCTTCGACTATGAGATCATGCATATCACCTTTACCGGATGGATGCTTTGATGACATCAAACACCACACCGTAACTGGATGGTTATAAAGGTGGCATTGAGTGTTCGGAAAGTTTTGGTTGAGACACATGGATCAAGAGTGGGATTTGTCCATCCACATGACGGATAGATATACTCTGGGCCCTCTCGGTGGAATGTCATCCAATTAGCTTGCAAGCATGTGACTTGGTCACAAGGGATCACATATCACGGGAACGAGAAAAGAGTACTTGTCAGTAACGAGGTTGAACTAGGTATGCAGAGATACCGACGATCATAACCTCGGATAAGTAACATATCGTGAGACAAAGGGAAATTGGTATCGTATGTAAGTGGTTCATTCGATCGCAAAGTAATCGTAGAAATATGTGGGAGCCATATGAATTTCCAGATTCCTCTATTGGTTATTGTTCGGAGAAGTGTCTCGATCATGTCCGCATAATTCACGAACCGTAGGGAGACACACTTAAGGATTCGACGTTGTTTGAGTAGTTATGGTATTATGAGAAAGAGACCGAATGTTGTTCGGAGTCTCGGATGGGATCCGGGATATCACGAGGTGATCCGGAATGGTCCGGAGAATAAGATTCATATAAGGAAAGTCCCGTTTCGGAGTTCGGGAATGATTCCGGTGTTTTCATCGGGAATGTTCTAGAAGGTTCCGGATTGTCCGGCACTCCGGGGGGGGAGAGGTACATGAATGTGTCATTACATGTTGGAATGATTGCATCATGTACTTAGTGTTCTTGCTGTTCCAAATAAGGGATTAAATCAAATCCTAGTTTGAAAAGTCAAACGGCAAGTTTGAAAAGTCAAACGGCCAAAATTGGAAGGTGGGAAAGAGGAGGAGCTCCAAACCGAGTTGGGGAGGGAGACCTCCTCCAACCGGCGGCCACCAAGCCGAGTTGGGGAGGGTCTCCTCCCCATGGCGCGCCAGCCCCCTCCCACCTATATAAGGAGGGGCAGGGCTCCCCTCCTAGACACACAACTTTCACCTCTAGATCTCCGGTTTAGAGCCGTTTTGGATTAGAGCTTCTAATTGCTTTAGCCAGCGGTTTAGAGCCTTCTAATTGGTTTAGAGCCTTCTAATTGGTGTGTCTAATTACTAGACCACTAATAGCCTCTCTCATAAGCTCCACCATACTCGCACCGGCTTAAGGCGAAGCCCTGCGGGATCTCCCCTCTACTTCCGGTACCACGCCGTTGTGCTGCCGGAATCGCGAGGAGAGTGCTACAACCTCCGCTGCCTGCTGGAACAAGGGAGAGGAAGGTCTTCGTCGAGTACCGAACGTGTGACCGACTGCGGGAGCGCTGCCGGAACGTGGCGCCGGAAGGATCGTCTACACGATCTTGAGATCGGAAAGAGTACGACTACATCACCCACGAGAATCTGCTCTCGTTAAACGCTTTGGAATCTTCGAGGGTAAGTTATACCATCGACTCGTTGCTACAATCTAGTAGATAGATCTTGGCTTGTTTGTTTGTATGCGATAGAAAATTTTTGTTTTCCATGCTACGAACCCCTACACAGACATGGGCTCGGAACACGGATCACCGAAAAGTAAAGCATGAATCATATAGTAGATATGATGAACATGTCGATTCTTCGCCATTGAAACTATATCAACTCTCGTGATGATCGGTGTTGATGTGGTGGATTTGGTTCGTGTGATCACTAAAACAATGTGAGGGATACTGTTTTGAGTGGGAGTTCACCTAGATTAATTTTATTATTAATTTGAACTCAATTTGTCACAAACTTAGTCTAAACTATTGCAAATATGTTGTAGATCAATGGCAGCCCCTACCATCAATTTTAATGCGTTCCTAGAGAAAGAAAAGTTGAAAAACAATGGAAGCAACTTCGCGGATTGGTTCCGCAATTTGAGGATTGTCCTCACAGCTGGTAATTTGACCTATGTGCTGGATGCACCGCTAGGTGACCCGCCTGCAGCTGATGCTACCGACGAAGTAAAGAACGTTTACCTCGCTCGAAAGACTCAGTACTCCACAATTCAGTGTGCTATCTTGTATGGTTTAGAATCGGAGCTTCAGAAAAGGTTTGATAATTCAGACCCACATGATATTGTCCGTGATCTCAAATTGATCTTTGAGACTCATGCGGAAATTGAAAGCTATGAGGCTTCTGAAAAGTTCTTTAACTGCAAGATGGAAGAGGGCAGCTCCGTTAGTGAGTATGTGCTTAAGATGTCTGGGCATGCAAACAAACTTCAAAGCTTGGGTATAGTGATTCCTAATGCTTTGGGGATTTACCGTGTCCTCCAATCACTACCACCAAGTTACAAGAACTTTGTGATGAACTACAACATGCAAAACATGAACAAGCAGTTGCCAGAACTGTTTGCTATGTTGAAATCTGCAGAAGTGGAGATCAAGAAAGAGCACCAAGTGTTCTTGGTTAATAAGACCACCAAATTCAAGAAAGGCAAGTCTAAGCAAAAGGGACACTTCAAGAAGGGTGGTAAGAAAGTTACCGCACCGACGAAGAAGACCAAGGATGGACCCAAGCCTGATACTGAGTGCTTTTACTACGAGGGAGAAGGTCACTGGAAGCGGAATTGCCCAAAGTACTTGGCGGATTTGAAGAACGACAACATCAATAAGAAAGGTATATCCGATATACATGTTATTGATGTGTATCTCACTAGTACTCGTAGTAGTGCCTGGGTATTTGATACTGGTTCAGTTGCTCATATTTGTAACTCGAAACAGGTGCTGCAGAATAAACGGAAGCTAGCGAAGAACGAGGTGACGATGCGCGTGGGAAACGGATCAAATGTTGATGTGATCGCGGTCGGCACGCTACCCCTTCATCTACCATCGGGATAAGTTTTATACTTAAATAATTGTTATTTGGTGCCTGCGTTAAGCATGAACATTATATCGGGATCTTGTTTATTGTGAGACCGGTACTTGTTTAAGTCCGAGAATAATGGTTGTTCGATTTATATGAGTAATATGTTTTATGCACATGCACCTTTGATAGATGGTCTATTCTTATTAAATCTCGATAGTGGAAACACACATATTAATAACATTGAGGCTAAACGATTGAAATCAAGCGATAATTCGACCTATATGTGGCACTGTCGTCTTGGTCACATTGGAGTGAAGCGTATGAAGAAACTCCATTCCGATGGACTTCTCGAATCACTTGATTTCGAATCACTTGAAAGATGTGAAGCATGTCTGATGGGTAAAATGACTAAGACTCCATTTTCTGGTATGATGGAACGAGCTACAGACTTATTGGAAATCATACATACCGATGTGTGTGGTCCAATGAGTGTAGCATCACGCGGTGGTTATCGTTATGTTATTACCTTCACGGATGACTTGAGTAGATATGGGTATATCTATTTCGTGAAACATAAATCCGAAACTTTCGAGAAGTTTAAGGAATTTCAAAGTGAGGCAGAGAATCAACGTAACAAGAAGATTAAATTTCTACGTTCTGATCGTGGAGGTGAATATCTATGTTACGAGTTTGTCAAGCATTTGAAGAAATGCGGAATACTTTCACAATTGACACTGCTAGGAACACCACAGCGTAATGGTGTGTCCGAACGTCGTAATCGAACTATCTTACATATGGTTCGTTCTATGATGTCACTTACAGATTTACCGCTATCATTTTGGGGTTATGCATTAGAAACAGCCGCATTCACTTTAAATAGGGCACCATCTAAATCCGTTGAAACGACACCGTATGAATTATGGTTTGGGAAGAAACCTAAATTGTCGTTTCTTAAAGTTTGGGGTTGCGAAGCCTATGTAAAGAAGTTACAGCCGGACAAGCTTGAACCCAAAGTGGAAAAATGCGTCTTCATAGGATACCCGAAGGAAACTATTGGGTATACCTTCTATCATAGATCCGAAGGCAAAATCTTTGTTGCCAAGAATGGATCCTTTCTAGAGAAGGAATTTCTCTCGAAAGAAGTGACTGAAAGGAAAGTAGAACTCGACGAGGTTATCGAACCTTCTCTCAAAATTGCGAGTAGCGCATCACCGGAAGAAGTTCCTGTGGTACCTGCACCAATAAGAGAGGAAGCTAATGATGATGATCATGAAACTTCGGTTGTAGTTGCTACAGAGCCTCGCAGGTCAACGAGAACTCGTACCACTCTAGATTGGTATGATCCCGTTATGAATGTCATGTTGGTGGACAACACCGATGACCCTGCGACATATGAGGAAGCAATGATGAGCCCAGATTCCAACAAATGGCAAGAAGCCATGAAATCCGAGATTGGATCCATGTACGAAAACCAAGTATGGACTTTGGTGGACTTACCGGATGGCCAGAAGGCTGTCGAGAACAAATGGATTTTCAAGAAGAAATCAGATGATGATGGTAATGTTACCGTCTATAAAGCTCGACTTGTCGCAAAAGGGTTTCGACAAATTCAAGGAGTTGACTACGATGAGACTTTGTCACCAGTAGCGAAGCTAAAGTCTGTGAGGATTATGTTAGCGATCGCTGCATATTATGATTATGAGATATGGCAGATGGATGTTAAAACAACATTTCTCAATGGAGACATTGATGAAGAGTTGTATATGATGCAACACAAAGGTTTTGTCAATCCTATAGATGCTAACAAGGTATGCAAACTTCAACGGTCCATCTATGGATTGAATCAAGCATCTCGAAGTTGGAATCAACGTTTTGATAAGGTGATCAAAAGTTTTGGTTTTATACAAACTTATGGAGAAGCTTGTATTTATAAGAAAGTGAGTGGGAGCTCTGTAGCATTCTTAATACTATATGTAGATGGCATATTGTTGATTGGGAATGATGTAGACCTTCTTAATAGAGTCAAGGAATATTTGAATAATAGTTTTTCAATGAAGGATCTTGGCGAAGCAGCTTACATATTAGGCATAAAGATTTATAGAGATAGATCGAGACGCCAAATATCATTGTCACAAAGTACATATTTGGACAAGGTTCTAAAGAGGTTTGGAATGGAAGATAGCAAGAAAGGGTTCTTGCTCATGTTGCCCAATACGATCTTGAGTAAAACTCAAAGTCCGACATCGGCAGAAGATAGAGAAAGGATGATTAAGACTCCCTATGCCTCAGCCATAGGATATCTAATGTACGCCATGCTATGTACTAGACCCGACATTGCATATGCTGTTAGTTTAACTAGCAGATATCAAAGTGATACAGGAGTGGATCATTGGACAGCGGTCAAAAACATCCTTAAGTACTTGAGAAGAACTAAGGATATGGTTCTTTCTTATGGAGGTGATGAACAACTCGTTGTTAATGGTTACACCGATGCTAGTTGGAACACCAATCCGGATTATTCTAAATCACAATCTGGATACATATTTATTTTGAATGGTGCAGTAGTTAGCTGGAGGAGTGCAAAGCAAAGCGTTGTGGCGAGATCTTCAACTGAATCGGAATACATGGCTGCTTCAGAGGCTTCACAAGAAGCGATATGGATGAAAGATTTCATTACAGAGTTGGGTGTGGTTCCTAGTGCGCTGGACCCAATGTCTATCTACTGTGATAACATGGGCGCCATAGCCAATGCGCAAGAACCAAGGTCACACAAGAAGCTGAAGCACATCAAGCTACGTTTTCACGCTATTCGAGAACATGTCCAAGATGTGGACATAAAGATTTGCAAAGTACACACAGATCTGAATGTGGCGGATCTGTTGACTAAACCTCTCCCGAGGGAAAAACATGACCAACACCAAACTGCCATGGGTGTTCGGTATATTACCATGTAATCTATATTAGATGACTCTAGTGCAAGTGGGAGACTATTGGAGATATGCCCTAGAGGCAATAATAAATGTAGTTATTATTATATCTTTGTGTTTATGATAAATGTTTACATTCATGCTATAATAGTATTAACAAGGAAACATTAATACTTGTGTGATTTGTAAACTTAAATTGAAGTCCCTAGTAAAGCCTCTTCATAATACTAGCTTGTTGGTTAATAAATGATTGTGGTTTCCCTATCATGAAGATTGAGATGTTATTAACAACAAGATCATATCGTTAGGAGAATGATATGATGGACATACTCCTATAGATAAGCGTAGCATAAAGATCAAGTCATTTTAATAGTTCAATTGCTATATGCTTTCTAATACATAGTAACCTAATTCCTTCGACCATGAGATCATGCATATCACCTTTACCGGATGGATGCTTTGATGACATCAAACACCACACCATAACTGGGTGGCTATAAAGGTGGCATTGAGTGTTCGGAAAGTATTGGTTGAGACACATGGATCAAGAGTGGGATTTGTCCATCCATATGACGGATAGATATACTCTGGGCCGTCTCGGTGAAATGTCATGCAATTAGCTTGAAAGCATGTGAGTGTCTCACAAGGGATCACATATCACGGGAACGAGAAAAGAGTACTTATCGGTAACGAGGTTGAACTAGGTATGCAGAGATACCGACGATCATAACCTCGGATAAGTAAACTATCGTGAGACAAAGGGAAATTGGTATCGTATGTAAGTGGTTCATTCGATCGCAAAGTAATCGTAGAAATATGTGGGAGCCATATGAATTTCCAGATTCCTCTATTGGTTATTGTTCGGAGAAGTGTCTCGATCATGTACGCATAATTCACGAACCGTAGGGAGACACACTAAAGGATTCGACGTTGTTTGAGTAGTTATGGAATGATGAGAAAGAGACCGAATGCTGTTCGGAGTCTCGGATGGGATCCGGGATATCACGAGGAGATCCGGAATGGTCCGGAGAATAAGATTCATATAAGGAAAGTCTTGTTTCGGAGTTGGAGAATGGTTCCGGTGTTTTCATCAGGAATGTTCTAGAAAGTTCCGGAATGTCCGGCACTCCGAAGGGGAAGGGTACATGAATGTGTTATATCAAGTTGGTATGATTGCATCATGTACTCAGTGTCATCGCTGAACAAAATAGAGGGTTTATTCAAATCCTAGTTTGAAAAGTCAAACGCGCGCCAAGTTTGAAAGTCAAACGGCTATTTTTGGGAAGTGGAGAAAGAGGAGGAAACCGAGTTGGGGAGTAGTCCCTCCTCCACCGCCGGCCCACCTCCAAGCCGAGTTGGGGAGGGACTCCCCTCCCCTTGGCCGACTGGCCCCTCCACCTATAAAAGGAGGGGCAAGGCTCCCCTCATAGACACACAAGATCCCCGCCTCCAAACCCTAAGCCGCCGGCGCCGCCACCTACTGCCACCGCCGCCCTAGGTCAAGCCGTCGCCGCCGCCTAGCAACCCTAGCCGCCGGCCAAGCTTCCTCCTCGGCGTGTCTAAACCCTAGATCGTCGAGGGCTCTCTCACACTAGTAGAAAAAGAGTCATTCGTCCATCCCAGTTCAGAGCATTAATCCCGGTTATAGTTGGACCCGGGACTAATGTGAGCATTAGTCCCGGTTCCAACGGCTAGAACGCCAGCAATCTTTAGTCCCGGGTCAAACGGGACCTTTAGTCCCGGTTCATATCACCAACCGGGACTAAAAGGGGTGCCCCGGTGTCAATCCCTTTAGTCCCGGTTCGTATCACCAACCGGGACTAACGGTGTGACCTTTAGTCCCGGTTCGTATTACCAACCCGGACTAAAGGGATTGGCACTGGGGCACCCCTTTTAGTCCCGGTTGGTGATACGAACCGGGACTAAAGGTTATAAAAAATTTTAAAAATAAAATCCTTTGAACTGTAGTTAGGCCATGTACACTGCCAGACGTTTAGATAGACGTTTAACTGTTTAAAAACAATACGTACGAAAAAGAAAATTAGGCAAGCGCCCTTGTCCCTCATCGCGTGGCGTTAAACCCGGGCGCTAAATAGAGTTTGTTTTTCGCGTCCGTACAGTCCGCCGCAGGAAAAATTAGACGAAGCGCTCGACTCTTCTTTTTGCGCCGACGCTAGCTACTTTCCTGGGATCCACCGGGATTTTGACAAAATTGCTGGGAATCTGATCCTAGCGTCGGGCCTTAACGCTCGCGTTGAACGTGCCCTTATATTAAGTGATTTAGTTGTTACAAAAATTAACAAATATAAATTTCAACATAATTTACAAAAAATGTTATAAAAATTCAAATGGCCATAACTTTTGTATACCATGTAAAAAAAGTACAACCTATCAAAACGTGCATAAAAAATTAGCTCTTTGATTTCAACATACTTAGGCCGTTTTGGATTCTTAAAATTCGAAAAGAAAAAAAATTATTTCAGAAATTAAACTATTTTAGTATTTTTTATGTCATATTTGAATTCCTTGCATTTTTCTGATAATAATGGATATATTATTTTTAAATTTCGATTTACAGATTTGAAGATATTGTTTATGTCATATTAAATAAATAAATGGCAAAAGGAATAAAATATTAATTTAATTAGTTTTTACTTTCATTAGAATAAAATGTTATTATTAATTATTTATTGTTGTTTACTAAAAATAGTTGTTCTTAATTTTAAAAAATAAAAACGTGTCACATATCGATATGAGTTAATAAGATTGATATACTAGTCTTGACAACAAGATATAATGGTCCTTTGAGCAGGTGGGAGAGATGGAATGAAGAAGTTAAGCGTGCTGGAGGTGGAGTAGTGCTAGGATGGGTGACCAGATGGGAAGTTTGACTGTAAGTACAATTTGAACTAAGATTAAGTATATTAGTGTTAAAAATGAGAGATGTGGGAGACTAACGAGTCAAATAATTCAAAGGTTTAAGAAAAAATTGAAAAAAAAAATCAAATTTAAAAAAAAAATTAAAAAAACTTTTATTCCCGGTTCGTATTACAAACCGGGGCTAAAGGTCCTACACACTCGACACGGCCCCGTGAGTGCCTTTAGTCCCGGTTTGTGACCGAACCGGGACTAAAGGGGTAGGCCTTTAGTCCCGATTTCTTTGTCCCGGTTAGGAAACCGGGACTAAAGGCCTTTCCAAACCGGGACCGATGGCACGTTTTCCACTAGTGTCATAGTCCACCATACTCGCTCCGGCTTAAGGCGAAGCCCTGCGAGATCTTCCCTCTACTTCCGATACCACGCCGTTGTGCTGCCGAATCGCGAGCAGCGTACTACAACCTCCGCTGCCTGCTGGAACAAGGGAGAGGAAGGTCTTCGTCGAGTACCGAACGTGTGACCGACCGCGGGAGCGCTACCGGAACGCAGCGCTGGAAGGATCGTCTACGCGATCTTGAGATCGGGGAGAGTACGACTACATCACCCACGAGAATCCGCTCTCGTTAAACACTTTGGAATCTTCGAGGGTGAGTTATTCCATCGACTCGTTGCTACAATCTAGTAGATAGATCTTGGCTTGTTTGTTTGTATGCGATAGAAATTTTTTGTTTTCCATGCTACGAAACCCTACAGAAGCACCACTTGCCTTGGTAGTTTGGAGAGTAGCTACACTCCTCACAATCACAATCACTAGCACCAAAATCTACACAAAGAAACATAGCCACAAATCACATACAAAACACATACAAACAAAAATATATGCATGCATGCAATATGATATGTGATGATTTTTAAAACTCAACAAAGCAAGTGTACAGTACTGGTTCATAAACAAGTTCAAAACTTTCCAAACAACAATTATTTAAACCTTAAAACATTTCCTAAACAATTCATATTCTCAAATTAGACCTACACAAGTTTCTGCAAATAAAACCATTTTAACAGAAGAAAAACATTAAACACATTGCATATTTAGAAAGGTCTTGCTCTCCTGATTCCATTGATATAAAATTTGTCAAATTCTAACATGGAGATCAAAAGTTATAGCCAAAACAAATTCAAACATCTAATAGATTCAAATCCTGTTTTTAAATCTAAACAGCTGCCACGCGTCTTAACCTGATTGGCCCATACCGCTTCTCTCCGGATCGCGTATGTGAGCCGTTAGATCAACATAATCTGCACGGCCCAGATCTAACTATACCGCTTCGCTAAGTGATCTAATCTCGCGCGCTGGATCCAGATCCAACGGCTCCGGATCAAACGACCAAAGCTGGGCGGCGCTGGCGGTAGCTACTGGCGGCGGCGAGCTTTGCGTACGGCGGCGCGGCGCTACAGGTGGTTCTAGGGTCGTCGGAGGCGCTTACCAGAAATGTGACGACGTGCTGATGCTCAATCTGGCGACGGCTTGGCAAGGGGCGCACAGACACAGTCGCTGGAGCTCATCGGAGTTGCGGGCGGCGTCTGTTTCTTGTTGTCAAGGTCATTGCCGAGGCTCTGCGTCGTCATAGCACAATCCAGGGGGTTTAGGAGATGTGCAAGGGTCTGGCAAACAAGACAGGACAAAAGGGGAGGCAAGGGGCAGTCTCGTTTTACCTGAATCGCACGTCGGAGTCGAGCGGCGACTCAGGTGCTCGCGGGTGAGAACGAGGATGTCGCTGTGGGTCATGAGAAAGCAAATGGAGGGCATTAGCAGATGCACAAAGTCATGGTGGCCACAGTGGTTTGATTTAGAGCCGGAGGGGCGGTCTGTGCTTACCGGGATTCGTTGCCGGAGTGCGTCTGTCTGCGGCGGCGCAAAGGTAATTGAGGGCAGCCTGGGGGCGTAGAGGTTGCGCTAGGTGAGGGGAAATGGCCGCGGTTCCGAGGGGGTCTTATAGCCAGAGCGGGGGAGAGGATCGCGCAGCGTATCAATGGCAATTAAGCGTGCAGTAACAGCGGCGAGGTAACGGCGGAGCAGCGTCGCAGGCGCGCGTGATTGACGACGAAGGCGACGTGGTCACAAGGTCCACCCGTCAGCGAGTTAAACAGCGAGGGGGTGGGGTCGTGTAGTCAGTGACCTGGGGGGTGTGTCTGCGGGTGAGCGAGAGAGAGGGAGACCCCGGGTGGGCTTAGTGGGCTGGATTAGCAGTTGGGCCAGATTGGCAGCGCTGGCCTTTTTTCCATTTCTTTTCTCCTTTTCTTTTTCTGTTTTGATTTTCTGGAATGATTTTCAAATCCAAATCAAATGAGTTTGAATTCAAATCTTTTCCAGGTTTTTATACTGCAAACCTTGCACTCAAATGTGTGTCAAACACTTATGTTGATTCCAAACACTTTTATCAAGTGAAAATAAAAATAAAACCAAGCCTTTATGATATATATTCAATAGGCATAATCTTGGTTTTATTACTCATTTTGTTTTGAAACTTGTTCAAACTTTTGAAAGTGTCTCAGTTTGAATTTCAAACCTTACTGAACCAACACAAGTATTCTTCTCCTTGGAAGATAGCATTAAGGCTAGAGCAAACATACATGAAATATTAAGCATAAATGCTTATGTTTTGAAAAGTTTTGTTTGAAATGAAATTCATAAGATCATGGATGCATGGATGATATGCATAAGTTTGAAACATGATTTTAGGGATGTTACAAATCTAAACCCCTTAAGGTGAATCTCACCCTTGAGATTCAGATTGTCTAGCAAATAGGTGAGGGTGGTCTTTCCGAAGATGATCTTCTCTTTCCCATGTTGCTTCCTCTTCGGAATGATGGTTCCACTGCACTTCGCAAAACTTGATAGTCTTAGTCCGTGTGACTCTTTCTGTAGTCTCAAGAATCTTGACTGGCTTCTCCTCGTAAGTGAGATCATTTTCCAATTGTACCTCCTCCAAAGGTATAGTATCCTTCAAAGAAGTTTCTTCCATTTCCGGATGACATTTCTTAAGCTGACTCACGTGAAACACATTATGAACAGCTGACAAAGACTCTGGCAGTTCAATTTCATAAACAACTTCTCCTTTGCGACTCAGAATCTTGAATGGTCCAACATATATTGGGGCCAACTTTCCTTTGACTCCAAACCTTTTCACTCCACGAAGTGGTGACACTCTAAGGTAAGCTCTATCACCAACTTCGTAGGTGACTTCTCTACGCTTAGGATTCACGTAGCTTTTCTGTCGGGACTATGCTATCTTCAATCTGTCCTTAACCAACTTGACCTTCTCTTCCGCTTCTTTGATAAGTTCTGGTCCGAACAAACTTCTTTCTCCCACACCATTCCATAATAATGGGGTGGTACACTTTCTCCCGTAGAGAAACTCAAATGGTGCCATCTCAATGCTGGCTTGATAGCTGTTGTCATAGGAAAATTCCGCGTAAGGCAGACTTTCATCCCAACTGGCTCCATAGTCTAGGGCACATGCCCTCAACATGTCTTCAAGAATCTGATTAGTTCTTTCTGTCTGTCCATCATTTTGAGGATGAAAAGCAGTGCTGAATTCCAACCTCGTTCCCAATGACTCATGTAGCTGTCTCCAAAAATGGAAGTGAATTGAGTTCCCCTATCAGACACAATACTCTTGGGCACTCCATGCAGACATACAATTCTACTCATGTAGATCTTGGCCAACTTAGCACTTGTATAGGTTGTCTTTACGGGTATAAAATGAGCTACTTTGGTTAGGCCATCCACTACCACCCAAATAGAATCGTATCCTAACCTGGTCCTTGGTAATCCGGTAATGAAATCCATACCAATCTTGTCCCACTTCCAATCAGGAATAGGTAATGGTTGAAGCAAACCGACTAGTTTCTGATGTTCCGCTTTCACTCTACTACACACATCACACAAAGCTATATGTTCGGCGATGTCCTTCTTGAGATTATTCCAACAAAATCTTTCCTTCATGTCCATGTACATTTTGGTGTTACCCGGATGAATGGAATACGGAGAGTTGTGTGCTTCTTGCAAAATCAGTTTCCGAAGCTTCGGATCTTGTGGAACACAGATACGTTTCCCATGCCATAAAGTACCCTGTTCGTCTTCATGGAATCCTTCGCTTTTCCTTTGCTAATCTTTTCCTTAATTTCTTCAATTTCCTTATCAGACTTCTGGGCTTCTTTGATCTTGTCCAACAGAGTGGGTTGAACATCCAAAGACATGAGATGTCCTTCGGGCACAATCTCTAATCTGAGATCTCTGAATTGGGCACACAAATCATCGGGCAATTCTCTCTTGGTAAGGCCATTCACAAAAACTTTACGGCATAAAGAATCCGCTACAACATTTGCTTTACCTGGGTAGTATTGCAAACTCAAGTCATAATCCTTGATGAGTTCTAGCCATCTTCTTTGTCTCATGTTAATTTCCTTCTGGGTGAAGATATACTTCAAACTCTTGTGATCTGTGAACACTTCACAACGCTTTCCCAAAAGATAGTGTCTCCATGTTTTGAGTGCATGGACAACAGAGGCTAGCTCCAAATCATGAGTAGGGTAGTTCACTTCATGAGTTTTTAGTTGTCTCGAGGCATAAGCCACAACTTTTCCTTCTTGCATAAGTACTACACCCAAACCATGATGAGATGCATCACAATATACTTGGAAATCTTTTTCCAAGTCTGGAAAACACAAGACTAGTGCTGTCACAAGTCTCTTCTTCAATTCCTGAAAGCCGAGTTCACAACCTTCAGACCAATCAAATTTCTTGTCTTTCTTTAGCAGTTCTGTCATAGGCTTAGCAACTTTGGATAAATTCTCAATGAACCTTCTGTAGTATCCTGCTAAGCCAAGGAAACTGCGAACTTCTTTCACTGATTTGGGAGATTCCCATTCAGTTACAGCTGAAACCTTAGCAGGATCAACTGCTAAACCATCTTTTGTCATAACATGACCAAGAAATCCAACTTCATTTAACCAGAATTCACACTTGCTGAATTTGGCATACAGTTTATGCTCTCTAAGTTTCTCAAGCATCAAACTCAAATGTCCCGCATGTTCTTCCTTGCTCTTGGAGTAGATCAAAATGTCGTCGATGAAAACGACAACAAACTTATCAAGGAATTCCATGAACACTTTGTTCATCATATTCATAAAGTATGCTGGAGCATTGGTTAAACCAAATGGCATCACGGTATACTCATATAATCCATACCTTGTAGTGAAAGATTTTTTAGGTATGTCTTGTTCTCTTATCTTAAGTTGGAAATAACCTGACTGGAGATCAATCTTGGAGAACACACAAGCTCATTCTAATTGATCAAACAAGTCATTGATTCTGGGCAAAGGTTATTTGTTCTTGATAGTTCCCTCATTGAGTGAACGGTAATCTATGCATAACCTTTGACTTCTATCTTTCTTCTCCACAAACAAAACTTGGGCTCCCCAAGATGAAGAACTTGGTTGAATAAATCATTTCTGCAACTGTTCTCCAAGTTGTTTCTTGAGCTCTTTCAGTTCATCAACTGACATCTTGTAAGGTCTCTTTGCTATTGGTCCAGATCCTGGTAGCAAATCAATAAGGAACTCCACATCTCTATCTGGTGGCCTTCCCGGCAATTCTTCGGGAAACACATCCGGATATTCACTCACAATTAGCACGTTGTCTATGCTAACCAACTTAAGAGAATTTAGCTTACTCCCTTTTGATTCAAAGTTAGACTTGAATTTAATCCGTTTTCTTTCCGGGGTTGTGAGTCCAACAGTACGATTAGCACAATCTAGTACTCCTTCATACTTAGCCATCCAATCTATCCCCAATATTACGTCCAGTCCTTGGGAATCTAGGATTATCAGGCTTACTGGAAACTTATGCTTTCCAAACTCTATTACTAGATCCCGGCATCCAAGACTTACTATCATGTCTCCTCCTGGAGAACTAACTTTTATTGGACACCCAATGTTTTCATTTGGAAACCCATTTCTATCAACAAATGCTTTTGATATGAATGAATGTGATGCTCCAGTATCAAAAAGAACAAATGCTAGAATAGAATTGAGTCTGAACTTACCAGCAACAGCATCAGGCTCCTCATTTTTCCTCCACATTAATGTGGTTCACTTGTCCCTTCTGAAAAGGGTTGGGCTTGTTGGGTCCATTAACTTTCTTTTCTGGGCATTCATTTGCATAATGCCCCATCTTCTTGCACTTTAAGCATTCAACCTGACTAATGTCCTTTTTGACAGGCTGGCTTCCACTGCCACTTCCATTACCATTGTGGTGGCTCTTATATCCACCCTTGTGGTTCTTGTACTTGTCATTGTCATGACTATGGTGATGCTTGTTGTCATGACAGTTGTGGTTGTGGTGCTTGTTGAATTTACCATGCTTGTGGGATCCCGAGCTTCCACTATCATCAAAATGGGAATGCTTGTGAGACGATCCCGAGCTGTGCTTGTCCGAGTGCTTTCTCTTCCTGCTTTCCACTTGTTTCATTTTGCTCTCCAAAATAGCAGCCTTGTCACAAAGAGACTGGTATGTGGGAACATATGCCACAGCTAACTGCAGATTCAGTTCATCATTCAAACCTTCGAGGAACTTTTCCTTCCTCTTGGCATCAGTGTCAACTTCATCCGGTGCATATCGCGCCAGATTGTAGAACTCCTCAATATATTCTGCCACGCTGCGGTGGCGTTGCTTCAGGTTATGAAACTCTTTCTTTTTCAGACTCATCACTCTAGATGAGATATGAGCAGTACGAAAACCATCCTCAAAGATAGCCCATGTCACATCTTCTATGGGAGTGGTGATCTGGAAATTATCCCACCAAGTGGCGGCTGGTCCTTCCCACAAATGTGCTGCAAATACGACTTTTTCTGCATCAATACAACCCACAGTTACCAAGTCCTTGTTCACAGAGCGTAGCCAATCATTGGCCACCATGGGATCAGTTGTTCCTGAGAACTTTGCTGGCCTCAATCTCAAGAACCTGGTAAGCATGTCGAAACCCGGTGGGTTGTTCTGATTGTTGTTGGTGTTGTTATTGTTGTTGTTGTTGTTGTTGTTGTTGTTGTTGTTGTTGTTGTTGTTGTTGTTGTTGTTGTTTTTGTTGTTGTTGTTTTGGTTCTGGATGAACGTCGTCATCATTTGCATCAGCTGGGTGTGAGCTGTCATCATTTGCTGCATTTCTGGAGTGATGTTGTTGTTGTTGGGGTTGGGATTGGCACGAAGAGGAGGCATATGTGGTTTGTTCAATATAGATAAGAATGAGATACCCATAGATGCTAACATGCACATTACATCACATAAACAATCATAAAGCATGCAAAATAAAGATAAAGATTCAACAACCAGATAACAAGTTCGCAAAGTAAAACACACACAAATAACAAGCCATCCACATGTCGGATGGTCAAATAACAACTTCCGATCAACAAGTATGATAATAAATGATAAATGAGTAGTCAAATCTACTCCTAGGCATCAACCTCCTCCTCGACAAAGGTAAGACCTGCGTTCTCCATAGCGGTCTTGTATTCCTCGACTCTGGTGGTCAAGGTCTCTATCTTGGCTTTGAGAGCCCTCTTCTGGGAATGAAGCCTCTCAATCACCATCTGCTGATGCTCGAGCTCGAAGTCCTTGGCCTGCAGTTCTTCAGTCATGTCCCGGATCTTCTTGTTCCTATCCTGGACTCGCTTGTCCTGACTCTTGAACTTTCTGTCCTGGCTCTCGAATTTCGTCTCCATCTCCTTGACTATCTCATCTTGCTCCGCGAAGAGCTTTTCCTTCTCGCGAAGCTGCACCTGGAGTTTGTCATTGCTAAGCATGACGTTGGTCCTATCAGAGCCCACATGCCTAATGAGAGCCTCTAAGTCCTGGAGGTATAGGCGAATCGGCTCGGCTGTATCCCTTGCAGTGTCCTCGAAGTCGATGGACTCTCCATCCTCATCACGTCTACAGGAGATGTGGAAGTGAGTACCTCTAACCTATCGGGAGTGTCTCCCCAGCAGACGTCCTATCAGATCCTGCATGACTACCTCAAGGCCTCTCTCCTTGTCGTCGTGCATGAGCTTGAAGATGATGGCCTCCGTGGTAGGCTCAGTCTGGCGTCCGGGCTGGTTGACCTTGAAACCCCAAAGGTCTTTCCTCTCAAACTTGGTGAGGGGAAGCACCATGATGGTAGGAAGAGGGAGATTGAGCAAAGTAGTAAGCTCAACAATACGAGGACCAAAGCGAGTTCCCTGGAACTCCTCAACAGTGCTGATGGTAACAGTAGGCATCTATTTATAAGATAGAAAAGTTAGAACAACACAATTCAAGATAAAACACAAGACAAAACATCACATACATATCCTTGGAAATCAAAACACACAAGTCATGGCACACATAGATCCATTACAACAACCAAGGTTCAACTTGTTTTAAGCAACATTTGGAAAATAGGGTGATAAGAGGTGGTCCAACTAACGAAGTACGTTTACAATCCTATCTCATTGGATCTGTTGGCTAACACAATGTTTCTAGAAGCAATCAGTCTATCTTGTTCACATGACTCCATCACTATGTCTATAATGTCTCCTCTTAGGGTTTGGTTGGTAGTTTCCAACTCTTGGGTATGTTTCTTCTCTTCCTTTAAGTCATTTTGAAGGTTGATCATTCTGCACCAAGTTCTTTGATGGTCCTCCAAGCTGCATCCCTTGCTGATTCAAAGAATGTAGGGTGCACAACTGAATTGGTGAACATGCAGAATCCTGAGTCCTTGTGGTTGTCTTCCTTGTTTTTGTACAAGTGAAGTTTCACCCACCAGTACTCAACTCCTTCATCCATCACAGGAAAACCTTTGTACACGGCTGCACCATGTATTTCCATTGCAACCATGAGGTCCTTGAGAGCCTTGGGGAATTCTGTCTCACACTCCAAAGTCATTGTCATGAGTGGTCCTTTCCTTATGGATTCGTTGATGGAGTTCATCTACAATTAGAGATGAGAAAGAAGATTAGAAAAGTTTACGAGAAGAATAGACAAGTGTAGAAGTCATTGAAAAATTTTCCTTAGTGGTTTCCAATCCTAGGGTCATAATCCTACAGGCAACACAGTGCTCTGATACCACTCTGTAACACCCTCGGCCACTCTGGACCGACGACTGTCACTTCTGGCAGCTCAATAGGATCTCTAGATTAACCCCACAGACCAACACTAGTCTTTTCTGTGCACTTTGTCCTCACTCATGCGCACCCGGTACCTACTTCAACCTTAGAGTTCTTTTCGAATGAGCTTCCCGAAAATAAGTTGCAACTTGTTGGTATGGGTTTCCTATCAATCCTATTAAGCCATGCGCCAAGGTCTCACATACACCACCCTTAGAAGATCGATGTCCTCGTCGATCAACCACAAACCAGGAACGTCCCCTCTTGGCACATGTCTATGCGTCCACTGCCGGCACATTGCCATGTCGTGTCCACTCCGGGCCACACGCGCCATGCTACACATGTCCGCCACTGACCCGCACACGCCCATGTAACCGTGAGGGTCGGCTCTGATACCATCTGTAAGATCCCTCCTTTATAAAGGAAAAGGATCCCTGTGATTGCAATGCTAGTCCCTGGATCAATGCTAGCATCCACAGTTTAAGATGAAGTACATAGATACAAAGGTCATTATTACAGTCATTCCAGAGACAAACATAGTCTTTACAACTCCAAGGCCACATGCCTAGTACAAGAGTTTGAAAAAATAAAAAAAGTCTTCATCTTCACGTGCCATAGGCAAACATGTTGAGTGTAGACTCATGACTCCTAATCCTCATCAGAGTAACCTGCAACATCACAAGTTACAGCCACAGTGGGTCAATACATTGGAATAGTATTGGCAAGTGATACCTTAGTATAATTTAGGTGGACTAGATACTATATGCAATTTGTCTAAGTGTAGCTTTGCTTGCTTTTCTCAAAAATAGATTTTGCCTATTAGTTGAAATCACTAAGTTTTTCTTTGTCAAAACTTTTCCCAAGGAACCACGAATAGACATTGAGGTCCTTCACCCTTGTTCACCCATAAGTTTTTAACTTAGAAATTGGGATGATGAGATTCTTTATAGCTTCCATGCCTTGATGCTCAAGTTGTCCTTGTCCAGGGACATGGCTAAGTACTTAGATTCTTCCATCTGCAGAGGTTGTGCACTTTCTCCACAAGACTTGATTTTCACCAAGACAGGACCTTTCAGATGCCTTCCCTTAGACCAAATGGACGCACTCCAACCTATCATTCCCACTACCACCAACTTTCCAAATGGCTAAATTCTAGCAACCTATGTGATCCAGGCAGAGCCCATATTGCCAAGTGGCTGCACTAGAAGATTCTCAACACTTGGCCTCTAAAATCTCTTTGTTCCTGGGTGGCTTTCCACAAGTGAGATACACAAGGTAAACCATAGAAATGGGCCTTGTGTAACCACTCAACATAAACCAATCCTTCCATTCCACCCAGGTGTTTCATTTACTTAGTTTTTTTTATTAGGCAAAACACAAGTCCAAAGACTTAGAAATATTTTCATCATAGCATAGTATCTTAACTTAGAATTTCTATCAATTCTACATCTACTAGGATTTCTCAACATGGCATATAAGCAAAATATAACATGCAAGTATAACAAAATATTTCTAATGCTTAGTACAAAACATAGGGATAACATATTCATGAAGCACCACTTGCCTTGGTAGTTTGGAGAGTAGCTACACTCCTCACAATCACAATCACTAGCACCAAAATCTACACAAAGAAACGTAGCCACAAATCATATACAAAACACATACAAACAAAAATATATGCATGCATGCAATATGATATGTGATGATTTTTAAAACTCAACAAAGCAAGTGTACAGTACTGGTTCATAAACAAGTTCAAAACTTGCCAAACAACAAATATTTAAACCTTAAAACATTTCCTAAACAATTCATATTCTCAAATTAGCCCTACACAAGTTTCTACAAATAAAACCATTTTAACAGAAGCAAAACATTAAAAACGTTGCATATTTAGAAAGGGCTCGCTCTCCTGATTCCATTTATATAAAATTTGTCAAATTCTAACGTGGGGATCAAAAGTGATAGCCAAAACAAATTCAAACATCTAATAGATTCAAATCCCGTTTTTAAATCTAAACAGTTGCCACGCGTCTTAACCTGATTGTCCCGTACCGCTTCGCTCCGGATCGTGTCTGTGAGCCGTTAGATCAACATAATCTACACGGCCCAGATCTAACTATACCGCTTCGCTAAGTGATCTAATCTCGCGCGTTGGATCCAGATCCAATGGCTCTGGATCAAACGACCAAAGTTGGGCGGCGCTGGCGGTAGCTACTGGCGGCGGCGACCTCTGCCTACGGCGGCGCGGCACTATAGGTGGTTCTAGGGTCATCGGAGGCGCTTACCAGAAACATGACGACGTGCTGATGCTCAAACTGGCGACGGCTTGGCAAAGGGCGCACGGACACAGTCGCTGGAGCTCGTCGGAGTTGCGGGCGGCGTCTGTTGCTTGTTGTCGAGGTTATTGCCGAGGCTCTGCGTCGTCCTAGCACAAGCCAGGGGGTTTAGGAGATGTGCAAGGGTCTGGCGAACAAGACAGTACAAAAGGGGAGGCAAGGGGCGGTCTCGTTTTACCTGAGTCGCACGTCGGAGTCGAGCGGCGGCTCAGGTGCTCGCGGGTGAGAACGAGGATGTCGCTGTGGGTCATGAGAAAGCAAACGGAGGGCATTAGACGATGCGCAAAGTCATTCTGGTCACAGTGGTTTGAATTAGAGTCGGAGGGGCGGTCTGTGCTTACCAGGATTCGTCGCCGGAGTGCGTCTGTCTACGGCGGCGCAAAGGTAATTGAGGGCAGCCTGGGGGCGTAGAGGTGGCGCTAGGTGAGGGGAAATGTCCGCGGTGCCGAGGGGGTCTTATAGCCAAAGCGGGGGTGAGGATCGTGCAGCGTATAAATGGCAATTAAGCGCACAGTAAAGCGGCGAGGTAACGGCGGAGCAGTGTCACATGCGCGCGTGATCGACGACGAAGGCGACGTGGTCGCAGGGTCCACCCGTCAGCGAGTTAAACAGCGACGGGGTGGGGTCGTGCAGTCAGTGACCTGGGGGGTGTGTCTGCGGGTGAGCGAGAGAGAGGGAGACCCCGGGTGGGATTAGTGGGCTGGATTAGCAGTTGGGCCAGATTGGCAGCGCTGGCCTTTTTTCCATTTCTTTTCTCCTTTTCTTTTTCTGTTTTGATTTTCTGGAATGATTTTCAAATCCAAATCAAATGAGTTTGAATTCAAATCTTTTCCAGGTTTTTATACTGCAAACCTTGCACTCAAATGTGTGTCAAACACTTCTGTTCATTCCAAACACTTTGATCAAGTGAAAATAAAAATAAAACCAAGCCTTTATGATATATATTCAATAGGCATAATATTGGTTTTATTAATCATTTTGTTTTGAAACTTGTTCAAACTTTTGAAAGTGTCTAAGTTTGAATTTCAAACCTTACTGAACCAAAACAATTATTCTTCTCCTTGGAAGATAGCATTAAGGCTAGAGCAAACTTACATGAAATATTAAGCATAAATGCTTCTATTTTGAAAAGTTTTGTTTGAAATGAAATTCATAAGATCATGGATGCATGGATGATATGCATAAGTTTGAAACATGATTTTAGGGATGTTACAGCCATGCTACGAACTGTGGCCCACCTGGGTTAGTCGGATAAGAGACATGCTATGGGGACACCCATATAGCATATCCCCAACAGTAGCCCCCGGAGAACTCTGAGATCTTGCGCCGTCTTGCCTCTTCTCGTTGAATGCTCCGTCTAGATATATGTCGGCAAATCGTCAAGCAATATCTTGTAGTCCTTCGAAAGAACCCTGCAAGGCTTTCTTCGTCTTCAACTTGTAAGCCAGAGAATTGCTGAATATTAAATCGTACTCTTCCTTAGCCGGATTGGATCCGTCCATGCCGAAATATTCAGATGTGATGGTTGACCTGCTCGTGTCAGCTAGGGAGACATAGACGTAGGTCAGCAACGCATCGTAACTCAAACATGCAAAGAATGCAATCATGTCCTTTTTTCCCGCTCTAGCGATACAAACCGTTGGCGGCGACGGTTGAAAACATGGCAAAATTTCCACATACAATCCCGCACACGTCGTTCACACGTCAACCGTTTGATCGTTTTGCACGAATCTTGATGCTGGAGGTTATAAATTGTAACCGTGGTGGAGATTTTACTTTTCACATAATTCTCCTATGCATCGTCTTCTTCCTCCAGCGAGCGCCCCCTCGAGCTCTCTGCACCACTCCGAAAAACCCTAGCTTTTCACCCATTCCCAGTCACCTCCTGCACCTCTCCAATGGCTAGCAGCAGTTCCACCCCATCAATGGGGGTGCTAGGCGAGGCCGCAGTGAAGCCGGCGAGCACCATCATCGTCCCAATAGAGGGTCTGGTGATCCCAAAATCCGCGGTGGTCGAAAGCACCGGCGGCGACCATAACTCAACATCGTTGGAGCTGCTAGAGGAGAACTACAACACACACAAGGGTGACTGGCGCGATTCAGATATTACAGACCGCGACATAAAGGAGCTAATCATCGAGGGCTACCTCCCCACGACGGAGGGGCTCGTCTGGCGGGCGGCGCTGGCCGGCGAGGTCACACCTTCTCCCCAAGCCGGAGAAAAGGTGTACCTCAAAGCCCAATTGGTACGCGACGTCTCCCTACCCATCTCCAATTTCTTCCTAGCTGTCCTCAATCATTACCGAGTATAGCCTCAGAAACTCTCCCCAATAGCATCATCACATTGAGCAACTACGCGGTACTTTGTGAGGGTTACCTAGGGATTAGGCCTAGGCTAGATCTCTTTATATACTTTTTCACCGTCAAGCGGGAAGCCAGAGCCGGCAAGGACGAGCTTAGGAACTGTGGCACCGTTAGTTTTAAGATCCGGCCTGGATGACGCTGCCCCGACATCGTCGGCCATGAGTCCCATAAGAACTGGCAACATACGTACTTCTACGGCCCAGATATCCATCTGGCTAGCCGAGAGGTAACGTACCCGGACTTCGTCGATGGAGCTGCTGCCGAAGCCTCGACATGGAGATCCCAGGCCTCCCTTACCTCTGACATCGACGCTTCCCGCGATATAAGGCGGATAGAGTGGTTCGTAGAGACGGGTTTCACTGGATTGGACCTGGCCGTGTGATGGTTCATCAGGCGGATCCAGCCTCTGCAGCGCCGCTCGAAGCTGATGGACGAGTATACCAACGAGAGGAAGGATAGCCTCCGCATCTCCGAGGACAACTTCTCGAGCGAATCCGTCAAGCTTCACCTCAAGGACATCATCAAGGTGAAGGATAAGAAGCGCGGCTTCACCATCACCTACGACATGTTCGTAGAGAGCAAGTGCCCAAAGGTACTTATTTATCTTCCGTGTATGACATATACTCCGGTTCTTCCGTATAGCCCTTAACATATCATCTAACACTGCGTGTTTTCACTTAACAGCTCAGTGATCTATATGACGATAGCATGGCTATCCAAATCTATGATCCAAAGATGAAGGAAGTCATGGTCGTGTTCGACGTCAATGTCCCGTTGGCGCGAAAGCGGAAGAGCTCCACCTCTGACATTGCCGACGGAGGCAAGAAAAAGAAGACGGAGGGTGGAGCCTCTAAGAAGTCCACTGCCGCCCTAGAGGCAGAGAAAAGAAGAATTACCTGGATCCCCTTTGCCAAGGCACCCCCTTTTGTGTAAGCTTCTTCCTCTTCGACATTGTCCATCATTTGTCTTGTTCCTGTACTTATACTTTTTGCACGTTTGAGGAAGAAAGCCACCACCAGTTTGAAGAAGACCTCCAAAACTTTGGGGGCTTCAAGAAATATCAAGGATATGTTGTACCGTGACATCCACCACGCATCTCCCGCCATCGGCCCTGCTACACCCAGCGTCAAGCCCACACCAACTCCGACAAGCTCACAAGCCAAAGATGCATCCGGCTCTTCCGCCATGGAAGTGGACTCAGCCGCCTCCGCAGAGTTTTCCGTTGCCGGCGAGCAGGCAACGCAAGAGAGCACCGGAACCAAGATGGCTGAAGCTCCGGCTAAGGATGCCATCGGTAGCAGTAAGGAAGTGGTGGAGGGTGGCACTTCTACTGAAGGTGGCGCCTCTGCACCCAAGGCGGCCATAGAGTTCCCAAAGATAGTCTACCCGACACTTACGCCGAGTAGCTCTACTTTGGCTCCTGGTGCAGCGCCAACATCTCTGACATGCGGTCTTGAGGAGCTTCTCCGACAAGAAGACATCCTGCAAGGAAACAGCCTCTCCTTCGACAAGTTTCTTGCCGAGAGCGCTACAAACCTCAAGATCATCGCACTTGTAAGTTTTATCTATCTTTTGCATTTCTTATGAGTATCCCACTGTAGCCCCTGAGGATTTAGATAGAAAACCATAGGCTTTTGCATCTGAATTCTCTAAGAGTGACTAAGCTAAAAAAAACTTCTCACTGTAGCCCCCAAGCATATGTTTGAATGAATAATTCGGACTAGATGCTTTCAGAGTAGCATACGCAGTGTTTGTAAATTTCAATACTATAGCCCCCATGTTTCTAGATGTAACTGAATTAGTTCCGACTAGATACTTAAAGAAAGACTAAGCAAACAACTGAGTTAAGAAAATTTATACTATAGCCCCCAAGCTTCTAGTTGAAAACTTAATTAGTTCCGATTAGATGCTTAAAGAAAGACCAAGCATATTGCTAAGATAAAAAACTCTCACTGTAGCCCCCAAGCCTCTAGGTGGATAGTTATTCGGCTAGATGCTCCAAGCAGACTAAACAGCTTTAAATTTTCTTTCCACAGAATGAGAATGCTCGGATATGTGTCGCCAATGAGAAGTTCCACAAGATGCGTGCCGACTTGGAAGCTGAAAAGGGTAAAACCGCCTACTTGAAGGAACAAATCACCAAGAGAAAGAGTCTGTTTTTCCTTTCAATTTCATACTCCGACTTGGTCTTGTGCCAACATTCTCCGAGTACTTACTTTGTACTTGTTATTTCTCCGACTTGCATTAAGAGTTGTATATTTTTTTTTAATTTGAAAGTGTTCAAGAGTAGTGTCAATTATAAACACTCTTTTACATTAAGAGTTGTATAATTTTTCAATTTGAAAGCATTCAAGAGTTGTGTCAATTATAAACACTCTTTAAGAGTTGTATGCTTTTTTTTAATCTGAAAGTGTTCAAGAGTAGTTTCAATTATAAACACTCATTTACATTAAGAGTTGTATAATTTTTTTAATTTCAAAGTGTTGAAGAGTAGTGTCAATTATAAACACTCTTTTACATCTCTTTTACATTAAGAGCTATATACTTTTTTTAATTTGAAAGTGTTCAAGAGTTGTGTCATTTATAAACACTCTTCTATATTAAGAGTTGTATAATTTTTTGATTTCAAAGTGTTCAAGAGTTGTGTCATTTTCTTATTTATTATACATCCATGTCCCGAATTTCTAATTATAAACACTCTTTCAATTGATTGCAGTCGAGACATTAACTCCATAAACCAATTAAATCATCGGAACGGCTCGCCGGCCGCATTCTCCACAGCAAGCGCCCTGGTTGCCATTTTGGTGCGAGATTTTGGTGCATTTTGGTGCGAGATCTAACCTTCTCCACACATGGTTTCCATTGTCATCCTTCGTACAGGTCAACGGGACGTCACCATACTGCGGGTAGGACGAACGGGAGGCCGAAGTGAAGCTTGACAAAGGGCCTCCGTCACCGGAGAAGAAGAAGAAAGGGGAGGCAACGACATGGTCGTGGGCACGGGGCTGGCTGACGTGGATAAGCTATGGCTCCCATGCTGATCTGGATAAGTAGAGAGAGGTATCCACTACGGGAACCAACTAAACACGACCCCACTTGTTAGCATGTAACGGCAAGGGTCCACTACGGGACCTGACATACCACAACCCCACTTTTCAGCATGTAACGGCGAGGGTCCACTACGAGACCCGACTGAATGCGGCACCAATTGTCAGCATCTAACAAAAAGGCTGACGGTCAGCGAGTTTCAAACCGTGCGAGAGTTCCATAATAGGAGCTAGGCAAAAGTGAAGAAAAGTTAAGTGGCTGGGGAAAAGTGAATACAACTAAGGAACCAAGGACATGAAAATAGAAATTTCAATTAATTAAGATGAAAAATAAAAACTTTGAACAAAGGAGAAATAATAAGTACTATCAAATAGAGTTTGAACAAGTTGAGGTAGAATACTCAAGTTATAAATATGCTTCATATAAATTTGGAATTTGGTAATTGAGAACAAAATTGTGAGCACAAATATATATAGAAAAAGAAGAAAAATAAAGATGAAGACAAAGAGCGAATGTGCAAAGAGCAAGTAGGCATATACCACTATATTGTAGTAAGACAAAGAGACGTTCCAGATTTTAAATCCCAAGTGAATATGTCAATCCTAAAAACACTTGGGACTACCTCACTAACACATTCGGTTGAACCAAATACTTTTAAATCATGTTGAGAATAATCTTTTATGAATTGTTAATTGCTAAGGTGTAGAAGCCTGCTAATATTATTCGGGTGGTTCAAGTAAGATACTTTATATGTATCCTTTATGATAAATACATGCTACAACTTCATCTTTTATTTTAACAACACAACTTCATGAATATGAGGATCCCATCCATTAAGCTAAACTTGCTCGGGACGAGCAAGAGTCTAAGCTTGGGGAAGTTGATGAGTGCATATTTGCATCATGTTTTAGATTATTATTTTGCATTGTAGATGTAGGATCTTGGTATTTTACGGCGTTCGCACACACTTTTTATGTTTATTTTCACTAGGATCATACCATATGATGGATCCAATGGACACAATGCTTGGAGCAGTTGTACTGGAGCGAAAAGGAGTAAAAACAACATAAATCGCTTATTAGGGAAATATTAATAATACCACAAGAAAACCCGACGCGAGAAAAGGACATAGAAGAGCTTACGACCAACTATACGAGCCGCTTCCATATAGTTCCGCCGTATAGTTGGTGCTGCCTCTACCTCCTAAAATAGTTTCACCCCGTGCAACTAGTTCGGGGAGACGACATACATAACACCTAGAAATAACGAAAACCTCACCTGTGGAAGGAATCTAGAGGGGGAACTTGCCTAGGGATCCATCTTCGCCCTAAGCAGATCTAGGAGGTCAAGGCATCGATCTCCATCTTCATCAACCGCTGCATCTTCATCACCACCATCATCTCCATCCATCCCATCTAGATCTTGTTTTATTTCTTACACTATTTGTGGATTTATACAAGTACTAATCATCTATAATTGTTTCCATTACCATTGTCATGATGTTGATTGCCTCCATGTCTGAGTAGATCATTAGTTCTTGGGGAGGTGAAAAAACTCTTGTATATGATTGATGTGAGATAGAGATTATTATGTTATACATTATTATATGTATGAGTTAATTGTCTTTTTTTAGGGTAATAACAGTAGGAAAGACTCCTACTGCCTCATTTTCATTAATAAAAGGTCAGAGTCTATAAAGTTACATATTTACGTAGAGACAGAGGGGGAGAAAAGTCTCTAAAAGTCAGGTTAGATGAGTCTAGGATCTCAAAAGGTTTACAAACTATGAATAACGCTCTTGATAAGTGGGTGTAGATCCTCTTTTATCCTATGAATCAGCAATGACAGATCAGCAGCTAATCTTGACTTCCAAGCCTGAACTGAGGGTTGTATGTTATTAAACCAGAGGTTGTTTCTCTCTTTCCAGATGTTCCAAGAGCCCAGCAAGGTAATTTCCATGAATAGCTTTTTATTCCAGCTCTTTTTTCCTTGCTCAATGATCTGAAGTCTAGAGTTAGTCATAGACCAATAGATGTTAATTGAACTCCATCAAGCTTGGCTAAAGGGGCAATGAAAAAGCAAGTGTTCAATTGTTTCCTCAGTATTGTGATTACACATAAAACAGTCATATCCAGTCCCCAGTGCATAATTTCTTCTTCTGAGCATGTTTCTTGTATTCAATCTGTCAGACAGAATCAGCCACCCAAAGAACTTCACTTTTGCAGTGCACTTCGATTTCCACAGCCATTTAAAGGATATTTGTGGGTTTATATTTCTGAAATTATATTTATAATATTTGCTGGAAGTGTAATCTTTGGCCCCCCAAACATAGCTCCAAGTGTCATGTGAATGCTCTCTTAGTTGTATTTCTCTACAGCTATTTTGAATTTCTCTCAATTCAGCTAGTGCTTCAGGTGATAAAGGAAGATAGAAAAGCTGTGTCAAACTTTCCGCTGTAAGAAACTCCTGTGCAGAGATGTCTTCATTCCTAACATAGGAGTAAATGATTGGGTGACTCTCTTCTAAGATAGTTGCAGACCATTGATCCTTCCAAAACAGTGTAGTAGTCCCATTACCAATAGATCTTTTAGCTATTCCTCTGAATAAATGTGAAAGTCTAGAAACATCTCTCCACTAGAAAGAGCCACAAGGCCCAAAAGCATAAGGAATATTGTTGCTGTAATATGCATTCCATACTAGGGAGACCCATGGTGTATCATCCTTATTATAGAACTTATGTAGGAATTTAAGCAGCAGGCCTTCATTCTGAATTCTAAGGTTGAGAATGCCAACACCTCCTTTACGTTTTGGTCTGCAAATCATATTCCAAGCAGCTAGAGAATTGCATTTTTCACCCTCTTCAGTTTTCTTGTTCCACAAACAGTGTCTCTAAATTTTTTCTATGTGCCCCACGATCTTATCTGGCAATTTGATTGCACACATTGTTAAAGTTGCAATTGAAGTCAATAATGAATTAATCACAGTTACTCTCCCACTATAAGACATCATCATGAATGAAGCAGAAACCTTTTTCTCAACTCTGTCAATCAGTGGCATAAGATCATAAACTGTGGGTTTAGTGGTGCCAAGAGGAAGCCCCAAATAAGTGAAAGGCATTTTGGCAATTGCACATCCCAATATATCTGCAATTTCCTTAGAGATGTTGTCAGCCAGATTTATTGGTATTAGGTGTGACTTGTGAAAATTGATCTGTAAACCAGTAGAAACATCATAATTCTGAAGAATCCCTTTCATTATCTGTATTTGATCTTTGTCTGCTTGCATTATAATCAAAGTGTCATCTACATATTCAACAACTGGAAAATCCTATCCAAAATCAGGGGAGAAAGGGGCCCTCCTTAATATTTGCCTCTTATGAGGACTCGATGAAGGGGATAACTTGTTGGTAGACGGAGGGGTGGTAGCACTTACTGTGTCTATAAAGTCGTTGCCATCATTTACGTACTAACTTGGGGAATCAAGGAGAACTCATTAAGCCATGTCCATGCCGCGGGAGAAATTCCTTAATAGTGGGATAATACAATTGATGTTGTTTATTTGTCATCTGTGGTTATGAAGGATGGTGCGAGAAGTGGTTGCTGCCTAATCATCCATATATGGAGCTCCTCCCACATACATACATATCATGAGAATATTCGTCATAATGATCTTGATCGCTCAATCTAAATTGCTAGCGGTGTATCCACCACTCCTCGAGGACGCCTTTCCCCTATTGTAGTTTCAATCTTTCTAACTCCCGCAATTACTATTTTCTGCATTAAGTTTTACTTGACTTTACTTACTATTTCAATCAACCAAAAACCCAAAAACAATTCTACTTTTATTGCAAACTAGAATTATTCCTTAAGTACTTCGTTTAGTTTTAGTTAAAAGTATTTTATTCTTTCACCTACTGCTCCCTGTGGGATTGATATCTTTATTTCGAAACTAGCTAGAAATGATCTATGCACCTGCAGTCATCATTAATCTGCATGATTGGTTTTAGTACAGTTCGTATGATCATGTTTTATAAATTTATTATTCGGATTAAATCATATGGATTATTGTTATATGTTCAACAATCCAAAAACCTGATTATAGGAAACTGAATTCCACTGGTGTAGCCGTGGCTACTAGGCCGCCTTCTTTTGATGCCATGCACTACAAGAGATGGCACAAGAGAGCGGTTCTCTAGTTTGAAAACCTAAACTTCTATAGCGCCACTCTTGGCAAGCATAAAGGAGATCTTTCTGCTAAGTAGGAAGTGACCTTTAAGAAAGTCGATACCATGTTTTATGGCGGCTTTGTTCGGTATTCTTGGGGACAACATTATTGACCCGTATATGTCATTTGATAATGGCAAGGACTCGTGGGAAACGCTCGAGGCCAAGTTTGGGGTCTAGCACTGAGTTGTATGTCATGGAGCAATTCTACGACTACAAGATGGTTGATGAGTGCTCCGCATTGAGCAAGCTCATGAGATACAATCACTTGCCAAATAACTTGAGCAGTTCAAGTGTATATTACCGGTCAAGTTTATGGCTGGTGGCATTATTGCCATGCTTCCTCCCTCGTGGAGGAACTTTGCTACTTCTCTGAAACATAAGATACAAGAGTTTTCGGTTATGGATCTCATTGGGTATCTTCATGTGGAAGAGAAGGCAAGAGCAAAGGACAAAACTGCTAGAGGATTTGAGGGGGATTCTACTTCCAATTTGGTGTAGAGGAGAAACTTACAATCCCACAAGATCAAGAATAAGAACAAATCTGAAGGCAAAGGGAAGTTTGATGGCAAGAAAAAGGCCATGCACTCAACTAACTTCAAGAAGAAAAATGATACGTGGAAAGGTTCTTGCCATGTATGTGGTGATCCTGATCATTGGGCTCCTAGCTGCCCAAATCGCTTTGATAAGAGTGAACATGGGAACAACGGCAAGACCGCTAATGATGTTATTAGCGATACTATGATGAAGGATGTTGGGTACGGTATTTTACCTACTATCCTTTCAGTATGTCATTCTCCTGATTGGTGGATAGACATGGGTGCTAATACACATGTATGTTCTGATATTTCCATATTTTCCTCTTATCAGGTCTCAAGGACTTATTCCATGCTGATGGGAAATGGCTCACGTGCTTCTGTTCATGGTGTTAGTATGGTAAATCTGAAGTTTATTGCAGGGAAGACCGTATAGCTGAAGAATGTGCAGCACGTTCCCTCCATCATTAAGAAGGTCGTCAGCGTATCGCTCGACATGGTTTTAAGTTGGTTCTTTAGTCCAATAAAGTTGTAATTTCTAAGTACCTACAATTTGTTGGAAAGGGTTATGAGTGCAGAGGTCTGTTCCACTTGTCTTTGTCAGACTCATGTACTAAAGTTATTAATCATGTTTGCAATGATAATAGTCCAATGTTTGTCATTCACGACTATGTCATATTAACTTTGGTTCCATGTCACGGCTATCCAATATGTGTTTAATTCTGAAATTTACCACTATGAAAGGTTGTAAGTGCCATGTTTGTGTGCAAGCAAAGCAACTTCACAAGTCTCATACGGCCGCGGAACCGTGAAACTTAGCACCACTAGAACTTATACATTCAGATCTTTGTGCGATGAATGGTGTGTTGACAAAACTTGGAAAAAGATACTTTATGACGTTGATTAATGACTCCATTAGATACTGGTATGTTTTTTTCTGAAATGTACATATGAATCTTTGAACTACTTCAAAATCTATAAAGCTGAGGCACAAACCAACTCGATCTTAAAATCAAGCGGCTAAGGTTGGATCATGGTGGAGAGTACTTTTCAAGTGAATTTGATTTATTCTGTATGGAACATGGTATTATACATGAGACGACGCCTCCCTACTCACCTCAGTCAAATGGGGTGGCTGAAAGAAAGAACCGTACTCTAACTGATTTGGTTAACGCCATGTTAGATACATCAGTTCTTTCCAAGGAATGGTGGAGGGAGGCGCTAATGATCGCGTGTCATGTACTAAACCGTGTTCCCGTAAAGGATAAAACCATGACTCCATTTGAGTAATGGGAAAAGAAAAGGCTTAAATTCTCTTACTTACGAACTTGGTGTTACTTGCCAAAAGTCAATATTCCAATACCCAAGAAGAGAAAGGTTGGACCAAAAACCATGGATTGTGTTTTCTGGGATATGATTTTCATAGAATTGGCTATAGATTTTTTATAGTAAAACCTCAGGTATCCGTCATACATGTTGGTACAATTTAGATTCGAATCATGCGACTTTCTTTTAGGACATCTTTCCTATGAAAGGTATGTCTAGCTCATCAAATCAGGAGATAACTGGTTCATCTAGTCAGGAATTTGCTATAATTCGTGAACCCACTATGCTGATAGAACACCATGATGATCATGTGGAGGATGGCAATGAAACTCCCAAAAGGAGCAGGAGACAAAGGACTGCAAAGTCTTTTTGTGATGATTTCATTGTGTACCTTGTGAATGATACTCCCACTTCTATTTCGGAAACCTATGCATCTCAAGATGCTGACTACTAGAAGGAAGCTGTCTGAAGCGAGATGGACTCCATATTAACTAATGGTACTTGGGAAGTCACTGATCGTCCTTATGGGTGCAAACCTGTAGGATGTAAGTGGGTGTTCAAGAAAAAGCTTAGACCTGATGGTACTATTAAAAGTACAAGGCATGTCTCGTGGCCAAGGGTTATACCCAGAAAGAAGGTGAAGAATTTTTCGATACCTACTCACATGTAGCCATACTGACCACTATTCGAGTACCGCTATCCTTGGCTGCCTCACATAGTCTTCTCGTTCATTAAATGGACGTTAAGACAGCTTTTCTAAATGGAGAGCTAGATGTGGAAATTTATATGGAGCAGCCTGACAGATTTGTAGTGGATGGTCAAGAAGGAAAGGTGTGTAAGTTAGTGTTGCCTGTCAAAACCCACCGGCGAGCAGCGACGAGCAACACGAAGAGCCGAGAGGCTCCCAGAACTGCTGGTGGGCCCTGGTCCCTCGGGCAACGGCCCGCAAAACTAAGGCACACGTCCTGGCTGGTGCAAGGGCGTGCCACCTGACCAATACCTGGTCAGGAAGGTGAAGGGTTGCTTCGATTGGTTTCCTGCATGGCAAACAAACATACGTAAAATTCGAGCCGCGACCGGCTCCCAGGTTTCCCTGTGAATCGGCTCCTAGAGCCGATTATCCCATGATTCTGCATTAGATCTACGATAACATGGGGTTTTGCTTCATCAATACAAGTTAAATCGATCTACGACAGTTTAACGTTTTCACCACATAATTGGAACATCCTACACGTAATTGAGCCTGGTAGATACAAAAGATGATAGAAAACTAACCCTAGAGAAGGCCTAACAACCGACGTAAAGTCAATTCCCGGAACAACTCCTCTCGAATTGGCAAACCATATCCTTACATACTACTGGATCGTTCAACCCGTTTGCAAGGCCTGACCATGTGGATATCAAACTAAACCTTGGAGAATAAGGCATAACTATAACAGATCAAATCGACGGAATAAAGATCAAGCAAGGTGCTACCCTTACACCCAAGAAAAGGTGCAAAGGCAGCGAGATAAATAAAGGCAGCATAACTAAACAATCATAACAAATAAGTACCGATGCTAGCCCAAACAGATCTATGATAACAGTATTACTCTCCATCAACAAGGCTTCAGCACGAGTAACACTAAATAACGCATAAGCATATACTGCCTAGATCGCAAGATGCGATCTAGGCAGCATGACACTTACCCGAGAAAAACCCTAGAAACAAGGGGTGGCGATGCGCCGAGATTGTGTTTGTTGTGAACTTGATCGTCCTCCTTTTCTCAATAACCTTAGGTACATATTTATAGTCCGGAGACTTTCTATCTTTGGAATAACCCTAACAACTCTATCTCTTACTTAAACCGAAACGGAACCTACTACAATATAAGATACACGGGCAATTTAGCCCAAATCCACGCACAAGGCCGATTCAACAACACGTTGCATATATGTATCTTCCAAGCCCATCTTGATTACGGCCCATCTCCTCCTTTGGCCAAAATATGGCGATAACACATGCCCCCCTGGTTGTGGCAATAATAATTCCAAAACTACTCTGTTGATGTTTTTTCTTCCCCCTCTTTTTTTTATATCGGGTTACGCGTTGCAGAGCAGAATCGTCACGCCACCCCCTCATCATGATGCCCTGTATTCTCAACTCCTCCGCAGTGCATGATTTGACAATTTTGGCACCACATTCTGGGAAACCGCTATGGCATTGAACCGCCTCCCACTATTCCCCTTATTTAAATTCATCTGAGCAGTTTGTAGCCCCATCTTCCTCCATTAGCCAAAAAACCCTCTTCCTCCGCCGAAAAAACCCTCTTCCTCCACCATGGCCTCCTCTTCTTCCTCCAAATCATCCGCCCTTTCCTCCCAATCTTCCAACACGATGAGCAACCGAGAGCCGACGCCGGAGCACCCGCCAATGGCGGCGTACGAGGCTCTCGCCCCACAATGGTGGGACGAGAGGGACTGGGACTTCGCCGCCTGGTCGGAGGACGACGAGTCCCTGACCGACGGCGAGGAGGGCCTCCAGTTCCTTGTCGACGGGGAACTGGAGGTGGAGAGCTCCGACGATGCCTGGTCCTGGGATGGCGTCGAATCCTCCGACGAGGAGGAAGAAGCGGAGGAGGACACCTCCTCCGATGAATACCCGCCGGTGAAGCGCTTCCGCGCCGGGTCCAGCGAGGACACCGAAGAAGACGACGAGGACGAGGAGGCCCCCGCTGACATCCTCAGCAGCAGCGACAAAGACGATGCCGGCAGCAGCGCTGATGACAGCGAGTACGACGACGGCGAAGACAGCGGCGACGACACCGGCCTCTAGATTAGGAACTAGTAGTAGATTTCCTTTTGTCAGCAATCGGCTTCATTGTAAACAATCGTCTTTTGAATCAACAAAGATTGCTTCCCCTAATTTGATTTTGCCGATAGTCAAAATAGGTCAACGTTCCAGAAGCCGATAGCAATGTATCGGCTTTCACCATACTATGCTCATATGGTCAACCAAGTAAAAGCCAAACGAGCCGATGGTAACACATCGACTTTCCCCACAAACGTTGACAAGGTCAAATTTGGTCGCATATTTAGATAAATCTGAGCGGCCACTCTCCAACTTCAAACGGTAGCCTGCGACCCTCTTCGAAAAGGCTAAACCAGATCTCCAATTTCCTCACCGCATAGATCGAGCTTACAGCGACAAGAACCCTCGATCCCCAATCGCATAGATCCGTCTCCGCCGGCAAACTAGATGGCAGAATCGTCCAATATCAACACAGCGGTCTCTGGTCTGAAGGTACGCCTGCTCCTCGTAGTCTGAACACGGTGCTAGAATTAATAGCAAACACCTGAATTAATGCTTTATTCCACCGTTAAATTTTTTAGGTTTCAGACATCCTGCTGCCGCATCCTTCTCTCCCAAATTCTCTCTGTCTTGGCCCCCGTACAGAATCCAGTCCTGCCCATCTGATCTCTTGCGAGGCAAACAGAATCCCCTTCGTAAGACAAACCTAGATTTGAATTCCTGGGCCGACTGCTTGCGAGCCTGGCCTAATCCTCCTGAACATTGGGTTTCTTGGTATAGCAGGGTAGCCAAAACTTATCAATCCCAATGGGAAACCACGGGAATAGCCGATGCCTTGTATTTGTCATTGTCTCCCCTTGAGAAACATGAAAATCTTCTAAAAACCATCGGCTATTTCTGGTCCGATGCTCTGAACTGCTTCATGTTCGGTCATGGCCCCATGACACCAACTCTGTTAGACGTGGTGATGATTACTGGCCTGGACGTTACATCACCCAGCCCTTCTGCTTTTAAGCTGACAAAGGTTCCCTACAAGCTCTCTTCTAAAACAGACTGCACGAGCTGGGGTGCCTATCTTCAAAGCCACATGAAAACTAAAGGTCCTGGTACAGAGAAAGAACACACGGCTTTCCTCAACTTCTGGCTGGAACATTTCATATTCTGTGGCCCTTCCCTTGCTCCAACCAAGAATTATATCTCCTTGGCCTACGAACTTGCCAGAGGCACTCAACTTGGCATCGGTTGATGTCTGTCAAGCTATTCTCCGGCATAGCAGTCAAAATAGGAGGTCCTTGGTGGTTCATTCAGCTATGGGCCCAGCTGTATTTTCAAAACCATGTCCCAATATTTCCCCTTTTGGCGAGTTGCACCTTTCCAGATGCCAAAGGGAAGCAGATCCGATGCACCAGCTACGGCCAAGCTCTGTACAGACTGCCAGGTACCAAACTGATCCCTCAGGAAGCATCCAAGTGGTTCAGCATTTTCTTCCAAGGCCTAGACAACCCTATCTTCTTTCCTTATGCGGAAGAATCAGAACATTTTGAAAACCCAATCTCCTTCAGGCTAGACAACTTTGCCGATGACACCAGCACTCGGCAACTATTTTCTACTGTGATCCGTCCCTGCTTCCTTCCAGTTGGCATGAGCACATCCAATAGAATAATCAAGCCTGGATACGAATTCTACCAGCCAGTCGTAGTGGCTCGGCAATTTGGCCTTGGACAAGTACCTCCCCATTTCTTTCTCCACCATCTTACAGAGAGCAAAGCTGACCTGCCTGATCCTCTCACCAGTCAAAGGTGTTATTCCTTATTCGATGCCTTGACCATCCCAATTCCCAACAACCTCATCTTCACTTCATCAACCGATGGTTTTGAGAACTGGTGGTCGATGTGGAAGACTCACGCCTTCAGGAGAGCTCTGGGACCGTTGCTGGAACAGCTCGATGCTGAATATGACATCCCCGTAGAACAGGTACTACTACTTGTAAATTTTCTTGATGCAGCTCACAAATGATTCTTCTAATAACCCGCTCTGTCTCCTTGCAGCAACGAGATGTTCCTGAACCTACACATGGTGATGGCTCCCCCTTTGAATTCTTCCCACCAGCTCCTGTGGTCCTTTTCTGTAAAAACTCGCCACCTTTGAAAAAGGTCGTGATGCAGAACCAGCCGATATCACCACAATCGGCTTCCAAGAGGCAAGCAACTTCTGGGTCAGCCGTCTCGTGAGTTCCAACTAAAACGAGAACGGCGGTGAGGAAGGTAGCTGCTAGGAAGACTTTGAGGCGCCGGAGCCCTTCTCCAGAAAGTTCGCACGTACGCTGATCCATGCCTTGGTCGATCTCTTTCATCCTTGCAAACATGCTTGCGTTTACTAGCTCCCCTTTTCTTACAGGGTTCCATCAAAGACACCTCCAGCGGGGACGCACAATCCAATCGAGGAGAGTCGGGCCCAACAGACTCTGAAAAGATCACCACACCGAGCCAGCCAGATTTGCCACCATCGGCTTCCAGGAAAAGGCCGGTTCCTGCACCTACTGCCCCCCGAGCATCAGTCGAGGCGGGGCCAGCTGTGAGCCACAAAAGGGCTCGCAAGGGGCTGCAAACTTCTTCGTCGAGCCAGGAGGTTTCGAAAGTCATCACCCTCGATGCTCTTACCAATTATTTTTTATATCTGCCGATTCATCACTTATTTACATCGGCTAAGCACCTTCCATGCAGACGACTGGCACTTCTAGTGGAAAAGCCGGGGAAGTGCCGATGCCTATCGCGGGGCTGGATCTAGTAATCCCTGAAGGTGTAGATGAAACGGTGACCACTTTGGCCAAACCCCCAGCAACAACACACGAGCCGATTGTCTCGTCATCTGCTATCCCCTTGATCTTGGGAGAGGTACGTTCGCTTCGTTCGGCTCTTCCTTCCATGTTGGACGCATACTGACGCCATTTCGGCCTGCCAGGGTTGTGATATCTCAGGCCTGCTGACGTTCGACCCTGAATCCATCGAACCAACTCTCTCTGTCGCCAACGATGAACCACGAGCAAAGGCTGTTCTACCTCAATTCCAGCGTCTCAAAGCCTTGCTGTCCTCCCCGATCGAGAAGCTGATCGAGGGTTCTGAAGAGGTGAAGAGTGTTCTTGCTGAAATCAAGGACCAACTCCCAGTAGCGCTGCATGTGAAGCTTTGGCCAGTTGTAACTTTGTCTTTCTACGGGTCAAGGGTGAAGTTGGCTCGTGAGAGGATTAACCTGTGCCGCGCCCAACTCCCACTGAAGGCCAACATTGCAGACAAATGTCAGCAGCTCAACGAGAAAAAGGCGTCTCTGGATGCCAAAACTGACACCTCTGTCAGCAACGCCGAGCTTGCATCCTTGAAAAAGGAACTGGGAGATCTTGAAGAGAAGGTCCGGGCGACTAAACAGCTCATCCGTGACAAATAAGCATTCATCGCCCGCTCCCAAGACGAAGCGGAAGGCCTCAAAGTTCAACTGAAGACTGATCTGGCGGAAATACGTGCCCTGAACAAGCAGCTGGTGATGGGCAAGGAAGAAGATGACGAAGCCGAGATCGCTGAGGTGGATCGTGTCCACGCCTTCGAGGCATTCCTTCAGTAGCTTATTCATGTAAACTGACACCTGCTCGTAACAGTTTGAACCTCTAGAGTCGATGGATATGCATCGGCTATATTTTTTTTTATTTGGCCGATTTCATGTATCGGCCCCCATATCTCACTGTCCATCACCCCACATGCTTGGGAAATATTTCTTGAGATGCTGACCGTTGACAGCCACTGGGAATTTCATGCCATCCAGCTCCTCCAGCATGTACGCGTTTCCCCTTAAAACTTGATCGACTCTGTATGGCCCGTGCCAATTTGGAGACCATTTACCGTATGCTGCATCCTTTGTTCCCAATGGCAATACAGCTTCCCATACGAGATCGCCAACGTGGAACTCCTTTGGTCTCACCTTCTTATTATATGCACGAGCTACCTTGGCCTTGTTCTCTTTGATTTTCTCAAGCGACCACAGCCTAAGCTCAGTCAAATCCTCAACACTGTCACTCATCAGGGCCGCATATTCTTCAGTTGTTAGATCGTTCTGAAAAGTGACACGTCTCGACCCAGCCGTAATTTCCCAGGGCAATACGGATTCTTGTCCATAGACTAGATGGTATGGCGAGGTTTTTGTCGCTCCATGGCATGACATGCGATAAGCCCATAAAGCCTCTGACAAAACCTCGTGCCAACGCCTAGGGTGCTCATCGATTTTCCTCTTGATCAACTTGATAAGGCTCTGGTTGGACGCTTCAGCTTGCCCATTTGCTTGAGCATAGTATGGAGATGATCGGATCAGCTTAATTCCCGTGTCCTCACAGAAGTCTCTAAACTCGTGAGAAGTGAAGACCGAACCTCCATCGGTCGTGATAGTTTGGGGAATCCCGAATCTATGAATGACATGTTCTTTCACAAAATCGATAACATCCTTCGAGGTCACTGACTTCATAGGGACGGCTTCCACCCATTTAGTGAAATAATCCGTAATGGCCAAAATCCACATGTGGCCTTTGCTTGATGGAGGATTGATCTTGCCAATCATATCCATGCCCCAACCTCGGAATGGCCAAGGTTTGATGATGGGGTTCATTGCTGACGCGGGTACTGTCTGAATTTTCCCAAATTTCTGACATGCTTGACACCCTTTGTAGTACTTAAAGCAGTCCTCAAGCATGGTTGGCCAATAAAACCCAGATCGCCTGATCAACCATTTCATCTTGTGAGCCGATTGGTGAGTTCCACATGCGCCTTCGTGTACCTCGTGTAGGAGCCGATTGGCCTCGGTTGGCCCCAGACATTTGAGCAGTAACCCTTCCAGAGTCCTGTAGAACATGTCGTCTCCGATAAGAACATACTTCATGGCCTTGTACCTTATCCGTTTAGGTGCCCCCCGAGCCGAATCTTTCAAGTAATTGAAGATATCGGCTCTCCAGTCGTCCGCCTCCAGGAACTGTACTTGAACATCATTTCCCTCTGATACGTCCTTGTAGCCTGAAGCCATTTGTGCGAGATCATTCGCCTCTGTATTCTGCGATTGCGGGATCCAGTTAAAGTTTATGTACCGGAACTGTGCCATGATCTCACGGCATTGCAACCATAATGGGAAGAGCGACTCGCTCTCACACTTGTATTCCTCCGTGAGTTGGGAAATCACCAATTTGGAGTCTCCAAAAATTTCCACTCCCTCTGCTCCAGCTTCGATGAGCAAATCCATTCCCTTGCGTATCGCCTCATACTCGGCGACGTTGTTGGTGCGAGGGGTAGCTAGCCTGATGGAGAAGGAATATGTTGCCCCCCGGGGCGACACGAGTAGAATGCCAATGCTTCAACCATCATCACAAACCGATCCATCGAAAAACATAGCCCATGCTCGTATAAACAGCGCTGCTATATCAGTGTTGATCCTTTCAGCAATAAGGTCGGCCAATGCCTGACCCTTAACCGCTTTCGCGGGTTGGTACCGGATGTCAAATTCCGATAATGCAAACATCCATTTGCCGAGTCGGCCTTTCAACATAGGAGCCGACAGCATGTGCTTTATGACATCTGATTTGCATATAATGATAATCTCTGCTGAGAGCAAGATGTGGCGCAGCTTGGTGCAGGTGAAAAACAGGCAGAGGCACAACTTATCGATCTCAGGATACCTTGTCTCTGCATCCAGCATCCTTCAGCTGATGTAAAACACAACTCGCTCCAGACCATCATAAACTTGTACCACCACCGAGGCGATGGACGTGTCAGCTACTGACAAGTAAATGTAGAACGGCCTATCCGGCTGGGGCGGAACCAACACTGGCGGCTTCGTCAGATATTCTTTGATTTCGTCGAAGGCTCGTTGTTGTTCTGTCCCCCAGCGGAACTCCTCATCAGTTTTAATTTTCACAAGTCCCATGAACGGCTCTATTCTTCCTGACAGATTGGAGATGAATCTTCTGACGAAGTTGATCTTGCCGATGAGAGACTGCAGTTCTTTCTTCGTGGTAGGTGGCTTCATTGTTCGCGCTGCCTCCTGACTTTTCAGGCCGATCTCGATTCCGCGTTCATGGACCAAGAAACCCAAGAACTGACCGGCCGTCACACCGAAGGCACACTTCTTTGGATTCATCCGTAGCCCGAATTTCCTTGTTCGGTCCAGGACGCGTTGCAGATCGTCCAAGTGTCCTTGTACTGAAGCAGACTTGACCACCACGTCATCGATATAAATTTCCACCAGCTTGCCGATCAGATCATGGAAAATGTAATTCATGGCTCTTTGGTATGTGGCGCCGGCATTCTTCAGTCCAAACGTCATGACTACATATTCAAACAACCCCACCGAACCTGGGAATCTGAATGCAGTCTTGTGTATATCTTCCGGAGCCATAAAAATTTGGTTGTAACCGGCATTGCCATCCATGAAGCTCAAAACCTTATGACCAGCCGCTGCGTTGATTAATGTCTCTGCTACCGGCATCGGATACTCATCCTTTGGAGTGGCTCTATTGAGATCCCGAAAATCTATGGCAACACGCCAGCGGCCATCCTTTTTCTCTACATGTACGATACTAGAGATCCACTCAGCATACCTGCATGGCCTGATTAACCGAGCTGTCAACATTTTCTCGATCTCTTTCTTGACTTTTTTCAAAATTCCGGCCTTCATCTGTCGTGCTCGCTGCTGGAATGGCCGAAACCCTTTCTTAAGCGGGAGTCGATGCTCGATGATGCTCCTGTCTAACCCGGGCATCTCTGTATAGTCCCAGGCAAAGCAATCTGGATATTCTTTCAACAAAGCTATCATCGGACCCCGCAGATTCGGATCTAACTTCTTGCTGATAAATGTTGGTCGTGGCTTATCCCCAGGACCGATGTCAATCTCCTCTAGCTCATCAACGGAGGTAAACCCATACCCTAGCTTTCCGTCACCTGCTAAATCGATGCTAAACATGGGGCAAACAGTTGGTGAGGATAACAAAGATAATTTGGGCCGATTGCCGGAATCGGCCCCCTTTTTGATTGCATTAGTCAAGGAAGGTTTACAACTTATTTGTGCTCTACAATGGCAGGGAATCTCCCTACTACGACTGCATGACCTGTTTGTCGTAAGTTTACTGCTTTTCATTTTTTGTGGCCGATCGCAGGGATCGGCCATACCACGTACGATCGTGGACTTTGCTACTCTGTCAGGCCAGTGGATAAGACCAGCCTCACCCCGTTTTTTGTAGCTTCAATGCGCTCACAGCCGTCTAGACTGATTCCAGAGATCGGGTCTTGGTCTTCTGCCTCCCAGATGTTCATGCCAGCTATGGAGATCTCGATCGAATCATCTGCATGAATGACCTCCACTTCATCTCCATCCCACTGTATTAGGCACTGGTGCATCGTGGATGGAATGCAGCAGTTAGCGTGAATCCAATCCCTCCCTAGCAAGACAGCGTAGGTGCTTTTGCTGTCAACGATGAAAAACGACGTAGGGATGGTTTTTCTGCCCACGGTCAGATCCACGTTCAGAACGCCTTGCGTTTCTGAAGTTTGGTCGTTGATGTCGCTTAACGTGACGTTGGTTTTGATCAGATCTGCAGTGGAGCGTCCCAAACGTCGTAGCATGGAGTATGGCATTATATTGGCTGCCGCTCCGGTGTCAACCAACATCTTGCGGACAGGCTGCCCATTGATATAACCTCGCAGGTACAGGGCTTTCAGATGTTTGTAGCCCTTCTCTCGTGGCTTTTCAAAGATAACCGGCCGTGGGCCGCAGTCGAACTGTGCCACTGGTAGTTCTTTGGTTCTTGGAGCGCAAAATTCTGACGGAAGTGTGAACACCATGTTTGCGCCAGCCGATGTCCTCGCATCGGCTTTTACTGGTTTGGGGCGCCACTCTTTTCTTTTCGGACGAGCCTCCGTTTCCAAGGATTGCCGAACTTTCACGGCCAGATCGGGCCGTGCCTTCCTTAAAGCGTGGAGGTACTGCGCTTCGGCTTCCTCCAAGCTACGCAGTCGCTGAACTCTATGCTTTTGGGTGTGCCTGAGTCCATCGGGGCACCACCTTGGCCGGTGATATCTGTCTTCTTCTTTTCCACCCATTGGCTCCTCGAGGTCTTTTGCTCGAGGAGGGAGAGGCCCTAGACGCTTGAACACTGAGACTGGGCCTGTGTCATCCTTCTGCTGTCCACATTCTGGGCAGTTGTCGATTGTAGGCAATCGGCTCATTCCCGCGTCCGAGCAATACTTGAAGAAAGGACAATCCCAATGTTTATCCACGCCTTCTTTTCCCTTCGACTTTTTACTAGCGAGGTGCTCATATCCTTCATCGTCTCTATCGTGCCGGCGACGTCGGTCATACTGACCCTCATACTTGTTAAGGAGATGCGTGGAGTGTGGCTTCTAACATCGCACACTTCTCACTTGCTCCTCGGTTAAATACCGCCTGTCATCATAACGGGGCCGGTCACATGGACCAGCCTCCTCTCGTTCTTTGCCCCGAGAGCGACCGCCTTCCTCCTTATATGTGCCATGGTGGTACACATGTCCTGCCATATTAACATCGAACGAGAAATCCAACTGACGCCTCGTGGTGTGGCTGTGTTCTACCATGTTGACGCCGGGAAATGGGTTTGTGTCTACTTTCATGGCGAATTGACCAAGGATCAGACGGCCCTGTTCTATCGCCGTTTGGATCTGGCGACGTAGTTCTTTGCAATCATTGGTGGTGTGGGTGAACGAGTGATGCCACTTGCAGTATGGTCTCCCGTTCATCTCTTGAGCCGTAGGGATTTTATGGCCTTCGGGTAACTTCAGCTGCTTTTCTTTCAGCAGTAAATCGAATATCTGCTCAGCTTTGCTCACATCGAAGTTGAACCCTTTTGCAGGCCCTTGCTGTTTTACCCATTTACAGGACACAGGATCTGCCCCCCAAGCCCATTCAGCCACGGCCACCTCCTGGTCTTGTATAGGATCCTCTTCTTCTGTATCGACCAGGCCTATTGGACGTTTGAACTTGTCTTGGTACAACTCAGGGTGGCGCTGTTCATACATTGTCAGTTTCTGGGCCATGTGCGCCAATGAATTGTACTCTAGTTGGAAAGCCAGATCCTTGATAGGTGCTGAGAGACCCAGCACTGCCAGCTCGACTGCTTCTTTCTCAGTTAAACGAGCCGATTAACATCGGTTCTTGACAGTCCTGAAACGCTGAATGTACTCAGCTACCGTTTCTCCCCGCTTTTGCCGCACCTGCGCCAGATCTGCAATGCCAGCTTCGTTAGCTTCTGAATGATACTGAATGTGGAACTGCTCTTCTAGTTGCTTCCAGGTCTGGATCGAATCCGGCGGCAACGAGGTGTACCATCCAAAAGCTGGTCCTGTCAGAGATTGCGCAAAGAACCTTACGCGTAACTGATCCGATGCTGAAATCATGCCTAACTGTGCCAGGTATCGGCTCACATGCTCGATCGAGCTCGACCCTTCTGATCCGCTAAACCTTGAGAACTCAGGGAGCCGATACTTGGGTAGCAGCGGAATCAGATCAAACTCGTTGGGGTACGGCTTGGAATAGCCGATTGTCCTTCTCTTCGGCACGAAGCCGAACTGGTCTCTCAAGATAGTACGGATTTGCTCCACCGTTTGAGCTGCAGGGGCTAAATTCTCATGACTCGTTCCGGTGGCATACTTGGCTAGCCACGCCTGTTTATCAGCGTCCATCCCAGAGATCCCTGCTCCAGAAACACCTGCTCCCGAAGCTCCTGCTCCAGAAACTCCTGCCCCAGCAATCCCTGTGGTTGCAATCTGGTTCGTGCGCGTCAGACTATTGCAGTCCGGCACGTAGGTGCACACATATCCATGTGGGATTTCTTTAGGTGGTTCAAACAGGAATTGGCAATCGCCAGGGTCACCTCCAACCTTGTAGACGACGTACGCCGGTGCCCCTGGTGGCTCCGGAGCTGCAAGCGTGAATGGCAGTTGTGGCCTGGTCTAGAGCGGTCTTTCTCCCTGGTGAGTCCCTAGAGTAGGCCCCGACGGAGAGTACTGATGTTTCATGATCTCCTGAACTACGCGAACCGCGACACGCTCGAAAGCGTTCACTAGGCTCTGAGAATGGCGATGAAGAGAATGAGCTACCATGTAATTGACTTCCTGTCGCAGAGCTCTGGTGCGCTCCTCTGAAGGAACGGACAGATCCACCTCATCAAGAGCACCTTCGGGTGAGAACCCTTTCCACCTGATGCCATGTTTACGAGTCCTCTCAAAAGAGCCGATGAGATCGGCTTCGAAGAGATCTTTGATATCATCATACTTCGCCTTGTGCTCCTCAGGCAAATCGTCGTACGTGACCGGTCTGCCCTCCATCGCAGCGTCGGATGTTGATGCAGATGTTGTTGAATGTCCCACCGGGCGTGCCAGAATGTGTTGCCTGTCAAAACCCACCGGCGAGCAGCGACGAGCAACACGAAGAGCAGGGAGGCTCCCAGAACTGCTGGTGGGCCCTGGTCCCTCGGGCAACGGCCCGCAAAACTCCGACACACGTCCTGGCTGGTGCAAGGGCGTGCCACCTGACCTATACCTGGTCAGGAAGGTGAAGGGTTGCTTCGATTGGTTTCCTGCATGGCAAACAAACATACGTAAAATTCGAGCCGCGACCGGCTCCCAGGTTTCCCTTTGAATCGGCTCCTAGAGCCGATTATCCCATGATTCTGCATTAGATCTACGATAACATGGGGTTTTGCTTCATCAATACAAGTTAAATCGATCTACGACAGTTTAACGTTTTCACCACATAATTGGAACATCTTACACGTAATTGAGCCTGGTAGATACAAAAGATGATAGAAAACTAACCCTAGAGAAGGCCTAACAACCGACGTAAAGTCAATTCCTGGAACAACTCCTCTCGAATTGGCAAACCATATCCATACATACTACTGGATCGTTCAACCCGTTTGCAAGGCCTGACCATGTGGATATCAAACTAAACCTTGGAGAACAAGGCATAACTATAACAGATCAAATCGACGGAATAAAGATCAAGCAAGGTGCTACCCTTACACGCAAGAAAAGGTGCAAAGGCAGCGAGATAAATAAAGGCAGCATAACTAAACAATCATAACAAATAAGTACCGATGCTAGCCCAAACAGATCTATGATAACAGTATTACTCGCCATCAACAAGGCTTCAGCACGAGTAACACTAAATAACGCATAAGCATATACTGCCTAGATCGCAAGTTGCGATCTAGGCAGCATGACACTTACCCGAGAAAAACCCTAGAAACAAGGGGTGGCGATGCGCCGAGATTGTGTTTGTTGTGAACGTGATCGTCCTCCTTTTCTCAATAACCTTAGGTACATATTTATAGTCCGGAGACTTTCTATCTTTGGAATAACCCTAACAACTCTATCTCTTACTTAAACCGAAACGGAACCTACTACAATATAAGATACACGGGCAATTTAGCCCAAATCCACGCACAAGGCCGATTCAACAACACGTTGCATATATGTATCTTCCAAGCCCATCTTGATTACGGCCCATCTCGTCCTTTGGCCAAAATATGGCGATAACAGTTAGTGAAATCTTTGTATGGTCTTAAGCAAGCTCCTAAGCAGTGGCACGGGAAGTTTGAAAGAACTTTTACCGCTGAAGGCTTTGTTGTAAACGAAATTGACAAATCTGTGTATTATCACCATGGTGGGGGCGAGGGAGTTATTATGTGTCACTATGTCGATTACATAATGATATTCAGGACCAACCTTGCTGTTGTCGAGGAGTTCAAAGAGTTCCTTTCTCGCTGTTTTTAGATGAAGGACTTGGTAGTGGCTGATGTAATATTAAAAATCAAGATACTAAAGGATGACAATGGTGGGATTACACTACTTTAGTCTCCCTATGTGGAAAATATATTGATCCGCTTCCTGTATAGCGACTGTAAGTTTTCTACATCGCCTTATGATCCGAGTGTGCTACTTCAAAATAATCAAAGGATTGTTAAATATCAATTGGGATATTCTTAAATTATTGGCTCGCTCATGTATTTAGCCAACGCTACTAGACCTAACATCTCCTTTAATGTAAGCAAACTGAGTCGATTTGTGTCAAATCCTGGAGATGGTCATTGGCATGCTCCTGAAAGAGTTTTGCACTATTTAAATGGCATTGCGATTTATGTGGTATTCACTATACTGGGAATCCACGGGTACTTGATGGTTATAGTGACTCAAACTGGATATCTGATGCCGATAAGATTAAGGCCACGAGTGGTTATTTGTTTACACTTGGTAGTGGAGCTGTTTCCTGGATGTCTTGCAAGCAGACCATCTTAATGAGGTGGACTTATCTATGGTGGACTTCATGAGTTCTTTATGGACTTATCTATGGTGTAAAAACCAATACCTGCCATCCCGATATACTGTGATAATCAAACTATGATCGTTAATGTAGAGGTCCCAACCTTTAATAAGGTAGAGATCCCTGTGTTTACAATGCTATTCCCTGGATCAATAGCTAGCATCCATAGTAAAGATTTAATATCAAGAAGCAAAGGTCATAATACGACTTTATAACCAGGAATAAATAATAAATTACATCTTACATAGCTCATTTGGCTATCTCATTACAATGCAGCAGAAAATAACTATAGCATGGGGTCCTTCATCTTCAAAGTGCAACAGGCAAACATGTTGTTCGTAAACTTGTAATCCTAATCAACACACTTCACTAACATCAAACAAACCTGCAACATAATAAGTTACAGCCACAAGGGTCAATACATTTGATTGTTATTGGCAAGTGATACTATGGTAGTATAGTGGTAACTATCATCTATATGCATTTGGCTAAGTGGAGCTTAGGCTTTCTTTGGTCATAATAGATTTTCCTTACCTTTTGAAAAACACTAAGTTTTTGTTTAGGAAAAACTCCCAAGGAACCATCAATAGAAATTGGTAAACCTTCACCCTTGTTCAACCACAAGTTTTAACTTACAAAATTGGGATGATGAGATTCTTGATAGCTTCCATGTCTTGATGCTCAAATTGTCCATTGCCAGGGACATGGCTAAGTACTTAGATTTTACACTCTGTAGAGGTGGTGCACTTCCCCACAAGACTCGACATGCATCGAGACAAGATCTTTCAGAAGCCTTCCCTTAGACCAAAATGGACGTGCTCCAACCTATCATTACCCTACCATCAACTGTCCATTTGGATAAGTTATTGCAACCTATATGATCCAGGCAGAGCCCATAATGCCAAGTGGCTGCACTTGAAGCTTCTGAACATTTGACATCTCAAATCTCTTTGTTCCTAGGTGGCTTTCCACAACTGAGATACCAAGTTTTCCCCAGTATACTGGACTTGGTGATGACCAAGTTTTCCCCAGTATACTGGACTTGTGTAACCACTCAACACAAACCTTTCTTTCCATTCCACCCAGGTGATTTATTCACATAGTTGTTTTATTAAACAAAACACAAGTCCTTGACTTACAAATATTTCATAGTATGAATATAATCTACCTTTTTTTTCTACTAGCTAGGCTAAGCATGATAGTATTAGGAAATCTTAACTTAGGAAAATTCTACTAAGGTTTCATCTACTAGGATTTCCCATGGCATAGTTTTACTTAGAAAATTCCATGCAAGTCCTACTTAGAAACATCACTAATGCAAAGTGAAAATAATGGGACAAAATTATGAAGCACCACTTGCCATTTTTGTAGAGAATATAAGTTCACTCCTTGATTCTTGCAAAAGTCACACTCTTCAAATTCCACTACAATTTAATCAAGGCACAAATTCAATCTACCATTCAAGCAATTCATCACATATAATAATAAAAAGAAAGGAATGCATGCAAGCATTCCAAAGATTGTTTGATTTGTAAAAGTGGTTTCTAATAGATTTTAAACATTATAAAACACCTATTGGTTATTTATAAAAATGGCAAAACCATTTTATATTAAGTTAGTGAAAATTGCCATTTTAAATCATTTTTGTTTTGTTAGAAATGATTTGATCAAAGTAATAATTTCTAGTGTTTTGAAAAATATATTTTTAAACACAAATGTTAGTGTTTTAAGATCAAGTGTTTAATATTAAAACCATTTGCAAAAGGTTTTACCTATAAAACATTTTTATACCAAAGCAATATTTTATTTTGTTGGAAATGCCTTTAAACAAGGTAATATTTTTATAGGGTTCACCAAATATATTTTAAATCATAAAACTTGGTTTTTAGGGTCAGAGAGTTTATATATAATCATTTTCCAATGGTATTACTCAAAAAGTATTTTTAACACATAAACAATATCTTTATTTGACTAGAAATGCTTTAATTCAAAGATTTATTCTTTAACTTCACAAAATACATTTTTAAATCCATAAGTTGGTATCTATGGTCAGTAGGTTCTAAACAAACTATTTACCAAAGATTTTATCACAAAAATAATTCTAGAATGAATTTTATATTCAAAATATGCCTACACGAGTTTCTGCAAAAACAACTAATTTTCTAGAAGCAAAACATTAAACAAAGTGCATGGTTGGAAAGTACTTGTTTTTCTGATTCCACTGATATAAAATTTGCAAAATTTGGACATGTAGATCTAATGTTATGCAATTTACAAAATCAAACATCTAATAGATTCTATTCTGTTTTTAAAACAAATCCTGAGCCACGTGTTGTGTTCTGATTGGCAGAAAACGGTTCGTGTGGATCGGCTACTGTGATGCGTTGGATTAAAACAGATCAAGCGACACAGGATCACTCGTACCCCTTCGGTACACAAGATCTGGCGGCGCTGGGCGACAGCGAGCGGCGGCGTGCTCGGCCTGCGGTGGTCCGGTGCCTACGAGAAGCGAGGAAGAGGATGGAGGGCTCACCAAGTTCGCAGAACATTTCTGATGCTCAAATTACTTGCGGGAAGGCAGGGGGCGCACGGGGTGGATGACAATTGCTCGCCGGAGTCGTTATCACTGTCGATTGCGCTCAGACGTCGTTGAAGGCGAGGCTACAGAGCACGCCAGAGAAAAAGGGGAGCACGGTTAGATGCGCCGAGTTGTGGTGAGTACATGCGTGTGAAGGAGGAGGAGAGGGGAAGTGAGACGCTACCTGGGGAACTTGCCGGAGTGGAAACAGATGACGGCGGTGCTCAGTGTTGATGTTGACGATGATGCAGAGCACGCGCGGGCGAGCTGGCACTATAGAGAGGTTCGCCAGGAGATGGGGAATGTCCCCATGGAGGATAGGGACTGTGGGGCGGGCTGGCATCGTCATAATCGACTGAGAATGGTCACCGGAGACAGTGCGGTGCTGAGAGGAATTGGCGTAGCCTGTGGGCTCGCGAGGTGTGGCGTCTGGGAGAAAATGGAGAGGGGAGGGAGGCGTTTAGCAGGGCGTGATCATGGTGCGTAACGGCCTCTGCGTTAATGCGAATTGAAGCCGCGAAAATCAAGACAGAAATGGGAGGGGGAGAGGAAAAACTAGTCACGGTGGGTGGAAACAATGAGTGACAAGTGGGGTCCGTTTGACAGCAAGAGAGAGAGAGAGACGATGGGGTCCAGCGGTCAGTGACTTTGCGGGTTCATTTGCGAGTAAAAGAAAAACGGTTCGGGGGGGTTTACACTACTAGTAAAACGGCTATAGGTACTCAGCACATCCGTGGCTCACATGGTTGAAGTGCCCCACGGCTAAAACAGGCGTGGCTCACCTGTGGGCAGTGCCCTACTAGTAACTAGAATAACCGTGGCGCACATGACTATAGTGCGCCACAGATGTGTGTGGGCCAGGGGCCTGTTGGCCGCACGCCAAACATCTGTAGCGCACTAGGGTCATGTGCGCCACGGTTGTTAGTCTCATCTGTGGCGCACATGGGGGGGTGCGCTACGCCTAAGCGCACGCCCCCCTCTGCTGTGAAACGGCCACAAACTTCTGTGGCGCACTCGGCCTAGTGCGCCACTGGGAGTAGGAACATCTGTGGCTCACATGGCCTAGTGCGCCACAGTTGTGTCTACTCCCTGTGGCGCACTAGGGTCGTGTGCGCCACGGATGTGTCGAATTTTTTAGGATAGCACTTTATGTGCACATGTGTGACCACACATCCACCACCCCACACTTCACTTTCCCCTTCTTCTTCCTCCTTAGATCTAGTCGGGATCTTCTCCTTCCCACCTCAATTTCTCCACCCATTCACCATTTTTAGCATGTAAAACTTGCTTTGGATGTTACATAAGTAATAGAGGTGGTCTCCGGTCTATCATCTCCTTCTCCGGTCGACGCGCGCACCTCTCCTTTCCATCTTTTCTCGCGATCGGTCTCTCATCTCGGTAAGTTGTCCATGTAAGGATGTGTTCATGTGTATATGGATGATGTGATCATATGTATGTAGATGATCGATGCTCATGATGTGTGTATGTGGAGAGGATGGTCATATGTGTGTGTGTGTATATGGTGAGTATCGATGATGCTCATGCATGTGCGTATGGAGAGGATAATGCTATGTTCATGTGTGTATGGATCGGTCTTGATCTCTCTCTCTTGTGTTTGTATGTGAACAAGTTGCCATTTGTTTTGCCAAAATGTTGATTCATTTCCATTTTTGCAAGAGTTTGGCATTTCGCAAAGGTCCTAATTTTAGGATAGGTCATGCCGAAATTTTCTATCGACCATTGCATGCATGCATTTATTATGTGGTTCTAATAGACTTCAAAATTGTACCGTGTACATCGTGCAGGCAAAAATGATCCGCATAATGAGCGAAGGCATTGTGGCTAGATTTTTGAAATGTGCGACGGCCGACATGATACGAAATAACAAGACAGATATAAGATGTCCGTGCAGAAGATGCAAACTCAACTGGGTGATCGACCCAGATTCCGGGAATCTGTAGGCGCACCTGCTCCGCCATGGTTTCATGGATGGATACACTAGTTGGATAAGCGATGATGTAGATGATGGAGACGGTGAAGGTGGCCAACATGACGATGATCATCATCACGGCGAGAACGGGCGAGATGATGAAGAGTCTCCTGGAGATGGTGAAGGTGCGGAAGCAGACCAGGATGATGATGATCTAGATGCCGGAGGAGAAGACGATCCTTATGTGCAAGAGCTGCTTTTCAAGCAGACGAGTAACGCCAGGGCTGCCACTAGAGAGAAACCAAGCTTGCGCAACTTGATAAAGACGCGGTTACTCCATTGTATGAAGGATGCAGGCCCGATGATACCCGGTTGAATGTAACGCTCAAGGCTATGGAGAAGAAAGGCAAAGCACAAATTGAGCGACGCAAGCTTCGACGATATGATGGCATTCTGGCACGATCGTCTCCCGGAGGGGAACACATGTCCAACTAGTATCGAGGATGCCAAGAAAATCGTCTGTCCTCTCGATCTACCGCACGTTAGATATCACGTATGCATCAACGATTGCATCATTTATCGGGGCGAGGACGCTGAGAAAACCCCATGTCCGGTTTGCGGCGTGAGTCGATACAAGAAAGGGAAGAAAGCACCTCGAAAAGTGGTATGGTACTTTCCTACCACTCCTCGTCTACAGCGCTAAGCTCATGCGATGGCATGCGGAAAGGAAGAAGCCAGGAGATGATGATGACCCCGAAAAGGATGAGCTGCTGACGCACCCTTCAGATGCTAGCCAGTGGAAAGCATTGGACCTCGAATTCCCAGAATTCGGTGGAGATTCGAGGAACATCAGGCTTGGTGCGAGCTCCGATGGACTCAATCCGTTCGGTAGCCAGAGCAGCACGCACAACAATTGGCCCGTGTTTGTATGGATGTACAACCTACCTCCATGGTTGTGCATGAAGAAGAAGTACATACAAATGAGTATGCTAATTCAAGGGCCGAAACAACCTGGTACCGACATCAATATGTATCTCGGGCTGTTGAAAGAGGAGCTAGCCACGTTATGGGAATCTGGAGCCAATACTTACGACGCCGTCGCACAAGATTATTTCACTATGAGAGCCGCGTTGGTCACTATGGTGCAAGACTATCCAGGTTGCGGGTATATCTCGGGGCAGGTTATCCAAGGATTCTGCGCATGCGTTAGGTGCATGGATAACACAAGCTATCTCCAACTAGAGAAAGATCCAGGGTCATCGAAAACCGTGTTCATGGCGCACCGGAGGTGGCTCGGCAAGAATGATCCATGGAGAAAACGTGGAGACCTGTTCGATGGCAAATCAGAGACCCGAGGAATCCCAGAGCGTAGGAGCAGCGAAGAAGTGGAAGAGTTGCTGAAAAACTACAAAGATTGTCCTAAGCCAGGAAAGAAGGGAAAGAGGCAGCAACAAGACAAGCCGCTGATGAAGGTATGGAAAACAAGGTCTGTTTTCTGGGAGTTGCCATACTGGAAGTTTCTCCGCACGCCTCATAGCCTCGACATCATGCATATCACGAAAAACGTGTGCGAGAGTCTGGTCGCCACCATAATCAACATGCCAGATAGGACGAAAGATGGTCCGAAAGCAAGGCACGACCTGATATGCTTCGGTACCCGGAAGGAGCTTCACGGAGGAGGCACTACTCCTGATGATCAGGAAGATGACGATGATCATGAGTCGGAGACGACACAAGGTCGTCGGAAGGGTAAAAAGTTCAAGAAGAACGAATATTACTGCCCTCCTTCTTGCTTCACTCTAAGCCAGGATGAGATCAAACAGTTTTTCAAGTGACTTCTAGGAGTCAAATTTCCTTACGGCTACGCGGGCAAGATAAGCAGATACCTAGACGAGGCGAAGCAGAGGATCAGTGGCATGAAGTCTCACGACTGTGCCGTGCTAATGACGCAGGTACTTCCGGTCGCACTAAGAGGGATAATGGACGAGCACGTCCGTGAAACGTTATTTGGCCTATGCAAGTTTTTTGACGTCATCTATAGGAAGTCGATTGGCTTGAATCAGCTTGGAAGGCTACAGGAGGAGATCGTGGTGATACTATGTGAGCTTGAGGTCTACTTCCCACCCGCATTCTTCGAAATTATGGTGCATCTGCTGGTCCATGTCGTGGAGGACATCGTACAACTCGGTCCGATGTTCCTCCGCAGCATGATGGCGTTCGAAAGGATGAACGGACACATCAAAGGATACGTTCGCAACAGGTCCCGTCCAGATGGAAGCATAGCCAAGGGCCTTGATAATCGAGAACCCTGTCGGTCTAGACATCGAGAACCCTGTCGGCCTTGATAATCTGGCCAAAGAGTGCATCTCTTTCTGCACGAATTATCTAGACATCGAGAACCCTGTCGGTCTTCCCGTCAACAGACACCTTGGCAAGCTCGACGGATCTGGTCACCGAGAGGGTCATCGCATACTGCATGCAGACTTCGATTTTCGACGCGCAGAGTTTGATCGAGCAAACCTCGTCGCGCTACAGCATTTAGAACTGGTCGATCCTTGGGTACAGAAGCACAAAAGGTTAATCGAGAAGAAGTACAGTGACCGGGGCATACAGAGGACGCAGGGAGAAATAATTAAAGAGCACAACTCAGATTTCACGCGTTGGTTTAGGCAAACGCTCCTTGATAATCCCCCGCGCTCGCATTCTTCTAACACGGAAAAGATCATATTCACCTTGTCGCAGGGACCGATGCAAAACCTGGTGACCTATCAGGCGTATGATATCAACGGCTACACATTCTACACGGAGGAAAAGGACAACAAGTGTGATTATCAGAACTCAGGCGTAACGTCGGAATTCTACACCAATGACAACGTGAAGGAAAGATTCTACGGAAGAATCGAGGAGATCTGGGAGCTCGACTACTATGGAGAAAAGGTGCCGATGTTCCGTGTCAGATGGGAAAAGAGCGTCGAAAGAGAAGACCGGTATTTCACAACCATGGTTATACCCGAAGCAGCCAAATCCAAGGCCGCCGGTGCAAACGTGGCCGCGAAAAATGAACCGTGGGTACTGGCTACCAAAGTGGACCAATGTTTTTTCATTACCGACCCGACAAAGCTTAGCCGTGTTGTCGTGAGGAGAGGAAAAAGAAACATCATCGGAATGGATGGAGTCGCCAACGAGCAAGACTTCGACCAGTACGGCGATCCAAAGATTGAAGATGACGACGACTACGATGCAGCAACATACATCACAAGAAGAAAAAGGACAACCCTACCCAAAAAAGGTAGCCCGTTCGAAAGAAGAAACATTAAAGTGCCGGGCTAAATTCAACCGCGACAAAGAAGGGAAAAAAGATTGTAAAACGCTAGCTCAAAAAATATTGTAAAACGCATGGTCGAAAAAGATTGTAATATTCATGGACAAATTATTATGACATATTTGAAGCATATTTAATTTGTACCACTTTTATGACATATATTATCACTTTTGGGCATTTTTGGAATATTTAAAAGTATTTTAAAAACAAAACAAAACTTTTGTAGCATATATCACCACTTTTGGGCATTTTTTGGAACATTTAAAAGTATTTTTAAAATAAAATTATAAAATGTGGGCACCAGGATTCGAACCTGGGTGCTAACATGTTTAGAATAGAGCAGTGGGAGGAACCAGTGGGGTAAGGCAGTGCTAGTGTTAGCAAAGGGGGTGGCAGCCCTCTTATCTGACTAGTCCTACCCACTTAGGCGTAGCGCACCCTGGCCAAGTGCGCTACGGTTTATCCGTAGCGCACTTGGCCAGGGTGCGCTACGCCTAAGTGGGTAGGACTAGTCACTGTGAGCCAGGCCCTCCCCATCGTCGTCCTCAGACACATCGTCCCCATCCCCATCCCCGCATCGTCCCCATCCCCATCGAGGCGCCGCCGCCGCATCCCAAGAGGAGGAGGCCGCCACGCCAGGAGGAGGAGGCCTCCACGCTAGGAGGAGGAGGAGTCCGCCTTGCCCGCGCGCTCGTTCCGTGGAGGAGGAGGTCGGTGGCGGCGAGGTTCCTGCAGAGTCGGCTCCGCTCCTCCGACGGAAAGGTGCTCTGCCGCTCCCTCCCCCTCGTTACCTCGTCCGCCATCCCTCGTCGTCGTCATCTCCCCCTCTCTCCTCGAGCAATCTCAGAGGTGAGCTCTGCCCCTCCCCTCTATCCTTCTCCCCCTCTCTCCTCGAGCAATCTCAGAGGTGAGCTCTGCCCCTCCCCTCTATCCTTCTCCCACTCTCTCCTCGAGCAATGGTTAGGGTTAGCACCTGATGATTTAATTGATGCCTCTGACAGTGATCAAATTATGTTCTGGATGTACTAGATGGTTCTGACAGTGATCAAACTCTTGTTCAGCACACCTTGTTCTGTATCTATTTTCCTGGACCGAGGACTTGGCTTTGCCTTGTTTTTTATCTAGTGGTTCTTCCTAGGTGTGTTCAACTGTTAGCAATCTATATGTCTGACGTTCAATTTCTCAATTAAATGCTCTGTTATAGTTATTTTTTCCTTCATGATTCTGTTGCATCTGGTTAGGTAGGTCTTATCAGAGACAAGTTACAACAAGAACTGAATACAATATTTGTCTTGTTCCAATGAGAAATGTGGTATTATTGTAGAAGCTATGACCTAAAAACCTATGTACAGATAGATAAGTTTTTTGTGCTTCCATCCTGACACAGTGTTTCTATTGCACTGTTTGGAATGGTCTCTTATTATTTCACTTTACCTAGTAATCATTTTAATGATTAGTGCTTCATGGGATGTTCGATCTTAATTCTTAAGACAAGTCTTGGAAAATAGAACTTGTACTAATAGGCATAGGAAAGATTTCTGATCGTCAGGCTCAGGTTTCACATGGTGTTCATATGGCTCAGGCCGATTGTGTGACAAAAATACATGCAGTTGTGAAAAGTTAGCACTCCGACAATTTGTTACTGCATGTATGATGTGCCATTGCAGGGTAGTTTCTTGGCTGCTTGAACTTAGGTTGTCCGGTGTCAGTTTTGTGTTCGATCCTGCTGATGTTCGATCTTAACATAAGTCCGAGAAACAAAACCTTGTGTCTGGAGCAGGACATCAGCATGCCATTGTGTCATTATGTGACTGTACATGTGTGGAAGTAAGCACTCTGCTCATTCATCGCTGCATATTGTATTATGTGCAACTGCAGTGTAGTTAAGTGCTCACGCAGCTGCTCACAATTTGGCCGCTTAGTGTGAGTTTTCTGCATCTGGCATGGCCTCTTGAGAGAGAGGGATTCTGGAATATTCTGCCACTGGCATGGTTTTCTTAATAGTCGATACTTGGGGGTATTTCCTATTTCTTCCCTTTGTCGTAGCTGATGCTGAAAAGTGGTAGAGTTTCCACTTTGTCGTAGCTGATGCTGAAAAGTGGTAGAGTTAGGAAATGTTCAGATTTTCTAAACAATGCAATCTGAACATTTAGGAAATCAGATTTTCTGAACAATGCAATCACATTTTCTAAACAGTTCACAGTTAGGAAATGTTCACAGCCGGAAAGGCAATGTATCAATTATTTCTAAACAATGCAATCTGAACATTGAACATGCAATCAGATTTTCTAAACAGTTCACAGTTAGGAAATGTTCACAGCCGGAAAGGCAATGTATCAATTATTTCTGAACAATGCAATCTGAACATTGAACATGGAAAAGAGCGAGGAGGGGGGACTATCTGGGTGGGGGACTGAAAGGAAACATACATAGAGCTTTGTTCTTAGTTTGGTGTGATTGGATTTTGTATGAGAGGTGCTTTGTGCTTAGTTTGGTGTGATTGGATTTTGTATGAAAGGTGCATCTTCCCAGGTTGCATCTTGTACACTCATGTTCTCCCAGTGGATCTCAACCATTTTTGTACTACGATATCATAAGCTACTGCACTTCTTGGTATTTTATCTTTGTTCTAGGACTGCTAGTAGGGCTGTTTTGATCTTTCCATCAGTTGTAACCAGAGGCAATCTTGTGTTTGGTATTGCATTTTCCCAATGTGTTTCTTCAACTGATTGACATGAAATATATTGCATTTTCCCAATGTGTTTCAACTGCTGAAACCTTTATGCTTGCTGTTGTGTGTACTATTTGTGAAACCTGTGTGTACTATTTGTGCAAACCTGAAACTATTATGCAAAGCTGCTGTGTATACTATTTGCTGGCTATACTGGGCCATTTATGCTGGTTGTACTGGCTATGATGGCCATTTATTGTTTTTTAGCTATGCTGGTCATATATATGCAGGTTCTTGTATGAAACGAGTCATGATTTTTGCCGGAATGTTGATTAACTTCCGTTTCGGCAGAATTCGGGCACTCCTAGTTTAAGAAAATTAGCAAAGGTCATGCCGGATTTTTCCGTGCATTTAACCAATTATTTGTTTTTTATTAGTGCAAAGATGTGTGACAACGATGAGGCTAGATGTTCTAAGCGCATCAGCGCTGAAGGAGAACTCAAACCTCCGAATAAACAATTGACATTATGGGAGGCGGCCCAGCGGCTAGAAGACGATGAAGAATACCATCCTTCGGAGAGCGAGGATGATGAGATGGAAGACGCAGAGGAAGAAGACGAAGGAACGGCAGACGATGAAACCACTGATGGCGGCGAGGGCACAGGGAGTGGTAGCAACCCTCCTAAGAAGAAAAAGAAGAAGCCGAAGGACCGGCGCCCGAACACGGTCGACACGGTCAGGGAGGAAATTACCGAAGAGAGCCCATCAGGGGTTCCTTTGGAGCCCGCCCTTGTCATCAAAGGGTACGGTGGGCAAGTGGCGGCGATCAACCGGACAACCATCTCGATCAACACCGAGAATCTCCGGCATAAAGATAATGGCCACTTGCGCACACTCCCCTTCGAGAATCTGCACGCAAGATACAAGTTCCCCGCACAGTATCAGAACACAAATTATCATGGGAACGAAGTAAACAAATCCGCCCTCACAAAGATGAGCACCGCCCTGGCCAGCTGGAGAACCCGGATAAAGAATTAGATCTATAAAGAAGGCAAAAGTCTCGAGGAGATCCAGAAGATTGACCCACAGATCACCGAAGATCAGTTGTGGGAGTTCAAGGAGAGGTGTGAAACCGAAAGAGCCCTGGCCAGTAGTAATCGGGGAAAGGTGCTGCAGGCGATGAATATAGGTCATCACCATCTCGGATATGGTGGATACAGAACCGCAGAGGCCAAATGGAATAAGGAGGACGGAGAGTATATATCCAAGGGGATAGAAAACCCCTTTGCTAAATTCGAACCCGGGCAGGTTCGAAACTTCATCAGGGCCCGTTACCATGTGGACCCAAAAACCAAACAACTCACCGCGGATCCTGCGGTGAAGGAATTCGAGGAAATTGTGGTAAGTATAATCTAATTACCGCGGATCAACTCGATTGCAATCTAATCGATGATCTAAATGATTCACTGTTACTTCTTCTGCAGCAGGAGGAAATTGATGCTAGTCATGGATCCCAGGGTTCCTCATCCCAGGGGTCGACGGCGGCCACCCGGTGGGATAACCTTTTTAACAGGGCGATGAACCGGGCCAAGAAAATAGAGTCGGTTACGAAGAAGCCGTCGTCGGCTGGCCGTCTGGCCGGCCTCGGGGGTAAGAATTGGGTGGATCATTTTGGTCCACCGCCGAGGACGCATGTGGCGCCGTTGGGAAGGAGCGAGTAGGAAAACCGCGAGGTTCAAGAACTTAAGGCACAAGTGGCGCGGATCCCGCAGATCGTCCAAGACAACCTGGCAATCACCCTCACGTCCTTCCTGCCTACCTTGGTGGAGTCAATAGCGAACTGGAGTGCGGGTGGTCGAGTAGGGCCGTGCCCGATTTTCAAGCATGGTCAGCAGCCACTCGAACAACGCGGCGCCGACGAATCAGGCGAACTACGTGTTCGTGACTCCGCCCGCTAGCACCGCGGCGCCGAAAGTGTTGGTGACTCCCCATGCCATCACCGCGGCGCCGGAGTACATGTTGGTGCCCCCCTGCCATCGTCGCGGCGGCACCGGAGCTCCAAGCACCCCTCGGTAGGGAGAATACACCGGCGGCCAGCACCGCGCCATCAAGTAGCCCTTCCGTCTCTTGCACGCCCGTCGCAGTATGCGGTGCGTCGACATTAGCCGATCTCGACGCCATCACGGTAAACAAATTGCTTTAATTACCGCCTTTCATGCCATCTATTACTCTTATGGCATCTCGCTCTGATGACGCCGTACATGTTTTCCGCAGACGGATGTTCCTTGCACTCTCTTATGCTACGTGAACAACGAGCTGAGGGATGTTGCCAAGGGTACCATCGTTTAACCCTTGTAGCGCACGTTCCACTCAAAGCCGATGCTAGATAGCGTGCACAGGGTTAAAATTAGTCGGGTGCTAAGGGGATGCGACGACCTGGAACCTCCCATTCAACCCCCAGGAGCGGATGAAGAAGAGCCGTCTGTCCTCAGAAGTTGCTTCGGCTTATTCTTGCTATGGCCAAAGAGCATGATCCGTTTGGGGACGGCGGGGGCCATCACGCCACAGACAACAACACCGCCTGTCGTGCCAGCGACAAGCGGTGGCAAGGCCCCCTTACCGCCCTCGCCGTCACCTCCACGCGGTGGGTCGGATGATCATGTTGATGATATGCACATGGCGCAGGATCCAGCCGAGGACGACGAAGACTGGAATGATCACTTCTTCAGCACTCAGTTTGGCAACGAAGAAGACCTAGCTGGTGGCCCCATAGAGAAAGCCACTATCACCAAGCGTCTGTTTGGTTCTCAGGAGACGCCTCCAGCTTGCGCCTCTACATAGCCAGCTGATACAACCAACCGACCTTTTATTCTAAGCCCTGACACACTACATAGGGCGGTCGGTGCTCAGATTGCGGTGCCTACCCGCTCTCCAAAAGGAAAAAAGGGCAGGAAAAGAAAATCTAGCAGCTCGAGCCAGCCGGTGGCGTCAACAACTGCGAATCCGATCAGGTTTCGGGACGGGCCACCAAGACCCGAGGGAATTATGTGGAGGATTCATGTGGCGGGTGAGCCCATGCTACCTAAGAATTTGCGGAAGCTCGCCAGTTCGGAACTGCAGAGTGTGCATGGTTGGAAAATATGCCTACACGAGTTTCTGCAAAAACAACTAATTTTCTAGAAGCAAAACATTAAACAAAGCGCATGGTTGGAAAGTAATTGTTTTTCTGATTCCACTGATATAAAATTTGCAAAATTTGGACATGTAGATCTAAAGTTATGCAATTTACAAAATCAAACATCTAATAGATTCTATTCTGTTTTTAAAACAAATCCTGAGCCACGTGTTGTGTTCTGATTGGCAGAAAACGGTTAGTGTGGATCGGCTGCTGTGATGCGTTGGATTAAAACAGATCGAGCGACATAGGATCACTCGTACCCCTTCGAGTTAATGAATCTATCGCATACGCTGGATCAAAATCGAACGACTCAGAGCGAGGCAGCCAAGATCTGGCGGCGCTGGGCGACAGCGAGCGGCGGCGTGCTCGGCCTGCGGTGGTCCGGTGCCTACGAGAAGCGAGGAAGAGGATGGGGGCTCACCAAGTTCGCAGAACATTTCTGATGCTCAACTTACTTGCAGGAAGGCAGGGGGCGCACGGGGTGGACGACAATTGCTCGCCGGAGTCGTTATCACTATCGATTGTGCTCAGACGTCGTTGAAGGCGAGGCTACAGAGCACGCCAGAGAAAAAGGGGAGCACGGTTAGATGCGCCGTGTTGTGGTGAGTACACGCGTGTGAAGGAGGAGGAGAGGGGCAGTCAGACGCTACCTGGAGAACTTGACGGAGTGGAAACAGATGACGGCGGTGCTTAGTGTTGATGTTGACGATGATGCAGAGCACGCGCGGGCGAGCTGGCACTATGGAGAGGTTCGCCAGGAGATGGGGAATGTCCCCATGGAGGATAGGGACAGCGGGGCGGGCTGGCATCGTCATAATCGACTGAGAATGGTCACCGGAGACAGTGCGGTGCTGAGAGGAATTGGTGTAGCCTGTGGGCTCGCGAGGTGTGGCGTCTGGGGTAAAATGGAGAGGGGAGGGAGGCGTTTAGCAGGGCGTGATCATGGTGCGTAATGGCCTCTGCGTTAATGCGAATTGAAGCCGCGAAAATCAAGCCAGAATTGGGAGGGGGAGAGGAAAAACTAGTCACGGTGGGTGGAAACAATGAGTGACAAGTGGGGTCCGTTTGACAGCAAGAGAGAGAGAGACGATGGGGTCCAGCGGTCAGTGACTTTGCTGGTTCATTTGCGAGTAAAAGAAAAACGGTTCGGGGGGGGTTTACACTACTAGTAAAACGGCTATAGGTAATCAGCACATCCGTGGCTCACATGGTTGAAGTGCCCCACGGCTAAAACAGGCGTGGCTCACCTGTGGGCAGTGCCCTACTAGTAACTAGAATAACCGTGGCGCACATGAATATAGTGCGCCACATATGTGTGTGGGCCAGGGGCCTGTTGGCCACACGCCAAACATCTGTAGCGCACTAGGGTCATGTGCGCCACGGTTGTTAGTCTCATCTATGGCGCACATGGGGGGGGGGTGCGCTACGCCTAAGCGCACGCCCCCCTCTGCTGTGAAACGGCCACAAACTTCTGTGGCGCACTCGGCCTAGTGCGCCACTGGGAGTAGGAACATCTGTGGCGCACATGGCCTAGTGCGCCACAATTGTGTCTACTCCCTATGGCGCACTAGGGCCGTGTGCGCCACAGATGTGTCGATTTTTTTGGGATAGCACTTTATGTGCACATGTGTGACCACACATCCACCACCCCACACTTCACTTTCCCCTTCTTCTTCCTCCTTAGATCTAGTCGGGATCTTCTCCTTCCCACCTCAATTTCTCCACCCATTCACCATTTTTAGCATGTAAAACTTGCTTTGGATGTTACATAAGTAATAGAGGAGGTCTCCGGTCTCTCATCTCCTTCTTCGGTCGACGCGCGCACCTCTCCTTTCCATCTTTTCTCGCGATCGGTCTCTCATCTCGGTAAGTTGTCCATGTAAGGATGTGTTCATGTGTATATGGATGATGTGCTCATATGTATGTAGATGATCGATGCTCATGATGTGTGTATGTGGAGAGGATGGTCATATATGTGTGTGTGTATATGGAGAGTATAGATGATGCTCATGCATGTGCGTATGGAGAGGATAATGCTATGTTCATGTGTGTATGGATCGGTCTCGATCTCTCTCTCTTGTGTTTGTATGTGAACAAGTTGCCATTTGTTTTCCTAAAATGTTGATTCATTTCCATTTTTGCAAGACTTTGGCATTTCGCAAAGGTCCTAATTTTAGGATAGGTCATGCCGAAATTTTCTATCGACCATTGCATGCATGCATTCATTATGTGGTTCTAATAGACTTCAAAATTGTACCGTGTACATCGTGCAGGCAAAAATGGTCCGCATAATGAGCGAAGGCATTGTGGCTAGATTTTTGAAATGTGCGACGGCCGACATGATACGAAATAACAAGACAGATATAAGATGTCCGTGCAGAAGATGCAAACTCAACTGGGTGATCGACCCAGATTCCGGGAATCTGCAGGCGCACCTGCTCTGCCATGGTTTCATGGATGGATACACTTGTTGGATAAGCGATGACGTAGATGGTGGAGACGGTGAAGGTGGCCAACATGACGATGATCATCATCACGGCGAGAACGGGCGAGATGATGAAGAGTCTCCTGGAGATGGTGAAGGTGCGGAAGCAGACCGGGATGATGATGATCTAGATGCCGGAGGAGCAGACGACGATGGAACAGCGTCAGGCTGGGTGCGGTATCCTTATGTGCAAGAGCTGCTTTTCAAGCAGACGAGTAACGCCAGGGCTGCCGCTAGAGAGAAACCAAGCTTGCGCAACTTGATAAAGACGCGGTTACTCCATTGTATGAAGGATGCAGGCCCGATGATACCCGGTTGAATGTAACGCTCAAGGCTATGGAGATGAAGGCAAAGCACAAATTGAGCGACGCAAGCTTCGACGATATGATAGCATTCTGGCACGATCGTCTCCCGGAGGGGAACACATGTCCAACTAGTATCGAGGATGCCAAGAAAATCGTCTGTCCTCTCGATCTACCACACGTTAGATATCACGTATGCATCAACGATTGCATCATTTATCGGGGCGAGGATGCGGAGAAAACCCCATGTCTGGTGTGCGGCGTGAGTCGATACAGAAAGGGAAGAAAGCACCTCGAAAAGTGGTATGGTACTTTCCTATCACTCCTCGTCTGCAGCGCTATTTCGCAGACCCTAACGAAGCGAAGCTCATGCGATGGCATGCGGAAAGGAAGAAGCCAGGAGATGATGATGACCCCGAAAAGGATGAGCTGCTGACGCACCCTTCAGATGCTAGCCAGTGGAAAGCATTGGACCTCGAATTCCCAGAATTCGGTGGAGATTCGAGGAACATGAGGCTTGGTGCGAGCTCCGATGGACTCAATCCGTTCGGTAGCCAGAGCAGCACGCACAACACTTGGCCCGTGTTTGTATGGATGTACAACCTACCTCCATGGTTGTGCATGAAGAACAAGTACATACAAATGAGTATGCTAATTCAAGGGCCGAAATAACCTGGTACCGACATCAATATGTATCTCGGGCTGTTGAAAGAGGAGCTAGCCACGTTATGGGAATCTGGAGCCAATACTTACGACGCCATCGCACAAGATTATTTCACTATGAGAGCCGCGTTGGTCACTACGGTGCAAGACTATCCAGGTTGCGGGTATATCTCGGGGAAGGTTATCCAAGGATTCTGCGCATGCGTTAGGTGCATGGATAGCACAAGCTATCTCCAACTAGAGAAAGATCCAGGGTCATCGAAAACCGTGTTCATGGCGCACCGGAGGTGGCTCGGCAAGAATGATCCATGGAGAAAACGTGGAGACCTGTTCGATGGCAAATCAGAGACCCGAGGAATCCCAGAGCGTAGGAGCAGCGAAGAAGTGGAAGAGTTGCTGAAAATCTAGAAAGATTGTCCTAAGCCAGGAAAGAAGCGAAAGAGGCAGCAACAAGACAAGCCGCTGATGAAGGTATGGAAAACAAGGTCTGTTTTTTGGGAGTTGCCATACTGGAAGTTTCTCCGCACGCCTCATAGCCTCGACATCATGCATATCACGAAAAACGTGTGCGAGAGTCTGGTCGCCACCATAATCAACATGCCAGATAGGACGAAAGATGGTCCGAAAGCAAGGCACGACCTGATATGCTTCGGTAACTGGAAGGAGCTTCACGGAGGACGCACTACTCCTGATGATCAGGAAGATGACGATGATCATGAGTCGGAGACGACACAAGGTCGTCGGAAGGGTAAAAAGTTCAAGAAGAACGAATATTACTGCCCTCCTTCTTTCTTCACTCTAAGCCAGGATGAGATCAAACAGTTTTTCAAGTGCCTTCTAGGAGTCAAATTTCCTTACGGCTACGCGGGCAAGATAAGCAGATACCTAGATGAGGCGAAGCAGAGGATCAGTGGCATGAAGTCTCACGACTGTGCCGTGCTAATGACGCAGGTACTTCCGGTCGCACTAATAGGGATAATGGACGAGCACGTCCGTAAAACGTTATTTGGCCTATGCAAGTTTTTCGACGTCATCTATAGGAAGTCGATTGGCTTGAATCAGCTCGGAAGGCTACAGGAGGAGATCGTGGTGATACTATGTGAGCTTGAGGTCTACTTCCCACCCACATTCTTCGAAATTATGGTGCATCTGCTGGTCCATGTCGTGGAGGACATCGTACAACTCGGGCCGATGTTCCTCCGCAGCATGATGGCGTTCGAAAGGATGAACGGACACATCAAAGGATACGTTCGCAACAGGTCCCGTCCATATGGAAGCATAGCCAAGGGCTTTCTGGCTGAAGAGTGCATCTCTTTCGGCACGAATTATCTAGACATCGAGAACCCTGTCGGTCTTCCCGTCAACAGACACCTTGGCAAGCTCGACGGATCTGGTCACCGAGAGGGTCATCGCATACTGCATGCAGACTTCGATTTTCGACGCGCAGACTTTCATCCAGCAAACCTCGTCGCGCTACAGCATTTAGAACTGGTCGATCCTTGGGTACAGAAGCACAAAAGGTTAATCGAAAAGAAGTACAGTGACCGGGGCATACAGAGGACGCAGGGAGAAATAATCAAAGAGCACAACTCAGATTTCACGCGTTGGCTTAGGCAAACGCTCCTTGATAATCCCCCGCGCTAGCATTCTTCTGACACGGAAAAGATCATATTCACCTTGTCGCAGGGACCGATGCAAAACCTGGTGACCTATCAGGCGTATGATATCAACGGCTACACATTCTACATAGAGGAAAAGGACAACAAGTGTGATTATCAGAAATCAGGCGTAACGTCGGAATTCTACACCGATGACAACGTGAAGGAAAGATTCTACGGAAGAATCGAGGAGATCTGGGAGCTCGACTACTGTGGAGAAAAGGTGTCGATGTTCCGTGTCAGATGGGCAAAGAGCGTCGAAAGAGAAGACCGGTATTTCACAACCATAGTTATACCCGAAGCAGCCAAATCCAAGGCCGCCGGTGCAAACGTGGCCGCGAAAAATGAACCGTGTGTACTGGCTACCAAAGTGGACCAATGTTTTTTCATTACCGACCCGACAAATCTTAGCCGTGTTGTCGTGAGGAGAGGAACAAGAAACATCATCGGAATGGATGGAGTCGCCAACGAGCAAGACTTCGACCAGTACGGCGATCCAAAGATTGAAGATGACGACGACTACGATGCAGCAACATACATCACAAGAAGAAAAAGGACAACCCTACCCAAAAAAGGTAGCCCGTTCGAAAGAAGAAACATTAAAGTGCCGGGCTAAATTATTCAACCGCGACAAAGAAGGGAAAAAAGATTGTAAAACGCTAGCTCAAAAAATATTGTAAAACGCATGGTCGAAAAAGATTGTAATATTCATGGACAAATTATTATGACATATTTGAAGCATATTTAATTTGTACCACTTTTATGACATATATTATCACTTTTGGGCATTTTTGGAATATTTAAAAGTATTTTAAAAACAAAACAAAACTTTTGTAGCATATATCACCACTTTTGGGCATTTTTTGGAACATTTAAAAGTATTTTGAAAATAAAATTATAAAATGTGGGCACCAGGATTCGAACCTGGGTGCTAACATGTTTAGAATAGAGCAGTGGGAGGAACCAGTGGGGTAAGGCAGTGCTAGTGTTAGCAAAGGGGGTGGCAGCCCTCTTATCTGACTAGTCCTACCCACATAGGCGTAGCGCACCCTGGCCAAGTGCGCTACGGTTATCCGTAGCGCACTTGGCTAGGGTGCGCTACGCCTAAGTGGGTAGGACTAGTCACTGTGAGCCAGGCCCTCCCCATCGTCGTCCTCAGACACATCGTCCCCATCCCCATCCCCGCATCGTCCCCATCCCCATCGAGGCGCCGCCGCCGCCGCATCCCAAGAGGAGGAGGCCGCCACGCCAGGAGGAGGAGGCCTCCACGCTAGGAGGAGGAGGAGGCCGCCTTGCCCGCGCGTTCGTTCCGTGGAGGAGGAGGTCGGTGGCGGCAAGGTTCCTGCAGAGTCGGCTCCGCTCCTCCCCCTCGTTACCTCGTCCGCCAGCCCTCGTCGTCGTCATCTCCCCCTCTCTCCTCGAGCAATCTCATAGGTGAGCTCTGCCCCTCCCCTCTATCCTTATCCCCCTCTCTCCTCGAGCAATGGTTAGGGTTAGCACCTGATGATTTAATTGATGCCTCTGACAGTTATCAAATTATGTTCTAGATGTACTAGATGGTTCTGACAGTGATCAAACTCTTGTTCAGCACACCTTGTTCTGTATCTATTTTCCTGGACCGAGGACTTGGCTTTGCCTTGTTGTTTATCTAGTGGTTCTTCCTAGGTGTGTTCAACTGTTAGCAATCTATATGTCTGACGTTTAATTTCTCAATTAAATGCTCTGTTATAGTTATTTTTTCCTTCATGATTCTGTTGCATCTGGTTAGGTAGGTCTTATCAGAGACAAGTTACAGCAAGAACTGAATACAATATTTGTCTTGTTCCAATGAGAAATGTGGTATTCTTGTAGAAGCTATGACCTAAAAACCTATGTACAGATAGATAAGTTTTTTGTGCTTCCATCCTGACACAGTGTTTCTATTGCACTGTTTGGAATGGTCTCTTATTATTTCACTTTACCTAGTAATCATTTTAATGATTAGTGCTTCATGGGATGTTCGATCTTAATTCTTAAGACAATTCATGGAAAATAGAACTTGTACTAATAGGCATAGGAAAGATTTCTGATCGTCAGGCTCAGGTTTCACATGGTGTTCATATGGCTCAGGCCTACTGTGTGACAAAAATACATGCAGTTCTGAAAAGTTAGCACTCCGACAATTTGTTACTGCATGTATGATGTGCCATTGCAGGGTAGTTTCTTGGCTTCTTGAACTTAGGTTGTCCGGTGTCAGTTTGGTGTTCGATCCTGCTGATGTTCGATCTTAACATAAGTCCGAGAAACAAAACCTTGTGTCTGGAGCAGGACATCAGCAGGCCATTGTGTCATTATGTGACTGTACATGTGTGGAAGTAAGCACTCTGATCATTCATCGCTGCATGTTGTATTATGTGCAACTGCAGTGTAGTTAATTGCTCACGCAGCTGCTCACAATTTGGCCGCTTAGTGTGAGTTTTCTGCATCTGGCATGGCCTCTTGAGAGAGAGGGAGACTGGAATATTCTGCCACTGGCATGGTTTTCTTAATAGTCGATACTTGGGGGTATTTCCTATTTCTTCCCTTTGTCGTAGCTGATGCTGAAAAGTGGTAGAGTTTCCACTTTGTCGTAGCTGATGCTGAAAAGTGGTAGAGTTAGGAAATGTTCAGATTTTCTAAACAATGCAATCTGAACATTTAGGAAATCAGATTTTCTGAACAATGCAATCAGATTTTCTAAACAGTTCACAGTTAGGAAATGTTCACAGCCGTTAAGGCAATGTATCAATTATTTCTAAACAATGCAATCTGAACATTGAACATGCAATCAGATTTTCTAAACAGTTCACAGTTAGGAAATGTTCACAGCCGGAAAGGCAATGTATCAATTATTTCTGAACAATGCAATCTGAACATTGAACATGGAAAAGAGCGAGGAGGGGGGAGTAGCTGGGTGGGGGACTGAAAGGAAACATACATAGAGCTTTGTGCTTAGTTTGGTGTGATTGGATTTTGTATGAGAGGTGCTTTGTGCTTAGTTTGGTGTGATTGGATTTTGTATGAAAGGTGCATCTTCCCAGGTTGCATCTTGTACACTCATGTTCTCCCAGTGGATCTCAACCATTTTTGTACTACGATATCATAAGCTACTGCACTTCTTGGTATTTTATGTTTGTTCTAGGACTTCTAGTAGGGCTGTTTTGATCTTTCCATCAGTTGTAACCAGAGGCAATCTTGTGTTTGGTATTGCATTTTCCCAATGTGTTTCTTCAACTGATTGACATGAAATATATTGCATTTTCCCAATGTGTTTCAACTGCTGAAACCTTTATGCTTGCTGCTGTGTGTACTATTTGTGAAACCTGTGTGTACTATTTGTGCAAACCTGAAACTATTGTGCAAAGCTGCTGTGTATACTATTTGCTGGCTATACTGGGCCATTTATGCTGGTTGTACTGGCTATGATGGCCATTTATTGTTTTCTAGCTATGCTGGTCATATATATGAAGGTTCTTGTATGAAACGAGTCACGATTGTTGCCGGAATGTTGATTAACTTCCGTTTCGGCAGAATTCGGGCACTCCTAGTTTAAGAAAATTAGCAAAGGTCATGCCGGATTTTTCCGTGCATTTAACCAATTATTTGTTTTTTATTAGTGCAAAGATGTGTGACAACGATGAGGCTAGATGTTCTAAGCGCATCAGCGCTGAAGGAGAACTCAAACCTCTGAATAAACAATTGACATTCTGGGAGGCGGCCCAGCGGCTAGAAGACGATGAAGAATACCATCCTTCGGAGAGCGAGGATGATGAGATGGAAGACGCAGAGGAAGAAGACGAAGGAACGGCAGACGATGAAACCACTGATGGCGGCGAGGGCACAGGGAGTGGTAGCAACCCTCCTAAGAAGAAAAAGAAGAAGCCGAAGGACCGGCGCCCGAACACGGTCGACACGGTCAGGGAGGAAATTACCGAAGTGAGCCCATCAGGGGTTCCTTTGGAGCCCGCCCTTGTCATCAAAGGGTACGGTGGGCAAGTGGCGGCGATCAACCGGACAACCATCTCGATCAACACCGAGAATCTCCGGCATAAAGATAATCGCCACTTGCGCACACTCCTCTTCGAGAATCTGCACGCAAGATACAAGTTCCCCGCACAGTATCAGAACATAAATTATCATGGGAACGAAGTAAACAAATCCTCCCTCACAAAGATGAGCACCGCCCTGGCCAGCTGGAGAACCCGGATAAAGAAGAAGATCTATAAAGAAGGCAAAAGTCTCGAGGAGATCCAGAAGATTGACCCGCAGATCACCGAAGATCAGTTGCGGGAGTTCAAGGAGAGGTGTGAATCCAAAAGAGCCCTGGCCAGTAGTAATCGGGGAAAGGTGCTGCAGGCGATGAATATAGGTCATCACCATCTCGGATTTGGTGGATACAGAACCGCAGAGGCCAAATGGAATAAGGAGGACGAAGAGTATATATCCAAGGGGATAGAAAACCCCTTTGCTAAATTCGAACCCGGGCATGTTCGAAACTTCATCAGGGCCCGTTACCATGTGGACCCAAAAACCAAACAACTCACCGCGGATCCTACGGTGAAGGAATTCGAGGAAATTGTGGTAAGTATAATCTAATTACGGCGGATCAACTCGATTGCAATCTAATCGATGATCTAAATGATTCACTGTTACTTCTTCTGCAGGAGGAGGAAATTGTTGCTAGTCATGGATCCCAGGGTTCCTCATCCCAGGGGTCGACGGCGGCCACCCGGTGGGATAACCTTTTTAACAGGGCGATGAACCGGGCCAAGAAAATAGAGCCGGTTACGAAGAAGCCGTCGTCGGCTGGCCGTCTGGCCGGCCTCGGGGGTAAGAATTGGGTGGATCATTTTGGTCCACCGCCGAGGATGCATGTGGCGCCGTCGGGAAGGAGCGAGTAGGAAAACCGCGAGGTTCAAGAACTTAAGTCACAAGTGGCGCGGATCCCGCAGATCGTCCAAGACAACCTGGCAATCACCCTCACGTCCTTCCTGCCTACCTTGGTGGAGTCAATAGCGAACTGGAGTGCGGGTGGTCGAGTAGGGCCGTGCTCGATTCCAAGCATGGTCAGCAGCCACTCGAACAACGCGGCACCGACGAATCAGGCGAACTACGTGTTCGTGACTCCGCCCGCTAGCACCGCGGCGCCGAAAGTGTTGGTGACTCCCCCTGCCATCACCGCGGCGCCGGAGTACATGTTGGTGCCCCCCTGCCATCGTCGCGGCGGCACCGGAGCTCCATGCACCCGTCGGTAGGGAGAATACACCGGCGGCCAGCACCGCGCCATCAAGTAGCCCTTCCATCTCTTGCACGCCCGTCGCAGTATGCGGTGCGTCGACATTAGCCGATATCGACGCCATCGCGGTAAACAAATTGCTTTAATTACCGCCTTTCATGCCATCTATTACTCTTATGGCATCTCGCTTTGACGACGCCGTACATGTTTTCCGCAGACGTATGTTCCTTGCACTCTCTTATGCTACGTGAACAACGAGCTGAGGGATGTTGCCAAGGGTACCATCGTTTAACCCTTGCAGCGCACGTTCCACTCAAAGCCGATGCTAGATAGCGTGCACAGGGTTAAAATTAGTCGGGTGCTAAGGGGCTGCGACGACCTGGAACCTCCCATTCAACCCCTAGGAGCGGATGAAGAAGAGTCGTCTGTCCTTAGAAGTTGCTTCGGCTTATTCTTGCTATGGCCAAAGAGCATGATCTGTCTGGGGACGGCGGGGGCCATCACGCCACAGACAACAGCACCGCCTGTCGTGCCAGCGACAAGCGGTGGCAAGGCCCCCTTACCGCCCTCGCCGTCACCTCCACGCGGTGGGTCGGATGATCATGTTGATGATATGCACATGGCGCACGATCCGGCCGAGGACGACGAAGACTGGAATGATCACTTCTTCGGCAATCAGTTTGGCAACGAAGAAGACCTAGCTAGTGGCCCCACAGAGAAAGCCACTATCACCAAGCGTCTGTTTGGTTCTCAGGAGACGCCTCCAGCTTGCGCCTTTACATAGCCAGCTGATACAACCAACCGACCCTTTATTCTAAGCCCTGACACACTACATAGGGCGGCCGGTGCTCAGATTGCGGTGCCTGCCCGCTCTCCAAAAGGAAAAAAGGGCAGGAAAAGAAAATCTAGCAGCTCGAGCCAGCCGGTGGCGTCAACAAATGCGAATCCGATCAGGTTTCGGGACGGGCCACCAAGACCCGAGGGAATTATGTGGAGGATTCATGCGGCGTGTGAGCCCATGCTACCTAAGAATTTGCGGAAGCTCGCAAGTTCGGAACTGCAGAGTGTGCATGACGACGTGCTGACGATAGAGAGACGCCTTCTATCGGAGAAAGATCCCTCGCACCCGGTATTCGTGGTTAAGGTGCCACCAGGCTTGGGCTTCGTCGACAATGCCCCTGCGGATCTGTTCTTCCTGCGGTTCGACGACATCTTCAATATGTTCCACCTATACCTGATGCACTATACAATGGTCCGTCTGTTTTCTCTCAGCCTAGCCATGTAGATCATTAGAGAGAACACACCGGGCATCGCTATAGTGGACCCCTACTACATGCGTGACGGCTGCTTGGGTTCCCCCGCCAAACGACGTATCGTGGCCTCGTACCTAAAAAGAATCCTCGTGGCTAACAAGACAAAGGAATACATTCTCGTGCCTTACTTTCCCGAGTAAGTCGTTATTCACTCGCCACCGTCGATTGGCTTTATTAGATCATCATCATTCTTTTTCCAACACATTCCATTTGAATTTTTTGCGCAGAGATGAACACTGCACACTCATCTCCTTATCGCCGAAGCATTCCCACGCCACGTATTTCGACTCGGGGAGTCTAGAAAAGAAGAAAAACTACGACAAGATCAAGGAAGCTGTGGATGATGCTCTCACTGGCTTTGCCTCGACGGAAGGCACCACCTTCGTGCGTACGAAGGTCAAGTTCGACAGGCATGTCTTCAACCACGTAACGGAGTTCCCCTGCGTGAAGTAGCCGGAAAACAGTAAGAAGGAAGCCTACTACGCACTCCATCACATGAGGGCGTTCCTACTTGACCAGCAAAATTCTACGCTGCCAGATCATCTCAAACAGTGGGCCAAAGGAAAGGCCAAGATCAATGATTCGGATATTAGACAAGAGATGTATCGCATCCAGCAGCAGTTTGGGGCAATCATATTTCGTGATGTCATGACTTCGGGGGGATCTTCTACGGAGGAAATATCCCGAATAACCGTGACATAGAAGATCGCGTAGAGATGCAGGGTGACTATAGGAAGTTCATGACGAGACAGGGCGTCCTCCCGTTCCCTAAGCCGAGCCAGAAGGCTTGATGTTGGCCTAGTTGTAGTTACAAACTATAGATGACCTTTGTGTGTGAGTGGACGACAAGTGAACTTATTTTTCTTATTATTATATATCAATCAATGCTTGGTTTTTTTGCTTACTCTTTGGTCCTTTGCTCAATTTGGTCCTTCTTTTTTTCCTTACTCTTTTTTCGAGAATAATGCCGATGATTGAAATGTCGTGGCACACTATATATGTGAATGTGCTACGATGGGACTGTGAGCCTTGTGATATGCACAAGTCCAGGTCTTGTGCATCCTACTTGGCTCACCGTTCCATCGTAGCATATTCATGTGTCCAACGCCCTATGTATATATATGAGGCATTCTTTTCGAGTTATTTTTGTCTTTTTCGAGAATATGCCGATGATTGAAATGTCGTGGCACAATATATATGTGAATGTTCTATGACGGGATAGTTAGCCTTGTGATATGCACAAGTCCAGGAATTGTGCATCCTACTTGGCTAACCGTTCTGTCATAGCATATTCCTGTGTCCAACGACCTAGCTAGTTATATATGAGGCATTCTTTTCGAGCTACTTTGGTCTTTTTTGAGAATAATGCCGATGATTGAAATGTCGTGGCACACTATATATGTGAATGTGCTACGATGGGATTGTCCGCCTACTTGGCGTACGGTTCCATCGTAGCATATTCCTGTGTCCAACGACCTATGTATATATATGAGGCATGCTTTTTGAGTTACTTTGGTCTTTTTCGAGAATAATGCCGATGATTGAAATATCGTGGCACACTATATGTGAATGTGCTGCGATGGGAGTGTTTGCCTTGTGCTATGCACAGGTCCAGGTGTTGTGCATCCTACTTGGCGAACAGTTCCATCGTAGCATATTCCTGTGTCGAACAACCTAGTTATATATGAGGCATGCTTTTTGAGTTACTTTGGTCTTTTTCGAGAATAATGCCGATGATTGAAATGTCGTGGCACACTATATGTGAATGTGCTGCGATGGGATTGTCCGCCTTGTGCTATGCATAGGTCCAGGTGTTGTGCATCCTACTTGGCGGACAGTTCCATCGTAGCATATTCCTGTGTCGAACAACCTAGTTATATATGAGGCATGCTTTTTGAGTTTGGTCTTTTTGATTTAGGAGTACTTTCTATAAGTGTATCTTCATATGCGACTTTAATTATATATGTTTTTTTTCAATAATCGGTTAATTATTATTGTCAACTTATAGATGACGTGGTACGTCGTGTACAAGGGATGGGTTCCCGGAGTCTACGATGATTGGGAAGACTGTCGGAGACAGGTGCACCATTTCAGCGGCAATAGCTACAAAGGGTACAACACTATGGCGGAGGCGGAAGCTAGATACACGCGCTATCTAGCGGGAGTTAGGACAAGGAACCAGATGAAGACCTACACCTTCGTCGCGGCGGTGATCATGCTTATCTTCTTTGGTTATTTATCCCGCGTTTCTGTCTAGCTAGATAGTTTAGATGTCTAGGCAAGCTTCCGAGCTCTAACTTGTTCGATCGACACATGTATTCGCATGTCACCAACTACTACTTTGTAACATGATCGAAACAATGTAACTTAGACTATGTATTCATGTATGAGACTTATCTATATGTATTTATTTCAATCTTGTTTTTCATATTGAGTATTTATATATAATTGTATATCTTGTATCTGTGTGTGTATATTTGCTGTAATATTGTATATAATCTATATTTCATATAATCTGGCTCGGAAATTAAAAAAAACAAAAAATACATCTGTGGCGCACATGGTCTACCTTCTGTGTCGCACTACACCTAAAGCGCACTATGGAAGTATAGTGGCGCACTAGATAGTGCGCCACAGAAGATCCCAGGGGTAGCGCACCATCCCAAACTTCTGTGGCGCACTAGGAGGTGCGCTACGCCTATCTCTACACAACCGTGGCACACTAGGCAGTGTGCCACGGCTGAGAGATAGCCGTAGCACAAGGCCCGTGGCGCACTAGCAGCCTGTTTCCTAGTAGTGTTAGTTGGGCTGCGCTGCTGGGTCGGGCTGTCTCTTTCATTTTTTTTTTTCTGTTTCATTTTTATTTTTCCATTTTCATTTCTGTTTTGAATTTGTGTAAACATTTCAAACAACCATTTGAATTCAAAACCTTCCAAACTTTTCAGTAAGTTTTTAATATGTATTAAACATGTATTTAAAGTCCTTTTTAGGAATAATTCCTTTATTTTATTTATGGTTTATATTTTATTTTAAAAGGGCACTTTCCTTTATTAAATAAGATTTCATTATATTTTCAAACCCTTATTTAAATTCCAATTTTTCACAAAACCTTTTCAGAAGGTTTTATTTATTTATTTATTAGGGTGTTCAAATAACTCACTTTGAATTATTTAAGTAATTTAATATGATTATTAATCATTTAAAATGAGCATTTGTCTTCAAATAAATAAAATTTGATTATGGTTTTAATACTATAAAATTTTATTGGAATATTCTTTCTCCATTTATTTTATTTGGATTATCTTTATTTTCATTTGCTTATGGATTTGTCCAAGATTTAATTTGGCTTTTAAATATTCCTTATTTATTTCTTTCTTTCATTATCTTATAAAATCCATATCTTTTTATTTAAAGATCCAAACTTGATGATTCCAATTTGTAAAATCTTATTTAATATTTGTTTAACCTTTTATATATCTTTAGGATTATTTTTCTCACAAATTTTTATGGAGTTTAGATAGGAGTTTTGTTAGCTTTGGAAATTATTTCCTTCATCTTATTAACTTCATAAGGTTTTATCTATGGATCCAAATTGAATTAAATTAATTTCTATGGTTTCATAATACTTTTATTTATCAATCTTGATCATTTATAAATGTTTGTTCATAAATTTTTATATGGATCAAATCCTTAGTCTTAGAGAGATATTGGAAATGTTTTTCTTCCATTATGGTTTTAGAGTTTTGGTTTATTTTCCAAGTGTTCAAATTCTGAAATTCTCTTTGGCCCACTTATGTATGGAAGCATATGCGTGTGCTACTGGTGCTAAATTTTAGTCCCACATTGCTAGTTAAAGGAGAGTTGGACCACCTTATATAGTAGAGTGTTGCACCACTCACTAAGGTGTGAGAAGGAGAAAAGCCCTCGCGCACTCGTCCTCCGACGCTGCCCACCTCGCCACGCTACGCCTCGCCTCGTCACGATGCACGTGTGCGGCGCGTGTTGCAGGAATCTCGCCGAGCCGAGTTTTATTTTGTTGTTTGGGAAAATTAATTATGAGCCATTAACAAACGCGTTAATTACAGCCGTTTCCAGTTTTTATGGATCGTGGGTTGTTACCGATTCGGACGTGGGTTGCACCCCACGATCTCCCTGACCAGCAGTATATAAGCGTCTATGCTAAACCTAATCGGTACTCAATATATAAGTGTCTATGCTAAACCTAATCGGTACTCAATACACATATGCGCCTACCTCGAGAATCTTGCACCACCGCCTTCGTATTCCCCATCCCATATTATGGCGTGCACCATAGATTGGGATAGTATGCCTCCGGAACCCCACCTCTCGTGAACCTATATGGGTGAGGGGAGATCAGGTTTTGGGGGAGCGCTCAAGCACGACTAATTGCAAGAACGACGTCGTCCGATGACGAGTTCCAAATGATGAGTTCTTTCTGGGCATCACCGACCTCTTCGAAAACCTCAACATGGGCAACACCGCTGCTGTGGCTTCTTCTGTCTCAACTACATCGTATGTGATCTCAATATATCTATTTCAGTTTTTGCTAGAGTTTCTATTTCTAGTGTTTGACATAGATATGATAGGTTTATCTTGTATAGATGTAATATGTTCATCTACTTTGTGAATATGCATGATTGGTTTTAGTACCGTTCATATGATCATGTTTTATCAGTTTATTATTCATATTAAATTATATGCATTATTTTTTATATTTATAACAGCCGCAGGGGCTTAACGCGTTTAAAGATGCCAAGCAATGTTGATCGCCTATGTGGAGCAGGATGCAGGGGAGGGCGGCGCATGCTGCGGGTGGGAGGGTAATGAAGCTCCCACAGCAATGTATGTAGGCGGGGTTATGGAGGGCACCGACGGAGTGGTGCAATGGACGTCGCCGGAGGTGGGGAAGGAGGCCAGGAATGTTAGTTTTTTTTGCAAATGATAGCACCAGAACGATTTGGATTCTGTTGGGCCGGCCTCTATATGGCCTTTCTTTTGGGGCACCGATTTTGCCCTCAACGAGGCCAATAGTATAAATTGTAATTGTCATCTTTTTAGCACTAGTATAAAATTTTATGAGCCTTTGGATGGACTATAATAGAAGGATATTATTCACTTGAGGGTACCACAAAACTCCTCAAAAACATAGAGGAGTAAAAATACTCATCTAAAGGGTGGCGTTTCCTAACTAAACTCGTTAGCGATTCCTAACCGAACCCCTATATTTAGAGGAGTATAACTTTTTTTACCCATTTCTTTCTAGTATTTTATATATGCATTTCATATTTTTTAAATAGAGTTCATATAAGAAATTTAAACATACGGACAATTCAAATACAAGAAAGAAAACACTTATACAATACATATAGATATAGTTCATCGAATCGAACTATTCAAAATAAAACATGCACAAAATTCATCCAAAAGTAGACTCCATCGCCACATCGACAAGGTTACCCAAAAATAATCATATTGACCTTGTTTGACCAATAAAAAACCACCAACAAATCATCTCATATGTTGTGGACCATCTCGGAAGAACTCATCTCCACCTCCTCCTAGGCCAACACCATCAACTCCACCATCTCCACCATGTCCATCTCCACCATCTAGACCATCACCACCCTCACATTCTTGGCCAAATCCATCACCACCTCCATATGCTTGAAGGATCTTTTGACGAGTGAGCTCCTAATACTTTTTTGCCATGGCATCCATGTTGTTGGGTTCATGAACATGATAGCACGCTCATCGGCCTCTTTCACTTTTGCTGTGATCTCCTCCTCAAGTCCAAGCATCCTATTCTCGTACATGGCCTTCCTCTCTTTGGTGGCCATCTTGTTTCTCCATTTCTCCTCCTCCATGGCATTGATTTTGGTCCACCTTGTCGCCTTTTCTTCTTCCCTCTTGTCTGCCAAATCTTTCTTGGTCCATCATTGCACAAAGCTCATCTTCGTATCCTCCTTTGTTGGCTCTCTTATTCCTCTCTTTTGCAATCTTTGCCCCCTCGGGCCTCTTATGTGGGTAATCATCATCCTCATCATTAAACTCGACGGAAATGCTACCCCTTGACCTCTTTGGAATGGTCTCTCAATTCGTCCACACCCACTTTTCATGGCCAACAAGTTCGGTGTAGCAATGGTGCAAGTTGAAAGTTCTACAACCATTCTTCTTGTTGTGTTGCTTGTAGAGGTCTTGGATGATTGGACCATACACGTTAACAGGCACCCCACTATGTGGCTTATGGTTCACTTTGTCAACACAACTAGACTAACGGTTGTATTTTCTCCACATGTTGGTGGGTCAGTTGATGGCGAGGTGGTGTGGAAGGAGGAGGGCGCCTGATTCGGTGGAGGAGGAGGCGCAAAGGAGGCGAACAATGAAGGGGAGAAACGTAAGTGTCCACCATGTGCATTGTGTCCTAAACCATCCCATAGTGGGGAATACTGCTTTGCGGCCCAAAAGTTCATAGGCGAAGGCATCGCGGGGTCCGAGTTGCGTGTGATCACCGTGATTCGATAAGTTGGAGGGGTAATTACCGAGAGGGGCATTTTGAGTGAATGGTGGCCAAACCAAATATTTCCAAATCTTAGCCGTTATGTCAGGATATTCCATTAGATTAGTACATGTCGTGCCCCTGCTGTGCCCCTTCTAAGTCACCGTCCACGTGTCGCACCGGAAAATCCATTTATGTACTCTCCTAACCCCCGACACTGAATCTGGCGGCCGCGGCGGTCCTTTTTCTCCCTCCCCTACACTCAATCCGATTCGACAGTGGCGACGGTCTTTTTCTCCCCGCCCCCTCCCACTCCCCACCCACCCACCCCACACACATACTGAATCCGGTGGTGGAATGTCAAGCGAGGCTAAGGTGGTAGCTACGTCGGTGACTTATTAGGCTTCGTCGGAGCCAGCATCTCGGGCACAACTCCGGACAAGTGAAGCAGTGGTGGGGTCTACAGACCAGGTTAGCGGGGAGGTCAGGCAGACGTCTGTTAATAGGGTACCTACAAGCATCGGGTTGGAGAGAAAATCTAGGCCAGTGGCGGAGTGTTCGGCTGTAGTGCGGGGTCATGCAACCTAGATCTCGAAGAAAACCACCCGGGAGAAGAGCGAGAGGTGAATTTTTCTTTTCTGTGCCTTGTCTCGCAAGTAGATTAGTTACTGCAAAGTAGTGTCAAATGAACTGAAAGGTCCCCTTTTTAATCAAATTAGGAACAACTTTGATGCAGCGAACCTATATGAGTTCACGGTTCATGTCCGCCAGTACACTGGAAAACTAGATTTTGGTTGTTAGAGGGTTGTGTTTGGGCAGGATGTGTGTCTGCTTGTCAACTGTAAAGAGGTTGTGCCTGTTTTGCAGCGGATAGATCTGCTTCATTCTAGAATTCCTTGGGCATCTAGACAGAGGGAAAAATTGGTGTGGTGTAAAATGAGTGATACCTATGTGCAAATTGAGCAGTCCCATAAGCTTTAGATGCTTTGGGAGTGTTGTGTAGCTGATCATCAGGTGAAAGTTGAAGCGATGATTCATGATATGTATGCGGATACTAGAGATCTTTCTGCCAGAGCTTCTGCTGCTCGAGTTTATGGACCACCAGATGCTGATCAAGATAAGTTCAATATACACATAGAGGTGGATTCATACATAGCAAAACTTTATGGCGGAGTTAATAAGCCAATTTCGTCATGTAATGTGGAGATAGCCGTCGATCCCAAAAATGTAACTCTTATTGAACTAAGAGAGATGATTGGTAAGGAAATCATTATTGGCCCTAAGCAGATGGCATGACTCCGGTGGTAGCATCATAAGAAGCAGGAGTTCATAGAGGTTTTGGATACCGATGATCTGATGCAGATTATGCAACGGAAGATGCAAACCAGGAAGGTGTTCTTCCTGGCTAACATTTCTGATGTTGCTGTACAGGTTGTAGTGGATACAGAGGCACCTGTTGTGGCTGAACAGAACGAGGCAATAGACGTTGAGCAAATCTGATGAGAGCTGCTACCCATGGCTTGTCAGATAGACCAAAGGGCTCCCCTGCCTGTATTTGTAACAAAGATTGTTGTTGCTTTGAAACTGTGTTGATGTGGTCGTGTTTGTTCAGAGATTGCAATCTAATGTTTTGTGAGCTGTTGAGATTTTCAGACATATTACTCGATGAAAGCATCATCGTTGTTGTAATAAGACATGATTGTAGTTGACATGATTGTGTTTGCTGAGATGATCTGATAAATTTGATTTTGAGATTACGATTGTTGAGAGATTGTAATATAATGTGTTGTGAGATGTTGGGATTTTGGGACATATCATTCATTGAAACCATCACTGAACAAGGTGATATATAAATTCCGTGTAGTTGACATGATTATGATGCAATATAATGCTCTGTGGGATCAGTAATTTGACTAATCGCTTGAGAACTATCTGTTACTTAGAAGGAAGTACCATCATGGATGAGCGAGTGTATGGTTTAGGAAAAAACTTACTAAATAGGAGACAATGATTTATTGGACGCACAGGTCTAGGATTTAGTAATGAGGGTTAAGGGGTTAGTACAATAAACAATTCATTAGACCCTAAACCATAAACCATAATCCTATATTTTTTGGTGCATAAGATTTGTTTGTTTCTATAAGTCAAACAAATTGGGAAGGAGGAAGTACATTATTAATATTACAAATTAAAATGAAGGAAAAGAAAAACTATTAGATATGAGATAATAATCCAGCCACGGGATACTCTATTAATTAAACCTTTGTAGCATGCCAATTTAGTCAATGTTGCAACGTTGACGCACTTAACTTTTGCACTCCTTCTCTCTCCCCTAATACCCTCCTCTCTCTCTCCTCACCGTCGCTGGCCCGTCGCCGCAGATGCATTTTCCATGCCGCCCTGGAATGACCAGTCGAGCAGCGATAACTTTCACTCTAACATCATGTCTTCCCTCTCCAATGTGAGTTCCTATGTTTTCTCGGCAATAGTTAGGCATTGGTAATTACCTCGACCCAAGACTTGAAATGTGCATGCAATCGTGTTTATTTCTAGATTTTCGTTCCTTTATAGGTACCACTCAAGATCTACGACCCCGATTGTGAGGGCCTAGATCTCGATTTTTTAAGTACCATGTGAACATGGGCTAAAACTGAGGAAATATGTTGCATTTGAAGGCAGTAACACTGGAAGAAGGATTTTTGGCTGTACAAATCAGGTTTCCTTTCGTTAAGTACAATGGCGACATGAAAAAAATTGTGTAGTGTTATGTTGATAATTAGGTCCCGTGTTTTTTTAGGTTAGACCAATGTGTAAAGAGGTAGAGTGGGTGGATCTTGAGTGGACAGACGAACTTACGAAATGTTTGGCCCAGTTGTGTGATATGTATGAGCTCGAAAGGTCGGGGATATTTCCAGATGCCCGTGATGCAGCTGCAAAAAATTACAAGCTCTTGGTCGAAAATAAGGAGCTAGAATAGGAAATCAAGCATTTGCGGTGAGAACTAAATGACACAATGGATGGGATCTTGGTGGTGGGAACTGAAAGGAAGATTCAGAAGGCAGAAAAGGAGAGGGATTATCTCATGGAAGAGAATAAGAAGCTTCAGTACTACATTGCGGATTTGTTGAAGGATCTGAAGAAGGATCGCGAGGGGAACAAGGACAAGCTACATAAGATCAAGGAAATTTTAGATGAATAATTTGTGCCGTGGCAATATCTGAAACTTGTTAAGTGCAAGACTTGCAATTGTGATTACCTGACTAATACAAACTCAATCCTTGAGAAAAATAGCCTTTCAGAAAAAAGCTTAGTTTGCACAGAGGGAGGTCCACATTTAAAAAATCACTACTACATGGATAAAACACGATTTGTCCCGTCAGAACACATAGTTTGTAAACTAATTTTAGACGAACTTATAGTTTGCACTGAGCCTCGAGCGGAGATGCTCGTGTTCCTTCCCAAGAAGCTCCAGTTTGAGGGTTTGTTCGATCAGGTCCGCTTTGGTTTTTACCTGCTCCCTTAGTACTTGGACGTGTGCCTCCCGCTGGTTCAAGCGCTCCGTATGGGAAGCGACAAGCTTATAAGTAAGCTTAATATTATCCACCATGAGATACTTGATGATCTCCTCCTTCGCACGTGCCAAGGCGATACTTTTCTCATGAAGTTCCTTCCAGCCGGCGATGTCCACCTTCATATTGTGGCACTTTTCATAGAGGATGGTGACTTCTTCTCTCAGGCGGTCATGGGACACTTTCTGAAAATTCTGCTTCTCTATTTGGATAGCCATCTTGTCCTTTAGCCAAGTCGGCAGTTCTGGGTTGAGCTTTCGCCTCTTCTACTGCAACAAAAATATGTGGTTAGTATCCACAATTTAAACAATTAACTAGTGTCAAAGTCATAATTTGAAGGACATAGCAATCAGATTGTTCAAAATTTAATAGAATCAACTAGTGGCACAGTCCTAATTCCAAAGATAATTCCAGAGCAATATAGGCTTTTCCCAATTCAACTCGGTAAATTAGTGTAATATTTCTAATTTCTATGATAGAGCAATATACCCTTTTTCCCAATTCAACAGGATAAAGTAGTGGCATGGTCCTAATTTTAGTTTCAGAGCAATATAGCCTTTTTCCCAATTCAACGGGATAAAGTAGTGTCATAGTCCTAATTTCAATTTCAGGGCAATATAGCCTTTTTTCCCAATTCAACAGGACAAAGTAGTGGCATGGTCCTAATTTCAATTTCAAAGCAACGTGGAACTATATCTACCTAAGGGTGCTGTGGGTTTTTCCAATATAACCAAATAGTAGTGGCATAGTCATAATCTAATTCCAAGGTCAGATACATAATGGAAAGAAAGGATGATGACATGCAAGTAAGATAAACAAAGAAATAAGGAGTTGCTCCAAGATTCCTTAATTAAACAACATGTATAAATTACAAAAGCAGCGGAGCATGAACTGAGATTCCTGCCCCCCCTCTACTCGGAATCTGAATTGGGCATTGTCGTTAGCTCCCCGTTCTCCTTGTTTGTACTCTTGTGCATGGTGAGACCTCAGCCCATGTCCTCCTTCATCTGTCTCAATGCATCCAGGCAATGGACCCGGTCATTGTAGGCTTTGATGGCACCCTTTGCTTCGATGATGCGTTCTCTGCGTGTCTCAGTGGCTTCGTCCAGCAGGAGGACACATCTATCCTGGAGATTCTTCTTGTCACACAAGAGCTTCGTAATTAAGTTGATGCCAAGGTCTTATTTGGACAAGCTGTGTGCAATCAACTTCTGTAGCTCATCGATCACCCTATGCATCTCGTCGTGCTCTGCTTCAAGCCTCTTGATGTTAAGTGAAAAATCAAGCGTGATCTCCTTCTGCAGAGACAAACACATTCGAAGGCGATCATTATCCTGGGTTAGGCAGCGTGCACCCTGCAGTTGGTTGTCTATCTTGGCATTGATCACTGCCACCTTCTCACGGCAATCGGCCTTCGCTTGTTGCATCGTTCATGTTATTTAAAATACGTACTCTATAATTGTACTGCATGTTCCTGGGAAGTACAATATTCAAGTCACAAAAACACCAAATGTGTCTACGAAGATTGAGCGTGGTCCCTACTTGGAGGCTATTTGCGGGCAGACATGATAATATTTCCACATTTAGAATCTCAAAAATAAAACCCAATGCATGTCGGGATTTCCTACCTCGCTAAGCCGGGGAACAGGGCCGGTCGGGTCCTGCGACGCCACCGCCATTGTCGTGGTATTGCCGATGAGTATGCCATGGAGGGGTCCTCACAGTGCGTGTTTAGAGACGTGGAGGGAGACGGCCGGTTGCCGGGTACGAGGTTACACAGCTTACCCAGGTTAGGATCCCCCGACGGTGGCAGAATCCTACTCCTGCTATAAATCACTATAATGGCAATACGCTGAGTGTCGTGGGAATGGTCACGGAAGATGCTCCAATCGGCAGCGAGTAGTAGAACGAGGGGCAAGGGTGGCCAGCCATCTTCGGTGCGATATGAGGGCGGAGACACTAGGTTTTACCCAGGTTCGGCTCCCCGGAGGGTAAAGACCTACTCCTGCTAGATTGTATTATGGAGGTGGTACGATGGGCGAGCTCGGCGGCTAGGCGGCGAGTCGCTTGGGTGTATGATGGAACGTATCTCTAGACGCCCCACAGGGAGGTTTATATAGGCTCACCTTCCCTAGGGTTTACATATCTCAACCGAATCAGTTAAGGCTTCGGTACTCGTTTAACCTAATCCGACTGGGCTTATCTACTCGCCTGGGCCTTCAACTTCCAGTCGCTTGGATCCATGCCGAGCCTCGATCCAGTTGCCGTCCTGCAGTCCCACTCGCCAGTTCTTGGGCCAGTCGGAAACGTCCTGCTGGGTATACCCCGGTGGGCACATCCCCATCAGTAGTCCTCGAGGCCGCCGTCGATTAGGCGTAGGTGGCTGCTGGCAGTCGGAGTATACGGCTTCGGAGTAGACACCCAGTCGAATCGTCAGCGGGCTCATGTATAAAGGAAAGAACTAATCATCCTGATCGCAGCTTTGGCGAGTCGAGTCGGCGAAACACTGTCATAGTGATCGGGTCGGCGAGCCGAGTGGCTGAAGTTGGACTGTTAAACGTGGTCAAACTAGTCGTTGGGGTAATCCAACGGTAACTTTTGGCGTAATCACCGCGTAGTAACGGCCCCCTGATTTGGCGGGTAACAACCGCTATATAAGGGGAATGGCAGGCGATCAGAGAACCACCTTCTCGCAATTTCCTCCGATTGTGCGCACTTTCGCCTTCCTTCGCATCGCGATCCAGCCGACCCGAAATCCCCCGACCCCCCACAAATCCTTCCGCCATGGCCCTCTCCACCGAGCCTTGGGGCAGATCTAAGTGTACAAGGGCGTAGCTGGTGTCTTTCGAGGAGGCCGGGATCCTGCGCGCCGGCTGTTGGCACATCCCTGCGGCCAGAGACGTGACCCCGAACCCGCGCGAGGGGGAATTCATCTGCTTCACCAGCCACCTGGAACGGGGGCTAGGATTCCCTACGTCCATGTTCTTCCGGCGCTTCTGCGCCTACTACGGGATCCAGCCGTCGGACCTGGGTCCTCACAGCATCGAGCAGCTCGCCATCTTCATGGCGTTCTGCGAGTGCTACTTGGGCTGCCGGCCCAACTTCCCTCTGTGGCAAGATCTGTTTCACGGACGGATCAGCCGCGAGGAAGCGGGCGGCCCAATGCTTGCCGCGGGCGGCCTAACTTTCCAGCTGAAGTCGAAGGCTTCGTTCTTCGACTTGATGTTGCCCGCCAAGGCGGCGAGCGACTGGAAGAAATCTTGGTTCTATGTTGCCGAGGCGACCCCGGAGGGCGAGACACTGGTGGAAACAACCCCATGCGTCCCGGTTGGTAAGGGGCATTAGTCCCGGTTGCCCAACCGGGACGGGGCAATCGGGACTAAAGCCCGAACCTTTAGTCCCGGTTGCCCCACCAACCGGGACAAAAGATCATACACGTGGCAGCTGCACCGTGCGAGGAGGGGGGGCTTTAGTCCCGGTTCGTAATACGAACCGGGACTAATAACCTTCTGCCGCGGCAGAGATTTGGCCCATTTCTCTGCCGCGGCAGAGAATTCATTTTTGCACATTTTGTTGCCGCGGCAGCATTTTCGCCACTTTTTGTGCCGCGGAAGAGAATTCATTTAGGTTGTTTTATTGTTTATTTAGTGTTTTGCACCTATCAATGAAGGAACCTTATATTACACAAGATCATCATGACAATATTACATTCAATACACGGATCACGGATCGAGTTCATGCACTACATACAAAAGTATTCCCCTTGTCTATACACGGACCGAGTTGCTATTTTTACAATCCCTATTGTCTATACACAGCAGAATAGTACTCCCCTTTCGGGTCTAGGACTCCTGCATCCAAGAATCCCGCCAATTCCTCCTGAATTGCTCGTACGCGATCCTTTGGCAGAAGACCGTCCCGTAGACGTTCGATCTGATTTAAAAAAGGAGTACGTGGAGTTGCTCTAAATTTCTGCCCTTCTCATCGCACGTCTGCCGGATGAACTCGCATACATAGTATCCACATAGATTGTTACCTGGTCCCTGCGTCAGGCACTTTACGACAACAGAGTTCAATCAAAATAATAATCAAGCATGATAATAACTGTATCAAAACTAGAATCAAAGAGATGCGCGGATATAGCTAGTGGTGCTTACATCTAGTGGTTGAAATGTAAGCTCCTCTTTCCAAACACCCCTAGCCTTCTTGGTGAACCGTTTCCAAGCGCTGCCCGGCGTAGAAAACGAATAAAATAAGTTATTAAGTACTTGATATCATAAAATTCATGAACGTTGCCGATATAGTGTCGTAATGATTAGAATTACCGCTGGAGAAGTATCTGCATGTCCTTCCACGTCTCAAGGGGTTTATGTTTCGAGTCCATGACTAGTACACGCCCTTTGTCAAGTTGAATGATTAACAGAATATAGTGGTACCTGCGAATGCAGAACTTATCAATTATATACTTAACATCGAGTAAGCGAAATAGAAAGTGTATACAAGACAATAACACTCACTGGAAGTTGTAAGGAAATAGTATTTCCCTTTTGGTTTCTTGAAACCTTAACGCGTGTACTATATTATCCTCCGTATCCTGGGGGCTTATTTTGAGATTAGCTTCATGAACCCAATATGGGTCAATGAAGCCAATGTCATAGATTTGTCCTCTGCTGCATTCGAGAATCTTCATTCTACATATTAAAGTATGATTATATACATGCAATAAACAAAATAATATAGATGGAGACTAAATTAATTACAGAATTAGTACTTACAGACAATAGGCACTCATGATCGATTTGTCCAAGGCGTCTTGATTGAATAATTGAAATAGTTCATCAAATTCAATGGATATCATGTCATCACTTTCTTTCCCATGATGCTTTTTTGTAACCCTCAGCACTATCCAGTTAGCCCCGGCACTTGTGGCATGCATGTACCAGTTATGCAATCTTCGCATTTTTGTTGAAAGATTGTTTACCTCCTCAGGTTTGACGAGAGGTTTGCCGTACTGGTATTTGTATACTACTTCACTCACGGGGAAGAACTCTAACTGGGATAAGTACTGGGCAATACTCATACCTTGAGCAGCGGCAACTTCTCCGTATTGTGCAAGCACCTCTGGATCATACTGCACTTCGGCCCCATATTTGCTCGACCCCACATTGGTTTGGGAAATCACCTTGAGAGGGGCGCAAGTCTGTTTTGCTTGTTCTCCGAGATGGGCAATAGATTTCTCGCTTGCATAAGTACTGCTCTTCGAGGCTTTTTGTGCCGCATGTGACTTGAGAATAGAACGCTCATAGTCTGATGACAGCTTTGGCTCGGGTTGATGAAGATTCTTTAGCATTTTCAACACTTTGGCTTTTTCTTCTTTGGTGCTGGGGAACTCTGGCTCTTTCGGCCGCCTCAGCTTAGCGAAAAACGCTGCCGTTTCCGCATCAACCCGAGCCGCAGTCTCCTCTTCAGTACAGTCATAAGCTCTCTTGGGAGGAACCGTTCGTACTTTTGGAAGAGGCTCTTGTTTACGTTTCGGCGATCGCTTACGACGCACAGTAGCGGTACGCTTACGCTTTTTATCCTGAGGCGCCGGCGATGGCTCCCGCGGCGATGGCTGCACCGGAGATTGGTGAGGCGACGGAGCCGGGTGAGGCGACGAAGACGGCTGCCGCGGCGGCGACGACCTCGCTGGAGACGGGTGAGGCGGCGGCGAAGATGGCCTTGGCGTGTGATTTCGAAGAACGATACAATCCTTCGGCCATAGAATGGTGACGTTTTTTGCGTCACCCAGCACAGTCACATCCCCTTCACCAGCAGGGTAGTGAAGATCCAAAACCTCAAAGGTGGGCATGATTTCATCCACGCCGACAACAGCGTAGCCCTCTGGAACCGGACGACTGTGGTATGTTGGTGTGGGTCCAATTGGTAAGGCATAGACGACCGCCACCTTCATTGATATGTTCACAACTTTGACATGTAGCTCGCAGTGTGTCATCTCTGTGATATCATCCACTGGGTAGCCAACAGGAGCCATCGTCGGTGCATCATCGGCAGCGCCATTGTCATCACCCGGGACCTCGGTGGAAGCCACACTGCTTTTTCGATTATTCGATAGGCCGGTAGCATCGAATGCAGTGTGCTGCTGAGATGGGGCGCCGGTAGTACTTTGCTCTTTAAGTGAGTTAATTTCATCTTGTTGTTGCTTTAATCGTTCTTCAATTAAACGCATTAGCTCTTTCTGACTTTCTGCTTCAACTGCCGCCCTGTCCTTACTCCTCTGACGGCTTCTATCAGGATATTTCTTCCTCTCTTCGGGAAACCCAGTCCTCCATGATTGGGAGCCTATTGTGCCTCGTGTTCGTCCATCATGTTCCTTATTTCCAAGGGCGAGTGTGAGCTCATCATTCTCTCTATCGGGAATGAAGTCCCCATCTTTAACAGCCTTTACTGCTTTTCTCATCCTCTCGATTGGCAAGGGGTCTTCTTTATGTCGTATGGTATATATACACCTCCCTTCCGAGTCCAACGTGCCCCCATGCCCGTAAAACCAATTCCTTGCACGTTCTACCCAATCGTCTGTCTCTGGGGTGATATTTTTATCACGCAGTTCCTGCTCAAGTTTCTCCCACTTAGGAATGCCAGCCCTGTAGCCACCTTGCCCCATAGTATGGTGATACTTCTTGTTAGCAGCATTCAGCTTATTCGTTTCAGACATTTTCTTAGCTTTTTCTGATTTCTTGTATTCCACAAACTCATCCCAGAATGGTTTTATCTTCTCAAACCGAATATTCTTGAAATCGGGAGTCTTCTTTTTCACGACATAGTCAAGGTGCAATCTTTTCTTCCAGTTGGTGAAACACTGGGCCATCTTCTTCAAAGCCCACTCCCTGACCTTAGCCTCCATGGCTCTCCCATGTTGTAAGGTGTCCTCAACTGGATCCTCCGCATTTGGAAATAGCTCTATCTTCGGTAGTTTGAAATTAACCATGAGCCTCTTCCACAGTAAATCTTTGGCGTGGTTAGGGACAAATAAACATGTTCCCTCTTCATCCGCATTAGCAGGCCTATTCCAATTTCTAATGGTGATCGGGATTAAGTCCCTAACGATTACTCCGCATTGTGCCACAAATTTGGTTGCGACAACTTCGGGAGCTGTCGTTCTGCCGTCTTCAGCGACATCTTCGATCCTGAACCTCTCATGGTCTTCCAACTTTTTGGTTGGGCCTCGTCCGCTCTTTTCAGTAGATTCCTTCGATTCGGAGGGCTAAAATAAGAAAGATCACCGTTACTATTTCTATATAGATAGCAGATGATTAATTAATGAATTGATTTATATTACATGCACCTTGCCGGAGCGGTCGTCTTCTCGATTACACAAGGCATCGCCTTCTCCCTCGCGGAAGGCAACACCTTCAACCTCAAACAAGTTGTCTACTCCGGTAAAAAGAGGATCACCCTCACCGGAGTTGTTCAGAAACGTTGATACGTCTAAATTATCTTCCCCACGGATCACACCTTGGATCAACTCTTCCTTTTCTTCGTCTCTGACGTGTGGATCCATATTTTCTGCATAGGTGGAAAAACGAATAAGTCAAAGCGGCTAAAGGAGAAAGTTAAGGAGAAACCCTGATATATACATACACAATAATAAAAATGAAGAGAAACCCTAAACCTAGCTACAAAAAGGAAACCGTGTAGTAGATAGGTAACTCTAGCTAAAATCAACGGTTATCAATATTCCGGAGTTTTGAGGGGTGTAACCTAGTTCGGAGAAACCTCCGATGCATATGAGAGGGGAACCCACATGCACCTAAGGGGTATTAATGATTCCTTATCTAACCACAATGACTGGCAATGTGAATCGGGTCTGGGGCTACCCACATTGACTGACCAGTGGGGCCGAAGACCAATAATACCAAACTAATTAATAAACCTAATAATACCTAACTAATAATAAACCTAATAATCGAAACACCGAAAAGAAAGGGAAACAATCAACACATGGCATCGATGCAATGCTCAAGCAAGTATGATGATATGACAAGTTAATTTGCATTGGAATGTAACCCTAAGACATGCTCGACGATTTAATCGGGGTTCCGACGGGTGAAAACCCTAACTCGGGGAAACTCCGGAACATATGAGAGGGGTGCATTTGTTCTTCTAATTATACTTGTCATTTAAATTGTTTAACAATGCATGATTATAGGATAAATAGATAGGTTTCATTTTTCTGAACAATTTGATATATTATTTGTATTTTTCTGACTTATAAATAAAAAGATATTGAATTTACAAGTTTATATCAATTTCTGGAATTATTAAATCATTTAAAATTGAATTACTGTGTCAATATGACATCAGCAAAGGGTTGGGTTTTTTTTTACCAAGACAGAACCTAGCCACTGTCACTGAGTGCTGGGCCCTATGCCACATCAGCAAGCCACCGTGGTGGTCAAAGGTCAGCGGGCCCGTGGGCCACGTCAGCGTGACGCCGGGGTGACATCATCTCGGCGGCCACCGTCGGGTGCTCACCGGGGACGACGCTGTGGCGGCTACAACAAGCAAGCGGGCAAACGGAGGGCACTGGGAGGTGCAGAGGCTCACCGCGCGTTAGAGAGAGGCGGCGCCGCTCCTTCTTGGTCACCGGAGCGTCGCCTCCGTCGAGCAGTTATAACCAAACAACTAAATCATCTAACAACGAAATCATCTAACAACTAAATAATCATCTACACATACACCTAAAATAATCATCAACTAAATCATCTACATCATCTAAATACACCTAATTCATCTACATCATCTAAATACACATATATCATCTAACCACTAAATCATCTAACAAATAAATCATCTAACAACTAATACAACTAAAATAATCATCACCTAAATCAACTAAAAAACTAAAAAAAGGGGAGCCTCGGGTACGTGCGGTACCGGCGGCGACGGTGGGTGCGGGCGGCACTATGGCGATCGGGGAGGAGAGGGAGAGGCGGCGCGGTGGCGCGACGCTGGTACCGAGGCGGCGGCGCTGGTACGTGGAGGATGGAGGCGCCGGTGCTGGCCGGTACGGAGGACGGAGGCGGCGCTGGTACGGAGGACGGAGGCAGCGCGCGGCGATGGACGGAGATGAAGGGTGGAGGCGGCGGTGCTGACGGCGACACCGGGCGCGCAAGGATGGGGCAGCCTGCCGGCGTCCGGGGGATCGGGGCGGCGGCGTCTCTATGCGGCGCGTCGGGTTGCAGAGAATGGATAAGGGGAAGAAGAAGAAGAGGCGTGCGCAGTTATAAAGGAAGGACCTTTAGTCCCGGTTGGTGGCTCCAACCGGGACTAAAGGGTCATACGTCCCGGTTGGAGCCACCAACCGGGACCTATACTCCAAAATTTTCAGAAGACAAAGGGTTGGCGCGCAGTGGGTCTTTAGTCCCGGTTGGTGGCTCCAACCGGGACATATTCCCCTGTTTTCAAAAAAATTCAGGTGTTTTCTCTCTGTTCCCGCCTTATTTTTTATTTTGGGGTTTAAATTTGTATTGTTTTTTAAATGATAATTAATTTGGAATTTAGAAAAACTTTAAACATAAAAAGTGTTTGGATTTGAATAAATAATTCAAAACCATTTTCTGTTTTAAAAAATAATTAATGTAACCATTTAAAATATGAACCATTTACAATTAAAAATGAATTAACTTTTATTTTTTTAATATCAATTTGGAATTTAGAAAAACTTTAAACATAAAAAGTGTTTGGATTTGAATAAATAATTCAAAACCATTTTCTGTTTTAAAAAACAATTAATGTAACCATTTAAAATATGAACCATTTACAATTAAAAATGAATTAACTTATATTTTTTTAATATCAATTTGGAATTTAGAAAAACTTTAAACATAAGAAGTGTATGGATTTGAATAAATAATCCAAAACCATTTTCTATTTCTAGAAAATAATTAATGTAACCTTTTAAAATGAATTAACTTATATTTTTTAATATTAATTTGGAATTTAGAAAAACTTTAAACATAAGAAGTGTATGGATTTGAATAAATAATCCAAAACCATTTTCTATTTCTAAAAAATAATTAATGTAACCTTTTAAAGTTAATTAACTTATATTTTTGAATATTAAGTTGGAATTTAGAAAAACTTTAAACATAAGAAGTGATAGGGGACGGCCATTGTTCGGATTTTTCCTTTCGAAACATGATCAATATACCAAGTCTGGTATTTTTCCTTTCAACTATGTAACATAATATGACACCACGCGAAGGATTTTCATTGTTCGGATTTTTTTTGAATTTATTATGCCCGTTTTGAATTATTTGAATTTCTAACTATGGTCGAACCGGTGTGCATGAAGATAGGGGACGGGCATTGTTAGAACTTGCATTGGATCTCTGAAGAAACCACATATTGCGAGTCTAAAAATGATTTTTTCGAAAAATCACGGGCGATAGATCATGTACCTGTAGTACAAACCGGACCCACTTCCTGCCGATTCGGCAGACATTTGTCCTTTTTACCAGGGATGGACGAAAAGGTTTGAGATGTACCGGTTGGGATATAGTCCATGTAAGGTGGTCTAGTATTTTAGGAAAATAGGACGGTAGCATTCTGAAACGGCATTTTGGTGGTTACTTCACAAAACGACCCGTTTTTTGCGCTCGGAAAATGGAAAAGGGCTTTTCCGTGCGACAAAAGGAAAACTTCCTCCTGCAACATTGTTCTCCATACCAATGTCCACACACATGCATAATATGGGCACAACATCACAAACTATGCCGTGATTCAGCACATAACATCGGTCATTTGGACCGAAAGCCATGAAACCTCGAACATGATAGGTCATTTTGTGAAGGTTTTTTCGAAACATGATCAATATACCAAGTCTGGTATTTTTCCTTTCAACTATGTAACATAATATGACACCACGCGAAGGATTTTCATTGTTCGGATTTTTTTTGAATTTATTATGCTCGTTTTGAATTATTTGAATTTCTAACTATGGTCGAACCGGTGTGCATGAAGATAGGGGACGGGCATTGTTAGAACTTGCATTGGATCTCTGAAGAAACCACATATTGCGAGTCTAAAAATGATTTTTTCAAAAAATCACGGGCGATAGATCATGTACCTGTAGTACAAACCGGACCCACTTCCTACCGATTCGGCAGACATTTGTCCTTTTTACCAGGGATGGACGAAAAGGTTTGAGATGTACCGGTTGGGATATAGTCCATGTAAGGTGGTCTAGTATTTTAGGAAAATAGGACGGTAGCATTCTGAAACGGCATTTTGGTGGTTACTTCACAAAACGACCCGTTTTTTGCGCTCGGAAAATGGAAAAGGGCTTTTCCGTGCGACAAAAAGGAAAACTTCCTCCTGCAACATTGTTCTCCATACCAATGTCCACACACATGCATAATATGGGCACAACATCACAAACTATGCCGTGATTCAGCACATAACATCGGTCATTTGGACCGAAAGCCATGAAACCTCGAACATGATAGGTCATTTTGTGAAGGTTTTTTCGAAACATGATCAATATACCAAGTCTGGTATTTTTCCTTTCAACTATGTAACATAATATGACACCACGCGAAGGATTTTCATTGTTCGGATTTTTTTTGAATTTATTATGCTCGTTTTGAATTATTTGAATTTCTAACTATGGTCGAACCGGTGTGCATGAAGATAGGGGACGGGCATTGTTAGAACTTGCATTGGATCTCTGAAGAAACCACATATTGCGAGTCTAAAAATGATTTTTTCAAAAAATCACGGGCGATAGATCATGTACCTGTAGTACAAACCGGACCCACTTCCTACCGATTCGGCAGACATTTGTCCTTTTTACCAGGGATGGACGAAAAGGTTTGAGATGTACCGGTTGGGATATAGTCCATGTAAGGTGGTCTAGTATTTTAGGAAAATAGGACGGTAGCATTCTGAAACGGCATTTTGGTGGTTACTTCACAAAACGACCCGTTTTTTGCGCTCGGAAAATGGAAAAGGGCTTTTCCGTGCGACAAAAAGGAAAACTTCCTCCTGCAACATTGTTCTCCATACCAATGTCCACACACATGCATAATATGGGCACAACATCACAAACTATGCCGTGATTCAGCACATAACATCGGTCATTTGGACCGAAAGCCATGAAACCTCGAACATGATAGGTCATTTTGTGAAGGTTTTTTCGAAACATGATCAATATACCAAGTCTGGTATTTTTCCTTTCAACTATGTAACATAATATGACACCACGCGAAGGATTTTCATTGTTCGGATTTTTTTTGAATTTATTATGCTCGTTTTGAATTATTTGAATTTCTAACTATGGTCGAACCGGTGTGCATGAAGATAGGGGACGGGCATTGTTAGAACTTGCATTGGATCTCTGAAGAAACCACATATTGCGAGTCTAAAAATGATTTTTTCAAAAAATCACGGGCGATAGATCATGTACCTGTAGTACAAACCGGACCCACTTCCTGCCGATTCGGCAGACATTTGTCCTTTTTACCAGGGATGGACGAAAAGGTTTGAGATGTACCGGTTGGGATATAGTCCATGTAAGGTGGTCTAGTATTTTAGGAAAATAGGACGGTAGCATTCTGAAACGGCATTTTGGTGGTTACTTCACAAAACGACCCGTTTTTTGCGCTCGGAAAATGGAAAAGGGCTTTTCCGTGCGAGACAAAGGAAAACTTCCTCCTGCAACATTGTTCTACATACCAATGCCCACACACATGCATAATATGGGCACAACATCACAAACTATGCCGTGATTCAGCACATAACATCGGTCATTTGGACCGAAAGCCATGAAACCTCGAACATGATAGGTCATTTTGTGAAGGTTTTTTCGAAACATGATCATTGTTCGGCACACATTTAGTCCCGGATGTAGTCACAAACCGGGACTAAAAATATTTTCCGCCATTTCCCACCTCTTCCCGCCAAGTTTTCCCGCCCTTTCCTTTCTACTAGAGCTTTTAGTCCCGGATGTAGTCACTAACCGGGACTAAAGATATTTCCCGCCATTTCCCAAAGCTTCACGCCAAGTTTTCCCGCCCTTTCCCTCTATATTTAGGGTGATCGTGTCATGGCTATCCACACATCCACACCTTCCTGAAGGGATTGCGGCAGAGTGGGCCAGACAACACTAATAATAGGGGTGAGTGTCGACATTATGCCGTGCGGCTTGTACCTTGTCCCGAATGGTGTCACCAACCGGGACTAAAGATGAACCTTTAGTACCGGTTGGAGACACCAACCGGGACTAAAGATGAGTCAGCACTAATAATAGGGGTGAGTGTCGACATTATGTCGTGAGTGTCGACATTATGCCGAGCTGCTTGTACTATAAATATGCATCCTTGTGAGTCCAGTCCTCCAGCCAGTTTGAGGCATCTCCAAGATGGTTTTCGAGAGCAGGGACACCACTACGGCCAGTTTCAGGGAGATGCCGACGGAGCCCAGTCCTCCGGCATCTCCGAGAAACTGGTCATAGAGGCACTCCCTAATATGTGAAATTAGTTAGCTCCGAGGCGTATTGATCTAGTTAGTGAAGTTACAAGCTGCAAGATGGTTTTCGAGAGCAGGGACACCACTGCGGCCAGTTTCAAGGAGATGCCGACGGAGCCCAGTCCTCCGGCATCTCCGAGAAACTGGTCATAGAGGCACTCCCTAATATGTGAAATTAGTTAGCTCCGAGGCGTATTGATCTAGTTAGTGAAGTTACAAGCTGCAAGATGGTTTTCGAGAGCAGGGACACCACTGCGGCCAGTTTCAGGGAGATGCCGACGGAGCCCAGTCCTCCGGCATCTCCGAGAAACTGGTCATAGAGGCACTCCCGGTCCAGCCACAAAATGGGACTAACACTCAAGACATTTATTAATATTAAAAACTGAGACTACAAAACCGGGACTAAAGGCCACAAACCGCGAAAGATATCCTTCGGTCAAGCCACAAACCGCGAAAGACATGAACTAGAGTTACATAATATGAGCATGAACTTCTTGGCATATGTCATTCCTTATGACCGGTTCAGACGTAACCATGGAGCATCTTCTTTACTTAACAGAATGCTTGGGTCAGTTTTCACTGTGAAGGGCGGAATTTCATCAAACTTATTATAATCTTCTGACATGTCTGTCTTGTCCTCGATTCCCACGATGTTTCTTTTCCCTGAAAGAACTATGTGACGCTTTGGATCACCATATGATGTATTCGTTTGCATATTTTTTCTTTTTTTCGGTCTGGAGGACATGTCCTTCACATAGAAAACCTGAGACACATCATTGGCTAGGACGAATGGTTCATCTCTATAACCAAGATTGTTGAGATCCACTGTTGTCATTCCGTACAACTGGTCTATCTTTACCCCTTCCCCATTCAGGTTGGCCCATTTGCAGCGAAACAAAGGGACCTTAAAAGAGACTCCATAGTCTAGTTCCCATATCTCCTCTATGTAACCATAATATGTGTCCTTTTGTCCATTCTCGTCTATTGCATCAAAGCGGACACCACTATTTTGGTTGGTGCTCTTTTTATCTTGGGCGATCGTGTAGAATGTATTCCCATTTATTTCGTACCCTTGGAAATTCAATACAGTAGAAGATGGTGACGCGGCCAACAAGTATAGCTGATCTCCAACAGTGGTGTCATTCAAGAGATGTGTCCGCATCCAACCACCGACAGACTTCATGTGTTCATCTGTAATCCATGATTCAGGCTTCCCCGGGTTTTTGGAGCGTACAATATTCTTGTGTTCCTCCATATACGGAGCTGCCAAGGTGGAATTATGTAGAACTGTGTAGTGTTCTTTAGTGAAAGAATCCCCGTCCCTACATATCAGTGCTTTCTTTCCCAGCGTGCCTTTTCCACTTAGTCTTCCCTCATGTCGCGAGTCAGAAACACCAATCGGCTTAAGGTCAGGAATAAAGTCAACACAAAACTCAATGACCTCCTCTGTTCCATATCCCTTGGAGATGCTTCCTTCTGGTCTAGCACGGTTATGAACATATTTCTTTAAGACTCCCATGAACCTCTCAAAGGGGAACATATTGTGCAGAAATACCGGACCGAGAATGGCAATCTCTTCCACTAGATGAACCAGGAGATGCGTCATAATATTGAAGAAGGATGGTGGGAACACCAATTCAAAACTAACAAGACATTGTACCACATCCTTCTGTAACCTTGGCAGAATATCTGGATTGATTACCTTCTGAGATATTGCATTGAGGAATGCACACAGCTTCACAATGGGTACTCGAACATTTTCTGGTAGAAGCCCCCTCAATGCAATCGGAAGCAACTGCGTCATAATCACGTGACAGTCATGAGACTTCAGGTTTTGGAACTTTTTCTCTGCCATATTTATTATCCCCTTTATATTACATGAGAAGCCCGACGGCACCTTGATACTGTAAAGGACTTAAAAAAAGATTTCCTTCTCTGCTTTGGAAAGAGAATAGTTGCCACGACTTAAGTGACACCCTTTATCCGTATTGTTCTGTGTATGCTTGTTCTTTGGGTCTTTCGTAATTTGTTGGTCCTCCTGTTCTTCTGGTGTATCTTTTGTCTTCCCACACACGCATAGGAATCCTAGCAGGTTCACGCAAAGATTCTTCGTCACGTGCATCACGTCGATTGAAGAGCGGACACGCGGGACTTTCCAATATGGCAGCTCCCAAAATATAGATTTCTTCTTCCATATGGGTGCGTGTCCTGTAGAGACGTCGTTCGGAACTGATGACCGCCGGGACCCTTTCCAAAGATTACTTCTATGTCCTTGACCATACCAAATACATCATCACCAGCAGGGAGTTCAGGCTTCTTCCGGTGATCTGCCTCACCTTTAAAATAATTGCCTTTCTTTCTTACGGGATGATTGGTCGGAAGAAATCGTCGATTCTCCAGGTACACAAACTTCTTGCATTTATGCAAATATGTACCTTCAGTCTTAGATGAGAAGCCCGACGGCACCTTGATACTGTAAAGGACTTCAAAAAAGATTTCCTTCTCTGCTTTGGTAAGAGCATAGCTGGCACGACTTAAGTGACGCCCTTTATCCGTCTTGTTATCTGTATGCATGTTCTTTGGGTCTTTCATAATTTGTTGGTCCTCCCGTGCTTCAGGTGTATCTTTTGTCTTCCCATACACGCCTAGGAATCCTAGCAGGTTCACGCAGAGATTCTTCGTCACGTGCATCACGTCGATTGAAGAGCGGACACGCAGGACTTTCCAATATGGTAGCTCCCAAAATATAGATTTCTTCTTCCACATGGGTGCGTGTCCTGTAGCGACGTCGTTCGGAACTGATTGACCGCCGGGACCCTTTCCAAAGATTACTTCTATGTCCTTGACCATACCAAATACATCATCACCAGCTGGGAGTTCAGGCTTCTTCCGGTGATCTGCCTCACCTTTGAAATGCTTGCCTTTCTTTCTTACGGGATGATTGGTCGGAAGAAATCGTCGATTCGCTAGGTACACAACCTTCTTGCATTTATGCAAATATGTACCTTCGGTCTTATCTAAACAGTGGGTGCATGCCTTATATCCTTTGTTTGTCTGTCCTGAAAGGTTACTAAGAGCAGGCCAATCATTGATGGTTACGAATAACAACCCTCGTAGATTAAATGGCTCCTGTTTGTTCTCATCCCACGCACGTACACCTGGTTTGCCCCACAACTGGAAGAGTTCTTCAACTAATGGCCTAAGGTACACATCAATGTCGTTGCCCGGTTGCTTCGGGCTTTGGATGAGCACTGGCATCATAATGAACTTACGCTTCATGCACAACCAAGGAGGCAGGTTGTAGATACATAGAGTCACGGGCCAGGTGCTGTGACTGCAGCTCTGCTCCCCAAAAGGATTCATGCCATCCGTACTTAGACCAAACCATAAGTTCCTTGCGTCACCTGCAAAGTCTGGGAAGTCTCTCTCGATTTTTCTCCACTGTGACCCATCAGCAGGGTGTCTCAACTCCCCGTCTTTCTTACGGTCTTCTTTGTGCCATCACAACAACCTGGCATGCTCTTTGTTTCTGAACATGCGTTTCAACCTTGGTATTATAGGAGCATACCACATAACCTTAGTAGGAACCCTCTTCCGGAGGGGCTCTCCCTCAACATCACCAGGGTCATCTCGTCTGATCTTATACCGCAACGCGTTGCATACCGGGCATTTATCTAAATTCTCATACTCCTTACCGCGGTAGAGGATGCAGTCATTAATGCATGCATGTATCTTTTGCACATCTAATCCCAGAGGACAGAGAGTCTTCTTTGCTTCGTAGGTACTATCGGGAAGTTCGTTATGTTTTGGAAACTTCGACTTCATTATTTTCAGCATCTTTTCAAATGAGGAGTCAGTTAGACCACACTCTGCCTTCCATCGCAACAATTCCAGTGTCGTACCGAGCTTTGTGCTGCCATCTTCACAATTTGGGTACAACAATTTCTTGTGATCTTCTAACATTCCCTCTAACTTCAACTTCTCATTTTCTGTTTCACAGTCTCGCTTTGCATCAGAAATGACCCTACCAAGTTCATCAGCCGGCTCATCTGATGCCCGTTCTTCACCTTTTTCCTCTCCATTGTCTTCCATTGCAGTATCACTGTATTCAGGAAACATATGATGATAGTTGTTATCATCATCTTCTTCTTCACCATCTTCCATCATAACCCCTCTTTCCCCGTGCTTGGTCCAGCAATTATAGTTGGGCATGAAACCTTTCATAATCAGGTGGCCGCGAATGATTTTCGAGGAAGAGTACTCCTTGTTGTTCCGACATTGAACACATGGACAACGTATAAATCCATTCTCTTTGTTTGCCGTAGCCACATCGATAAATTTATCCACGCCTTTGATATACCCGGCTACCCGCCGGTCACCGTACATCCATTCCCGACCGTTCATCTGCATCATATAAGTAAGTTTATCAAAAAACAGGACATCATAAATAGTGAAATAACCAATTCACACCGACACATGAATTGTATCAATGACCTAGAAAAGATAAGATTGCTAACCTCGATCGAGGGAAATAAAGAGGAGAAAGCTCAAGTACGTCTCGAACACCTTCTATATTTTTGTTCTATGAGAAATTCAACGGGATTTTTCACTCAAACATTTCAACAAACACCTTCAATGCATGCATGAAAAAAAACTAGCACACACCCTCACACCTTACACCATTCGAAAGGGGGCTGGGGCGTTGCATTTATAGAGGGCAAGGTGTCTTTAGTCCCGGTTGAAGCCAGCAACCGGGACTAAAGGTGCGTGCCACGCCACGTGGCTGCGGCCAAACCTTTAGTCCCGGTTGGTGGCTCCAACCGGGACGCATGCCCCCTTACCAACCGGGACCCATGCCCCCTGGCCCCGTGCCCGCTATAACCGGGACGCGTGCCAGCATTAGTACCGGTTGCTGGCGCAACCGGGACTAATGCTCCGAGGGGTCGTGAACGGATGGCCCTTTTTCCACTAGTGAGACAGCGATCCCCCTATACTCTACCAACCGGTCCGAACCGCGCCGTCTTCAAGTCGGCAAGCTCCCCAGCGACCAGCGGATGGTCGTAGACGAAATGCTCCAAACCATCCGCGGTCTAAAGAAGAAGGGCCTCCAGACGATCAACTTGTACAACTGCTGGCTCGGGCGGCGGCTCGTCCCTCTGGCTCGGCGCGAGCACTACATGTACCAGTACACCGGCTGGGAGGACTCAACGAAGTCCAGCCTAGCCGAGTGGAAGCTCGAGGACTACACCGCAGCACTGAAGAAGATCACCCAGGCGGTGTACCTAGATGCACAGGCTGGGGTCGCCCCCTATACCGCAAAGCGTCCAGCCCCAACGGTAATCACCTCGCATCATTCGTGGTCGCAGTTTTTGCAGTCGCGGTCATTCTAATTTCATCTTGCGTTCATTGCAGCTATTCCAAGTGGTGGAAGGATGGCTCCCGCCTTCGGACGACGAGAATTCGAGCTCGTCCGTGCAGGACATGGGCGAGTCGCCTCCCGCCAATGGTGACGTTGGGAGCGACGACAGCGATGGCGACGACGAGTCCGAGGAGGAGGTCGCCCCGCTGGTCCGCAAGACCCGCGGGCAACGTCAACGTGAGCTTGAGGCGAGCAAAAGCCTCGAGCGTCATGATGACGATGAGTAACTTCCGGAAACCACCTCGCGCCGCCAGGCTACTCCGCTGAAGAAGAACAAAAAGAAGGAGAAGGAGGCGAAGGCCCCTCCGAAAAAGAAGACGAAGCCGATGAGGCCGGCCTCGCCACCGCACTCGGCGAGCAGCTCCGACGCCCCCAGCCCGGCCAAGGATGAGGCGCCACCAACGGCAGCCGCGCTAGACACAGCTACTGTCGAGGTGCCACTGACTTCGATGCCTCCGCCATTTGCCCCAGTTTCTGGGCTGGGGGATGCTCCGGCTGCGGCGGCTTCGCCTCGCAGGGAAGCTCCTGCCGAAGATGTCCCAGAGGCTCCCGTTGCGGCCTCGACGACGAAGAAGCCGTCCGTGTCTTGGGCACGCGACGTCCTGGAGATGGGGATGAGCCGCCGACTGGGCCCTGAACTGGAGAAGCCGTCCGGCCTCCGCACGGGGCTACGCTTCATCCCAGTCGCCAAGTGAGTTTGCTCACCTACCTTTGTCTTCTATAGCAGCTCGAATTATCTTGCTTACGTGATTGACTTACAGGACCGGAGTGAAGAAGATGGGCCACCCGACCGTGGCTAAGGTGCCACCCGTTGTCAGCGAGGAGGATCCTTCCCGTAAGAGGAAGGCGGACGAGGTCGTCGTCCCTACGGATGGCGGCAAGAAGGCCAAGGGCGACGATGTCGTCACGATCTCCGACGACACGGCGGTCGCGCCGACTGAACCCTCGACAGAGGCGGCCGCATCCACGAAGGAGGGGGCTCCCTTGCCTGGAGCGGCCGAGCCGAGCTCCTTTCGTGCGGGTGCCTCCATCGCGACATTCCCGCGCTTCATGGCCAAAGCGGCCACTGCGAGTGGAACTTCGCCCTCGATCCGCGCACCTGGGGTTGTCGATGCAGAAGTCGAGCAGCGTCGTGGGTACACGCCAGCTCTCCTCGCGTCCATGGACGCGATACAACTTCATAGCATGCTTGGCGCAACCATCCAGGTATGTCCAGTTCCCGAGGATCAGGTCAGTGTGTTGCAGCGGTCTGATTCTCTTAGTGTATAGTTGTTATTTTTCGCATCCAGCCCCCGAGTGCGCACTCGCTGAATTACAGCGGGTGGGCACTTAAGAGTTTTTGATTGCCAGTCCCCGAGTGCGCACTCACTGAATTTCAGCGGGTGGGCACTTAGGATTTGCTTGATTGCCAGTCCCCGAGTGCGCACTCGCTGAATTTCAGCGGGTGGGCACATAGGAGTTTTTTGATTGCCAGTCCCCGAGTGCGCACTCGCTGAATTTCAGCGGGTGGGCACTTAGGAGTTTCTTGATTGCCAGTCCCCGAGTGCGCACTCGCTGAATTTCAGCGGGTGGGCACTTAACATGTTGCTTTGATTAAATGTTTTAATTGTGTGCAGGGTCTGCAACGTGAGTCAGCTGACCGATTGGCAGCGAAACACCACACGGAGAAGGAACTGGCCGCCGTCCAAGAGGTGAATAAGGGGCTTCAGGCAGTTGTCGCGAAGGCCGAAGAGGCTCGCCAAGGACTTGTCCCCGCGGGTGAGTTGGCAGCGGCGCAATCGGCACTGAGCTCGGCTGAGAGGCGGATCGCCGAACTCGAGCGCGAGCTGAGGGAGGCGAAGGAGGAAGCGAACTCAGCGGATGGGTGAGCCAAGGCCGCTATTACCGCCGCTGCAGAGGATCGCAAAGTGTACGACGCCCTTGTTGCTGGGATTCAGGACGACTATACTTCGCTTCAATGCTTCATCACGCATCTCTCCCGCCCCTTGATTGGTAAGTGTACCTGCCTCTGCCAATAACATGTGTTCTGTTGTGATGCCCGACGTACTCATTGTTGTTTTCTATTCGTAGGTTGTATCCTTGATAGCGCGGAAGAGGTGAACTCGTTCGACGCACGGCAGTGTGTGGCCACGCTCGTCGACTCGGCGACGTTGTCGGCGACGTGCATCCGAGCCTACCTCCAGGAGATATCACCCACGGAGGTAATTCCCAACGACCTCGTCGAGGTGTGGAAGTACTTGGAGAAGGCGCCCTCGGTCGTTGAATTCATGACACGATCGGCTTTTCGGCGCGGAGCATCCACGGCGCTTAGCCTTGGACTTGCTCACTTCCCGGAGGAATTCGACCTCGACGACGTGACGAGTGGCTACCCGTCGTTGACTGGCGCCTCGATGTACTCCGAGCGTGTCTGGGCAATGGGCGACCTCCTTCCGTACCAGGAGACGGTCGTCGCGCCCAACGACCCCGAGCCGCAGCACCGGGATTTCAGGGTCGAGCAACGCTTCCGCGCGGCGATGGCGGGTGAGCTGCCGACGTACCCTTCAAACCCGTACACGTCGTTCATCCGCAATCGCTGGGGTGCTGGCGAGTCGTCATCGAAGCCTGCATAATAGGATAGTTTGCCCTGGGGCGTTAGTAGCAGGTCTGCCGTATGGGCATATTTTGTAATTTGAGACAATGCTACATGCTATTGAATGAGACATCGTGTCTGTTTTGGGATTTGTCATGTGTTTTATGATTGAGGTTTGAACGAGTCCCCGAGCGTGTCCGCCCTTTTGTGGGGTTTACCTCGTGTGTGATATGTTTGTTGTTTTTGAATGTTTTGTTATTGTGGTCAACTCGCCCAGACTCGAAGAGCCATTCGCTAGGCGACTCCCTTGAGCGCTCTGTACTTTGCCGTTTTCCCTTGTGCGAACGAGGTCGGGTGGCCGAGTCCCCGATCGTGGTACTTGGTTCTTCTAGGCGCGACTCGAGGGTGGGTGAGGACTTGGCGCGTTAGTTTGACCGCATCACTCCTGCCTGGCCCGTGGGTTCAGTCGCGTGGCGAGTCCTGGGCATGCTATCATACTTGGCGTTTTCCCGATCCGCTCGCGCTGAACTAGTCATCAGTCCCCGAGCGTGGTACGTGGCTGTTCGAGTCGCTATGTCGAGGATGCGGAGGATCGTGGTCGCTGTGAGAAGCGAAGGCAGTTGTCTTGGCTCGTCGAGCCAGTCGGGCTAGGCGACTCCAGTGGGGCTTCGGGTAGGCGTTTTTTGTGGACGATGTACAACCTGAGGTGACCCAGTGCTTGTGCATCGCACTAATTAGCCATGCAGATCGCTTGACCAAACGTTGACTTCTGCGGTTAGCTTGACGCTGTTATTACGAGTGCGAGTGGCACAAGACACGGAGAGTAGGCGTAATTTGCGGTAATCGGTTCTTTTTATTTCATAGCGACTGGAGAGTACATATGTGGGGTTCTAGGGGTAGAACTTCCGTAGGAGGTTTACATTCCATGGTCGCTTGACGTCAAGTTCGCCATCCCCGCAGACGTCGATGAGGTAGTAGGCATCGTTGCCGAGTACTCGCCCGATGGCGAATGGTCGCTCCCACGGAGGGGAGAGCTTGTGCATGCCCTTCTTGTCCTGGATGAGGCGCAACACCAGGTCGCCTTCTTGGAAGGTGCGAGTTTTCACCCGCCGGCTATGGTAGCGGCGGAGTCACTGCTGGTAGATGGCGGTGCGTGACCAAGCGAGGTCGCGTGCCTCGTCGAGTTGATCGACTCCGTCCTGGCGGGCGAGTTCGTTTGCTTCCTCCGTGCAGTGGACGACCCGCGGCGAGTCGTGCTCGAGGTCGGTGGCATGACTGCCTCGGCGGCGTACACCATGAAGAAGGGGGTGAATCCTGTCGACCTGTTGACCGAGGTGCGGATCCCCCAGATGACAGAGGGCATCTCCTCGACCCAACACCCGGCGGTGCGCTCGAGTGGTACTTGGAGTCGCGGCTTCAGGCCATGGAGGATGCTTTTATTGGCCCGTTCCGCCTGGTCGTTGGATTCCGGGTGGGCAACCGACGCAAGGTCGAGCCGGATGTGGTGCTCTTCGCAGAATTCGGCCATGGCTCCTTTGGCGAAATTGGTGTCGTTGTCCGTGATGATGCTGTTTGGGATACCGTAGCGATATATGATCTCGCGTAGGAATTTGGTGTTGGTCTTCCCGTCGCATTTCCGGACTAGCTTGGCCTCCACCCACTTTGTGAATTTGTCGACCGCGACCAGGAGGTGGGTGTAGCCGGAGGGAGCCTTTTTGAAGGGGCCTACAATGTCCATGCCCCACACGGCGAATGGCCAAGTGATGGGGATTGTTTTGAGCGCTGAGCTCGGCACGTGCGTCTGGTTGGCGTACTTCTAGCACCCGGCGCACCGCTGGACAATGTCGGCAGCGTCGGCGTGTGCGGTGGGCCAGTAGAATCCATGCCGCATGGCCTTGGCGACTAGAGAGCGGGCGCCTGCATGGTGGCCGCAATCACCGAAGTGGATGTCGTGGAGGATCTTGCGTCCTTCGGCGGGTTGGACGCAGCGTTGGAACACGCCGGTGACGCTACGCTTGTGGAGCTCGCCGTCTATGATGGTGTAGGACTTGCATCGACGTGCGATCATCCGAGCATCCGTATCGTCTGCCGGCAACGTGTCGGCCTCCAGGTAGGCGATGTAGGGCTTGGTCCAGTCGTCTGGCTCGGTGACGAGTGCGACCAGGGCTGCCTCCTGTTGTAACGGGACTCCATGTCGATCTCCCTCGGGGGAGAGACTGATGGCTTGGTGATTGTGTCGAGGAAGACGCCGTCGGGTGGTGTGAGTCGAGCCGACCCAATGCGAGAGAGTGCGTCGGCCTCCTCGTTCTTCCGCATGTCGATCCACTCGACGGAGTAGCCTGTGAAGTGTCCGCCCAGCTTGTCTACTGCTTGGCGGTATGCCGCCATGGTGGGGGAGACGGCGTCGCAGGTGCCAGCGACTTGCCCAGCGACGAGGTCGGAGTCTCAGTAGCAGCGTAGGCTATTGACGTTCATCTCCTTGGCAGCTCGCATGCCGTGGAGTAAGGCCTCATACTCGGCCATGTTGTTGGTGCAGGGTGTGAAGTCGAGGCAGAGGACATAGCGGAGCTTGTCTCCCTTTGGTGAAGTTAGCACGATTCCTGTGCCTGCGCCATCCGCGTTCTTGGAGCCGTCGAAGTGCAGGCTCTAGTAATGGAGGTATGGTAGCCTCTCTGGCTGCTGGGCCTCTTCCCAGTCTGCGATGAAGTCCGCTAGGGCCTGCGACTTGATCGCTTTTCGTGGCTCGTATTTGATGTCGTGGACGCCGATCTCGACGGCCCACTTGGCGACCCGCCCGGTCGCCTCGCGGTTGCGGATGATGTCCTGCAGTGGTGCTGAGGAGACGACCGTGATTGGGTGCTCCTGGAAGTAGTGCGGCAGGTGCCGCTGAGCTGTGAAGACCGCGTAGACCAGCTTTTGGTACTGCGGGTATTGCTGGCGCGAATCGGTGAGGACCTCGCTGATGTAGTACACTGGTCGCTGTACTGGGCGCTCCTTTCCTTCCTCCAGTCGTTCGACGACCATGACGGCGCTGACGACGCGCTCGGAGGCCGCGACGTAAACCAGCATGTGTTCTTTGTCGGCGGGGGCAGCGAGTAGCGGTGCGGCGAGTAGCACCTTCTTGAGGTCGCGGAGCGCGTCATCCGCCTCCTTGTCCCACTGGAAGGTGGGGTTCTTGCGCATCAGGCGGTATAGGGGCATCGCCTTTTCGCCCAGGCGGGGGATGAAGCGACTGAGAGCCGCTACTCGCCCGACCAGTTTCTGGACGTCGCGCAGGCACTCGGGTTTGCTGAGCCGGGCGATCGTGTTGATCTTCGTGGGGTTCGCCTCGATCCCTCGCTTGGAGACGACGTACCCCAGTAGTTGTCCTGCTGGTACACCGAAGGTGCATTTGCCTGGGTTAAGCTTTATCTTGTATTTTCGCAAGTTGGCGAATGTTTCCGCCAGGTCGGCGAGTAGGTCGCGCTGGCGAGCGGATTTTACGACCACGTCATCGATGTAAACGTGGATGTTGCGGACAATTTGGCTCGCAAGGCACTCTTGCATGCACCGCTGGTAGGTCGCCCCGGCGTTCTTGAGGCCGAAGGTCATGGTGGTCTAGCAGAAGGCTCCGAATGGCGTGATGAACGCCGTCTTTTCCTCGTCCTCGACAGCCATTTTGATCTGGTTGTACCCAGAGTAGGTGTCGAGGAAACATAGCGACTCCGAGCCCGCGGTGGAATCGATTATTTGGTCGATCCGCGGGAGGACGAACTGCTCCTTTGGGCAGGCGCTGTTCAAATTTGTGTAGTCGATACACATCCTCCAGGTCCCGTTCTTCTTCTCGACCAGGACTGGGTTTACCAGCCACTTGGAGTATTTGATTGGACGGATGAAGCCTGCAGCGAGTATACGCTGCGCCTCCTCGGCGATTGCTCGGCGGCGCTCTTCATTGAAGGGCCACAACAATTTTTTGACGGGTCGCACTTTGGGGTCGGCGTGTAGCTTGTGCTCAGCGAGATCCCTAGGGACACCAGGCATATCAGAGGGCTTCCATGCGAAGATGTCCCTGTTCTCACGGAGGACGATGAGCGCGTCTTCCTAGGCTGGGCTCATGCCCGTCTCGATCGTCATCGTCTGGCTGGAGTCGCCTGGGACCAGCTCGACGGTGCGGGTGTGCGTTGTCGCCTCGAAGGTTGAGGTGTTTGCGCCCTCCGAGTTGGGTTTCTTGAGTATGGTGGGGTCGTCGTTGTTGACTCCACTCGCGTACTTGTAGGGTTCGCAGCATAGAAAACAAAAATTTTCCTACGATGTGAACTATATACCAAGATCCATCTACTAGATACAAACAACGGGCGGATGTATATCCGTAGAGAACATACCCTTGAAGACCGACAAAGCTTAACGAGTTCAACTCGTGGTTGATGTAGACGATCTCTTGCCGATCTCAAGATCGAGAGGAAGTCCTAGCGCCACAAATCAGCAGCGCATCCGTGCTCGCACACACGTTCGAGGCACCGAGCAACCTCCGCCTCCTCGCTCCAGCGATGCAGCGGAAGCACAACTCTTTCTTGCAGAATAGCCACCGGGAACATGTATCTCGCTAGTCCGAGACCATGGGGGATAAATTCTAGAGGGGGAGAGAGATCCTTCACGAGGAGGTGTAGTGTGAGAGGAGGAGAGGGGGGCCTTTTATAGGGGAGAGGGGGGGCACCCAAGGGGCATGGCGCCCAGCCATGGGGCTGCCCCCACCTCTTCCACATTCATGTGGGTGGAGCTCCCACTCAAAATGAAAAGCCTCCACTCCCATTAAAAAGCCTCCACTCAAAAATCCACTCACATGCATTAAATTTCCACCAAATTTAATGCAAGCTCTCATTTAAATAAAACTCTTTTATTTATTTATTCAGAATTTTGTTAATTACTTTAATTAACAAACATTCACATAAAACCCCTTGCTAGTATTCCATTTCACATGCAGAACCAGTTTCAGCAATTTCAACCGAAACAGTTTCGGTGTCTAGTGAAATAAATTCCTGCGCTTTCCTTTTCTTTTCGGCATGAAACTTTTGCTCCAATTGGATGTCGGTGTCTCTTAAGTGTGTCACCCTACGGTTCGTGAATAATGCGGACATGATCGAGACCCCTCTCGGATCAATAATCAGAAGCGGGATCTGGAGACCCATACTGACTCCCACACATTCAACGATGACTTTCTTGTGATCGTCGGAACCTTTTACGCTAGTATCTTAATCCCTTTGTTTCACGATATATTACATGTCCGAGATTCGATCATCGGTATCTCCATACCTAGTTTGATCTCGTTACCGACATGCACTCTTTTCTCGTTCCCGTGATATAACATTCTAGTGATCAAATAACTTGCTTGCAAGCTAATCAATGTGATATCACCGAGAGGGCCCAGAGTATATCTATCCGTCATCGGGATGAAAAAATTCCACTCTTGATCCATGAGCCTCAACATAACACTTTATTAGTTCTGAATCCATCTTTATAATCACCCTGTTACGGTGTGACGTTTGATGTTATCAAGAAACTCTTCCGGTGTTAGTGATTGACATGATCTCATGGTCTAAGGATTAGGATCACTTCGTAAGTTGTTATAGCAATATAAACTCAATGACTTTGATCGTAATGCTATACTTCGGATGAGTGTTCATCACATCATTACACTAATGTTGTGATCCCGTTATTAACAACATCCAATGTCCATGATCAGGAAACCTTGATCATCTTGTTAATCAACGAGCTAGTTTATGAGAGAGGCATAACTAGGAACTTTTTGTTTGTTTATTAAACACACATGTATTAACGTTTCCGTATTAATACAATTATAGCATGCAAAATAAACATCTATCATATACTTGGAATACACATAATAAACACTTTATTATTGCCTCTCAGGGCATATTCCCTTCAGTCTCCCACTTGCACTAGAGACAATAATCTAGTTACATAGTGATAAATCTAACACCCATTGAGTTCTGGTGTTGATCATGTTTTGCTCTAGGGAGAGTTTTAGTCAACGGATCTGCTACATTGAGATCCGTATGTACTTTACAAATCTTTATATCTCCATCCTTGACATGCTCGCGGATGGAGTGAAACCGACGCTTAATATGCTTGGAATGCTTGTGAGACCTTGGCTCTTTGGCATTGGCAATGGCACCATTGTTGTCACAATAGATCACCATTGGGTCCAACGCGTTTGCCACAACTCCTAGTTCGGATATGAACTCCTTCATCCAAACTGCTTCCTGAGCCGCTTCTGAAGCAGCAACATATTCGGCCTCCGTTGTTGATCCCGCTACCACAGGTTGTTTGGAACTCCTCCAACTAACCGCTCCGCCATTCATGAGAAATACGTATCCGGATTGAGACTTAGAGTCATCCGGATCGGTGTCAAAGCTAGCATCGACATAACACTTAGCGACGAGCTCTTCTTCACCTCCGTATACAAGAAACATATCCTTAGTTCTTCGTAAGTACTTAAGGATATTCTTGACCGCTATCCAGTGTTCCGAACCTGGATCCGATTGGTACCTACTAGTCAAACTAATAGCATGTGCCACATCCGGTCTTGTACATAGCATGGCGTACATTATAGAGCCTATGGCTGAAGCATAGGGGACTTTGTCCATTATCTCTCTTTCTTCCGCCGAAGCCGGACTTTGAGTCTTACTCAATGTCTTGCCTTGCAACATAGGTAAGAACCCCTTCTTACTTCCGTCCATTTTAAACTTCTTTAAAATCTTATCAAGGTATGTACTTTGTGATAGCCCTATTAGGCGCCTAGATCTATCTCTATAGATCTTTATGCCTAATATGTATGACGCTTCACCTAGGTCCTTCATTGAAAATTTGCTGTTTAGATAACTTTTAACACTGTTTAAAAGTTCTTTATCATTTCCGATCAATAATATGTCATCCACATATAATATCAGAAATGCCACATTGCTCCCACTCACTTTCTTGTAAATACAAGCTTCTCCATAAGTTTGGACAAATCCAAACTCTTTGATCACCTCATCAAAGCGGAGATTCCAACTTCGTGATGCTTGCTTCAATCCATAGATGGATCGCTGAAGCTTGCACACCTTGTTAGCATCCTTAGGATCGACAAAACCCTTTGGTTGTATCATATACAACTCTTCTTCAATATTACCATTGAGAAACGCGGTTTTGACATCCATCTGCCATATTTCATAATCGAAATATGCAGCAATTGCTAACATAATCCTAACTGACTTTAGCATCGCTACGGGAGAGAAATTCTCATCGTAGTCAACTCCTTGAATTTGTCGAAACCCCTTTGCGACAAGTCGAGCTTTATAGATGGTCACATTACCATCAGCATCAGTTTTCCTTTTGAAAATCCATTTGTTCTCCACGGCCTTTCGGTCGTGAGGTAATTCCACCAAGTTCCAAACTTGATTTTCATACATGGATTCCATCTCGGATTTCATGGCTTCTAACCATTTGTTGGAATCTGGGCTCATCATCGCTTCTTCATACGTCACAGGGTCATCATTTTCATCAACCATGAAATTCATGACAGGATTTCCGTACAGCTCGGGAGCTGCACGCGTCCTGTTTGACCTGCGAGGTTCGGTAGTACTCTCTTTTGGAGTTTCATGATCATTATCATTAGTTCCCTCTTCAACAGGTGGAGCCAACTCCGGAACAACTTCCGGCGCTGTGCTACTCGCCATACTTTGAAGAGAAGGTTCCACAACCTCTTCGAGTTCTACCTTCCGACTACTCACACCTTTCTCGAGAAACTCTTTCTCTAGAAAGGATCCATTCTTGGCAACAAAAACCTTGCCCTCGGATCTGTGATAGAAGGAATACCCAATAGTTTCTTTAGGGTATCCTATGAAGACGCATTTTTCCGCTTTGGGTTCGAGTTTATCCGGTTGAAGTTTCTTCACATAAACATCGCATCCCCAAACTTTAAGAAATGACAGCTTAGGTTTGTTTCCAAACCACAATTCATACGGTGTCTTTTCAACGGATTTAGATGGTGCCCGATTTAAAGTGAATGCAGCAGTTTCTAGTGCATAACCCCAAAATGACAACGGCAAGTCTGTCAGAGACATCATAGATCGAACCATATCTAATAAAGTACGATTACGACGTTCCGACACACCATTTCGCTGTGGTGTTCCGGCAGGTGTGAGTTGTGAAACAATTCCACACTCTTTCATGTGAGTGCTAAACTCGTAACTTAGATACTCACCTCCACGGTCGGACCGTAGAAATTTGATCTTTCTATTACGATGATTTTCCACTTCATTCTGAAATTCCTTGAACTTTTCAAAGGTTTCAGACTTGTGTTTCATCAAGTAGATATAACCGTATCTACTCAAATCATCCGTGAAAGTAACAAAATAACGATATCCACCTCGCGCCGACACACTCATTGGACCACATACATCAGAATGTATGATTTCCAATAAATCTGTCGCCCGTTCCATTGAACCGGAAAACGGCGTTCTAGTCATCTTGCCCATAAGGCATGGCTCACATGTATCAAATGATTCATAATCAAGTGATTCCAAAAGTCCATCCGAATGGAGCTTCTTCATGCGTTTAACGCCAATATGACCTAGACGGCAGTGCCACATATATGCGGATATATCATCATTAAGTTTAATCCTTTTAGCATCAACATTATGAATATGTGTAACATTATCATCGAGATCTAATAGAAATAAACCATTCATCATCGGTGCATGACCATAAAAGATTTCATTCATATAAATGGAACAACCATTGTTCTCGGATTTAAATGAATAACCACTTCGCATCAAACACGATCCAGATACAATGTTCATGCTCAGTGCAGGCACCAGATAACATTTATTCAAGTTTATAACTAATCCCGACGGTAAGTGGAGAGGCAGCGTTCCGACGGCGATCACATCAACACTTGATCCATTGCCGACACGCATCTTGACCTCACCCCTTGCTAGCGGTCGCTTGTTCCGCAGCCCCTGATTCGAGTTACAAATATTAGCAACTGAACCGGTATCAAATACCCAGGTGCTACTGCGAGCACTAGTCAAGTACACATCAATAACATGTATATCATATATACCTTTGTTTGCCTTGCCGGCCTTCTTGTCTGCCAGATACTTGGGGCAGTTGCGCTTCCAATGGCCAGTCCCCTTACAATAGTAGCACTCGGAATCAGACTTAGGTCCAACTCGGGGTTTCTTTTCAGGCGCGGCAACCGGCTTGCTGCCCTTACTTCCCTTCCGTTTTCCCTTCTTGTCTTTCTTGAAACCAGTGTTCCTATTGATCATCAACACTTGATGTTCCTTTTTGATCTCCACTTCTGCAGTTTTAAGCATTGACAGAAGCTCGGGGAGAGACTTCTTCATGCCTTGCATATTATAGTTCATCACAAAGCTCTTATAGCTAGGTGGCAGAGACTGCAGAACACGATGGATGCCTAAGTCAATGGGAATCGATATTCCCAAGGACACAAGCTTATCGGCGTAACCCGACATCTTGAGTACATGCTCACTAACGGAGCTGTGCTCTTCCATCATGCAGCTAAAGAACTTTTCTGAAGCATCGTAGCTCTCTACAGCAGCATGTGTGTCGAAAATCATTTTCAACTCACCCATTGTATCAAATGCATTGCCGTTTTCGAAACGCTTTCAAAGTTCCGGCTCTAGCCCATACAATATGCCGCAATGAACTAAGTTGTGGTCCTCCTGACGAGTCTGATAGACATTCTTCTCCTCGTCAGGGGCATCATCAAAAGGTGGGGGGCCTAACGGCGCTTCTAGCACATATTGCTTTTGTACAGCAGAGAGGAGAATCCTCAAATTCATGGCCCATTCAGTAAAGTTGCTACCGTTCGTTGCTAGTTTCTCTTTCTCCATGAACGCATTGAAATTAAAAGCAGGTGGTGCCATCTACAACAGAATTTGTAAAGTTTAGACTAAGTGTATGATAGATCGAGTTCAACTAATCTATATTACGAATGAACTCGCACTCAAAAGTGACATCCCTCGTGTCCTTTTGGTGATTACATGAACTAAATCCACTACACCAAGTCCGATCATCACGTGAGTCGGTATAGCTTCAAAGGCGAGCATCAAATGGGCATCATATCAACTATATGACTCATGCTTAACCTTTCGGTCTGTGTTCCGAGGCCATGTCTGTACATGCTAGGCTCGCCAAGTTAGAACCTTAGTATTTGCGTGTGTAACTGTTTTACACCCGAAATATGGTCGTGGATCCAAGAACACCCGATCATCACGTGATGTCTTGGAGCGACGAGAACATAATCGGTGCATACTAAAGGAAGAACACATTCTTATCTTGATATTTAAATGAGGGATCATCTTATTATGCTTAACAAAGCGCTAAACAAGCAATATAAGATGTAATCAAACATCATATGTTTATTAGTGAAATTATATGGTTCCCGCAGATGATCTCTATCATGTGCATCGTGGTATGATCACTATCATACCTATATGTGTAAATCCAAGGTCTATGGATTTTACACGCTATGTGTGTTGTAAGAGTATCATCTCATACTTCTACTTACAACACTACCATATCATAACACTAGCCCAGCAACAATCTAAACTAGACGCCTCTAATTTATCCATTGCAAGTTTTACGTGGCTTAGGGCTTTCGAGATAGAACCATTCTTACCTACGAACATGAACCACAACGAGGATAATCAAATTGTTGATAACTCGCTTGCAAAATAGATATTGACTATAGTAGGAGAGACAGACACCCGCTAGCCACTTATGCAAACTAGTTGCATGTCAAGCGTGGAACAGGTCTCATGTGCGAGGACATGTAAAGTTTGTCCGGGCCGCTTCATCCCACTATGCCACCAATATCCAAAATTACAACAAAGGAGCAACAACATGATCATCATCGTCCACATACTCATATGTGTACTACCCGTGTAAAGTATCTACGCATAGATCCGGCTCTGATACCACTGTAGGGTTCGCAGCATAGAAAACAAAAATTTTCCTACGATGTGAACTATATACCAAGATCCATCTACTAGATACAAACAACGGGCGGATGTATATCCGTAGAGAACATACCCTTGAAGACCGACAAAGCTTAACGAGTTCAACTCGTGGTTGATGTAGACGATCTCTTGCCGATCTCAAGATCGAGAGGAAGTCCTAGCGCCGCAAATCAGCAGCGCATCCGTGCTCGCACACACGTTCGAGGCACCGAGCAACCTCCGCCTCCTCGCTCCAGCGATGCAGCGGAAGCACAACTCTTTCTTGCAGAATAGCCACCGGGAACATGTATCTCGCTAGTCCGAGACCATGGGGGATAAATTCTAGAGGGGGAGAGAGATCCTTCACGAGGAGGTGTAGTGTGAGAGGAGGAGAGGGGGGCCTTTTATAGGGGAGAGGGGGGGCACCCAAGGGGCATGGCGCCCAGCCATGGGGCTGCCCCCACCTCTTCCACATTCATGTGGGTGGAGCTCCCACTCAAAATGAAAAGCCTCCACTCCCATTAAAAAGCCTCCACTCAAAAATCCACTCACATGCATTAAATTTCCACCAAATTTAATGCAAGCTCTCATTTAAATAAAACTCTTTTATTTATTTATTCAGAATTTTGTTAATTACTTTAATTAACAAACATTCACATAAAACCCCTTGCTAGTATTCCATTTCACATGCAGAACCAGTTTCAGCAATTTCAACCGAAACAGTTTCGGTGTCTAGTGAAATAAATTCCTGCGCTTTCCTTTTATTTTCGGCATGAAACTTTTGCTCCAATTGGATGTCGGTGTCTCTTAAGTGTGTCACCCTACGGTTCGTGAATAATGCGGACATGATCGAGACCCCTCTCGGATCAATAATCAGAAGCGGGATCTGGAGACCCATACTGACTCCCACACATTCAACGATGACTTTCTTGTGATCGTCGGAACCTTTTACGCTAGTATCTTAATCCCTTTGTTTCACGATATATTACATGTCCGAGATTCGATCATCGGTATCTCCATACCTAGTTTGATCTCGTTACCGACATGCACTCTTTTCTCGTTCCCGTGATATAACATTCTAGTGATCAAATCACTTGCTTGCAAGCTAATCAATGTGATATCACCGAGAGGGCCCAGAGTATATCTATCCGTCATCGGGATGAACAAATTCCACTCTTGATCCATGAGCCTCAACATAACACTTTATTAGTTCTGAATCCATCTTTATAATCACCCTGTTACGGTGTGACGTTTGATGTTATCAAGAAACTCTTCCGGTGTTAGTGATTGACATGATCTCATGGTCTAAGGATTAGGATCACTTCGTAAGTTGTTATAGCAATATAAACTCAATGACTTTGATCGTAATGCTATACTTCGGATGAGTGTTCATCACATCATTACACTAATGTTGTGATCCCGTTATTAACAACATCCAATGTCCATGATCAGGAAACCTTGATCATCTTGTTAATCAACGAGCTAGTTTATGAGAGAGGCATAACTAGGAACTTTCTGTTTGTTTATTAGACACACATGTATTAACGTTTCCGTATTAATACAATTATAGCATGCAAAATAAACATCTATCATATACTTGGAATACACATAATAAACACTTTATTATTGCCTCTCAGGGCATATTCCCTTCAGTTCTTGGCAAGCTCATCGGCGTGGTTGGTCTTTGCCGCGATGACGGTGTCAGCGAGTTCGTCTACTTTGGTCTCGCACTCGGCGGCCATGTCGGGGTCGCCGCTGATGGTGATGACTCCGCATGGACCGGGGAGCTTCATCGCGTTGTACGCGTAGTGGGGCGCTGCCTTGAACTTGGCGAACGCCTGGCGCCCCAGGACGCAGTGGTAGGCGCTGTCGAAGGGCACCAGCTCGAAGACGATCCGCTCGGTGCGGAAGTTTGCCGATGTGCCGAAGGTGACAGGCAGCGTGACTTTGCCGATCGGGTACGCCTTCCGACCGGGGCCGATGCCATGGAACGTGGTGTGGGTCGTCTCGATCATAGACTGCGGGAGCCACAGCCGCCTGAAGGTGTCCAGGTACAGGATGTTGATGGAGCTGCCGCCGTCCATCAATGTCTTGGGGAGCCAGTAGTCGCCGACCTTAGGCTTGACCACCAGGTCGACTCGGCCTGGGTACTCGATGCATGGCGAGTGGTGTTGGCGGCTCCAGGTGATGGGCTGCTCCGACCAGTTGAGGAAATGGGGAACATCCACCTGAGCCACCGCGTTGACGGCGACGGCGCGGGCGATGACCTTCTTCTCGCGCTTCGTGTTGAAGCCGGTGAAGGTATGGAGCGAGCCGGCTACTTTGTCGAATTTTCCGCCGTTTGGCGGGTCGTTGTCGGGGCCCTCCCGTGCTCGCCGTGCCTTCTAGATCTCCCTGAGGGTGTGGCAGTCGACGGTTGTGTGCGTTGCGGGCTTCCCTTCCCTGCTATGAAACGCACAAGGTTGGTTAAGGAGGGCCGCGGGGTCGAACCTTGGCTTGGCCTTGTAGTTGCCGCCGTCGCGGCGTTGTCCTCCGTCGCGGCGGAAGCTCTTGGGCTCACGTTGTGCGTGCCCGGCGTTGGCGACGAAGTCGACTCGCCCGTCACTGCGGCGCCTTCCGGTGAGGCGAGTGTTGCTGTAGCATAGGTCGGACCATCGTCCGCTGTCGTTGCCGCTCTTCGGTGTTGGCCTCCCGACTCGTCGTCGATTTCCTAGTTTGGATCTTCCTCGCGTACCGTTTGGCGATCTCGAGGAGGTCCGGTATGTTGTCGAGTGTGCGAGAGTGTCGCTTGAGCTTGGTGACCAGCGGCTCGTAGCGGCACGAGGTCTTGAAGCAATGGATCGCGGTGTCCGGGTGGATGCCGACCGCGTTGTACCAGAGTTCCTGCCACCGCTGGACCCAGTTGCGGGGACTCGCGGGGTCCCTGGAAGCAGCGCTCCAGGTCCTCGATGGTGGTGGCGCGTGTGTAGGAGCACTCAAAGTGCCTAACGAAGGCGTCGCGCATCTCCTCCCAGGAGTGGATACTATCCTAGGGGAGGGTGTTGATCCACTGCCTGCACGTCCCCTCCATCATCAGGGGGAGGTAACGGGCGGCTAGCAGGTCGGTGTGGCCTGCGATCCCCATCGCCATGAGGTATGTGTCGAGCCAGACGGAGGGGTCGTACTTTTCTATCTCCTTTGGCGCTTTGAAGTTTGGCGGGTACTTCTTGCCTCGGATCATTGGTCCGAAGCACTTGGGGCCGAGCTGACTGAGCGACCCCATGGGCTCGCCGTCGCGGCGATTGGTTAGGGTGTGTCGTAGGTCGTCGGGCTGGCATGCGCGCCAGCTTTGGTTGTTGGTGATGTGGGTGCGGGCATCGATGGGTTGACCGTTGGCGGCGATGAAGTTGGTCGCTGGCCTAGGGTCGTTGGTGGAGAGTGTCGCGTTCGCGGGTCGGTGTTGGAGCTGCAGTGGATCTGGTGGCGGGAAGTTGAGGGTGTTTGCCGCCATTGGGCGGCCGCTCGAGGCCGCTCTGCTTCCCGAAGAACGCGAGAACACTCGACCCTGCGAGTCGGCGCCTGAGTTTTGCTGCTCGACGGCCTTTGCGAGCAGGGCCCTGACGTACTGGATCTGTAGGGCGCCGTCGCCGGTGGCCGTGATGTTGTCGGCTACTGCTCGGCCCACCATGAGGTTGTCCATCGGGGTGGAGAACAGTGGGAGGCCGTTCGCGTCTCGCTCCCGTGAGGAGACTACTATCCACGGCTGATCCCTGGGGGGTGTGCGGTTGGGTGGAGGTGGGGCGCCCATCGCCGTCGACCCTGGCGGGGGCCAGGCGCTTCCTCCTGGTGGCGCGTTCTCGCAGATCGCGCGCTCGGCCGCGCGGGCCGGGTCGTTTTCGTCTTCGAAGTTCAGGGCGCACCCCTGGACGGTGGGGTTCAGGCGCGACCTGATCAGCTGCTGGTGGTAGCGCGATAGCTCCTGCACTGTCACCTGCTCGAGGCGAAATTTTTCGCGCTCGGCTTGCTCCTTGCGCACTGCCTCCGCCAGCTTCAGGCGGAGTTCCTCGACCTCCGTTGCCGTGGCGTTAGGAGGGATCAGGGTGGAGAAGGGGTCCTCCGGCGGTTCGGTGCTGGTCGCCATGTAGGTCGCGGCGTGGCGACCGGTCCCGTCGCGGAGGTCGCCGGAATTTTCTGACCCGGAGTCGAAGTCGAAGATTCCAAGGATGGAGGGGTCCTCTAAGTCTCCCATGTTGGAGACCTGGGTGATGGAGCCCGCGAGTGAAGCCGCGGTGATGGATCCGGCGAGTGACGCCGGGGTCGCCGAGTCGGCGTCGTCGTTGAGGGCCGCATCTTCTGCGGCCGCTGAGTTTTCGACCACGTTGATGTGGGCCGAGTTGTACTCGGAGGCGAGGCGATGGATCGTGCGGATCTGGCTCTCGGAAAGCCGATCGCGTGGCGGCGACTCGCGGATGCGAGCCGAGTCCTCCGAGACAATAACGTCGGTGAGGCCGACGAAGAGGTTGGTCGTGCCGACCGGCAGGATCACGCTGTGCGTGACGGGTCGCGCCGCCGGGACGTAGCTGCTCGGCAAGATTTGGAGCATCTCGCTGATCGCTATCATGCGACCGGTGGCGACCGTCTCGTTGATGGGCAGATTGGATCTCGGCGAAGAACACCGGCCAGACCGGACAGGCCCCACGGTGGGCGCCCCTGTCGTGGGAATGGTCACGACATATGCTGCAATCGGCAGCGAGTAGTAGAACGAGGGGCAAGGGCGACCAGCCATCTGCGGTGCGAGATGAGGGCGGAGACACAGGGTTTTACCCAGGTTCGGCCCCCCGGAGGGTAAAGACCTACTCCTGCTAGATTGTATTATGGAGGTGGTACGATGGGCGAGCTCGGCGGCTAGGCAGCGAGTCGCTTGGGTGTATGATGCAACGTATCTCTAGACGCCCCGCAGGGAGGTTTATATAGGCTCAAATCCCCTAGGGTTTACATATCTCAACCGAATCAGATAAGGCTTCGGTACTCGCTTAACCTAATCCGACTGGGCCTATCTACTCGCCTAGGCCTTCAACTTCCAGTCGCTTGGATCCATGCCGGTCCTCGATCCAGTCGCCGTCCTGCAGGCCCACTCGCCAGTTCTTGGGCCAGTCGGAAACGTCCTGCTGGGTATACCCCGGTGGGCACATCCCCATCACTGAGTTACAGGGATTGCTTCGCTATGCGAGGTGTATGTTAATTTATACTAGATTATGCCCTAAAGGATCCCATAGGACCGACTTATATAGTCACCAGGTCCTAGGGTTATAGGTAAAGTCCTAGCCGGACAGGTTATAGAGTCCTACACTCCTTACAACTAGTCTAGCGTGTCTTCCACTCCAAGGCTTTGGGTATGTTGATGACTCCTCCGTAGCCTTCCTTTATCCGACATGGGCCTCCCTTTTGGATCCATCTAACTGGGCCACCCAGCAGGCAATGGGCCATGCTACCAACTATGGCCCACCCGGGTTAGCCGGATAGGAGACATGCTATGAGGATACCCGTATAGCATATCCCCACCAGTAGCCCCTGAAGAAGTCCGAGATCTTGTGCCGTCTTGCCTCTTCAGGTTGAATACTCCATCTAGATGGATCTCAGCAAATCGTCAAGCAATATCTTGTAGTCCTCCCAAGAACCCTGCAAGTTTTCTCCGTCTTCAACTTGTAAGTCGAACTGTTGAATCTTCCATCATACTCTTCTCGTAGTCGGACTGGATACGTCCATGCCGGAATATTCTGATGTGATGGTTCACCTTCTCGTGTCATCTAGAGCGACATAGACATAGGTCAGCGATGCCTCGTAACTCACACATGCATAAAAACTCAATCATGTCCGTTTTTCCCGCGCGAGCGATACGAGCCATTGGTGGCGACGATTGGGGACATGGCGAAATTTCCACGCACACGCCCGCGCACGTCGTCCATGCGCCGACCATTCGATCGTATTTCATGAATCTTAACGCCAGTGGTTATAAATTGTAACTACGTTGGATTTTTGGTTTTGCACCTCATTCTCCTCCTTCGTCGTCTTCTTCCTCTAGCAAGCACCTCCTCGAGCCTCTAGCAAAAAACCCTAGCCTCTCAATCCTTACATCATCTTCCCCCTCCCAGTGGCAAGTAACAGCTCTGCTCCTTCCATGATGGCGCCAGGCGATGCCGTGGCGAAGCCGGTGAGCACTGTCCACGTGCCCCCAGAGGGCCTGGTGCTGCCCAAATCGGCGGTGATTGAATCCGCCAGCGGCGACAACAATCCAGCGGCGCTTGAGCTACTGGAAGAGGAAAACGATTCCCACAAAGAGGATTGGCGCGGCTCAGACATCACGGACCGCGACATCAAGGAACTGCTCGTCAAGGGCTAACTCCCTGCGACGGAGGGGCTCGTCTGGCGGGCGGTGCCGGCCGGCGAGGTCACTACTTCTCCCCAAGCCGGAGAAAATGTGTACATCAAAGCCCAATTGGTACGCGACATTTCTCTGCCAATCTCCGATTTCTTACTAGCTGTCCTTAGCCATTACCGAGTACACCTAGAACCTCTCCCCCAATAGCATCCTAGAGCTTAGCAATTACACGGCGCTATGCGTGGGTTACTTAGGGATTAGGCCTAGTCTAGATCTCTTTGTCTATTTCTTCACCGTCAAGAGGGAAGCCGGAGCCGGCAAGGACGAGCTCAGGAATTGTGGGACCATGAGTTTTAAGATCCGCCCTAGCCGGCGGTTCCCCGACATCGTCAGCCATGAGTCCTGCAAGAACTGGCAACAAACGTACTTTTACGCCCCAGGCATCCCTCTGGCCGGTCGAGAAGAAACGTATTCGGACTTCGTCGACAGAGCCACCGCCGAAGAGTCTACATGGAGATCCCAAGCCATCCTTCCCTCCGACAACGAAGCCTCCCGCGCCATAAGGCGGATAGAGTAGTTCGTAGACACGGGTCTGACCGGGTTGGACGTAGCCATGTGCTGGTTCGTCAGGCGGATCCAACCTCTGCAGCACCGCTCCAAGCTTATGCATGAGTACTCTATGGAGAGGAAGGATAGCCTCCGCATCTCCGAGGACAACTTCTCGAGTAACTCCGTCAAGCTCCGCCTCAAGGACATCGTCAAGGTGAAGGACAAGGAGCATGGCTTTGCCATCACCTACGATATGTTCGAGGAGGGAAAGTGCCCAGAGGTACCTGTTTATTTTCCGAGTATGACATTTACTCCAGTTCTTCCGTCTAGCTATTATCATCTTATCTAACACTTTGTGATTTCACTTAACAGCTTGGCAGTCTAGAGGAGGATAGCATGGCTATCCAAATCTATGACCCCAAGATGAAGGAAGTCACCGTCGTGTCCGACGACGATGTCCCTCTTGGTGCGAAAGGGGAAGAGCTCCACCTCTAACGCTGCCGATGGAGGCAAGAAGAAGAAGATGGAGGGTGGAGCCTCCAAGAAGGCCACTACCGCCCTGGAGGCAGAGAAAAGAAAGATCACCGGGATTCCTTTTGCAAAAGCACCACCTGTTGTGTAAGCTTATTTCTCACTGACATTGTCCATTGCTTGTCTTATTCTTGTACTTATACTTTCTGCATGTTACAGGAAGAAGGCCAGTACTGTTTGGAAGAAGACCTCCAAACCTTTGGGGCTTTTAAAAATATTAAAGATATGTTGCATCGTGACGTGTCCCACCATGCATCTCCCGCCATCGCCCCTGTCACTCCCAGCGTCAAGCCCACACTTGCTCCAACTAGCTCACAGGCCAAGGATGCATCTGGCCCTTCCTCCATGGAAGTGGACTCAACTGCCTCCGCGGAGCTTGCCGTTGTCGGTGAACAGGAAATGCAAGAAAGCACTGCAACTCAAATGGATGAATCTTCGGCTAAGGATGCGATCGGTAGCGGTAAGGCGGTGGTGGCGGGTGGAATGTTTGCCGAAGGCGGCGCCTCTGCACCTAGGACTTCCACAAAGCTTCCAAAGATAGTCTACTCGGCGCTTACGCCAAGTATCTCAACTCTGGCTCCTGGTGCAGTGCCGACATCTCCAACATGCGGTCTTGAGGAGCTTCTTCGACAAGAAGATATCTTGCAAGGAAACAGCCTTTCCTTCAGGAAGTTGTTTGCTGAGAGCCCTACCAACCTCAAGATCATCGCACTTGAAAGTTTCATTTGCCTTTTGCATTTCATATGAGTATCCCACTGTATCCCCCGAGGATTTAGACGGAAATCCATAGGTATTTGCATCTGAATGCTGTAAGATTGACTAAGCTAGAAAACTTCTCACTATAGCCCCCAAGTGTATAGTTCGAATGAATTATTCCGACTAGATGCTTTTAGAGTAGCATACGCAGTGTTTGTAAATTTCAATACTGTAGCCCCCAAGTCTCTAGTTTTGACTAAATTAGTTCCGACTAGATACTCAAAGAAAGACTAAACAGATGAGTTAAAAAACTTTGTACTATAGCCCCCAAGCTTCTAGGTGGATGTTTTATCCGGCAAGATGCTTCAAGTAGACAAAACAACGTTAAATATTCTTTCCATAGAATGAGAATGCTCGGAGAGGCGTGGACAACGAGAAGTTCCAGAATATGCATGCGGACTTGGAAGCCGAAAAGGGTAAAACTGCCTTCTTGAAGGATCAAATCACCAAGAGCAAGAGTCTATTTTTCCTTTCGTTTTCGTACTCCGACTTGGTCTTGTGCCAACATTCTTCGAGTACTCACCGTGTACTTGTTATTTCTCCGACTTGCAAAAGCCATTGCCAAGGCCAAGGATATTGTGGAGCAATCCAACCACATTGAGTTGCTGGATAGCGAAAACAAAATCCTTAAGTGAGAGAGGACTGACACGCTGAAGATGCACGAGGAGTCCATGAAGGCGCTACAGGAGTCTACCAACACGGAAATCAACCGCTTGAAGGAGGAGATTGCAATGCTCAAAGAGCAGAATAAAGCTGCCGACGAGCAGAATCAACGCAATCTTGATGCATACAAGATCCTACGGCAAGAGCGGGATTCCATGGCGGAGACACTCCAACAAGCCGAGAGGAGCATCTTTGGTAAGCATCCTCTATCTTGTAGTTCTGTAAGTTAGATACTTTGAACTTTTGTTTTATTGAACTCATGCATTTCCTTGTAGGTATTTGCAGCTCCTATTGGCTTAACCCAGTCTCCTCCTCCAGCAAAAGAATGCATGGTCCTTTACGACAATTTTATCAACACCGCCATTAAGCAGGCCAAGAAGATAGCCAAGCCCCTCCAGATCAACATCAAAGCGGTGGATTCCGTGATGAAGTGCTCGGAGATCTTGCGCGAAGCCCCCGAGCGTATTGCAAGCTGGAAATCTTCATGTACCCGGGTTGGCGCGAGGATGGCGCTGTCAATGGTCAAGGGGCACTACGAAAATGCTCCGGCATCCCCATCGTGTACGACGATGGCCAAGAAATATATCACAAAGCTATCTTGGCGTCGTTCGCGGGTTTTGATACCAGAGTCGCCGAGATGGTCGACCCTAACATCTTCATGCCCATTTAAATCATTGATAGTGACAACCTAAGCTCCTCCGAGTCCCTCAAAACTGCCGACTTCCAAGAGGATGGCTCTCCTGCTGCTGATGACGCTGCATCCAAGTCCTAGAGGAATGAAAAAAATTGTAATATTTGTTTCCCCTGGAATTTGTATGCGGAAAAAACTACGTGTTAAGTTTAGGCGGAAAAACAATGGTTGTTATTTCCTGCTACTCAATAACTAGTTCCAGCATGTATATATTTTTTAAGCAAGTATTGGTTTATCCATTACTCTGGTTTTTATGCTTGACATTTCGTGAGTCAAAGTACTCGTTGTCGGAACTATGTGCTCAGGCGATGATGCCCAATGGCACCGTAAAAAACCTAAGCACAAAATCACCGACAGCAAGTGCCGAAAGTCACTATTCTAGAATCCACATAAAAAACAAAGAACGTGTAGACCAGAAAACTTAAGCTAGCGCCCATAGGCAGAATTTTCACAAGTGCACTTGCAAAGCTTGTGCATAAATATTTTATACGATCCAAAAATGAACAATAAAGGAGGTAAAAGACTTAGAAATACGAGTGAACTAGAGAGCTTTATTTCATTGATCATATAATAGGTACACAATAGATAAAAAATGCTAAGTGTAGAAAGGACGTAGCTGTGCTATGTTGCATGGCCGATCAAGCTCCGGGGAGTCATCATCCGGGTCAAGTCGCTTACTCTTATCATCCTCGCTGGGTCTATCCTCTAGTTCACGATGGTCAACGAGGTAGTAAGACCCATTGAGTAGCGCCTTGCTTATGATGAACGGTCCTTCCCATGGCGGGGATAATTTGTGTGACTTCTTCTACTTAAGTTGGAGCACCAGGTCCCCCTCTTTGAATGAGCGATGCCGAACACGGCGACAATGGTAGGTGTGTAGCTTCTCCTGGTAGGTGGCAGATCTTTGGCATGCCAATACGCGCTCCTCCTCGAGAAGGTCCACATCTAGGCGTCTGGACTCTTCAGCGTCATCCTCGTCGTAGGCGGCAACGCTTGGTGAATCGTGAAGTATGTCGGAAGGAAAGATGGCTTCTGCTCCATATACCATGAAATAAGGGGTGTAGCCGGTAGATCTGTTGGGTGTAGTTAGTAAACTCCACATCACAGATGGCAATTCCTCCGCCCAGGCTCCAGCTGCTTTGTGCAGCGGTGCCTCGAGACGTGGCTTGATCCCTTGCAGAATTAATTCATTGGCTTGCTCAACTTGTCCGTTAGAATATGGGTGTGCCACAGAAGCAAGATCAAGTCGAATGCCCTTCTCCCAACAATAAGCTTCCACTTATCCGAGTGACAGGTTGATGCTGTTGTCGATGATAATGTTGTATGGGAGACCAAACCTCACCACTAGATCCCGGACAAACCTAAGGGAAGTTGCCCCATCAAGCTTTCTAATGGGTTTAGCTTCTATCCATTTGGTGAATTTATCAACTGCTACTAGCACATGCGTAAACCCACATGGTGCCGTCTGTAATGGACCAACCATGTCTAGCCCCCAGACTGCAAATGGCTAAGTTATTGATATTGTTCGCAATTCTTGAGATGGAACATGTGGTTGTCGGTCATAGTACTAGCATCCCATGCATGTCTCAACCAGCTTATCAGCGTATGCCTTTGCGGTTAGCCAGTAGAATCCTTGCTGGAAGGCCTTGGAGACCAACTATCGAGGAGCGGCGTAATGCCCTCACAGTGCGTGTTTAGAGAAGTGGGGGAAGGTGGACGGTTGATGGTACGAGGTAACACATCTTACCTAGGTTCAAATCCCACGACGGTGGCGGAATCCTACTCCTGCTATAAATCACTATAAGGGCAAATACGCCGAGTTATAGGGATTGGTTCGCTGTGCGAGGTATGACTAGAGAGCCAAATTTATCGTGCCCTAAAGGCTCCCATAGGCCCGACTTATATAGTTTCCAGGTCCTAGGGTTACAGGAAAAGTCCTTGCCGGACAGGTTACAGAGTCCTACACTGCCTACAACTAGTCTAGCGTGTCTTGTACTCCAAGGCTCTGGGTACGTCGATGACTCCTCCATAGCCTTCCTTTATCCGGAAATGTCCTCCCTTCTTGATCCATCTAACTAGGCCGCCCAGCAGGCCATGGGCTATGCTACCAACTGTGGCCCACCTGGGTTAGTCGGATAAGAGACATGCTATGGGGACACCCATATAGCATATCCCCAACAGTAGCCCCCGGAGAACTCTGAGATCTTGTGCCATCTTGCCTCTTCTCGTTGAATGCTCCGTCTAGATAGATGTCGGCAAATCATCAAGCAATATCTTGTAGTCCTTCCAAAGAACCCTACAAGGCTTTCTTCATCTTCAACTTGTAAGTCAGAGAATTGCTGAATCTTCTATCGTACTCTTCCTTAGCCAGATTGGATCCGTCCATGCCGGAATATTCAGATGTGATGGTTCACCTGCCCGTGTCATCTAGGGCGACATAGACGTAGGTCAGCAACGCATCGTAACTCACACATGCAGAGAATGCAAACATGTCCTTTTTTCCTGCTCTAGCGATACAAACCTTTGGCGGCGACGGTTGGAAACGTGGCAAAATTTCCGCACACAATCCCGCACACGTCGTTCACATGTCAACCGTTTGATCGTTTTGCACGAATATTGACGCTGGAGTTTATTTATTGTAACAGTGGTGGAGATTTTACTTTTCACATAATTCTCCTATGCATCATCTTCTTACTCCAGCGAGCGCCTCCTCGAGCTCTCTGCACCACTCTGAAAAACACTAGCATTTCACCCTTTCCCAGTCACCTCCTGCACCTCTCCAATGGCCAGCAGCAGTTCCACCCCATCCATGGGGGCGCCAGGCGAGGCCGCGGTGAAGCCGGCGAGCACCATCATCGTCCCAACAGAGGGTCTAGTGATCCCAAAATCCACGGTGGTCGAAACCACCGGCGGCGACCATAACTCAACGTCGTTGGAGCTACTAGAGGAGAACTACGACACACACAAGGGCGACTGGCGTGATTCGGATATTACAGACCACGACATCAAGGAGCTAATCATCGAGGGCTACCTACCGACGACGGAGGGGCTCGTCTGGTGGGCGGCACTGGCCGGCGAGGTCACACCTTCTCCCCAAGCCGGAGAAAAGGTGTACCTCAAATCCCAATTGGTACGCGGCATCTCCCTACCCATCTCTAATTTCTTCCTAGCTGTCCTCAATCATTACCTTGTATAGCCTCAGAACCTCTCCCCAATAGCATCCTCGCATTGAGCAACTACGCGGTACTTTGTGAGGGTTACCTAGGGATTAGGCCCAGTCTAGATCTCTTTATATACTTTTTCACCGTCAAGCGGGAAGCCAGAGCCGGCAAGGATGAGCTTAGGAACTGTGGCACCGTTAGTTTTAAGATCCGGCCTGGACGACGCTGCCCCGACATCGTCGGCCATGAGTCCCGTAAGAACTGGAAACATACGTACTTCTACGGCCCAGATATCCATCTGGCTAGCCGAGAAGTAACGTACCCGGACTTCGTCGATGGAGCTGCTGCCGAAGCCTCGACATGGAGATCCCAGGCGTCCCTTACCTCCGACACCAACGCTTCCCGTGCTATAAGGCGGATAGAGTGGTTCGTAGAGACGGGTTTGACTGGATTGGACCTGGCCGTGTGCTGGATCATTAGGCGGATCCAGCCTCTGCAGCACCGCTCGAAGTTGATGCACGAGTATACCAACGAGAGGAAGGATAGCCTCCGCATCTCCGAGGACAACTTCTCGAGCGACTCCGTCAAGCTTCACCTCAAGGACATCGTCAAGGTGAAGGATAAGAAGCGCGGCTTCACCACCACCTATGACATGTTCATAGAGAGCAAGTGCCCAAAGGTACTTATTTATCTTCCGTGTATGACGTATACTCCAGTTCTTCCATATAGCCCTTAACATCTCATCTAACACTGCGTGTTTTCACTTAACAGCTCAGTGATCTAGATGACGATAGCATGGCTATCCAAATCTATGATCCAAAGCTGAAGGAAGTCATGGTCGTGTCCGACGACAATGTCCCGTTGGCACGAAAGCGGAAGAGCTCCAACTCTGACACTGCCGATGGAGGCAAGAAAAAGAAGACGGAGGGTGGATCCTCCAAGACGTCCACTGCCGCCCTAGAGGCGGAGAAAAGAAAAATTACCGGGATCCCCTTTGCCAAAGCACCCCCTGTTGTGTAAGCTTCTTTCTCTCTCCGACATTGTCCATCATTTGTCTTGTTCCTGTACTTATACTTTCTGCACGTTTGAGGAAGAAAGCCACCACCAGTTTGAAGAAGAGCTCCAAAACTTTGGGGTCTTCAAGAAATATCAAGGATATGTTGCACCGTGACATCCACCATGCATCTCCCTCCATCGGCCCTGCTACACCTAGCGTCAAGCCCACACCAACTCCAACAAGCTCACAAGCCAAAGATGTGTCTGGCTCTTCCACCATGGAAGTGGACTCAGCCGCCTTCGCAGAGTTTGCCATTGCTGGCGAGCAGGCAACGCAAGAGAGCACCGTAACCAAGATGGCTGAAGCTCCGGCTAAGGATGCCATCGGTAGCAGTAAGGAAGTGGTGGAGGGAGGCACTTCTGCTGAAGGTGGCGCCTCTGCACCCAAGGAAGCCATAGAGTTCCCGAAGATAGTCTACCCGGCACTTACGCCGAGTAGCTCTGCTTTGGCTCCAGGTGCAGCGCCAACATCTCTGACTTGCGGTCTTGAGGAGATTCTCTGACAAGCAGACATCCTGCAAGGAAACAGCCTCTCCTTAGGCAAGTTGCTTGCCGAGAGCGCTACAAACCTCAAGATCATCGCACTTGTAAGTTTTATCTATCTTGTGCATTTCTTATGCGTATCCCACTGTAGCCCCCGAGGATTTAGATAGAAAACCGTAGGCTTTTGCATCTAAAATATCTAAGAGTGACTAATCTAAAAAACTTCTCACTGTAGCACCCAAGCATATGTTTGAATGAATAATTCGGACTAGATGCTTTCAGAGTAGCATACGTAGTGTTTGTAAATTTCAATACTGTAGCCCCCATGTTTCTAGTTGTAACTGAATTAGTTTCGACTAGATACTTAAAGAAAGACTAAGCAAACAACTGAGTTAAGAAACTTTATACTGTAGCCCCCAAGATTCTAGTTGAAAACTGAATTAGTTCCGATTAGATGCTTAAAGAAAGACCAAGCATATTGCTAAGATAAAAAACTCTCACTGTAGCCCCCAACCCTCTAGGTGGATAGTTATCCGGCTAGATGCTCCAAGTAGACTAAACAACTTGAAATTTTCTTTCCATAGAATGAGAATGTTTGGAGATGTGTCGCCAATGAGAAGTTCCACAAGATGCGTGCCGACTTGGAAGATGAAAAGGGTAAAACTGCTACTTGAAGGAACAGATCACCAAGAGCAAGAGTCTGTTTTCCTTTCAATTTCATACTCCGACTTGGTCTTGTGCCAACATTCTCCGAGTACTTACTATGTACTTGTTATTTCTCCGACTTGCAAAAGCCATTGCCAAGGCCAAGGATATTGTGGAGCAATCAAAACACATAGAGTTGCTGGATAGCAAAAACAATATCCTTAAACAGGAGAGGAAGGATATGCTGAAAATGCATGAAGACTCCATGAATGTCCTGCAAGATTCCGCCAATGAGGAGATGAACCGCTTGAAGAAGGAGATCGAGATGCTAAAAGAGAAGAACAAAGCTGCCGAAGATCATCCGACAAGAATGAGACTCCGTGGTAGAAACTCTCCAGCAGGCTAAACTTAGCATATTCAGTAAGTGATTCTCCGCCTTGTACTTCTGTAAGTTGGATACCTTGAATTTTGTGTTATTGAACTCATGTGTTCTCTTTTCGGAAATACCTTTAACACAGTCGCCTCCTCCGCCAAAAGAATGAATGCTCCTGGCCGACAACTTTATCAAGACTGCCATCACGCAAGCCAAGGAGATAGACTAGCACCTCCAGATCAACATCAAGGCGGTGATTCTATAACACCCTCAGAATTGGCCCTATGCAAGTTTGAGCGCTTCCCGCCGAACCCGCATAGAAACGATTCAAAGGTGTCCACCAGGCACTTGCGTGCGGGTGGAAAATGAAGTAATAACATTACACAACAGTCTTTGATGGGACCCACAGAACAGATATATACAACAACGACTCAAAGAGTCAAGATACAGATATAATATACAAAGATCCAAATCACCTTGAAAATGGTATAGCGTCCGACTACGGACAAGATGCAAATGGGGCTAAGAGCCCTGAAGAATAACCAATGGCGTCCATAACCCTGCCCAGGCCAAGCCGGAAGGGTAACCCTGCTAACAACGTCGATCTCAAAACCTGCTTAAACAAAAGGGGTGCCGACAAAGGGAAAAGGAAAAAGAGAGAGCGGTCAGTACTGAGGCCAGTACACGGCGAGGCTAGAATTCGGCGGTCCTCTCCTACATAGGTATGGTGGACTGAAGCGGCAGCGCAACATGCACTAAACAACCTATAGAGACTCGATATAATTGTCGGCTATCAGAGAGGGATAAGAAAGACCTATTCGGAACCAACCTGATGCTACCACCAAACATACCCATCCTGGTATTTCCCCCTCGAGACCAAACGAGGAAGTCAACCGAGGAACTCACACAGCTGGCAGTTTTATTCATTCAGTTATCGTTGCAGCAATTACTAGTCAGGTATAGATAGTCATCCTGATAAGATAAGCAGTGGGCAGTTTTATTTAACCAGTCCGTTGTGGTTGCAACACTTACTATTCAGATACAATTAGCATGAGATATCCCAAAACCCAGCAGTTGTTGGTACTTTTATTTAGCCATTCCGTTATAGTTGCAATACTTACTAGTCAGATACAATGGTAGCAAGCGTCAACCCAAACAAGCAATTGTTGGCAATTTTATTTAGCCATTCCATTATTGTGAAGCTGATTACTAGTCATTATAAGGTCAAATTTATAGCACTACTTTAATTGTAGTTGTCTATGATCGAGATACTGTGCTCCAAGTCGTCCATAACCGCGGACACGGCTTTCAGAAAGTTTTACCCTGCAGGGGTGCAAAAATAGCAACACACACTCGATCAACCTCGTAAAAACCAAATCAAAACCTAACGAGGCCTTCACGACAAAGCAATCACCAGATTCAGAAATATTTCAGGGGGCCACCCCATTAAGCTACCCGCAACGAAGTTAGCTGACTCCGAGACGGACTCAAGGTTTGGTTGGACGGCTGTAAACGACTGGGAACCCGAAAGTGTGACTGGGCTTGTCGATACCACGAAATCGTGTCCCGATCCTAAACAGTACAGGTGCAGTACATCGCACAATTTAAATAAAGCAGTAAAGCATGGCATAAGTACAGGATAGTAAATAAAACCTCAAACTAGTTTGTGGCCCCAAGAAATAAGAATGAATCAAGCTCTGGCTCAGGAGGGACCCATAATCCTCCCGGATGTGGATAGCGCGAATATTCAAGGAACAGGTGTCTAGTACTTGGGGTCCTACGGGACACAAGTGGACGGTTAACAACCAAATAACATCTATTGCCTACCTGTGCCTCTGCATTTACCTACTTCAATTTTAGTTGTTAAACAGTAATTAAAGTCTTGATCATCTCCAACAATAAACACACTGCAATACTCCAACAACTGTGGTACTTGACGACACGCAACAGCACTTGAGCAAGCGACTACGACACGCAGGTCCAACTATCTACCAAACAACAGGTAATAGGAGGTGTCCAAGGCAATATAAGGCCGCAAGGGATATCACGGGTACGAAAGCTAGAGTATCGCAACACAGATAGCAATAGATCATCAGGAGGGAATAAATACTATAAAAGTAAGATAGGTAGAAAGGGGGAGGTGCTCGCCTGAAAACATTGCCGAGGGTTCATCCGAATATCGGAGCGAAGCTCACATCAACTCAACGGCCTTATCCGCGAAGAAGCAAAACACTAGAATAAACACCGGATGCACTATTTAATACTACGGCAAAAGATCGGGCATGATGCATGTATGATGTATGACATAGCAAAGGTGCGATGCAATTAGGCCATATTAAGCGGAACCGGGGTTCCGACAATTATTCAGATGGTTCAAGTTATTTAACTACCCCGCGATTTAATTGTTGTCTTAACAGGACAAATTATATCACCGGTTCGCTACACAAATTTAAATGAGGCCAATATAAGGCTAGATTTGCCCGCACATGGGCCCCATATTTAATTATAAGGTGAATCGGCATAATGCCCCCAAACCACAGACAAGTATGCATGCATGAATGATTTAATATGCAACAAGTTTATATTACATATATAAAAATAGGGCTCGAGAAAGGGGTCACACATTAGAGGGTCTCGACGATCTTGGGCTCCGAGGGGTTCGTTGTTGGTCTCAGGGTTCGACGGGGGCAGAAATGGCTCGACGGGATCGGTCTCGGACAACGGAAGTAGATCTTGTCGCATCCGAGAAGAAGAACTTGGTGTGGCGTCGGGGGCGCATCGGATCCGCCCTGGTCGGTGCCGATCTTGTCGTCGATGGCGAACTTGAGTGGATCAGGTACCGGGGTCTTCAGATCCGTGAAGTAGATCTTGTCGCACGGTGTCCGGGGTAGACGAACTTGGCGCATTCGCATCGGCGATCTTGGTGTTCGGGTTCTGGACTTCGCATCCTCGAGGAAGTACTCGTCGTATCCGTGAAGAAGATCATGTCGGTCCACGGGGTTCGGGCTTCAGGATTCGACGAGGGATCGGTCTCGGGTCTCCAAAAGTGGATCTTGAGGTTTCCGTGATGGAGGTCTTGGCGTCTCGTGTTGGCCTTGGTTACCTGATGTAATTCATCGGGTTTCTCCTCTTCGATCCTTCAGGTTGGTCTGCATGCGTCGGTGCATCTTGGGGCGTATCAAAGCCACAACAGGACTTGTTGGGCATCACCAGGTACACGCGGATCCCCGCTTTGCAAACAAACGATGCCACAAACACATCACTGTAGGCCATCTCAGCACAACAAGGCATAAACGAGGCAAGCAGCAGGGCCTGTGGACAGGCGCGGATGGCGGATCTTGCGCGAGAGGGAGGCAGAGGCGGGTGCGGGCCAGGGCCAAGCGAGGAGAGGGCGGCTCGGGCCGGCGGTGTCCGAAGCAGGGCGCAGCGGCAGGGCCCTCGAGGGTGACGACGAGGGGAAAGTAGAGGAGGAGGCAGCAACTTGCGAAGGACAGCCTGAGAGGGGTGAGGAGGACAGGCGACGACCCGGGGAGGAGAGAGCCCTCTTGCGGCGAGAGGACCTAAGGCCGGCATCGGGGCTCGCGGGCAGAGCAGACGTAGGGCGAGGCGGCTCGCTCTATGCGACCACGGAGGAGATGCTCGACGGAAGAGGGCGAGGGGGAGCACTGCGATGGGAAGGAGAGCCTGGCGGTGGGCACTGGAGGAAGGAGGGGGTCATCAGTGCTCGCGGTGGTCGCGGGAACCCTAAGTTCTATTGCTCCATTATATCACCACATAGGATGATATTTATGATAACACACAATTTTCAAATACTTTGATAAAGACTCTTCAAAGGACATGAGCAAGTGATGAACTTGCCTTGTGATGGCAAGGTAGTGAAGTCTGATGCTTGCACTGGACCTTGAGCTTCTAGTTCTACAAAAACATCATTATTGTCCGGTCATTTAGCGTTTTTTTAGATATTCAAAATTCGAAAACAGTAAAAAGTTCCAGTCAAAAGACCGTTTTTTCCCGTAGAAAAAAAAATAGAGGGCAACTTACCCGTAGCGCACCACCACCTAGTGCGCCACGGATAAGTTTGGGAGGGATTCAAATTTGAATCCCCACCCCGCCCTCCTCCCTTTTCCTTTCCCCTTTTCCATTCCCCTTTTCCCTCTCCCTTTCCCTTCTCCTTCTTCCTTCTTCCTTCTTCCTTCTCACTTCTTCCTTCTCCTTCTCCTTTTCCTTCTCCTCCTTCCCCTTCTCCTCTCCTTGCAGTGACGATGCGATGGCGGCCTCCTTCTCCTCCTCCTCGCAGTGACAACGGGCGACGGTAGCATCCTTCTCCTCATCGACCTCCCTTCCTTCCTATCTTCCTCCATATCTTCCTACCTCCCTCTCTTCCTACCTCCCTCTCTTCCTACACCCCTCTTTTCCTACCTTTCTCCAACCACACCCTTCCTACCACCTCGACGCCGGCGAGGACTAGAGCGGCCACGGCCTCCCGCACCTCCCTGCGGTGGTAGGTCGTAGCCACGGCCATGCTCCGGCGAGGTGACACGACGGCGGCGATGCACGGACCCGATTGCTTTGCAATTCAAAACGAGGGTGCTTTTTGCATTTTTTTTGTTTTTTGAAAAACACATCCGTGGCGCACTCTGTACCCCTTCCGGTGGCGCACCTGGTAGTGCTGCACACCTATCTCGAGATAACCGTAGCACACCAGGAAGTGCGCTACGGGTAAGAGATAGCCGTAGCGCGAGGCCCGTGGCGCATATCTAGTGCGCCACGGATGCTCTTTTCAGGTGCGCTACGAATGGCCATTTTCCTAGTAGTGCTAGACTGGCAGAACGCTGGGTCAGACTCAATCCTCTGAGAGGTGGCCTTTTCCTTCTATTTCACCGCCTTGGCCATGAGGTCATAGACCTGATCCACTGCCTCGGGTGATCTATCATGTTCCATAAGGGTCTTGGCAATGGCAAAATTAAGAAGGGGAGTGGGAATCACCTACCTGCCTTCGCTGTAAATGTATGGCTTTGCTTGTGGCAGCTTCGAGGGGGCCTACCCTAGGTTTCTCCGTACACCTGGATCGTTGATGACGCGAGCCGGAGCTTTCTTAGCCTTCTGCTGCTAGAGCAGAGTCTTGTACTCGGCCTCAATGTCTCTAGCTTTCTCTATTGACTTCTGCGCATTGGCCAGATCTCGATCTAGCTTGGCGCCTTGTTCTGCGATGGCCTGCGCTTCCTCCAGCAGCTGCTGGCGCTTCTCATCAAGCTGGGTTATGTTCCGGATATGACCTACGGTCAAGGGATCGGTGAGGAGATTGTCGTACATTACTCTATCAGCCGGAGTAATTTGGGCAGCAACAGATGTGGATGCCGGAGTCGGCGGGTTTGCGATGTTGTTGTTACTCGGACCAATGTTGAGTTCCTACGGCAACTGCACTGGGTTAGGCGGAGGGGGCATGACCTTTCCACGATCCTTGTCGGCAGCAACAGGTGGTCCCTTCCCCTTGTCCAGCGCTTTAGGCGGAGCTTGTCCGGGTTGGTCTTCTTCCATCACGGCCCCAATGGAGACTAACACCTCTCGCGATGTGACGGCTTTGCTAGCTTGCTCGTCATGTTGGAAGTCCTCCTCCATCTCCTACATACCTGAGTCTAGCTCCTCCGGGCTGAAATCTATCTCCTCCAAGAAAGCGCTGATGTCGGCGTAGAGCGCGTCGAGCACAAAGTCGGAGGGTGCCGGGGCTTCGTCGACAATGCGTGATGCCGGGGCGATGGAGTCAATGATGACTGTAGGTGGTGGTGCCACTACAGCAATGACGACTGGAGGAAGTGGCGGTGGTGCAGCGACATCGACCGGAGGAGGTAGTGGTGGTGGCTAAGGCGGGGGTGTGCCGCCAATGAGCGCAGGCGCTGCAAGGGGTGCCACCTCTGCCTCTGTGTAGCTATTGGCGGTGTTCACCATGCTATCAAAGGTAAGGCGTCCCGAAGCCTGCTGCCGCCATAGCGTATGCTGGACAAGTTTACCTTGGTCCAGTCCTTCCACAAAGTTGCGGTGACCCAGCATACCACTGCATGTGTAGTACACTATAGTCGTTGACATGACATCCACAGAACACCATTCCGTAAATATCACATCCCTTAGAGTGGTACAACAGAAACATTGCGGGTCCATATTACAAAAGCACACACATTATGATTATTACAATACCGGAAGTTCAAGACTTCCGAAAGATCCAACTTACAAACCAAATATAAAGTGTTCAGCGGAATTTAAAAGTAGCAACTCCGACTAGTAGTTGAGCTCAACAGATTATTCTATAGAGGTCATGCTGCTCGGCTCCGTTAGTTACTACTAACTAGGTACTTAATTCGACTCGTTCTCATCGACACCGTAGCGGATCTCGTAATCCACGCCTTCAAATCCTCCGGATAGATCAGGTTCCTCGTAGAACACATCTTCTTGGCATTCAGCTACATACATTGGCACGTCGTCGGGATCCTTAGTGTCTACGCAAGGGATCAAAGGAAAGATTGAGTAACAGCGTTACCCAACAAGTTCATTATATGCAAGGTGGAAGGTTTGATGCTCTCATTACCACCTCGGATTATAAATCCTTGCCACTATGCAGTTTTTGTAAATCTTTCTTCAAAGATTGATTTTATTCTGAAATTTTTTGACAATGAGCCTTCAAAGGTTGACTAGAACTTTCATGGAGTTCCTTTCCTGCCGCGTTTGTAGCTCCTTTTCGGAACATGGAGTAACAAGTTACAGTTCTTACACTCTTGAGAGATCAACTTCTTGTTTCCCAACCGGGTGTACTTTCACGTCCACAGTTCCATGATGTGCGGCCTAGTAGTTGTTCCAAGCCAATCACTGCCCCCTTCGCGACCCCGCATGCCTCCTTGGTGTACACCATGCCCACATAATGAATTAAGGCAATGGTTTGTACAAACAGTTAGATGCTAGAACTATCGTGGGACGATGAGGGTTCCCACCCATATGATGCATATCCTCTACGAATTACCAATTAATATGCATGCTACGAGGATAACAACCATGACCTGCACATCCGGCTTCATGAGAGAGGAAGAAGATATAGCTGACTTCTCTGTCTCATTCCAAATCTCATGGCTAATGCGTAATATACGGCGCTAGAATCACTGATGTCGGGGGTTATTAAGTCCCTACTTGATCATCATTGTTGCAAGTAGAACCCTAAGTTCTATTGCTCCATTATATCACCACATAGGTTGATATCAATGGTTTCTTTATTTATGAAAATAATATTTTCTTTATTTTATAGCATATATGATAACACACAATTTGCAAATACTTTGGTAAAGACTCTTCAAAGGACATGAGCAAGTGATGAACTTGCCTTTTGATGGCAAGGTAGTGAAGTCTGATGCTTGCACTGGACCTTGAGCTTCTAGTTCTACAAAAACATCATTCTTGTCCGGTCGCTTAGCGATTTTTTAGATTTTCAAAATTCGAAAAGAGTAAAAAGTTACGGTCAAAAGACCGTTTTTTCCCGCATAAAAAAGATAGAGGGCAACTTACCCGTAGCGCACCACCACCTAGTGCGCCACGGATAAGCTTGGGCGGGATTCAAATTTGATTCCCCACCCCGCCCTCCTCCCTTTTCCTTTCCCCTTTTCCCTTCCCCTTTTCCCTCTCACTTTCCCTTCTCGTTCTTCCTTCTTCCTTCTACCTTCTTCCTTCTCCTCCTTCCCCTTCTCCTCTCCTTGCAGTGACGGCGCAACGATGGCCTCCTTCTCGTCCTCCTCGCAGTGACAACGGGTGACGGTAGCATCCTTCTCCTCACCGACCTCCCTTCCTTCCTATCTTCCTCCATATCTTCCTACCTCCCTCTCTTCCTACCTCCCTCTCTTCCTACATCCCTCTCTTCCTACCTTTCTCCAACCACACCCTTCCTACCACCTCGACGTCGGTCATAGACCTGCTCAACTGCCTCAGGTGATCTATCCTGTTCCATAAGGGTCTTGGCAACGGCAAAAATAAGAAGGGGAGTGGGAATTACCTGCCTGCCTTCGCTGTCAATGTATGGCTTTGCTTGTGGCAGTTTCGAGGGGTCCCATCCTAGGTTTCTCCGTACACCTGGATCGTTGATGACGCGAGCCGGAGCTTTTTTAGCCTTCTGCTGCTAGAGAAGAGTCTTATACTCGGCCTCCATGGCTCTAGCTTTCTCTATTGACTTCTGCGCGTTGGCCAGATCTCGATCTAGCTTGGCGCCTTGATCTGCGATGGCCTGCGCTTCCTCCAGCAGCTGCTGGCGCTTCTCATCAAGCTGGGTTATGTTCAGGATATGACCTATGGTCAAGGGCTCTATGAGGAGATTGTCTTACATTACTCTATTAATCGGATTAATTTGGGCAGCAGCTGATGTGGATGCCGGAGTCGGCGGGTTTGCGATGTTGTTGTTACTCGGACCAATGTTGAGTTCCTGCGGCTACTACACTGGGTTAGGAGGAAGGGGCATGACCTTTGCACGATCCTCGTTGGAAGCAACAGGTGGTCCCTTCCCCTTGTCCAGCGCTTTAGGCGGAGCTTGTCCGGGTTGGTCGTCTTCCATCACGGCCCCAATGGAGACAAACACCTCTCGCGATGTGAAGGCTTTGCAGGTCGCTCGTCACGTTGGAAGTCCTCCATCTCCTACATAGCTGAGTCTAGCTCATCCGGGCTAAAATCTATCTCCTCCGAGAAAGCGCTGATGTCGTCTTAGAGCGCGTCGAGCACAAAGTCGGAAGGTGCCGGGGCTTTGTCGACAATGCGTGATGGCGGGGCGATGGCGTCAATGATGACTGGAGGTGGTGGTGCCACTACAGCAATGACGACTGGAGGAAGTGGTGGTGGTGGTGCGGCGACATCGACCGGAGGAGGTAGTGGTGGTGGCTGAGGCGGGGGTGCGCCGCCAATGAGCGCAGGCGCTGCATGGGGTGCCACCTCTGCCTCTGTGTAGCTATATGCGGTGTTCACCATGCTATCAAAGGTAAGGTGTCCCGAAGCCTGCTGCCGCCATAGCGTATGCCGGACAAGTGTGCCTTGGTCCAGTCCTTCCACAAAGTTGCGGTGACCCAGCATACCACTGCATGTGTAGTACACTATAGTCGTTGACATGACATCCACAGAACACCGTTCCGTAAATATCATATCCCTCAGAGTGGTACAACATAAACATTGCGGGTCCATATTACAAAACCACACACATTATTATTATTACAATACCGGAAGTTCAAGCCTTCCGAAAGATCCAACTTACAAACCAAATATAAAGTGTTCAGCGGAATTTAAAAGTAGCAACTCCGACTAGGAGTTGAGCTCAACAGCTTATTCTATAGAGTACATGCTGCTCGGCTCCGTTAGTTACTACTAACTAGGTAATTAATTGGACTCGTTCTCATCGACACCGTAGCTGATCTCGTAATCCACGCCTTCAACTCCTCCGGATGGATCAGGTTCCTCGTAGAACACATCTTCTTGGCATTCAGCTGCATACATTGGCACGTCTTCGGGATCCTCAGTGTCTACGCAAGGGATCAAAGGAAAGAATGAGTAACAGCGTTACCCAACAAGTTCATTATATGCAACGTGGGAAGTTTGATGCTCTAACTACCACCTCGGATTATAAATCCTTGCCACTATGCAGTTTTTGTAAATCTTTCTTCAAAGATTGATTTTATTCTGAAAAATTATGACAATCAGCCTTCACAGGTTGACTAGAACTTTCATGGAGTTCCTCTCCTGGCGCGTTCGTAGCTCCTTTTCGGAACAGGGAGTAACAAGTGACAGTTCTTACACTCTGCAGAGGTGCGTTACTTTACCCATGAGAGATCAACTTCTTGTTGCGCAACCGGGCGTACTTTCCCGTCCATAGTTCCATGATGTGGGGCCTAGTAGTTGTTCTAAGCCAATCACTGCCCCCTTCGCGACCCCGCATGCCTCCTTGGTGTACACCATACCCACATAATGAATTACGGCAATGGTTTGTACAAACAGTTAGATGCCAGAACTATCGTGGGACGATGAGGGTTCCCACCCATATGCTGCATATCCTCTATGAATTACCAATTAATATGCATGCTACGAGGATAACAGCCATGAACTGCACATCCGGCTTCATGCGAGAGCAAGAAGATACAACTGACTTCTCTGCCCCATTCCAAATCTCATGGCTAACGCGTAATATACGGCGCTAGAATCACTGATGTCGGGGGTTATTAAGTCCCTACTTGATCATCATTGTTGCAAGTAGAACCCTAAGTTCTATTGCTCCATTATATCACCACATAGGTTGATATCAATGATTTCTTTATTTATGAAAATAATATTTTCTTTCTTTTATAGCATATATGATAACACACAATTTGCAAATACATTGATAAAGACTCTTCAAAGGACATGAGCAAGTGATGAACTTGCCTTGTGATGGCAAGGTAGTGAAGTCTGATGCTTGCACTAGACCTTGAGCTTCTAGTTCTACAAAAACATCATTATTGTCCGGTCGTTTAGCGATTTTTTAGATTTTCAAAATTCGAAAAGAGTAAAAAGTTACGGTCAAAAGAACGTTTTTTCCCGCAGAAAAAAAATAGAGGGCAACTTACCCGTAGCGCACCACCACCTAGTGCGCCACGGATAATCTTGGGCGGGATCAAATTTGAATCCCCACCCCGCCCTCCTCCCTTTTCCTTTCCCCTTTTCACTTCCCCTTTTCCCTCTCCCTTTCCTATATCGTTCTTCCTTCTTCCTTCTCCCTTCTTCCTTTTCCTTCTCCTCCTTCCCCTTCTCCTCTCCTTGAAGTGACGGCGCGACGACGACCTCCTTCTCCTCCTCCTCGCAGTGACAACAGGTGACGATGGTGCAACAGTGGCCTCCTTATCCTCCTCCTCGCAATGACAATGGGTGACGCTAGCATCCTTCTCCTCACCGACCTCCCTTCCTTCCTTTCTTACTCCATATCTTCCTACCTCCATCTCTTCCTACCTCCCTCTCTTCCTACATCCCTCTCTTCCTACCTTTCTCCAACCACACCCTTCCTACCACCTCGACGTCGGTGAGGACTAGAGCGGACACGGCCTCCCGCACCTCCCTGCAATGGTAGGTCGTGGCCACGGCCATGCTCCGGAGAGGTGACACGACGGGGGCGATGCACGTACCCGATTGCTTTTGCAATTCAAAACGAGGGTGCTTTTTGCATTTTTTTTTGTTTTTTGAAAAACACATCAGTGGAGCACCCTGTACCCCTACCCGTGGCGCACCTGGTAGTGCGCCACGCCTATCTCAAGATAACCGTAGCGCACCAGGCAGTGCACTACGGGTAAGAGTTAGCCGTAGCGCGAGGCCCGTGGCGCACAACTAGTGCGCCACGAATGCTCTTTTCAGGTGCGCCACGAATGGCCATTTTCCTAGTAGTGTTAGACTGGAAAAACGCTGGGTCAGACTTGATCCTCTAAGAGGTGGCCTTTTCCTGCTGTTTCACCGCCTTGGACATGAGGTCATAGACCTGCTCAACTGCCTCAGGTGATCTATCCTGTTCCATAAGGGTCTTGGCAACGGCAAAAATAAGAAGGGGAGTGGGAATCACCTGCCTGCCTTCGCTGTCAATGTATGGCTTTGCTTGTGGCAGTTTCGAGGGGGCCCATCCTAGGTTTCTCCGTACACCTGGATCATTGATGACGCGAGCCGGAGCTTTTTTAGCCTTCTGCTGCTAGAGAAGAGTCTTATACTCGGCCTCCATGGCTCTAGCTTTCTCTATTGACTTCTGCGCGTTGGCCGGATCTCGATCTAGCTTGGCGCCTTGATCTGCGATGGCCTGCGCTTCCTCCAGCAGCTGCTGGCACTTCTCATCAACCTAGGTTATGTTCAGGATATGACCTATGGTCAAGGGCTCTATCAGGAGATTGTCTTACATTACTCTATTAATCGGATTAATTTGGGCAGCAGCTGATGTGGATGCCGGAGTCGGCGGGTTTGCGATGTTGTTGTTACTCGGACCAATGTTGAGTTCCTGCGGCTACTGCACTGGGTTAGGAGGAAGGGGCATGACCTTTGCACGATCCTCGTTGGAAGCAACAGGTGGTCCCTTCCCCTTGTCCAGCGCTTTAGGCGGAGCTTGTCCGGGTTGGTCGTCTTCCATCACGGCCCCAATGGAGACAAACACCTCTCGTGATGTGAAGGCTTTGCTAGCTCGCTCGTCACGTTGGAAGTCCTCCATCTCCTACATAGCTGAGTCTATCTCATCCGGGCTAAAATCTATCTCCTCCGAGAAAGCGCTGATGTCGTCTTAGAGCGCGTCGAGCACAAAGTCGGAAGGTGCCGGGGCTTTGTCGACAATGCGTGATGGCGGGGCGATGGCGTCAATGATGACTGGAGGTGGTGGTGCCACTACAGCAATGACGACTGGAGGAAGTGGTGGTGGTGCGGCGACATCGACCGGAGGAGGTAGTGGTGGTGGCTGAGGCGGGGGTGCGCCGCCAATGAGCGCAGGCGCTGCATGGGGTGCCACCTCTGCCTCTGTGTAGCTATATGCGGTGTTCACCATGCTATCAAAGGTAAGGTGTCCCGAAGCCTGCTGCCGCCATAGCGTATGCCGGACAAGTGTGCCTTGGTCCAGTCCTTCCACAAAGTTGCGGTGACCCAGCATACCACTGCATGTGTAGTACACTATAGTCGTTGACATGACATCCACAGAACACCTTTCCGTAAATATCATATACCTCAGAGTGGTACAACATAAACATTGCGGGTCCATATTACAAAACCACACACATTATTATTATTACAATACCGGAAGTTCAAGCCTTCCGAAAGATCCAACTTACAAACCAAATATAAAGTGTTCAGCGGAATTTAAAAGTAGCAACTCCGACTAGGAGTTGAGCTCAACAGCTTATTCTATAGAGTACATGCTGCTCAGCTCCGTTAGTTACTACTAAGTAGGTAATGAATTGGACTCGTTCTCATCGACACCGTAGCTGATCTCGTAATCCACGCCTTCAACTCCTCCGGATGGATCAGGTTCCTCGTAGAACACATCTTCTTGGCATTCAGCTGCATACATTGGCACGTCTTCGGGATCCTCAGTGTCTACGCAAGGGATCAAAGGAAAGAATGAGTAACAGCGTTACCCAACAAGTTCATTATATGCAACGTGGGAAGTTTGATGCTCTAACTACCACCTCGGATTATAAATCCTTGCCACTATGCAGTTTTTGTAAATCTTTCTTCAAAGATTGATTTTATTCTGAAAAATTATGACAATCAGCCTTCACAGGTTGACTAGAACTTTCATGGAGTTCCTCTCCTGGCGCGTTCGTAGCTCCTTTTCGGAACAGGGAGTAACAAGTGACAGTTCTTACACTCTGCAGAGGTGCGTTACTTTACACATGAGAGATCAACTTCTTGTTGCGCAACCGGGCGTACTTTCCCGTCCATAGTTCCATGATGTGGGGCCTAGTAGTTGTTCTAAGCCAATCACTGCCCCCTTCGCGACCCCGCATGCCTCCTTGGTGTACACCATACCCACATAATGAATTACGGCAATGGTTTGTACAAACAGTTAGATGCCAGAACTATCGTGGGACGATGAGGGTTCCCACCCATATGCTGCATATCCTCTATGAATTACCAATTAATATGCATGCTACGAGGATAACAGCCATGACCTGCACATCCGGCTTCATGCGAGAGCAAGAAGATACAGCTGACTTCTCTACCCCATTCCAAATCTCATGGCTAACGCGTAATATATGACGCTAGAATCACTGATGTCGGGGGTTATTAAGTCCCTACTTGATCATCATTGTTGCAAGTAGAACCCTAAGTTCTATTGCTCCATTATATCACCACATAGGTTGATATCAATGATTTCTTTATTTATGAAAATAATATTTTCTTTCTTTTATAGCATATATGATAACACACAATTTGCAAATACATTGATAAAGACTCTTCAAAGGACATGAGCAAGTGATGAACTTGCCTTGTGATGGCAAGGTAGTGAAGTCTGATGCTTGCACTAGACCTTGAGCTTCTAGTTCTACAAAAACATCATTATTGTCCGGTCGTTTAGCGATTTTTTAGATTTTCAAAATTCGAAAAGAGTAAAAAGTTACGGTCAAAAGAACGTTTGTTCCCGCAGAAAAAAAATAGAGGGCAACTTACCCGTAGCGCACCACCACCTAGTGCGCCACGGATAATCTTGGGCGGGATCAAATTTGAATCCCCACCCCGCCCTCCTCCCTTTTCCTTTCCCCTTTTCACTTCCCCTTTTCCCTCTCCCTTTCCCATATCGTTCTTCCTTCTTCCTTCTCCCTTCTTCCTTTTCCTTCTCCTCCTTCCCCTTCTCCTCTCCTTGAAGTGACGGCGCGACGACGGCCTCCTTCTCCTCCTCCTCGCAGTGACAACAGGTGACGATGGTGCAACAGTGGCCTCCTTATCCTCCTCCTCGCAATGACAATGGGTGACGGTAGCATCCTTCTCCTCACCGACCTCCCTTCCTTCCTTTCTTACTCCATATCTTCCTACCTCCCTCTCTTCCTACCTCCCTCTCTTCCTACATCCCTCTCTTCCTACCTTTCTCCAACCACACCCTTCCTACCACCTCGACGTGAGTGAGGACTAGAGCGGACACGGCCTCCCGCACCTCCCTGCAGTGGTAGGTCGTGGCCACGGCCATGCTCCGGAGAGGTGACACGACGGGGGCGATGCACGTACCCGATTGCTTTTGCAATTCAAAACGAGGGTGCTTTTTGCATTTTTTTTTGTTTTTTGAAAAACACATCAGTGGAGCACCCTGTACCCCTACCCGTGGCGCACCTGGTAGTGCGCCACGCCTATCTCAAGATAACCGTAGCGCACCAGGCAGTGCACTACGGGTAAGAGTTAGCCGTAGCGCGAGGCCCGTGGCGCACAACTAGTGCGCCACGAATGCTCTTTTCAGGTGAGCCACGAATGGCCATTTTCCAAGTAGTGTTAGACTGCCAAAACGCTGGGTCAGACTTGATCCTCTAAGAGGTGGCCTTTTCCTGCTGTTTCACCGCCTTGGACATGAGGTCATAGACCTGCTCAACTGCCTCAGGTGATCTATCCTGTTCCATAAGGGTCTTGGCAACGGCAAAAATAAGAAGGGGAGTGGGAATCACCTGCCTGCCTTCGCTGTCAATGTATGGCTTTGCTTGTGGCAGTTTCGAGGGGGCCCATCCTAGGTTTCTCCGTACACCTGGATCGTTGATGACGCGAGCCGGAGCTTTTTTAGCCTTCTGCTGCTAGAGAAGAGTCTTATACTCGGCCTCCATGGCTCTAGCTTTCTCTATTGACTTCTGCGCGTTGGCCAGATCTCGATCTAGCTTGGGGCCTTGATCTGCGATGGCCTGCGCTTCCTCCAGCAGCTGCTGGCGCTTCTCATCAACCTGGGTTATGTTCAGGATATGACCTATGGTCAAGGGCTCTATCAGGAGATTGTCTTACATTACTCTATTAATCGGATTAATTTGGGCAGCAGCTGATGTGGATGCCGGAGTCGGCGGGTTTGCGATGTTGTTGTTACTCGGACCAATGTTGAGTTCCTGCGGCTACTGCACTGGGTTAGGAGGAAGGGGCATGACCTTTGCACGATCCTCGTTGGAAGCAACAGGTGGTCCCTTCCCCTTGTCCAGCGCTTTAGGCGGAGCTTGTCCGGGTTGGTCGTCTTCCATCACGGCCCCAATGGAGACAAACACCTCTCGCGATGTGAAGGCTTTGCTAGCTCGCTCGTCACGTTGGAAGTCCTCCATCTCCTACATAGCTGAGTCTAGCTCATCCGGGCTAAAATCTATCTCCTCCGAGAAAGCGCTGATGTCGTCTTAGAGCGCGTCGAGCACAAAGTCGGAAGGTGCCGGGGCTTTGTCGACAATGCGTGATGGCGGGGCGATGGCGTCAATGATGACTGGAGGTGGTGGTGCCACTACAGCAATGAAGACTGGAGGAAGTGGTGGTGGTGCGGCGACATCGACCGGAGGAGGTAGTGGTGGTGGCTGAGGCGGGGGTGCGCCGCCAATGAGCGCAGGCGCTGCATGGGGTGCCACCTCTGCCTCTGTGTAGCTATATGCGGTGTTCACCATGCTATCAAAGGTAAGGTGTCCCGAAGCCTGCTGCCGCCATAGCGTATGCCGGACAAGTGTGCCTTGGTCCAGTCCTTCCACAAAGTTGCGGTGACCCAGCATACCACTGCATGTGTAGTACACTATAGTCGTTGACATGACATCCACAGAACACCGTTCCGTAAATATCATATACCTCAGAGTGGTACAACATAAACATTGCGGGTCCATATTACAAAACCACACACATTATTATTATTACAATACCGGAAGTTCAAGCCTTCCGAAAGATCCAACTTACAAACCAAATATAAAGTGTTCAGTGGAATTTAAAAGTAGCAACTCCGACTAGGAGTTGAGCTCAACAGCTTATTCTATAGAGTACATGCTGCTCGGCTCCGTTAGTTACTACTAACTAGGTAATTAATTGGACTCGTTCTCATCGACACCGTAGCGGATCTCGTAATCCACGCCTTCAACTCCTCCGGATGGATCAGGTTCCTCGTAGAACACATCTTCTTGGCATTCAGCTGCATACATTGGCACGTCTTCGGGATCCTCAGTGTCTACGCAAGGGATCAAAGGAAAGAATGAGTAACAGCGTTACCCAACAAGTTCATTATATGCAACGTGGGAAGTTTGATGCTCTAACTACCACCTCGAATTATAAATCCTTGCCACTATGCAGTTTTTGTAAATCTTTCTTCAAAGATTGATTTTATTCTGAAAAATTATGACAATCAGCCTTCACAGGTTGACTAGAACTTTCATGGAGTTCCTCTCCTGGCGCGTTCGTAGCTCCTTTTCGGAACAGGGAGTAACAAGTGACAGTTCTTACACTCTGCAGAGGTGCGTTACTTTACCCATGAGAGATCAACTTCTTGTTGCGCAACCGGGCGTACTTTCCCGTCCATAGTTCCATGATGTGGGGCCTAGTAGTTGTTCTAAGCCAATCACTGCCCCCTTCGCGACCCCGCATGCCTCCTTGGTGTACACCATACCCACATAATGAATTACGGCAATGGTTTGTACAAAGAGTTAGATGCCAGAACTATCGTGGGACGATGAGGGTTCCCACCCATATGCTGCATATCCTCTATGAATTACCAATTAATATGCATGCTACGAGGATAACAGCCATGACCTGCACATCCGGCTTCATGCGAGAGCAAGAAGATACAGCTGACTTCTCTGCCCCATTCCAAATCTCATGGCTAACGCGTAATATACGGCGCTAGAATCACTGATGTCGGGGGTTATTAAGTCCCTACTTGATCATCATTGTTGCAAGTAGAACCCTAAGTTCTATTGCTCCATTATATCACCACATAGGTTGATATCAATGATTTCTTTATTTATGAAAATAATATTTTCTTTCTTTTATAGCATATATGATAACACACAATTTGCAAATACATTGATAAAGACTCTTCAAAGGACATGAGCAAGTGATGAACTTGCCTTGTGATGGCAAGGTAGTGAAGTCTGATGCTTGCACTAGACCTTGAGCTTCTAGTTCTACAAAAACATCATTATTGTCCGGTCGTTTAGCGATTTTTTAGATTTTCAAAATTCGAAAAGAGTAAAAAGTTACGGTCAAAAGAACGTTTTTTCCCGCAGAAAAAAAATAGAGGGCAACTTACCCGTAGCGCACCACCACCTAGTGCGCCACGGATAATCTTGGGCGGGATCAAATTTGAATCCCCACCCCGCCCTCCTCCCTTTTCCTTTCCCCTTTTCACTTCCCCTTTTCCCTCTCCCTTTCCCATATCGTTCTTCCTTCTTCCTTCTCCCTTCTTCCTTTTCCTTCTCCTCCTTCCCCTTCTCCTCTCCTTGAAGTGACGGCGCGACGACGGCCTCCTTCTCCTCCTCCTCGCAGTGACAACAGGTGACGATGGTGCAACAGTGGCCTCCTTATCCTCCTCCTCGCAATGACAATGGGTGACGGTAGCATCCTTCTCCTCACCGACCTCCCTTCCTTCCTTTCTTACTCCATATCTTCCTACCTCCCTCTCTTCCTACATCCCTCTCTTCCTACCTTTCTCCAACCACACCCTTCCTACCACCTCGACGTCGGTGAGGACTAGAGCGGACACGGCCTCCCGCACCTCCCTGCAGTGGTAGGTCGTGGACACGGCCATGCTCCGGAGAGGTGACACGACGGGGGCGATGCACGTACCCGATTGCTTTTGCAATTCAAAACGAGGGTGCTTTTTGCATTTTTTTTTGTTTTTTGAAAAACACATCAGTGGAGCACCCTGTACCCCTACCCGTGGCGCACCTGGTAGTGCGCCACGCCTATCTCAAGATAACCGTAGCGCACCAGGCAGTGCACTACGGGTAAGAGTTAGCCGTAGCGCGAGGCCCGTGGCGCACAACTAGTGCGCCACGAATGCTCTTTTCAGGTGCGCCACGAATGGCCATTTTCCTAGTAGTGCTAGACTGGAAGAACGCTGGGTCAGACTCGATCCTCTAAGAGGTGGCCTTTTCCTGCTGTTTCACCGCCTTGGACATGAGGTCATAGACCTGCTCAACTGCCTCAGGTGATCTATCCTGTTCCATAAGGGTCTTGGCAACGGCAAAAATAAGAAGGGGAGTGGGAATCACCTGCCTGCCTTCGCTGTCAATGTATGGCTTTGCTTGTGGCAGCTTCGAGGGGGCCCATCCTAGGTTTCTCCGTACACGTGGATCGTTGATGATGCGAGCCGGAGCTTTCTTAGCCTTCTGCTGCTAGAGAAGAGTCTTATACTCGGCCTCCATGGCTTTAGCTTTCTCTATTGACTTCTGCGCGTTGGCCAGATCTCGATCTAGATCGGCGCCTTGCTCTGCGATGGCTTGCGCTTCCTTCAGCAGCTGCTGGCGCTTCTCATCAAGCTGGGTTATGTTCAGGATATAACCTATGGTCAAGGGCTCTATGAGGAGATTGTTATACATTACTCTATCAGCCGGAGTAATTTGGGCAGCAGCTGATGTGGATGTCGGAGTCGGCGGGTTTGCGATGTTGTTGTTACTCGGACCAATGTTGAGTTCCTGCGGCTACTGCACTGGGTTAGGCGGAGGGGGCATGACCTTTGCACGATCCTTGTTGGTAGCAATTGGTGGTCTCTTCCCCTTGTCCAGCGCTTTAGGTGGAGCTTGTCCGGGTTGGTATTCTTCCATCACGGCCCCAATGGAGACAAACACCTCTCGCTATGTGACGGCTTTGCTAGCTCGCTCGTCACGTTGGAAGTCCTCCTCCATCTCCTGCATAGCTGAGTCTAGCTCATCCGTGCTAAAATCTATCTCTTCCGAGAAAGCGCTGATGTCGTCGTAGAGCGCGTCGAGCACAAAGTCGGAGGGTGCCGAGGATTCGTCGACAATGCATGATGGCGGGGCGATGGCGTCAATGATGACTGGAGGTGGTGGTGGTGGCTGAGGCGGGGGTGCGCCGCCAATGAGCGCAGGTGCTGCATGGGGAGCCACCTCTGCCTCCGTGTAGCTATTGGTGGTATTCACCATGCTATCGAAGGTAAGGCATCCCAAAGACTGCTGCCGCCATAGCGTATGCCGGATAATTGGGCCTTGGTCTAGTCCTTCCACAAAGTTGCGGTGACCCAGCATACCACTGCATGTGTAGTACACTATAGTTGTTGACATGACATCCACAGAACACCGTTCCGTAAATATCACTGAAGGGTTTCGCGGCATAGTAAATCAAAATTTTCTACGGAGCGAACAGAGGGAAAGCCAAGATCTAATCTAGGAGATGCAAACAACGAGAGAGATTGGATTAGATCTTCATACCCTTGAAGATTCGCACAGCGGAACGTTCGTCGGAACATGGGTGATGTAGTCGTACTCGCTTCTCCTCCTCGCGATCCGATCCGATCTAGCACCACAAGTGGCGGTGCCTCCGTGAGATACACACGTGCAGCACCTCGACGTCTCCTCCTTCCTCGGACCATCGAGTATGGTGGAGAGATAGATTGGATCTACAGCACGTCGGCGTGGTGTATATGGTGGAGAATTTCTGCTGCAGGGCTTCGCCTACAAACAGTCGGGAGGGAGAGAGGAAGGTAGCAAGGCTGCTAGGGCTTGGAGGAAGGTGTGTGTGGGGAGGGGGCGCACCACCCCTCTATATATAGAGGGGGGGGCGGCCAGCCCTTGCCCCTCCTCCAAGCCTATCTCTAGTTTAAACAATTTAAACTCTCCCTTATCTAGAAATCCTATCTCTAGTTTAAACGATTTAAACTCTCCCTTATCTAGAAATTCTATCCCGAGATTTAAACGAGTCAAATCTCTCTAGAATCGGCTGGGCCATATGGGGCCTTGTGCCCCTGGCCCAATGCAGCCAGGACACTCCCTCATAGGCCCATGCCCCCTCCCGGAAGGTGGGGCCACGTTGGTCCCCTTCCGGAAGGTTCTAGAAGCTTCCGGTACAATACCGATTAACCCGGAACAATTCCGAACTCCAAAAACTGCACTGCCTTATATGAATCTTATTATCCGGACCATTCCGGAACCTCTCGTGATATCCCGGATCCCATCCGAGACTCCGAACAAAAATTCATAAACCAATTATCCAATCTATCCTAGCGTCGAGATACGTTAAGTGTGTGACCCTGCGGGTTCGAGAATATGCAGACATGATCTTCTATCAATAATCAACAGCGGGGTCTGGGCACCCATATTGACTCCCACACATTCATCGATGATCATATCGGATGAACCACGATGCCAGTATTCAATCAATCCCATATATATATTCCCTTCGTCTCGCGATATTTTACTTGCCCGAGATTCGATCGTTGGTACCGTCATACCTAGTTCAATCTCGTTCACAGCAAGTACTTTACTCGTTCCGTAATCCGATATCACTTTGTGATTAACTCCTTAACCACATGCTTGCAAGCAGTGTTGATATCGATTACCGAGTGGGCCCGAAGTATATCTCTCCGACTTGGGAGGGACAAATTCCATCTCGATACATACAACCCAACAGATACTTTCCGATCACCTGAGAGACACCTTTATGATCACCCTCTCATAGGATGACGTTTGATGACCTCAAAGCTTTCTTCCGATACCAGGGAGTTGCATTATCTCATGGTCTAAGGAATACAATATTTGACATAGGAAAAGCTTCGCAAAGACGAACACGATGACACGATCTAATTGCTCTGCTTTGTTTGGGTCTATCCACCATATCATTCTCCCAATGATATGATCTCATTATCAATTGACAACTCATGTCTATGGTTAGGAAACCTTAACCATCATTGATCAATGAGCTAGTCCATAGAGGCGTACTAGGGACACGGTGTTGTTTACAAACCACACAAGTATTAAAGTTTCCGCTTAATACAATTCTAGCATGGAATATAAACTTTATCATGAACAAGAATTATAATAATAACATCTTTATTATTTCCTCTAGGGCATAATTCCAACAGTCTCCCACTTGCACTAGAGTCAATAATCTAGTTTACATTTGGCAACAATCTCACACCCATGGCACTGAGGTGTTGATCATGTTTTACACGTGGAAGAGGTTTAGTCAATGGATCTGCGACATTCAGATCCGTATGTACTTTGCTAATCTTCAGATCTCCATCTGCTATATAATCTCGGATTATATGAAACTTGCGGTTGATATGCTTGGTCTTTGGATGATATCTTGGTTCCTTAGCGAGTGCTATGGCGCCAGTGTTGTCACACAATATCTCCAGTGGGACCAATGCACTTGGAACCACGCCAAGCTCAGTGATGAAGTTTCTGATCCAAACTCCTTCACTTGACGCTTCTGCAGCAGCCATGTATTCCGCTTCTACTGTAGATCCCGCGATCACGCTTTGCTTGCAGCTTCTCCAGCTCACAGCTCCTCCATTCAAAATATAAACGTATCCTGTCTGAGATTTAGAATCATCCTTGTCGGTGTCGAAACTAGCATCGACGTAACCTTTTACGACAAGCTGTTCATCACCCCCATAGACTAAGAACATTTCTTTAGTTCTATTTAGGTACTTTAGGATGTTCTTCACGGCTGTCCAGTGTTCCACTACTGGATCACTTTGATATCTGCTCGTCAAACTAAGAGCATTGGACACATCCGGTCTAGTACACAGCATGGCATACATGATGGAACCTATGGCCGAGGCATAAGGCACTTTGCTCATAGCTTCCCTATATTTTACCGTAGCTGGACACTAAGCCTTGCTCAATATCTTACCTGACAACATAGGCACTGAACCTTTCTTTGCCTTATCCATTCTGAACCTTTTCAGAACTTTGTCTAGGTATGTACTCTGGCTTAAAGCTATCAGGCGTCTTTGTCTATATCTATAGATCTTGATGCCCAATATATAAGCAGCTTCACCTAGGTCTTTCATTGAAAAACACTTGTTCAAATAACTCTTCAAATCGTTAAGCATGTTGATGTCATTTCCAATAATCAATATGTCATCCACATATAGTACCAGAAACGTCACCGAGCTCCCACTCACTTTCTTGTAGATGCAAGCTTCATAGCAATTTGGAACAAATCCAAAGCTCTTGATCACTTGATCAAAACGAAGGTTCCAACTCCGAGATGCTTGCTTCAGTCCATAAATGGAACGCTGAAGTTTGCATACTTTATCAGCATCCTTAGGATCGACAAAACCTTCGGGTTGCATCATATACAACTCTTCATCAATGTTGCCATTGAGGAAAGCAGTCTTGACATCCATCTGCCATATTTCTTAATCATGAAACGCAGCAATTGCTAATAAAATCCGAATGGACTTAAACATCGCTACGGGAGAGAAAGTCTCATCGTAGTCAACACCTTGAACTTGTCGAAAACCTTTTGCGACAAGCCGTGCTTTATAGACGGTAACATTACCATCCGCGTCCGTTTTCTTCTTGAATATCCATTTTCACTCAACGGCCTTTCGGTCGCTAGGAGGATCCACCAAAGTCCATACTTGGTTTTCGCTCATGGATCCCAATTCGGATTTCATGGCTTCCAGCCATTTCTCAGAGTCTGGGCTCATCATCGCTTCCTCATAGTTCGTAGGTTCACTGTCTTCTACCAACAAGACAGTCAAGACAGGGTTGCCGTACCACTCAGGAGGGGCACGCGACCTTGTCGACCTGTGACGTTCAGTAGCAGCATCGTCCGAAGCTTCATGATCCTTGTCATTAGCTTCCTCTATTGTTGGTGCAGGCGGCACTAGAACAATTTCAGGTGCTGCGCTACTCTCCAATTCAAGAGAAGGTTCAATAACCTCGTCTAGCTCTACTTTCCTCCCACTCACTTCTTTCGAGAGAAACTCCTTCTCAAGAAAGGAACCGTTCTTTGCGACAAACACTTTGCCTTCGGTTCTATGATAGAAGGTATACCCAATAGTTTCCTTAGGGTATCCTATGAAGACGCATTTCTCCGCTTTGGGTTTGAGCTTGTCCGGCATCAACTTCTTGACGTAAGCTTCGCATCCCCAAACTTTAAGAAACGACAACTTAGGTTTAGCACCAAACCACAGTTCATACGGTGTCGTCTCAACGGATTTAGATGGATCCCTATTTAAAGTGAAGGCAGCGGTTTCTAATGCATAACCCCAAAATGATAACGGCAAATCAGTAAGAGACATCATCGATCGGACCATATCTAATAGGGTTCGATTCCGGCGTTCAGACACACCATTGCGCTGTGGTGTTCCGGGTGGCGTGAGTTGCGTAACAATTCCGCTTGCTTTAAGATGCGTGAGAAAATCATAACTCAAATATTCGCCCCCACGATCGGATCGTAGAAACTTAATCTTTCTGTTATGATGGTTCTCCACTTCATTCTGAAATTCTTTGAACTTTTCAAACGTTTCAGATTTATATTTCATTAAATAGATATACCCATATCTACTTAAGTCATCGGTAAAAGTGAGGAAATAGCGATATCCACCGCGCGTCGAAACACTCATCGGTCCGCATACATCGGTATGTATGATTTTCAACAAGTCCGTTGCTCGCTCCATCATACCGGAGAACTGGGTTTTGATCATCTTGCCCATGAGGCATGGTTCGCATGTGTCAAATGATTCAAAATCAAGAGACTCCAAAAGTCCATCAGAATGGAGTTTCTTCATGCGCTTTACTCCAATATGACCTAGACGACAGTGCCACAAATAAGTAGTATTATCATTATCTACTTTGCATCTCTTAGCCTCAATGTTATGGATGTTTGTTTCATCCCTTTCGAGATTTAGAAGAAATAAACCATTCACAAGAGGTGCATGACCATAAAAGATGTTACTCATATAAATAGAACAACCATTATTCTCCGATTTAAATGAATAACCGTCTTGCAATAAACACGATCCGGAAATGATGTTCATGCTCAACGCAGGCACATAATAACATTTATTAAGGTTTAAAACTAATCCCGAAGGTAAAACTAAGGAGAGCGTGCCGACGGCCATCACATCAACTCTTGATCCGTTGCCAACGCGCATCGTCACCTCATCCCTCGCAAGCCGCCATCTATTCCGTAGCTCCTGTTTCGAGTTACAAATATTAGCAACTGAATCGGTATCAAATACCCAGGCACTACAACGAGGGCTAGTAAGGAAAACATCAATAACATGTATATCAAATATACCTTTGATGGTGCCAGCCTTCTTGTCCGCTAAGTACTTCGGACAGTTGAGCTTCCAGTGACCCTTGTCCTTGCAATAGAAGCACTCAGTGTCCGGCTTGGGACCAGACCTGAGCTTCTTCTCAGCAGGGGCATTGCGCTTGCCGCCGCCCTTCTTGAAGGGCTTCTTTGCTCCCTTACCTTTCTTAAAGGAGGGCTTGTTGACCATCAACACATGATTATCCTTCTTGATGTCCACTTCCGCAGCCTTCAGCTTTGTGAAGAGCTCGGTGATCGTATCAGTGGAACCAATCTGATTATGAGTCACTACAAAACTTTTGTAGCTGGGAGGGAGTGATTGCAGAACCCTGTCAATCTTGAGCTCCTCTGGAATCGTGCATTCCAGTTGCTCAAGGCGTTGAGTGTAGCCCGACATCTTTATGGCGTGCTCACTAACGGAACTCCCTTCCTCCATCTTGCAGTTAAAGAACTTCTCAGAGATCTCATATCTCTCAGAACGGGCTTGAGTCTGAAACATGGTTTTCAGCTCCTCGAGAATCTCAAAGGGCCCGGGATAGGTTTCAAAACGATTTTGAAGCTCCGGTTCCATAGCAAAAAACATGGTGCTCTTAATCACACCATAATCATCTTTGCGCGACTGATAGACAGCTTTCTCATCAGCCGGCGCAGTTGCAGCAGGGGGGTTACCTAACGCTTTCTCAAGGACATAGTCCTTTTGTCCGCCAGACAGAATGATTCTTAGATTGCGGAACCAGTTGGTGAAGTTAGACCCATTGTTTCTAAGCTTTTCTTTCTCAGCAAAAACGTTGAAGTTGAAGTTGGACTTGGCCATTGGATCTACAGTATTTGCAAGTACAATTTAGACTATGTTCATGATAAATAGTTCAACTTAATCAAATTACTAGATGAACTCCCACTAAATTCAACATCCCTCAAGTTGTTTAGTGAACACGATCCAAATTCACCACACCTAATCCGATCATCACGAGAGGAGATGTGGTTTCAATGGTGGACAACGAAGTGTCGATCATATCATTCATATGACTCATGCTTAACCTTTCGGTTCTTGTGTTCCGAGGCCATGTCTGTACATGCCAGGCTCGTCAAGTTAGACCCAAGTATTTCCGCGTGTGCAAAACCTGGCTTGCACCCGTTGTATGTGAGCGTAGAGTCTATAGCACCCGATCATCACGTGATGCTTGGACACGACGAACTTTCGCAACGGTGCATACTTGGGGAGAACACAGTTTTTTTAATCTTGATCTTTAAGTGAGGAATCATCTTATAATGCTACCGTCGCGATCTAAGCATAATAAGATACATAAAGGATAAACATCACATGCATATAACTTTATGTGACATGGTATAGCCAATCTTCGCGCAATGATCTCCATCTTGTGCGTTCCGGCATGATCTCCATCACTCCACCATGATTGCCTCCACCACGAATAGCAACTACAACTATTGCTAACTACTTAGCGATAAAGTAAAGCTATTACATGGCGTATAAGAAGTTGACTCGCAGGTCATACACAATTATAAAGACAACCATATGGCTCCTGCCGGTTGTGTACTCATCGACATGCAAGTCGTGAAACATTACAAAACATGATCATCGCATACAATATACACATCACATCTTGGGCCATACCATATCACAGAAAACACTCCCTGCAAAAACAAGTTAGACGCCTCTACTTTGTTGTTGCATGTTTTACGTGGCTTTATGGGAGTAGATGCTAAGAACGATTCTTACCTACGGAAAGCCACAACGGTGATATTATGGTTGCCAAACTCTGGTGTTAATCCCATGACAACTATAGTGAGAGAAACAGACATCCACCGGCCGCATGTGTGGAACAAGCCACACGTCAAGTGCGGAGCCGGTCTCGCGAACGACGTCGCGTAAGGTTGGCCTGGACCGCTTCAATCTCACTATCCCGCGTCATAAGAAGAACACAAACCAGAGGCTTGCAACAGAAAACATCAACGTCCGCAACAACCATGTTGCGTTCTACTCGTGAAACACATCTACGCATAGATCTAGCTCTGATACCACTGAAGGGTTTCGCGGCATAGTAAATCAAAATTTTCTACGGAGCGAACAGAGGGAAAGCCAAGATCTAATCTAGGAGATGCAAACAACGAGAGAGATTGGATTAGATCTTCATACCCTTGAAGATTCGCACAGCGGAAAGTTCGTCGGAACGTGGGTGATGTAGTCGTACTCGCTTCTCCTCCTCGCGATCCGATCCGATCTAGCACCACAAGTGGCGGTGCCTCCGTGAGATGCACACGTGCAGCACCTCGACGTCTCCTCCTTCCTCGGACCAGTGAGTATGGTGGAGAGATAGATTGGATCTACAGCACGACGGCGTGGTGTATATGGTGGAGAATTTCTGCTGCAGGGCTTCGCCTACAAACAGTCGGGAGGGAGAGAGGAAGGTAGCAAGGCTGCTAGGGCTTGGAGGAAGGTGTGTGTGGGGAGGGGGCGCACCACCCCTCTATATATAGAGGGGGGGCGGCCAGCCCTTGCCCCTCCTCCAAGCCTATCTCTAGTTTAAACAATTTAAACTCTCCCTTATCTAGAAATCCTATCTCTAGTTTAAACGATTTAAACTCTCCCTTATCTAGAAATTCTATCCCGAGATTTAAATGAGTCAAATCTCTCTAGAATCGGCTGGGCCATATGGGGCCTTGTGCCCCTGGCCCAATGCGGCCAGGACACTCCCTCATAGGCCCATGCCCCCTCCCGGAAGGTGGGGCCACGTTGGTCCCCTTCCGGAAGGTTCTAGAAGCTTCCGGTACAATACCGATTAACCCGGAACAATTCCGAACTCCAAAAACTGCACTGCCTTATATGAATCTTATTATCCGGACCATTCCGGAACCTCTCGTGATATCCCGGATCCCATCCAAGACTCCGAACAAAAATTCATAAACCAATTATCCAATCTATCCTAGCGTCGAGATACGTTAAGTGTGTGACCCTGCGGGTTCGAGAATATGCAGACATGATCTTCTATCAATAATCAACAGCGGGGTCTGGGCACCCATATTGACTCCCACACATTCATCGATGATCATATCGGATGAACCACGATGCCAGGATTCAATCAATCCCATATATATATTCCCTTCGTCTCGCGATATTTTACTTGCCCGAGATTCGATCGTCGGTACCGTCATACCTAGTTCAATCTCGTTCACAGCAAGTACTTTACTCGTTCCGTAATCCGATATCACTTTGTGATTAACTCCTTAACCACATGCTTGCAAGCGGTGTTGATATCGATTACCGAGTGGGCCCGAAGTATATCTCTCCGACTTGGGAGGGAGAAATTCCATCTCGATACATACACCCCAACAGATACTTTCCGATCACCTGAGAGACACCTTTATGATCACCCTCTCATAGGATGACGTTTGATGACCTCAAAGCTTTCTTCCGATACCAGGGAGTTGCATTATCTCATGGTCTAAGGAATACAATATTTGACATAGGAAAAGCTTCGCAAAGACGAACACGATGACACGATCTAATTGCTCTGCTTTGTTTGGGTCTATCCACCATATCATTCTCCCAATGATATGATCTCATTATCAATTGACAACTCATGTATATGGTTAGGAAACCTTAACCATCATTGATCAATGAGCTAGTCCATAGAGGCGTACTAGGGACACGGTGTTGTTTACAAACCACACAAGTATTAAAGTTTCCGCTTAATACAATTGTAGCATGGAATATAAACTTTATCATGAACAAGAATTATAACAATAACATCTTTATTATTGCCTATAGGGCATAATTCCAAGAATCACATCCCTCAGAGTGGTACAATAGAAACATTGCGGGTCCATATTACAAAAGCACACACATTATTATTACAATACCGGAAGTTCAAGACTTTCGAAAGATCCAACTTACAAACCAAATATAAAGTGTTCAGTGGAATTTAAAAGTAGCAACTCCGACTAGGAGTTGAGCACAACAGCTTATTCTATAGAGTTCATGTTGCTCGGCTCTGTTAGTTACTACTAACTAGGTAATTAATTGGACTCGTTCTCATCGACACCGTAGCGGATCTCGTAATCCATGCCTTCAACTCCTCTGGATAGATCAGGTTCCTCGTAGAACACATCTTCTTGGCATTCAGCTGCATACATTGGCACGTCTTCGGAATCCTCAGAGTCTAAGCAAGGTATCAAAGGAAAGAATGAGTAACAGCGTTACCCAACAAGTTCATTATATGCAAGGTGGGAAGTTTGATGCTCTAACTACCACCTCGGATTATAAATCCTTGGCACTATGCAGTTTTAAAAGTTGATTATAAATCCTTGGAAAGATTAATTTTATTCTGAAAAATTATGACAATCAGCCTTCAAAGGTTGACTAGAACTTTCATGGAGTTCCTTTCCTGCCGTGTTCGTAGCTCCTTTTCGGAACAGGGAGTAACAAGTTACAGTTCTTACACTCTGCAGAGGTGCGTTACTTTATCCATGAGAGATCAACTTCTTATTGCCCAACCTGGCGTACTTTCCCGTCCACAGTTCCATGATGTGGGGCCTAGTAGTTGTTCCAAGCCAATCACTGCCCCCTTCTCGGCCCCGCATGCCTCCTTGGTGTACACCATGCCCACATAATGAATTATGGCAATGGTTTGTACAAACAGTTAGATGCCAGAACTATCGTGGGACGATGAGGGTTCCCACCCTTATGATGCATATCCTCTACGAATAACCAATTAATATGCATGCTACGAGGATAACAGCCACGACCTGCACATCCTACTTCATGCGAGAGGAAGAAGATACAGCTGACTTCTCTATCCCATTCCAAATCTCATGGCTAACGCGTAATATACGGCGCTAGAATCACTGATGTCGGGGGTTATTAAGTCCCTACTTGATCATCATTGTTGCAAGTAGAACCCTAAGTTCTATTGCTCCATTATATCACCACATAGGATGATATCTATGATTTCTTTATTTATGAAAATAATATTTTTTTCTTTTATAGCATATATGATAACACACAATTTGCAAATACTTTGATAAAGACTCTTCAAAGGACATGAGCAAGTGATGAACTTGCCTTGTGATGGCAAGGTAGTGAAGTCTGATGCTTGCACTGGACCTTGAGCTTCTAGTTCTACTAAAACATCATTATTGTCCGGTCGTTTAGCGATTTTTTAGATTTTCAAAATTCGCAAAGAGTAAAAAGTTACGGTCAAAAGACCGTTTTTTCCTTGCAGAAAAAAATAGAGGGAAACTTTGTAGGGGTTCGCAGCATAGAAAACAAAAAATTTCCTACGATGGGACCTATGTACCAAGATCTATCTACTAGATACAAACAACAGGCGGATGTATATCCGTAGTGAACATACCCTTGAAGACCGACAAAGCTTAACGAGTTCAACTCATGGTTGATGTAGACGATCTCTTGCCGATCTCAAGATCGAGAGGAAGTCCTAGCACCGCAAAGCAGCAGCGCATCCGTGCTCGCACACACATACAAGACATCGGGCAACCTCCGCCTCCTCGCTCCAGAGGGGGGGAGAGATCCTTCATGAGGAGGTGTGAGAGACAAGTGAGAGGAGCGGCTCCTTTTATAGGAGGAGGGGGGAACCCCAAGGGGGTGGCCGGCGCATGGGGTTGCCCCCTTGCCCTCCCCTCTTCATGTGGGTGGACACTCCACTCACCAAATTCCTTTAAATTCCCTCCACTCAAAAGTCCACTCAAATTCCCATTAAATTTCCACCAAATTTAATGCAAACTCTCATTAAATAAAACTCTTTTATTTTATTCAGAATTTTGTCAATTACTTTAATGACAAACATTCACAAATAACCCCTTTCTAGAATTCAATTTCACATGCATAACCACTTTATGCTATTTAACCCGAAAACCTGTTTCGGTATCTAGTGAAATAAATTCATGCGCTTGTTTATTCTTTCGACATGAAATGTTTGCTCCAACTGGATGCCAGTGTCCCTTAAGTGTGTAACCCTACGGTTCGCAAATAATGCGGACATGATCGAGACCCTTCTCCAATCAATAATAAGTAGCGGGACCTGGAGATCCATACTGACTCCCAGACATTCAACGATGACTTTTCCTGTCATCGTCGGAACCTTTTACGCTTGTATCTTAATCCCTTTGTTTCACGATATATTACATGTCCGAGATTCGATCATGGGTATCTCCATACCTAGTTTGATCTCGTTACTGACATGCACTCTTTTCTCGTTCCCGTGATATAACATTCTAGTGATCAAATCACTTTCTTGCAAGCTAACCAATGTGATATCACCGCGAGTGCCCAGAGCATATCTATCCGTTATCGGGATGAACAAATTCCACTATTGATCCATGATTCTCAACATAACACTTTAGTAGCTTTGAAGCCATCTTTATAATCACCCAGTTACGGAGTGACGTTTGATGTCAACAAGAAACTCTTCCGGTGTTAGTGATTGGCATGATCTCATGGTCTAAGGATTAGGACTACTTCGTAGTTTGTTTATAGCAATATAAACTCAATTACTTTGATCGTAATGCTATACTTTGGATGAATGTTCATCACACCATTACACTAATGTTGTGATCTCGTTATTAACACCATCCAATGTCTATGATCAGGAAACTGTGATCATCCTGTTAATCAACGAACTAGTTTATGAGACAGGCATAACTAGGAACTTTCTGTTTGTTTATTAAACACACATGTATTAACATTTCCGTATTAATACAATTATAGCATGCAAAATAAACATTTATCATATACTTGGAATACACATAATAAACATTTTATTATTGCCTCTCAGGGCATATTCCCTTCAGTCTCCCACTTGCACTAGAGACAATAATCTAGTTACATTGTGATGTATCTAACACCCATGGAGTTCTGGTGTAGATCATTTTTTTTCTCTAGGGAGAGTTTTAGTCAATGGATCTGCTACATTGAGATCCGTATGTACTTTACAAATCTTTATATTTCCATCCTTGACATGCTCGCGGATGGAGTGAAACCGGCGCTTAATATGCTTGGAATGCTTATGAGACATTGGCTCTTTGGAATTGGCAATGGCACCATTGTTTTCACAATAGATCACCACTGGGTCCAACGCGTTTGCAACCACACCTAGTTCGGATATGAACTCCTTCATCCAAACTGCTTCCTGAGCCGCTTCTGAAGCAGCAACATATTCGGCCTCCGTTGTTGATCCCGCCACCACATGTTGTTTGGAGCTCCTCCAACTAACCGCTCCGCCATTCATGAGAAATACATATCCGGATTGAGACTTAGAGTCATCCGGATCGGTGTCAGAGCTAGCGTCGACATAACACTTAGCGACGAGCTCTTCTTCACCTCCGTATACAAGAAACATATTCTTGACCGCTTTCTAGTGTTCTGAACCTGGATCCGATTGGTACCTACTAGTCAAACTAATAGCATGTGCCACATCCGGTCTTGTACATAGCATGTTGTACATTATAGAGCCTATGGCTGAAGCATAGGGGACCTTGTCCATTATCTCTCTTTCTTCCTCCGAAGCCGGACTTTGAGTCTTACTCAATGTCATGACTTGAGTCATAGGTAAGAACCCCTTCTTACTATCTTCCATTTTAAACTTCTTTAAAATCTTATCAAGGTATGTACTTTGCGATAGCCCTATTAGGCGCCTAGATCTATCTCTATAGATCTTTATGCCTAATATGTATGACGCTTCACCTAGGTCCTTCATTGAAAATTTGCTGTTTAGATAACTTTTAACACTGTTTAAAAGATCTATATCATTTCCGATCAATAATATGTCATCCACATATAATATCATAAATGCCACATTGCTCCCACTCACTTTCTTGTAAATACAACGCTGATGTAGCGGTGGGGCCGGGGCATTAGTGAGTGGGTTTGCACGGGCAGAGTGAGAAACAGAGAGTAGAGGGGAAGATACTCGGATGGGCTCGTGGGCTGGTTCTATTGCTGGGCCTGTTTGGTTGTGCCGACCCTTTCCTCATTATTTTATCTTTATGTTTTTCTGATTGATTTTCCAGGAATCTTTTTCAAATAATTTCAAATGTGTTTTGAATTCAAATCCATTCTGGATTTTTTTAAAGTGGGCGATGTACATATTTGGGTATAAAACATTGATGTTTCATTCTGATTACTTTGCCCCCTTGAATTTAACAGAAAAACATGCCTTTCTCTAATTAAATCAAGCTTTTGAAACAACAAACAAAACTCAATCCAAAACTTTTTTCTGATTAAATCAAGTGTTCTCATAGCAGAGAGTAGCAATAGGGCCATTGCCTTGCTTACATAAAATGATAAACCAACAAATGCTTCTGTTTTTGAAATCTCATTTGAAAATGATCCTAAAATGATTATGGATGCATGAATGATATGCAAACTTTGAAATCATGATTGTTGGGATGTTACACATTCCGTGCCTCTTATATCCCTAAGCCCGTGATGGATCTCAAAAGGAGGGAGTTTCTGGATCTGAATCATGGGCGGAGGGATATTGAAACATATGGGAGTGAGTTTACTCTCTTGGCTCATTATGCAACCAGGGATGTGACCAATGATGAAGATAAGCAAGAGCTATTCCGTAAAGGACTTAACCCTACACTTCGCTATGAGTTGCTGCCCTTCAAGTTCCAGTATTTCCAGGAACTTCACAATCAGGCTCTCACTTTGGAGCATAGAAGAAAGGATATGGAGGTCTCTCAGAAGCGTGAAGAAGGAAATTCTCGTGCTTCTTCCTCTGGTAACTAGAAGCGCCATGTTTTTGTTCCATACAGCGATGTACCTAGTGCTCCTTATGCACCCAAGTCTTCTGGCAATGCTCCTCGTCAGTCACAGTCAAATACTGGTGGAGTAAATTCTCGTCCTCCTGCTGGTTCTTACACTAGAGTTACCTGTTACTCCTGTGGTCAGCCTGGTCCACTACTCAAGGGATTTTTCCCAAAGGGCTGTCAGACGCAATGATCAGCAGACAGAGAAGAATGATAAATCTCAAGGCACTGGACGTGGTCATCTGACCCATGTCACTATTGAAGAAGCTTAGGAAGACCCAAGCGTCATTCTTGGTACGTTTTGAATCAATTCCATTCCAGCAATAGTCTTGTTTGATTCTGGAGCATCACATACATTCATATCACAAGATTTTGCACAAATGCATGATATCACCTTTCAAGCTATGGACTCTCCTATAGAGATTAGAACTCCTGGGTCTTGTTGGCAGACCATCTGGGTTACTCATGGGGTTGATATAGATATAGCATATCAGAAGTTTCCCACTTCCCTCATTGTACTCAAGTCAAGTGACATTGATGTTATTCTGGGCATGGACTGATTAACCAAGTATCAAGCCGTCATTGACTGTACGCTTAGAACAGTTACTATGAGCTCAACTACTGGCATAACTGTCAAGTATTGGACTGATGGTTCAAAGTCTCCGTCAGCAGTCCTCAAACCTTTTTCGGAGTTGTATGCCATGGATGTCCTACCTACTCTCGAGGTCCAAGATGTTCATGTACTCGGTGATTTCCCGGATGTCTTTCCTAAAGAGTTGCCTTGGATGCCACCTGATCGAAGTGTGGAGTTTGTCATAGAGCTAGTTCCTGGAACTGCTCCTATCTCCAAAAGACCATATTGTATGCCTCCTCATGAGTTGGTTGATTTGAAGAAGAAACTTGAAGAGCTGGAAGGCCTAGAATACATTCAACCTAGCACATCCTCTTGGGGTTTCCCTACCATCTTTGTAAAGAAGCGGGATACAAATATTCCAAGATTGGTGGTTGATTACCGTCCACTCAACGGTGACAATCAAGAATAAGTACCAACTTCTCCGGATAAATGACCTCTTCGATCAATTAAGTTGTGCCACTGTCTTCTCCAAAATGGACTTAAGATTAGGTATCATCAAATCAAGATCAGAAAGGAGGATATCCCAAAGATAGCATTCACAACTCGTTATGGTATTTACGAGTATACAGTGATGTCCTTCGGGTTAACCAATGCCCCTGCCACATTTATGAGGCTCATGAACTCCGTCTTCATGGAATATCTCAACAAGTTCGTCGTGGTATACATTGATGACATTCTAATCTATTCCAAGACCGAAGAAGAGCATGCCGAATATCTACGTATGGTGTTGACAAAACTTCGTGAACATTGTCTCTACGCCAAATTCTCCAAATGTGAGTTCTGGTTAGAAGAGCTCATCTTCCTTGGCCATGTTGTGTCCGCAAGTGGTGTTGCTGTCATACCGGATAAGGTTCAGACCATTCTGGAATGGAAGTCACCTACTTCAGTCAAGGAAGTTTGAAGTTTTCTTAGAATGGCTGGATATTACCGCCGATTCATCGAGAACTTTTCCAAGATAGCCAAGCCGATGACTGATCTTCTTAAGAAAGATAAGAAGTTTGAATGGTAAGAAAAGTCAGAAGAAAGCTTCCAATCCTTGAAAACTAAGCTAACTACCACTCCTGTGCTTATCCTTCCGGATACAAGTAAGGATTTCTTCATCTATTGTGATGCTTCTCTTCAAGGGTTCGGTTGTGTGTTGATGCAAGATGGTCATGTAGTGGCCTATGCTTCTCTGAAGTTGAAGCCACATGAGAACAACTATCCAACCCATGATCTCGAACTCGCTGATGTTGTTCATGCTCTTAAGCAATGGCGACATTACCTCATCGGTAACCATTGCAAACTTTACTCGGATCATCAAAGCCTGAAGTATCTCTTTAACTAGCCAGATCTGAATCTCACGCAAAAACGATGGTTGGAACTCATCAAAGATTATTATTTGGGTCTCAACTATCAACCCAGCAAAGCCAACGTCGTTGCTGATACGCTAAGTCGGAAGTCTTATTGTAATAATCTGATGATTTCACAACCCAACCTGCTCTCTATGAGGAAATCAAGCGTATTCACCTTTAAGTAGTTCCTTGTGGATTCCTGGCTAACCTTGAAATAAAACATTCTCTTGAGGACCAAATCAAGGAAGCTCAAAAACAAGATGATGAGGTTACCAAGATTAAAGAACGTGTTGCAAGCGGTGAAGCCAAATGTTTCTCCGCCAATGATCAAGGTGTCCTATACTTCAGTAACCGGCTAGTGGTTCCAAACAGTCGGAAAATCAAAGATCTAATCCTATTAGAAGCTCATGAATCCCCTTCGTCTATCCATCCTGGTGGTACCAAGATGTACCGAGATCTCCGTCAAAGATTTTGGTGGAGTGGAATGAAACCAGAAATCGCTCGCTTCATTGCAGAGTGCAACGTTTGCCGTCGTGTGAAGGCTAAACACCAAAGGCCTGCTGGAATTCTGCAGCGGTTAAAAATTCCTGAGTGGAAATGGAATGAAATTGGTATGGATTTCATTACTGGACTCCCAAGGACACAAGCAGGAAATGATGCAATATGGGTAATAGTTGATCGGTTATCCAAAGTTGCTCATTTCCTTCTGGTTCGAGAAACTATCTGTGCTAGTCAAATGGCTGACCTATACATCTCTCGGATCGTCATTCTCCATGGTGTTCCCAAGAAGATCATATCTGATCGTGGAAGTTTGTTTACTTCCAAATTCTGGCAAAGGTTGCAAGAAGTAATGGAAACTCATGTATCCTTCAGCACAGCTTACCATCCTAAAACCGGTGGTCAGACCGCAAGAGTAAATCGAATTCTTGAAGACATGCTTAGAGCGTGTGTCATATCCTTTGGAAAGAACTAGGAGAAATGTCTTCCTTTCGCGGAGTTATCTTACAACAACAGTTTTCAATCCAGTTTGGGCTTGGCACCTTTCCAATTCCTGTATGGGAGAACATGTCAAACACCGCTAAACTGGATAGAAACCGGTGAAAGACAATTCTTTGGTCCGGACATGATCCAAGAAGCAGAAGAGCAATTTTGCATAATTCGAGAGCGTTCGAAGGCCGCTCAATCTCGTCAGAAGACCAACTACGATGGTCATCATCTTGATGTTCATTATGAAGTTGGTGATCAAGTTTACCTCCGGGTCACTCCTCTGAAGGGTGTCCATCGATTCGGTATCAAAGGAAAATTGTCTCCTCGCTACGTTGGTCCCTTTCACATACTCTCCAAGCGGGGTGATCTTGCCTAACAATTGGCTCTACCATCAACTTTACTAGAGGTTCATGATGTGTTTCATGTGTCTCAACTCAAGCATTGCTTCAAAGATCTCATCCGTGGTTTGGACCATGAAGCTTTGAATCTCCAAGATGATCTAACCTACCGAGAATACCCTGTTCCTATTCTTGATGAAACCGAGCGCAAGATTCGTCATCAAACCATCAAGTTCCTGAAAGTTCAATGGTCTCATCACTCTGAGTCAAGATTCTTTCTGAGTACCCTGCCTTCTTTTCTAAAACCTCGGAATCTCGGGTCAAGATTCTTGCAAGTGGGGTAGAGCTGTAACATACCACCTTTTGTGTAATATTAATAAAGACATGTTTGAGCATTGCATGCATGCATAATAGTTGCACTTTGGTTAAATCAAACAAACACAAGAAAAACCCTAATTTATTTTCCTCTCAAAACCATTCAAATGGTTTTTATATTTTGAAAATTACCAAAAAGAATGGAACCAAAAATGAATAAAACAGTCCCATACTATTTTATACACTTTATAAAAAGTATCTAGTATATTTGAATTATTCAAAATAGTTTGGAAATTGGAAATACAAACAGAAATTGAAAAACATAAAAAGAAAACAATTTATTGGAAAAAATAACTAACCTAGCTCTACTGGGCCGAGCCGACCTCTCCTCTCCTCTCTCCCTTTTCCTGCCACCCACGCGCGCCCCGCAGAGGCCCATCTGGTCCGACAGCAGCCCGTCCCCGGCCCAGTAACGCTTCGGCCTTTTCTCGTTCATCGTCTTCCTCGAGTGAGGCAAGCAGCTCGCTATCCATGCGCTCGCCGTCGATCCTCGCTGTGTTGCGATGCCCGCCGCCGCCGTTGGTCGAGAGGATAAGAACCACCGCATCACTCTCTATCTCCCCATTCCCATTTCTCCCCGTCTCGCTCACTCTGCCGTTTTCCCCAAATGACCGAACCCTAGCGGCCGAAGTTGCCACTTATCGTTGTCGCTGGAAACCGCCTCGAGCCTCGCCGTTGCCCCTGGGAGCTGCACCTCGTCGAGTTGAGCCTCCCCGCCGTCGACCTCATCTCCTCCGACGTCGGACACCATCAATTACCCCTCTGTCCATCCTCCCCTCGCTCTGATGACCCCTCTACCATGCTCCTGGTGAGCCACCGGTGCTCAAGCACCTCTCCGTTTGCCCCCTCTCCCTCTGTATCGTCTTTCCTGTGTGTGCCCGATGATTCCGCCGCTGGAGCTCGTCGGAGGCGATGCTCCGGTGACCAATAATGAGAGACACCACCACTAGCGTGCTCAGTGCGATGCGCTGCGTCGAACTCCCCTATCCTCGCTTGCTCCCATGTCGCCAATCGCCAGTACCAATCATGATATGGGGAGGAGCTCCATTGCTGATGTCATGCTGACATCAGCATGATGCAATAATTCCTTTTCTTTTATTAATTGTTTTGTAAATATTTTTTATAAATAATAAATATATGATAGGTGGGCCCTGTCTTTTAGGGTTTTAATATTTTTTGTAAATGTTTTCTGAAATGATTAAATCCATGACATGTGGTCCCAACTTGGAAATAAAATTAAATATTCCATAAATGATTTATAATGAATTAAAATTGGAGAAATTCATAACTAATTCATTCTAAATCAGAAAAATAGAAATAATATATCAAGATGTTCAAAAAATGAGCTTTATCTAACTAATCTATAATCATGCATTATGAACCAACTTTCATGACAAGTTTAATTAGAAGAATCAATTGAACCCCACAGGTGATTTCCGAGGATCCCCCTGTTCTAGGGTTTCGACCTCTCGGACCCCGTATAAATTGACCAAGCATGTTCTAGGGTTCATTTCAACACTATTTAACTTGTCATATCATCCATATTGTATGAGCATTGCACATGCCATGTGTTGAAAGTTGATTTTCCTTTTTTGTTGATTGGTTATTCGCGAATAGGAATCGAACCCGAGGCTTAAGTCAACGCCACCGAAGAGCAGTACCAGTCCAACAACGGACAAGTCAAGCAAATCCCCACTCATACATATGAATCTTATGTTTACAAAGTATTTCATTCTCGCCATATGCATTCGGTTCAATGGTATTTTATCATTAGATAGAGTAATCCTATCTAATGCATGTTTCCCTTTGTGAACTATATTACCTGATCCACTGCTCCTAGCATAGCTAGGGTTTGTCTTATGAGCAACGTTAGTGCCACAATTCAGTCGAGCTTAGCCATGCTTAGTGGTCTGATGCTGATCATTCAGGTGATGCAACGGAGATGCGAATGAATCTATTATGGTAGGATGTGGTGATATGATCACAGATCGATACTAAACATGCCAAGGCTTGTATGGGAGGCCACGTGGGTTGTGGTTTTTATAGTCCCATACTTGCCACCCCTAGGACCCGATGTTGTTGCCTCTTGAACCAAGACGAGCGTATAACCACACGGGGGCCTGGAAACCCTCTCGACCAACTAACTTGCATAGTAGATTCCATGAGTCACATAGTTCGGGCTTTCCATTCGACATACGCATCTTGGTCGTTCTTGAATGGAGGTGAAGGAGGTGCATTCATAACAGGTAGGTAAGAGTGGCTAGGAACAAGAGATGCCCAGCATCCGTAATCTTGAACCCCGCACACATCATTAGGGACCGACTACAGGAGTTGACCCATTATGGCGGCATCTCCCTAGTGCGTGACTCATGGTCTCAGCGAAAGCAAGGTAAAGGTCGTGGTCAACCACTCTCTGACGGCCTTCCAAGGAAGAGGGCTAATAATTTTCCATTAATAATAAGTTGGTACGTGTGGGTAAAGTTGTGCACCCCTGCAGGGTTATTAATCTTTTCGAAAATCCGTGTCCACGGGTATGGAAAACGTTGGAAAGGAAGTGAAGATCATAGATAACTATAACCGAATGATAAAACTTGGCCAACTAATGTGAGATCCGGAATACTTCCTCGGGGTTGTTTGAGGGGGTAGTCCAGGAAGAGTGGTTCAGTTGATGATGGTTCTTGGTGGGTATCAAAGATGATTCTAAGAGCTAGAGTTGTAGTCCTCTTATCCACTTTTGAAAATGATCTGACTAGACGAGTTTCTTTCCCTTATGGTTTTGAACACAAAAGTTGGCTTTATGCAAAATAACTCAACTATCCATAAGTCTTGCGGAGTACACCTTGTACTCAACCTTGCTTCGTTGATGTTTTTATACAGATGGAGCTACTCCAATTGAAGGTGGTTTCTATGTCGAAGTTGGCGAGTAGTCGGGGTTCCCGGGCAGTAGCCTATGATCTATGGAAGGGTCTCTACTTTTGTTTATGGCCTCTTAGGCGCTTTGCTAAGTTTGTTGTTTAGAACAAATTGTTTGCTTCCGTTGTTTGATGTAATGATGGGTCTATGACCCCTGGCTTGTATGACTGGTTTGTAACTCTGTTAAGAGTTTACCTTAATAATGTATGGTTTGTACGTTCTGTAATGTTACCGATCTCTCCCTACGCGCTTTGGAATTTATGTTAGGCTTATATCAGATGAAGATATGGTATTTCTCTAGCCTTGATCCCGGGTCGTGACAATTTGCTACAAGTGTTTGTCATGGCTTGACATAGCACAATTATAGCTAGATCTATCAAGTGGGTGAGATCATGTTGGTAAAGTGTAGTGACTCACATAACCACTAAGTTGATGATGGTGTTTCTACCCAGCCCAGAGAGGTCAAGATCCAAGGCAATGTTGGCATGGGTCGAAATTTGCCACAAGTGTGTGTCATGGCTTGGCATAGCACTCTTATACTTAGATGTATCAACTGGGTGGGTTCATGTTGGAAAACTGCTGAGTCACAGAACCACAAGTTGGTGAAGGTGTTTCTAGCCACCTAGAGAGGTCTATAGGGCATGCAAAATGTCAAAATTTGACCGGGCCACAAAAAATTCATAAAAAAACAAAATTGTGTGAAACCTTGGACACAGTTAAAACTTACTTCTAGGTAGAAGATTCCATGTTTCCGCATGGATAAAATCTCACATCACAAAGGTCTAACCCCTAGGCATCCTTACTAGAGACCTTGATTTTTGTCCTAAATTTAATAGGGCCAGCAAAAATTCAAAAACATTCAAATTTTTGTGAAACCTTGTACATGTGTCTTAGTTTTTATATGTTAGCATGTGTAATAAATCCAGGTTGTTTCACGATAGTCGAAAAAAATACATTGTTAGGAAAAGAAGCCTAGGTGAGACCAACACGGCAGTTCGTAAATTTCTCAATTTTTCGATCTTCATCAAATGATCCCAAAAATTTTGCACATGCTATACCAATGGTTCATGTCAAGAATATGTAATTTATTTGAAATAATTCAAAATTGTAAAATAGCTATTTTGTTCAAATTTTTAAATAGAAAATAAAAAATAATATTGGAAAAAGTAAGCCAGCCCAACTCCTACTCCCGCGCCCGCGTGATGGCTACATCCGGGCTTCAAGTAGATTGGGGCGAACCCATATTAATCCCGGGAATCAAATAGTAATGGGATCTTTCGGGCCCAATGGGAAACGGTAGAGGGAAGGACCAATGCGGGTTTAGTCCCACATCGACGAGCGAGGAACGATTCGACCAGCTTATATACCCTGCAATCATGAATGCGGCATGAGTTTCTCTCAACAAATCAACATGAAACATACTGCTCTCACTTATCTGCATGTTGGCCTACATATGAAAAATATGAGCTTCGTGGGCGTGCACCCTGGGCCATAATTGGTCTTCTACTGTGAATAAGTTTGAGCTTCGCAGACCATTTATGAGCTTCGCATGCCATTTATCCCGAATTGTGTAGGTATGAATATTTTTTTCATTCCCTTTTGTACCACAATAATATTTTGCATTTTGAATAAGTTTGCACGAATTTAATTACTGACCATCTTATATATACAATATTTTTGTTTGTATTCCAAATTGTTTTACATGAAAATTTTACTAATTAATTCCGTAGTAGTTTTTTTATTTTATATTCAAAATTCAACTAATTTTTAGAAACATTTCTCTAATATTTTGGACACTCCACATTGTCTGAGTAATTAAATACAACAAGATCGCAAAGAGCAAATTGTAGTTCAAAACAATATTAATGAAGTACCTAATTTGCACATATTATTAGCTATGTAGAATAATTAGAAAGCATGACAATACCAACTAGATATTCAACTTAATTAACTTTGTTATCACAACAAAGTGAAGGGTGAAGGTGTTTTTATCCATCCAGAGAGGTCTACATCCCATAATGTTGGTATGGACCCACATCTGTCATAAGTGTGTGTCATGGCTTGGCATAGAACTATTATATTTAGACCTATCAAGTGGGTGGGATCATGTTGGTCAAGTGTAGTCACTCACACAACCAATAATTAAGTTGATGATGGTGTTTCTATCCAACCCAGAAAGGTCTATAGGCCACACAATGTTGGCATGGGACCACATCTATCATAGTTGTGTGTGTCATGGCTTGGCATAGTAGTGTTATACTAAGATTTATCAACAGGGTGGCATCATGCTGGCCAAGTGTTGAGGAACACAAAAACTAGGTTGATGATGGTGTTTCTAGCCAACCCAGAGAGGTCTATATCCCATACAATGTTGGCATGGGCCTACATCTGCCACAAAGTGTCTCATGTTGTCTTGGCATAGAAAAATTATATTTAGATCTATCAAGTAGGCTAGATCATGTTGGCCAAGTGATGACTCATACAACAACAAGTTGGTGAAATTGTTTATATCTAGCAAGAGAGGTCTATATCCACATGCAATATTGGAATGGCCCCACATCTGCGACTAGTGTGTGTCATGACTTGGCATAGCACTCTTATACTTAGATCTATCAAGTGGGTGGGATCATGTTGGTCTACTAAAGTGACTGACATAACCACGTTCATGATGGTGTTTCTAGTCAACCCAGTGAGGTATATATCCCATGCAATGATGGCATGGGTCCACATTTTTCACATTTGTGTCTCATCATGTCTTGGCATAGTAGTGTTATACTTAGATCTATCAAGTGGGTGGGATCAGGTTATCTGAACATTGCATTGGGCTCTAGACCCATGTGAGTTTACTAGAAACACCATCAGAAGTGTGTGTCATGGATTGACATAGCACTCTTATAGCTAGATCTATCAAGTGGATGGGATGATGTTGGTCCAGTGTAGTGACTCAAACAACCTCTAAGTTGATGATGGTGTTTCTAGCCAACCTAGAGAGGTCAATAGCCCATGCAATGTTTGCATGGACCCACATCTATCACAGTTGTGTGTGTCATGTCTTGGAATAACAAAATTATAATGAGATATATCAAGTAGGTGGGATCATGTTGGCCAAGTGTTAACTTATATTTAGCAACAAGTTGATCAATGTTTTTCTAGAAAACTAAGATAGGTCTAGATCCCATGCAATGTTGGCATGGATTTTTACAAAGCGAGCATGTATAAGAATTACTACACGTACATAGAAAAACAGTGAAATTGAAAGAGGTACAACACATGATATTTTTAAAACATAGAGTATCCGTTGTATTATGGTCACATCATACACTTGCACTTGCATATAATTCATAGAAAGAGAATACAACAGGACTAGACCAACATGATCCATCAATATAATCTGGCGGGTAGCCGTCGTAGTAATCGTAGTGGGTGGTACCATATTCGCCATAAGGCGACACCATATGCATCTCATAATGCTCGACGATTCTGCAATACTCTGCCAGCAATCGATCGAGTTCGAAAGGACGGTCATTGATCCATAATCCTCCTACTCCATAGCCATGGAAAACCCTTGGCTCCTCTTCCCCGCAAGAGACTCAAAGTTGTAAGATCTAATCTAGGATTGGTCCAACTAGTAGATTGTGCCGACCTTCACCGTGGGTACCCTGGCGTTGTCGATGCAGATGCACCGATTGTTAGCAATGAACAGAGCGCGGTTGGCGATGCCTCTGACCGGCTGAAGGACACGATTCTGTGTATAAACCTAGTATACAACTGGCCTGTCACCGTAGACCGGTCCACTCACAACGAACAACAACTCACCATCGGTCTCGATGAGGTAAAAATGATTCTCCGGGTACTGGCAGTCCAGAACAGGGCCTGACATCTCCATGAGCAGCACCAGGTATAGTCGAGAGGAAAAACCCGTATCTATCTGCGACGAAAATATCACCAGCATAAGAACTCATGCTCCGGAGTTCCACGAAGTCATTCGGCATGTACCACCCTTCACCAAAGACCGAGCGACTGCCTTCCTCCATGCCCTCATCCACCCAACGAATGATGGTGTTCCAAAGGTTTTATGTAAACACCATCAACAAAGGGAACATCGTCACAACAACAGAAGACACCTGCTCAGTCGATATCTCCACCCTCAGGCGCTTGATAGCGCCCGAGAAGGGGTTGTACAACCGTGTCTTGTATGGCTACACCCTCTTTCCAAGCACAAGGAGGCCGCCGGTTGTGCTACCGACGTAAAAGTACCTTCTAGTGACACAGAGAGGGAGAGAGAAGCAGAGATTCAGTCAAGCTAAACAGACAGAGATTAAATCAAGGTAAACAAGTAGATGGAGAAACATAACTTGAAAAACATATCGTATAGGATGTGGACACAAAAAAGGATCGCACATATATAGATTAATATCAAGAAAGCACTTGTGAATCACCCGACTAATATTCTTCTCAAGGTGGCGGCCGGTTATCACGTTAAGCAACGTGATGGTGGTGTCGTCTACCCGATACTCCTCCGACAGCTAGTGCTCTAGAACAATCCAGTTTGATGGTATAAAGTGCTCCTCTGTAAAGCCGCGCCAGGCAGTGCAGACTGCCCGGAAGGCGGCGTAGTAGTTGAAGTCGTCCGTCGGCAGGAAGATTTTACCTATCTTCTACATGACTCCCTTATGGAGATCAGCCCATAGGGAATCCTGTTTATTATTATCGTCCATGGATGATGGTGTTTGTGTGGTCTTGTTCCCGTCTAATGGCAGAGGAAGTGGTTCCAGAGATAGACATTATTTATTAAAGAAGGCTTGGTAATGCCAAGGGAAGCGTGTGGAAATGAGACGGCCACATGCACATAGCAACCTGATACCTTCGATCCGTATTACAGATGTAGTATAGCTCCTTTTCCCTAATAGACCTAGGTTTATCGAATCCTCGGGAAGGAGAAAGCAAAGTGAGATTACTTAAGCGGGCCTTCGAGAGTTTTAGAATTCCTATTGCGTTTTCACCGGACTAAGGGTTTGCAATCTTGTTATTGTTGTTGACGGTGGAGAGAGAGGGCCTAGGAGTCGTTATATTGCCAATGAGTATGCCATTGAGGAATCCTCACATTGAGTCTTTAGAGATGTGCGGTAAGGCGGAAGGTTGGAGGTCACGAGGTGACACAGATTACCCAGGTTTAGATCCCACTATGATGGCAGAATCCTACTCCTTCTATAAATCACTATAACAGCAATACGTCGGGTTATAGGGATCGGTTCGCTATGCTCTATATGAGTTGAGTTATGTGATTGTTGCCCTAAGGCTACTCTAGGTCTGGCTTATATACACACCAGATCCTAAGGTTAAAGGAAAAAACCTAGCTGGACAGGATACAAAGTGCTACATGGTATACAACTAGTCTAACGTGTCTTGCACTCCAAGGCTTCGGGTACGATGATGACTCCTCCGTATCCTTCCTTCATCCAACATGGGCCTCCCTTCTAGATCCATCTAACTGGGCCGCCCAGCAGGCCATAGGCCCTGCTACCAACTGTGGGCCACCCGGGTTATCCATATTAGAGACATGCAATGGTGATACCCATTTAGCATATCCCCAATAGTAGCCCCTGAAGAACTCTGAGATCTTGCTCCATGTTGCCTCTACAAGTTGAATGCTCCATCTAGATGGATGTCGGCAAATTGTCAAGCAATATCTTGTAGTCCTCCCTAGAACCCTGTGATGCTCTCTATCTTCGATATGTAAGTCGGAGAATCACTAAGCTTTCCATCATATTCTTCTCATAGCCGAACAGGATCCATCCATGCCAGAATCTTCAGATGAGATCGTTCACCTGCCCGTGTCAATAGAGTGACATAGACCATAGGTCATCGACGCCTCGTAACTCACACATGCAGCGGACGTAATGATAGTCATTTTCACCGCTTGAAGGATACGAAACATTGGCGGCGGTGGTGGGAACATGGCGAAATTTTCACGCACGCTCGCGCACGCGCTATCGACGCATCAATCGTTGGATCAACTTGGATGAATCTTGTCATGGTGTGGAACACGATAGTACCATCGGGGATGGCTAAAGAGGGACACACGGATGCAATCGGTGTCTCACGCAACAGGTTGGGCACAGTGAACTACAAATACAGTGACCTACCCAGGTTCGGGGCCCTCTTAGCAAGGTAACACCCCTACTCCTGCAAGATCTACTACATGGGGGGGCGAACGCCTAGTACAAGTGCTCTCGGAGCTATTTCCTTAGCTACTATCGATGGATATAAGAAGAAGAAGAACTAGAGGTAACCTCTTTCTACCCCTGATGTTATTTACCTAGAACCCTAGCTGTACCCTCCCTTATATACTAGTCGGGGGAGGTAGATTACAGTGTGGGTTCTTGGGTTTACTATTTGGATATGGGTTTACAGGGAAGGGCCGGCTGCAGGGTCCAGCCGGTGGGCCAGGACCTAGTTAGCCCTTCTTTAGCATGACCCACTTCTTTAGCGGTCACCCGGGATTCCTTTGTAGCGTCATCCTTGCTTTAACGGCCGCCTGGGACTCCTTTGGCAGTCAGATGACAGCTATACTTTATCTTTGTCGGGTAGCGTTGGTCAGGGCGGCGCCCTAGCCTGTCTGATGATGAGAGGCGCAAGAGGCGTACCCCGCAAGGAGAGTCTCCCCCTCTGGGCTCTCCATCGAATAATAGGCCAGCCGGTTGGAAGCGGCCACCCTGCCGGTTCTTCTGGCTACCTACCTAGTCGGGCCAGCCGGGAAAGCTTTAAGCCTAGCCGGGTGGGACTAGCCCACCGGCTAGGGTTGTCGTGCTTGATGTCCAGGCAGCCTGTATCTTCTAGAGCAGGCCTACTTAGGCTTGGCTTTTGCGGTGACCCAACATACCACTGCATGGTGTAATATACTATAGTCGTTGACATAACACCAATGAAACACCGTTCACTAGTATTACATCCCTCAGAATGGCACAACAGAAACACAATGGGTCCAATACATGGCTAAAGGTTACAACTCACTCTTTACACAAGATCCAGAGAACACTCTAGGTTAAAGAGAGAAATAACTTCTTACGGAGAAGAATCAAAGATAAATAACACAAGAACTATTATACTATTAAAACTAGTATTTTAACTAAGGGGTTGGCATTGCTGCTATTGCAATGCACTACAGAATTAGGTTCTTTGGCTAGATATTATATTCCAATCTAATCAGTAACTTTGTATTCACTTGAGTTGATGTTATGTTGACTTCATTGAAGATCGTTAGCTTTGCATGATAAGTCCTGGAGCATAACTTGTTGTGGTTATTGTCTATTCCGGCTTCAGAATCTAGCAAGGGTTAAGAAGATACTTTGAGTACGAGCATACTCAGCAAATTCACTAGAAAAGGAGTGTTTGATGCACTATAACTACATCCATAGACCGTAGGTCATAGGCAATGCAAGTTTTCATAAACATTTCTTCAAAGGTTCCTTTTATTCTGAAAAGCTATGTCCGTCAGCCTTCATAGGTTTACCAGAACTTTCATGGAGTTCCTTTCCCGACGCATTCGCAGCTCCTTCCCGGAATAGGGCGTAACAAGTTACAGTTCTTACACTCTAGAGAGGTGCGTTACTTTACCCATGAGAGATCAAATCTTTGTTGCACAACCGGGCAGCTTATTCCCGTCCACAATTCCATGATGTGAGCACAAAAGATGATCCAAGCCAATCAGTGCCCCCTTCGCGACCTCGCATGCCTCCTTGGTGTACACCATGCCCACATATTGGATTACGACAATGGTTTGTACAAACTGTTAGATGCCAGAACTATCGTGGGACAATGAGGGTTCCCACCCATATGCTGCATATCCTCTACGAATTACCAATTAATATTCACGCTTCGAGGATAATAGCCACGACCTGCACTTCCGGCTTCATGCGAGAGGAAGAAGATACACCTGGCTTCTCCGTCCTATTCCAAATCTCATGGTTAACGCGTAATATACGGCGCAAGAATCACTGGCGACATTGGTTGTTAAGTCCTAGGTGATATAGTTCTGAACAGTGGTATTCCAACTGTCAGATTTAATAGATTAACTGATTACCCTGGATCAGTAACCAATAGTTCACATTATTATTGAAAATAGTGTTTTTAGACCATTTTCAAATGCAGGTGATAACAACACTGGATTTGTAAAATACCTTAAAGAAAATAAACAAAGGACATGAGCAAGTGTGAACATGATTTTTGTGATTGCAAGATTATGCACTCACGGTCTTCGAGTCATTATAAGATCCAAAATCTGAAATGATCATCATTGGTCTGATAAGGACTAATGTTTAAAGAACCAATATGCTTTTATGCATAAGTAATGATGCATGTTCTAAATGCAAATCCCGGGGATAACGTTGTCCTAGGGTTTGGATTCCGGAAATGGTTACTTTAGAATGTGTTGTCCTTTTAGATTACTTTCACATGCTTCTTATTAGGGCTTGTGAGTGTGTGTGAACAACACATATTTATGTAGCAATAAAATATACACCTATGAAATGCTCTTCAAGATTGTTTATACTTTAATTGTTTATCTTCAACCTTGATTGTATAAGTATAGTCATTTATAAATAGCTTAAGTGTTATTGTTCCTAGGTATACAAGTGAAGTATGAAGTAAGGTGATTTTGATTATTGGTCATACATTGTCTGAAGTGGCAAAATGAATAACTTTTGAAGAATAAATTTCTTTTCTAAGGTTTAAACAATCTCTGTGGTTAGTTATTGGTGGTTGATGTTATCTGTGTTTGCCTGATTAGTTTTGTCTTGAGATGCTTATAACTTAATTATTTCAGATCAAAGGTAACTATAAAACATATAGTAATGTTTATAGTATTATATTTAAATTCTTGGAAAAATTAACTTTAAAATATAAATAGTTTTGAAAGTATGACACTTATAACATTTGTATCTTGGGTATTTGGAATGTTTCCTTTAGGTTACTTAATATTGGTGATTCTTTTACTTAGTGTAGTGGTTTCTTGATTTTATAAGGGAGTAGTATCATTTACCTTTTTATAAATCAGTGGTTATAGTTTATAAATCAAAATATAATATTACTTAACTATTTATGGATTTATTATAGTGTGGTGGTAGTTTTTGTAATCTGGTGGTTAAAGTATATAGGAATGATTCGATTTATTCACAAGTTGTTCTTTAAGGTTTTTATTATGAATAGGAATCCTTTTAGATTGTAGTCTTCACTTAAGGTTGAAGATAATTCTAAAATATCACATTTCTAATGTTTTAAACCATTATGGATTCATATTATTAACATTTCAAATTGTTACTATTTATGATACTTAATTTACTCATTTTAGGAATATTAATAAATTTTATCTATCCTTATATGAATTATTAATGAATTAAATAAGTTTACATTTGAGTTATTAAAATATTTGAATTTTTTTATTTAACTCAAAAGTAGAATACTAGATTTTTAACATTTCAATATTATTTTTGTGATCATTTTGGTATATTATATTTATTTTTGTGATTTATAAATAATAAGATATTATTTTTATAATTCTTATTACTTTATAATTACTTAATAAATAATGAAAATTTAATTAAGTGAAATAACATGATTATTGGTTCAAATTAGAATTTTTATTTTTCTAAGATTTTTGGTATTTTATTTATATTATTAACATTTACCATTATTAAAATATGAATTATCAAAGTTTATTTACTTATAAGACCTTTATTAAATAATATTTGTTTAAATAGTTATCACAATAATATTTGATAATATTTTTAGATTATAGATTTCATATTTCTGAAATTTTTCATATATTATACACATTTTTCTGAAAATTTTCATATATTATACACATTTTTCTGAATTACAAAACAAAAGTTATTAATTAAACAAGATTGAATCATTTATTTGATTTCTGGAATATTAATAATTAAGTTTTTAACATTTTATCTATTTCTTAAACAGGAAATACTTTTTACACCTCAGCAGGCTAGTGGGCCAGTGACCACCTCAGTAGGCTGTTTAAAGAAAATACATTTATTACCGACCCTGTCTTGACCCTGGGACAATGACATATGGGCCCAAGGCCGCGTCACTTGCCACGTGAGACAAACACCGGGTCAAACAACAGACTGGGTCCAGGGTGGCATGGGCATGACATAGCTATGGCGTCAGCTCCACCACCCTCGTTAGTGGTTGGTCGCGGGCGACGATCTACTGTGCCCTAGCAAACAAAATGATCCTAGTTCAAATCAGTGCATTGTGCTGAGTCCTAAAGTGGCGGCGCCACTAGGAAATGTTCATCGAAGCCTCAGCTCCGACGAGTTCCGACGGTGGCCGACGATGGCACACGGTGAGACGGCAATTCACATCGAGATAAGGCGATTTAAGGATACTGGGAGGTTCAGAACTGTAGGGGTCCCAACCTTTAATAAGATTGATCCCTCCTGTATTTACAATGCTAGTCCCTGGATAAATAGCTAGCATCCACAGTTAAGATGTAATATCAAGAAACAAAGGTCATAATATAACTTTATAACCAAGAATAACATAAGTTTATTACATCAAACATAGCTCATTTGGCTATTACATTACATTGCAGCAGAATAACTATAAGTATGGGTCCTTCATCTTCAAAGTGCCACAGGCAGATGTTGGTTGCAGACTTTGTAATCCTAATCAATCAATCTTCACTAAAATCAATCAAACCTGCAACATACAAGTTATAGCCACAAAGGGTCAATACATTTGAATTGTATTGGCAAGTGATACTATGGTAGTATTGTGGAGTCTATCAACTATATGCATTTGGCTAAGTGGAGTTGAGGCTTGCATTGCTCAAAATAGATTTTTCTTATCATTTTGAAAATACTAAGTTTTTGCTTGACAAAATTATTTTCCTCAATCAAAGATTTCAAGATCCTTGTACGAAGCCATCTCTCCATCAATGACTGAAGAATTCAAACAACCCTTGTTCAAACCACAAGATTTTAATTTAGAAATTTGAATGATGAGATTCTTGATTGCTTCCATGTCTTGATGCTCAAATTGTCCTTTACCAGGGACATGGCTAAGTACTTAGGTTTTACACTCTCCAGAGGTGGTGCACTTTCCCCACAAGACTTGGTTTCCCAAGACAAGATCTTTCAGAATCCTTCCCTTAGACCAAAATGGACGCGCTCCAACCTATCAAACACTACCACCCACTGTCCATATGGCTAAGTTCTTGCAACCTATATGATCATGGCAGAGCCCATATTGCCAAGTGGTTGCACTTGAAGCTTCTCAACATTTGACATCTCAAATCCCTTTGTTTCCTGGGTGGCATACCACAAGTGAGATACACAATCCAAGCCCATGGCATTGTGAACCACTCAACCATTCTCCACCAAGCAAGCCCATTCCACCCAGGGGATTCATTAACTTAGTTGTTTTATTAAACAAAAACATAAGTCCTCAGACTTAGAATATTTTCCATAGTGTGAATATATTTTCCACCAATGTTTTCTATTAGCTAGGCTAAGCTTGATAGTAGTAGGAATCTTTAACTTAGGAAAATCCTACTAAGGATTCATTACTATGTTTTCCTATAGCAAGATCTATACTTAGCAAAATCCATGCAAGTTTTACTTAGCAAAATCACTAATGCATAGTGAAAGTAATAGGACAAAAGTATGAAGCATCACTTGCCTTTTTGGTAGAGTATAGGTTCACTTCTTGATATTTGCAACAATCACACTCTTCGAGTCACTACAAATCAATCAAGCAAGACACAAATTCAATCTACCAATCAAGCCAAAACAACACACATAAATAACAAAGTCAAAGAAATGCATGCAAGCATGCCAAGCTTTGTTTTGTTTGAAAAAATGATTCCTAATGGGTCATAGACATTTGGGTACATCTAATGGTCATTTTCTAAAGTGGCCAAGTCATTTGCAAAAAGGTTTCACTTTAAAACCATTTTCAAAACAAAGTGTTATTTTATGTGGTGTAGAAATATTTTTTTTTACTAAGGCATTAGCCTATAGGGTTCACCAAATGAGTTGCTATTGCAAAACTTGGTGTTTGGGTCAGTAGGTTTGGTCCAAACCATTTTCTTAAAGTTTTCTTTCCATAAATATTTTTATAACAAAAACCATTCTTTTTATTTGGCTAGAAAATGACTAAGTCAAGTAATCTAACCTAAATTTTACAAAAATCATTTCTAACACCAAGGGTTGGTTCCTAGGGTCAGTAAGGTCACAACAAATCAATTTGCAAAGGTTTTACTTCAAAATTATTTTCAATAAATAAACTACATTTCTATTTGACTAGAAATGGTTTTAAATTAAAGAATCATTTCTTAATTTCTCCAAATACATTTTTGTGTCCACAAAGTGTTTCCTAGGGTCAGTAGGTTCAAATCAATCCAATTGCCAAAGATTTTAACCCTAAATTCAATTTTAAACAATTTTTACATTCATAATAAGCATACAAATGTTTCTGCAATTTCAAACAAGCTAACAGTTACTATTTGCTAAAATAAGGGCATGGTTATCTAGGGTTTGTTCTCCTGAATCCAACGGCATAAAGTTTGTCAAATTTGGACGTGTGGATCAAAAGTTATAAGGGTTTGAAAATGGCATCAAATTCTGGTTTCAAATTCTATTTCAGATCATCTGATGCCACGCGTCATATTCTAATTCGCCAGTACCGTTTCGGGGTGGATCACGGTGCAGACCGTTGGATCTAAGGATATCGTGCGGCGCAGGTTCACTCGTACCCTTTCGATAATCACTCAATCGTGTGCCTCGGATCTGTATCGGACGGCTGCTACTGCCTGGCCAAGAACTGGCGGCGCTAGGTCGACGGCGAGCGGCGGAGCGGCTAGTTGGCGGCGGCGCTGGCGAAGCAGGAGGCGAAACAGAGAGGGAGAAAGCTCACCGAGGTCGCGAGGATGAGGCGATGTTGTTCGTGTGGTCGTCGTGGCAAGGGGCGCACGGGGACGGGCAGGATTTCTCGCCAGAGTTGGTTCTGGCGACGGACGCGTGCGGTCGAGGTCGAGGTCGACGCTGTGGTCCACGGGAAGACAAACGGAGGGCTGGGTTAGCTGCGCAAGACCATGGCAAAGATGTGTGCGTGATCTAGAAGACACGGGGTGGTCGGAATTAACCTGTGGGCGTCGTCGGAGTAGAGGCACACGACGGCGGTACTGGAGGTTGTCGTTGGCGAGGTTCAGGGGTGCCCGCGGGGAAGCTGAGGTTACAGAGCGGTGCTCCTGAGTCTGGCGAACCTGCCTACTTGCTCGGAAAGACAAGGGCGAGGATATACCGCCGGAATTTGGCCGAGAACTCGTCGGAGACGGCGACGGTGCAGTGAAGATTGGCGATAGCCTGGTGGCTCTCGAGGTATGGGGTTTGGGGGGAATGAAAGAGGAGGAAGAGGGGATTTATCACGCGTGATCACTGCGAGGTTTAATCGTGGCATTAAAGCGAATTAAGTCTAAGGAATCAAGTCTGCAACGGCGAAGTGAGGAGGAAGAACAGTTCGCGGGGTGGGGAAGAAGGGGCGTGGTGTGGGGTCCTCTGACAGTGAGAGAAAAGAAGTGGAGGTGGGGTCCAGTTGTCAGTGGCTTTGCGGGTCTGGGAATGAGTAGAAAACGCTTCGTCGTGGGAGAGGGGAGCTGGGCTGTTGGGCTGTTGGGTTGGGCCTTGTTGGGCTGCTGTTGTTTCTTTTTTTTGTACAGTAACTTTTGCCTTTTCTATTTCTATTTACTGATTTGAATTTCAAACAATTCTCAAGCATTCAAAACAATTCAAATCTTCACCAAACATTGTAACTAAGAATTTGGTTCTGTTTAATAGTATAAACCAACTTCCAAAATAAAATAATATTTTAAATCTTTTTAGGTTCCATTTATTAATTAAATAAAATGGACCATGGTTTATTAATAAAATAGGGTTTGGTTTATTTTAATAAAATCTTTATTTGAAATCCAAATGCTTTCATAACCCAATCAGTAGGTTTTGTTTGGAAATAAAGAATATTTGGAAAACTTGTTTAAAATAAAATAATCTTTTATTTTAGGGTCCATTAATAATTAAATAAAATGGGCCTTAGTTATTAAATCAAATAGAGTTTGATTTTATTAATAAAATCCTTATTTTAAACCTAAATATTTTCAAAACCAAATCAGTAGGTTTTAATTAAGAAAATAAAATACTTAGAAAACTTATTTAAAATATTTTAATAAGTTTTGATACTTTAATTAAAATGATAAAACCTTTTATTTATTTAAATAAAGTTGGATATTAAACCCTTATCATTTTATTTAAGCAAACCTTTGCTAATTTTATTTAAAATAAAATGTTTTAATTCCAAAGCTTGGCCAAGTTTTAATTTGGCTTTATAAAATAATCCTTATTTGTAAATCTTCTTTTTCATTTGAAAACAAATCTTTTCATTTAATTGTTTCTAAATAGTATTTCCAAATGTTTTTATTTTCCTTTTACTAAATGTTTATCTTTTTAAATCCCTTTAGGTTTTATTTAATTCAAATGGGTTTGAAGTTCTAATTGAATTCAAAAAGTTTCTTCTGGCTCTGAAAATCAAACAAAGTTTTATTTTATTCATTTATTTTTCACATTACAAGATTTGGAAAATCTTGGGATGTGACAGGCTACCACCCTTAAAATAAATCTCGTCCCGAGATTTGGGGAGGCTGGGGTTACAATCAAGTTCAAAACAACTAGGGTACTACCACCCTTAAAAATTTTCAAACAAAAATTACACATTGTCCTTCTTGGGATCCTGGGAAAACTTCTCTAAGCAAACATTTGCATTGAGTCCTTTGTTTCCATGCTTGACTCATGGGCCAAGGTTGAGTTTCTCCATAGACTGATTTAACTTGTTCTTCATCTTTTCTGGACAATTGCTTGCATAGTGGCCTAGTTCCTTGCATTTGAAACACATCACTTGGCTGATATCTTTCTTTTCCTTTAGTATCATTGCCTTTTGTTTGTTTCTTTGGTTCTTCTTCTTTTCTCGGCATTCATTGGCATAGTGTCCCATCTCTTTGCAATTGTAACATTGCACTTGAGTATTGTCCTTCTTGTTAGGGTTGGGGAATTTCTTCTTCTTCTTGGGTCTCTCCAAAGCTAGGAGTTCTTCCAGTTCATATTCTTCATAGGTGGGAGATCTTTCTCTCTTCTTGGGGCATTGATCTTCATGCTCCTTGGATGCATGATCTTTGTCTCTAAAACTATTGTTGGCTTGGGTTCCTTCTAGAACAGCATCTTTGTCATCCTTGTTGTCATTAGCTCTTTGGAAAAAGTTTTCTCTCATGTTGATCATTTGAGTAACCATTCCTTGCAACAATTGGGATTGAAGTTTCAATATCCTTTGTATGGCTGGGTCTAGTCCATTGTTGTTGGCTAAAAGTTGAGTTGTTTCTTGGCTCAACTGGTTTTGGGTTGCTATAAGTTCTCTCATGTTGTCTTCTTGGTTGGTGTTGGTGTCTCTTGGAGTAGTCATCTGTTTGGGGTTGGATTGGGATTAGAATAGACAAAATATTTCTAAGGAATTATTTATAATCACACACATCACAATTCACACAAGCAATGTACATGCAATCACAAACCAAACACTTCACTCAATCAAAGTTCAAGCATATACTTAGTCAACAAAATATTTTTGTTACACCACATAAGTTGGTGGTTTGACTTAACTAAATTATGGTGGTCCATCTATATGGTTCACTTGTGATCTTTCTTTCCTTCATGGTTCTTCTTCTTGCATGAGATCATGGTTTCCTTGAGAAAAACTCTTGGTCACAATACTTCAAAGTTGTTGATGGTTCCTTCTAACTTTGCATTCCCTAGTCTCTAAATCTTGAGTAAGGTTTCCTTGTCTCATTTGTAGACCTTAGTAGTTTCCAAGTTGGAAGTCCTTGGTGAACATGCTGAAGATGTTGAAGTCATTAGAGTTGAAGATGTTGAAGTCATTAGAGTTGAAGAAGTTGAAGTAGTCCTTTGCACATGGTGTAGTCTTTGGCCATGGGTTGGTTTTCCATCAAGTTGAAGTAGAAGAGATGTAGAGTTGAAACCAAAATGATTGAGGAAAGAGTTTACAAGTGTTTTTGTAAATAAGTTTTTGGAACAAATACACTCCTATTTTTCTAAGGGTTTTTCTCCAATCCTAGGTTTACAAATCCTACAGGCAACACAACGCTCTGATACCATCTGTAGGGGTCCCAACCTTTAATAAGATTGATCCCTCCTGTGTTTACAATGCTAGTCCCTGGATCAATAGCTAGCATCCACAGTTAAGATGTAATATCAAGAAACAAAGGTCATAATATAACTTTATAACCAGGAATAACATAAGTTTATTACATCAAACATAGCTCATTTTGCTATTACATTACATTGCAGCGGAATAACTATAAGTATGGGTCCTTCATATTCAAAGTGCCACAGGCAGATGTTGGTTGTAGACTTTGTAATCCTAATCAATCAATCTTCACTAAAATCAATCAAACCTGCAACATACAAGTTACAGCCACAAAGGGTCAATACATTTGAATTGTATTGGCAAGTGATACTATGGTAGTATTGTGGAGTCTATCAACTATATGCATTTGGCTAAGTGGAGTTGAGGCTTTCATTGCTCAAAATAGATTTTTCTTATCATTTTGAAAATACTAAGTTTTTGCTTGACAAAATCATTTTCCTCAATCAAAGATTTCAAGATCCTTGTACCAAGCCATCTCTCCATCAATGACTGAAGAATTCAAACAACCCTTGTTCAAACCACAAGATTTTAATTTAGAAATTTGAATGATGAGATTCTTGATTGCTTCCATGTCTTGATGCTCAAATTGTCCTTTACCATGGAGATGGCTAAGTACTTAGGTTTTACACTCTGCAGAGGTGGTGCACTTTCCCCACAAGACTTGGTTTCCCAAGACAAGATCTTTCAGAAGCCTTCCGTTAGACCAAAATGGACGCGCTCCAACCTATCAAACACTACCACCCACTGTTCATATGGCTATGTTCTTGCAACCTATATGACCATGGCAGAGCCCATATTGCCAAGTGGTTGCACTTGAAGCTTCTCAACATTTGACATCTCAAATCCCTTTGTTTCCTGGGTGGCATACCACAAGTGAGATACACAATCCAAGCCCATGGCATTGTGAACCACTCAACCATTCTCCACCAAGCAAGCCCATTCCACCCAGGGGATTCATTAACTTAGTTGTTTTATTAAACAAAAACATAAGTCCTCAGACTTAGAATATTTTCCATAGTGTGAATATATTTTCCACCCATGTTTTCTATTAGCTAGGCTAAGCTTGATAGTAGTAGGAATCTTTAACTTAGGAAAATCCTACTAAGGATTCATTACTATGTTTTCCTATAGCAAGATCTATACTTAGCAAAATCCATGCAAGTTTTACTTAGCAAAATCACTAATGCATAGTGAAAGTAATAGGACAAAAGTGTGAAGCATCACTTGCCTTTTTGGTAGAGTATAGGTTCACTTCTTGATCTTTGCAACAATCACACTCTTCGAGTCACTACAAATAAATCAAGCAAGACACAAACTCAATCTACAAATCAAGCCAAAACAACACACATAAATAACAAAGTCAAAGAAATGCATGCAAGCATGCCAAGCTTTGTTTTGTTTGAAAAAAATGATTCCTAATGGGTCATAGACATTTGGGTACATCTAATGGTCATTTTCTAAAGTGGCCAAGTCATTTGCAAAAAGGTTTCACTTTAAAACCATTTTCAAAACAAAGTGTTATTTTATGTGGTGTAGAAATATTTTTTTACTAAGGCATTAGCCTATAGGGTTCACCAAATGAGTTGCTATTGCAAAACTTGGTGTTTGGGTCAGTAGGTTTGGTCCAAACCATTTTCTTAAAGTTTTCTTTCCATAAATATTTTTATAACAAAAACCATTCTTTTTATTTGGCTAGAAAATGACTAAGTCAAGTAATCTAACCTAAATTTTACAAAAATCATTTCTAACACCAAGGGTTGGTTCCTAGGGTCAGTAAGGTCACAACAAATCAATTTGCAAAGGTTTTACTTCAAAATTATTTTCAATAAATAAATTACATTTCTATTTGACTAGAAATGGTTTTAAATTAAAGAATCATTTCTTAATTTCTCCAAATACATTTTTGTGTCCACAAAGTGTTTCCTAGGGTCAGTAGGTTCAAATCAATCCAATTGCCAAAGATTTTAACCCTAAATTCAATTTTAAACAATTTTTACATTCATAATAAGCATACAAATGTTTCTGTAATTTCAAACAAGCTAACAGTTACTATTTGCTAAAATAAGGGCATGGTTAGCTAGGGTTTGTTCTCCTGAATCCAGCGACATAAAGTTTGTCAAATTTGGATGTGTGGATCAAAAGTTATAAGGGTTTGAAAATGGCATCAAATTCTGGTTTCAAATTCTATTTCAGATCATCTGATGCCACGCGTCATATTCTAATTCGCCAGTACCGTTTCGGGGTGGATCACGGTGCAGACCGTCGGATCTAAGCATATCGTGCGGCGCAGGTTCACTCGTACCCTTTCGATAAGTCACTCAATCGTGTGCCTCGGATCTGTATCGGACGGTTGCTACTGCCTGGCCAAGAACTGGCGGCGCTAGGTCGACGGCGAGCGGCGGAGCGGCTAGTTGGCGGTGGCGCTGGCGAAGCAGGAGGAGAAACAGAGAGCGAGAAAGCTCACCGAGGTCGCGAGGATGATGCGATGTTGTTCGTGTGGTCGTCGTGGCAAGGGGCGCACGGGGACGGGCAGGATTTATCGCCGGAGTTGGTTCTGGCGAAGGACGCGTGCGGTCAAGGTCGAGGTCGACGCTGTGGTCCACGGGAAGACAAACGGAGGGCTGGGTTAGCTGCGCAAGACCATGGCAAAGATGTGTGTGTGATCTAGAAGACACGGGGTGGTCGGAATGAACCTGTGGGCGTCGTCGGAGTAGAGGCAGACGACGGCTGTACTGGAGGTTGTCGTTGGTGAGGTTCAGGGGTGCCCGCGGGGAAGCTGAGGTTACAGAGCGGTGCTCCTGAGTCTGGCGAACCTGCCTGCTTGCTCGGAAAGAAAAGGGCGAGGAGATGCCGCCGGAATTTGGCCGAGAACTCGTCGGAGATGGCGACGGTGCAGTGAAGATTGGCGACAACCTGGTGGCTCTCGAGGTATGGGGTTTGGGGGAATGAAAGAGGAGGAAGAGGGGATTTATCACGCGTGATCACTGCGAGGTTTAATCGTGGCATTAAAGAGAATTAAGTCTGAGGAATTAAGTCTGCAACAGCGAAGTGAGGAGGAAGAACAGTTCGCGGGGTGGGGAAGAAGGGGCGTGGTGTGGGGTCCTCTGACAGTGAGAGAAAAGAAGTGGAGGTGGGGTCCAGTTGTCAGTGGCTTTGCGGGTCTGGGAATGAGTAGAAAACGCTTCGTCGTGGGAGAGGGGAGCTGGGCTGTTGGGCTGTTGGGTTGGGCCTTGTTGGGCTGCTGTTGTTTCTTTTTTTTTGTACAGTAAATTTTGCCTTTTCTATTTCTATTTACTGATTTGAATTTCAAACAATTCTCAAGCATTCAAAACAATTCAAATTTTCACCAAACATTGTAACTAAGAATTTGGTTCTGTTTAATAGTATAAAACAACTTCCAAAATAAAATAATATTTTAAATCTTTTTAGGTTCCATTTATTAATTAAATAAAATGGACGATGGTTTATTAATAAAATAGGGTTTGGTTTATTTTAATAAAATCTTTATTTGAAATCCAAATGCTTTCATAACCCAATCAGTAGGTTTTGTTTGGAAATAAAGAATATTTGGAAAACTTGTTTAAAATAAAATAATCTTTTATTTTAGGGTCCATTAATAATTAAATAAAATGGGCCTTAGTTATTAAATCAAATAGAGTTTGATTTTATTAATAAAATCCTTATTTGAAACCTAAATATTTTCAAAACCAAATCAGTAGGTTTTAATTAAGAAAATAAAATACTTAGAAAACTTATTTAAAATATTTTAATAAGTTTTGATACTTTAATTAAAATGATAAAACCTTTTATTTATTTAAATAAAGTTGGATATTAAACCCTTATCATTTTATTTAAGCAAACCTTTGCTAATTTTATTTAAAATAAAATGTTTTAATTCCAAAGCTTGGCCAAGTTTTAATTTGGCTTTATAAAATAATCCTTATTTGTAAATCTTCTTTTTCATTAGAAAACAAATCTTTTCATTTAATTGTTTCTAAATAGTATTTCCAAATGTTTTTATTTTCCTTTTACTAAATGTTTATCTTTTTAAATCACTTTAGGTTTTATTTAATTCAAATGGGTTTGAAGTTCCAATTGAATTCAAAAAGTTTCTTCTGGCTCTGAAAATCAAACAAAGTTTTATTTTATTCATTTATTTTTCACATTACAAGATTTGGAAAATCTTGGGATGTGACAAGAACTCACCCTGATGATGATAGAGAGGTCGGCGAGGACAGGCTCGGTCGGAGGCGAGCTCTCTGACAAGATTTACGATAAACTTCCGGAAATAAGAATGGCAAAATTCGTCCCCTCCAGTGCAACCCTTGATGCAGGATTTTTCTTAGAGGATCTACGGAGGACGGTGCTTCTCCATGGCTGCTTGGAAGGGTGTGGGGAGATTTGGTTCGACGGCGAGGTGTGGCTCCGGTGAGCTAGGGTTTTGGCCCCATTCAAATCAGAGAGGATAAGAAGGGTTTGTGGATAGGGATTGAGGCAGGGCATCGCGGTGGCCTTCTTATCCCCCTCTGGAACGATGGCGAGCATCTTGATGCACGGCTGACGACGACGACGACATCGGGCGGCGGCGAGCTCCTCCAGCGAGCTGTCTGTGTGCGTGAGGATGACGACGACGTGTTGTTTTGCGGATAACCCCCTGGCGTTTCTTTCTTCTCAACCCACAGTCCTTCCCTGGCCCCACTAGTCAGTCACAGGAGAGAAAGAGCTGGGCTGGCTATTGGGCTGTTGTGGGCTGCACCTGGGCGACAGGTAAGCAGGTAGGAGTTGGGCCACGGCCAGGTCTTGTTTTTTATTTGTTTTCTATTTTTCTATTTTCTATTTTCCTTTTTAGATTTGTATATAATCTTTATTTTGAACTTCTTTGTAGAATTTATTTGCTGGATAATTGTAGTAATACTAAAATATATTTAGTATCATTTGTAAACTTTTATTATATAATCTTTTTATATTTCTTTTATTTTCTCTATATGAACACCTTTTAATATTCCGTAGAAGCTTTTGTTATTATTTTTCTTTCCACTTTTAACCATGGATTTATTAAATGATACATTCTTATTTGTTTATAAAACTTAACTCTAGTTGGTTCATAGTTTGAATAGAATTTTTTTATATGTATAATGATCCTATATCATTATTTGATGCATGAAATACAAAATAAATTAGTATGGTTATTAATACTTCCATTGGCTTGAAAAATGGCAATGTATGTATTCTATTATGATAAACAAAGAAGTTTAGGGTTTTGAATTACGAATATTTACACTAGGGTTTAGGGTTTTTAATATATTTAGACTCCTTTATGGATGTGGTTAAAGATTCAATAACTAAGCATATTGTTTTCTGTTTGGGATATTTGATGACATCACTTTTAGTACTAGGGAGTTATATCTTGAATGTTTTATAAAAAGGAATTGATAAAGATATACTTAAGCACATATAGTTATGATGGTTGGAATTGGCAGATATGTGCTTATTTTATTTGTTATAGGGAAATGTTCCTATCAAGTGTTATAGATATAAGATAAGGAATTCTTAATATGAGATGGATATTATACTTGGTTTTAAGATTTCAAGTTGATTGTTTACCAGGAAGTACTATCTTCCATAATTCATAATTCTAGGCTTCTTATTAAGGAATTCCTTTCATAGATAAACTACCTTTTCCAATCTATCATCATGATGAACATGATAAGTTTTACTTCATAAGAATATTCTTATTCACTGCTGAACCTTCTAAACTCATGGATGAATCCATTGAGTTTGATACTAAAATATTTCATAACTTCCTCATATCCTTGCTTGGTTGTATTTACTACTCTAATGTTGATATCCTTCCATCCAAGAAATAGTTCCTTCAAACTCTACTCATAATCTTCTTAATCATTCAATACTAATGTATCTTTATTAGTTGTATGCATCCAACTACCTTTCTCTAAAGTTAACCATCCTTTAAAATGAATAACACCACTTCTATAACTCTATGTTATACTAGCTTTAATTGAATAACATCATCCTATATTCACTTTACTCCAACCCTAAATTATATTTATGTGGCTTGCAATGACTACTCTAGGATAACTTATCTCTTCTAAGGTTCCAATCATGTTCTACCCACAAGTATTACTTATACTAAATATAAGAATTCAATATTGGTGGCTAAAGCATCACCATTATAATCCTTTAATCATTTATTGCTTAATTTCTTAGTTGGCTAAGGAAGGCTTTATCAATCCTACTTTTCCATTATCTTGAAATTATCGTCTTCGTACCTCATATTGGATTAAGGTTATTTATGGACTATGCCCTCTTTAAAAGGTTTAAGTAGATGTTATGATAAGATCAAGAAATAGTAGATCAAGGATTGATAGTTAAAGAATTTGTGAATCCATGGGAAATTACCCAACCTTGATGAACAACAGATATTAAGATAAGTTCCATAAAGATTGCTATAGAAAGAAAGATATTTAGTGAATGATCTTGACTTAGTCTCTTTCCAACTCCAACTCATTAAAAAGTTTAAGGTTAAGTACTACTATGATTCTCATAGTAGGAATAGATAAAAATAAGATAGGTCAGCATTAATCATTGCATTTTTATTATTCTAGTGGTAATCTTAAATTAGTATTTATAGTTTGATATGATGAATAGTATGATATGATCCCTTAAGGATCATATATGAATCATTTAAGCAATGTATTATGAGTGACATTTTATTATATTTGGTCTACCCTTAGACCAAATCATGTTTAACCAAATAAGGTTTTAGCAAAGGTCATATTGAAACTTATCACAGTTAACTTGATGATCTACTTCAATTCTACCAAGTTAAGAGAAGCTTCAATCAATTTGACAAGTTCTGTTTTAAAAGCACGAAAATTATTCGGATTTTCTATGCATGAATGCAATGCACACATCTGGGTTCAGCTTATTTCTAAGCTCTAATGCTGGGATGTTACAGCTTTCCCACCTGGGTGTTATCCCCCCCGACACTAGTCCCCGAGTGCGTAAGGACTTGGCCAGTGGGAAAGGTCTGGCGAGCTCCTTTATTTATCGATGTAGTCGGTCAATGGAAGTCCGACTGCAGCTTTACCTTTTGCTTTTCGGCTGGGTTCAACCGGCTACGGAATCGATGGCTGCCCACTGGGTGTAAACAACGAAGGCAGCGACCTTCTGGCGAAGCTGGAGCCGAAACGTCAGTTGGATGAGGTCAGTGCCGTCGTTAGCCAGGACTGTTGCTCTGGCGGACGTCGTGTCAGTTTGACTTCTGTGGTGCAGCGCCAGTTTTTTGGTAACTACACGCACCACTTGCCGCAACGGTTTCTCAAGGCGAGCTCACATGCCTCGCCCCTTGTAACGTATGTGGATCTTCTGCGCTGGGTTGTGTTGTCACAAAGGATCCGAAGTCGTAGAGTCACAAGATTGAACCATCGTGTGGCCACGTGTCGTGCGGGAGCTGAGGAGACGACGGTGCCCTTCCTGCGGGGATAATAGAGACGCGGGGGGAACGATGCCTCTACTTAGTCTTCCTCCAGATGTTGCCTCCATGTCCTTTTGTGCTCCTTCTGTCTTTGCTTTTGCGCCACCAATATGTGGTCGCTGGAGCCGTCTCTAGCCTTCCACCACGACCGCTCTGCCTACCGAGATGCTGCCTTAGTAGCGTGAGGGTTGGTGCGGGTCCTTCGTGACCGATGACCTGGTGTACAAGTACCGATGGGGGAAATTTATTCCCTCGTCGCGGCTGGTGAAACACCGGCTCGCTCCGGAGGGGGAGCGGGTGCCTGACCCCTAGACAGGGGAGCGCGTCATCTTCCTCGCCCACTTCGCCCGCGGCTTCATCCTCCCCGTCAACCCCTTTCTTCTTCTTCTTCTTCTTCTTCTTCTTCTTCTTCTTCTTTAGTTTTTCATCTTTTTTGACCTCCAACTCCACCACCTTGGCACCAACGCCATAGCGCAGATATCGCATCATGCGGTGTGCTGCGAGTCATACCTTGGGGTGTGGCCTAAGTTGGCGAACTTCCTCAAGTTCTTCCACTTCAAGGCCCAGAACACCATCATGGACGACTCGCTGACAGAGATGGGCTGCTGCGCCATCTACGCATAGCCCTCGTCACTGATGCCCCGGTTCGACCTCCCCGACACCGTAAAGTTGTGGCAGCACTCATACCTCTACGTGAGCAACGCCACAAAGGTCGACAGGATCAGCTTGCCGCCCTTCGTCAATGTGCCCTCAACGCATAATGCATAGATGGTGAAGGGGATGGGGGCCCAGGCGGACATCCATCAGATGGCCGCCCGGGTGGAGGCGATGGTGGTGACGGAGCGGCTCAACGCTCGGGATATCGCGCTGTCGTGGATGGCGTTGAACATGTTTCCGCTGTAGAAGCGGTCACACAAGATGTGCTATCTGTCGACCGCCGACGACCCGACCTGGACGTCGCGGAAGGATGTGACGTACGAGGTGCTGCGGAACTGGATCTCTATGATTTCAAATTTCCACGTGGAGGCGACTTGGTCGTACTCCTGCCCGCCGTACCACCGCGGTCGCCAGCCGCCTCGGGTGAGTTCTCTCCTCTTTTTTGCTTGGACTTTTTCCTGGTAGGTTTTCCTTGGGTACCTTATGCTCCCGTTTTTGAGTAGTTGTTTACGGCGCATCACAATGTGGACGGTATCGGCGAATTCGCCCTTCCCTCCTTCCTGCCAGACCGCAAGCCACCGAAGTACCCCTAGACAGAGCCCAAAGGGTTTCCCGTCCGGCAAGACGACGGTCCCTCTGATCCTCATGGTAATTTCCGGGCGCAACTTTTGTGTTTGTTTTGCCCATGGCCTTGTCGTTGATGCTTGTGTTTGCGTTGATGTAGCTGAGACCGAGGCCGACTGGGAAAGGCCGCGGTGAAGGCCCGGGGGAACAGGGCGGCGCCCGTGGCTGTGCTGGCTGCCACGGATCAAAAGAGGACGCGCCGAGCATGCCTGGAGGTCACCGTGTCGTCCTGTGCCGGGTGAGTGTTCTCCTGTTCTCCCTGGCTCTTTTTCCTTGCTATCTACTAAGCCTTTATTGTTTTTTCCTTTCGCAGCAAGGCGATGTCTCGCTGAGCGGCTCCTCGATGCTGCCACAGTTTCTCATCCCCTGCCTCTGGCCGCGAAGGGGGCTGCAACCTCTCCAGCTGCAGCATCTCCGGCTGTGCCCGCCCCGATGATCCCGCCTGCCTCTCCTCAAAGCTCCCCGGACGTGGGAGTGCTTCACCACGTGCCCGCAACTTTGCGGGTGGCACAACTCTTTGTGGACGCTCAGGGCTCCGAGACCCCCCTCCTCAGTCCTATGGCTGGCGTGAACCCGGCCTGGAGCGATGCTCTAGCCAAATCTGCCAGGCCCACCATGAGGAGGTGATGGAGGAGGCGCCGGGTGCTCTGTTGCAGGCGGCTATTGCGGGCGGTGTGCAGCCGGGCGCCTCCGGCTAGGCGGGGAGGGAGCTGGTGGTGGCTGTTCCTTCGAGCGCCGCTGCCAATGAAGACGAGGTTGTGGTGACCAGCTCGAGGCCAGTTCCGACTGTGCTTACGCCGGGTGCCATCCTCGCCCAGCTGTCGGGCACGGCGCCCGTCGCACTCGACTAGGTTCGCCACCTGGTTGGGAAAATGGAAAAGGGCCTTGGCGAGCCCAAAAGTTTATCTGTTTTGTTAGAGGTAGCTGTCTTTGCCCATTTTCTTTTGCTGCAGTCAGCCTTTTGTAGCCGGATTTCCACTCTTTTTTCCTTACTTCCTTCTCTTCGCAGAAAGCATTTTGAGAGTCTATATAGAATACTCAGGAATTGGGGCTTAAGATTGCTTCCTCTAACCTATCTTGGCGGTTGGATTCCGTTTCCCGCTTTTTGCTGACCATCGGGTATCCTCCTACATCCATGATCTTGGATAAGGAGGAGGTGGAGCGCCTCAAGGCTCAGGTGGCCCGACTGGAGGAGTCGAATAAGGCCCGAAAGGGGAAGATTGACCAACTGTCCGCGGACGAACATAAGTTGGAGGTTGCCGCGGAGAAGAGAAAGAAGGTGGCTGAGACTCGGGGGGAGGCACTGAAGACCTTGGAGACGACCTCCGCTCAAAGGGAGGAGTTGGTCAAGGTTAATCGATTTGTCTCCGGCTGCTTACTCCTTCAATCGTCTGCTGCTCACTACTCCGAGTCGACCGACCAAGTTCTCGAGAAGCTGCCGGTAGAGGAGGTTGGCTGCGAACTGGCTGCTTAGGACCCGGTAAAGGTTCTGGCGGAGGAGAGAGACGACCTTCGCAATGTCGCCACAGACTTCTTCTAGTATGTCTGGCCGGAGATGGGCAAGAGAGACGACATTGATAGCTTGGCGCTCTCCCTGACCCGCGACATTGACGTGCTGGAGATCCACAAGTAGTGGGCGGCTCGTGGTGGCCTGGAGATGGCGCTGGACCTAGTGATGTCCTGGTATTCGGATGCGTATCTAGGTGTGCTCACTCGTGGCTTCAGAGCCAGAACCAGCTACGAGAGCCTCCGTGTTGAGTAAAGATTGGCATTTATGTGGATCTAGAGCGCGACTTCCGCGACCCCTCCGAGTCGGTGCCGTATCACTGGATACTGGACCCCGCAAGTGGAGCCAACGTTGCCTCCTCCAGCCAGGTGCCCACAGCCGGTGCCAATGTTGCCTCCTCCAGCCAGATGCTCATTGTTGATGCTCCCTCTACCAGCCCGACTCCCGCTCCTGAAGCCAGTGTCTCTCCTAAGCCCTAACTCCGTGGTATGCCATGAGTATTTGTTTCTTGAAAACTTGCTATGCGTCAGTCCTGTCCTTGTGGTGAACTTTGTTGTAAGACTTTAACTTCTGCGCGGAACCTTCGTGTTCCGCTTATCCATTTGATGCTCCTTTTTGCTTGAGTTAAATTTTCTTCTTTTCTTTCTGGACATTTTTGTCATTGCATTTCTTGTGTGGGTGCGCGGTAGCATGATCATCGGTTGTAGTCCTCGAGGTTTGGGCCGGTTGGGGTAGCCAGCCGGGTCGAAGCTCTTTGCCACCTTATTTATTCCGATGGTTGCGCGGGAGCGCGCCCAGTTGGTGTAGTCCCCGAGGTTCGGGCTGGCTGGGGTAGCCAGCTAGGTCGAAGCTCTTTGCCACCTTGTTTGTTCTGATGGGTGCGCGGGAGCGTGCCCACTAGGTGTAGTCCTCGAGGTTTGGTCCAGCTAGGGTAGCCAGCCGGGTCGAAGCTCTTTACAACCTTGTTTATTCTGATGGGTGCACGGGAGCGCGCCCACTGGGTGTAGTCCCCGAGGATCTGGATGGCTAAGTTAGCCAGCCGGGTCAAAGATCTTTTCCATCGTGTTTCCTGCCAAGTTGTGGCTCCTACAACACAAGACACAACGTCGCTTGTGTTAGTTTTTCTACTTGTGCGTTCATTCACTGCTAAGATAAAATATGGAAATGATGCCCTTTCGAACTAGTCCGATAACTTATTCCATTTCTTAGCGAGCATTGGCCTTCAAAGCTTTGACCTTGCCGACTGCTAGCCCGGTTGCGGTCTACAACCGGAACAGAAGGGGTAGCTAGGTTGGCGTACCTCGCGATGCTTCGGGATGTTGTTATTGGCTTAGCTAGAGCAGGCGCAGCCGGATTGTCCAAGCTCTCTGGTCTTCTCATTGGGTAGTTTCTTGTAAGGGTGACTTCGGGCTTTTCCTCTTGCCGTTTTGACATCTGGCTTGCGGTGTGAAGATGGAACCGAAGAGTGGGCCCTATGTGTCGCATACAATACTGAACCATCTTTAGAAATTGCAGGCGTCCGGGCCAGCCGGCAACCTCGTCGTAGAGATTGCTGGAGTCGGTTCAATGAAGAAGGTGATGCGCAAATGGGCACGGAGTCCTTGGGGCTATGCCGAGGCTCCCAAGCTTGTTTATTTATTACATGAAAGTAAGATACATACACTTCTTGCTCACGTGTAAAATGGACGGAGTAGGTTCGCGTTCCATGGGCACTCAGTCTCTTCGTCGGAGCGGTCTGCCTTGTTCTTCACCGGCTGCTGGGCGTCGATGAGGTAGTACGAGTCGCTATGCAGCGGTTGGCTGATGATGAATGGCCCTTCCCAAGGGGGGATAGCTTGTGCATTCCTTTCGTTCTCTACACGAGGCGTAGCACTAGATCCCCCTCGTAGAATGAAGTGGGCCGGATCCGGCTAGCGTGCTAGTGACGCAGGTCCTGCTGGTAGATGGCTGATATGGACAAGGCCAGCTCACGTGCCTCCTCTAGCAGATCCACGATGTCTTGACATGCTCCCTTGGCCTCTTGCTCCGTGTAGAGCTTCTTGCTTGGCGCGTTGAACTGGATGTCAGTGGGAAGGAATACTTCTGCATCATAGACAAGGAAGAACGGCGTGAATCCGGTTGAGCGGTTCGGGGTGGTATGCCGGCTCCATAGCACGGCTGGCAGTTCTTCTATCCAGCACACGGGGGACCTCACGAGTGGCTCGATCAACCTTGGTTTGATTCCGACTAGCACTAGGCCATTAGCATGCTCGCACTGCCCATTTGACTGATGGTGCCGACCGAAGCTAGGTCCAGGCGGATGCCGATTTCTCCACAGTAGCGAGCGAAGACCCCCTTGGCGAAATTGGTGCCGTTGTCTATGATGATGTTGTGTGGGTAGCCAAATCGTATGATGATGTCCGTGAAGACCTTGATCACTATTACCCGGTCCAGATTATTTATGGGCTTTACCTCGATCCACTTGGTGAATTTGTCCACTGCTACGAGCAAGTGCGTCATACTAGATCGAGCTATCTTGAATGGTCCAACCATGTCCAGCCCCCAGACTGCAAACGATCATGTGATTGGTATCGTATTGGGTGCTTTAGTTGGCGAAAATGTTGACATCCATTGCATGCCCTTACCAGTTCCTCGGCATCCTTTAGCGCTATTGGACAGTAGAAACCATGGTGAAGCGCCTTGGCTGCTATGGCCCTTGACGAAGCGTGGTGGACACACTCGCCCTGGTGGATGTCGACTAAGTGCTTAGCTCCCTCATATTGGCCTACACATCGCTGATAGATGCCCCCAACGCTGCGCTTGTACAACTCGTTATTGATGATGGTGTATATGCTTGCCCCGCGTCTCACTTACATGCCGTGCTTCCACTTCCTCTTCAGGAAGTTCACCCTTGGCCAAGAAGTTCATGAATGGTTTGGCCCAGTCGGGCGTTTCTCGGATGGCGTACACTGTATGCATGATGAGCTTGATCTCCTCGCGGACAGCCAGATCTGGAGCTTCAGGGGGTCTGCCAGGTGGAGGCTCACTGGCGGCAGTCCCCAGGTGCGAGGAGGCAGTCCCCGGGTGTGGCGATGCAGTCCTCGGGTGCGGTGAGGCAGTCCCCGGGTGCGAGGAGGCAGTCCTCGGGTGCGGCGAGGAAGTCCCCGGGTGCAAGGAGGCAGTACCCGGGTGTACAGCTCCAGCCACCCCTGGGTCCATGTCGAGCACTATGTGATGGGGATATGCCAACCGGGGTATACCCAGCAGGACGTTTCCTACTGGCCCGAATTGCCAGCGAGTGGGCCTGCAGGACGGCGACTGGATCAAGACTTGACAAAGACTAAGGCGACTGGAAGTTGGAGGCCCAGAAGCGTAGACATGCCCAGTCGGATTAGGTCAAGAACTTCCAGAATCATTAACTAATTCGGTTGGAGATCTGTAAACCCTAGCTAGGTGAACCTATATAAACCTCCCTAGGGTACGCCTAGAGGATACGTTCCATCATACACCCTAGCGACTCGCCGCCTATCCGTCGAGCTCGCCCATTGTACTCTCCATCAATACAATCAAGCAGGAGTAGGTCTTTACCCTCCGGGGGCCGAACCTGGGTAAACCCTTGTGTCTCCTCCCTCATCTCACACCGCAGATGGCTGGCCGCCCTTGCCCCTTGTTCTACTACTCGCCACCCATCGCAGAATCTGTGGTGGCCATTCCCACGATAGAGGCACCCACCATGGCCGGTCAGGCCGGTGTTCTGCGGAGAGATCCAATCTACCCATCAACAAGACAATTGCCATCGGCCGCATGATCGCGATCGGCGAGATCCTCCAGATCTTGCCGAGCAGCTACGTCCCAGCGGCGCGCCCCATCACGCACAGCGTGATCATGCTGGTTGGCACGATCAACTTCTTCATCGTCTTCATCGATATCATCGCCTCAGAGGACTCGGCTCGCATCCGTGAGTCGTCGCCATGCGACCGGCTCTCCGAGAGTCAGGTCTGCACTATCCACCTCCTCGCCTCCGAGTACGACTCGGCCAACAACAACGTGGCCGAAACCACCATGGTCGCGGACGACGCGGCCCTCAACGATGATTCTGACTCGGTGACCCCGGTATCGACCGTCAGATCCATCGTCACTGCGTCATCCGCGATCTCCATCACCCAGGTCTCCAACATGGGAGACTTCAAGGACCCCTCCATTCTCGGGATCTTCGACTTCGACTCCGGGTCGGAAAACTCCAACTACCTCCACGTCGGATCTGGACGCAACGTTGCGACCAACATGGCGAGTGGTGCGGTCGCCTCGCCAGATCCCTTCTCCACTCCGATCCCACTGATCGCGATAGCGATGGAGGTCGAGGAACTCCGCCTACAATTGGAGGAGGCGGTCCGCAAAGAACAAGACTAGCGTGGAAAATTTTTCCTCGAGCAGGTGATGACGCAGGAACTCTCGCGCTACCACCAACTCCGCATCAAGTCACGCCTGAACCCCACCATTCAAGGACGTGCCCTGAACATCGACGACGATAATGACCCGGCCCGCGTGGCCGAGCGCGCGATCTACGAGAACGCACTGCCAGGAGGGAGCTCCCGGCCGCCCCCCTCCCCGAGACCAACCAAGAATCATGGTCTCCTCGCGGGAGCGAGACGCGAACGGCCTCCCGCAGTTTTCCACTTTGATGGACAACGTCATCGCGAGTCGAGCAGCGGTCGACAACATCAACTTGACCGGGGAAGGCCTCCTGCAGATCCAATACGCCAAGGCCTTACTCGCCAAGGTCGTCGAGCAACAAAACGCAGGAGCCGAGTCGCAGGGTCGCATGTACTAGTGATCGTCAGGCAGCAGAGCAGCCTTTAGTGGCCGCCCAATGGTGGAAAACACCCTCAACTTCCCACCACCCGAGCCCCTACAGCTCCAACACCGACCCGCACACGCGGCACTCTCCATCAATAACCCGAGACCGACAAAGAACTTCATCGCTGCCAACGGGCAGCCAGTCGACACGCGAACCCACATCATCAACAACCAGAGATGGCGCGCACGCCAGCCTGAAGATTGCTGCCGCCACTGTGGAACTTGCATGGTCCATCAAGCATGGACTTCATGGTGTACTTGGGCCGTGGTGGCCTAGCATCGAGTCTCTGTCTCCGGCTGCCGCTGCAGCCGGGTCCTCGTGCACCGCTTCTACTTTCTTGGTGTCATACCGGCTGTTGGGCTGGTCGTCTTTCCTCTTCTCGTGGCGGTTGTCGTGGCGATGCCACCTGGAGTGATGCTCGCCCGGCTGGCGACGCTCTGCCTGCTCTTCCGTCATGATCTAACCTTGGTCATCCACAATGATGGGCTTCTTCATGGTCGCGTCGGCGGTGGCATACTTGTCCGTAATGGCCATGGGCCATGGCTTGTGCTTTAGCATGGTACTGTCTCGGCAACCGTTGGTTAAGAAGTCAATTGCCTGATGCTCATGCACTCCTTCACACGAGTTGTGCATTCTGGTCCATCGAGTGAGGTAGGCGCGGTCGGTTCGTCTTTTCCTTGAACGCAGAGGGCAAGGTCGTGAGGCCGACCCGGACATTTGTATGTTTCGGTGAAGTTGAGAATGAACGCTTCTTCGAAGTCATGCTGGGCGTTGATGAGGTTGTCGGTGAGGCTGTTGAGCCACGTTCTTGCCGAATCGATGAGGATGAGGGGGACGTAGTGGACGGTCAGGTGGAGGTTTGCCTTTGTGATTCCTACGACGGTGGTGTATTCTACCAGCTAGTCCTCTGTCTTGATGGTGTCGTTATATTTTGGCGTGTCTGTTGGAAGTGAAAAACCCTTTAGAAACGGCTCATTCCGGATGCGCGGGCTGAAAAATTTAGGTCCAGTCGTACTTTCTTCTTCAGCCGGCTCATGCGCGATTGTACCAGGAGGTCGATGCGCTCACGCGTGTTAGCCGGCTCTCGAGGGCCTAGCCGTCCGGTCAAGCGCGACGCAGGAGGATCCTTGTTTCCGGTAGCTCCCTCTTCTGACATGCGTGCCTTCTTTCCTTGGGCGGCTCCTCCAGCCGGCGCACGACTGACGCTAGTGACAGAGGCGTCCCGGTTGCGATGGCCAGGTTTGCCGGATCAGCCGCGCGGGCTGCTGTTTTGCCCGGTGCCATCTGGAGAAGATGCCTTCTGGTGCTTGCATCCTCCGTGCGTCGTTTGGTCTGTGCCCTTGCGGGGGACTATGTCCCTGGTGTTGCCCCCTTGATTAGGAACCCCTTCGGCTAGTTGCTTGTTGGCGGTGGCGAAAAGGAGCTGGCGATGAAGTTCCTCCCCCTCGAGGTGGTTCAGCTTCACGGCCACCACTTCGGCCGCTCTGATGTTTTTGGCGGGGTTGCTGTAGACGGGCTGGGCCACACCGGCACATGAGTCTGCAGCACGGTCCAGTTCCAACACGAGGTCGCGCCCTCGGTGCTCGATCTGCCTGGCGAATCGTTGGGCGGCGTTGTACTCGTGCACGGTGGCGTTCAGCCGGTGCTGGTTAGAAGCAACCTTGGTGGCCTCCTCTACGTGCTTATGGCGCGTGCCCTCAAGTGCAGCCGTCACGACCGCTATGTCTGCTTCGATGACGATGTGAGAGCGTAGGTGCTGGATGGCGTCGGTGTGCAGGTCTTGCTCCTGCTCAAGTGCAAAGCCTTCTCCTCCTGCTCGGCGCTTCTGAGGTGGGCGGTGGTTCTCTCGGGCGATCACCACCATGACCTCGACGCAGCCATTCGTTGCGGCTATGCCACAAGAGGGGTAGTCAAGAGGCACATCAGATACGGTGTCGACCTTGCTGGGGGAAATCCTCAACGACGGTGGCGACATAGACGCGGAGGTCTCCAAAGTGCATGATGGAGCCATTGGCACGGAAGGTGCTCCTGGCAAAGCACGCGACATTGTAGATGACACAGTCGAAAGGGCCAAGTGTGAGGACGAGGCCAGAGGCCACGCGCTCACCGGCGACAAGCGGAAGTCCCGTGCGGAAGATGATCCCAGCCGAAGAGTTGTGCCCCATGGTGGGAGCCAACTGTCGTGGTGTGTGTAGAACACGGCAGTGCCATCGGGGATGGCTAAAGAGGGACACACGGATGCAATAGGTGGCTCACGCAACGGGTTGGGCAAGGTGAACTGCAAACACATTGACATACCTTGGTTCGAGGCCCTCTCGGAGAGGTAACACCCCTACTCCTGCAAGAACTACTATATGGGGGGCGAACGGCTAGTACAAGTGCTCCCGGAGCTGTTTCCTCAGCTACTATCGATGGCTAGAGGAAGAAGAAGAACTAGAGGCAAGCTCTTGCTACCACTGATGTTACTTACCTGGTCGGGGGAGGAAGATTACAGTGTGGTTTCTAGGGTTTACTATTTGGATATGGGTTTACAGGGCAGGCCCGGCTGTAGGGTCCAGTCGGTGGGCCAGGACCAAGTCCGCCTTGTTTAGCGTCACCTACTTCTTTAACGGTCACTCGGGCTTCCTTTGTAGTGTCATCCTTGCGTTAATGGTCGCCTGAGACTCCTTTGGCGGTCAGACGACCACTTTAATTTATCGTAGTCGGGTAGCGCCGGTCAGGGCGGCAAGCCAGCCTGTCTGATCACAAGAGGCGCCAGAGGCATACCCCACAAGGATTTTCTAGCCCTGCGTGCTCTCCATCAAATCCGAGGCCAGCCAGGTGGAAGCGGACACCCGACCGGTTATTCTAGCTACCTGGCTAGACGGGCCAGCCGGGAAAGCTTTAAGCCCAATCGGGCGGGAGTAGCCCGCCCGCTAGAGTTGTCCTGCTTGATGGCCAGGCGGCCTATATCTTTTGGAGCAGGCCTACTTATACTTGGCTTTCCCCACCCAGGGGTTATCCCCCCGACAAATATTGACGCTAAGTACTATAAATTATAACTATGGTGACATTTATACTTTCACCTCATGCTTCCTCGTGTCATCTTCTTCCTCTATCCAAGACTCTCCTCGAGCTCTTCGCGCCCACAGAGAAAACCCTAGCCTTTTCTCCGGTCCATAGTCACCTTCCACCTATGGCCAGGAGTAGTAGTGCCCCATAGATGGCGACTTCAGGAAAAGCTACAGCCAACTCATCAGGCTCTCTTCATGTCCCGACAAAGGGCGTGGTGATGCCGCGTTATGTGGTGGTTGAATCCACCGGTGGTGACCAAATTCTAGAAGGGCTGGAACCACTGGAGGAGGAAGCTGACTCCCACAACGTGGATTGGCGTGGCTCGGACATCTCTGGGAGCGACATCAAGGAGATGCTCGCTGAAGAGTACCTCCCTATGAAGGAGGGCCTAGACTGGCGGGCGGCGCCGGACGGCGAGGTCTTCCCTTCTTCTCTAGTCGGAGAAAAGGTATACCTCAAGGCTTAGTTCATGTGCGGCATCTCCCTCCCAATCTCCTACTTCTTCAACCAAGTCCTCCTACACTTTCGGGTACAACCTAAGATACTTTCTCCTAATAGCATCCTCGCACTTAGTAACTACGTGGAGCTGTGGGAGGGTTACCAAGGAATTAGCCCTAGGTTAGATCTGTCATCTACTTGTTCACCGTGAAGAAGCCATAGTGAGCAAGGAGGAACTCAGGAACTATGGGACTATCAGCTTCAATATCCGGCCTGGCCGGCGATTCCCCAACATTCTAGGCCACGAGTCCTGCAAGAACTGGTAGAGGACGTATTTCTATGGCCTAGATATCCCTCTGGCTGGCCAAGAAATAACGTACTTTGTCGACGGGGCCTCCGCTGAAGCCCCGACATGGAGATCCCTAGCCCTCCTCCCTATGACAACGAAGCCTCTCACGTTGTAAGGAGGATTGAATGGTTCATAGAGACGGTTCTGATCGGGTTGGACCTAGACATGTACCGGTTCATCAGGCGGATTCATCCTCTGCAACACCGCGTCAAACTCATGCACCAGTACACCAAGGATAGGAGGGATAGCCTCCGTATCTCCGAGGACAACTTTTCTAGTGACTCTGTCAAGCTTCGCCTCAAACACATAGTCAGGGTGAAGGATCGGCAGCATGTATTCACCATCACCTACAACATGTTCGAGGGCGGGAAGTGCCTAGAGGTACTCGTTTATTTTCCGTGTATGACATATATTCAAGTTCCTCTGTCTTGCACATTTCTTTGCATATAACACTTAGGAATCATTTAATAGTTGGGGAATCTGGACGAAGGTAGCATGGCTCCCCAAGTATAGGATCCCAAGATGAAGGATGTCACTGTAGTGCCCGACGACGAGGTCCCATTGGTGCGAAAGCGAAAGAGCTCCACCTCTGACGCTGCCGACGGAGGCAAGAAAAAGAAGACAGAGGGTGGAGCCTCCAAGTGATCCACCACCTCCCTGGAGGCGGAGAAAAGAATATTAAGTGGTATCACATTAAACAAGGCACCAACCGTTGTGTAAGCTTCTTATCATCCGACATTGTCTTTTGCTTATCTTATTCTTGTACTTATACTTTTGCACATTTTAGGAAGAAGGCCAGTGTGAGTCTGAAGAAGACCTCCAAAACATCGGGGGCTTCTAAAAATATCAAAGAAATGTTTGTCCAAGTGTCTCCCTCCATCGCCCCTCCTACTCCGAGCATCCAACCTTTGGCCGCACCAACTAGTTCTCCGGTGAAGGTAGCATTTGAACCTTCCATCACGGAAGTGGCCCCAACTCCTTCTTAGGAGATCCTAGACGCTACCGCAGAGCCCCATGTTTCCGGCGAACAGGCGACGTAGGAGAGCATGTCCTTTAAAGTGGCTGAAGCTCCGGCTAAGGATTCCACTAGTAGATGTAAGGCGGTGGTGGAAGGCGGATCTTCTGCCTTAGGCGGAGTCATTGTACCCAAGACACAAACTGATCTTCCCAAGATCGTCTACCAGGTGCTCACACTTAGTAGCTCAACTCTGGCTCCTGGTGTAACGCCGACTTCTCGTATGTGCGGCCTTGAGGAGCTGCTCAAACGGGCGGAGATTGTACGTGTAAACGCGCTTGATTTTAGTAAGATATTCTCCGAGAGCGCCACCAATCTACAGATCATCGCACTTGTAAGTTTTTCATGCCTTTTGCATTTCATATGTAATATCCCACTGTAGCCCCCGAGGATTAGACGAAAACCATAGGTCTTTGGGTTTGAATGCTCTAAGAGTGACTAAGCTAGAAACTTTGCATTGTAGCCCCCAAGTATTTAGTTTGAACGAATTATTCTGTAACATACCAACTTTTGTGTAATATAAATAAATACATGTTTGAGCATTGCATGCATGCATTATGCTTGCACCTTGATTTAATCAAATAAGAACAAATAAAACTCTAATTCTTCTCCCCCTCAAAATCATTAAAATGGTTTTCATATTTTGAAAACTATCAAAACAAATGGAGCCCAAACTATTATAAGGGCCCCTTAGTGTTTTCAGATATTTTATAAAAGTTCCTGTATTTTGAAAATATTCAAAACATATTTGAATTGAAATACCAAAGAGAAAGTATAAAAACAGAAATAGAAAATGTTTTCTAGAAATAAAAAACAGTCCCTAACTCTATCTAGGCCGGAGCCCAGCAGCCTCTCTCTCTCTCCTATTCCCTTTCCTACCGCCCACGCGCGCCCGTAGCCATCCCACCTTGGCCTAGCAGTGGCCACCCTGGGCCCGTACCGCATCGTTGCTTCTGCCCATCGTCTTCCACCTCCCGATCGAGCTAAGAAGCTCGCTGTCCACGCCTCCGCCGCCGGTGTGCGCCAAGATCCGTGCCGCTGACCCCGTATGTCTAAAAGATCTCCTGCGCTGCCTCTTTTCCCCTCTCTTCCTTGTTTCCACGCCATGGCCGATGAACCCTAGCTACTGACCCCGCTTGTCCTTGCCGTTTCCGTCCGCCCTAGCTCTAGCCGACACCACCACTGGAACCGCCGTGCTGGAATCTCTCTTCCTAGCCCCTCCTCTTGCTCGCCCACGACCTCGATCGACCGAATCGAGAGCTCCGGCCGGCGTCGGTTTCCGTCGATCCCTACTGATCCCAACCACGCCTGGCCATGCCACCACCTCTTTCGTGCTCATGCTGAGCCCATGGTGCTCAAGCACCCCTCTGTATCCTCCCACTACCCCTATACTGTCCTCCCCGCATGAGCCCGATGTTGCCGCTACTGTTCTTCGTCGTCGATGACGCTCTGGTGACCTCCTGCTAGCGGCGCCGCCACTTCCGGGTCGCCCATGACGCCCTCTCTCCAACCCTCCCACCCGCACATCCAGGCGCACATGGGATCGAGAGATCCGTGCTCGACCTGGGAGAATCCCCATTGATGACATCAGCATGATGTCATGCTGGTGTCATTTCCCCTTTTATTTTTTCCTTTATTATTTTCTGCAAATAAGAAAATGCTGGCAGGTGGGCCCTGTCTGTCAGGGTTTTATTCTTTTTGTAAATTATTTCTGAAATTAATAAAAATCTGACATGTGGGCCCAAGTTGGAAATTAATTTAAATATTCCAAAAATAAATTAAAATTGGAGAAATTCGTAACTAATTCATTTTAAATCAGAAAAATACAAATAATACATCAAAATGTGCAGAAAAATGAGCTCTATCAGTTAAAAATGTAAGCATACACATTCATACAACTTTGGACCCTAACTTATTTAGAGGAACACCGACACCCCCTAAGTATCATGGATTCGATGGTTTGCCTAGCTAGGGAATTCCGGAATTCATTTAAATTGATGAGGCATCTAGGGCAACTCTATTACTTGTAATATATCATATCATCCATATTGTATGAGCATTGCACATGCCATGTGATGAATGTTGCTTTTCCTTTCCGGTGATTGGTTCTTCGCGAATAGGAACTGAACCCGAGGCTAAAGTCACTACCACCGAAGAGCAATATCAGTCCAACAACATACAAGGCATGCGAAGCCCCACTCATACATATGATTCCTATGTTTACAAAGTATTTCATTCTCTCCATATGCATTAAGTTCAATAGTCTTTTATCAGTAGATAGAATAATCCTATCTGATGCATGTTTCCCTTTGTGAACCATATTACCTGATCCAGCGCTCCTAGCATAACTACGGTTTGGCTTATGAGCATCGCTAGTGCCATAATTCATTTGAGCTTAACCATGCTTAGTAGTTCAGTACCGATCATTCAGATGATGCACTGGAGATTTGAATGAACCTATTATGGTAGGATGTTGTGATATGATCAGAGATGGATAATAAACATGCTAAGGCTTGTATGCGAAGCCATGTGGGTTGTGGTTTTTTAGTCCCATACTTGTCACCCTTAGGACCCGATGATCTTGCCTCTTGAACCAGGACCAGCGTACAACCACACGGGGCCTAGAAACCCCCTCGACCAACTTACTTTCCTAGTAGATTCCATGAGTCACATAATTCGGGATTTCCATTCGACATACGCATCTTGGTTGTTCTTGAATGGAGGTGGAGGAGGTGCATTCATAACAGGTAGGTAAGCGTGGCCGGGAACAAGAGATGCCCGGCATCCATAATATTGAACCCCACACACATCATTAGGGACCGGCTTTGGGACTCGACCCGTTACGACGACATCTCCTTAGTGCGCGACTCATGGTCTCAGCGAAAGCAAGGTAAAGGTCATGGTCAACCACTCTCCACCGGCCTTCCAAGGAATATTGCTAATAATTTGGCATTAAGAATCAGTTGGTACGTGTGGGTAAAGTTGTGCACCCCTGCAGGGTATTAATCTTTTCAAAAAGCCGTGTCCACGTTTATGGACAACTTGGGAACGAAAGTGGAGATCATAAAGAACTATAACCAAATGATAAAACTTGGCCAACTAACGTTAGATCCGGAATACTTCCTCGGGGTTATTTGAGGGGGTAGTCCAGGAAGAGAGTTTTAGTTGGTGATGGTACTTGGTGGATATCAAAGATGATTCTAAGAGCTAGAGTTGTAGTCTTCTTCTTCCCTTTGAAAATGATCTAACTAGACGAGCTTCTTTTCCTTATTGTTTTGAAAACAAAAGATGGCTTTATGCAAAATAAATCCACTAGCCATAAGTCTTGCGGAGTACACCTATACTCAGCCTTGCTTCGTTGATGTTTTTCTACATATGAAGTTACTCCAACTGAAGGTGGTTTCTACATCGAAGTTGACGAGTAGTCGGGCTTCCCGGGCACCAGCCTAGGATCTACGGAAGGGTTGCTACTTCTATTTAAGGCCTCTTAGTCCCATTGCTAAGTTTGTTGTTTAGAACAACTTGTTTGCTTCCGTTGTTTGTTGTAATGATGGGTCTGTGACCCCTGGTTTGTATGAATGGTTTGTAACTCTCTTAAGAGTTTAGCTTATTAATGTATGATTTCTATGTTCTGTAATGTTACCGATCATTCCCTGCGCGCTTCAGAATTTAGGTTAGGCTTATGTCAGTTGAAGGTCTGGTATTTGTCTAGCCCTGATCCCTGGTCGTGACAGATTTTGGTATCAGATCTAGACTTCCTGTAGGAAACCCTTCTAGCTGGTCGATGTTGAGTCTAGAGTTCGAGAAAACTATTTGAAAGCTAAAAAATATTTGGAAAACTATGAATATGACTCTTTTTACTCCTTATCCAAGGTTGTTCTATTGCTCAGTTATCTTATCTCGTTTGATTTGCAAAGTTTTCACTTCTCGTCTAACATTTCAAACTTCTAGGATATACGAGTTTGGGTTGTTTTTCGTAGTACTCCATACTCGGTTTCAAGGCTCAAAGTTTCCAAGATATATCTGTGCAACTGAAGCATTGTTTCTCAACTTTGCTAAGGATGCCTATAATCCCACTCTCTATTCTGTTGTGTCTTGTTGGTATCATATCATGCTTGCATTCCATTGTTCTGGTTTGTATCTAAGTTGGTAGCGTATACGTTTCGTATGCTTGTTGTACTTCCATACTTAATGCATTGATATAATCTTCATACACATGTTTGTTGGGAATATGCCCTAGAGGCAATCATGTATGATGATATTTCTCATTGTATTCATAAAGATATTAAGTAGTCCTTGTATAAACATCTGATGTGTATCATTGAATATGTGATTCGGTTGTGGAACTATGCATTCATGTTGTTTGTACTAAATATCCTTGGTCACTGAGGTTGTGCTGGACACACAACTTAGACCAATGTGAAAGTTGGCTTGATGACTCGGTTCCACTTGTCATGGGCATGGAGATGCTATTCCAACTTACACAGATTCGGCTAAAGAGTTTAGCGAGTCGGATTGACCCATATTGAGGTACAACGAACATGTTGTCATTTGTATATTTGAATCAATGTAATCCTTAGATCTGAGGTTATTGCATAGTCCGAGTTGAGGATCACCGACTTAGGTTCTGTCAAACGCTGATCCGTAACTGGGCAGTTATAAAGGCAGAGTTCGGGTCGACTGTGAATCAAGCTACGTGTTGTGAATAACCAAGATGGGATTTTGCCCCTCCATTTGGAGAGATATTCTCTGGGCCCTCTCGTGAGATATGATTCGGAAAGCATGGCCATGCATGACTTGGTTAAGTGTTAACTGAGGTGATCGACTAAGAGTTAGTCGGGTGAATCACTTATCTCGGATCGAGAAGAGAGTCGGACTATTTAAGGGATGAAAATTATTCGCCTATAGTCTGACAAGGTATATCATGAGGCAAAAGGGACTCGGACGAAAGTCGCATTGGAAAGGCAAGTCATCATGACTCTTTGGTACTTGGGAGTCGGCACGTTCTGCTAGGAGCCGCTACCGACTGATCGAATTGAGAGTCGTACCCCAATCGTGTCCAAGTAGCCTTGAGCCTGCGGGTTCACACACTTAAGAGCGGGAGCAAGTTTGGATTGGATCTGAACTACAAATCTGGTTGGGTTGGACCCGAGCCTGATTTGGACTGAGTCAGTGAGTCGGACTCACAGGGACTAACATTATATGGGCTTTAGTGAATGGGCCGCGCGAGCAGAGCCCACGTTCACTCCCTATATATAGTGGAGCACACCAACCCTGAAGGGTTAATCGTTGTTCGGTTAGGTCATTCCATGTGTTGGAAACCCTAGCTCCACAGCAGTCCAGTCGCCGTCACGAACCTAGCAGTTCACCGCCAGTGCTCCTCCTTGTACGTGTGGATATCAGCAAAGGTGTTGTGCGATCAGCACCAGGGCGATCGGATCTTGAGTACTGCACTGCATCAACTTACTCGCTTCATCAGTAATCCGCAACTGCGCGTCTAGTGGTAAACCTCGTGGCCTTCTACATCAGCTAGATCTTGGGATCGCCACGTTAGAGGTGCAAATTTTTGTTTTATCCCTGCATGGCCCAAACAATTTTCACCTCTACCATGATCTTTGGATATGGTTTTTATCATCTTTTGATGTACCCTTTTTGGTGAATCCATTCTCATGGTTTCTGTTTTCTCCTCAGGATGTCGTCTGGTACTCGTGGTTCTATTGGCCGTCGAGGAAACAACAATGCTGATCAGGAACTTCTGCCACCTCCCACAATGGCTGAGGTTCTCAACAACACTGAGGGCAACCGTCTGAGGAATGAATGCCTTTTGGAGCATGTGGCACAAAACACTAAACGTCGTCTTGACGAATGTGTCACACTTGGATATTTCATCCGCTCTTTTCCTCCAATCTTCACCCACCCCAAGGAGCCCCTTGATGCTGATGATTGGCTCCGCACCATCGAGAGCAAGTTCAGTGCTCTTTGTGTCCATGCCGATGACCGTGTCAACTTCGCCACCTATAAACTGGAAGCTGAGGCTAGTGTTTGGTGGGAAGGTTTCCTGAATCTGCAAGCTCTGGTACATGTTGTTACTTGGGAAGAGTATCTTGCAGCATTCCGTGCCTCTTATATCCCTAAGCCCATCATGGATCTCAAAAGGAGGGAGTTTCTGGATCTGACTCAAGGGAGTAGGGATATTGAAACATATGGGTGTGAGTTTACTCGCCTGGCTCGTTATGCAACTAGGTATGTGACCAATGATGAATATATGCAAGAGCTTTTATGTATGGGACTTAGCCCTACACTTCGCTATGAGTTGCTTCCCTTCAAGTTCTAGTATGTCCAGGAACTGCAGAATCAGGATCTTACTTTGAACCATGGAAGGAAGGATATGGAGGTCTCGCGGAAGCATGAAGAAGGAAATTCTCGTGCTTCTTCCTCTGCTAACAAGAAGTGCCATGTATTTTTTCCATACAATGTTGTGCCTCGTGCTCCTTATGCACCCAAGTCCTCTGGCAATGCTTCTCGTCAGCCACAGTCAAATACTGGTGGAGCAAATTATCGTCCTCCTACTGGTTCTTACACTAGAGTTACCTGCTACTCCTGTAGTCAGCCTAGTCACTACTCAAGGGAGTGTTCCCAAAGGGCTGTCGGACACAATGATCAGCAGAAAAAGAAGAATGATAAAGCCCAAGGTGCTATACATGGTCGCCTGACCCATGTCACTATTGAGGAAGCTTGGGAAGATCCAGTCGTCATTCTGGGTAGGCTCCGTGTCAATTCAATTCTAGCAACAGTATTGTCTGATTCTGGAGCATTGCATACATTCATATCACAAGATTTTGCGCAAATGCATGATATCATTTTTCAAGCTATGGACTCTCCTCTAGAGATTAGAACTCCTGGGTCTCGTTGGCAGACCATCTGGGTTACTCATGGGGTTGATATAGATATAGCATATCAGAAGTTTCCCACTTACCTCATTGCAATCAAGTGATCTAACATAGATGTCATTCTGGGCATAACTGTGCACTTAGAACAGTTACTGTGACCTCTCCTGCTAGCATAACTGTCAAGTATTGGACCGATGTTTCAAAGTCTCCATCTGTAGTTCTTAAACCCTTCCCGGAATTGTATGCCATGTATGTCCTACCTACTCTCGAGGTCCACGATGTCCATGTCGTATGTGATTTTCCGGATGTCTTTCCTGAAGAGTTGCCTGGCATGCCACCTGATCGAAGTGTGGAGTTTGTCATAGATCTAGTTCCTGGAAATGCTCCTATCTCCAAAATACCTTACCGTATGCCTCCTCATGAGTTGGTGGAGTTGAAGAAGCAACTGGAACAGTTAGAAGGCCTAGGCTACATCTAAACTAGCACATCCTCTAGGGGTTGCCCTACCTTCTTTGTCAAGAAGCGGGATACAAACATTCCAAGATTGGTTGTTGATTACCGTCCACTCAACACAGTGACAATCAATAATAAGTACCCACTTCCCCGGATAAATGACCTCTTTGATCAAATAAGTGGTGGCACTGTCTTCTCCAAAATGGATTTAAGATCAGGGTATCATCAAATCAAGATCAGAAAGGAGGATATTCCAAGGACAGCATTCACTACTCGTTATGGTCTTTACGAGTATAAAGTGATGTCCTTCGGGTTAACCAATGCCCCTGCCACATTTATGAGGCTCATGAACTTCGTCTTCATGGAATATCTCGACAAGTTCATCGTGGTATACATTGATGACATCCTAATCTACTTCAAGACCAAATAAGGGCACGCTGAACATCTACATTTGGTGTTAAATAAACTTCGTGAACATTGTCTATACGCTAAATTCTCCAAATGTGAGTTCTGGTTACAAGATCTCATCTTCCTTGGTCATGTTGTGGCCGCAAGTGGTGTTGCAGTCATACCGGATAAGGTTCAGACCATTCTGGAATGGAAGTCACCTACTTCAGTCAAGTAAGTCCAAAGTTTTCTAGGAATGGCTAGATATTACCGTCGATTCATCGAGAACTTCTCCAAGATAGCCAAGCCTATGACTCATCTTCTTAAGAAGGATAAGTAGTTTGAATGGTCAGAAAAGGCAGAAGAAAGCTTCCAAGCTTTGAAAACTAAGCTAACCACCGCTCATGTGCTTGTCCTTCCGGATACAAGCAAGGATTTCGTCACCTATTGTGATGCTTCTCTTCAAGGGCTCGGTTGTGTGTTGATGCAAGATGCTCATGTAGTGTCCTATGCTCGGCAGTTGAATCCACATGAGAACAATTATCCAATCCATGATCTCGAACTCGCTACTGTTGTTCATGCTCTTAAGCAATGGCGACATTACCTCATCGGTAACCATTGTGAACTTTACTCAGATCATCAAACACTACTAGGAAAACCTTCATCAGTGGCGCATCCATTTTGGCCTTCTATGGCGCATATCAGATACGCCACTATTACGTCGCCACTGATGAGAACTTCTGTGGCGCATTTCGAAATGTGCCGAAGAAGTAATGATATCTTGGCAGACGAAGATACCAGTGGTACCCGGTGATCGCCACAGCCTCACTTCATTTCTTCTCGGTCATATATCCAGGAACAAACAAACATTGGGTCACGAGCGGCTAACACAAGACATCGGCACAGGACACGCACTCAACCACGAACAAAACACCCACATCGGGGAGAAGCGACGACGGACGAGCGCACGCGCTGGGACATGAGCGGCCAAGGAGACGCAGGCTCGAGGCGGCCTGCAGAGAAGAACTCAGGGCGCTAGAGGACGACGAGCGGGAGGGGGCAGCAGGACGCAGGCGGTGGAGTAGGAAGCTCGATGAGGGGCGCCGGTGAGCTGGCGCGGGGTGGAGGACGGCCGGCGCAAGGAGGAGGTGAGGCAAGGGCGGAAGAAGGACGGCGCCCGCGGAGAAGGTGCGACCCTGGTGGTGTCCGCGGTCGGCGACGGGACGGAGCCGAGGAGGAGACGCCGGAGAGGCCGACGGTGGTGTAGGCGAGGTAGAGTCGCAGGCACGCGCGACTTTTGGCAACGGAGGCAGGGCTCACAGGGGCACGGAGAGCAGGGCCGATGGGGCGGCAGCGCGACGAGGGAGGTCACGGGGGGGAGGGTGCTGGAGGCCGAGGCAGGAGAGCGGTGAGGCGGAGAGGAGAGGAGGGGGTCGCGACGTCCCTGGCGAGAGAGAGGCGGCGGATCCCCGGAGCAGGTCAGTGAGGAGGAGGAGGGTCGTGCTGCTCTCGGGAGAGGTTGCAGAAGGGCGGCTCGCAGGGGTGGTCACGAGAGGAGGGGCGCCGAGGCGGTGGCGCCATGGCCGGGGCGAGCTCAAGGGGAAAGGGGTCCCTGGCGGCGGGCGATGGAAGCGCCTGGGGTTGTTGTCGAGGGAGAGGGAGGTGGGATCGTGGGCACAGGGGAGCGGGGCCCGCGTTCAGGCTGGCGGGGCGGGTGTGTGTGGGGCGCGCTGGGGTAGGGCAGGTGGCAGCGGGTGATTGGGTGGGGTTTGGGCCAGGGGTGATGTGGCGTGATAGGATAGGTTGGGGTGAGGTGGAGGGAACTGGGTAGGATAGGGTGGTGTAGGAAAAGGGTTTGGGTAGTCTGGTTTTTGTACTGGGGGTGGCCGACTAGGTCGGATCGACCCGTTATGGCTGCCCCCTAAAAATAAAATAAATATTTTATTATTTAAAACGGGGCGTTTGAAATCCATTGGTAGACGAAAAAAAATAATCCGGAGACCCGGGTTTTAATTTGAATTAAAGACGGGGTATTTAGAAAACAAAATAGGTTTTTCCGAAAATGGTTTTATGTAAACAAATGCAAGATGACATGACGATGCATTAATGCAAGGTGGCATGATGACATGAGCATGCGGTCATGATGATGCAATGCGCAAAAACAACGCGATTTTCTAGTAGTGGTTTTGCGGGGCGCCACAATTCGACACCACTAACAATGGATCTCGCCCTCGAGATCCGCCTCATGGTACCGGGAAGAAGGGCGGCGATCTGAATCTTCTCGCATCGTGTAGATCCTCGCGACACCACTAACAAGAGGTCGTTGTCCGTGATCGTCGAGAGAACACTCCGGGAACAAAAGGTCGAAGGTAGAGGTATCAACAAATAAAGCCACCTCTATCTTCGATGGAAAGAGGGAACCGATGCATCCTCATCCACTTCAATGTACACAAGCGAATAGAGTGAATAGTCGGCATGGGGGCCAATCCATCACGCACCCAAACTATTACTCTACACAATCAGTAGAAAAGCGTGCAACCATTCTCGGAATCAGACTGAAGATCTCGACAATCGAGGTTCAGAAACAAAGGAGTGATGCAGACTCTGCATCGGATCTAGCGTAGATGATGTCGTCGCGTTGGAAAACACCGGAAGGCACGAGAAGGAACAAAGAGAAGTCCACCAGACGAAGGGTTCCTCGGATAGCATGAAGACCAGATGTAGCAACACCATTACCAAAGGAGGAAGCGAAACCCTAAAGGTACGATGGATCCCAACCACGAGAAATCCTGGACTCGAAGAGAGAGAAGAGAGCGGATTCAAAACACGCAGAGGTGAGAGGAGAGCAGCAGGGGGGTAAGGAGTAAAATCAGGCCTAATCAGAACTATCCCACCGATTTTGCAAAAATAGTTTTGACACTCTACTTCGCCGTTAGCTAGGTTATCCTACAGGCTGGACTTGTGGGGTATCGCAACTGCTGAGCTCTGATACCACTCAGTAAAACCCTCAGAATCGGCCCTATGCAAGTTTTAGCGAAACCCGCCAAACCCGCATAGAAACGATTCAAAGGTGCCCACCAGGCACTTTCGTGCGGGTGGAAAACGAAGTAATATCATTACACAATAGTCCACGATGGAACCCACAGAACAGATATATACAACGGCGACTCAATGAGTCAAGAATACAGATATACAGTACAAAGATCCAAATCACCTTGAAAACGATACAGCGTTCGAGTACGAACAAGATGCAAATTGAGCTAAGAGCCCTGAAGAATAACCAAAGGCGTCCATAACCCTGCCCAGGCCAAGCCGGAAGGGTAACCCTGCTAACGACGTCGATCTCGAAACCTGCTTACACAAAAGGGGTGCCGACAAAGGGCAAAGGAAAAAGAGAGCGGTCGGTACTGAGGCCAGTACACGGCGAGACTAGAATTCGGCGGTTCTCGCCTACATAGGTATGGTGGACTGAGCGGCAGCGCGGCATGCACTAAACAACCTACAGAGACTCGAGATAACTGTCGGCTATCAGAGAGGGATAAGAAAGACCTATTCGGAACCATCCTGATACTACCACCAAACATACCCATCCTGGTATTTCCCCCTCGAGACCAAACGAGGAAGTCAGCCGTGGAACTCACACCGTTGGCAGTTTTATTTATTCAGTATAGTTGCAGCAATTACTAGTCAGGTATAGATAGTCATCCTGATATAATAAGCAGTGGGCACTTTTAGTTAACCATTCCATTGTAGTTGCAACACTTACTAGTCAGATACAATTAGCATGAGATATCTCAAACCCAGCAGTTGTTGGTACTTTTGTTTAGCCATTCCGTTGCAGTGAAGCTGATTACTAGTCATATCGGATACAAGTCAAGTTATAACAATAAAATTTAGTTATAGTTGTCTATGATCGAGAACTGTGCTCCAAGTCGTCCATAACCGCGGACACGGCTTTTCGAAAAGATTAAACCCTGCAGGGGTGCACCAAAGTATCCACACGCACTTCGACCCGTTTTGCCAGATCAGTTACCATACACCCATCGGTATGTCGGCGGGGCCTAAGTCATGACATTTCCCAGACCCAAAGCAAGTACATGGGGGCCACCCCACTAAGCTACCCGCAACGAAGTTGGCCGGTCTCCGAGACGGACTCAGGGTTTGTGTAGACGGTTGTAAATGACTGGGAACCCGAAAGTGTGACTGGGCTTGTCGATACAGCGAAAAGGTGTCACGGTCCTAAACAGTACAGGTGCTCCTCGCACAATCGTAAATAAAGCAGTAAAGCATGGAATAAGTACAGGATAGTAATAAAGCCCCAAACTACTTGTGTCCCCCGATACAATGCTTTGAAATCAGGTACTAATCGATGGGGGTGCCCACACACCCCACCTGTGGTTAGCGCGCTCGATCTCGGAACAGGTGTCAAGAACTCGGGGTCCTACGGGACACCAGTGAGCGGTTAAAATCCAAATATTGTCTATTACCCACCGGTGCCTCTGCATTTACCTACTTCAATTTTAGTTATTAAACAGTAATTAAGGTTATAATCATCTTCAACATTAAACATAAGGCATTACTCCAACAACTGTGGTACTTGACGACACGCAACAGCACTTGAGCAGGCGACTACGACACGCAAGTCCAACTATCTACCAAACAACAGGTAATAGGATGTGTCCAAGGCAATATAAGGCTGCAAGGGATATCACAGGTACGAAAACTAGAGCATCACAACACAGATAGCAATAGATCAACAGGAGGAAATAAAGACTATAAATGTAAAATAGGTAGAAAGGGGGAGAATGCTCGCCTGAAAAACATTGCCGAAGGTTTATCCGAGGTTCGGGTCGACACTCGCATCAACTCATCGGCCTAATCCGTGAAGAAGCAAAGCACTAGAAGAAACACCGGATGCTCTATTTAATACTATGGCAAAAGATTAGGCATGATGCATGTATGATGTATGACATGGCAAAGATGCGATGCGATTGGGCAAGATTAAGAGGGACGGGGTCCCGACAATTAATTATTAAGTTCATGTTGTTTAGATACCCCACAATTTAAATGTTGGCCTAACAAGGCAAAATATGGCACCGGTTCGATACACAAATTTAAATGGGGCTAATATAAGACTAGAATCGCCCGCATATGGTCTCCATATTTAATTATGAGGTGAATCGGCATAAGGCCCCCAAACTACACAAGATGTATGCAATATGATCAATTTATATGCAACCAACGACAAAGTCATATATTATAAAAATACGAGGGTCTCGGATAGGGATCACACATATCGAATCGATGATCTTGGTTCGGGGTTTCGACGAGGTTCGGGCTCAGCGAAGTCGGCCTTCGGTCCGTCGGGGTTCGATCTTGGCGTTCCGGCGTCTTCAAGACGGGTTCTCGGCGTCCATGAAGAAGCTCATAACGTTCTGACTTCGTTGTCGGTGATGATCTTGGCAGACGAGGATACCAGTGGTACCCGGTGATCGCCACAGCCTCACTTCATTTCTTCTCGGTCATATATCTAGGAACAAACAAACATTGGGTCACGAGCGGCTAACACAAGACATCGGCACAGGACACGCACTCAACCACGAACAAAACACCCACATCGGGGAGCAGCGGCGACGGACGCGCGCACACGCTGGGACATGAGCGGCCAAGGAGACGCAGGCTCGAGGCGGCCTGCAGAGAAGAACTCAGGGCGCCAGAGGACGACGAGGGGGAGGGGGCAGCAGGACGCAGGCGGTGGAGTAGGAAGCTCGATGAGGGGCGCCGGTGAGCTGGCGCGGGGTGGAGGACGGCCGGCGCAAGGAGGAGGTGAGGCAAGGGCGGAAGGAGGACGGCTCCCGCGGAGAAGGGGCGACCCTGGTGGTGTCCGCGGTCGGCGACGGGACGGAGCCGAGGAGGAGACGCCGGAGAGGCCGACGGTGGTGCAGGCGAGGTAGAGTCACAGGCACGCGCGACTTTTGGCAACGGAGGCAGGGCTCACAGGGGCGCGGAGAGCAGGGCCGATGGGGCGGCAGCGCGACGAGGGAGGTCACGGGGGGGGAGGGTGCTGGAGGCCGAGGCAGGTGAGCGGTGAGGCGGAGAGGAGAGGAGGGGGTCGCGACGTCCCTGGCGAGAGAGAGGCGGCGGATCCCCGGAGCAGGTCGGTGAGGAGGAGGAGGGTCGTGCTGCTCTCGGGAGAGGTTGCAGAAGGGCGGCTCGCAGGGGTGGTCACGAGAGGAGGTGCGCTGAGGCGGTGGCGCCATGGCCGGGGCGAGCTCAAGGGGAAAGGGGTCCCTGGCGGCGGGCGATGGAAGCGCCTGGGGTTGTTGTCGAGGGAGAGGGAGGTGGGATCGTGGGCACAGGGGAGCGGGGCCCGCGGTCAGGCTGGCGGGGCGGGTGTGTGTGGGGCGCGCTGGGGTAGGGCAGGTGGCAGCGGGTGATTGGGTGGGGTTTGGTCCAGGGGTGATGTGGCGTGATAGGATAGGTTGGGGTGAGGTGGAGGGAACTGGGTAGGATAGGGTGGGGTAGGAAAAGGGTTTGGGTAGTCTGGTTTTTGTACTAGGGGTGGCCGACTAGGTCAGATCGACCCGGTATGGCTGCCCCCTAAAAATAAAATAAATATTTTATTATTTAAAACGAGGCGTTTGAAATCCATTGGTAGAAGAAACAAAATAATCCGGAGACCCGGGTTTTAATTTGAATTAAAGACGGGGTATTTAGAAAACAAAATAGGTTTTTCCGAAAATGGTTTTATGCAAACAAATGCAAGATGAAATGACGATGCATTAGTGCAAGGTGGCATGATGACATGAGCATGCGGTCATGATGATGCAATGCGCAAAAACAACGCGATTTTCTAGTAGTGGTTTTGCGGGGCGCCACAAGATGTTACTGCTAAACTTGTTCACCTGTTTCTGATAGTCCTCCTGCTCATCATAGACTCCTAGAACCCAACCCTTGTACACCACGTACCACTTCGTCATCTCTATAGACAAGGCACATTAGTAAATCATGCAACAAAAAGAACAAAATTGGTTCACATGCATCACAATCATAGAACTTTGATGAAAACGACCACAATAGTGAAGTTTACAACATACGACCATAGTAGTATATTTTGTGACACAACACTACATAGACATATATGTTAATACTAGGCACACACATCGATCATTATTGAGAACTGCTAATGCTCGGCTTTGGAATGGTAGATAGCCATTCTTCGTCATCCACGTCGTGTTATTGAGAACTGCTAATACTAGTACTCACTCGAATCTATGATTCGACAAACTACTCGGGGGCTACTCCTATCAGGAGCTTTGGTCGCGCTCTTGAAAAAGAGCAAAACAATACAACGTTGAACTAATTTCTTCGAGTCCTATGTCGAGTCTACGACTCCACTATGCACTCGGGGGCTACTCCCATAGGGAGATAGGATTCAAGAATCCGAAAAATTTATGTCCTACGGACCTGGAGTCAAACAACGGCTAAGTTAAAATCTCTGCTCGAGTCTACGACTCGAACAGACACTCGGGGGCTACTCCCATAGGGAGCCCTTGTCGCGTAACCTATGAATTCTTCGACTCCGATCCTACGGATCAGCATGCAAAACTTTTCGGTAACTCTGCCCTAGTTAACGCTAAATGAGTAACATCCTCTTTGGCCACCCGAAACACCTCCGCGGTGATAAACATTCGGATGTTGCGTCTGCGACGCAAAGATAAGACCTACATATACCATCTGATGGCCTGGCAACGCACACGACTGCGCTCTGCTAGTAATAATCCATGCCAGCAGGTGCGATGAAAAATCCCGATGGACGCGTTGGGTACATCATCTAAATTTACTGGAATTCCACTCCTGTAAGACCTCCGCGGCCTGAGTCGAATTACGCTAGCATCTGTTCCGGATTCGAGTCGAGGGACTCGAATCTGAAGAAGATCATGTTGTTTTGTCCTAAGACAGTTAACTGACCCTGATCCGTCGGAAGAGTCAGGCACACGCATCAACAATCCCTACACATTCTCTTGAAAGACAGAGTTGCACCCGAAGGATTGAAGAGTCCTCAGCCGAATCTACGATTCGACTGAGCACTCGGGGGCTACTGACATGGTTATACCCCGTGGGTACATGATCTCAGCATACCTAGTCCAGCCCAAGGAAGTCCCACGGCAAATACACGCCAGCCCATGAAGACTTTCGGGTGGCCAAGGCCCATGACGCCTTCGGATCCTTGGAGTACAAGACTAGAGTAGATAGGAAATTCAAAGGGATAAACCCTAAAACCTGTAACCGACTCGATCTGTGCCTGGGACCTGCCAGCCTCTATGTAAAGGCCAGGATTGCACGACGAGGAGGCTCTCTCATAACCTCTCGCATACACACATCCATGCCAGATTGCATCTGCGCACCTCTGTAACCTGCGGTTCCACCATAATTAGAGAAGACAAGCAGGAGTAGGGTTTTCCCTCCGGGGGCCTGAACCTGGGTAAACCTCGTGTCCCCGTGTTGCTTGTTTGCTAATCGTTCCGTGCTCTCCAGCATCCCCACCTTCTCCAAAATCCAAGTCCATAACAATGGGCATTGACGATATTAAACCTCGTCAGGAGCACCTCGGATGTACTTCGTGTTGATCGACATGCTTTCCCGGACGATGCACCCGAGATGCATGCGGTACCCGTAGGCAATCAATGCAGGCGCAATGGGTTGGCCACCTTCTGTGACCTCGGTGAACTCGTCACAGATGTTGGTGAGCACTTGTGGCTTCCGATCCTTAATCTCCCTCTGCATCTTCTTATTCTTCTGTACAATGGTCGGGTTGCCTCTACCGCCATCTGTGCGCTCGCCGCCATCCGTGGTGGTGTTACCCTCCTCCCCACCTTCACTAGTTCTGTCGTAGTCGTCGTCCCCCTTGTAATATGGATCTTCCTCGTTGCCCCCAGCACCTCCGACAACGCTCACTGGTGGTGGTGTCATTCTCATCTCCTCCGCCTCCTCATGCTCTTGGGACGGCCCCTAGAACGACTTGTTGGCCTCTCGGGATAGATCCTCGATGCTCATGTGTTTAGAAGGACCGGCCTCGTCATTGGTAGACATGTTTGCGCTTTATTATTAAAAACAAGAGGCAAAAGGTTAGCACAAATATCGATCAAAAAATTCTGCATGACCTTTGCTAATTTTTGGACCTACGTGTGCCCATTGATAACCCCATTGACACCATCCATTGCGCCTGCATCGTCGGGAGAAACGGGCAACTCAATTGAAATCCCTACAAGAAAAAACACCCAACCCCATTGATAACACCATTGACTCCATCCATCATCATCCAACACCATCTCATTCACAAAATAAACAAACTCTACAACACCATTTAATACATATAAAGCAATAGCAGTACATATAAAGCAATAGAAGAGGAACCAGTACATGCTTCAGTGGTGAAGATCACCTGCCCAGGTGCTCTTTTTCCCAGTTAGGCATGACCACACAGAAAAAAACTCTTATAGAAATGTAGGTTACAGGTCATGCACTAGTCACAGCTCACAGGTTATAGAAAAAAACTCCTATAGATCACCTGCCCATGCACTGGTCACAGGTCACAGAAATATATACAATACAAAGCTCTTATAGTAATGAAGGAATCACAGGAGTAAGTTTATTTCCGAAATAAAGGAATGAAAAAATTTATAGGAATATACAATACAAAGCTCTTATATTAAAACTGGTTGGATGCACCGGTTTAGTATCTAAGACAGAAATGTAACATCAGTACAAATAAGCATTATTTACAAATCAAATTTATTTACAATACAAAGCTCATATATTTACAAATCAGAATTATTTACTAGTTTGCAGTAATAGGAATGATGTTGTTTGAGCAAAAAGAAATGCAAATAAGCATCCATTTTCCTTGTTGATTTGGGATTCAAATCATAGTCCATTAGATTTTTATGGCAACATGCTTAAGAAATTTACATTTTATATTATTGGGACAGAGGGAAATTTACATCTTATATTATTGGAATAGAGGGAAATTTACATCATACAATTTACATATTATAGATTAGTGCAGAACAAATGTTAAATCATAAATCATACAATTTACATCATACATCATACAATTTACATCTTATATTATTGGGAAAGAGGGAAATTTACAATGCTTCAGATTAGTTCAGAACAGATTCAACCACCATACAATTTACATCTTATATTATTGGGACAGAGGGAAATTTTAAGTCATTGTGCATTTTAATTATTGGGACAGAGTGCTCATTGTTTATTTTATTGGGACAGAGTGCTCATTGTTTACATTTTAAATTCTTATACCAACCCACCATAAAACTAATCTAGAGATTAAGTTTTTCATTTTAAATTCTTATACAATCACAATAATCTGCAGACTAATCCTAATCAAACTAATCTGCAAACTAAGTTTACATTTTCAGAGCAAACTAATCCTAATCATACTAATCTGCAGACTAACCCTAACCCTAATCAGAGCAAACTAATACTAATCTGACTAATTTGCAGACTAACTCTAACCCTAATCAGAGCAAATTAATCCTAATCAGACTAATATGCAGACCAACCCTAACCCTAATCAGAGCAAACTAACCAAAAGAACCCTAACCCTAATCCTAATCAGAGCATTACCTAGGTAGGTAGCAGGTGAACGCCGATGGACAGTGAGGTCGCCGGGGACGACGGTGCACTGCCCTTCTCCTCCTGCACGCTGCGGACGGGGTCCTCATCCACGGGCTCATGCGACGAGGGCGACTCTCCTGCACAGGTTCCTCCTCCATGGGCTCCGGAGGCGGTGGCTCTCCTCCTCCACCTCCGGTGTGCAGGCTCTAGGGCGAGCGGCGGAGGCATGAGGGAGAGCGGCAGGAGAGCGATGGAGGCGTGCGCGCGAGTGGCGGCGGTGGTTTGGCTAGGATAGGGTTCGATTCGGGCGCGCAGGAGGAAAAGGAAAAGCTAGGGGAAAGGGTCGTGCGGCCCCGCGCAGTTATTTGGCTAATTTCCAAGCTTCTATGGCGCATATCAGAACTTCTGTGGCACATTACAGTGATATGCTCCACAGAAGCTTGGCGGTTAATGGTTATGATGCATGTAGTGGATATGAACCTGTGGCAGCCAGGTTCGAATCCTGGATGCATAAAAAAAGTTCTTTATTTTAAAATTATATGTTACAAATATATTTAAAACCAAGCACATACAGATGTATATTTATTCAAAAAACCTCCCCAAATTATATGTATATATTGTGCTTCTCACAAACACATGTGAATTTGTATACCCACACTAATATCACGATATATGTTTAGTCTCTAACTAATACACAAAAAAGTCACACGTCGTCGTGTGATGTTTCGAGCTAGCTAGCCTCTCTTCGCAATCTTCTTGTCCTTTTTCTTCGCGGTTGAATACTTTAGCCCGAGCACTACGAGATTTCTTCTCGTGAATGGACAACCTTTAGTAGGCAGTGTAGTCTTTATTCTTACTGTAGTAGTAGTAGGCATGTTGAATTACTTGTATACCGCTCCCGATCGATTCCCCCTCCCCCCTCCCCGTCCCGCCGCGCCCCAGAAATATGCCCAGAACGGAGCGGTGACAGAACTCTGCCGCGGCACAGATTTAGGCCGTTTTCCTGTCGTGGCAAAGATTTATCTCTTTTCCTGCCGCACAGAACCTTTAACACCGGTTCGTGTTACGAACCTCTGTTAAGGGGGGGGGGTGGGCTGAGCGCTGCGGCAGCACCACGTGCGCCACCCTTTAACATCGGTTCGTATAAGAACCGCTGTTACAGGAAGGGCATCTAACACTTACCCCCAACAACGGTTCTAGAACCGGTGTTAGAGGCCTCTAAGAACCGGTATTAGAGGCCTCGTTTCCACCAGTGACACAACAAAGATCCAAGGTTTATTTACTCCTCTGTGTTATTTATTTGCCCGATGGCTTCCCAGATCACATTATACGTAGTACATCGCACACACCACTTGTTTCTTGATGCTTTTGGCAGAATAGATATATCTATATTCTACTATTTAAAGACCAGACAGATATTAATAAACCACATTTCTTTTGTTTTCGCCTTCTTCCAGTTTCTTTACCACCAGAGGAAGCCCATACCTAGGCATTAGTGTGATGAAGTACGTGGGCTTGTGAACATACTGGGAAGAGAGCGTGAAGGAAAACCTTCTAAGGATCATCACTATCACGGTCTGCACCTGGATCATGGCATAATTTCTCCCAGTGCACCCGCGTGCCCCATATGAGAACGCCAACATCGAGTGCCCGTACTTGCCAGCCCCGGAGGCTCCTTTCTCAAACCGCATGGGGTTGAAATCGTCTGGGTCAAGACCCCATATGTCTTTGCTGCGATGCAGCATCAAGACCGGAAATGTAATAATGGTTCCTTTTGGCACCTTGATGTTTGCTAGTGTCGTATCAGAGTTGGTCTTTCTCGTATATATGGGCACAGGACTGTAGAGTCTTAGTGTCTCGAGGAGGAACATGTTAAGCTACATTCGTGTGCCGAAAGAGATTAGGAAAATTATAAATTTACGTACTTGTATATTCAGTGCATATGTAACTTGTGCACATACCAGTTTCAGTTTGCCAAGGACGTCAATGATCGGGACATCCCGACATTCTATTTGAATCTCCTCCCTGAGCTTCTCTTGCCATTGCGGGTAGCTGCTGAGTAGGAACATTACCCAAGTGAGGAGGCTGTCACTTGTGTCCTGACCTGTAGCGAAGAAGGTCTTTATTTCACCGATAATCTCCTCCGTGCTCATCACCTCGGCTTCTGACCTGCCGGCTTCTAGCATACGCCCAAGCAGGTCGTCTCCTTCCACACCACAGGCAATCCTGGCCTTTATTAGCTGTGTGACATTTCTTACAATTAGCCTGTCCAGTTTCCACGCCCTTAAGTTACCGCGAGTCGGCATATATCTGTACGTGGAAGCAAAATTTTAGATTGTCCGATATGATCAGGATTCAGCCCAGCGTTTAATTACTGGGCTTCTTTTGAACCGGAAAGGACATGCAAAGCTCTTCATGTTCTAACAAGTAGTACCTATATCCTGGTATCGGAGGGTCTGAAAAAGCATATACCGCAAGCTTGTGGAGCTCCTTGCCTGCGACAAACAACTCCCGTGCTAACTTGCAGTTCTCGCCGAGGATCACTTGTTCGATGACTCCTAAAGTCAACTCTTCAGAGTAACATCGCATGTCTATCTCGACCTGGTGGCCGTCGGCCCTTTCTATTTGGCTGCACCACCGTTGAATCATTTTCTGTGTGCCTTCCATTGTCATAGCCGACACAGACTATGCATAGGATAAACCACCAAAAGTTTTTCAGTAAAACAAAACAAAAAACAAAAATATTGTTCGTGGTCAAGAAAAAACAATAACCTTGAGGTTCTCCTGTTTGAAGATCGGGTACATGACTTTGTGGTGCCGCTTCCAATCATCTCCATTGGTGGTTAGAAGTCCTTTGCCCATGAGAATTTCGAACACTGGATTCAGATAGTCCTTTCGGAACAAGTCTGTCCTGTCGTCCAGTACTTGCTTAAGTAGCTCCATGTCAGTGGAACATATTGCTGGTACTGGTCCCAACCAGTAGAGAAATGTTTTTCCTAAAGGTTGTTTTGTAAGATTATTAAAATAATAATAACCAGAGTTTTAGGACGATGATAGAACTAACATTCATTTACCGTATTCAGATGCCCATTTGTGAAAGAAGGGAATGACATGTGAAATGTAGTCATGGCAGCGGGTATCCTTTGGCCCCTTTGCTCTGCCTGCAGCCATCATCCCTCTCATCTCCAGCTTAGACCCAAAAACTAGTCTATAAGGCGGCCCTCGTATCCCCTGCCGTTCGAACAACCGGGCAACAATGTACGGCCTCCACACCAGATGCCATAGCGCCCTCGAGATCAGCAAAAGAGCAAGGATAGCCACCACGGTATGTACCGCGTAGCCTGTGTTGGTGTCCATGAGAAACAGTTGATATTTCAAAGTTCAATCGCGGGTAATTATATAGCTAGACTAGATAGGATGGGATTTGTGTCGTCCCTGTCCGGGCGTTTCTTGTTGCTCGTTTCTAGTTGTGCCACTCCGTACACCACCGGTACAGGCATACTCAAGGATCGTATGTACTACCAACAGCGGGGTCATTTTACATTATGTTAGATAATTTTGGATCATCGTCTATCTATGTAGATCTAACGGACAAGAGCTAAAGTACTACGTGAGATTTCTTTTACTACTCCCTCCATTGCAAAATATAAGATTTTTTACTGTTTTTCATGTTTGTATTTAGATATCTTTTATTGTGTAGGTTCGGAGTAAAATGAGTGAACATATACACCGAAAGGCGTCTAGATATATGTGTTTCAATAAAAGCCTACACTACGGGAAAAAATGTCGCTGTCGTGTAGACACGTCTTTGCCGTGTGCCAAACGCACCGGAACACGGCAAAGACAATCTTTGGCGTGTGTAACTCAGAAAATACACGGCAAAGTACGTGAAAACGAAAAATTTCTGAAAAAAAAACACGGCAAAGAAATATACACGGCAAAGACCCGTAAAGGAACACGACAAAGAAAATACACTCGGCAAAGTCGACAACGGCACATGGCATAGGTGTTGTCACGGCAACGAGGTCGGACCCGTGACCCCACAAGTTCATTTAACGGGAGGAGCTAACGGCCGCAGACGATGGTCTCTTTGCCGTGTGCCCTCGTCGGTCCTTTGCCGTGTGTATTCTGCAGTATACACGTCAAAGGCCCTTTGCCGTGTGTATTCCGTAGTACACACGGCAAAGGGTCTTTGCCATGTGTATTCCGCAGTACACATGGCAAAGTCCTTTTTTTTCCTTGTTTGCCTTTTATCACATTACTCTTAGAAAAATCATTCTAATTCAGAAAAATACAAATAATATATCAAAATTTGAAGAAAAATAAGATCTATCTATATACACTCCAAAATTAGATATTTATATTGAATAAGAATCTTTATTCTCGCTGTTTTGACCATAGTTTAAAACATGTATAAAATATTCAAAAACGATCGAAACAATGCGAAACCTTCGCGTGGTGTCATATTATGTAACATAGTTGGTAGGAAAATATCAAACTTCGTATATTGATTATATCTGGAAAAAACCTTCACAAAATGACCTATCTCATTCGAGGTTTCCTGGCTTTCGGGTTAAATGACCAATGTTATCGCTAGAATCAAGGCATAGTTTGTGATAATATGTCCATATTGTGCATGCATGTGCATTATGGAATGGCGAATAATGTTGAAGGAGGAAGTTTTCCTTTTTATCGCACCAAAAAGCCATTTTCTATTTTACGAGCGTAAAAAACAGGGAATTTTATGAAGCAACCACCAAATGGCTAATTCAAAATTCTACCACCCCATTTTTCAAAAATAGTAGACCACCTTAAATGTACAATGTCCCAACGGGGGGATCTCAAACATTTCCGTCCACTCCAGGTGAAAAAGACAAATTCAGATATGAACTACAGGTATATGATCGGATGGGCATGATTTTTTATAAAAATCATTTTTAGATTCACAATATGCTATTTCATCAGAGATCCAGTGAAAGTTTAGAGAGGCTCAGCTCCGAGCTAAGAATCTTCATACCCGTAGTTCAACAAAGTTTGTCGATAGTTTAAAAGAGTCATAAAAAATTCAAAAACGATCGAAACAATGCGAAACATTCGCTGATGTCATATTATGTGACATTTTTGCAAGGAAAAATATCAAACTTTTTATATTGAATATGTCTTAAAAAAACCTTCACAAAATGACCTATGTCATTCGAGGTTTCCTTGATTTCGGGTCAAATGACCAATGTTATGGCTAGAATCAAGGCATAGTTTGTGATAATCTGCCCATATTGTGCATGCATGTGCCTTATGGAATGGTGAACAATGTTGCAGTAGGATGTTTTTCTTTTCGTCACACAAAAAAGCCATTTTCCATTTTCTGAGCGAAAAAACGAGAGATTTTATGAAGCAACCACCAAATGGCTAATTTAAAATGCTACCACCCTATTTTTTAAAAATACTAGACCACCTTAAATGGACAATGTCCCAACAGGGAGATCTCAAACCTTTCTGTCCACTCCAGGTAAAAAAGACAAATTCCTGCAGAAACGGTAGGAAGTGGGTCAGATATGAACTACAGGTACATCATCTGATGGGCATGATTTTTCACAAAAATCATTTTTAGGTTGACAATATTCTATTTTATCAGAGATCCAATGAAAATTTAGAGAGGCTCAGCTCCGAGCTAAGAATCTTCATACTCGTCGTTCGACAAAGTTTGTCGATAGTTTAAAAGAGTCATAAAAAATTCAAAAACGATCGAAACAATGCGAAACCTTCGCGTGGTGTCATATTATGTGACATGGTTGGAAGTAAAAAATCAACCTTGTTATATTGAAAATGTCTCAAAAAAACCTTCACAAAATGACCTATCTCATTTAAGGTTTCCTGGCTTTCGGGTCAAATGACCAATGTTATGGCTAAAATCAACGCATAGTTTGTGTTAATATGCCCATATTGTGCATGTACGTGCATCATGGAGTGGCGAACAATGTTGCAGGAGGATGTTTTCCTTTTTGTCGCACCAAAAAGCCATTTTCTATTTGCCCGAGCGTAGAAAGGAAGGATTTTATGAAGCAACGACCAAATAGCTGATTCAAAATTCTACCACCCCATTTTTCAAAAACACTAGACCACCTTAAATGGACAATGTCCCAACGGGGGATCTCAAACATTTCCGTCCACAATAGGTGAACAAGACAAATTCCTACCGAATCGCTAGAAAGAGGGTCAGATATGAACTACACGTACATGATCGGATGGGCATGATTTTTTACAAAAATCATTTTTAGGTTCACAATATGCTATTTCATCAGAGATACAATTAAATTTTAGAGAGGCTCAGCTCCGAGCTAAGAATATTCATACTCGTCGTTCGACAAAGTTTGTCGATAGATTAAAAGAGTCATAAAAAATTCAAAAAACGATCGAAACAATGCGAAACCTTCGCGTGGTGTCATATTATGTGACATGGTTGCAAGGAAAAATATCAAACTTGTTATATTGATTATATCTCAAAAAAACCTTCACAAAATGACCTATCTCATTAGAGGTTTCCTGACTTTCAGGTCAAATGACCAATATTATGGCTAGAATAAAGGCATAGTTTGTGATAATGTTCCCATATCGTGCATGCATGTGCATCATGGAATGGATGGAATGGCGAATAATCTTGCTGGAGGAAGTTTTCCTTTTCCTCGCACCAAAAAGCCATTTTCTATTTTTTGGGCACAAAAAACGGGGGGTTTTATGAAGCAACCACCAAATGGATAATTCAAACCACCCCATTATCAAAAGATTATATGGATGTCATATTTTGATTTCTCACATTTTTCTGATCGATTTAGACATTTTATTTGTCGAATTCCGATTTACGGATTTAAATATATGAATTATTCCATATTAAATAGAAAAAGGAAATAAAATAAAATCATTTTATTTTTTATTTGGATTCAAGATTATTATTACTTTTCATTATTGTTTACTTACATAATTGTTTGGAATCTAAAACTGAGATGTGTGACATCATGGCCCAAGAGTTTATAGGATTGATATGGAAGTATTGGCAACAATGTATGATTTCTTTCCCGGAAGCTTATTCGGAAGGAATGAAGAAGTTAAGCATGCTAGAGCTAGAGTAGTGTTAGGATGGGTGACCACAGGGGAAGAAAAAGTTTGAAACATTTTTTTTTTTAAATGCAGTTTCTTTGCCGCGTACTTTTTCCACGAGACACACGGCAAAGACAACTTCTTTGCCGTGTACTTTTCGAGGAGACACACGACAAAGACAACTCTTTGTCGTGTAAGTTTTTATAAGACACACGGCAAAGAATAGACACCGTCATATCCGTGGGAACCGTCATCTTACTTTACTTTGTCGTGTCTACGCATGAGACACAAGGCAAAGCCTTTGCCATGTTTTATTTAGAAAACACACGGCAAAGGGCCTTTGCCATGGCGAACGTTGCCGTGTGGCATTTGCCGTGCCTTTGCCGTGTTCCGAAAGGCCTTTGCCGTTACTTTTTCCCACACCGCAAAGAGCCTGTGTGCCGTAGTGCTAGAAAGACATGAGTACTTGTCATCTATTTCAGTCATTTTTATTGGAAATATACCATAGAGGCAATATATAATAAATATATTATTGTTTGTATTTCTGATACATAATTAAGTTTATTGTTTTGTGCTATAATTGTATTAGTTCCGAATAGTGAGTATTTGAAGAAAATCCTAATACACATGTGGAATTATAAACACCATTTAGATGTCTCTAGTCTCGCCTCTAAGACTAGTTTGAATATCATTGATTGTCCCGATTCACTGGCTATGGGAAAATGCAAAGTGTTATAGAGTTGTCGATGACATGTGAGATCGAAGTTGTTGAGAGAACAACAAATATGAATAGACCCAATTTTATATACCATGAAACGCATCGTCAATATTCTTATGGATGGTTTCCTAATAGAAAGTATTACCATTTATGAAATCATTTGACCATAAGACACACTTGGATATAATATGGAAGTGACTAGACCTTCAAACGTTGCTTCGTGACAGGGTAATCATAACGTCAATCTTCGATCTTGTTGGAGGGTATGCCAATGTCTTATATGGTGTAGTTGAGCAAATTTCTACTCGAGACATCGATAGATACATTCTGGGCCCACTCATGTATTGTGATGTTCGTCATCATCAAGTCGGACACGTGATCAAGTTGTTGGTCATAGAAACATCGACAATACGGAATGAGTAAAGAGTACATGACGAGTAACGAGGATAACCTAGTGTTTTACCTCGGGCAATGTATATTATGGAGAACCAAAATGACGTGTATCAAAGTAAGACAGAAGGTTCACACAATAAATATGCATGTATTATGTGTGGGGGTTACTCTATGAATCAAGGTAGCGCTAGTAATCATTGTAGCAGAATGTGTTCAAGACATATCTGCATATATCCGAATCAATAGGGTCACACACTAAAGAGTTAGTAATATTAAGAATGGTAGTGCTAATGAAGGTATAGCGAGAAGTAATTACGAATATGTTCGGAAGGTCATGGAATATACCGGAGGTGTCTAGAATATTGTCGAGTGTGTTTGAAATAAGTTTTGAGCATTTATGGAATGATAGAAGGTTTCCGATAGTGTACCGGATCACCTCGAAATAATTCCGAGAGGTCCCTGATGATCCCGAAAGTGTTTGGAATGGTTCTGGGAGTGTCCCAAATTGTTCCGAACATATATGGAAAATTTTGGAAGGACCACAAAGGTATGGAAGGTTATGGAAGTTTCGAGAAGGTACCGAGGTGACCCGTATTGATGATATGCATAATTAAAATAACAATGTCATAGACTTAATTCGGCTAATCCGTGTGGTCCATAGATGGTAGCAGGGGCCTATGGCCTGCTGGGCAGCCCAGTTAGGGTATTCCATAAGGGACAACAAGATGGATTCAGGAAGGCTATGCACACCGACTAAAGATTAAACCGGAGCCGTGGAGTACATGACACGTAGAAGTATCTGATTACGTGTAGAACTATGTAACCTGTCCGGCTAGGAGTACTCCATATAACCTTATGTTCTGGTGTCCTTATAAGCTGAACCCACGAGAGCCTTTAGGGCAAGATAACCAATAGACAATCTTTGTAACATGGTGTATTGCTAATATAGTGATTGACAACAGGAGTAGGATATCACCACCGTCATGAAATCTGAACTTCGGTAACCCTTGTTACACGCCCTTGCCGGACGCTCGACGCCTTCCACCGCCGACTTTCTAAGCTCTCCATTAGGATACCCTATGGCGTACTAATCGAAATACCATGTCAGTTGGCCGCTACTATGGGCCAAGAAGTGCCTGGATTGTAGATCCATGAGGGATCCTCCTTCACGGTTTCTGATGATTAAAAGTCCACGTAGAACCATTTATTCAAAAAGAGCAGAAATGGTTCTAGAAGCTCCTTTGGTATTTTTACACTATACAAGATGGTTTTTGATGTGATATGGTCCTAGATACCATGTTACACATTGGATAATTTTATTGGAATTTTTTGAGGTGGAAAAGTATTTTTAAGGGATTATTTCTTGTTTCTGCTATTTAAGAAAAAGGGCACAAATAAATAACAAGGGAGATCAAAAATATTTATTTTTGAGTTTGGAAGATAGGGTATGTTAGATAGAACTCAATTGTGCATTTATTTGGCAAAGTTATTTGGCTAAAAACAAACTTGCCTTTATAGACAGAGATTTTAGGGTTTTTGCCAAAAGTGGAAATTAAATAGTTTGAGGACCCAATAATTATGGGAACTATTTGGGGGATGATAATAACCAATGTAGATGATGTAAAATTGATTTATACATCACTGTCCACTTGGGTTTTGTAGGATTTTGGTGAAATGGGAAGAATCTAGGTTTTTGGGAAACTAGGGTTGTTTTTATTTTCATGCCACCAAAACATGGTTGGATTAGTGAGCTCATAGCTAACCTTGATACAAGGGGTACGTGGATGGATAGACAAGGTTATATAGATGGTCATGGAAGGGAGTTGATCTTGGTTGGATTTGAGGTGGTTTAGTGGGTGATGGCAAACCTTTTTGAAAATAAGACTGCCATAACACTGTTGTCATGATGCCTCATAAACCATGGGGGGTTTAGGAAGCACAAAGCTCCAATGGAATCAAGTGAGGTATGGATTCATAGACCCTGGTTAGTAGATCATAACCATGAAAAGAGTTGGTCAAGGGGAGGGAGCATATAGATGTGAGCTTCTTCCAAAGTAGACAAGATGATAAGATTTGCAGAAAAGATTATCATCTTGACTAAAAAACCATCATGGATGAGTGGAAACAAGAATGGCTTGGCCAAAGGAAAGTGTGTTCTTTGGTAGTACTCATGATTTAATACAAGATGGTTAAAATACATTCTCTAGGATTCCCATAGGTTGGAAAATGTACAGCTCCAAAGATTGAATGTAGACAAGAAATCCAGACTTAGCCATTTGGCAGATTTAGGGTTTTAGACAAAAGTGCAAGTGTAGATGATTTTGAGAGGATGCTATGTTCCAAACTCATTATTGAAAGGGATGATGTTGATCTGATAAATAAGTATATAGGATCCATGGCTAGATTGGGTCTTCATTGAGTTGGAAACTATCAAAGGGGATTATCCGTGGATTCATCTGAGTAGGATATGAGATTGTCAATTTAGTGGCTTAGAGTAGATCCAGATTTGGATGCTTGGTTTGACAATGATGATCACAAACATAGATTGGGTCCTAAGGGATGAGCTACTAGATTAGGGTAGATCAAGGTAGATCAAGGTAATTCATCATACAACAGATCAAGGCACTTCATCCTATCAAACTTATCCAACTACTACCAGGGTTAACAACAAGCCTAGCTTGAGGTAGGTATGGGTATTTTTAATTGGTTATGTTTTGAAGTAAGATAAGTACCTCTTGGTGTTTCTATCAAGATTGGAGGGGAGAGGTTTTTGGAAGAAGGTTTTGGAAAACCTAGAGATAAGAGTAGTTGAATGATCTGTCTTGAAAACATAAGGAGATTATATATAGGTCTACATAGTTTTGTTAATAGACTTAGTAAAATATTTTGTTGTGGCAAATTTATCTTGGCTCAAGTTTGAATTGTCAGAACATTTGAGAATATGAGAGAGGAGCAAAGAAATCTCCCTTGCACAAATAGTTTTTGTCAACTGGGGTTGAGGTAAGGAGTATATCACCTAATACACAATTAATTGCATGAACACAAGCAAACAAGTAAGCATACATTGCAACACTTATTAAGAAAAAGTTTTTGTTCCCCCTGAATTTTTCCTTTTTGACAAAAAGTTCTGGTTTGCTGAAATTGGGGTGTTACAGAATCCGTGTATCCACAAAGAGAGAATGTAGAGCCTCTAGGATACCAAATACCATAGTTTGGGGTATGAACGAAATATTGAAAGATTCTTTTGACCACCATCAAATGGATTTCTTTTTGAGCCTCTTGATATCTTGCACACACTCCTACACTCAACATAATATCGGGTCTAGATGCACAAAGGTAAAGCAAATCACCTATCATAGACTGGTATACCTTTTGATCCACATCTTTACCATTTGGATTTAGTTCAAGATGAGACTTGGTTGCCATGGGACTAGGACCTCCATTTAGATCTTTCATGTTGAATCTCTTGAGCATGTCTTGATTATACTTGGCTTGGTTGAAGAAAGTTCCTCCTATTATTTTCTTGATCTCAAAACCAAGCAATACTCTCAATTCTCCCATCGTAGACATTCAAAACCTATTAGTCACAAGATTTGAGAATTCATCATTAAAAGCTTTGTTAGATGAGCCAAAGATAATATCATCAACATATATTTAGCATACAAATAGCTCCCCATTGACCTTCTTAGTAAAAATAATGTGATCGATTTTCCCAACCTTAAACCCATGGTCTAACAACTCTCTAATGTGCTCATACCACGAATGTGGGGCTTTTCTTAGCCCATATAGCACCTTATAAAGTTTGTAGACATTGTTAGGGAAGATGGGATCCTCAAACCTGGGGGGTTGCTTTACATATACCAACTCATGCAATAGACCATTAAGAAATACACTTTCTACATCCATTTTTTTGTAATTTAATGTTATGATGTGTCGCATAAGCAAGAAGGATACAGATGGACTCAAGGAGAGCCACGGGTGCATATTTCTCTCCATAATAAATGCCTTCAATTTGAGAGAACCCTTGTGCAACCAATCTTGCCTTGTTCCTCACAACAATTCCATGCTCATCTTGCTTGTTCTTGAATATCCGCTTAGTACCAATAACAATGCGGCAATATTTGGGCTTTTCAACTAACTTCCATACTTTGTTTCTCTTAAATTTGTTGAGCTATTTATGCATTGCTTCCAACCAATCCGAATCTTCAAGAGCTTCCCATACTTTCTTTTTGGCTCCACCATGGAAATGTGAGCTTGTTGTTCACCAAAACTCTTCAAGTGAGCTCTAGTGGACATTCCTCTTCTTAGATCCCCAACCACATTCTCAAGAGCGTGGTCTCTTAATTCCAACATTCTATCCACTCTAGCTTGGTGACGAGTTTTGATCTCCTTGTTGTTTCTTGTGGGGATCTCTTCATCATTTTGGTCCTCGTATTGACCATTAAATTGACCTTCATGATCATTAGAATTATTCTCTTCATAAAGAGGCAAATATTGACAGGCATTGAGCTGATCTTATGGTTGATTCTACAAATCTTCCTTGTAGAATGGACTGAGAAGCGTTGGACAATCTGGTAAATGGAGACTCATGATCCTCCTGGCTAGAGGTTTCTCCCTAATCAACTTGTTAAGGTTCCACATCTTGTCTTTGGCTTGGGTCATTTTCATCCTCAATAGTATGATCTTGTTGATGCTATGAAGATGAGGGCTCCACTTCAGTAAAGCATTGTTCTTCTTAATCCACCACAATGGGTTCTCCAACGGGGCGGACGAATCCCGCACCCATTCTTCCTATGGCATGTTGAGGCATTTCATCATCTACATCACAAACATCAACATGCCCCCCTTGGGGACCATCTTATTCTTTGAAAACCACATTACATGATTCTATGACAGTTCCGGAGAGCTTATCATAGATTCTATAAGTGTGGGATTTGAGACAATAACCAACAAAAATACCCTCTAATGCTGTGGAATCAAATTTGGAAAAACGAAAACCCTTTATGTGATAGAAACACTTACAATCGAACACCCGGAAGTATGACATGTTGGGCTTGTTACCGGTAAGAATTTCATATGGAGTATTGATTAATCATTTGCGGAGGTAGAGCCGGTTTGATGCATGGCATGCGGAGGAGATTGCTTTGGCCCAAAATTTTTATGGAGATTTAATCTCCGCCAACATATTGAGGGGTATATGCAGCGGAATACTAGTGTTTTAGCCCCTCATCACTAAGAAATCCATTCAAGGTGTAGTTCCTGAACTCTGTGGCATTGTCACTCCTTAATATAAACACAGGAACATTGTGTTGATGTTGTGCAATGTTGATGAAGTCGATGAAGTTTTCTTGGGTCTCACTTTTCATCTTGAAGAAATATACCGATGTATATCTTGATAAGTCATCAACAATCGCCAAACAATATTTCTTCCCACCAAGAGTTGCATGAGATGGAGGACCAAAGAGATCCACATTAAAGAGCTCCAAGATCCTCTTGGACTTGATGTAGTTCTTTGGCTTGTGGGGAGAATCATGCATCTTTCCTTCAGCACAAGCCCTGCATACGCGATCTTTAGCAGAACAAACATTTTCTTTTAGTACAACAATATGGCCATCCTTGTCGAGACTTTGCAAAGTTCTCATGTTGACATGGGCTAGACGGCGATGCCATAACCAACCCACATCGGCCTTTCTGAATAAGCACGTCGCACTTCTAGTGGTTTTCCCCGAAAAGTACACCACATAAAAGTCATTTTCGACCACAATATCATTATCAATAAATACGGCAAAGACCATCTTTCCAAGAGCACAAACTGAAAGTAAATTATTTCCAAGGGTCTGAACAAGCATGACATACATGAGTGTAATATCTTGAGCAACCACAACCTTGCCAAAACCCATTACCTTAGACTTTGATTTGTCGGCATATGTGATGGCTGAAGGGTTCGCAATATAGAAAACAAAAAATTTCCTACGATGGGAATTAAGTACCAAGATCTATCTACTAGATACAAACAACGGGGCGGATGTATATCCGTAGAGAACATACCCTTGAAGACCGACAGAGCTTAACGAGTTAAAATCGTGGTTGATGTAGACGATCTCTTGCCGATCTCAAGATCGAGAGGAAGTCCTAGCGCCGCAAAACAATAGTGCATCCGTGCTCGCACACACGTACAAGACACCGAGCAACCTCCGCCTCCTCGCCCCAGCGATGCAGCGGAAGCACAACTCTTTCTTGTCGAATAGCCATCGGGAACATGTATCTCGCTAGTTCGAGACCATGGGGGATAAATTCTAAAGGGGGAGAGAGATCCTTCACGTGGAGGTGTGAGTGAGAAGTGAGGAGGGGGTGCCTTTTAAAGGAGAGGGGGGAACCCCAAGGGGGTGTCCGGCGCATGGGGGCTGCCCCCTTTCCCTTCCCTCATTCATGTGGGTGGACACTCCACTCACAAAATCCTTTCAATTCCCTCCACTCAAAATTCCACTCAAAATTGCTATTAAATTTCCACCAAATTTAATGCAAACTTTCATTAAATAAAAATCCTTTTATTTATTCATAATTTTGTCAATTAATTTAATGACAAACATTCACATATAACCCCTTGCTAGTATTCCACTTCCCATGCAAAAGCACTTTCTGCAATTTCACCCGAAAACTTGTTTCGGTATCTAGTGAAATGAATTTCTGCGTTTCTTATTCTTTCTGGCATGAAACTTTTGCTCCAATTGGATGTCAGTGTACCTTAAGTGTGCCACCCTACGGTTCGCAAATAATGCAAACATGATTGAGACCCTTCTTCGATCAATAATCAGAAGCTGAACCTGGATATCCATACTGACTCCCAGACATTCAAACATGACTTTCTTGTGATCGTCGGAACCTTTTACGCTAGTATCTTAATCCCTTTGTTTCACGATATATTACATGTCCGATATTTGATCATCGGTATCTCCATACCTAGTTTGATCTCATTACCGACATGCACTCTTTTCTCGTTCCCGTGATATAACATTCTAGTGATCAAATCACTTGCTTGCAAGCTAACCAATGTGATATCACCGTGAGGGCCTAGAGTATATCTATCTGTCATCGATATGAACAAATTCTACTCTTGATCCATGAGGCTCAACATAACACTTTAGTAGTTCTGAAGCCATCTTTATAATCACCCAGTTACGGTGTGACATTTGATGTCATCAAGAAACTCTTCCGGTGTTAGTGATTGACATGATCTCATGGTCTAAGGATTAGGATCACTTCGTAAGTTGTTATAGCAATATAAACTCAGTGACTTTGATCGTAATGCTATATTTTCGATGAATGTTCATCACATCATTACACTAATGTTGTGATCTCGTTATTAACAACATCCAATGTCTATGATCAGGAAATTGTGGTCATCTTGTTAATCAACGAGCTAGTTTATGAGAGAGGCTTAACTAGTAACTTTATGTTTGTTTACTAAACACACATGTATTAACTTTTCCATATTAATACAATTATAGCATGCAAAATAAACATATATCATATACTTGGAATACACATAATAAACACTTTATTATTGCCTCTCGGGGCATATTCCCTTCAGTCTCCCACTCACACTAGAGACAATAATATAGTTACATTGTGTTGTATCTAACACCCCATGGAGTTTTGGTGTTGATCATGTTTTGCTCTAGGGAGAGTTTTAGCCAACGGATCTGCTACATTGAGATCCGTATGTACTTTACAAATCTTTATATCTCCGTCCTTGACATGCTCGCGGATGGAGTGAAACCGGTGCTTAATATGCTTGGAATGCTTCTGAGACCTTGGTTCTTTGGCATTGGCAATGGCACCATTGTTGTCACAATTGATTACCATTGGGTCCAAAGCGTTTGCAACCACACCTAGTTCGGATATGAACTCCTTCATCCAAACTGCTTCGTGAGCCGCTTCCGAAGCAGCAACATATTCGGTGTAAGATCCCTCCTTTGTAAAGGAAAAGGATCCCTGTGATTGCAATGCTAGTCCCTGGATCATGGCTAGCATCCACAGTTTAAGATGAAGTACACAGATACAAAGGTCATTTATTACATCCATTTCAGAGATAACATAGTCTTTACAACTCAAGGCCACAGGCCTAATACAAGAGTTTGAATAAGTAAATAAATATAAGTCTTCATCTTCATGTGCCACAGGAAAACATGTTGAGTGTAGACTCATGACACCTAATCCTCATCAGAGTAACCTGCAACATCACAAGTTACAGCCAAAGTGCGTCAATACTTTGGAATAGTATTGGCAAGTGATACCTTAGTAAAATTTAGTTGGACTACATTACTATATGCATTTTGGCTAAGTGTAGCTTGGCTTTCTTTGCTCAAAATAGGTTTTTCCTATTAGTTGAAATCACTAAGTTTTTCTTTGTCAAAACTTTTCCCAAGAAACCATCAATAGACATTGAGGTCCTTCACCCTTGTTCACCCACAAGTTTTTACTTAGAAGTTGGAATGATGAGATTCTTGATAGCTTCCATGTCTTGATGCTCAAGTTGTCCATTGCCATGGACTTGGCTAAGTACTTAGATTTTTCCATCTGCAGAGGTTGTGCACTTTCCCCACCAGACTTGGTTTCCCAAGATAGGACCTTTCAGAAGCCTTTCCTTAGACCAAATGGATGCGCTCCAACCTATCATTCCCACTACCACCAACTGTCCAAATGGCTAAGTTCTAGCAACCTATGTGATCCAGGCAGAGCCCATAATGCCAAGTGGCTGCACTAGAAGCTTCTCAACACTTGGCCACTAAAATCCCTTTGTTCCTGGGTGGCTTTCCACAAGTGAGATACACAAGGTAGACCATAGCCATGGGCCTTGTGTAACCACTCAACCAAAAACCACCAATCAAGTCCCTTTCCACCCAGGTGATTCATTGACTTAGTTGTTTTATTAAGAAAAACATAAGTCCAAAGACTTAGAAATATTTTCATCATAGCATGTATATATTTTACCAACCCTTGTTTGCTACTAGCTAGGCTACGCATGGCATAGATAGTAACTTAGCTTAGAAATTCCCTAGCAATTCTACAACTACTTAGGATTTCCCAACATGGCATTTGGCAAAAAAATAACATGCAAGACTTAGCAAAATATTTCTAATGCTTGTATGAAAATTTAGGGATAGTAATATTCATGAAGTACCACTTGCCTTGTTAGTTGGGAGAGTAGCACTCTTCACAATCACAATCACTAGCACCAAAGTCTACAGAAAGAATGGTAGCAACAAATTACACACAACATATACAAACAAAAATACATATGCATGCATGCAAAAAATGCTAAGTGATGATTTTTAAAACTCAACCAAGCAAGTGCATAGTACTGAATCATAATCAAGTTAAAAACTTGCTAAACCAAGTTTATTTGACACTAAAACAATTTCCTAAACAATTCCTATACTCAAAATAGTCCTAAACAAGTTTCTGAAAATAAAGTCATTTTAACATAAACTAAACACTAAACACATTTCATAAACAGAAAGGGCTTGTCTTCCTGATTCCAACGGTATAAAATTTGCTAAAATCTAACGTGGGAATCAAAAGTTACAAGCAAATCAAATTTGGATATAAATCTGATTCAAATTCTGTTTTTAAACTAAACCCTAGCCACGCGTCGCTATCCTATTGGTCGATACCGCTTCGCTCAGGATCACCCTTCCGCGCCGTCGGATCAAGTCAGATCCAACGCGCCAGATTCAAAGAAAACGATTTGCTCGGATCTAATCTAAACCGCCAGATCTACATCTAACGGCTGTTGTTGCCTCGACCATAGACTAGCGGCGCTAGCGGCGGCGACTGGCGGCGGCGCGTCTGTCAGCGGCGGCGCTGGCGTTCTAGGTCGTCCGGGGAGGGGAGAGGGTGCTTACCAGAACCGCAGGGTCAAGGCGAGGCTCAACGTGGAGGTGGCTTGGCAAGGGGCGCACGGCAGGGGCTGCTGGAGCTCGTCGGAGTCGTGCACGGCGTCGGGTGGTTGCTGTCGAAGTTGTTGCCGAGGTTTCGCGTCGCCGTAGCACGAACTAGATGGATTAGGAGACGCGCAAGACAGTGGCGAACATCCTCGTATGCAAGAGGGGCAAGGGTCGCGCTCTGCTTACCTTAATTGGTCGCCGGAGTTGAGAGGCGGCTCGGTCAGTTGTGGGCACGAACGGGGATGGCGTCCTGGGTCACGAGCAGGCAAGTGAAGAGTATCAGAAGATGCACGAGATAACGCTGGGAACATTCGTTTGAATCAGAGACATAGGGGTGGTCGGGACTCACCGGAATTTGCCGCCGGAGGTCGTCGGAGCTGCGGCGGTGTTTGGCGAGTTGCGAGCAGCCTGGGGGCGTGGAGATGAAATTGAGTGAGGGGAATGGAGCGGAGTGGGTAGGTGCTTAAGTAGGCGGAGGCTCGACAAGAAACGCTCAGCGAATCAATGGCAATTACGCCGAGAAATCAACGCATCAACGGCCAGCGGCGACGACGTCTGCGCGCGAGATTTGGGGAAGAAGGAGTGACGTGGAGAGGGCCCGCTTGTCAGCGAAATAAGCAGAGAGGGAGTGGGGTCCGAGCGTCAGCGACTCGTTGGGTGTGTCCGCGCGTGCGAGAGAGAGAGAGAGGGGACCCGGGTGGGCTAGCTGGGATGGTTTCGCTGTTGGGCCAGAATGGTAGCGCCGGCCCTTTTCCTTTTCTTTATTCCTTTTCTTTTTATGTTTTGATTTTCTGGATTGGTTTTCAAATGAATTCAAACTCTATTTGAATTCAAATCTTTTTGGGATTTTTGCAGGGTGCAACAATCATATTTCAGGACATAAAATCAAGTGGTCTCTCTGTTCAAGCTTGGTTCTTTTGAAAAAAACAAAATAAACAGTGCCATAGCACTAGATTTGCAAATGTTTTGAAAATGGTTTTGAACCCATTTTTATTTTGTAAAATTTTGTTCTAACTCCACACTCAAGCCAATCAACAAGGGAGACAAACAATCTTGGTTTAAAACATTCAAGCTCTCAAATGGGGATGGCCATTTGATTTAAGTTTGCTCACATAAAATAATAGCACTATGTGCTTCTGTTTTCTTGCATTTGGTTTGAAATTGATCTCAAAACTATATGCATGAATGAATGATATGCAATCTTTGAAATCATGATTTTAGGGATGTTACAAATCTAACCCCCTTAAGGTGAATCTCGCCCTCGAGATTCGGATTGGCTAGCAAATAGGTGAGGGTGGTCTTTCCGAAGATCATCTTATATTTCCCATGTTGCTTCCTCTTCGGAATGATGATTCCACTGCACTTTGCAGAACTTGATGGTCTTTGTCCTTGTGACTCTTTCTGCAGTTTCAAGAATCTTGATAGGTTTCTCTTCATAAGTGAGATCACTTTCTAGTTGAACTTCCACCAAAGGTATAGTATCCTTCAAAGAAGTTTCTTCCATTTCTGGGTGACATTTCTTAAGCTGACTCACATGAAACACATTATGGACAGCTGGCAGAGATTCTGGCAATTCAATTTCATAGGCAACTTCTCCTTTGCGACTCAAAATCCTGAATGGCACAACATATCTTGGTGCCAATTTTCCTTTGACTCCGAATCTTTTCACTCCTCGAAGTGGTGACACTCTAAGATAGGCTCTATCACCAACTGCGTAGGTGACTTCTCTACGCTTACGATCTGCGTAGCTTTTCTGTCGGGACTGTGCTATCTTCAACCTGTCCTTAACCAATTTGACCTTCTCTTCGGCTTCTTTGATAAGATCTGGCCCGAATAAACTTCTTTCTCCCACACCATTCCATAACAATGGGATGGTACACTTTCTTCCGTATAGAAACTCAAACGGTGCCATCTCAATGCTGGCTTGATAACTGTTGTTATAAGAAAATTCTGCGTACGGCAGACTTTCATCCCAACTGGCTCCATAGTCTAGGGCACATGCCCTCAACATGTCTTCAAGAATTTGATTTGTTCTTTCTGTTTGTCCATCGGTTTGAGGATGAAAAGCAGTACTGAATTCCAACCTCGTTCCCAATGACTCATGTAGCTGTCTCCAAAAATGGGAAGTGAATTGAGTTCCCCTATCAGACACAATACTCTTGGGCACTCCATGTAGACATACAATTCTACTCATGTAGATTTTGGCTAACTTAGCACTTGTATAGGTTGTCTTCACGGGTATGAAATGAGCCACTTTAGTTAGGCGATCCACTACTACCCATATGGAATCATATCCTGACCTGGTACTTGGTAATCCGGTAATGAAATCCATACCAATTTTGTCCCACTTCCAATCAGGAATAGGTAGTGGTTGAAGCAAACCTGCTGGTTTCTGGTGCTCCGCTTTCACTCTACTACACACATCACACAAAGCAATATGTTCGGTGATGTCCTTCTTGAGATTATTCCACCAAAATCTTTCTTTCATGTCCATGTACATTTTGTTGTTACCCGGGTGAATAGAATACGGAGAGTTATGTGCTTCTTGCAAAATCAGTTTCCGCAGTTCCGGATCTTGTGGAACACAGATACGTTTCCCATGCCATAAAGTACCTTGTTCGTCTTCATGGAACCCTTTGGCTTTTCCTTTGCCAATCTTTTCTTTAATCTCTTCGATTTCTTTATCAATCTTCTGGGCTTCTTTGATCTTGTCCAACAAACTGGGTTGAACATCCAAAGACATGAGATGTCCTTTAGGCACAATCTCCAATCTGAGTTTCCTAAATTGGATGCACAGATCATCTGGCAATTCTCCTTTGGTAAGGCCATTCACAAATACCTTACGACTTAGAGCATCTGCTACAACATTTGCTTTACCGGGGTGGTATTGTAAACTTAAGTCATAGTCCTTGATAAGTTCTAGCCATATTCTTTGTCTCATATTAATTTCCTTCTGAGTGAAGATATACTTCAAACTTTTGTGATATGTGAACACTTCACAACGCTTTCCCAAAAGATAGTGTCTCCATGTTTTGAGTGCATGGACGACAGAGGCTTACTCTAAATCATGAGTAGGATAGTTTACTTCATGATTTTTGAGTTGTCTCGAGGCATAAGCCCCAACTTTACCGTCTTGCATAAGTACTGCACCCATACCTTGATGAGATGCATCACAATATACTTGGAAATCTTTTTCCAAGTCTGGCAGACACAAAACTAGTGTTGTCACAAGTCTCTTCTTCAATTCCTGAAAGCTGAGTTCACAACCTTCAGACCAAGCAAACTTCTTGTCTTTCTTTAACAATTCAGTCATGGGCTTAGCTACCTTAGAGAAATTCTCAATGAACCTTCAATAGTAACCTGCTAAGCCAAGGAAACTACGAACTTCTTTCACGGATTTGGGAGATTTTTTTTCCCATTCAGTCACAGCTGAAACCTTAGCAGGATCAACTGCTACACCATCCTTCGTCATAACATGACCAAGAAAACCAACTTCCTCCAACCAGAACTCACACTTGCTGAATTTGGCATAAAGCTTATGCTCCCGTAACTTCTCAAGTATCAAACGCAAGTGTCCTTCATGTTCTTCTTTGCTCTTGGAGTATACTAAGATGTCATCGATGAAAACGACAACAAACTTGTCAAGAAATTCCATGAACACCTTGTTCATCATATTCATGAAGTATGCTGGAGCATTGGTCAAGCCAAAAGGTATTACGGTATACTCATACAATCCATACCTTGTAGTGAACGCTGTTTTAGGTATGTCTTGTTCTCTTATCTTGAGTTTGAAAATAGCTTGACCTTAGATCAATTTTTGAGAACACACATGCTCCTTCAAGCTGATCAAACAAGTCATTGATTCTAGGCAAAGGATATTTGTTCTTGATAGTTACCTCGTTGAGTGAACGGTAATCTATGCATAACCTTTGACTTCTATCTTTCTTCTCCATAAACAAGACTGGGGCTCCCCAAGATGAAGAACTTGGTTGAATAAATCCTTTCTGCAACTGTTCTCCAAGTTGCTTCTTGAGTTCTTTTAGTTCATCAACTGACATTTATATGGTCTCTTTGCTATTGGTCCAGACCCTGGTACCAAATCTATCAGAAACTCCACATCTCTATCAGGTGGCATTCCCGGCAATTCTTCCGGAAACACGTCCGGATACTCACTCACAATTGGCACACTGTCCATGCTAACCCCCGTAAGAGAATTTAGCTTACTTCCTTTGGATTCAAAGTTGGACTTGAATTTAATTCTTTTTCTTCCGGGGTTGTGAGTACAACAGTACGATTGGCACAATCTAGTACTCCTTCATACTTAGCCATCCAATCCATTCCCAATATTACGTCCAGTCCTTGGGAATCTAGGATTATCAGACTCACTGGAAATTTATGTTTTCCAAACTCTATTTCTAGATCCCGGCATCCAAGACTTACTATCATATCTCCACCCGGAGAACTAACTTTTATTGGACACCCAATGTTTTCAGTTGGAAACCCGTTTCTATCAACAAATTCTTTTGATATGAATGAATGTGATGCTCCAGTATCAAAAAGAACAAATGCTGGAATAGAATTGAGTCGGAACTTACCAGCAACAGCATCAGGCTCCTCATAGACCTCCTCCACACTAATGTGGTTCACCTGTCCTTTCTGGAAAGCATTGGGCTTGATAGGTCCTTCAACTTTCTTTTCAGGGCACTCATTTGCATAATGCCCCATCTTCTTGCATTTGAAGCATTCAACCTGACTGATGTCTCTCTTAACAGGCTGACTTCCACTTCCACTTCCATTACCACTGTGGTGGCTCTTATGTCCACTCTTGTGGTTCTTGTACTTATCATTGTCATGACTACGGTGATCTTTGTTGTCATGACGGTTGTGGTTGTGGTGCTTGTTGAATTTCCCATGCTTGTGGGATCCTGAGCTTCCACTGTCATCATAATGGGATCGTTTGTGAGATGATCCCGAGTTGTGCTTGTCGGAGTGATTCCTCTTTCTACTCTCAACTTGCTTCATTTCGTTCTCCAAAATAGCAGCTTTGTCACAGAGCGACTGATAAGTGGGAACATAGGCCACAGCCAATTGTAGATTCAGCTCATCATTCAAGCCTTCCAGAAATTTTTCCTTTCTCTTGGCATCAGTGTCAACTTCATCCGGTGCATAACGCGCCAGATTGTTGAACTCCTCAATGTATTCAGCCACGCTGCGGTGGCGCTGCTTCAGATTGTGGAACTCTTTCTTTTTCAGGCTCATCACTCCTGATGAGATATGAGCAGTGCAAAAGCCATCCTCAAAGATAGCCCATGTCACTTCATCTATGGGAGTGGTGATCTAGAAGTTGTCCCACCAAGTGGCGGCTGGCCCTTCCAGCAGATGTGCTGCAAATCTTACCTTTTCAGCATCCGTACATCCCACGGTTACCAAGTACTTGTTTACTAAGCGTAGCCAATCATTGGCCACCATGGGATCAGTCGTTCCTGAGAACTTTGCTGGCCTCAGTCTCAAGAATCTGGTAAGCATATCAAAGCCCGGAGGGTTGTTGTTGTTATTGTTGTTGTTGTTATTGTTGTTGTTGTTTTTGTTGTTGTTGTTATTGTTTTGGTTCTGGATGAATGTTGTCATCATCTGCATCAGTTGTGTTTGAGCAGTTATCATTTGCTGCATTTCTGGAGTGATGTTGTTGTTGTTGGGGTTGGGGTTTGCACGACGGGGAGGCATCTGTGGTTTGTTCAAATAGAGATAAGAATGAGATACCCATAGATGCTTTCATGCACATTACATCACATAAGAAAACACAAGCATGCAACACAAGATAAAAGTTCAACAACAAGATAACAACTTCATAATGTAAAACACACAAGTAGCAAGCCATTCACATGTCGGATGGTCGAATAACAAGTTCTCAAATAACAAGTATGATAATAAAAGATAAACGAGTAGTCAGATCTGCTCATCGGCATCAATCTCCTCCTCGACAAAGGTAAGACCTGCGTTCTCCATCGCGGTCTTGTTCTCCTCAATGCTAGTGGTCAAAGACTCTATCTTGTCCTTGAGATCCCTCTTTTGGGAACGAATCCTCTCAATCACCGACTGCTGCTGCTCTAGCTCGAAGTCCTTGGACTGCAGTTCTTCAGTCATGTCCCGGATCTTCTTGTTCCTATCCTCGACACGCTTCTCCTGACTCTTGAACTTCCTGTCCTGGGTCTCGAACTTCGCCTCCATTTCCTTGACTATCTCGTCTTCCTACGTGAAGAGCTTGTCCTTCTCGCGAAGCTGCACCTGGAGCTCATCGTTGCTGAGCATGACATTGGTCATGTCTGTGTCCACGTGCCTAATGAGAGACTCTAAGTCCTGAAGGTACAGGCGTATCGGCTCTGCTGCGTCCCTCGAATCGTCCTCGAAGTCGATGGACTCTCCATCCTCATCACGTCTTCCGAAGACGTGGAAGTGGGTGCCTCTAACCTGTCGGGAGTGTCGCCCTAGCAGACGTCCTATCAGATCCTGCATCACTACCTCAAGGCCTCTCTCCATGTCATCGTGCATAAGCTTGAAGACGATGGCCTCCGTAGTAGGCTCTGTCTGGCGTCCGGGCTGGTTCACCATGAAGCCCCAGAGGTCCTTCCTCTCGAACTTGGTGAGGGGATGCACCATGATGGTGGGAAGAGGGAGATTGAGCAAAGTGGTAAGCTCAACGATACGAGGACCAAAGCGGGTAACCTGGAACTCCTCAACAGTGTTGATGGTAATAGGCATCTATTTATATGATAGAAAAGTTAGAACCACACAATTCAAGATAAAACAAAAGACAAAACATCACATACATATCCTTGGGAAGCAAAACACACAAGTCATGCATTCATGAAACCATTACAACAACCAAGGTTCAATCTTATTTTAAGCAACATTTTGGAAAATAGGGTGATAGGTGGTGGTCCAACTAACGAAGTACGTTTACAGTCCTATCTCACTGGATCTGTTGGCTAACACAATGTTTCTAGAAGCAATCAGCCTATCTTGCTCACATGATTCCATCACTAAGTCTATAATGTCTCCTATTAAGGTTTTGTTGGTATCTTCCAACTCTTGGGTATGTTCCTTCTCTTTCCTTAGGTCATTTTGGAGGTTGAGCATTCTGCACTTGACTCTATCACCAAGTTCTTTGATGGTCTTCCAAGCTGCATCCCTTGCTGATTCAAAGAAGGTAGGGTGCACCACTGAATTGGTGAACATGCAGAATCCTTTTTCCTGATGGTTGTCTTCCTTGTTTTTATACAAGTGAAGTTGCACCCACCAGTATTCCACTCCTTCATCCATCACTGGAAAACCCTTGTACACAGCTGCACCTTGTATCTCTAATGCAACCATGAGGTCCTTGAGAGCCTTGGGGAATTCTGTCTCACACTCCAAAGTCATTGTCATGAGTGGTCCTTTCCTCACGACTTCGTTGATGGAGTTCATCTACAAATAGAGATGAGAGAGAAGAATTAGAAAAGTTTACGAGAAGAATAGACAAGTGTAGAAGTAGTTGAAATTTTTTCCTTAGTGGTTTCCATTCCTAGGGTCATAATCCTACAGGCAACACAGTGCTCTGATACCATCTGTAATATCCCTCCTTTGTAAAGGAAAAGGATCCCTATGATTGCAATGCTAGTCCCTGGATCATGGCTAGCATCCACAGTTTAAGATGAAGTACACAGATACAAAGGTCATTTATTACATCCATTCCAGAGATAGCATAGTCTTTACAAGTCAAGGCCACAGGCCTAATACAAGAGTTTGAATAAGTAAATAAATATAAGTCTTCATCTTCATGTGCCACAGGCAAACATGTTGAGTGTAGACTACAGACACCTAATCCTCATCAGAGTAAACTGCAACATCACAAGTTACAGCCACAGTGGGTCAATACTTTGGAATAGTATTGGCAAGTGATAGCTTAGTAAAATGTAGGTGGACTACATTACTATATGCATTTTGGCTAAGTGTAGCTTGGCTTGCTTTGCTCAAAATAGGTTTTTCCTATTAGTTGAAATCACTAAGTTTTTCTTTGTCAAAACTTTTCCCAAGAAACCATCAATAGACATTGAGGTCCTTCACCCTTGTTCACCCACAAGTTTTTACTTAGAAGTTGGAATGATGAGATTCTTGATAGCTTCCATGTCTTGATGCTCAAGTTTTCCATTGCCATGGACTTGGCTAAGTACTTAGATTTTTCCATCTGCACAGGTTGTGCACTTTCCCCACCAAACTTGGTTTCCCAAGACAGGAACTTTCAGAAGCCTTTCCTTAGACCAAATGGACGCTCCCCAACCTATCATTTCCACTACCACCAACTGTCCAAATGGCTAAGTTCTAGCAACCTATGTGATCCAGGCAGAGCCCATAATGCCAAGTGGCTGCACTAGAAGCTTCTCAACACTTGGCCACTAAAATCCCTTTGTTCCTGGGTGGCTTTCCACAAGTGAGATACACAAGGTAGACCATAGCCATGGGCCTTGTGTAACCACTCAACCAAAAATCACCAATCAAGTCCCTTTCCACCCAGGTGATTCATTGACTTAGTTGTTTTATTAAGAAAAACATAAGTCCAAAGACTTAGAAATATTTTCATCATAGCATGTATATATTTTACCAACCCTTGTTTGCTACTAGCTAGGCTAAGCATGGCATAGATAGTAACTTAACTTAGAAGTTCCCTAGCAATTCTAAAACTACTTAGGATTTCCCAACATGGCATTTGGAAAAAAATAACATGCAAGACTTAGCAAAATATTTCTAATGCTTGTCTGGAAATATAGGGATAGTAATATTCATGAAGTACCACTTACCTTGGTAGTTGGGAGAGTATCACTCTTCACAATTACAATCACTAGCACCAAAGTCTACACAAAGAATGGTAGCAACAAATTACACATAACATATACAAACAAAAATACATATGCATGCATGCAAAAAATGCTAAGTGATGATTTTTAAAACTCAACCAAGCAAGTGCATAGTACTGAATCATAATCAAGTTAAAAACTTGCTAAACCAAGTTTATTTGACACTAAAACAATTTCCTAAACAATTCCTATACTCAAAATAGTCCTAAACAAGTTTCTACAAATAAAGTCATTTTAACAGAAACTAAACACTAAACACATTTCATAAACAAAAAGGGCTTGTCTTCCTGATTCCAACGGTATAAAATTTGCTAAAATCTAACGTGGGAATCAAAAGTTACAAGCAAATCAAATTTGGATATAAATCTGATTCAAATTCTGTTTTTAAACTAAACCCTAGCCACGCGGCGCTATCCTATTGGTCGATACCTCTTCGCTCAGGATCACCCTTCCGCGCCGTCGGATCAAGTCAGATCCAACGCGCCAGATTCAAAGAAAACGATTCGCTCGGATCTAATCTAAACCGCCAGATCTACATCTAACGGTTGTTGTTGCCTCGACCATAGACTAGCGGCGGCGACTGGCGGCGGCGCGTCTGTCAGCGGCGACGCTAGCGTTCTAGGTCATCCGGGGAGGGGAGAGGGTGCTTACCAGAACCGCAGGGTCGAGGCGAAGCTCAACGTGGAGGTGGCTTGGCAAGGGGCACACGGCAGGGGCTGCTGGAGCTCGTCGGAGTCGTGCACAGCGTCGAGTGGTTTCTGTCGAAGTTGTTGCCGAGGTTTCGCGTCGCCCTAGAACGAACCATATAGATTAGGAGACGCGCAAGACAATGGCGAACATCCTCGTATGGAAGAGGGGGCAAGGGGCGCGCTCTGCTTACCGTAATTGGTCGCCGGAGTTGAGCGGCGGCTTGGTCGGTTGCGGCCACGAACGGGGACGGCGTCCTGGGTCACGAGCATGCAAGCGAAGAGTATCAGAAGATGCACGAGATCACGCTGGGCACATTCATTTGAATCAGAGGCATAGGGGCAGTCGGGACTCACCGGAATTTGCTGCCGGAGGTCGTCGGAGCTGCGGCGGTGTTTGGCGAGTTGCGAGCACCCTGGGGGCGTGGAGATGAAATTGAGTGAGGGGAATGGAGCGGAGTGGGGAGGTTCTTAAGTAGGCGGAGGCTCGACAAGAAACGCTCAGCGAATCAATGGAAATTACACCGAGAAATCAATGCAGCAACGGCAAGCGGCGACGGCGTCTGCGCGAGAGATTTGGGGAAGAAGGAGTGACGTGGAGAGGGCCCGCTTGTCAGTGAAATAAGCAGAGAGGGAGTGGGGTCCGAGCGTCAGCGACTCGTTGGGTGTGTCCGCGCGTGCGAGAGAGAGAGAGGGGACCCGGGTGGGCTAGCTGGGCTGGTTTCGCTGTTGGGCCAGAATGGTAGCGCCGACCCTTTTCCTTTTCTTTATTCCTTTTCTTTTTCTGTTTTGGTTTTCTGGATTGGCTTTCAAATGAATTCAAACTCTATTTGAATTCAAATCTTTTTGGGATTTTTGCAGGGTGCAACAATCATATTTTAGGACATAAAATCAAGTGGTCTCTCTGTTCAAGCTTGGTTCTTTTGAAAAAAAAACAAAATAAACAGTGCCATAGCACTAGATTTGCAAATGTTTTGAAAATGGTTTTGAACCCATTTTTATTTTGTAAAATTTTGTTCTAACTCCACACTCAAACCAATCAACAAGGGAGACAAACAATCTTGGTTTAAAACATTCAAGCTCTCAAATGGGGATGGCCATTTGATTTAAGTTTGCTCACATAAAATGATAGCACTATGTGCTTCTGTTTTCTTGCGTTTGGTTTGAAATTGATCTCAAAACTATATGCATGAATGAATGATATGCAATCTTTGAAATAATGATTTTAGGGATGTTACATTCGGCCTCAGTTGTTGATCCCGCCACCATAGGTTGTTTGGAGCTCCTCCAACTAACCGCTCCGCCATTCATGAGAAATACGTATCCGGATTGAGACTTAGAGTCATCCGGATCGGTGTCAAAGCTAGCGTCGACATAACACTTAGCGACGAGCTCTTCTTCAACTCCGTATACAAGACATATATACTTAGTTCTTCGCAAGTACTTGACCGCTTTCCAATGTTCCGAACCTAGATCCGATTGGTACCTACTAGTCAAACTAATAGCATGTGCCACATCCGGTCTTGTACATAGCATGGCGTACATTATAGAGCCTATGGCTGAAGCATAGGGGACTTTGTCCATTATCTCTATTTCTTCCGCCATAGCCAGACTTTGAGTATTACTCAATGTCGTGCCTTGCAACATAGGTAAGAACCCCTTCTTACTTTCGTCCATTTTAAACTTCTTTAAAATCTTATCAAGGTATGTACTTTGCGATAGCCCTATTAGGCGCATAGATCTATCTTTATAGATCTTTATGCCTAATATATATGACGCTTCACCTAGGTCCTTCATTGAAAATTTGCTGTTTAGATAACTTTTAACACTGTTTAAAAGATCTATATCATTTCCGATCAATAATATGTCATCCACATATAATATCACAAATGCCACATTGCTCCCACTCACTTTCTTGTAAATACAAGCTTCTCCATAAGTTTGGACAAATCCAAACTATTTGATGACCTCATCAAAGCGGAGATTCTAACTTCGTGATGCTTGCTTCAATCCATAGATGGATCACTGAAGCTTGCACACCTTGTTAGCATCCTTAATATCGACAAAATCCTTTGGTTGTATCATATACAACTCTTCTTCAATATTACCATTGAGAAACGCGGTTTTGACATCCATATGTCATATCTCATAATAGAAATATGCAGCAATTGCTAACATAATCCTAACTGATTTTAGCATCGCTACAGGAGAGAATGTCTCATCATAGTCAACTCCTTGAATTTTTCGAAACCCCTTTGTGACAGGTCGAGCTTTATAGACGGTCACATTACCATCAGCATCAGTTTTTCTTTTGAAAATCCATTTATTCTCCACGGCCTTTGGGTCATGAGGTAATTCCACCAAGTTCCAAACTTTATTTTCATACATGGATTCCATCTCGGATTTCATGGCTTCTAACCATTTGTTGGAATCCGGGCTCATCATCGCTTCTTCATACGTTGTAGGATCATCATTTTCATCAACCATGAAATTCATGACAGGATTTCCGTACAGCTCGAGAGCTGCACGCGTCCTGCTAGACCTGCGAGGTTCGATAGTACTCTCTTTCGGAGTTTCATGATCATTATCATTAGTTCCTTCTTCAACTAGTGAAGCCAACTCCGGAACAACTTGCGACGCTGCGCTACTCGCCATACTTTGAAGAGAAGGTTCAATAACCTCTTTGAGTTCTACCTTCCGACTACTCACACCTTTCGCGAGAAACTCTTTCTCTAGAAAGGATCCATTGTTGGCAACAAAAACTTTGCCCTCGAATCTGTGATAGAAGGAATACCAAATAGTTTCCTTAGGGTATCCTATGAAGACACATTTTTCCGCTTTGGGTTTGAGTTTATCCGGTTGAAGTTTCTTCACATAAACATCGCATCCCCAAACTTTAAGAAATGACAGCTTAGGTTTGTTTCCAAACCATAATTCGTACGGTGTCTTTTCAACGGATTTAGATGGTGCCCGATTTAAAGTGAATGTAGCAGATTCCAGTGCATAACCCCAAAATGACAACGGCAAGTCTGTTAGAGACATCGTAGATCGAACCATATCTAATAAAGTATGATTACGACGTTCCAACACACCATTTATCTGTGGTGTTTCGGCAGCTGTGAGTTGTGAAACAATTCCACACTATTTCATGTGAGTGCTAAACTCGTAACTTAGATACTCACCTCCACGGTCGGACCGTAGAAATTTTATTTTTCTATTACAATGATTTTCCACTTCATTCTGAAATTCCTTGAACTTTTCAAAGGTTTCAGACTTGTGTTTCATCAAGTAGATATAACCGTATCTACTTAAACCATCCTTGAAAGTAACAAAATAACGATATCCACCTCAAGCCGACACACTCATTGGACCACATACATCAGAATGTATGATTTCCAATAAATCTGTCGCCCGTTCCATTGAACTGGAAAATGGCGTTATAGTCATCTTGCCCATAAAGCATGGCTCACATGTATCAAATGATTCAAAATCAAGTGATTCCAAAAGTCCATCTGAATGGAGCTTCTTCATGCGTTTAACGCCAATATGACCTAGACGGCTGCGCCACATATATGCAGATATATGATCATTAAGTTTAATCCTTTTAGCATCAACATTATGAATATGTGTAACATTATTATCGAGACCCAATAGAAATAAACCATTCATCATCGGTGCATGACCATAAAAGATTTCATTCATATAAATAGAACAACCATTGTTCTCAGATTTAAATGAATAACTACTTCGCATCAAACACGATCCAGATACAATGTTCATGCTCAGTGCTGGCACCAGATAACAATTATTCAAGTTTATTAATAATCCCGACGGCAAGTGGAGAGGCAGCGTTCCGACGGCGATCACATCAACACTTGATCCATTGCCGACACGCATCTTGACCTCACCCCTTGCTAGCATTCGCTTGTCCCACAACCCCTGATTCAAGTTACAAATATTAGCAACTGAACCGGTATCAAATACCTAGGTCCTACTGCGAACACTAGTCAAGTATACATCAATAATATGTATATCATATATACCTTTGTTTGCCTTGCCGGCCTTCTTATCTGCTAAATACTTGGGGCAGTTGCGCTTCCAGTGGCCAGTCACCTTACAATAGTAGCACTCGGTATCAGACTTAGGTCCAACTCGGGGTTTCTTTTCAGGCACGGCAACCTGCTTGCCGCCCTTACTTCCCTTCCATTTTACCTTCTTGTCTTTCTTGAAACTAGTGTTCTTATTGATCATCAACACTTGATGTTCCTTCTTGATCTCCACTTCTGTAGTTTTAAGCATTGACAGAAGCTCGGGGATAGACTTCTTCATGCCTTGCATATTATAGTTCATCACGAAGCTCTTATATCTAGGTGGCAGAGATTGCAGAACACGATGGATGCCTAAGTCAATTGGAATCGTTAATCCCAAGGACACAAGCTTATCAGCGTAACCCGACATCTTGAGTACATGCTCACTTACGGAGCCGTGCTCTTCCATCATGCAGCTAAAGAACTTTTCTGAAGCATTGTAGCTCTCTACAACAGCATGTGTGTCGAAAATCATTTTCAACTCACCCATTGTATCAAATGCATTGCCTTTTCCAAAACGCTTTCGAAGTTCCGGCTCTAGCCCATACAATATACCGCAATGAACTAAGTTTTGGTCCTCCTGACAAGTCTGATAGACATTCTTCTCCTTGTCAGGGGCATCATCGAAAGGTTGGGGGCCTAGCGGTGCTTCTAGCATATATTGCTTTTATGCAGTAGAGAGGAGAATCCTCAAATTCATGGCCCATTCGGTAAAGTTGCTACCATTCGTTGCAAGTTTCTCTTTCTCCACGAACACATTGAAATTAAAAGCAGGTGGTGCCATCTACAACAAAATTCGTAAAGTTTAGAGTAATTTTATGATAGATTGAGTTCAACTAATCTATATTACGAATGAACTCCCACTCAAAAACGACATCCCTCGTGCCTTTTTGGTGATTACATGAACCAAATCCACTACACCAAGTCCGATCATGACGTGAGTCGGTATAGCTTCAAAGGCGAGCATCAAATGGGCATCATATCAACTATATGACTCATGCTTAACCTTTCGGTCCGTGTTCCGAGGCCATGTCTGTACATGCTAGGCTCGCCAAGTTAGAACCTTAGTATTCGCGTGTGTAACTGTTTTACACCCGAAATATGGTCGTGGATCCAAGAACACCCGATCATCACGTGATGTCTTGGAGCGACGAGAACATAATCGGTGCATACTAAAGGAAGAACACATTCTTATCTTGATATTTAAATGAGGGATCATCTTATTATGCTAATAAAACTGCAAATAATCAATATAAGATGCTATCAAACATCACATGTTTATTAGTGAAATGATATGGTTCCCGCATATGATCTCTATCATGTGCATCGTGGTATGATCACTATCAGACCTTTATGTGTAAGGCCAAGGTCTATGGAACTTACACGTTATGTGTGTTGTAAGAGTATCATCTCATAATTCTACTTACAAAATCTCCATATCATAACACTAGCCCAGCAACAATCTAAACTAGACGCCTCTAATTTATACATTGCAAGTTTTACGTGGCTTAGGGCTTTCGAAGATAGAACCGTTCTTACCTACGAACATGAACCACAACGAGGATAACCAAATTTTTGAAACCTCGTTGAAAAATAGATATTGACTATAGTAGGAGAGACACATACCCGCTAGCCACTTATGCAAACTAGTTGCATGTCAAGCGTGGAACAGGTCTCATGTGCGAGGACACATGTAAAGTTTGTCCGGGCCGCTTCATCCCCTATTCCACCAATATCCAAAATTACAACTAAGAAGCCACAACATGATCATCATCGCCCACATAATCATATGTGTACTACCCGTGTAAAGCATCTACGCATAGATCCGGCTCTGATACCACTGAAGGGTTCGCAGCATAGAAAACAAAAAATTTCCTGCGATGGGAACTAAGTACGAAGATCTATCTACTAGATACAAACAATGGGGAGGATGTATATCCGTAGAGAACATACCCTTGAATACCGACAAATCTTAACAAGTTAAACTCATGGTTGATGTAGACAATCTCTTGTCGATCTCAAGATCGAGAGGAAGTCCTAGCACCGCAAAATAGTAGCGCATCTGTGCTGGCACACACGTACAAGACAACGAGAAACCTCCGCCTCCTCGCTCTAGCGATGCAGCAAAAGCACAACTCTTTCTTGCCGAATAGACACTTGGAACATGTATCTCGCTAGTCCGAGACCATGGGGGATAAATTCTAGAGGGGGAGAGAGATCCTTCACCAGGAGGTATGAGTGAGAAGTGAGGAAGGGTGCCTTTTATAGGAGAGGGGGGTCCCCAAGGGAGTGGCCGGCGCATGGTGGTTTCCCTCTTGCCCTCCCCTCATTCATGTGGGTGGACACTCCACTCACAAAATCATTTCAATTCCCTCCACTCAAAATCCCACTCAAAATTGCTATTAAATTTCCACCAAATTTAATGCAAACTCTCATTAAATAAAACTCCTTTTATTTATTCAGAATTTTATCAATTAATTTAATTAAAAACATTCACATATAACCCCTTGGTAGTATTCCATTTCACATGCAAAAACACTTTCTTCAATTTCACCTGAAAACCTGTTTCGGTATCTAGTGAAATAAATTCTTGCATTTGTTATTCTTTCCGGCATGAAACTTTTGCTCCAATTGGATGTCAGTGTCCCTTAAGTGTGCCACCATATGGTTTGCGAATAATACGGACATGATCGAGACCCTTCTCCGATTAATAATCAGAAGCGAGACCTAGAGATCCATATTGACTCCCACACATTCAACGATGACTTTCTTTTGATCGTCGAAACCTTTTATGCTAGTATATTAATCCCTTTGTTTCATGATATATTACATGTCCAAGATTCAATCATCGGTATCTCCATACCTAGTTTGATCTCGTTACCGACATGCACTCTTTTCTTGTTCCCATGATATAACATTCTAGTGATCAAATCACTTGCTTGCAAGCTAACCACTGTGATATCACCGATAGGGCCCAGAGTATATCTATCCGTCACCGGGATGAACAAATTCCACTCTTGATCCATGAGCCTCAACATAACACTTTATTAGTTCTGAAGCCATCTTTATAATCACCCAGTTACGGTGTGACATTTGATGTCATCAAGAAACTCTTCCGGTGTTAGTGATTGACATGATCTCGTGGTCTAAGGATTAGGATCACTTTGTAAGTTGTTATAGAAATATAAACTCAATGACTTTGATCGTAATGCTATACTTTGGATGAGTGTTCATCACATCATTACACTAATGTTGTGATCTCATTATTAACAACATCCAGTGTCTATGATCAGGAAACTATGATCATCTTGTTAATCAACGAGCTACTTTATGAGAGAGGCATAACTAGGAACTTTGTGTTTGTTTATTAAACACACATGTATTAACGTTTCTGTATTAATACAATTATAGCATGCAAAATAAACATCTATCATATACTTGGAATACACATAATAAACACTTTATTATTGCCTCTCGGGGCATATTCCCTTCAATGGCTATGAAATATAGCCATCGTTCGCATTTAAACTAGATATTATTCTTATATTTGATGAAATATCTCTCTAAACCCTGACACTAATGCCTATTGATCAAATGAGTATGCAATCCTTTCTTGATATTTTTCCCTGCAAAGATAATGAAGTATGATGATGGGAATCACTACATAAATGTCAAAGATATGATATTTCCGACACGTCAAAGAAACCATGAGCCGTCAAGTGGATCCAGTAGACTTAACGACCAACCATACGGCGGAAAATTTATTCCAGCCATATAGTTCCCGCCATATAGTTGGCATCGACTCCATTAGGTCAAACATAAAAATTTTGTGAACGGACCCCTATATAAAGAGGCTTCGGGCGACGGGAAACAACACTTCTTTTCGAACTCAACTCTCCAGGCCACGAGAAGATGCCACACCGGAGGAATAAATCTAGATCTAAATCTCCAAACCTTTCTCCACCACCATAGCCATCTTCCACCACTTGTAATAGTAGATCTCTTCTTCAATTGCGACATTGTAAGACTATTTTCTATCAATCTTACGATCTCTATTACAATGTTTATGATTGTTGATTTCATCTCTATGTGTGAGTAATTCTCCTTGGGCTAAGGGCTTCGGCCTAGCCATGTATCTTTTTGTGCATGTTATTTATCATAGATGGGAGCATGTATTAGTTTGTATGACATGATGATTGTAGTACCCTCTCTTGACTCAATATAAGGACTTGTCAGGTACATAAGACACTGAGGATTGATCCAGGTAAAGGGAGTGTGAGTAATGACTGATCTGCAGGATGGGAACCCAGTGACAAAAGAGGTAGTACGGTTGTATGTGAGGGATTTACTTGGGATTAAACGGTGACATCACTATGCATATCATTATTTCTCTATCTTCTATGGATGAGGCTAGTAGGTTATTGCTATAAGCGGTTGCGGAGGGGATAACAATTATGGATACACTGCCGACATATAATTATCTTGGTCTAAGGATTACATGCATACTTTATTATTATCTATTATTCCTATCAGATGTTTTGCACATCTAATGGTGAAACCGAAGACCCTAGGCCCTCTCTCTCTCTCCATCGTCAACAATAACAAAAAGATCGCAAACTCTTGGTCAAGTGAAAACACAAAAGAAATTCAAAAACTCTCGAAGGTCCTTTTAAGTAATCTCACTTTGCTTTCTGCTTCCCGAGGATTCGATAAACCTAGGTATACTAGGGAAAAAGAGCTATACTATATCCATAATCCGTATCGAAGGTATCAACCCTTTTTCTGGTGCCGTTTCCAGGGAAACAATAGCTACCCTGATGAGGTTACTAGGAACCTTGCTAGTTTTAATTCTTGTTTTTAGTTTTGTTAGTTTTCTTTCAGTCTTTATTTGAAAAACCAAAAAATAGTAAGTCTTCTAATTCTTGTTTTTATCATCATTATTACTTGTTTAAGAAAATCCAAAAACATAGGAAGTATGGCTGAAAAGAAGCTAGGGGAGTTTGCAACTCCCAACAATGATTATTTCCATACTCTTATTACTCATTCACTAATTACTACTGAGGATTATGAAATTAAGCCCCACTATTTAAGTTTGGTACAACATAATCAATTTGGAGGCTATGATGTTGAAGTTGCAGGTATTCACTTAAATACATTCACTGAAATATGTGATATGATGCGCATTAAAGATGTCGACCCCGATGTGGTCAAGTTACGCCTATTTCCTTTTTCTCTTAGAGGAAGAGAAAAAGAATGGTTGCTATCTTTTCCTAGAAATACTATTACATCATGGGTGGAATGTACTTATTTATTTATGACAAAATTCTTTCCACCTACAAAGACTATGCAAATCAGATCTAATATTACTGGTTTTAGACAGGAAGAGCGTGAGCCACTAGCGCTTGCATGTGAGAGAATGAAAGAATGCATGAGGAACTGTCCTGGTCATGGGACGGAAGATTGGTTAATTCACCATTTATTTTATAATGCTCTTAACCCTGTGTCTAAGTCTATGCTTGATACTACAGCTGGAGAAATATTTATGGGTAAGCAAATTATACAAGACTATATAACTATTTTATAATGCTCTTAACCCTATGTCTAAGATTGGTTTTAAACTAAGTCTGTGTCTAATCAGCTGCTAGAAAATATGCAAGACAACCATTCCCAATGGCATGTGGAAAGATCAAACACGAAGAAGGTGAACTCCATCACACCTCAAGAAAATTAAGAACTTAATGCCAAGTTGGATGAGATCATATTAGCCGTCAAAAGTAGGAAACCTAGGTAATAGCTACTCACGAACCAACTATTGAAGAAATAGACTTCATAGCTCGTAATGACTATAACCCTTCTTGGAAAAGAATTATAATCCAAATTTTCAGAAACATTATTCTAGTCTTGAAGGTAACTCTAATAATAATATTAGACAAGTAATAATAGTCTCCAAGAAACTCTTAAATCTTTTATGGACTCACAAAATGAGCAAAACAGTATTCTGGTTAAAATTATGGAGAACCATGATGCTATGCTTGGAAAATTTTCTAACCAAGTTGTTAGTTTGAGAAATGATTTGCAGGCCCTCAATGAAAGAACATGGATTGTTAGCACAACTAGGTAAGATAACCGAGAGTCAAACTCTCATTCTAGCTAAATTTGTAGGTAAAGTTGATCCCAATCCATTAGAAGACCTCAAGATGATAGGAATCCAAAGGGAGGAGCCTGAATAACTTGATTATAGAAATGCCCCTTCACCAAATTACACGGTTGAAGACCTTGTAAAAACGATCAATATCAAGATTTCGGTAAGTGAAGGAAATGAGGAACCCATGTATCAACACTTTATTAATCAGGTAGCAATAAAGGTACGTGACCTTGAGAAAGAATATAAGAAAACTGCTAAAAATTACCTGTTAAGCTCGATGATATATTTGAGCCCACCATTAAGATTAAAACTGGGACTAATGAAATAGCTGCACTCTATGATTTAGGTGCAAGTGTTTCAACAATTCCAAAGAGTCTTTTTAATAAGTTAAATCTTGGTTATTTTGAAATCACCAAACTAAAATTGCATCTAGCATATTGTACTTACAAACAAGCAGTAGAAATTAAAGGGAATACTTTAGTATAAATTAAAGGCTATCATGCTCTTATTGATTTTGTTATTGTTGACATGCCTGAATATGCTACTGCTCCTATCATATTAGGCCGTCCTTTCTTAAGAACTATTAAGGCTTTGATTAATCTGCATGAAGGGACCATGAAGCTCCAATTGGCTTCGTGATATACTTTTGTCATTCATTTTGCTAGGAAAAGTAAGCCAAGCAAGATGAAAAGGATGCCATCACTTTGAAGGCCAACTATTTTGGAGAGGGTGTTCCACTCATATGGCCTAAGTGAGCAACATCAAGGTCAAACTATTGTCCATAAAAGAGCTCTACATGGGAGGCAACCCATGTGAAATAAAGGTTTGAGTTCAGTTTTTAAGTTTTATATAGAATAAAGAGTTCTAGAAAACTCCAACGAGAAGGGGAGATTCAGTGGTACTAAAAAATCCTGTTTTATACAAGCCAAAGTTGTTCGACAATTTAGTATGTCATTTTTCTGTCAAAACAAGGTGTTTCACTAAGTTTCAGTCTAAACAGTAATTCTTGAAGAAATAGAAATGTTTTGATGTGTATAGAAGCTTTAACGACTAAATATACGGCAGGAATAAAAATTCAAGCCGTATAGTTCCGGCTGTTGTTAGACCCCTCCTTTATAAAGGAAAGGATCCCTGTGATTGCAATGCTAGTCCCTGGATCAATGCTAGCATCCACAGTTTAAGATGAAGTACACAGATACAAAGGTAGTTTATTACATTCATTCCAGAGATAAAACATAGTCTTTTACAACTCAGGGCCCAAGGCCTAATACAAGAGTCTATGGAATAAGTAAATAAAAATAAGTCTTCATCTTCATGTGCCACAGGCAAGCATGTTGAGTGTAGACTCATGACTCCTACTCATCATCGGAGTAACCTGCAACATCACAAGTTACAGCCACAGAGGGTCAATACTTTGGAATAGTATTGGCAAGTGATACCTTAGTATATTTTAGGTGGACTATATTACTATATGCATTTTGGCTAAGTGTAGCTTGGCTTGCTTTGCTTGAAAATAAGTTTTTCCTATTAGTTGAAAATCACTAAATTTTTCTTTGTCAAAACATTCCCAAAGAAACCACCAATAGACATTGGGGTCCTTCACCCTTGTTCACCCACAAATTTTTACTTAGAAGTTGGAGTGATGAGATTCTTGTAGCTTCCATGTCTTGATGCTCAAATTGTCCATTTCCTTGGACTAGGCTAAGTACTTAGGTTTTCCAGCTGCAGAGGTTGTGCACTTTCCCCACCAGACTTGGTTTCCCAAGACAGGACCTTTCAGAAGCCTTTCCTTAGTCAAATGGACGCGTTCCAACCTATCATCCCAACTACCACCAACTGTCCAAGTGACTAAGTTCTAGCAACCTATATGATCATGGCAGAGCCCATATTGCCAAGTGGTTGCACTGTAAGCTTTCTCAACACTTGGCCTCCAAATCCCTTTGTGCCTGGGTGGCATTCCACAAGTGAGATACACAACCCAAGTCCATGGCCTTGTGTAACCACTCAACATAACCCAATCTTTCCATTCCACCCAGGAGGTTCATTTGACTTAGTTGTTTTATTAGGAAAGCATAAGTCTCTTGTCTTAGAAATATTTTCATCATAATAAGTATAGATGTTCACCACCCTTGTTTGCTAAGTAGCTAGGCTAAGCATGTGGTGGTAACTTAACTTAGGAGAATTTCCTAGCAATTCTACCATTCTACACTACTTAGGATTTCCCAACTTAGCCTTAAACAATAATAGCATGCAAACTTAGCAAAATATCTAATGCTAGCACAAACATAGGATAGAAACGTTCATGAGAATATCACTTGCCTTGGTAGTGGGGAGAGTAGCACTCTTCACAATCACAATCACTAGCAAAATCTACAAGACAAATTATCACATTCAATTTCACACAATTTATTCAATCAAAAATAATATGAATGCATGCATGCAAGAATTTTACTAAGTGGGGATTTTGGAAATTTTATCAAGCATGTGCATGCTACTGAAACTTAACAGGACACCAATTTTTCCATAACAAACTTATTTAACATTAAAACCAATTATCAAAACAAATCTATACTCAAAATATCTTTAAATATGATTCCACAATTAAAGTCATTTTAATGGTTACTATTTGTTAAACTAATGGAACATTCAGAAAGGTCTGGTTTCACTGAATCCAACGGTATAAAATTTGTAAAATTCTAATGTGGCATTCAAAAGTGATGGCAGTTTGAAGTTTGAATCTAAATCTGGTTTTAAATTCTGTTTTTGATTTAAACCTTGCCACGCGTCGCAACCTCACTGGCGCGTACCGCTTTGCGCGGATCGAGCGCTGCGGACCGCACGATCTAAATGAGATCGGGCGGCTCAGACACACGCGTACCCCTTCGGTCTAGATCTATCCTAGCCATACGATGCAGATCCAACGGTCCAAACTCTCAAACCATAAACGGGCGGCGCTGGCGGCGTTGACTAGCGGCGGCGCGTCTGACTACGGCGGCGCCCGCGTTCTACATCGTCCGCGAGAGGGAGAGGAGTATTACCAGGTTCGCCGGAGGCTGCTGAAGCTCGTCGTGGTACTGGCTTGCGGAGGGGTGCTCGGAGATGGGCTCTAGATCTCGTCGGAGTTGCGTCTGGCGTCGGGTGGGTGTTGTCGGAGTCGTTGCCGAAGTTCCGCGTCGCCCTAACACGAACCAATGGGTTTAGGAGATGCGCAGGACAATTGCGAACACGCTCGGGTGAATAAGAAAGCAAGGGGCGCTCGGAACTTACTGAGATTTCTCGCTGGAGTTGGGGTGGTCGTCGGGTGTTTACGGCGTCAAGCGAACACGTCGACCTGGGGCAGTACAGGATGCTTTGTTGTGGTTAGAAGGTGCGCAAGAGGATTTCTAAGTGTCTCGAGCAATCCAGAGGGGAAGGGGCGCACGGGGCTCACCTGAATCGGTCGCCGGAGTTGGCTCTGTCTGCGGCGGTCTCGAGCGAGTCGTGGGCAGCCTGGTGGCGTGAGTGTGCGATTGACTCGGGGAAAATGATCGTGGGGGTGTGGGGATCTTATAGCCGGTGCCTCGACAGGAAACGCCTGCGTTTAATTGCCCAATTAAGCCGCGCCATCACCGGCAGTCACTGCAGCTGCGACGTGGTCGTGGGCGGGGTTTGGGGAAGACGATGACAGCGTGGATAGGGTCCACTCGTCAGCGATATGTGCGAAATGAGGGTGGGGTCCGTCTGTCAGCGGCTGAACGCGTGCGCTTGCGCGTGAGAGAAGAAAAAGAAATCCCCAGGTGGGCTAGTTGGGCTCGATCCTCTGCTGGGCCAGATACCTGGCGCTCGGCCCGTTTCCTTTGTTCAGTTCTTTTCCTTTTCTAATTCGATTTTCTGATTAAGTTTTTAAATAGTTTCAAAATCAATTTGAATTCAAATCTTTCTGAGGTTTTGCAGGGGTAAATTGGTCTCAGAAATAAGTCAAGGCTCATGGGGTTGCTTTGCAAAGGCTTGATTAGACTTGGATTTCAAACAACCAGAGACTTTTGCACTATTTTGCAAGTATTTGAAAATAGAGGTTTTGAAATTATTTCTAATTTAAAAATTTTGGTTTAAACTTTTACACCTAATCTTTCCCATAGTGGGGCAAGCAAACAAGTTCCTTAACATTTAAGTTTCAAAAGGTGATAGCCTAATGAGTGAGATTTACTCACATGAAATCATAGAACAAGCTTCTGTTTTTTTGAAAAAAAACCCTAAATGATGATGAATTCTTGGAAGATATGAATGAGTTTTGGAATATGAATTTAGGGATGTTACAAATCTAACCCCCTTAAGACGAATCTCGCCCTCGAGATTCGGATTGGCTAGCAAATAGGTGAGGGTGGTCTTTCCGAAGATCATCTTCTCTTTCCCATGTTGCTTCCTCTTCGGAGTGATGATTCCATTGCACTTTGCAAAACTTGATAGTTTTAGTCCTTGTGACTCTTTCTGCGGTCTCAAGTATCTTGACAGGCTTTTCTTCATAACTGAGATCACTTTCTAGTTGGACTTCTTCCAAAGGTATGGTATCCTTCAGAGATGATTCCTCCATCTCTGGGTGACATTTCTTGAGCTGACTCACGTGAAACACATTATGGACAGCTGACAGAGATTCCGGCAATTCAACCTCATATGCAACTTCTCCCTTGCGACTTAGAATCTTGAATGGCCCAACATATCTTGGTGCCAACTTCCCTTTGACTCCAAACCTTTTTACTCCACGAAGTGGCGATACTCTAAGATAAGCTCTATCCCCAACTTCGTAGGTGACTTCTCTACGCTTAGAATCCGCGTAGCTTTTCTGTCGGGATTGTGCTATCTTCAACCTGTCTTTAACCAATTTGACTTTCTCTTCGGCGTCTTTGATACTATCAGGTCCAAATAAGCTTCTTTCTCCCACACCATTCCATAATAATGGGGTGGTACACTTCCTTCCGTAGAGTAACTCAAACGGTGCCATTCCAATACTAGATTGATGACTGTTATTGTAAGAGAATTCTGCGTAAGGCAAGCTTTCATCCCAACTTGCTCCGTAGTCTAAGGCACATGCTCTTAACATGTCTTCAAGAATTTGATTAGTTCTTTCCGTTTGTCCCTCAGTTTGGGGATGAAAGGCAGTACTAAATTCCAATCTCGTTCCCAAAGATTCATGAAGCTGTCTCCAAAAGTGAGAAGTGAACTGAGTTCCTCTATCTGATACAATACTCTTAGGCACACCGTGAAGGCATATGATTCTGCTCATGTAGATTTTTGCTAACTTGGCACTTGTATAGGTTGTCTTCACGGGTATAAAATGAGCCACTTTAGTTAGACGATCCACTACTACCCATATAGAATCATACCCTGACCTTGTCCTTGGTAATCCGGTAATGAAATCCATACCAATATTTTCCCACTTCCATTCAGGAATAGGCAGTGGTTGAAGTAAACCTGCTGGTTTCTGGTGCTCTGCTTTTACTCTGCTACACACATCACACAAAGCAATATGCTCGGCGATGTCCCTTTTTAGATTGTTCCACCAAAATCTTTCTTTCATATCCATGTACATCTTGGTGTTTCCTAGGTGAATAGAATACGGAGAGTTGTGACCTTCTTGTAAGATCAGTTTCCGCAACTCCGGGTCTTGCGGAACACATATACGTTTCCCATGCCATAAAATTCCTTTGTTCGTCTATATGAAAACTCTTAGCTTTCCCTAGACTAATATTCTCCTTAATCTTTTCAATTTCCTTATCGGTCTTCTGAGCTTCTTGGATCTTGTCCAAGAGAGTGGGTTGAACATCCAAAGACATGAGATGTCCTTCAGGGACAATTTCCAATCTGAGTTCTTTGAATTGCTTACACAAGTCTTCTGGTAAATCACCTTTGGTGAGGCCATTTACAAACGTCTTTCGACTTAGAGCATCCGCTACTACGTTTGCTTTACCGGGATGGTATTGCAAATTTAAGTCGTAATCCTTGATAAGTTCTAGCCATCTTCTTTGCCTCATGTTGATTTCCTTCTGGGTGAAGATATACTTCAAACTCTTATGATCGGTGAACACTTCACAACGCTTTCCCAAAAGGTAATGTCTCCATGTTTTGAGTGCATGGACGATAGAGGCCAACTCTAAATCATGAGTAGGATAGTTTAATTCATGAGTTTTGAGTTGTCTCGAAGCATAGGCTACGACTTTACCGTCTTGCATAAGTACGGCACCCAAACCTTGATGAGACGCATCACAATAAACATGGAAATCGTTTTCCAAATCTGGCAGACATAGAACTGGTGCTGTCACAAGTCTCTTCTTCAATTCTTGGAAGCTGACTTCACAACCTTCAGACCAAGCAAATTTCTTGTCCTTCTTTAGCAATTCCGTCATAGGCTTAGCAACCTTCGAGAAATTTTCAATGAATCTTCTGTAGTAACCTGCTAAGCCGAGGAAACTACGAACTTCTTTCACATTCTTGGGTGATTCCCATTCTGTCACAGCTGAAACCTTTGCAGGATCAACTTCCACACCATCTTTTGTCATCACATTACCAAGAAAACCAACTTTCTCTAACCAGAATTCACACTTACTGAATTTGTCATAAAGTTTATGTTCCCTCAGTTTCTCAAGTATCAAGCGTAAATGTCTTTCATGTTCCTCCTTGCTCTTGGAGTAGACTAAGATATCATCGATGAACACGACAACGAACTTGTCAAGAAATTCCATGAACACCTTGTTCATCATATTCATGAAGTATGCCGGAGCGTTGGTTAAACCAAAAGGCATCACAATATACGCATACAATCCATACCTTGTGGTGAATGTTGTTTTTGGTATGTCTTGTTCTCTTATCTTGAGTTGAAAATAACCTGACCGGAGATCAATCTTCGAGAATACACATGCTCCTTCTAGCTGATCAAACAAGTCGTTGATTCTTGGCAAAGGATATTTGTTCTTGATGGTAACCTCGTTAAGAGAACGGTAGTCAATACATAATCTTTGTGTTCTGTCCTTCTTTTCCACGAACAAAACTGGGGCTCCCCAAGATGAAGAACTTGGTTGTATAAACCCTTTCTGCAACTGTTCTCCTAGCTGCTTCTTGAGCTCTTTCAACTCATCAACTGACATTTTGTACGGTCCCTTAGCTATTGGTCCGGATCCTGGCACCAAATCTATCAGAAACTCCACATCTCTATCTGGTGGCATTCCTGGTAACTCCTCCGGAAACACATCCGGATATTCACATACTATTGGCACGCTGTACATGCTAACCCCCCTTAAGAGAATTCAGCTTACTTCCTTTGGAATCAAAGTTTGACTTGAATTTTATTCTTTTTCCTTTGGGGGTGGTGAGTGTAACTGAACGATTGGAACAGTCTAATACTCCTTCATACTTAGCCATCCAATCCATTCCCAAAATCACATCCATTCCTTGGGAATCCAGAATTATTAGGTTCACTGGAAACTTATGTTTTCCAAACTCTATGACTAAGTCATGACATCCTGAGTTTACTATCATTTCTCCCCCTGGAGAACTTACTCTTATAGGACACCCAATGGTTTCTACCGGTAGTTCATTTCTTTCAACAAATGTTTTTGATATGAATGAATGAGATGCACCGGTATCAAAGAGTACAAATGCCGAAATTGAATTGAGTCTGGACTTACCAGCCACGGCATCAGGCTCCTCATAGACCTCCTCCACATTGATGTGGTTAACCTGTCCTTTCTGAAAAGGATTTGGCTTGTTAGGTCCCTCGACTTTCTTCTCAGGGCACTCATTAGCATAATGCCCCAGCTTCTTGCATTTGAAGCACTCCACCTGACTGATGTCCTTTTTAGGAGGTTGGCCTCCACTTCCACTACCATTTCCACCATAGTGGTTCTTATGTCCACCCTTGTGGTTCTTGTACTTGTCCTTGTCATGACTGCGGTGATGCTTGTTGTTATGACGGTTGTGGTTGTGCTTGCTGAATTTCCCATGCTTATGGGATCCTGAGTTGCCACTGTCATCATAGTGAGCTCGTTTGTGAGACGATCCCGAGCTGTGTTTGTCGGAGTGTTTCCTCTTCCTACTCTCGACTTGCTTCATTTTACTTTCCAAAATAGCAGCCTTGTCACACAAAGACTGATAAGTTGGAACATATGCCACAGACAACTGCAGATTCAGCTCATCATTCAAGCCTTCCAGAAATTTTTCCTTTCTTTTGGCATCTGTGTCAACCTCATCCGGTGCATAGCGCGCCAGATTGTTGAACTCTTCTATGTATTCTGCCACGCTGCGGTGGCGTTGTTTCAGGTTGTGAAACTCCTTCTTTTTCAGACTCATTATTCCTGATGAGATATGAGCCGTGCGAAAGCCATCTTCAAAGATAGCCCAAGTCACCTCATCAACAGGAGTGGTGATTTGGAAGTTGTCCCACCATGTGGCGGCTGGTCCTTCCAACAGATGTGCTGCGAATCTGACTTTTCAGCATCCGTGCAGCCCACGGTCACTAAGTCCTTGTTCACGGAACGTAGCCAGTCATTGGCCACCATGGGATCAGTTGTTCCCAAAAACTTTGCTGGCCTCAAACGCAGAAATCTGGTGAGCACATCGAAACCCCGTGGGTTGTTGTTGTTGTTGTTGAGGTTGTTGTTGTTGGGGTTGTTGTTGTTGTTCTGGTTTTGGATGAATGTCGTTATCATTTGCATAGGCTGTGTTTGCGCATTCATCATTTGTTGCATTTCCGGGGTGATGTTATTGGGGTTGGGGTTTGCGCGACGGGGAGGCATCTGTGGTTTATTCAAATAGATAAGTATGAGATACCCTTATATGTCTTATGCACAATACATCACAAGCATTTCACATAACATGCAACATAAGAATAAAACTCAACAACCAAATGATAAGTTCATGGAATAAAACACACACAAGTGGCAAGCCATCCACATGTCGGATGGTCCTATAACAAGTTCACAATAATAAGTATGAATATGAAAGGTGTACGAATAGTCAAGTCTACTCGTCGATAAAAATCTCCTCCTCGACGAAGGTAAGACCTGTGTTCTCCATCGCGGTCTTGTTCTCCTCAATCGTAGTGGTCAAAGAATCGACCTTGGCCTTGAGCGCCCTCTTCTGGGAACGAAGTCTCTCAATAACCATCTGATGCTGCTCTAGCTCGAAATCCTTGGACTTCAGTTCCTCGGTCATGTCCCGGATCTTCTTGTTCCTATCCTGGACGCATTTCTCCTGACTCTTGAACTTGCGGTCCTGGGCCTCAAACTTTGTCTCCATTTCCATGATCATCTCATCCTGCTGCGCAAAAAGCTTGTCCTTCTCGCGAAGCTGCACCTGAAGCTCGTCATTTCCGAGCATGACGTTCGTCCTGTCCGTATCTACGTGCCTAAGAAGAGTCTCTAAGTCCTGAAGATAGAGACGTATCGGCTCCGCAGTGCTCCTCGAGTCGTCCTCAAAGTCGATGGACTCTCCATCAACATCACGTCTTCCGAAGACGTGAAAGTGAGTGCCCCTAACCTGTCGGGAGTGACGGCCTAACAGTCGTCCTATCAGGTCCTGCATGACTACCTCCATGCCTCTCTCCCTGTCGTCGTGCATCAGCTTGAAGACGATGGCCTCCATAATAGGATCAGTCTGGCGTCGGGGCTGGTTCACCTTGAAGCCCCAGAGGTCCTTCCTCTCGAACTTGGTGAGTGGGTACACCGTGATGGTGGGTAGAGGGAGATCAAGCAGAGTGGTAAGCTCAATGATACGGGGACCAAAACGAGTAACCTAAAACTCCTCAACAGTGCTGATGGCAATAGGCATCTATTTATAAGAATGAAAAAGTTAGAACAACACAATTCAAGGTAAATCAAGACAAACATTCATACATTTCCATGGAACACAATCATCACACAAGTCATGTATACATAAGTCCATTACATCAATCAAAGGTCCATACTTATTTAAAGTATCATTTTTGGAAATAAGGTGATAAGTGGTGGTCCAACTAACGGAGTGCCATTACAATCCAATCTCACGGGATCTATTAGCAAACACAATGTTCCTAGAGGCAATCCACCAATCTTGCTCTCTTGACTCTATCACTAAGTCTATAACATCTCCCCTTATCTCTTGGTTGGTGGCTTCCAACTCTTGAGTAAGCTCCTTCTCTTTCTCTAAGTCCTTTTGGAGGTTGAGCATTCTGCACTTGACTCTAGCACTTAATTCTTTGATAGTCCTCCAAGCTGCATCCCTGGCTGACTCAAAGAATGTGGTGTGCATTGTAGTGTTGGTGTACATGCAGAATCCCCTTTCTTTGTGGTTGTCTTCCTTGTTTTTGTACAAGTGAAGTTGCACCCAGCAATACTCCACTCCTTCATCCATCACTGGAAAGCCCTTGTACACAGCTGCACCATGTGCATCCATTGCCAGCATGAGGTCCTTGAGAATATTGGGAAACTCAGTCTCACACTCCAAGGTCATGGTCATGAGTGGTCCCTTCTTCACGGCTTCGTTGATGGAGTTCATCTACAAAGGAAGTTGAAAGAGATCATAAAAGTTTTACGAGAAGAATAGACAAGTGTAGAAGTAGTTGAAAAACTTTTTCCTTAGTGGTTTTCCAATCCTAGGGTCATAATCCTACAGGTAACCTGGCTCTGATACCATCTGTTAGACCCCTCCTTCATAAAGGAAAGGATCCCTGTGATTGCAATGCTAGTCCCTGGATCAATGCTAGCATCCACAGTTTAAGATGAAGTACATAGATACAAAGGTCGTTTATTACATTCATTCCAGAGATAAAACATAGTCTTCTACAACTCAGGGCCCAAGGCCTAATACAAGAGTCTATGGAATAAGTAAATAAACATAAGTCTTCATCTTCATGTGCCACAGGCAAGCATGTTGAGTGTAGACTCATGACTCCTACTCATCATCGGAGTAACCTGCAACATCACAAGTTACAGCCACAGAGGGTCAATACTTTGGAATAGTATTGGCAAGTGATACCTTAGTATATTTTAGGTGGACTATATTACTATATTCATTTTGGCTAAGTGTAGCTTGGCTTGCTTTGCTTGAAAATAAGTTTTTCCTATTAGTTGAAAATCACTAAATTTTTCTTTGTCGAAACATTCCCAAAGAAACCACCAATAGACATTGGGGTCCTTCACCCTTGTTCACCCAGAAATTTTTACTTAGAAGTTGGAGTGATGAGATTCTTGTAGCTTCCATGTCTTGATGCTCAAATTGTCCATTTCCTTGAACTAGGCTAAGTACTTAGGTTTTCCATCTGCAGAGGTTGTGCACTTTCCCCACCAGACTTGGTTTCCCAAGACAGGACCTTTCAGAAGCCTTTCCTTAGTCAAATGGACGTGTTCCAACCTATCATCCCAACTACCACCAACTGTCCAAGTGACTAAGTTCTAGCAACCTATATGATCATGGCAGAGCCCATATTGCCAAGTGGTTGCACTGTAAGCTTTCTCAACACTTGGCCTCCAAATCCCTTTGTGCCTGGGTGGCATTCCACAAGTGAGATACACAACCCAAGTCCATGGCCTTGTGTAACCACTCAACATAACCCAATCTTTCCATTCCACCCAGGAGGTTCATTTGACTTAGTTGTTTTATTAGGAAAGCATAAGTCTCTTGTCTTAGAAATATTTTCATCATAATAAGTATAAATGTTCACCACCCTTGTTTGCTAAGTAGCTAGGCTAAGCATGTGGTGGTAACTTAACTTAGGAGAATTTCCTAGCAATTCTACCATTCTACACTACTTAGGATTTCCCAACTTAGCCTTAAACAATAATAGCATGCAAACTTAGCAAAATATCTAATGCTAGCACAAAACATAGGATAGAAACGTTCATGAGAATATCACTTGCCTTGGTAGTGGGGAGAGTAGCACTCTTCACAATCACAATCACTAGCAAAATCTACAAGACAAATTATCACATTCAATTTCACACAATTTATTCAATCAAAAATAATATGAATGCATGCAAGAATTTTACTAAGTGGGGATTTTGGAAATTTTATCAAGCATGTGCATGCTACTGAAACTTAACAGGACACCAATTTTTCCATAACAAACTTATTTAACATTAAAACCAATTATCAAAACAAATCTATACTCAAAATAGCTTTAAATATGATTCCACAATTAAAGTCATTTTAATGGTTACTATTTGTTAAACTAATGGAACATTCAGAAAGGTCTGGTTTCACTGAATCCAACGGTATAAAATTTGTAAAATTCTAACATGGCATTCAAAAGTTATGGCAGTTTGAAGTTTGAATCTAAATCAGGTTTTAAATTCTGTTTTTGATTTAAACCTTGCCACGCGTCGCAACCTCACTGGCGCGTACCGCTTTGCGCGGATCGAGCGCTGCGGACCGCACAATCTAAATGAGATCGGGCGGCTTAGACACACGCGTACCCCTTCGGTCTAGATCTATCCTAGCCATACGATGCAGATCCAACGGTCCAAACCCTCAAACCATAAACGGGCGGCGCTGGCGGCGTTGACTAGCGGCGGCGCGTCTGACTACGGCGGCGCCGGCGTTCTACATCGTCCGCGAGAGGGAGAGGAGTCTTACCAGGTTCGCCGGAGGCTGCTGAAGCTCGTCGTTGTACTGGCTTGCGGAGGGGTGCTCGGAGATGGGCTCTAGTTCTCGTCGGAGTTGCGTCTGGCGTCGGGTGGGTGTTGTCGGAGTCGTTGCCGAAGTTCGGGTGAATAAGAAAGCAAGGGGCGCTCGGAACTTACTGAGATTTTTCGCTGGAGTTGGGGTGGTCGTCGGGTGTTTACGGCGTCAAGCGAACACGTCGACCTGGGGCAGTACAGGATGCTTTGTTGTGGTTAGAAGGTGCGCAAGAGGATTTATAAGTGTCTCGAGCAATCCAGAGGGGATGGGGCGCACGGGGCTCACCTGAATCGGTCCCCGGAGTTGGCTCTGTCTGCGGCGGTCTCGAGCGAGTCGTGGGCAGCCTGGTGGCGTGAGTGTGCGATTGACAGGGGGAAAATGATCGTGGGGGTGTGGGGATCTTATAGCCGGTGCCTCGACAGGAAACGCCTGCGTTTAATTGCACAATTAAGCCGCGCCATCACCGGCAGTCACTGCAGCTGCAACGTGGTCGCGGGCGGGGTTTGGGGAAGACGATGACAGCGTGGATAGGGTCCACTCGTCAGCGATGTGTGCGAAATGAGGGTGGGGTCCGTCTGTCAACGGCTGAACGCGTGCGCTTGCGCGTGAGAGAAGAAAAAGAAATCCCCGGGTGGGCTAGTTGGGCTCGATCCTCTGCTGGGCCAGATACCTGGCGCTCGGCCCGTTTCCTTTGTTAAGTTCTTTTCCTTTTCTAATTCGATTTTCTGATTAAGTTTTTAAATAGTTTCAAAATCAATTTGAATTCAAATCTTTCTGAGGTTTTGCAGGGGTAAATTGGTCTCAGAAATAAGTCAAGGCTCATGGGGTTGCTTTGCAAAGGCTTGATCAGACTTGGATTTCAAACAACCAGAGACTTTTGCACTATTTTGCAAGTATTTGAAAATAGAGGTTTTGAAATTATTTCTAATTTAAAAATTTTGGTTTAAACTTTTACACCTAATCTTTCCCATAGTGGGGCAAGCAAACAAGTTCCTTAACATTTAAGTTTCAAAAGGTGATAGCCTAATGAGTGAGATTTACTCACATGAAATCATAGCATAAGTTTCTGTTTTTTTGAAAAAAATCCTAAATGATGATGAATGCTTGGATGATATGAATGAGTTTTGGAATATGAATTTAGGGATGTTACAGCTGTATAGTTATTTGATCCATCGACAATTTTTCATCTCTAGATACAGAAGTTTTAATGACCAAATATACAGCGGGAAAAAAGTTCTGGCCGTATTGTTCCAGCCATATAGATACAACCGCCAGGAAAGAAACCCTAGAAACCCTCCATGCCGATGTCCCACATGGACCTTTATAGGGGAAGGCCCAGCCTCCGGGCACCGAGGTCCCTTGTATTAGTCATGAGGCACCTATACCATAATAGACAAACTTCTATCTGGCCCTTTTCCCATTCCAGAGTAATGTGGTTGCACAGGTTAATTGTTCTGGCAAAACTGCAAAGAACCGGGTGCATTTTCATAAACCTTTTTCCTCCATTTTCTTTTCAGCATATTTTGTGAAACCAAAACCTTTTTCCTTTCTCAACTTCTCTTGGTAGGTCGAACCTCACTAGGGGCATTGTGTTATACACCATCTACCATACAAGGGGCAAGTCGGTGTCATCCAAGGGGGTTGTACTTAATAGTACAAATGTGTACTGGTTCGGAGGATCTAAAACATGCATAAGTAAAACAGTAGGACAAGGCTTATGAGCAAGAACGTGGCTTTCCTGTTACAAGAAAGATGTCCCGTGACTTCTTTAGAATACTAGAATACCGATAACAAGATAATAGAAATAAATCCGATGCTTCCTTCTTCTCGGCGTCACAAAATCGCCACTATCGCTGTCATCGAGCAAACGTGCAAAAAAGCAATGCCACAGTCATATCAAGGCATGCAAGCATCATAGAATACAACAAGAAAACAAGGTATATGAGTTACCATTTAGTAGAGTTTGGGAGTAAAGGATTTAGAAAGATTCGAAAGTGTCTTGGAATATTTAAAGGAAAACTATATTGGTTTTAAAGTCTAAAAACTAGGTAGGGCAAGGGTTTTGGACCAAGGACATATTCAGTAGGATATCATTGTAAAAAAATGATACCATCAAATAGGTATTGATAAATTGAAACCAACAAAAGTGGTTTCACTATCTTATCAAATACAATTAATTTATAATGGATTTCCAAGTGAATAAAACCCTAGTTTTAGGAAATAATTCACCAGAATGGTTTTGGTGCTCCAAAAATTATTTATTTGGGTGATTAAGTAGTATTTTATGGACTGATTCAAGAGGATTTGGAATGAACTTGAAATAATTACCATAATGCGCTCAGGAAATTCCGAAAGTTTGTTATGGAGGTTATTTTCCTTTTTCATCAGATTTATTCTACAAGAGATTTAATGTGATTCCAAGGATACATGTTAGGAACTTTGATTACATTTCTGTACAAATTGGAATCACCCTTTTTGGATATGCAGAACTAAAGTGGTTAATTTATTAGTGAATAAACTATGCACAAAAATGTTTAATTCACCATAAACCAAGAGGGGATCAATAAATACTGGGCTCCTGGGGTTTGGTGTATATCGGTAATCATGTGTACTGAAAGTTGGAATTAGGTCAATACAAATTTTGGTTTGTCCTCACAAAATTTCTAAATCATAAATGTACTATTTTTGTTATTTTCACCAGGGGCAAACTAGGACATCATTTAGGTTGGGCCATGGAGTAATGAAAGGCATCAGTTATACCCTTCTGTACAAACGGGGTTTACAACATTTGGGTTCGTGAAACCTATAGAAAGTATTTATGTGGCATCCCGCAAAACCACTACTAGAAAATCGCGTTGTTTTTTGTACATTGCATCATCATGACCGCATGCTCATGTCATCATGCCACATTGCATTTGAGCATCGTCATCATCTTGCATTTGCTTGCATAAAACTATTTGCAGAAAAACCTATTTTGTGTTTTCTAAAAACGCCCCATCTTTATTCAAACACCAAAATCCGGGTAGCCGGAATATTTTGTTTGTCTGATATCGGTTTGCGAAAGTCTTGTTTGAAATAAATAAAAATATTTATTATTTTTAGTGGGGGCAGTCGAACGGGCCGACCCGACCCGAACGACCACCCCCATGTTCAAAACGGTCCACCCATAAACCCTTTTACACCCAACTTATTCTACCCAGCCCCCTCTCCACCTCACCCCACCCACTCCCCTCGTGACACCTCACCTCCTTCCTCTCCCTTACCCACTCACACGCCGCCACGTCACCCAGCCACACACGCATCACACGCACACACAGCCCCTCTGCCAGCGCCACCTCCCCATCTAAACCACACCCGACCCCACGGGTCCCACCCGTCAGCGCCCGACCCCACGCCACCACCTATCCCGCTCGAGCCCATCCCCCCCACCTACCACGCACGCGCCTCCCGTTGTCTTCCTCCTGGCGCCCTTCCCCTCGCCCCATGCTCCCCTCCGCCGCCGGCCTGCGCGCGCCGCCTCGGGCCTCCCCGCGTCGCCTCCCCCTCCCTCTGCTTCTCCCAGCCGCCAGCCCCGCCGGCTGCGCCCCGCAGCTCCGCCCGCCAAGCTCGCCGCCACCAGGTGCCCGTCGCCGCGCCCGCCGGACCCGGCCGCCTCCCGCCTCACCCGACCTCACCGCCACCGTCGCCCGGGCCCTCTCCCTCCGCTCCGGTCGGGCCGCCCTTCCCCACCTCCGTCCTCCCGCGCAGCCCTGCGTCCTTCCTCTCCCCCTCCGGCGTCTGCCCCGCCTCGTCCCCGCCGCCGCTCCTTCCTCCCTCTCCCCGTTCGGCCGCCTCCTTCGGCGTGCTCGCCGTCCCGCTCAGACCCGGCGACCGCGGCCGCACGCCTCCTTCCCTGCCCCGCACGCTCGGCCTCGTCCTCCGCCCGCCGCTCCCAGCACCGGCCGCCCCGCTCGCCGGAGACCGCTCCGCCGTCGGCGACCTCCGAGCCGGCCCTGCCACCGGCGCTCTGCCCTCTGCTTCGATTCGTTGCCCCTAGCAGCGTTGGCCCCGCCACAAGTTCTGCCTGCATACGTGTTTTTGTGGTCCGATGAGGTGAGGTGGATGAGTTGTTCCACATTGCGGTGATACGATGTCTCGCCAAGATCTTCCGTAGACATGTATGTAATCCAGGAACGCCAACGACCATCGGCGCCAAGCCCAAGTCCGGCACCGGCAAATCCGGAAAATCGCTAGAAGAATCATCGACAAGATCTTCTACAAGGACGCCAAGCCCGTCAAGATCCCGAACGCCGAGGTCGTCTACACGGAACGCCAAGATCTTATCGGGACATCGAGTTCGCCATCACGGATGACAAGCACGCCTTCATGGAACCGCAGACACGGAAACCGCAAGACCTTCTGCCCGGATACCGCAAGTACCCCCCCTCGAGGACGCCGAGATCCACAATCGGACCCAAGGACACCGAGACCCCGACGCGACAAGTACTTCAGCCCGAACGCCAGGACCGTCGACATGACCCGAAGGCCACGGATGCGACAAGACCTACCTCCGTTATCTGAGAACGAACCCGGAGTCCGAGAACGATCCCGTCGAGACCGATCCCGTCGAACCCCTCGATCCCCAAGATCCGCCAAACCCTGGACCCTGAGACCGACCCCGAACCCCGGAACCCCAAGACCGTCGAGACCCCTCAATGTGTGAACCCCTTCCGAAAACCCTATTTTATAATACAATACAACTTGTTGCATATTAATTGTTCATGCATGCATATTGCCTGTGGTTTGGGGGCCTTATGCCGATTCACCTAATAATTAAATATGGGGCCCATATGCGGGCAAATCTAGTCTCATATTGGCCTCATTTAAATTTGTGTAGCGAACCGGTAAATTATTTTGCCATGTTAAAACAACATTTAAATTGCGGGGTAGCTAATTCACTTGAACCGTTTAATTAAGTGTCGGGACCCCGGTTCCGCTTAATATGACCTAATTGCACTGCACCTTTGCCATGCCATACATTATACCTGCATCATGACGATCTTCTGCCGTTGTATTAAATATTGCATCCGGTGTTTCTGCTAGTGATTTGCTTCTTCGCGGATAAGGCCCTTGAGTTGATGTGAGCTTCGCCCCAATCTTCGGTTGAACCTTCGACAATGTTTTCAGGCGAGCATCTCCCCCTTTCTACCTATCTTACTTTTATAGTATTTATTCCCTCCTGTTGATCTATTGCTATCTGTGTTGCGATGCTCTAGTTTCGTACCCGTGATATCCCTTGCAGCCATATATTGCCATGGCCACCTCCTATTACCTGTTGTTTGGTAGATAGTTGGACTTGCGCGTCGTAGTCGCTTGCTCAAGTGCTGTTGCGTGTCGCCATGTACCACAGTTGTTGGAGTATTGCCACCTGTTTGATGTTGGAGATGATCTCGGCTTTATTTATCGTTCACTTTAATTCCTGTTTAACAACTAAAATTGAAGTAAGTAAGCAGAGGCATCGGTGGGTGATAGAAAATATTTGGTTTCCGAACGCCCACTTGTGTCCCGTAGGACCCCGAGTGCTTGATACCTGTTCCTTGATTTATCGCGCTATCCACATATGGGGAATTATGGGCCCCCCTTAGCCAGAGCTTGATTCCGTCTTATTTCTTGGGGCCACAAACTAGTTTGAGGTTTTATTTACTATCCCGTACTTATGCCATGCTTTACTGCCTTATTTAAATTGTGCGACAGATAGCACCTGTACTGTTTAGGTAAGCGGAATGTTTTCGCGGTATCGACAATCCCAGTTTTGGGTTCCCCGTCGTTTACAGCCATTGTCGCAAACCTTGAGTCCGTCTCGGAGCTAGCTTACTTCGTTGCGGATCTACTCAATGGGGTGGCCCCCTGAAATATTTCTGAATCTTGTGATTGCTCTGTCGTGAAGACCTCGTTGGGTTTTGATTTGGTTTTTCCGAGGTTGATCGTGTGTGTGTTGCTATTTGTGCACCCCGGCCGGGTTAAAACTTTCTGAAAGCCGTGTCCGCGGTTATGGACGACTTGGAGCACAGTATCTCGATCATAGACAACTATAACTAAAGTAGTGCTATAAACTTGACTTATAATGACTAGTAATCAGCTTCACTACAATGGAATGGCTAACTAAAACTGCCCACAATTGCTTGTTTGGTTTGTCGCTTGCGACAATTGTATCTGACTAGTAAGTATTGCAACTACAATGGAATGGCTTAATAAAAGTACCAACAACTGTTGGGTTTTTGGGATTACCTCATGCTATCTGTATCTGATTAGTAAGTGGTGCAACTATCACGGAATGATTAACTAAAAGTGCCCACTGCTTATTTTATCAGGACGACTATCTTTACTTGACTAGTAATTGCTGCAACGATAACCGAATGAATAAAACTGCCCACTGTGTGAGTTCCTCGGTTGACTTCCTCGATCGGTGTCGAGGGGGAAATACCAGGATGGGTTTGTTTGGTGGTAGTATCAGGTTGGTTCCGAATGGGTCATTCTTATCCCTCTCTGATATCCGCCAGTTGCATCGAGTCTCTATAGGGTGTTTAGTGCATGCTGCCGCTGCCACTTCAGTCCACCATACCTATGTAGGCGAGGACCGCCGAATTCTAGTATCGCCGTGTACTGGCCTCAGTACTGACGCTCCTCTTTTTCCTTTGCCCTTTGCCGGCACCCCTTTTGTTTAAGCAGGTTTGAGTTCGACGCCGTTAGCAGGGTTACCCTTCCGGCTTGGCCTGGGCAGGGTTATGGACGCCATTGGTTATTCTTCAGGGCTCTTAGCCCCATTTGCATCTTGTCCATAGTCGGACGCTCTATCATTTTCAAGGTGATTTGGATCTTTGTATATTATATCTGTATTCTTGACTCATTGAGTCGCTGTTATATATATCTGTTCTGTGGGTCCCATCGAGGACTGTTGTGTAATGTTATTACTTCGTTTTCCACCCGCACGAAAGTGCCTGGTGGGCACCTTTGAATCGTTTCTATGCGGGTTTGGCGGGTTTTCGCTAAAACTTGCATAGGTCCGATTCTGAGGGTGTTACAATTTATTAGCTAAAAGGGTACATTTAGGAATTGGATTTATCATATTAAATCTAGAAAATCTATGGTCTATCCAAGGGTACTTCATGTTTGACAAAATAGGTGATTATCATAATAAATTTGTATTTGGCCGGTTTGAGTCATTTTCCAATTTTTAAACTATTTAAACCAAACAGTTATAAACAAATCTATGAAAATCTGGCTAAAAAGAAAAGGGGAAAAAGCCACATGGGCCAGATCCGCACTAACGATGGGCAGCTCGGCACTAGGCCGACCCATTTCATCGCCCGCGTGAGCGGAAGAGTCCGCACGGTTGAACTCGAGACGGGGCCTGCTTGTTTGTGTGCACCGGCGGCAGAAATGGTATAGGGGAATAGGAGCCGCAAGATTAGGCGACAATAGAAAGACGTGAGGCGTCATCCTCCTAGCGACCAGGCCTCTGGGAACGGACCCTAGGATGAAGCTGACGACATTGGGGAGGCTTACCTGGTGATGGGGATGTGACGGCAAGGGTGCAGGATGACGGAGGACTCCAGGGGAAGTCTAGGGAGGGCAGGAATCGACTATTTTGGAGCAGGTCTGCATGATTCATCGTTGGGCGGTGGGCGGCGGATCCGATCTCGACCGCAGCAACACCTGGGAGGGAACTGGGCAGAAAGGAGGACAGGGTCAGATGTAGGGGAAGGAGGGAATCTCAGCAGGGTCACATGCAGGAGTAGGGAAAGCATAGAGAGGCCTCTCGAGCAAGCTTTCTGTGAAAGACCGAGAGGGAGTCTTTCTTCTCTCCATGGCAAGGTGGGTCTGATGAGAGGCTCTGGAGCTTGAGGGGTGGTTAGGTGGGGGATGAGGAAGTGAATGAGGCAGGGCGAGAGACTGTGTGGCTTGTGGCTCATTTATTTGGAGAGATGAGGTCCATTGTGGATCTAGACCATGCGGAGGTTGAGGGGAAGGAGGTGGTCAGGAATTGGGTATCAAGGGCGGTGGAGGGGTGATGTGGGGTACTGGGTCCGAGCAGGGAGTGGTGGAAGGGTGGTGTGGCTGGTGCCTCTAGATAAGCAAGATATTTTCATCAAGAGGCATCTCTCTCTCACTTCTCCCAAGCAATAATGGACAAGTCTAGGGTTTGCTACAGTACCAACTATAGGGGTGGTCGACCTGGAAGTGTGGTGGTGCTGGTGGGAAGTGATGGTGAGCCTTTGTAGAGGTCCCAACCTGATAAGGTAGAGATCCCAATGTTTACATTGCTAGTCCTTGGATCGAATAGCTAGCACCCACAGTTTAAGATGTAATATCAAGAAACAAAGGTCATATTACAATTTATAACCATGAATAAATTAATTCATTATAACTTACATAGCTCATTTGGCTATCTTATTACAATGCAACAGATATAACTATATAGCATGGAGTCCTTCATCTTCGTATGCCATAGTAAATCATATTGGTTGTAGACTTTTAATCCCTATTCAACACACTTCACTAACATCAAACAAACCTGCAACATAATAAGTTAAGCCACAAGGGTCAATACATTTGTATTGTATTGGAAAGTGATACTATGGTAGAATAGTGGTCTCTAACATCTATATGAATTAGGATAGTTGTATCTTAGGCTTGCTTTGCTCAAAATAAGGTTTTCCTTATTAGTTGAAAACACTAAGTTTTTGTTTGTCAAAAATCACCCAAGGAACCACCAATAGAAATTGGTGAACCTTTAACCCTTTTTCAACCACAAGTTTTTAACTTAGAAATTGGGATGAGGAGATCCTTGATAGCTTCATTGTCTTTGATGCTCAAATTGTCCATTGCCGGGGACACGTCTAGGTACTTAGGTTTTACCCTCTCGAGATGTGGCGCACCTTCCCCACAAGACTCACCATGCATCGAGACAAGATCTTTCAGAAGCCTTCCCTTAGACCACATGGACGCGTTCCATCCTATCACCCCTACCACCATCTGTCCATCTGGCTAAGTTATTGCAACCTATATGATCAATGCAGAGACCATATGCCATGTGGTTGCACTAGAAGCTTCTCAACACTAAACATCTCAAATATCTTTGTTCATGGGTGGCTTTACACAAGTGTGATACACAAGCTAAACCATAAACATGGGCCTTTTGTAACCACTCAACACAAACCATTCTCACCATTCCACCCAGGTGATTCATTCACATAGTTGTTTTATTAAGCAAAACACAAGTCATAGAATTAGAAATATTTCATAGCATGAATAATTGTAAAGGTCCCAACCCATTAATAAGGTAGAGATCCCTGTTTTTACAATGCTAGTCCTTGGATCAATAGCTAACATCCAGAGTTAAGATGTAATATCTAGCAACAAAGGTCATAATACAACTTTATAACTAGGAATAAAATAATTCATTACATCTTACATAGCTCATTTGGCTATCTTATTACAATGCAGCAGAAATAACTATAGCATGGAGTCCTTCATATTCAAAGTGCCACAGGCAATCATGTTAGTTGTAGACTTGTAATCCTAATCAACACACTTCACTAATATCAAACAAACCTGCAACATAATAAGTTACAGCCACAAGGGTTAATACATTTGAATTGTATTGGCAAGTGATACTATGGTAGAATAGTAGTATCTATCATCTATATGCATTTGGCTAAGTGGAGCTTAGGCTTGCTTTGCTCAAAATAGATTTTCCTTATCATTTGAAAACACTAAGTTTTTGTTTGTCAAAGTCACCCAAGGAATCTACCAATCATTGATTGAAGATCCTTTAACCCTTGCTCAACCACAAGTTTTTAACTTAGAAATTGGGATGAGGAGATTCTTGATAGCTTCCATGTCTTGATGCTCAAATTGTCCATTGCCGGGGACACGGCTAAGTAGTTAGATTTTACTCTCGAGAGAGATTGTTCACTTTCCCCACAAGACTCGACATGCATCGAGACAAGATCTTTCAGAAACCTTCCCTTAGACCAAAATGGACGTGCTTCAAACCTATCATCCCCTATCACCAACTGTCCATTTGGCTAAGTTATTGCAACCTATATGATCCAGGTAGAGCCCATAATGCCAAGTGGCTGCACTTGAAGCTTCTAAACATTTGACATCTCAAATATCTTTGTTCCTGGATGGCATTCCACAAGTGAGATACACAGGGTAAGCCATGAAAATGGGCCCTGATAACCACTCAACAAAAATCCTTCCAAGCAATTATCATTCTACCCAGGTGATTCATTCTCTTAGTAGTTTTATTAAGCAAAAACATTGTAGGGTTCGCAGCATAGAAAACAAAAAATTTCCTACTATGTGAACTATATACCAAGATCTATCTACTAGATACAAACAACGGGTGGATGTATATCCGTAGAGAACATACCCTTGAAGACCGACAAAGCTTAACGAGTTCAACTCGTGGTTAATGTAGACGATCTCTTGCCGATCTCAAGATCGAGAGGAAGTCCTAGCTCCGCAAATCAGCAGCGCATCCGTGCTCGCACACATGTTCGAGGCACCAAGCAACCTCCGCCTCCTCGCTCCAGCGATGCAGCGGAAGCACAACTCTTTCTTGCCGAATAGCCACCGTGAACATGTATCTCACTAGTCCGAGACCATGGGGGATAAATTCTAGAGGGGGAGAGAGATCCTTCACGAGGAGGTGTGAGAGACAAGTGAGGAGGGGGGCTCCTTTTATAGGAGGAGGGGGGCACCCAAGGGGGTGGCCGCCGGCCATGGGGGCTGCCCCCTCCCCTCCTTCATTCATGTGGGTGGACACTCCACTCACAAAATGCCCTTTAAAATCCCTCCACTCAAAAGTCCACTCAAATTCCCATTAAATTTCCACCAAATTTAATGCAAACTCTCATTAAATAAACCTATTTTATTTTATTCAGAATTTTGTCAATTACTTTAATGACAAACATTCACAAATAACCCCTTGCTAGAATTCTATTTCACATGCATAACCACTTTATGCAATTTCACCCGAAAACCTGTTTGGGTATCTAGTGAAATAAATTCCTGCGCTTGTTCATTCTTTCGGCATGAAACATTTGCTCCAATTGGATGTCGGTGTCTCTTAAGTGTGTCACCCTACGGTTCGTGAATAATGCGTACATGATCGAGACCCCTCTCGGATCAATAATCAGAAGCGGGATCTAGAGACCCATACTGACTCCCACACATTCAACGATGACTTTCTTGTGATCGTCGGAACCTTTTACGCTAGTATCTTAATCCCTTTGTTTCACGATATATTACATGTCCGAGATTCGATCATCGGTATCTCCATACCTACTTTGATCTCGTTACCGACATGCACTCTTTTCTCGTTCCTGTGATATAACATTCTAGTGATCAAATCACTTGCTTGCAAGCTAATCAATGTGATATCACCGAGAGGGCCCAGAGTATATCTATCCGTCATCGGGATGAACAAATTCCACTCTCGATCCATGAGCCTCAACATAACACTTTATTAGTTCTGAATCCATCTTTATAATCACCCTGTTACGGTGTGACGTTTGATGTTATCAAGAAACTCTTCCGGTGTTAGTGATTGACATGATCTCATGGTCTAAGGATTAGGATCACTTCGTAAGTTGTTATAGCAATATAAAGTCAATGAATTTGATCGTAATGCTATACTTCGGATGAATGTTCATCACACCATTACACTAATGTTGTGATCCCGTTATTAACAACATCCAATGTCCATGATCAGGAAACCTTGATCATCTTGTTAATCAACGAGCTAGTTTATGAGAGAGGCATAACTAGGAACTTTCTGTTTGTTTATTAAACACACATGTATTAACGTTTCCATATTAATACAATTATAGCATGCAAAATAAACATCTATCATATACTTGGAATACACATAATAAACACTTTATTATTGCCTCTCAGGGCATATTCCCTTCAAACATAAGTCAAAAGACATAGTAAAATTTCCACAACATGTATATGTAACCACCCTTGTTTGCTACTAGCTATGATAATCATGATAATAGTATGAATCTTAACTTAGGGAAAATTCTACTAAGGCATCAACTACTAGGATTTCCCATGGCATAGTTAACACTTAGAAAATTCATGCATGTCCTACTTAGAAATATCACTAATGCATAGTAATGGGACAAAAGTATGAAGCACCATTTGCCTTTTTGGTAGAGAATATAAGTTCACTCCTTGATCTTCTAATAGTCACACTCTTCAAATTCCACTACAATTCAATCAAGGCACAAATTCAAACTACCATTCAAGCAATTCAACACATATAATAGTAAAAACAAAGCAATGCATGCAAGCATGCCAAAGATTATTTTATTTGGAAAAGTGGTTTCTATTAGATTATAAACATTTTAAAACACCTATTGTTCATTTATAAAAGTGGCAAAACCATTTGATATTAAGTTAGTGAAAATGGCCACTTTAAGTCATTTTTGTTTTGTTTAGAAATGATTTAATCAAAGTAATAATTTCTAGTGTTTTGACAAATATAATTTTAAACACAAATGTTAGTGTTTTAGGGTCAAGTGTTTAATATTAAAACCATTTGCAAAAGTTTTTACCTATAAACCATTTTTATACCAAAGCAACATTTTATTTTGTTGGAAATGCCTTTAAATAAAGTAATAATTTTTACTGGGGTTTACCAAATATATTTTTAAATCCCAAAACTTGGTGTTTAGGGTCAGAGGGTTTAAATCAAATCATTTTCCAAAGGTTTTACTCAAAAAGCATTTTTAAAACATAAACAATATTTTTATTTAACTAGAAATGCTTTTATTTAAGGATTTATTATTTAGCTTCACAAAATACACTTTTAAATCCATAAGTTGGTTTCTATGGTCAGTAGGTTCAAAACAAACCATTTACCTAAGATTTTACCTTAAAACTATTTCTAGAATAATTTTTATGTTCAAATTATGCCTATAGAATTTTCTGTAAAAACAACTAATTTTCCAGAAGAAAATCACTAAAAAAGTGCATGGTTGGAAAGTACTACTTTTGATGATTGCATTGATATAAAATTTCTAAAATTTGGACGTGTGGATCAAAAGTTATGAATTTTTCAAATCTAACATCTAATAGAAATGTTTCTGTCTATTTAAAACAACACAGTGCCACGAGTCTTGTTCTTATTGGCCGAAAACAGTTCGGCTGAATCGAGTGCTATGGTGTGTTGGATTAAAGGGGATCATGCGGCTCTGATCTAGCATACCCCTTCTCTTAAGTGAAACTATCATAACCATGCGATCATCATCCAACGGTTTACACTGGCTTGACCAGAGATGGGCGGCGCGACGGTGGCTGGCGGTGGCGCGGTCAGACGAGGACGGTGCCGGCGATACATGAAGCGCGGGATAAGGAGGAATAGCTCACCGAGTTCGCCGTGGCATGGGGATGCTCAACGTTGCTGCGGTTGTCGAAGGGGCGCTTGAGGTCGACTAGGATTCCTAGCCGGAGTAGCTCACTGTCACGGGCACGCACGGATGTGGTCAAAGGCGAGCGTCTGGGTCGCAATTGATCAAGTAAATGCGTCAGGAGGGTGCGCAAGGTTTCCTAGGTTGTGGAAGAACTCACCAGAGGGAATGGGGCGCGCTGGTTTGTCGGCTACTGCTCACCGGAGTTGAGGCAGACCGTGGCGGCGCTCAGTCGCGATTGTTGCCGACGCTCTAGGTCACCAGAAGACGTGTGGCTGGGGTCAGTGGATGTGCAAAGTGATGGGGATCAAGTGAGCGTGAACCAGAGGGGATGGGGCGGCGTGTACTCACTGTATTTGTCGCCGGAGTGCGTCAGAGGCCGCGGTGGTGCAAGGTCAATTCGAGGCAGCCTGGTGGCTCTCTAGCGGCTTGGTTTGAGGGGAAAGAGAGAGAAGAGGGAGGGGATTTAACGAGTTTGGTCGCGAGGAGAGATTACTGCGCCATCAACGCGAATTGATGCTGAGAAAATGTCGCTGGAAACGGTCGGGGAGGAGGCGCGGTCACCGCGGGTGAGGACGAAGGATGACGGGTGGGGTTGGTTGCTCAGCGAGTGAGGAGGTTTACACCGTGGGGTCCAGAGTAAGTGGCAGTGCGGGTTTAAGTTAGAGTAGAAAACCGTTTCGGGGGGGAGGGATAGTGGGCTGTGTTGCTGGGCCAGGTAGGCTAGCTGGGCTGGGCTGGTTTCTTTTATTTTTTTCTTCTTCTATTTTCTTTTTCTTTTTCTGATTTCTTTTTCAGTTTTGATTTTATTCAATTGATTCAAACACTTGTATGAATTCAAACTTTTCTCAAAACTTTCAGTAAATTTCAATGCTGTTTATAAATGCATTTTAAAGTTCATTTTAGAATATTTCTTTTATTCTTGTATGGTTTATATTTTTATTTAAGAAGGGCTCTTGTCTTTTATTCAAATAAGATTTTTATTTTATTTTCAAACCCTTATTTGAATTCTAATTTTTCACCAAACTTATTCAGTAGGTTTTATTTATTCAATGGGGTGTTTAAATAATTTACTTTGAATTTCCATATGATTTATTAATCATTTTAAATTGGGCAATTTTTTTTATTTTAAACAGAATTAAATGTGGTTTTTAATTTCATATAAATTTTTATTCAAATGATCTTTTAAGTTAATTTGATAACTTTTTAATCCACTTTGATAAATTTCCATTTATTACTTTCTCATGATTTAATTAATCATTTATATTAGGAACTTTATCTTTATCCATATAAAATTAGAATATGGTTTTATGCCATATAATTTTATTGGAGTAATCTTTATCCCTTTATTTCATTTGGATTTGAATTAAGTTTATCTCATTTGCTTATGAATTTGGCCAAGATTTAATTTGGCTTTTAAACATTCCTTATTTATTTATTTCCTTCTTTGTTTTATAAAAACCATATATTTTTATTTATAGATCCAAAATTGGTGATTCCAATTTGTATAATTTTATTTAATATTTTATTTATCTTTTTAAATACTTTTAGGATTATTTTGCTCACAATTTGGTATGGATTTTGGATAGGATATTTATTAGCTTTAGAAATTATTTCCTTTTTCCATATTAAACTCATAAGTTTTTATCCATGGTTCCAATTTGAATAGAATCAATTTCTACGGTTTTATATTATTTTTATTTATCATTTTTGATCCTTTATAAATGTTTGTTGACAAATTTATATTTAGATCAAATCCATAGTCTTAGAGAGATCTTTGGTAATGATTTATTCCATTAGGGTTTTGGGTTTTGGTTTACTTTTCCATATGTTTAAATTTTAAGATACATTCATTTGATAAATACATTTCACTTGATTTGAAGTTTGTTGGTTTCCCTTTTTATTCAAAGTTTGTTCAAGATGGGGTTTTGATGTTTCCATCTGGAATCAAAAAAGTTTCTTTTCACCATATATTTCAACAATTATTTATTTTGTTTATTTATTTTTCACATTTCAAAATTTGGAAAAATTTGGGATGTGACAGGCTACCACCCTTAAAAGAAATCTCGTCCCGAGATTTAGGGAGGCTAAAGGTTACAAGTTGGCTTCAAAACATCTAGGGTACTACCACCCTTAAAAAGTTTTTCAACTAGATTACATCTTGGCTTACTTGGGATCTTGATGAAACTTTGTTTCCACACTTGAAACATGTGACAAGGCTGAGATCCTTCATAGGCTTGCTTGTCTTGTACCTCATCTTTTCTGGACAATTGCTTGCATAATGTCCTTGGTCACCACAATTATAACATGTGACAAGGTCGAGTTCTTCACGTATCTTCTCTAGACAAGTTGATATATAATGGCCTAGCTCTTTGAAGTTGTTGCACCACACTTGGCTAATTTCCTTATTCTTCTATTTATTGGGTTTCTCCAAAGCTAGGAGTTCCTCTAGTTCATGCTCTTCATATCTCACCTCAAAGGTGGGAAAGTCTCCTCGGTTCCTTGAATGATTCCTTGGGTAATCCCTATGTTTCCTCTTTTGTCCATCAAGGTGATTCCTATTTTATGGTGGTGCAATCTGAGGTTTGCCTTTGTCTTCATCCTTCTTGATAGAAGTTGTTTCCTCATGGGGGTTTCCAAACTTTTGAGGCATTCCACCTTGTTTCCTTTGTTGAACTATAGGATAGATGGGGCATTGGATAGGGACATGATTATTTCCTTCACATAGGAAACAATTAACTTGAGATGTGGGGCATTGATTAGTTGGATGTTTCTCTTCACAATTAGGGCATTGATCTTCATGCTCTTTGGAAATGTGATCCATGTCTCCACAAATATTACAAGCTTGAGTTCCTTCTATAATATCATCCTTGACATCATTGTTGTCACAAACTCCTTGGTAAAGGTTGTCTTTCATGTTGATCATTTGAGTGGTCATCCCTTGCAACAATTGAGATTGGATTTCCAAAAACTTTTGCACGGTTGGGTATAAATCATTTTTGTTGGCTAAAAACTGAGTTGTCACTTGATTCAAATAGGCTTGGGTTGCTAGAAATTTTTCTCTCATGTGCATCTCTTGGTTGTTGTTGTCACCATTCTTGATGTTGGAGTCTCTTGGAGAAGTCGTCTGTTTGGGTTGGATTGGGATTAGAATAGGAAAAAGATTTCTAGGGAGATAATTCTAATCACACACAACAATTCACACAAAGCAATGTGCAGCAATTACAAAAAAACATTCCACTCAAACAACAAGTCTCAAGCACATTTTTAGACAACAAAATATTTTTGCTACACCACAGAAGTTGGTGTGTTTGATCTAAACTTTAGTATGGTGGTCAACTATATGGTTTTCTTGAGTTCATTCCATTCTTCTTGGTTGTTTCTTCATGAACAAGATCATTGTGTCCTTGGAAAAATTCTTGTATCTTGGTCACAATCTTCAAAGATGATGATGATTCCTTCTAAGTTGTCTTTCCTTAGTCTTCAAGTCTTGAGTAATATTTCTTTGTCTCACTTGAAGTCCTTAGTGATGTCCAGGTTGAAGTCCTTGGTGATACTGAGTTGAAGTCTTTGATGATGTTGAAGTTGAGTCATTTGAGTTGGTGAAGTCCTTTGCTCATGTTGAAGTCTTTGCTCATGGTGCAGGCTTTATCCATCAAGTTGAAATAGAAGAGATGTAGAATCAAAACCAAAATGGTTGAGGAAAGAGTTTACTATATTGTTTGTAAATAAGTTTCAACAAAATACAACTCCTATTTTTCTAAGGGGTTTTTGTCAAATCCTAGGGTCATAATCCTACAACCAACACAGTGCTCTGATACCATCTGTAAGTTCCCAACCTTTAATAAGGCAGTGATCCCTATGTTTACAATGCTAGTCCCTGGATCAATAGCTAGCATCCACAGTTAATATGTAATATCAAGAAACAAAGTTCATAATACAACTTTATAACTAGGAATAAAATAATTCATGACATCTTACATAGCTCATTTGGCTATATTATTACAATGCATCAGAAATAACTATAGCATGGAGTCCTTCATCTTCAAAGTGCCAGAGGCAATCATGTTGGTTGTTGACTTGTAATCCTAATCAACACACTTCACTAACATCAAACAAACCTGCAACATAATAAGTTACAGCCACAAGGTTCAATACATTTGAATTGTATTGGAAAGTGATACTATGGTAGAATAGTAGTATCTATCAGCTATATGCATTTGGCTAAGTGGAGCTTAGGCTTTCTTTGCTAAAAATAGATTTTCCTTACCATTTGAAAACACTAAGTTTTTGTATGTCAAAAATCACCCAAGGCATCTACCAATCATTGATTGAAGATCCTTTAACCCTTGTTCAACCACAAGTTAATTGGGATGAGGAGATTCTTGATAGCTTCCATGTCTTGATGCTCAAATTATCCATTGTCAGGGACACGTCTAAGTACTTAGATTTTACTCTCTCGATAGGTGGTGCACTTTCCCCACAAGACTTCACATGCATTGAGACAAGATCTTTCAGAAGCCTTCCCTTAGACCAAAATGGACGCGCTCTAAACCTATCATCCCCTACAACCAACTGTCCATTTGGCTAAGTTATTACAACCTATATGCTCCAGGCAGAGCCCATAATGCCAAGTGGCTGCACTTGAAGCTTCTCAACATTTGATATCTCAAATATCTTTGTTCCTGGGAGGATTCCACAAGTGAGATACACACGGTAAGCCATGAAAATGGGCCCTGGTAACCACTCAACAAAAATCCTTCCAAGCAATTACCATTCAACCCAGGTGATTCATTCTCTTAGTAGTTTTATTAAGCAAAAACATAAGTCAAAAGACTTAGCAAAATTTCCATAACATGTATATATAACCACCCTTGTTTGCTTTTAGCTAGGCTAAGCATGATAATAGTAGGAATCTTAACTTAGGTAAAATTCTACTAAGGCATCAACTACTAGGATTTCCCATGGCATAGTTAACACTTAGAAAATTCATGCAAGTCCTACTTAGAAATATCACTAATGCATAGTAAAAATAATGGGACAAAAGTATGAAGCACCACTTGCCTTTTTGTTAGAAAATATAAGTTCACTCCTTGATCTTGTAATAGTCACACTGTTCAAATTCCACTACAATTCAATCAAGGCACAAATTCAAACTACCATTCAAGCAATTCACCACATATAATAGTAAAAACAAAGAAATGCATGCAAGCATGCCAAAGATTATTATATTTGTAAAAGTGGGTTCTATTAGATTATAAACATTTTAAAACACCTATTGGTCATTTATAAAAGTGGCAAAACCATTTGATATTAAGTTAGTAAAAATGGCCACTTTAAGTCATTTTTGTTTTGTTTAGAAATGATTTAATCAAAGTAATAATTTCTAATGTTTTGAGAAATATATTTTTAAACACAAATGTTAGTGTTTTAGGGTCAAGTGTTTAATATTAAAACATTTTTAAAAAGGTTTTACCTATAAACCATTTTTATACCGAAGCAATATTTTATTTTGTTGGAAATGCCTTTAAATAAAGTAATAATTTTTACTAGGGTTTACTAAATATATTTTTAAATCCCAAAACGGTGTTTAGGGTCAAAGGGTTTAAATCAAATCATTTTCCAAAGGTTTTACTCAAAAAGCATTATTAAAAGATAAACAATATTTTTATTTAACTAGAAATGCTTTTATTCAAGGATTTATTCTTTAGCTTCACAAAATACACTTCTAAATCCATAATTTGGTTTATATGGTCAGTAGCTTCAAAAAAAACCATTTACCAAAGATTTTACCTTAAAAATATTTCTAGAATAATTTTTATGTTCAAATTATGCCTATACAAGTTTCTGCAAAAACAACTAATTTTCCAGACGCAAATCACTAAACAAAGAGCATTGTTGGAAAGTACTCCTTTTGCTAATTCCATTGATATACAATTTGTAAAATTTGGACATGTGGATCAAAAGTTATGAATTTTTCAAATCAAATCTATTTAAAACAACACTGTGCCACGCGACTTGTTCTTATTGGCCAAAAACGGTTCGGCTGGATCAAGTGTTGTGGTGTGTTGGATTAAAAGGGGATCATGTGGCTCTGATCTAGCGTACCCCTTCGCTTAAGTGAAACTATCGTAACCATGCGATCATCATCCAACGGTTTACAGTGGCTTGACCAGAGAGGGGCGGCGTGCGACGGTGGCTGGCGGCAGCGCGGTCAGACGAGGATGGTGCCAGCGATACAGGAAGCGCGGGAGAGGGAGGAATAAATAACCAAGTTTGTCGTGGCATGGGGATGCTGAACGTTGATGCGGTTGTCGAAGGGGCGCTCGAGGTCGACTGGGATTCCGAGCCGGAGTAGCTCACTGGCACGGGAATGGACAACCATGGTCGAAGGCGAGCGTCTCGGTGGCAATTGATCAAGTAAACGCGTCAGGAGGGTGCGCAAGGTTTCCTAGGTTGTGGAAGAACTCACCAGAGGGAAAGGGGCACGCTGGTTTCTCGGCTACTACTCGCCGGAGTTAAGGTAGACCGTGGCGGCTCTCAGTCGAGGTTGTTGCCGATGCTCTGGGTCACCAGAAGACGTGTGTCTAGGGTCAGTGGATGTGCAAAGTGATGGAGATCAAGTGAGCGTGAAACAGAGGGGATGGGGCGGTGTGTACTCACCGTATTTGTCGCCGGAGTGCGTCGGAGGCTACGGTGGTGCAAGGTCAATTCAAGGCATCTTGGTGGATCTCTAGCAGCGGGGTTTGAGGGGAAAGAGAGAGAAGAGGGAGGGGATTTAACGAGCATGGTCGCGAGGAGATATTACTGCGCCATCAACGCGAATTGATGCTGATAAAATGTCGCTGGAAACGGTCGGGGAGGAGGCGCGGTCACCGTGGGTGAGGACGTCACCGCGGGTGAGGACGAAGGCTGACGGGTGGGGCTGGCTGGTCAGCGAGTGAGGAGGTTTACGCGGTGGGGTCCGGAGTCAGTGGCAGCGCGGGTTTAAGTTAGAGTAGAAAACCGTTTGGGGGGGAAGGGATAGTGGGCTGCGTTGCTGGGCCAGGTAGGCTAGCTGGGCTAGGTTGGTTGCTTTTATTTTTTTCTTCTTCAGTTTTCTTTTTCTGATTTCTTTTCTATTTTGATTTTATTCAATTGATTCAAACACTTGTTTGAATTCAAACTTTTCTCAAAACTTTCAGTAAGTTCCAATGTTGTTTATAAATGCATTTTAAAGTTCATTTTAGAATAATTCTTTTATTCTTGTATGGTTTATATTTTTATTTAAGAAGGTCTCTTGTCTTTTATTCAAATAAGATTTTGATTTTATTTTCAAACCCTTATTTGAATTATCATTTTCACCAAACTTATTCAGTAGGTTTTATGTATTCAACGGGATGTTTAAATAATTTACTTTGAATTTCCATACGATTTATTAATCATTTTAAATTAGGCAATTGTTTTTATTACAAACAGAATTAAATGTGGTTTTTAATTTCAAATAAAATTTTATTCAAATGATTCTTTTAAGTTAATTTGATAACTTTTTAATCCACTTTGATAAATTTCCATTTATAACTTTCTCATGATTTAATTAATCATTTCTATTAGGAATTTTATCTTTATCCATATAAAATTAGAATATGGTTTAATTCCATATAATTTTATTGGAGTAATCTTTATCCCTTTATTTCATTTGGATTTGGATTAAGTTTATCTCATTTTCTTATGGATTTGGCCAAGATTTAATTTGGCTTTTAAACATTCCTTATTTATTATTTTATAAAAACGATATCTTTTTATTTATAGACCCAAAATTGGTGATTCCAATTTGTATAATTTTATTTAATATTTGTTTATCTTTTTAAATCCTTTTAGGATTATTTTTCTCACAATTTGGTATGGATTTTGGATAGGATCCTTATTAGCTTGAGAAATTATTTCATTTTGCCATATTAAACTCATAAGTCTTTATCCATGGTTCCTTGAATAGAATCAATTTCTATGGTTTTATAATATTTTTATTTATCATTTTTAATCATTTATAAATGTTTGTTGACAAAGTTTTATATGGATAAAATCCATAGTCTTAGAGAGATCTTTGGAAATGATTTATTCCATTAGGGTTTTGGGTTTTGGTTTACTTTTCCAAATGTTTAAATTTTAAGATACATTCATTTGATGAATGCATTTCAATTGATTTGAAGTTTGTAGGTTTCCCTTTTTATTCAAAGTTTGTTCAAGATGGGTTTTTATGTTTCCATTTGGAATAAAAAAAAGTTTCTTTTCACCCTAAATGTCAACAATTATTTATTTTTCACATTTCAAAATTTGGAAAATTTTGGGATGTGACAATAATCCACCCTTGTTTTCTATTAGCTAAGCTAAGCATACTAGTAGCAAGAATCTTAACTTAGGGAAATTATACTAAGAAAACATCTACTAGGATTTCCCAAGGCATAGCATAGCATAGATACTTAGAAACAATTACATGGAAGTCCTACTCAAAATATCACTAATGCATACTCAAAATAATAGGAAAAAATATATGAAGCACCACTTGCCTTTTTAGTAGAGAATCTAGGTACACTCCTTGATCTTTCAATTGTCACACTCATCAAGGTTCACTATAATTCAATCAAGCAAAGCACATATTCAGAACTAGTATTCAAACAATCCACAACACAAAATAAATGAAACAAAGATACGCATGCAAGCATGCAAAAAGTTTTTTTATTTAAAAGTGGTTTCTAACAAGGTTCTAAACATTTCAAAACACCTACTGGTCATTTATAAAAGTGTAAAATAATTTGAAAACAAGTTAGTGAAAATAGCCCTTTTCAAATCATTTTTGTTTTACTAGAAATTCTTTTATTCTAAATAATAATTTCTAGTGTTAACCAAATGTATTTTTAAACTCAAATGTTAGTGTTTATGGTCATATGGTTCAAAACAAATCCATTTGCAAATGGATTTACTCAAAAATAATTTCTAGAACAATTTTTATATCCAAAATAGTCCTAATAATGTTTAAGCAAAAACACCTAATTTTTCAGAAGGAAATGACCAAACCAGGGACATAGTTGCAAAGTTTAAAATTTTCTGAATCCATTGATATAAAATTTGTAATTTTTGGACTAGCAGATCAAAAGTTATGGATTTTAGAAATTCAAACAACTAATCGATCAAATTCTATTTTTAAAACATCAGCCTGGCCAAGTGTCTTTTTCTAATAGGCTGGTACCTCTTCGGGTGGATCGTGCAACGTGTGCCGTTAGATTTAAATAGGCTCGCATAGTACAGATCGAGCATACCCCTTCGTTTAAGTGAACTAATATTATCCGCAGGTTTCTGATCTATAGTGGCTCACAACACCTTGACTAGGAACTGGCGGCGCTGGCTGGCGACTGCGGCGGCGACGCGTCGGGCGGTGACGTTCCGACAAATCCAGGAAACAAGGAAGGGGAAGGAGGGTGTTACTGTGCTTGTCGGGTTGTCGCGGTGCTCATGGTGGCCGTATGAGGGGCAGGGGCGCACGGGGTCATCGTGAATCGCTCACCGGAGTTGAGCTCGTCGTAGGGTTTTTGCAAAGGTGGTCGTAGGTCAACCTACAGAACGCCCGTGGACAAACTAAGAGCTTCAGTGCATGCGTGCGGGGATAGCGGATGCGGCAAAACAAACCAGAGGCGCAGGGGTGGTCGGAGTTCACCGTATTTCATCGCTGGAGTCGTGGCCTTCGTTAGTCGTTCACAGCTGGAGACAGAGGAAAGTCTCTAGGGAGCACGCGAGCAAGCGGAGGCTACTGGAAGGTGTGCACAATGAAGGCGAGCAAGCCACCATGCACTAGGTGGTAGGGGATGGTCGGGGTTCGTCGGAATTGGCAACAGGGCTCGTCGGAGGCAGTTGTGGTTTGAGCGAAAATCAGGGCAGCCTAGGGGCTCTCTGGGCGTGGCGACTCAGGGGAAACAGAGAGGAGAGGGAGGGAATTAAGTGAGCATGGTCGCGGGGTGGACCCACTGCTGCAATTACACGAATTGATGTCGAGAAAATTCAGCGTGAAACGACAGAGGAGTAAAGGGAAGAACGGGTCTAGCGCGTGGGTGAAGATGACGATGCGGATGTGGCGTGGGACCCGGGCATCAGTGAGGGTGAGGGGGTGCGTGTGGGTGAGAAAAGGAATCACGGGGGAGAGAGGGTGAGAGTCGGGTGGGCTGTATCTGGGCTGGTAGTTGGGCTAGGGTAGGTGGGTTGGGTCGTTTCCATTTATTTTCTTCTGATTCCTTTTTCTTTATCTATTTCTATTTTCTGTTTTCATTCAAATCAAGTGATTTCAAACTCAATTTGATTTCGAATTTTTTCCAAATCTTTTCAGTAGGTTTTATCTATTTATTAGTGTGCTATTTAATCCATTTTGAAAATTTCAATTATTTTTTTCATGATTTAATTAATCATTTATATTAGGCAACTTTGTCTTTATTCAAATTAAAATGAATATGGTTCTAACCCATATAAAATAATCTTTTTTTCTTTTAATTTATTTGAATTACTTTTTATTCCATTTTCTTATGGATTTGGCGAAGATTTAAATTGTCTTTTAAATATTTCTTATTTATTTAATTCTTTCTTTGCCTTACAAAATTCATATATTTTTATTTATAGTTCCAAAATTGGTGATTCCACATTGTATAATATTATTTAATATTTATTTATCTTTTTAAATCCCTTTTGGATTACTTTGCTCACAATTTGGTGTTGATATTTGTTAGGAGCTTTATTAGCCTTGGAAATTATTTTCTTTTATCTTATTAAAATCATAAGTTTTTATCCATGGCTCCAAATTGAATGAAATCAATTTCCATGGTTTTGTACTCCCTCCGATCCTAAATAAGTGTCACGGTTTTGAACTAACTCTAGGTCAAAATGGCGACACTTATTTAGGATCGGAGGGAGTAATATTTTTGTTTACCATTTTTGGTCATTTAGAATTTGTTGCTAAATTTTTATATGGAACAAAGCCATAGTCTTACAGTGATCTTGGAGATGATTTCTGTCATTAGGGTTTTAGGGTTTTGGTTTAACTTTTCCCAAGTGCTTTAAATTTAAGATTCTTTCCATGCATGAATGCATTTGATCTTTTGAATATTTGTTTGTTATTTTTCATTCAAGTTTTTTCCAAGTAGGGTTTTGATTATTTAATTTAGAAGAAAAAGTTTCTTTTCAACCTAAATTTCAAAATTTAATACTTTTGTTTCTTTATTTTTCACATTTCAAATTTGGAAAATTTTGGGATGTGACAGACTACCACCCTTAAAAGGAATCTCGTGTCGAGATTTGGGGAGGCTAGAGGTTACAAGTTGGCTTCAAGACAACTAGCGCACTACCACCCTTAAAAGATTTTCAAGTAGATTACATCTTGGCTTACTTGGTATCTTGATGTAACTCAAAATGCTTTTCAAGTAGATTTGTTAGCCCTTTTTAAATCATTTTTGTTTTACTCGAATTCTTTTATTCTAAATAATAAATCTAGTGTTAACAAAATATATTTTTAAACTAAAATGTTAGTGTTTATGGTCAGAGAGTTCAAAAAAATCCATTTCCAAAGGGATTTACTAAAAAATCATTTTTACAACATTTTTTATACAAAATAGTCCTAATAATGTTTCTGCAAAAAAACACCTAATGGTTCAGAAGCAAATGACCAAACCCAGGTCATAGTTGGAAATTTTACATTTTTCTGAATCCATTGATACAAAATTTGCAATTTTTGGACTAGCAGATCAAAAGTTACGGATTTTAGAAATTCAAACAAATAATAGAACAAATTCTAATTTTAAAACATCAGCCTGGCCACGTGTTTGTTTCTAATAGGCTGGTACTGCTTCGGTTGGATAGTGCAACGTGAGCCATTGGATTGAAATAGCATCGCTCAACGTAGTTGAGCTCATCGTCGGGTTCTTGAAGAGGTGGTCCAAGGTCAACCTACAGAACGCCCGCGAATAAATGAATATAGTGGCGCCAATCGACTATCCGCCTAGTCGCGGAGCTTGCCACTTGTAATCTCTCAATAATACAATCTAGCTGGAGTAGGTCTTTACCCTCCGGGGGCGTACCTGGGTAAACCCTTGTGTCTTCGCCGTCATCTCACATTGCAGATGGCTTGCCGCCCTTGCCCCTCGTTCTACTACTCGCTTCCAATCATAGCATCTTTCATGGCCATTCCCACGATAGTGGCGCCCACCGTGGGGCCTGGCCGGTTAGGCCTGAGTTCTGCGGCGAGACCCTACCTACCGATCAACCGATCGATCTCCACCGGTCGCATGATCGCGTACGGCGAGATCCTTTAAATCTTACCCAGCGGCTACGTCCCGGCGTCGCGCCTGGTCATGTACAACGTCATCATGACGGTCGGCTCCATCAACCTCTTCGTCAGCTTCACGGACGTCATCGTCCATGAAGATTCAGCGCTTATCGGCGAGTATCCGCCACGCAATGAGCTCTCTTAGAGCCAGGTCTGCATCATCCACCGCCTCGCCTCTGAGTACGACTTGGCCAAAAGCGATGTGGTCGAAACCAAATGGCCGAAGACGACGTGGCCCTCCACGATGACGCCGACTCGGCGACCCCAATCTTGGTCGCTGGATCCATCATCGCCGTGTCAACCGAAGGCTCCATCACGTGAGCCTCCAACGTGGGAGATTTCTAGGACCCATCCATTCTCGGGATCTTCGACTCCAACTCCGGGTCGGAGAATTCCGGCGACCTCCGCGTTGGATCTGGTCACTTCATCGTGGACTACATGGCGAGCGGCACGAGCGCCCCGCTAGACTCCTTCTCCACTCTGATGCCCCCGACTGCAATAGCAACGGATGTCGAGGAAGCTCGCCAGCGCCTGGAAGAGGCGGTGCACAAAAAGCTTAGACAAAAAAATTGTCTTACAACTCTCCAAGTTGTTGTTTAATCTCAACCAACTAGTTTAGGGGTATCCAGCACGGATCCTTGGATAAAGGAGAAGTTCAGAGAACTTGCTTCCTCAAGAACTTGACAACACGGTCATGTGGCAACGTGGCAACACTTCTAGTAGACAACTAGAATACCACGAACAACTGATATGTCACATAGCTCAAGAGAAAACATGCGTTGTAAGGCAAGAGGACATAGTCTTAGAGCTTCAACACAAGCTTAACTCTTTGACCGAAGAGAGTGTACTATAATAATAGACTTGGTAGCACAGTCAAGCTTCGCTTAGTGATAGGGTTAACCAATCACGCTAAAATGACAGAAATGTCCTTGGAGTTCCAAACAATAATAATTGCTAAGAATCTTATATGGCCACATTATTACGCACACGCATCACTAACGAGCGCAAAAGCTCGAGAGAGGGTGGGTAAATATGTGTAAGAGCATCACTTCATTAAGGGGTCATGGAACTCGGCATGACCTCTTACTATAAAAGAGTGTGATACTTTACGTTAGAAAAGGTTAAAGATACTCAATGCCTCTTAATCTGCGGATTACAACACTTTGACCTGGTTCTAGATATGACGATGTAATGAAGTTTGTTTCTCCTAGACTTCTGAAATGGTTTGTCATAACGGACCACAAGAGGATATTGCATTGGAAGACACCAATGCACATTTACTACTTGGCTACCAACTGGTAGACAAAGACCGGCAAACAACAATGGGAAAAGAACATACTCAGGATAGATTCCCGAGATGTGGGTGCATAAGTCAACAACCATATGAAAATAGATGCAAAGAAGGGGAGGTGTGGCAGAGTCACGAGTATGGACGCGAGAATCTCGAAGAGTACTCTTGTCATGATCTACTTGGTTCCATTAAAGAACATCTACCATAGCTAGTGGTAGGGGAAGTCCTTAGTTATCACAATTCAATCACGACAAAGACCACAAGCTTGAAGGCTAGAATTAGTACCAGCCATCCTAAGGTAATATGTGAACATTATCGACGGGGGTCAAAGGAATGGATCTTGGATTAAAGGTCAGCTTCATGTAGAAGATTCACAACACCAGAATCCAGCATAATTAGGGATCTTAGGTCAAGTCCAAGGGTTAAAACCCAAAGAAAGGAATACCTACTACTTGAGTGACATAGCATACACTTCAAAGAAAGTAATCCCGAGGTAGCTTCCAACAGAAGAAACAAGTTCTGAAGTACCCGAACGAATAGAAAAGGGGCACACGAGGTGAAAGGAAACCTCGAGACCTGAAACAGAACATTTTGGATCATTATATTGTAGGATCCATAAAACAGAGAGATCATAATAGAAAGGAATCTCTCGGATGAATAGGAGCAAGGGGAACAAGGATTTCACAACACGCACACAACTCTAGAGAATTCAAAACTAGGTCAACTGGCTGAAAAACGACATGCTAAAAAGGCACCTAAACTTTGAAGAACTATAAGAGATATCACAACTTTGCAAAGTCAACACAAGAGAAGATAACCTAAAATTAGAGCGAAACTGGATAAGGAGAAAAATAAGCATACTAGAGTTTTCGCAAATTCTTTTCAGCTTTAAAATAGTTTTCTCAAGCACTATACTCAACATCGACCAATAACAAGGTTTTCCTACGTTCGGTACTGCTCTGATACCAAAACCTATGACACCCCCGTGATCAGGGCTAAACAAATCCAAGACCTCCGTCTAACATAAGCTTAACCTTGACCTCGAGAACATCCAATGAAGAATCGATAACACAACACTGACTCTATGACACAAAATTTATTACAGCAAGCTCATAACCGAGCGAAGAGCCAAATTATTACAAGCAGAGGTCACTGACCACAAACATCAAACAACGTAAGGAAAATTATACTATTAAATATATCAAACTTAACAAATGGCCTAAGAGGCCCGAAGCATAATGATGACGTCCCAGCCCATAGATTCCAGACTGTCAGACGGGAACTCCAAGCTACTCGTCGGTGTTGATGTAGTACCAACCTGACCTTCGGGGAATCACTTACTCAGCTACAAAAGTATCCACAAAGCAAGGGTGAGTACAGGGTGTACTCCGCAAGACTTATGGTCCGTGGAGTTGTTTTGCACAAAGCCATCTTTGTTTATAAAACAAGAGAGAGAAGAAGCTCGTCTAATCAAAATATTTTAAAAGGGGATCAGGGAGCGACATCTCCAAAGTATTGATATCATCTTTTGATATCCACCAAGTCATCATCATCTTAACCCTATCTAGGATCACCCACTCGTACCCATGAGGAAGCATCCTTAAGGACACGTTGATCTGACAAGTTTTACTATTAGGTTATAGTTCTCTATGATCTTAGAATCTTGTCACCAAGCGTTCATAACCGTGAACACGGATTTTCGAAAAGATTTAACCCTGCAGGGGTGTACAACTTTACCCACACGTACCAACCGTCTCTTAATGCCAATGTTTTATCCCTCTTCCTTGGAAGGCCGGCATAGGGTGGTTGGCCACGACCTTTACCTTGCTTTCGCTGAGACCATGAGTCACTCAATAAGGATGGTTCCGCCGCAACGGGTCAAATCCCAAAGACAGTCCTTAAATATGTGAGGCAAGGTTGGTTTACCAGGGGCACTATCAACCCCCGAGAAACCCGGTCCACACTTCCCTACATGTTATTATGCACCTTAACACGACAAATCTTTGAAATGGTTTTCTATGCATATGTCGAATGGAACGCCCGAACTATGTTACTCATGGAATCTACTAGGCAAGTTAATCAGGCGAGGGGTTCCCAAGCGCCGTGTGGATGTATGCTCATCTCGGTTCCAAAGGAAAGAACTCAGATACTAGTGGTGGCGAGCATGGGACTAGAAAAACCACATCCCACCACGGCCTCCCATACAAGCCTTAGCATGTTTAATCTCATATCACTGATCTCATCACATCACGATCTCCCGTCATACTTGATTCTATGCATCTGATACATCATCTGGATGGACCAGCATTGAGAACTATGCATGGCTAAGTGGGACACAGATATAAGCTCTAGCAGTGCACACATGCCAAACCTAGTTATGCTAGGAGTAGTGGATCGGGTAATATAAGCTCAAAGGGAGTATGCAATAGATAGGATACTCTATCTATCGATAAAAGACCAAAGTAGAATCGTATGCATCATGGCAAGAATTAAAATGCTTTCAAAAAATATAGGATTATTTCATGGTGGGGCTATGCTTGCCTTTGCCAGTTGATAACCAATAAGCAGATCTTCGGAAGCCTGGTACTTGACTTGATTATAGTTGGTCAAGTAATGTCCTTCAAGCTTCGACGGTGTTAATCTCGGTCTTCGATCTCGATCGTGATATCGTATTCTACCGAGAAGAACCAAACACCAGAAAGAAAGGGAAAATAATCAACACATGGCATCGATGCAATTCAAGCAAGGATGATGACATGACAAGTTAAATTGTATTGAATTTAAATCCTAAAACATGATCGATAGTTTAATCGGGGTTCCAAGGGGTGCACACCCTAACTCGGGGAAACTCAGGAATCACCTATGAGGGATTCTCTAATTAAACTTGTCATGTAAGTTTATTAACAATGCATGATTATATCTCTAGTAGATAGTTCTCATTTTTCTGAACATTTTGATATATTATGGATATTTTTTTGACTTATAATGAATTAGTTATTGAATTTACAAGTTTTATTCATTTTTTGGATTTATTAAACCATTTTAAATAGGTTTACTGCGTCACTGTGACATCAGCACAGGGGTGAGGGTAGTTTTTCACCATGGCAGTGTCTACCCAAAGTGGCTGACAAAGGGCCATTGTCCATCTCATCTGCCACACGAGCGGGGACGGGACCCACAGCGGTTTTGACCACCGCTGACCCGCGCGTGCTGACATCACAATGACATCACCACGCCGGTGGCTCCCAGATCGGCGACGGGGATGGCGCATGAGGCGATGCGTCGCTATGGGATCTATCCCATTCGATCCAGGGCATCAAGGCGAGTAGAACGGTAGTGGCTCCGCTAGCTTAAGGTCACCGTAACTGTAACCATGGTAAGGTTCCACGGCGGCGCATGGTAGGACGCTACAGAGTGGGAGCGAGGCAAGGAGAAGGTTTAGGAGGACGAGAAGCTCACTAAGAAGTGATTCACGGGGTCAGGGAGGCTTGGCATGGTCCTAGGGCGCCGAATCGACGACGACCGACGTCGGGGGAGACAAGCTCATCAGGGGGAACCGGGGCTCAGCAGCTAGATTCCTTTGGCAGGGCAACGCTACGCAACACGGTGATCCTAATTCGTCCAAAACATATCTACTTTCCCGAACACTTTTGCTATTGTTTCTCCTCTAAACTTGTGTGATTTCGATACAACTAACACTGACTGACGCTATTTTCAGCAGAATTACCTTGGTGTCTACTTTTTGTGCAGAAAATCAACTATCACGAAAAATCCAGGAAAATATGCCAAAAATTATATTTCACTAGAAGATCCACGGAGCCAGAATACGAAACGGAGTGGAGGCCTAGGTGGCCCACACCCCTGCCAGGCGCGGGTGGGCCCTGTCCGCGCCTAGGGGGGTGCGGCCGCTCCAGGCACCCCTCGGGCTCCCTCTATGCCTATAAGTTACTACTTGACCTAAAAACCACGGGGGGTTCGATGTTTTCCAGAAAAGTGTTCCGCTACGCCGCCGCCACCACAGACAAGATTCGGAACCAGAAACTCCATTCTGGCACCATGCCGGGACGGGGAATTTGGGGAGGATCATCACCATCGTCATCACCAACGCCTCTCCATCAACCATCAATGTGTCCCTCATCCATGAGTGAGTAATTCCCCGCAGTAGGCTATGGGATTGGTAGGGATTGGATGAGTTCTATCATGTAATCGAATAAGATTGTTAGGGCATAGTGCCTAGTATCTCTATTAGTGCTATTTGACTATGTTGCCACTTATTGTGCATAATGTTTGTCACTAGGTCCCGAGTGCCATGATCTCATATCTGAACGTATTATTGAATCATTATGATAGTATTGTTTTTTGATCTTATCTGCAAGTTGTGTACACATATCATTGCCCGGATCCAAAGGCCTCGAAGTGACCGAAATTGGGACAACTGGAGGGGATGGCTGTGGTGTGAGGATCACATGTGTTCATGGAGTGTTAATGCTTTTCTCCGGTGCTCTATTAAAAGGAGCACCTTAATTGCTAGTAGTTCCCTAGAGCCCCGGCTGCCACGGACTGGATGGCCATAAGATGTTGTGCAAGTTCTCACTACGAGCATGTATGACTATATATGGAGCACATGCTTAGGATTGTTTAGTACTTGTATGCTTGTTATTATTTATCTTCAATGCCCTAGATCTTGAAGTTACATGTTTAGACTCGTCCATGCAACGCCCGTCCTTCCATCCCTATGCCTACCGCACTCGAATCCCACTGTTTACTGTTACTATTACTATTGCTCTTGTTCTACTGTTGTTGTTTCTTTGTTGTTGATACTACAAACAATAACTATTGATAAACTTCTGTGAGCAAGAACTATTTCCAGGTGCAGCTGAATTGATAACTCAGTTGTTAAGGCTTGCAAGTATTCTTTGGCTCCCCTTATGTCAAATCAATAAATTGGGTAAAACTACCCACGAAGACTGTTGCGATCCTGTATACTTGTGGGTCATCAAGACTATTTTCTGGTGCCGTTGCCGGGGAGCATAGCTTTATTTGTCAGTTCACTTGGATCTATTATTGTTCACCTCTACTCCTTTCATCATGGGGAAGTCTCGTGATGGAAAGTTCCATATTTTATCATCCACTAAGAGAAGAGGTACAATCCTAAACACCTCTGCTTCTCTTGATTCACCGTATGTTGTAAGTAAGCTTGTTAGACCACCACCACATACACCTGCTACACACACTGCTGCTACTGCGGAATCTAAAACTGCTTTTGATACTCATGATGTTATTTCTACTGTGCTTGATGCGAGTGGATCATTAGGTCCTTTCCTAGATGCTACTATGGCTAGTCTAGGAAATATAAAAACTACTAGTGAAGACACTGTTACACCTATTAGTACACCTGAGTCTAGAGAGAGTTATGATACTAATGATGGCTACACTGAGTTTACTGATGATTTTGTTGAAGAGTGCCGAAACACACATGGTACGAGTGCTATTAAGAGCCTCTTTGCAAGACGCACCATTATTCCTAAGTTTTCCTCTGATCCTAAGTTTGCCACCTCTCCCATAGATATTAAAGATAAATATTATGATTTCTCTCTTGATTTATCCTATTTGGACATTGTTGAGAAAGAACCTTTTTGTGGGACTGAAACTTAGAGTGCTATGGCTCATATGAATGAGCTTTCTACTATGAGTGCCTTATTCTCTGATGATTTTAAGATGCGCAAGTACTTTGTTACTAAGATCTTCCCTTTTTCACTAAAAGGAGAAGCTAGGGCTTTGTTTAATAGATTACCGCCTGGTTCCATTGATAGCCATGATTGTTTGATTGCTTCTTTCTTCCAAAAATATTTTCCTCCTAGTGCTAGACATGCTGCTTTGTAGAGACTTTTGATTTTAAACAGGGAGAAGAAGATAAATTGCATGAGTCATGGACAAGGTTCTGTGCCTTGATTCATGCACATCCTGGATGTCCATTGCCTAAGAATGAGCTTCTTGATATTTATTATAATGGACTAACTAATTATTCTAGGACATACCTAGATAGCTTTGCTGATTGTGTTTTCAGGAAAAGAACTCCTACAGATGCTAAAGAACTAATGGCAAAAATAAGCAAGAATTATGATGATTGGACTTCCATTGAGCTAAATACACCTGAGCCTATTTCTCCTGAACCAGTTCCAACACCAACACCAAAGAAGAGGGGAGTTATTGCATTAAGTGACGAAGTGATGAAGGAGGCTAAGAAGTGTCTAAAGGAAAAAGGTATTAGAGATGAAGATGTGAAGAATCTACCTCCTATAGAAGAATTATGTAAGCCAATTCCCCACTCATCTACTATTGAGGTACACTCTCTCCAACACTTTATAAAGGTGATATTCCTTATGGTAAGCCTCCTAATCAATGCTTAGAGGAACTTGACATTTTTATTGTTAAGCAAGGTCATTTTAATAAACAAGTTCAGAATTATTGGAAAACTCTAGAGCTATTAAAGAGTTGAAAGATATTGTGGAAAGAACTTCCAATGATATTAAAACGATTTGTAAACACTTTCAAATGGTTAAACCCCAACTTGATCAACTTGCTAAGGTACAAAAGTGTAGAGTTCGCAGCATAGAAAACAAAAATTTTCCTACGATGTGAACTATATACCAAGATCTATCTACTAGATACAAACAACGGGCGGATGTATATCCGTAGAGAACATACCCTTGAAGACCGACAAAGCTTAACGAGTTCAACTCGTGGTTGATGTAGACGACCTCTTGCCGATCTCAAGATCGAGAGGAAGTCCTAGCGCCGCAAATCAGCAGCGCATCCGTGCTCGCACACACGTTCGAGGCACCGAGCAACCTCCGCCTCCTCGCTCCAGCGATGCGGCGGAAGCACAACTCTTTCTTGCCAAATAGCCACCGGGAACATGTATCTCGCTAGTCCGAGACCATGGGGGATAAATTCTAGAGGGGGAGAGAGATCCTTCACGAGGAGGTGTGAGAGACAAGTGAGGAGGGGGGCTCCTTTTATAGGAGGAGGGGGGCACCCAAGGGGGTGGCCGCCCGCCATGGGGGCTGCCACCTCCCCTCCTTCATTCATGTGGGTGGACACTCCACTCACAAAATGCCCTTTAAATTCCTTCCACTCAAAAGTCCTCTCAAATTCCCATTAAATTTCCACCAAATTTAATTCAAACTCTCATTAAATAAAACTCTTTTATTTTATTCAGAATTTTGTCAATTACTTTAATGACAAACATTCACAAATAACCCCTTGCTAGAATTCTATTTCACATGCATAACCATAATTGTTCATTCTTTCGGTATCTAGTGAAATAAATTCCTGCGCTTGTTCATTCTTTCGGCATGAAACATTTGCTCCAATTGGATGTCGGTGTCTCTTAAGTGTGTCACTCTACGGTTCGTGAATAATGCGGACATGATCGAGACCCCTCTCGGATCAATAATCAGAAGCGGGATCTGGAGACCCATCCTGACTCCCACACATTCAACGATGACTTTCTTGTGATGGTCGGAACCTTTTACGCTAGTATCTTAATCCCTTTGTTTCACGATATATTACATGTCCGGGATTTGATCATCGGTATCTCCATACCTAGTTTGATCTCGTTACCGACATGCACTCTTTTCTCGTTCCCGTGATATAACATTCTAGTGATCAAATCACTTGCTTGCAAGCTAATCAATGTGATATCACCGAGAGGGCCCAGAGTATATCTATCCGTCATCGTGATGAACAAATTCCACTCTCGATCCATGAGCCTCAACATAACACTTTATTAGTTCTGAATCCATCTTTATAACCACCCTGTTACGGTGTGACGTTTGATGTTATCAAGAAACTCTTCCGGTGTTAGTGATTGACATGATCTCATGGTCTAAGGATTAGGATCACTTCGTAAGTTGTTATAGCAATATAAACTCAATGACTTTGATCGTAATGCTATACTTCGGATGAATGTTCATCACACCATTACACTAATGTTGTGATCCCGTTATTAACAACATCCAATGTCCATGATCAGGAAACCTTGATCATCTTGTTAATCAACGAGCTAGTTTATGAGAGAGGCATAACTAGGAACTTTCTGTTTGTTTATTAAACACACATGTATTAACGTTTCCGTATTAATACAATTATAGCATGCAAAATAAACATCTATCATCTACTTGGAATACACATAATAAACACTTTATTATTGCCTCTCAGGGCATATTCCCTTCAGTCTCCCACTTGCACTAGAGACAATAATCTAGTTACATAGTGATAAATCTAACACCCATTGAGTTCTGGTGTTGATCATGTTTTGCTCTAGGGAGAATTTTAGTCAACGGATCTGCTACATTGAGATCCGTATGTACTTTACAAATCTTTATATCTCCATCCTTGACATGCTCGCGGATGGAGTGAAACCGGCGCTTAATATGCTTGGAATGCTTGTCAGACCTTGGCTCTTTGGCATTGGCAATGGCACCATTGTTGTCACAATAGATCACCATTGGGTCCAACGCATTTGCCACCACTCCTAGTTCTAATATGAACTCCTTCACCCAAACTGCTTCCTGAGCCGCTTCTGAAGCAGCAACATATTCGGCCTCCGTTGTTGATCCTGCTACCACAGGTTGTTTGGAGCTCCTCCAACTAACCGCTCCGCCATTCATGAGAAATACGTATCCGGATTGAGACTTAGAGTCATCCGGATCGGTGTCAAAGCTAGCGTCGACATAACACTTAGCGACGAGCTCTTCTTCACCTCCGTATACAAGAAACATATCCTTAGTTCTTCGTAAGTACTTAAGGATATTCTTGACCGCTATCCAGTGTTCCGAACCTAGATCCGATTGGTACCTACTAGTCAAACTAATAGCATGTGCCACATCCGGTCTTGTACATAGCATGGCGTACATTATAGAGACTATGGCTGAAGCATAGGGAACTTTGTCCATTATCTCTCTTTCTTCCGCCGAAGCCGGACTTTGAGTCTTACTCAATGTCTTGCCTTGCAACATAGGTAAGAACCCCTTCTTACTTCCGTCCATTTTAAACTTATTTAAAATCTTATCAATGTATGTACTTTGCGATAGCCCTATTAGGCGCCTAGATCTATCTCTATAGATCTTTATGCCTAATATGTATGACGCTTCACCTAGGTCCTTCATTGAAAATTTTCTGTTTAGATAACTTTTAACACTGTTTAAAAGATCTATATCATTTCCGATCAATAATATGTCATCCACATATAATATCAGAAATGCCACATTGCTCCCACTCACTTTCTTGTAAATACAAGCTTCTCCATAAGTTTGGACAAATCCAAACTCTTTGATCACCTCATCAAAGCGGAGATTCCAACTTCGTGATGCTTGCTTCAATCCATAGATGGATCGCTGAAGCTTGCACACCTTGTTAGCATCCTTAGGATCGACAAAACCCTTTGGTTGTATCATATACAACTCTTCTTCAATATTACCATTGAGAAACGCGGTTTTGACATCCATCTGCCATATCTCATAATCGAAATATGCAACAATTGCTAACATAATCCTAACTGACTTTAGCATCGCTACGGGAGAGAAAGTCTCATCGTAGTCAACTCCTTGAATTTGTCGAAACCCCTTTGCGACAAGTCGATCTTTATAGACGGTCACATTACCATCAGCATCAATTTTCCTTTTGAAAATCCATTTGTTCTCCACGGCATTTCGGTCGTGAGGTAATTCCACCAAGTTCCAAACTTGATTTTCATACATGGATTCCATCTCGGATTTCATGGCTTCTAACCATTTGTTGGAATCTGGGCTCATCATCGCTTCTTCATACGTCGCAGGGTCATCATTTTCATCAACCATGAAATTCATGATAGGATTTCCGTACATCTCGGGAGCTGCACGCGTCCTGTTTGAGCTGCGAGGTTCGGTAGTACTCTCTTTCGGATTTTCACGATCATTATCATTAGTTCCCTCTTCAACATGTGGAGCTAACTCCGGAACAAATTCCGGCGCTGCGCTACTCGCCACACTTTGAAGAGAAGGTTCCACAACCTCTTCGAGTTCTACCTTCCGACTACTCACACCTTTCGCGAGAAACTCTTTCTCTAGAAAGGATCCATTCTTGGCAACAAAAACCTTGCCCTCGGATCTGTGATAAAAGTAATACCCAATAGTTTCTTTAGGGTATCCTATGAAGACGCATTTTTCCTCTTTGGGTTCATGTTTATCCGGTTGAAGTTTCTTCACATAAACATCGCATCCCCAAACTTTAAGAAATGACAACTTAGGTTTGTTTCCAAACCACAATTCATACGGTGTCTTTTCAACGGATTTAGATGGTGCCCAATTTAAAGTGAATGCAGCAGTTTCTAGTGCATAACCCCAAAATGACAACGGCAAATCCGTCAGAGACATCATAGATCGAACCATATCTAATAAAGTACGATTACAACGTTCCGACACACCATTTCGCTGTGGTGTTCCGGCAGGTGTGAGTTGTGAAACAATTCCACACTCTTTCATGTGAGTGCTAAACTCGTAACTTAGATACTCACCTCCACGGTCGGACCGTAGAAATTTGATCTTTCTATTACGATGATTTTCCACTTCATTCTGAAATTCCTTGAACTTTTCAAAGGTTTCAGACTTGTGTTTCATCAAGTAGATATAATCGTATCTACTCAAATCATCCGTGAAAGTAACAAAATAACGATATCCACCTCGCGCCGACACACTCATTGGACCACATACATCAGAATGTATGATTTCCAATAAATCTGTCGCCCGTTCCATTGAACCGGAAAACGACTTTCTAGTCATCTTGCCCATAAGGCATGGCTCACATGTATCAAATGATTCATAATCAAGTGATTCCAAAAGTCCATCCGAATGGAGATTCTTCATGTGTTTAACGCCAATATGACCTAGACGGTAGTGCCACATATATGCGGATATATCATCATTAAGTTTAATCCTTTTAGCATCAGCATAATGAATATGTGTAACATTATCATCGAGATCTAATAGAAATAAACCATTCATCATCGGTGCATGACCATAAAAGATTTCATTCATATAAATGGAACAACCATTGTTCTCGGATTTAAATGAATAACCACTTCGCATCAAACACGATCCAGATACAATGTTCATGCTCAGTGCAGGCACCAGATAACATTTATTCAAGTTTATAACTAATCACGACGGCAAGTGGAGAGGCAGCGTTCCGACGGCGATCACATCAACGCTTGATCCATTGCCGACACGCATCTTGACCTCACCCCTTGCTAGCGGTCGCTTGTTTCGCAGCCCCTGATTCGAGTTACAAATATTAGCAACTGAACCGGTATCAAATACCCAGGTGCTACTGCGAGCACTAGTCAAGTACACATCAATAACATGTATATCATATATACCTTTTTTTGCCTTGCCGGCCTTCTTGTCTGCGAGATACTTGGGGCAGTTGCGCTTCCCACTACTAGGAAAATGGTCGTTTGTGGCGCACCTGAAAGGCCCATCCGTGGCGCACCAGTAGTGCGCCACGGGCCTTGCGCTACGGCTATCTCTCAGCCGTGGCGCACTGCCTAGTGCGCCACGGTTGTGTAGAGATAGGCGTAGCGCACCACCTAGTGCGCCACAGAAGTTTGGCATGGTGCGCTACCCCTTGGATCTTCTGTGGCGCACTACCCAGTGCGCCACTAAACATCCATGGTGCGCTTTAGGTGTAGTGCGCCACAGAAGGTAGAACATGTGCGCCACAGATGTATTTTTTGTTTTTTTTTAATTTCAAAGCCAGATTATATGCAATACAGATTATATACAATATTACAGCAGATATACACACACACAGATACAAGATATACAATTATATATATAAATACTCGATATGAAAAACAAGATTGAAACAAATACATATAGATAAGTCTCATACATGAATACATAGTCCAAGTTACATTGTTTTGATCATGTTACAAAGTAGTAGTTGGTGACATGCGAATACATGTGTCGATCGAACAAGTTAGAGCTCGGAAGCTCGCCTAGACATCTAAACTAGCTAGCTAGACACAAACGCGGGATAAATAACCAAAGAAGATAAGCATGATCACCGCCGCGACGAAGGTGTAGGTCTTCATCCGGTTCCTTGTCCTAACTCCCGCTAGATAGCGCGTGTATCTATCTTCCGCCTCCGCCATAGTGTTGTACCCTTTGTAGCTATTGCCGCTGAAACGGTGCACCTGTCTCCGGCAGTCTTCCCAATCATCGTAGACTCCGGGAACCCGTCCCTTGTACACGACGTACCACGTCATCTACAAGTTGACAATAATAACTAACCGGTGATTGAAAAAACATGTATAATTAAAGTCGCATATGAAGATACACTTATAGAAAGTACTCTTAAATCAAAAAGAGCAAACTCAAAAAGCATGCCTCATATATAACTAGCTAGGTCGTTGGACACAGGAATTGCTTATGACGGGACTGTTAGCCAAGTAGGATGCACAATTCCTGGACTTGTGCATATCACAAGGCTAACAATCCCGTCATAGCACATTCACATATATATTGTGCCACGACATTTCAATCATCGGCATATTCTCGAAAAAGAAAAAAATAACTCGAAAAGCATGCCTCATATATAACTAGCTAGGTCGTTGGACACAGGAATTGCTTATGACGGGACTGCTAGCCAAGTAGGATGCACAATTCCTTGACTTGTGCATATCACAAGGCTAACAATCCCGTCATAGCACATTCACATATATATTGTGCCACGACATTTCAATCATCGGCATATTCTCGAAAAAGACAAAAATAACTCGAAAAACATGCCTCATATATAACTAGCTAGGTCGTTGGACACAGGAATTGCTTATGACGGGACTGTTAGCCAAGTAGGATGCACAATTCCTGGACTTGTGCATATCACAAGGATAACTATCCCGTCATAGCACATTCACATATATATTGTGCCACGACATTTCAATCATCGGCATATTCTCGAAAAAGACAAAAATAACTCGAAAAGCATGCCTCATATATAACTAGCTAGGTTGTTGGACACAGGAATTGCTTATGACGGGACTGCTAGCCAAGTAGGATGCACAATTCCTTGACTTGTGCATATCACAAGGCTAACAATCCCGTCATAGCACATTCACATATATATTGTGCCACGACATTTCAATCATCGGCATATTCTCGAAAAAGACAAAAATAACTCGAAAAGCATGCCTCATATATAACTAGCTAGGTCGTTGGACACAGGAATTGCTTATGACGGGACTGCTAGCCAAGTAGGATGCACAATTCCTTGACTTGTGCATATCACAAGGCTAACAATCCCGTCATAGCACATTCACATATATATTGTGCCACGACATTTCAATCATCGGCATATTCTCGAAAAAGACAAAAATAACTCGAAGAGCATGCCTCATATATAACTAGCTAGGTCGTTGGACACAGGAATTGCTTATGACGGGACTGTTAGCCAAGTAGGATGCACAATTCCTGGACTTGTGCATATCACAAGGCTAACAATCCCGTCATAGCACATTCACATATATATTGTGCCACGACATTTCAATCATCGGCATATTCTCGAAAAAGACAAAAATAACTCGAAAAGCATGCCTCATATATAACTAGCTAGGTCGTTGGACACAGGAATTGCTTATGACGGGACTGTCAGCCAAGTAGGATGCACAATTCCTGGACTTGTGCATATCACAAGGCTGACAATCCCGTCATAGCACATTCACATATATATTGTGCCACGACATTTCAATCATCGGCATATTCTCGAAAAAGACAAAAATAACTCACACTTGTCGTTCGAGAACCAAAGAGTAAGCAAAAAAACCAAGGAGTAAGCAAAAAAACCAAGCATTGATTGATATATAATAATAATAAGCAAAATAAGTAAGCGGTGATTCATAAACCTAATAAGATAAGTACACTTGTCGTCCACACACACACAAAGGTCATCTATAGTTTGCAACTACAACTAGGCCAACATCAAGCCTTCTGGCTCGGCTTAGGGAACGGGAGGACGCCCTGCCTCGTCATGAACTTCCTATAGTCACCCTGCATCTCTAGGCGATCTTCTATGTCACGGTTATTCGGGATATTTCCTCCGTAGAAGATCCCCCCGAAGTCATGACATCACGAAAGATGATTGCCCCAAACTGCTGCTGGATGCGATACATCTCTTGTCTAATATCCGAATCATTGATCTTGGCCTTTGCTTCGGCCCACTGTTTGAGATGATCTGGCAGCGTAGAATTCTGCTGGTCAAGTAGGAACGCCCTCATGTGATGGAGTGCGTAGTAGGCTTCCTTCTTACTGTTTTCCGGCTGCTTCACGCAGGGGAACTCTGTTACGTGGTTGAAGACGTGCCTGCCGAACTTGACCTTCTTACGCACGAAGCTGGTGCCTTCCGTCGAGGCAAAGCCAGTGAGAGCATCATCCAGAACTTCCTTGATCTTGTCGTAGTTTTTCTTCTTTTCTAGACTCCCCGAGTCGAAATACGTGGCGTGGGAATGCTTCGGCGATAAGGAGATGAGCGTGCAGTGTTCATCTCTGCGCAAAAAATTCAAATGGAATGTGTTGAAAAAAGAATGATGATGATCTAATAAAGCCAATCGACGGTGGCGACTGAATAACGACTTACTCGGGAAAGTAAGGCACGAGAATGTATTCCTTTGTCTTGTTCGCCACGAGGATTCTTTTTAGGTACGAGGCCACGATACGTCGTTCGGCGGGGGAACCCAAGCAGCCGTCACGCATGTAGTAGGGGTCCACTATAGCGATGCCCGGTGTGTTCTCTCTAATGATCTGCGTGGCCAGGCTGAGAGAAAAGAGACGGACCATGGTATAGTGCAGCGGGTATAGGTGGAACATATTGAAGATGTCCTCGAACCGCAGGAAGAACAGATCCGCGGGGGCAGTGTCGACGAAGCCCAAGCCTGGTGGCACCTTAACCACGAATACCGGGTGCGAGGGATCTTTCTCCGATAGAAGGCGTCTCTCTATCGTCAGCACGCCGTCATGCACACTCTGCAGTTCCGAACTGGCGAGCTTCCGCAAATTCTTAGGTAGCATGGGCTCACCCGCCACATGAATCCTCCACATAATACCCTCGGGTCTTGGTGGCCCGTCCCGAAACCTGATCGGATTCGTAGTTGTTGACGCCACCGGTTGGCTCGAGCTGCTAGATTTTCTTTTCCTGCCTTTTTTCCTTTTGGAGAGCGGGCAGGCACCGCAATTTGAGCACCGGCCGCCCTATGTAGTGTGTCAGGGCTTAGAATAAAGGGCCGGTTGGTTGTATCAGCTGGCTCTGTAAAGGCGCAAGCTGGAGGCGTCTCCTGAGAACCAAACAGACGCTTGGTGATAGTAGCTTTCTCTGTGGGGCCACCAGCTAGGTCTTCTTCGTTGCCAAACTGAGTGCTGAAGAAGTGATCATTCCAGTCTTCGAAGTCCTCGGCCGGATCCTGCGCCATGTGCATATCATCAACATGATCATCCGACCCACCGCGTGGAGGTGACGGCGAGGGCGGTAAGGGGGCCTTGCCACCGCTTGTCGCTGGCACGACAGGCGGTGCTGTTGTCTGTGGCGTGATGGCCCCCGCCGTCCCCAAACGGATCATGCTCTTTGGCCATAGCATGAACAAGCCGAAGCAACTTCTGAGGACAGACGACTCTTCTTCATCCGCTCCTGGGGGTTGAATGGGAGGTTCCAGGTCGTCGCAGCCCCTTAGCACCCGACTAATTTTAACCCTGTGCACGCTATCTGGCATCGGCTTTGAGTAGAACGTGCGCTGCAAGGGTTGAACGATGGTACCCTTGGCAACATCCCTCAGCTCGTTGTTCACGTAGCATAAGAGAGTGCAAGGAACATCCGTCTGCGGAAAACATGTACGGCGTCGTCAGAGCGAGATGCCACAAGAGACGGAAGGGCTGCTTGATGGAGCGGTAATTAAAGCAATTTGTTTACCGTGATGGCGTCGAGATCGGCTAATGTCGACGCACCGCATACGGCGACGGGCGTGCAAGAGACGGAAGGGCTGCTTGATGGCGCGGTGCTGGCCGCCGGTGTATTCTCCCTACCGACGGGTGCTTGGAGCTCCGGTGCCGCCGCAACGATGGCAGGGGGGGCACCAACATGTACTCCGGCGCCGCGGTGATGGCAGGGGGAGTCACCAACACTTGCGGCGCCGCGGTGCTAGCGGGCGGAGTGACAAACACGTAGTTCGCCTGATTCGTCGGCGCCGCGTTGTTCGAGTGGCTGCTGACCATGCTTGGAATCGGGCACGGCCCTACTCGACCACCCGCACTCCAGTTCGCTATTGACTCCACCAAGGTAGGCAGGAAGGACGTAAGGGTGACTGCCAGGTTGTCTTGGACGATCTGCGGGATCCGCGCCACTTGTGCCTTAAGTTCTTGAACCTCTCTGTTTTCCTCCTCGCTCCTTCCCGACGGCGCCACATGCGTCCTCGGCGGTGGACCAAAATGATCCACCCAATTCTTACCCCCGAGGCCGGCCAGACGGCCAGCCGACGACGGCTTCTTCGTAACCGGCTCTATTTTCTTGGCCCGGTTCATCGCCCTGTTAAAAGGGTTATCCCACCGGGTGGCCGCCGTCGACCCCTGGGATGAGGAACCCTGGGATCCATGACTAGCAACAATTTCCTCCTCCTGCAGAAGAAGTAACAGTGAATCATTTAGATCATCGATTAGATTGCAATCGTGTTGATCACCGGTAATTAGATTATACTTACCACAATTTCCTCGAATTCCTTCACCGCAGGATCCGCGGTGAGTTGTTTGGTTTTTGGGTCCACATGGTAACGGGCCCTGATGAAGTTTCGAACCTGCCCGGGTTCGAATTTAGCAAAGGGGTTTTCTATCCCCTTGGATCTATACTCTTCGTCCTCCTTATTCCATTTGGCCTTCGCGGTTCTGTATCCACCAGATCCGAGATGGTGATGACCTATATTCATCGCCTGCAGCACCTTTCCCCGATTACTATTGGCCAGGGCTCTTTCGGATTCACACCTCTCCTTGAACTCCCGGAACTGATCTTCGGTGATCTGCGGGTCAATCTTCTGGATCTCCTCGAGACTTTTGCCTTCTTTATAGATCTTCTTCTTTATCCGGGTTCTCCAGCTGGCCAGGGCGGTGCTCATCTTTGTGAGGGCGGATTTGTTTACTTCGTTCCCATGATAATTTGTGTTCTGATACTTAGCGGGGAACTTGTATCTGGCGTGCAGCTTCTCGAAGAGGAGTGTGCGCAAGTGGCCATTATCTTTATGCCGGAGATTCTCGGTGTTGATCGAGATGGTTGTCCGGGTGATCGCCGCCACTTTCCCACCGTACCCTTTGACGACAAGGGCAGGCTCCAAAGGAACCCCTGATGGGCTCACTTCGGTAATTTCCTCCCTGACCGTGCCGACCGTGTTCGGGCGCCGGTCCTTCGGCTTCTTCTTCTTAGGAGGGCTGCTACCACTCCCTGTGCCCTCGCCGCCATCAGTGGTTTCATCGTCCGCCGTTCCTTCGGCTTCTTCCTCCGCGTCTTCCATCTCATCATCCTCGCTCTCCGAAGGATGGTATTCTTCATCGTCTTCTAGACGCTGGGCCGCCTCCCAGAATGTCAATTGTTTATTCGGAGGTCTGAGTTCTCCTTCAGCGCTGATGCGCTTAGAACATCCAGCCTCGTCGTTGTCACACATCTTTGCACTAATAAAAAACAAATAATTGGTTAAATGCACGGAAAAATCCGGCATGACCTTTGCTAATTTTCTTAAACTAGGAGTGCCCGATTTCTGCCAAAACGGAAGTTAATCAACATTCCGGCAAAAATCGGGACTCGTTTCATACAAGAACCTGCATACACACATAATAAAGTGCTTCATATACAAGCACAAGCACAATTTCAAGGTGCTATTGTCCCAGCACAGATAGTAGCAAAACCAACACTACTCTATTTTTCCTTCCAAACCATTTCACAACCACATCCATCCAGTCCCAGCATAGTGCCACAACCATATAAACTTTTGTTATCAATTTAAGCATAGCCATATGACAGAAGCTATCTCTTTAAGCAACAATGACAACCCAATTAAAATAAATCAGGCCATAGACATGCCTAAACCCATGATATATGCTGATACATCAAGGATCAGGATATTTCACTTCCATAATATCAACTGAATCAGTTACCACACCATTGAATGGCCTGGAACTCTGAAAGTGGATTTGTGCATTGGTGTGAAGTGCGCAAACTCAACTAGATGGCCTGAAACTTTGAAAGTGGATTGAACTATGCAGCCTCTAACCTTGCTACTCTGAACCCTAAGCTTACCCTGAACCCTTGCTACTCTGAACCCTAAGCTATCTACAAGCTACATTTATCGTCGCAGTTCACAGTATCATCTGCATCAAAGGAACAAATGGTTCTTGTGCCTTGGTAATTTAACTGATCATGCATCAAAGGAACAAATGGTTCTTGTGCCTTGGTAATTTAACGATTTCTGGTTTTCCATAAGGACCAAATAAGGACCTGTGTAACAGTTGTCCATATGCACAAAAGGAAATGCACTTTCTTATACAACAGTAAAAAAAGGGAACTTGGTTTCATGAAACCTTCAGGTTACACAGGTTCATAGTTAGTGAGTGCAATGTAAACTACTGCATATCTTTGTTCTACTACTGCAATGTAAACATAGGAGACATGCATTAAAAAACACAAGTTTTACTACTGCATATCTTTGTTCTACTATTGCATTTTCATCTACTCTGAACCTAACCTAAACCTAACCTGAATCTTGCTACTCTGAACCTAACCTGAACCTGCAGGGCCAGTTCACGGACTTGGTCACGGCCCATCAATCCAACGCCGGCGAGAGAGGGAGAGAGGGAGAGAGGAAGATAGGGAGAGAGAGAGAGGGGAGGTCGGCAAGAGACTCACCAGGAGGGAGCGCGGAGCTGGACGACGGCGGGCGGGCGGGCGGGCTGGCGGACGACGGCGGGTTCCTCCACGAACTCCTCCTCCTCGGACGCGCACGACTCGGGCTCCTCCTCCTCCACGCGCAGCTGGCAGGGCTCCTCCTCCTCCTCCACGTGCAGCTGGCAGGGCTCGGACGACGACGGGCGAACGACGGAGTGCGACGACGGCGGCCTCCACCTCCTGAGACGCGGCGGCTGCCCCTCCTCGGACACGGGCCTCCTCCTGAGACGCGGGGAGCCCTCCTCCTCCTCAGACGCGGCGGCGGATCGAGAGCGGCGGCGGCAGATCGTGCTCGATTGGGCTGAGAGATGGAGAGATGGGGATGAGAAGTGAGCGGGGACGGTAAGAAGAAGAGGAGTAACACGCTGTTATAACTAAACGGCCTTTAGTCCCGGTTCGTGGCTCCAACCGGGACTAAAGGTGCATTCGTCCCGGTTGGAGCCACCAACCGGGACCTATAGTCCAATTTGACCACGCGTTTACAATATTTTAAACAAAATAATTTGTCCATAAATATTACAATCTTTTTCGACCACGCGTTTTACAATATTTTTTGAGCTAGCGTTTTACAATCTTTTTTCCCTTCTTTGTCGCGGTTGAATAATTTAGCCCCGGCACTTTAATGTTTCTTCTTTCGAACGGGCTACCTTTTTTGGGTAGGGTTGTCCTTTTTCTTCTTGTGATGTATGTTGCTGCATCGTAGTCGTCGTCATCTTCAATCTTTGGATCGTCGTACTGGTCGAAGTCTTGCTCATTGGCGACTCCATCCATTCCGATGATGTTCCTTTTTCCTCTCCTCACGACAACACGGCTAGGCTTTGTCGGGTCGGTAATGAAAAAACATTGGTCCACTTTGGTAGCCAGTACCCACTGTTCATTTTTCGCGGCCACGTTTGCACCGGCGGCCTTGGATTTGGCTGCTTCGGGTATAACCATGGTTGTGAAATACCGGTCTTCTCTTTCGACGCTCTTTGCCCATCTGACACGGAACATCGGCACCTTTTCTCCACAGTAGTCGAGCTCCCAGATCTCCTCGATTCTTCCGTAGAATCTTTCCTTCACGTTGTCATCGGTGTAGAATTCCGACGTTACGCCTGAGTTCTGATAATCACACTTGTTGTCCTTTTCCTCCGTGTAGAATGTGTAGCCGTTGATATCATACGCCTGATAGGTCACCAGGTTTTGCATCGGTCCCTGCGACAAGGTGAATATGATCTTTTCCGTGTCAGAAGAATGCGAGCGCGGGGGATTATCAAGGAGCGTCTGCCTAAACCAACGCGTGAAATCTGAGTTGTGCTCTTTGATTATTTCTCCCTGCGTCCTCTGTATGCCCCGGTCACTGTACTTCTTCTCGATTAACCTTTTGTGCTTCTGTACCCAAGGATCGACCAGTTCTAAATGCTGTAGCGCGACGAGGTTTGCTCGATCAAAGTCTGCGCGTCGAAAATCGAAGTCTGCATGCAGTATGCGACGACCCTCTGGGTGACCAGATCCGTCGAGCTTGCCAAGGTGTCTGTTGACGGGAAGACCGACAGGGTTCTCGATGTCTAGATAATTCGTGCAGAAAGAGATGCACTCTTCGGCCAGAAAGCCCTTGGCTATGCTTCCATCTGGACGGGACCTGTTGCGAACGTATCCTTTGATGTGTCCGTTCATCCTTTCGAACGCCATCATGCTGCGGAGGAACATCGGCCCGAGTTGTACGATGTACTCCACGACATGGACCAGCAGATGCACCATAATGTCGAAGAATGCGGGTGGGAAGTAGACCCCAAGCTCACATAGTATCACCACGATCTCCTCCTGTAGACTTCCGAGCTGATTCAAGCCAATCGACTTCCTATAGATGACGTCGAAAAACTTGCATAGGCCAAATAACGTTTCACGGACGTGCTCGTCCATTATCCCTCTTAGTGCGACCGGAAGTACCTGCGTCATTAGCACGGCACAGTCGTGAGACTTCATGCCACTGAACCTCTGCTTCGCCTCGTCTAGGTATCTGCTTATCTTGCCCGCGTAGCCGTAAGGAAATTTGACTCCTAGAAGGCACTTGAAAAACTGTTTGATCTCATCCTGGCTTAGAGTGAAGCAAGAAGGAGGGCAGTAATATTCGTTCTTCTTGAACTTTTTACACTTCCGACGACCTTGTGTCGTCTCCGACTCATGATCATCGTCATCTTCCTGATCATCAGGAGTAGTGCGTCCTCCGTGAAGCTCCTTCCGGATACCCAAGCATATCAGGTCGTGCCTTGCTTTCGGACCATCTTTCGTCCTATCTGGCATGTTGATTATGGTGGCGACCAGACTCTCGCACACGTTTTTCGTGATATGCATGATGTCGAGGCTATGAGGCGTGCGGAGAAACTTCCAGTATGGCAACTCCCAGAAAACAGACCTTGTTTTCCATACCTTCATCAGCGGCTTATCTTGTTGCTGCCTCTTTCGCTTCTTTCTAGGCTTAGGACAATCTTTCCAGTTTTTCAGCAACTCTTCCACTTCTTCGCTGCTCCTACGCTCTGGGATTCCTCGGGTCTCTGATTTGTCATCGAACAGGTCTCCACGTTTTCTCCATGGATCATTCTTGCCGAGCCACTTCTGATGCGCCATGAACACGGTTTTCGATGACCCTGGATCTTTCTCTAGTTGGAGATAGCTTGTGTTATCCATGCACCTAACGCATGCGTAGAATCCTTGGATAACCTTCCCCGAGATATACCCGCAACCTGGATAGTCTTGCACCGTAGTGACCAACGCGGCTCTCATAGTGAAATAATCTTGTGCGACGGCGTTGTAAGTATTGGCTCCAGATTCCCATAACGTGGCTAGCTCCTCTTTCAACAGCCCGAGATACAGATTGATGTCGGTACCAGGTTGTTTCGGCCCTTGAATTAGCATACTCATTTGTATGTACTTCTTCTTCATGCACAACCATGGAGGGAGGTTGTACATCCATACAAACACAGGCCAAGTGCTGTGCGTGCTGCTCTGGCTACCGAACGGATTGAGTCCATCGGTGCTCGCACCAAGCCTGATGTTCCTCGAATCTCCACCGAATTCTGGGAATTCGAGGTCCAATGCTTTCCACTGGCTAGCATCTGAAGGGTGCGTCAGCAGCTCATCCTTTTCGAGGTCATCATCATCTCCTGGCTTCTTCCTTTCCGCATGCCATCGCATGAACTTCGCTTCCTTAGGGTCCGCGAAATAGCGCTGCAGACGAGGGGTGATAGGAAAGTACCATACCACTTTTCGAGGTGCTTTCTTCCCTTTCTTGTATCGACTCACGCCGCACACCGGACATGTGGTTTTCTCCGCGTCCTCGCCCCGATAAATGATGCAATCGTTGATGCATACGTGATATCTAACGTGCGGTAGATCGAGAGGACAGACGATTTTCTTGGCATCCTTGATACTAGTTGGACATGTGTTCCCCTCCGGGAGACGATCGTGCCAGAATGCCATCATATCGTCGAAGCTTGCGTCGCTCAATTTGTGCTTTGCCTTCATCTCCATAGCCTTGAGCGTTACATTCAACCGGGTATCATCGGGCCTGCATCCTTCATACAATGGAGTAACCGCGTCTTTCTCAAGTTGCGCAAGCTTGGCTTTCTCTCTAGCGGCAGCCCTGGCGTTAATCGTCTGCTTGAGAAGCAGCTCTTGCACATAAGGGTCCCGCACCCAGCCTGACGTTGTTCCATCGTCGTCTGCTCCTCCGGCATCTAGATCATCATCATCCCGGTCTGCTTCCGTACCTTCACCATCTCCAGGAGCCTCTTCATCATCTCGCCCGTTCTCGCCGTGATGATGATCATCGTCATGTTGGCCACCTTCTTCACCGTCTCCATCATCTACGCCATCGCTTATCCAACGAGTGTATCCATCCATGAAACCATGGCGGAGCAGGTGCGCCTGCAGATTCCCGGAATCTGGGTCGATCACCCAGTTGAGTTTGCATCTTCTGCACGGACATCTTATATCTGTCTTGTTATTTCGTATCATGTCGGCCGTCGCACATTTCAAAAATCTAGCCACAATGCCTTCGCTCATTATGCGGACCATTTTGCCTGCACGATGTACACGGTACAATTTTGAAGTCTATTAGAACCACATAATGAATGCATGCATGCAATGGTCGATAGAAAATTTCGGCATGACCTATCCTAAAATTAGGACCTTTGCGAAATGCCAAAGTCTTGCCAAAATGTAAATGAATCAACATTTTGGCAAAACAAATGGCAACTTGTTCACATACAAACACAAGAGAGAGAGAGACCGATCCATACACACATGAACATATCATTATCCTCTCCATACACACATGCATGAGCATCATCGATACTCTCCATATACACACACATATGACCATCGATCCTCTCCACACATACACACATCATGAGCATCGATCATCTACATACATATACACATGACCACATCCTTACATGGACAACTTACCGAGATGAGAGACCGATCGCGAGAAAGATGGAAAGGAGAGGTGCGCGCGTCGACCGGAGACGGATAGATGAGAGACCGGAGACCTCCTCTATTACTTATGTAACATCCAAAGCAAGTTTTACATGCTAAAAATGGTGAATGTATGGAGAAATTGAGGTGGGAAGGAGAAGATCCCGACTAGATCTAAGGAGGAAGAAGAAGGGGAAAGTGAAGTGTGGGTGGTGGATGTGTGGGCACACATGTGCACATAAAGTGCTGCCCTAAAAGAATCGAAACATCCGTGGCGCACACGGCCCCAGTGCGCCACAGGGAGTACAAACTTCTGTGGCGCACTAGGCCGAGTGCGCCACAGATGCTCCTAGTCCCTGTGGCGCACTAGGAGGAGTGCGCCACAGAAGTTTGTGGCCGTTTCAGAGCAGAGGTGGGCATGCGCTTAGTCGTAGCGCACCATGCACACGTGCGCCACAGATGACCCTAACAACCGTGGCGCACATGACTATAGTGCGCTACAGATGTTTGGCGTGTGGCCAACAGGGCCTTGGCCCACACACATCTGTGGAGCACTATAGTCATGTGCGCCACGGTTGTTCTAGTTATTAGTAGGGCACTGCCCACAGGTGAGCCACGCCTGTTTTAGCCGTGGGGCACTTCAACCATGTGAGCCACGGATGTGCTGATTACCTATAGCCGTTTTCCTAGTAGTGTCCAGTGGCCAGTCCCCTTACAATAGTAGCACTCGGAATCAGACTTAGATCCAACTCGGGGTTTCTTTTCAGGCGCGGCAACAGGCTTGCCTCCCTTACTTCCCTTCCGTTTTCCCTTCTTGTCTTTCTTGAAACCAGTGTTCCTATTGATCATCAACACTTGATGTTCCTTCTTTATCTCCACTTCTGCAGTTTTAAGCATTGACAGAAGCTCGGGGAGAGAATTCTTCATGCCTTGCATATTATAGTTCATCACGAAGCTCTTATAGCTAGGTGGTAGAGACTGCAGAACACGATGGATGCCTAAGTCAATGGGAATCGATATTCCCAGGGACACAAGCTTATCGGCGTAACCCGACATCTTGAGTACATGCTCACTAACGGAGCTGTGCTCTTGCATCATGCAGCTAAAGAACTTTTCTGAAGCGTTGTAGCTCTCTACAACAGCATGTGTGTCGAAAATCATTTTCAACTCACCCATTGTATCAAATGCATTGCCATTTTCGAAACGCTTTCGAAGTTCCGGCTCTAGCCCATACAATATGCCGCAATGAACTAAGTTGTGGTCCTCCTGACGAGTATGATAGACATTATTCTCCTCGTCAGGGGCATCATCTAAAGGTGGGGGGCCTAACGGCGCTTCTAGCACATATTGCTTTTGTGCAGCAGAGAGGAGAATCCTCAAATTCATGGCCCATTCGGTAAAGTTGCTACCGTTCGTTGCTAGTTTCTCTTTCTCCATGAACACATTGAAATTAAAAGCAGGTGGTGCCATCTACAAAAGAATTTGTAAAGTTTAGACTAAGTGTATGATAGATTGAGTTCAACTAATCCATATTACTAATGAACTCCCACTCAAAAACGACATCCCTCGTGCCTTTTTGGTGATTACATGAACCAAATCCACTACACCAATTTCGATCATCACGTGAGTCGGTATAGCTTCAAAGGCGAGCATCAAATGGGCATCATATCAACTATATGACTCATGCTTAACCTTTCGTTCCGCGTTCCGAGGCCATGTCTGTACATGCTAGGCTCGCAAAGTTAGAACCTTAGTATTCGCGTGTGTAACTGTTTTACACCCGAAATATGGTCGTGGATCCAAGAACACCCGATCATCACGTGATGTCTTGGAGCGACGAAAACATAATCGGTGCATACTAAAGGAAGAACACATTCTTATCTTGATATTTAAATGAGGGATCATCTTATTATGCTAACAAAGCACTAAACAAGCAATATAAGATGCTATCAAACATCATATGTTTATTACTGAAATGATATGGTTCCCGCAGATGATTTCTATCATGTGCATCGTGGTATGATCACTGTCATACCTATATGTGTAAATCCAAGGTCTATGGATTTTACACGCTATGTGTGTTGTAAGAGTATCATCTCATACTTCTACTTACAACACTACCATATCATAACACTAGCCCAGCAACAATCTAAACTAGACGCCTCTAATTTATCTATTGCAAGTTTTACGTGGCTTAGGGCTTTCGAGATAGAACCGTTCTTACCTACGAACATGAACCACAACGAGGATAATAAAATTGTTGACAACTCGCTTGCAAAATAGATATTGACTATAGTAGGAGAGACAAACACTAGTTGCATGTCAAGCGTGGAACAGGTCTCATGTGCGAGGACATGTAAAGTTTGTCCGGGCCGCTTCATCCCACTATGCCACCAATATCCAAAATTAACTCAAAGGAGAAACAACATGATCATCATCGCCCACATAATCCTATGTGTACTACCCGTGTAAAGTATCTACGCATAGATCCGGCTCTAATACCACTGTAGGGTTCGCAGCATAGAAAACAAAAATTTTCCTACGATGTGAACTATATACCAAGATCTATCTACAAGATACAAACAACGGGCGGATGTATATATATCCGTAGAGAACATACCCTTGAAGACCGACAAAGCTTAACGAGTTCAACTCGTGGTTGATGTAGACGATCTCTTGCCGATCTCAAGATCGAGAGGAAGCCCTAGCGCCGCAAATCAGCAGCGCATCCGTGCTCGCACACACGTTCGAGGCACCGAGCACTAGAGGAAAAAGGGCCATCCGTTCGCCACCCCTGGGAGCATTAGTCCCGGTTGCGCCACCAACCGGGTCTAATGCTGGCACGCGTCCCGGTTGGAGCGGGCACGGGGCCAGGGGGCATGGGTCCCGGTTGGTAAGGGGGCATGCGTCCCGGTTGGAGCGACCAACCGGGACTAAAGGTTTGGCCACAGCCACGTGGCGTGGCACGCACCTTTAGTCCCGGTTGCTGGCTCCAACCGGGACTAAAGACCCCTTGCCCTCTATAAATGCAACGCCCCAGCCCCCTCTGCCTCCACTCTGTTTTTTCGAATGGTGTAAGGTGTGAGGGTGTGTGCTAGTTTTTTCTCATGCATGCATTGAAGGTGTTTGTTGAAATGTTTGAGTGAAAAATCCAGTTGAATTTCTCATAGAACAAAAATATAGAAGGTGTCCGAGACGCACTTGAGCTTTCTCCTCTTTATTTCCCTCGATCGAGGTTAGCAATCCTATCTTTTCTAGGTCATTGATACAATTCATGTGTCGGTGTGAATTGGTTATTTCACTATTTATGATGTCCTGTTTTTTGATAAACTTACTTATATGATGCAGATGAACGGTCGGGAATGGATGTACGGTGACCGGCGGGTAGCCGGGTATATCAAAGGCGTGGATAAATTTATCGATGTGGCTATGGCAAACAAAGAGAATGGATTTATACGTTGTCCATGTGTTCAATGTCGGAACAACAAGGAGTACTCTTCCTCGAAAAGCATTCGCGGCCACCTAATTATGAAAGGTTTCATGCCCAACTATAATTGCTGGACCAAGCACGGGGAAAGAGGGGTTATGATGGAAGATGGTGAAGAAGAAGATGATGATAACAACTATCATCATATGTTTCCTGAATACGGTGATACTGCTATGGAAGACAATGGAGAGGAAAAAGGTGAAGAACGGGCATCAGATGAGCCGGCTGATGAACTTGGTAGGGTCATTTCTGATGCAAAGCGAGACTGTGAAACAGAAAATGAGAAGTTGAAGTTAGAGGGCATGTTAGAAGATCACAAGAAATTGTTGTACCCAAATTGTGAAGATGGCAGCACAAAGCTCGGTACCACACTGGAATTGATGCGATGGAAGGCAGAGTGTGGTCTAACTGACTCCTCATTTGAAAAGATGCTGAAAATAATGAAGCCGAAGTTTCCAAAACATAACGAACTTCCCGAGAGTACCTACGAAGCAAAGAAGACTCTCTGTCCTCTGGATTAGATGTGCAAAAGATACATGCATGCATTAATGACTGCATCCTCTACCGCGGTAAGGAGTATGAGAATTTAGATAAATGCCCGGTATGCAACGCGTTGCGGTATAAGATCAGACGAGATGACCCTGGTGATGTTGAGGGAGAGCCCCTCGGAAGAGGGTTCCTGCTAAGGTTATGTGGTATGCTCCTATAATACCAAGGTTGAAACGCATGTTCAGAAACAAAGAGCATGCCAGGTTGTTGCGATGGAACAAAGAAGACCGTAAGAAAGACGGGGAGTTGAGACACCCCGCTGATGGGTCACAGTGGAGAAAAATCGAGAGAGACTTCACAGACTTTGCAGGTGACGCAAGGAACTTATGGTTTGGTCTAAGTACGGATGGCATGAATCCTTTTGGGGAGCAGAGCTGCAGTCACAGCACCTGGCCCGTGACTCTATGTATCTACAACCTGCCTCCTTGGTTGTGCATGAAGCGTAAGTTCATTATGATGCCAGTGCTCATCCAAGGCCCGAAGCAACCGGGCAACGACATTGATGTGTACCTTAGGCCATTAGTTGAAGAACTCTTACAGTTGTGGGGCAAACCAGGTGTACGTGCGTGGGATGAGAACAAACATGAGCCATTTAATCTACGAGAGTTGTTATTCGTAACCATCAATGATTGTCCTGCTCTTAGTAACCTTTCAGGACAGACAAACAAAGGATATAAGGCATGCACCCACTGTTTAGATAAGTCCGAAGGTACATATTTGCATAAATGCAAGAAGGTTGTGTACCTAGCGAATCGACGATTTCTTCCGACCAATCATCCCGTAAGAAAGAAAGGCAAGCATTTTAAAGGTGAGGCAGATCACCGGAAGAAGCCTGAACTCCCTGCTGGTGATGATGTATTTGGTATGGTCAAGGACATAGAAGTAATCTTTGGAAAGGGTCCCGGCGGTCAATCAGTTCCGAACGACGACGCTACAGGACACGCACCCATGTGGAAGAAGAAATCTATATTTTGGGAGCTGCCATATTGGAAAGTCCTGCGTGTCCGCTCTTCAATCGACGTGATGCACGTGACGAAGAATCTCTGCGTGAACCTGCTAGGATTCCTAGGCGTGTATGGTAAGACAAAAGATACACCTGAAGCACGGGAGGACCAACAAATTATGAAAGACCCAAAGAACATGCATACAGATAACAAGACGGATAAAGGGCGTCACTTAAGTCGTGCCAGCTATGCTCTTACCAAAGCAGAGAAGGAAATCTTTTTTGAAGTCCTTTACAGTATCAAGGTGCCGTCGGGCTTCTCATCTAATATAAAGGGGATAATAAATATGGCAGAGAAAAAGTTCCAAAACCTGAAGTCTCATGACTGTCACGTGATTATGACGCAGTTGCTTCTGATTGCATTGAGGGGGCTTCTACCGGAAAATGTTCGAGTACCCATTGTGAAGCTGTGTGCATTCCTCAATGCAATATCTCAGAAGGTAATCAATCCAGATATTCTGCCAAGGTTACAGAAGGATGTGGTACAATGTCTAGTTAGTTTTGAATTGGTGTTCCCACCATCCTTCTTCAATATTATGACGCATCTCCTGGTTCATCTAGTGGAAGAGATTGCCATTCTCGGTCCGGTATTTCTGCACAATATGTTCCCCTTTGAGAGGTTCATGGGAGTCTTAAAGAAATATGTTCATAACCGTGCTAGACCAGAAGGAAGCATCTCCAAGGGATATGGAACAGAGGAGGTCATTGAGTTTTGTGTTGACTTTATTCCTGACCTTAAGCCAATTGGTGTTTCTGACTCGCGGCATGAGGGAAGACTAAGTGGAAAAGGAACGCTGGGAAAGAAAGCAATGATATGTAGGGACGGGGATTCTTTCACTAAAGCACACTACACAGTTCTACATAATTCCACCTTAGCAGCTCCGTATATCGAGGAACACAAGAATATTGTACGCTCCAAAAACCCGGGGAAGCCTGAATCATGGATTACAGATGAACACATGAAGTCTTCCGGTGGTTGGATGCGGACACATCTCTTGAATGACACCACTGTTGGAGATCAGCTATACTTGTTGGCCGCGTCACCATCTTCTACTGTATTGAATTTCCAAGGGTACGAAATAAATGGGAATACATTCTACACGATCGCCCAAGATAAAAAGAGCACCAACCAAAATAGTGGTGTCCGCTTTGATGCAATAGACGAGAATGGACAAAAGGACACATATTATGGTTACATAGAGGAGATATGGGAACTAGACTATGGAGTCTCTTTTAAGGTCCCTTTGTTTCGCTGCAAATGGGTCAACCTGAATGGGGAAGGGGTAAAGATAGACCAGTTGTACGGAATGACAACAGTGGATCTCAACAATCTTGGTTATAGAGATGAACCATTCGTCCTAGCCAATGATGTGTCTCAGGTTTTCTATGTGAAGGACATGTCCTCCAAACCGAAAAAAAGAAAAAATATGCAAACGAATACATCATATGATGAGCCAAAGCGTCACATAGTTCTTTCAGGGAAAAGAAACATCGTGGGAATCGAGGACAATACAGACATGTCAGAAGATTATAATAAGTTTGATGAAATTCCGCCCTTCACAGTGAAAACTGACCCAAGCATTCCGTTAAGTAAAGAAGATGCTCCATGGTTACGTCTGAAGCGGTCATAAGGAATGACATATGCCAAGAAGTTCATGCTCATATTATGTAACTCTAGTTCATGTCTTTCGCGGTTTGTGGCTTGACCGAAGGATATATTTCGCGGTTTGTGGCCTTTAGTCCCGGTTTTGTAGTCTCAGTTTTTAATATTAATAAATGTCTTGAGTGTTAGTCCCATTTTGTGGCTGGAGCGGGAGTGCCTCTATGACCAGTTTCTCGGAGATGCCGGAGGACTGGGCTCCGTCGGCATCTCCCTGAAACTGGCCGTAGTGGTGTCCCTGCTCTTGAAAACCATCTTGCAGCTTGTAACTTCACTAACTAGATCAATACGCCTCGGAGCTAACTAATTTCACATATTAGGGAGTGCCTCTATGACCAGTTTCTCGGAGATGCCGGAGGACTGGGCTCCGTCGGCATCTCCCTGAAACTGGCCGCAGTGGTGTCCCTGCTCTCGAAAACCATCTTGCAGCTTGTAACTTCACTAACTAGATCAAGACGCCTCGGAGCTAACTAATTTCACATATTAGGGAGTGCCTCTATGACCAGTTTCTCGGTGATGCCGGAGGACTGGGCTCCGTCGGCATCTCCCTGAAACTGGCCGCAGTGGTGTCCCTGCTCTCGAAAACCATCTTGCAGCTTGTAACTTCACTAACTAGATCAATACGCCTAGGAGCTAACTAATTTCACATATTAGGGAGTGCCTCTATGACCAGTTTCTCGGAGATGCCGGAGTACTGGGCTCCGTCGGCATCTCCCTGAAACTGGCCGCAGTGGTGTCCCTACTCTCGAAAACCATCTTGGAGATGCCTCAAACTGGCTGGAGGACTGGACTCACAAGGATGCATATTTATAGTACAAGCAGCTCGGCATAATGTCGACACTCACGACATAATGTCGACACTCACCCCTATTATTAGTGCTGACTCATCTTTAGTCCCGGTTGGTGTCTCCAACCGGGACTAAAGGTTCATCTTTAGTCCCGGTTGGTGACACCATCCGGGACAAGGTACAAGCCGCACGACATAATGTCGACACTCACCCCTATTATTAGTGTTGTCTGGCCCACTCTGCCGCAATCCCTTTAGTCCCGGTTTGTGACTACATCCGGGACTAAATGTGTGCCGAACAATGATCATGTTTCGCAAAATACCAGACTTGGTATATTGATCATATTTCGAAAAAACCTTCACAAAATGACCTATCATGTTCGAGGTTTCATGGCTTTCGGTCCAAATGACCGATGTTATGTGCTGAATCACGGCATAGTTTGTGATGTTGTGCCCATATTATGCATGTGTGTGGACATTGGTATGTAGAAAAATGTTGCAGGAGGAAGTTTTCCTTTTTGTCGCACGGAAAAACCCTTTTCCATTTTCCGAGCGCAAAAAACGGGTCGTTTTGTGAAGTAACCACCAAAATGCCGTTTCAGAATGCTACCGTCCTATTTTCCTAAAATACTAGACCACCTTACATGGACTATATCCCAACCGGTACATCTCAAACCTTTTCGTCCATCCCGGGTAAAAAGGACAAATGTCTGCCGAATCGGCAGGAAGTGGGTCCGGTTTGTACTACAGGTACATGATCTATCGCCCGTGATTTTTTGAAAAAATCATTTTTAGACTCGCAATATGTGGTTTCTTCAGAGATCCAATGCAAGTTCTAACGATGCCCGTCCCCTATCTTCATGCACACCGGTTCGACCATAGTTAGAAATTCAGATAATTCAAAACGGGCATAATAAATTCAAAAAAAAACGAACAATGAAAATCCTTCGCGTGGTGTCATATTATGTTACATAGTTGAAAGGAAAAATATCAGACTTGGTATATTGATCATGTTTCGAAAAACCCTTCACAAAATGACCTATCATGTTCGAGGTTTCATGGCTTTCGGTCCAAATGACCGATGTTATGTGCTGAATCACGGCATAGTTTGTGATGTTGTGCCCATATTATGCATGTGTGTGGACATTGGTATGTAGAACAATGTTGCAGGAGGAAGTTTTCCTTTTTGTCGCACGGAAAATCCCTTTTCCATTTTCCGAGCGCAAAAAACGGGTCGTTTTGTGAAGTAACCACCAAAATGCTGTTTCAGAATGCTACCGTCCTATTTTCCTAAAATACTAGACCACCTTACATGGACTATATCCCAACCGGTACATCTCAAACCTTTTCGTCCATCCCGGGTAAAAAGGACAAATGTCTGCCGAATCGGCAGGAAGTGGGTCCGGTTTGTACTACAGGTACATGATCTATCGCCCGTGATTTTTTGAAAAAATCATTTTTAGACTCGCAATATGTGGTTTCTTCAGAGATCCAATGCAAGTTCTAACGATGCCCGTCCCCTATCTTCATGCACACCGGTTCGACCATAGTTAGAAATTCAGATAATTCAAAACGGGCATAATAAATTCAAAAAAAACCCGAACAATGAAAATCCTTCGCGTGGTGTCATATTATGTTACATAGTTGAAAGTAAAAATACCAGACTTGGTATATTGATCATGTTTCGAAAAAACCTTCACAAAATGACCTATCATGTTCGAGGTTTCATGGCTTTCGGTCCAAATGACTGATGTTATGTGCTGAATCACGGCATAGTTTGTGATGTTGTGCCCATATTATGCATGTGTGTGGACATTGGTATGTAGAACAATGTTGCAGGAGGAAGTTTTCCTTTTTGTCGCACGGAAAATCCCTTTTCCATTTTCCGAGCGCAAAAAACGGGTCGTTTTGTGAAGTAACCACGAAAATGCCGTTTCAGAATGCTACCGTCCTATTTTCCTAAAATACTAGACCACCTTACATGGACTATTTCCCAACCGGTACATCTCAAACCTTTTCGTCCATCCCGGGTAAAAAGGACAAATGTCTGCCGAATCGGCAGGAAGTGGGTCCGGTTTGTACTACAGGTACATGATCTATCGCCCGTGATTTTTTGAAAAAATCATTTTTAGACTCGCAATATGTGGTTTCTTCAGAGATCCAATGCAAGTTCTAACGATGCCCGTCCCCTATCTTCATGCACACCGGTTCGACCATAGTTAGAAATTCAGATAATTCAAAACGGGCATAATAAATTCAAAAGAAACCCGAACAATGAAAATCCTTCGCGTGGTGTCATATTATGTTACATAGTTGAAAGGAAAAATACCAGACTTGGTATATTGATCATTTTTCGAAAAAACCTTCACAAAATGACCTATCATGTTCGAGGTTTCATGGCTTTCGGTCCAAATGACCGATGTTATGTGCTGAATCACGGCATAGTTTGTGATGTTGTGCCCATATTATGCATGTGTGTGGACATTGGTATGTAGAACAATGTTGCAGGAGGAAGTTTTCCTTTTTATCGCACGGAAAATCCCTTTTCCATTTTCCGAGCGCAAAAAACGGGTCGTTTTGTGAAGTAACCACCAAAATGCCGTTTCAGAATGCTACCGTCCTATTTTCCTAAAATACTAGACCACCTTACATGGACTATATCCCAACCGGTACATCTCAAACCTTTTCGTCCATCCCGGATAAAAAGGACAAATGTCTGCCGAATCGGTAGGAAGTGGGTCCGGTTTGTACTACAGGTACATGATCTATCGCCCGTGATTTTTTGAAAAAATCATTTTTAGACTCGCAATATGTGGTTTCTTCAGAGATGCAATGCAAGTTCTAACGATGCCCGTCCCCTATCTTCATGCACACCGGTTCGACCATAGTTAGAAATTCAGATAATTCAAAACGGGCATAATAAATTCAAAAAAAACCCGAATAATGAAAATCCTTCGCGTGGTGTCATATTATGTTACATAGTTGAAAGGAAAAATACCAGACTTGGTATATTGATCATGTTTCGAAAAAACCTTCACAAAATGACCTATCATGTTCGAGGTTTCATGGCTTTCGGTCCAAATGACCGATGTTATGTGCTGAATCACGACATAGTTTGTGATGTTGTGCCCATATTATGCATGTGTGTGGACATTGGTATCTAGAACAATGTTGCAGGAGGAAGTTTTCCTTTTTGTCGCACGGAAAATCCCTTTTCCATTTTCCGAGCGCAAAAAACGGGTCGTTTTGTGAAGTAACCACCAAAATGCCGTTTCAGAATGCTACCGTCCTATTTCAGAATGCCGGTTAGACCACCAAAATCCAAACACTTGTGTTTAAAGTTTTTCTAAATTCCAAATTGATATTAAAAAAATATAAGTTAATTCATTTTTAATTGTAAATGGTTCATATTTTAAATGGTTACATTAATTATTTTTTAAAACAGAAAATGTTTTTGAATTATTTATTTAAATCCAAACACTTTTTATGTTTAAATTTTTTCTAAATTCCAAATTAATATTCAAAAATATAAGTTAATTCATTTTAAAAGGTTGCATTAATTATTTTTTAAAAATAGAATATGTTTTTGAATTATTTATTCAAATCTATACACTTCTTATATTTAAAGTTTTTCTAAATTCCAAATTAATATTCAAAAATATAAGTTAATTCATTTTAAAAGGATACATTAATTATTTTTTAAAAATAGAATATGTTTTTGAATTATTTATTCAAATCCATACACTTCTTATATTTAAAGTTTTTCTAAATTCCAAATTAATATTCAAAAATATAAGTTAATTCATTTTAAAAGGTTACATTAATTATTTTTTAAAAATAGAATATGTTTTTGAATTATTTATTCAAATCCATACACTTCTTATATTTAAAGTTTTTCTAAATTCCAAATTGATATTAAAAAAATATAAGTTAATTCATTTTTAATTGTAAATGGTTCATAATTTAAATGGTTACATTAATTATTTTTCAAAGCAGAAAATGGTTTCGAATTATTTATTCAAATCCAAACACTTTTTATGTTTAAAGTTTTTCTAAATTCCAAATTAATTATCATTTAAAAAACATTACAAATTTAAACCCCAAAATAAAAAATAAGGCGGGAACAGAGAGAAAATAACTGAAAAAATTTGAAAACAGGGGAATACGTCCCGGTTGGAGCCACCAACCGGGACGGAAGAGCCCCCTGCGCGCGCGCCCTTTCACCTGCTGAAAATTGGACTATAGGTCCCGGTTGGTGGCTCCAACCGGGACGTATGCACCTTTAGTCCCGGTTGGAGCCACGAACCGGGACTAAAGGCCCTTTAGTTATAACCGTGCCTCCTCTTCTTCTTCCCTTCCACACTCACTTCTCTGCCTCTGCCCGCGCCCTCGCCGACGACGACGCCGCCAGGCTGCCCCCGCCACCGCCGCCAGGCTGCCCCCGCCACCGCCGCGCGCTCCCCGTAGCGGCTCCGTCGTCAACGCCTCCGCCTCCGGCCGCCGCCCGCGTCTCTTCCCGCGCGCCGACGACCGCGCCGCCCGCGCGTCTCCTTCCCCCGACGACCGCCGGCCGCGCCCGCGTCTCTGCTTCCCGTCGACGACGCGCCCACCGCCGCGCGTCTCCTTCCCCCACCGCCGCGCGTCAGGTACGGCGCCGCCCCTCCCTGCCTCTCTGTCCTCCCCCTCCCTCTGCTGCTGGTGGCAAAACAGAGCACCCGAATTAGATTGATTTTTTTTGAACGGATTACGGGTGCAGAGCACCCGAAATATATTGCTGCAATAATGTCGCTGGAGTACAGGAGGCCTAAGAAATAAAAATTACACAGAGGCCCAGAAAATAAGCACCGAGGACCCTAAAAGAAACTTGAAAAAGCAATCAAGTCCACCATCTTCTTCCTCCTCCAGATCGACGAAGAAGCTCCGGTATCGGCCCGCACCTTGCCACAGGGGACGACCGACACACAGGGCGAAGCAGCGAAGGAGCGGCAGCCCTACTGCCCTTGAGTCCGACGTGTTGACGAAGCATCAGCCTCCAAGAAGCCGCCGGAGAGAAGCTCCCGGATCGAAACCGCCGCGACAGGAAGCCAACACCTACACACCACAAGCCACCACCATGGTCGCTTGGTTCCGGAGTTCCTTGAGTTAGGGTTTGCGCCCCTCGGAACCCCGATTAACTTGTCGAGCATGCTTTAGGGTTACATTCCAATGCACATTAACTTGTCGTATCATCATCATTGCTTGAGCATTGCATCGATTCCATGTGTTGATTGTTTCCCTTTCTTTCCGGTGATTTGGTTCTTCTTGGTAGAATACGATATCGAGATCGAGATCGAAGACCGAGATCAAGACCATAGATAGATCTAATTAAATCACAAGTTTAATTAGAACACCCTAGTAACCCTAACAGGTGATTCCGGAGTTCCTTGAGTTAGGGTTTGCGCCCCTCGGAACCCCGATTAACTTGTCGAGAATGCTTTAGGGTTACATTCCAATGCACATTAACTTGTCGTATCATCATCATTGCTTGAGCATTGCATCGATTCCATGTGTTGATTGTTTCCCTTTCTTTCCGGTGATTTGGTTCTTCTCGGTAGAATACGATATCGAGATCGGGATCGAAGACCGAGATCAAGACCATAGATAGATCTAATTAAATCACAAGTTTAATTAGAACACCCTAGTAACCCTAACAGGTGATTCCGGAGTTCCTTGAGTTAGGGTTTGCGCCCCTCGGAACCCCGATTAACTTGTCGAGCATGCTTTAGGGTTACATTCCAATGCACGTTAACTTGTCGTATCATCATCATTGCTTGAGCATTGCATCGATTCCATGTGTTGATTGTTTCCCTTTCTTTCCGGTGATTTGGTTCTTCTCGGTAGAATACGATATCGAGATCGAGATTGAAGACCGAGATCAAGACCATAGATAGATCTAATTAAATCACAAGTTTAATTAGAACACCCTAGTAACCCTAACAGGTGATTCCGGAGTTCCTTGAGTTAGGGCTTGCGCCCCTCGGAACCCCGATTAACTTGTCGAGAATGCTTTAGGGTTACATTCCAATGCACATTAACTTGTCGTATCATCATCATTGCTTGAGCATTGCATCGATGCCATGTGTTGATTGTTTCCCTTTCTTTCCGGTGATTTGGTTCTTCTCGGTAGAATACGATATCGAGATTGAGATTGAAGACCGAGATCAAGACCATAGATAGATCGAAGACCTTTTGTAGCCTTATACTCATGTTCCCCTCTCATAGCCTTAGGGTTTAGGGTTTCTCTTCATTTTTATTATTGTGTATGTATATATTAGGGTTTCACCTTCGATCCAGAAAATATTCGTTAGCCGCTTTGACTTATTTGTAACTTTCTCCTTTAGCCGCTTTGACTTATTCATTTTTCCACCTATGCAGAAAATATGGACCCACACGTCAGAGACGAAGAAAAGGAAGAGTTGATCCAAGGTATGATCCGTGGGGAAGATAATTTAGACGTATCAACGTTTCTGAACAACTCCGGTGAGGGTGATCCTCTTTTTTACCGGAGTAGACAACTTGTTTGAGGTTGAAGGTGTTGCCTTCCGCGAGGGAGAAGGCGATGCCTTGTGTAATCGAGAAGACGACCGCTCCGGCGAGGTGCATGTAATATAAATCAATTCATTAATTAATCATCTGCTATCTATATAGAAATAGTAACGACGATCTTTCTTCTTTTAGCCCTCCGGATCGAAGGAATCTACTGAAAAGAGCAGACGAGGCCCAACCAAAAAGTTGCAAGACCATGAGAGGTTTAGGATCGAAGATGTCGCTGAAGACGGCAGACCGACAGCTCCCGAAGTTGTCGCAACCAAATTTGTGGCACAATGCGGAGTAATCGTTAGGGACTTAATCCCGATCACCATTAGAAATTGGAATAGGCCTGCTAAAGCGGATGAAGAGGGAACATGTTTATTTGTCCCTAACCACGCCAAAGATTTACTGTGGAAGAGGCTCATGGTTAATTTCAAACTACCGAAGATAGAGCTGGATCCAAATGCGGAGGATCCAGTTGAGGACGCCTTACAACATGGGAGAGCCATGGAGGCTAAGGTCAGGGAGTGGGCTTTGAAGAAGATGGCCCAGTGTTTCACCAACTGGAAGAAAAGATTGCACCTTGACTATGTCGTGAAAGAGAAGACTCCGGATTTCAAGAAGACTCAGTTTCAGAAGATAAAACCATTCTGGGCTGAGTTTGTGGAATACAAGACATCGGAAAAAGCTAAGGAAATGTCTGCAAAGAATAAGCTGAATGCTGCTAACAAGAAGTATCACCATACTATGGGGCAAGGTGGCTACAGGGCTGGCATTCCTAAGTGGGAGAAACTTGAGGAAGAACTGCGTGCTAAAAAGATCACTCCAGAGACAGGCGATTGGGTAGAACGTGCAAGGAATTGGCTTTACGGGCATGGGGGCACGTTGGACTCGGAAGGGAGGTGTATATATAACATACGACATAAAGAAGACCCCTTGCCAATCGAGAGGATGAGAAAAGCAGTAAAGGCTGTTAAAGATGGGGACTTCATTCCGGATAGAGAGAATGATGAGCTCACACTCGCCCTTGGAAATAAGGAACATGATGGACGAACACGAGGCACAATAGGCTCCCAATCATGGAGGACTGGGTTTCCCGAAGAGAGGAAGAAATATCCTGATAGAAGCCGTCAGAGGAGTAAGGACAGGGCGGCAGTTGAAGCAGAAAGTCAGAAAGAGCGAATGCGTTTAATTGAAGAACGATTAAAGCAACAACAAGATGAAATTAACTCACTTAAAGAGCAAAGTACTACCGGCCCATCTCAGCAGCACACTGCATTCGATGCTACCGGCCTATCGAATAATCGAAAAAGCAGTGTGGCTTCCACCGAGGTCCCGGGTGATGACAATGGCGATGCCGATGATGCACCGACGATGGCTCCTGTTGGCTACCCAGTGGATTATATCACAGACATGACACACTGCGAGCTACATGTCAAAGTTGTGAACATATCAATGAAGGTGGCGGTCGGCTATGCCTTACCAGTTGGACCCACACCAACTTACCACAGTCGTCCGGTTCCATAGGGCTACGCTGTTGTCGGCGTGGATGAAATCATGCCCACCTTTGAGGTTTTGGATCTTCACTACCCTGCTGGTGAAGGGGATGTGACTGTGCTGGGCGACGCAAAAAACGTCACCATTCTATGGCCGAAGGATTGTATCGTGCTTCGAAATCACACGCCAAGGCCATCTTCGCCGCCGCCTCACCCGTCTCCAGCGAGGTCGTCGCCGCCGCGGCAGCCGTCTTCGTCGCCTCACCCGTCTCCGGTGCAGCCATCGCCGCGGGAGCCATCACCGGCGCCTCAGGATAAAAAGCGTAAGCGTACCGCTACTGTGCGTCGTAAGCGCTCGCCGAAACGTAAACAAGAGCCTCTTCCAAAAGTACCAACGGTTCCTCCCAAGAGAGCTTATGACTGTACTGAAGAGGAGACTGCGGCGATCGTTGATGCGGAAACGACAGCGTTTTTCGCTAAGCTGAGGCGGCCAAAAGAGCCAGAGTTCCCCAGCACCAAAGAAGAAAAAGCCAAAGTGTTGAAAATGCTAAAGACTCTTCATCAACCCGAGCCAAAGCTGTCATCAGACTATGAGCGTTCTATTCTCAAGTCACATGCGGCACAAAAATCCTCGAAGAGCAGTACTGATGCAAGCGGGAAATCTGTTGCCCAGCTCGGAGAACAAGCAAAACAGACTTGCGCCCCTCTCAAGGTGATTTCTCAAACCAATGTGGGGTCGAGCAAATATGGGGCCGAAGAGCAGTATGATCAAGAGGTAGTTGCACAATACGGAGAAGCTGCCGCTGCTCAAGGTATGAGTATTGCCCAGTACTTATCCCAGTTAGAGTTCTTCCCCGTGAGTGAAGTACCATACCAATACCAGTACGGAAAACCTCTCGTCAAACCTGAGGAGGTAAACAATCTTCCAACAAAAATGCGAAGATTGCATAACTGGTACTTGAATGCCACAAAGGCCGGGGCTAACTGGATAGTGCTGAGGGTTACAAAAAAGCATCATGGGAAAGATAAGGATGACATGATATCCATTGAATTTGATGAACTATTTCAATTATTCAATCAAGACGCCTTGGACAAATCGATCATGAGTGCCTATTGTCTGTAAGTACTAATTCTGTAATTAACTTAGTCTCCATCTATATTATTTTGTTTATTGCATGTATATAATCATACTTTAATATGCAGAATGAAGATTCTCGAATGCAGCAGAGGACAAATCTATGACATTGGCTTCATTGACCCATATTGGGTTCATGAAGCTAATCTCAAAATAAGCCCCCAGGATACGGAGGATAATATAGTACACGCGTTAAGGTTTCAAGAAACCAAAAGGGAAATACTATTTCCTTACAACTTCCAGTGAGTGTTATTGTCTTGTATACACTTTCTATTTCGCTTACTCGATGTTAAGTATATAATTGATTAGTTCTGCATTCGCAGGTACCACTATATTCTGTTAATCATTCAACTTGACAAAGGGCGTGTACTAGTCATGGACTCGAAACATAAACCCCTTGAGACGTGGAAGGACATGCAGATACTTCTCCAGCGGTAATTCTAATCATTACGACACTATATCGGCAATGGTCGTGAATTTTATGATATCAAGTACTTAATAACTTATTTTATTCGTTTTCTACGCCGGGCAGCGCTTGGAAACGGTTCACCAAGAAGGCTAGGGGTGTTTGGAAAGAGGAGCTTACATTTCAACCACTAGATGTAAGCACCACTAGCTATATCCGCGCATCTCTTTGATTCTAGTTATGATACAGTTATTATCATGCTTGATTATTATTTTGATTGAACTCTGTTGTCGTAAAGTGCCTGACGCAGGGACCAGGTAACAATCTATGTGGATACTATGTATGCGAGTTCATCCGGCAGACGTGCGATGAGAAGGGCAGAAATTTAGAGCAACTCCATGTATGTAAACAATTTCTATAGTTTTTAATTACAATCAAATTGTGTTTAGTTTCATATTCATATAGGCTGACTCCTTTTTTAAATCAGATCGAACGTCTACGGGACGGTCTTCTGCCAAAGGATCGCATACGAGCAATACAGGAGGAATTGGCGGGATTCTTGGATGCAGAAGTCCTAGACCCAAAAGGAGAATACTATTCGGCTGTGTATAGACAATAGGGATTGTAAAAATAGAAACTTTCAAGGAATTGGCCGGTAGCATCGAATAGCAACTTTTGTATGTAGTGCATGAACTCGATCCGTGTATTGAATGTAAAATGTTGTCATGATGATCTTGTGTAATATAAGGTTCCTTCATTGATAAGTGCAAAACACTAATTAAACAATAAAACAACCTAAATGAATTCTCTGCCGCGGCACAAAAAGTGGCGAAAATGCTGCCGCGGCAACAAAATGTGCCAAAATGAATTCTCTGCCGCGGCAGAGAAATGGGCCAAATCTCTGCCGCGGCAGCAGGTTATTAGTCCCGGTTCGTGTTACGAACCGGGACAAATTCTCCACCCCCCCTCGTGCTCTGATGCCGCCACGTGTGCCCCCCATTTGTCCCGGTTGGTGGGGCAACCGGGACTAAAGGTTAGAGCTTTAGTCCCGATTGCCCCGTCCCGTTTGGGCAACCGGGACTAATGGCCCTTACCAACCGGGACGCATGGGGCGTTCTCTACCAGTGGAGCAATCTCCGCCTCCTCGCTCCAGCGATGCGGCGGAAGCACAACTCTTTCTTGCCAAATAGCCACCAGGAACATGTATCTCGCTAGTCCGAGACCATGGTGGATAAATTCTAGATGGGGAGAGAGATCCTTGACGAGGAGGTGTGAGAGACAAGTGAGGAGGGGGGCTCCTTTTATAGGAGGAGGGGGGGCACCCAAGGGGGTGGCCGCCGGCCATGGGGGCTGCCCCCTCCCCTCCTTCATTCATGTGGGTGGACACTCCACTCACAAAATGCCCTTTAAATTCCCTCCACTCAAAAGTCCACTCAAATTCCCATTAAATTTCCACCAAATTTAATGCAAACTCTCATTAAATAAAACTCTTTTATTGTATTCAGAATTTTGTCAATTACTTTAATGACAAACATTCACAAATAACCCCTTGCTAGAATTCTATTTCACATGCATAACCACTTTATGAAATTTCACCCGAAAACCTGTTTCGGTATCTAGTGAAATAAATTCCTGCGCTTGTTCATTCTTTCGGCATGAAACATTTGCTCCAATTGGATGTCGGTGTCTCTTAAGTGTGTCACCCTACGGTTCGTGAATAATGAGGACATGATCGAGACCCCTCTCGGATCAATAATCAGAAGCGGGATCTGGAGACCCATACTGACTCCCACACATTCAACGATGACTTTCTTGTGATCGTTGGAACCTTTTACGCTAGTATCTTAATCCCTTTGTTTCACTATATATTACATGTCCGAGATTCGATCATCGGTATCTCCATACCTAGTTTGATCTCGTTACCGACATGCACTCTTTTCTCGTTCCCGTGATATAACTTATAGTGATCAAATCACTTGCTTGCAAGCTAATCAATGTGATATCACCGAGAGGGCCCAGAGTATATCTATCAGTCATCGGGATGAACAAATTCCACTCTCGATCCATGAGCCTCAACATAACACTTTATTAGTTCTGAATCCATCTTTATAATCACCCTCTTACGGTGTGACGTTTGATGTTATCAAGAAACTCTTCCGGTGTTAGTGATTGACATGATCTCATGGTCTAAGGATTAGGATCACTTCGTAAGTTGTTATAGCAATATAAACTCAATGACTTTGATCGTAATGCTATACTTCGGATGAATGTTCATCACACCATTACACTAATGTTGTGATCCCGTCATTAACAACATCCAATGTCCATTATCAGGAAACCTTGATCATCTTGTTAATCAACGAGCTAGTTTATGAGAGAGGCATAACTAGGAACTTTCTGTTTGTTTATTAAACACACATGTATTAACGTTTCCTTATTAATAAAATTATAGCATGCAAAATAAACATCTATCACCTACTTGGAATACACATAATAAACACTTTATTATTGCCTCTCAGGGCATATTCCCTTCAAAAAGGATATGCTAGTTACTGCCCCAGGAAATAAACATGCTTATGGAATTAGAACTTGGAGTGGTATAGCTACTCAAGATCCTTTATATCCTGAAGGACACCCTAAAAGAATTGAGCAGGATTCTCAACAAGGTGAGAGTAGTGGTAGTCCTCGTAAGAGAAAGAAAAATAAACATAAAATAGTTGAGGAACCCCTTGAACCTGCTGTAGATCCTGATAGTATATCTGTCTCTGATGCTGAAACTAAGAGTGGTAATGATAAAAATGATGCTCCTGATAAGGAGAGAGTTGAGGAAGAACCTGAGAAGCACACTCAGAACACTAGGTACACAAAGTAAGATTTTATTGCTAATAAACATGGTAAAGAGAGAGAAACTTGGGTGTAGAAACCTATGCCTTTTCCAGGTAAGAAACACAAGTCAAAGGAGGAAGAACACTACAACAAGTTTTGTGAGTGGATGAAACCTTTATTCTTGCAAATTCCCTTGACTGATGCTATTAAGTTGCCTCCTTATTCAAAGTATATGAAGGATATTGTCTCCAATAAAAGGAAGATTCCTAATGAGGAGATTTCTACTTTGCTTGCTAATTATTCCTTCAAAGGTAAGGTTCCAAAGAAACTTGGTAATCCAGGTATACCAACCATTCCTTGCTCTATTAAGAATAACTATGTTAGAACTGCTTTATGTGATTTGGGAGCTGGAGTTAGTGTTATGCATTTTTCTCTCTATAAGAGACTCCATCTAGAAAAGTTGATACCAACTGATATATCTTTGCAAATGGCTGATAAGTCAACTACTATTCCTGTTGGTATATGTGAGGATGTTCCTATTCAAGTGGCTCATAATTGATTGGTTTTAATCAATTTTGTTGTGCTTGAGATGCCAGAAGATGAAAATATGTCTATTATTGTTGGGAGACCTTTTCTTAATACTGCAGGTGCTATCATTAATTGTAATCAAGGAAAAGTAACATTCAATATTAATGGCAAGTAGCATACTGTCTATTTCCCCAAGAAGGTTGCTAAGAGCAATTGCCTGAATTCTATTGAAAATATTGAGAGCATCAAGGTTGGATAAATATATTGTCCCATTCCATAAGAAAATTTTGAAACTATTATGATTGGGACCATTGCTATCAAGTATGAGGTAACATAATCACCTTGTGGATTGCAAATTTTTTTTTCATATACGATTGTTTTGGTAACAAGACTTGATCAACCTTGTTAACAAAAGGGTTTTAATGAACCAAATAATGTTTCCACCGTGGTTATACTTGCTTTCTTTTACTTTTCTCCTTCCTAGTCTTTGCTTTAGCTCTTGTTATCTAGTTGTTTGATTGTTAGAGTGTCTTAGAACTTATGTAGTTTGGCTTTTCTTTGCTTTCGCTTCTTCTGAAAAAACTGTTTTTGCGAGAAAATCATTTTTCATATCCTAAAAATTGGCCAAAAATAAAGTTTCCCAAAAAATTCCAGAAAATTCAAAATAAAATTTTCCTCGAAAAAAGGGGCAGAGGGACACCTAGAGGGACCGAGGGAGCCACCCCAGGCGCCCACACCCCTGGTAGGCATGGCCTACCCAGAGGTGGCGCCTGGGTGGAGTGTGGCCCACCTGGGCCACTCCCAGGTGCCTCCTCAAAGCCATCTTCTTTCTTTCTCCCAAAAACACCGGAAATCTTTCTCAAGCTCGAGTTCTTGCTGTTTTTGCTCGCGATTTTTGATCTCCTTGCTCAGCCCATCTTTGATGCTGATTTTCGGAGGGATTTCTCCTTGGTATGTGCCTCCTCCACTTGTCCAATTAGATTTGTGATTAGTAGATTGTATCTTGGTTTCATGTTATTATTCAAGTCACATAAGTGAAGGGAAATAATGAAGATTAAGACAACTTGAGGAGTGGTAAGAGGCTGGTAATGAACTCTATTTGTTTTCATTTTTGCACATATACTCATCATTGTGAGCATGCTTAGCCTGTTAGTGTAAGGTGTATGTTATTATGGATGCTTAGTAGTTCTTGCTTTCTTGTGACTAGCTCCAGCTTGCTAATAGTTTGTAGCATGTCATATGAATGTTTGCTTGCATTGTTATGTTCATATTTTGGTATGATATTGTGGTATCATCCTCTAAATGTTTCATGTGAGTCGACTTGTCACATGCTCATGCATGCATATGACTAAACAATACTCAGTAAGCCTCGATGATTTATTTTGCCTCAGAGTTCTTATATCACTTTTATGCCATAATTAGTCCTATTTTATTGCAAGCATGTATATGAAAGTTATTGCTCTCTCGTTTGTCGCTCCCTCTCTATTGCTAGCCTTCACTTGCACTGAGTATGAGCTCTACCTGTGCTTCCAACTCCCCAAAACCAATATTGCCAACTGTGTCCACCATACCTCCCTACTAGCATCATTTGCTACTTCAGTGCATATTCTATATGCCTTGTTTTCTTCCAAATAAAATGTTTGTCTGTTTTGAGAAAGTTAGTTAGTAAAGCTCTCACGAACTTCATGGCACACTTTATTCCTTGCACTTAATAATCCTGAACCATTGTGACTTGTCCATGAAATTATATGCTTGCAAATTATATGCTGCGAGTCAGCAGAACCATGCTGTCACGGGGAACGCTTTCAACACTTTTTGGATACATATCCAGTTGATACCTTGCTATTTTGTTTACGGATGTCGTCCGTGTGAAATAAAATGGGAGCTTGTGAGTTCATGGAGTCTATACATTGTGTTAGAGAAACGCTTGGGCCGCTAGCCTAAGCCATGCCTAATCATGGTGGAAACTTGTAGCATCACCATAATGAGCATTTATGAAGAATCCTCAATAAATATCTATGCACATAGTAAATAAAAATATCGCAGAGATGCTCATTGTCTGCTTTCCTTGTCATTTTGATCACGGGATAGCTCCTGTATCATGTGCATGGGGTACCCCATTGGCGGTTATCTATGATATGGATGTATATAAAATGACAAGAACTTATAGGTAACCAAAGTTGAGTAGCATGCGGAGCGTCCCTCGTACTCAACGGGACATGGGATTTCCAGTTTATGGTCTGTCAAGCATATAACTCAGATTGGACCTCACTTTCACCTTAACCACATAAAAGATGTCTATGATAGGGGCAATGAGAGCTCAAAGCTATTGTGTACCTTTCTTTTAGCATTTGGAAGCTTTTCAAACATTTCAAAACCTTTTCACAACCTTGTTGATTCACCACTTATTCTATGAGCACCTTCTTGAGAGCATAGTTGTCATTCTTGTGTTTGTTTCAAAAGTTGGTTAATTATGTCATGACTTTGATGCTTGTATCTCTGATATCTTTACTTCTAGTCTTCACTTGAACTTCAAAGGTGCCTTGGAATTTATATTGTGCTCTTCAAACAAATGCAAGCGAGATACCACTCTATCATACCTTATTATGAGCATTGCAATGTTACTTATGTTTATGTTTCATGATACTTATTATTATTGAGTTGGTTTATCTTCATAGCTTGCAATGACTATTGAGTAGACTTAGTTCCATACTCTTTATTATGAATGGTTTAAGCATCTAATCCTATGCTGAGAATATATACATCATGTGAAGCAAATGTGTTCGTGAAAGTTCTTTTATCGCACTCAGTTTTCAACTGAATTGCTTGAGGACAAGAAATAAGCTAAGCTTGGGGGGAGTTGATACGTCCAAAACGTATCTACTTCCCCGAACACTTTTTCTATTGTTTCTCCTCTAAACTTGTGTGATTTGGATACAACTAACACGGATTGACGCTGTTTATAGCAGAATTACCTTGGTGTCTCGTTTTTGTGCAAAAAATCAACTATCAGGAAAAATCTCGGAAAATATGCCAAAAATTATATTTCACCAGAAGATCAACGGAGCCATAAGACGAAAGGTAGTGGAGGCCTGGGGGGCCCACACCCCTTCCCACGCCTCGGGGGGGGGTCGACGTTTTCCAGAAAAGAGTTCCGCTGCACCGCCACCACCAGAGACAATATTCGGAACCAGAAACTCCGTTCTGGCACCCTTTCAAGACGGGGAATTTGGGGAGGATCATCGCCATCGTCATCACCAACTCCTCTCCATCAACCATCGATGTTTCCCTCATCCATGAGTGAGTAATCCCCTGCAGTAGGCTATGGGATTGGTAGGGATTGGATGAGTTCTATAATGTAATCGAATAATATTGTTAGGGCATAGTGCGTAGTATCTCTATTAGTGCTATTTGACTTTATTGCAACTTGTTGTGCTTATTGCTTGTCACTAGGGCCCGAGTCCCATGATACCAGATCTGAACTTATTATTGAATCATTATGATAGTATTGTTTGTTATCTTATCTGCAAGTTGTGTACGCATATCATTGTCTGTAGCCAAAGGCCCCGAAGTGACATAAATTGGGACAACCGGAGGGGATGGCTGTGGTGTGAAGATCACATGTGTGCACAGAGTGTTATTGCTTTTCTCTCGTGGTCTATTAAAAGGACCACCTTAATTTCCAGTAGTTCCCTAGAGGCCCCGCTATCACGGGCTGGCTAGACATAAGATGTTGTGCAAGTTCTCATTGCGAGCACGTATGACTATATATGGAGAACATGCCTAGGATTGTTTAGTACTTGGATGCTTGTTATTATTTATCTCCAATGCCCTAGATCTTGAAGTTACATGTTTAGATTCGTCCATGCAATGCCCGTCCATCCATCCCTATGCCTACCGCACTCGAATCCCACTTTTTACTACTACTGTTACTATTGCTCTTGTTCTACTATTGCTGTTGCTACTACAAACTGATGCTACTGATAAACTTTTGTGAGTAAGAACTATTTCCAGGTGCAGATGAATTGACAACTCTGTTGTTAAGGCTTGCAAGTATTCTTTGGCTCCCCTTGTATCGAATCAATAAATTGGGAAGTACTACCCGCGAAGACTGTTACGATCCCCTATACTTGTGGGTCATCAATCCCAGTGGAAAGGTCAGATGGGGAAAGGAGGCTTTGGAACAACGACGGCGAGCAGTGTCTGCACGGGCTATGGTTCCGATGGAAAGGGGAAACACGAGAGGGAGGTCTTCTGAGAGGGATAGAGGATAGGGACGAAAGGGATACATCCTGGGTAGGTTCTTATCCTTCTCCAGAAGATGGCGGGCGGCGGCGAGCATCGCGGCGCGGGCGTGCATCACAGCAGAGGCGGACGGGGGTGGCTGCGCCAGGCAGCTGCTTGCGGCAATGAGGAAGACAACTAATAGAATGGCATAGGGGTATTGGGCCGGCTCTGGGCTGCGGATGGGCCTCAGCGGGCACGTGTAAGCGACAGGGAGTTTGAGGAGAGGTCTGGGCTGGCCTGGTTAGAGTTCTGCCTGCTATTTTTCTTTTCAAATTCTATTTCTTTTTTTGTTTCTCTTTTCTGATTGTATTTTGATTTCAAATTCTGCTTTGAATAATTCAAAAATAACAGAGGCTTTTATAATGTATATAAAATACTCAGGGGCCCTTGTAATCCATTTGAGATCCATAATTTTTGTACTTTTCAAATTCAAACCATTTTGAATGGATTCCAAGAGAGGGGAAAAATAGGGTTTTGATTTATTTCTTTTTGCATGCATTTTAAATTACGATGCTCATGAATGCACAATCAACCCTAATACATGAATAACTAAAACCGGGTGTTATAGCAGAGACGCTCCAGCAAGATGAGGATATCATCTTTGGTAAGCAATCTCCGTCTTGTACTTCTGTAAACCAGGTACTCTGATGTTTTGAACTCACGTACTCAATCATTTGGCTGGAAATGCAGCTCCTATTGGTTCGACCAATAATCCTACTCCGCCAAAGGTATGCATGGATCTTGTCGGCTAATCTCTATGCACTTCTATTCTTGTAGATAGTTGTTGGGCCTCCAAGTGCAGAGGTTTGTAGAACATCAGCAAGTTTCCCTTAAGTGGACTACCCAAGGTTTATCGAACTCAGGGAGGAAGTGGTCAAAGGTATTCCCTCTCAAGCAACCTTGCAATCAAGATACAAGAAATCTCTTATGTCCCCAAAACACCCAATATAGGTGCACTAGTTCGGCGAAGATATAGTGAAATACAAGTGGTAACGGTGCCAGGAAATAGCTGATGGCGTGGAGTAACGGTAAAAGGATGGAAGCAAGCAAACATGCAATAGATCTAGATGCAAACGGTGTTTCAATGTTTAGAAACAAGGCCTAGGGATCATACTTTCACTAGTGAACACTCTCTCATATATATATCCTCTCTTCATGATACTACTCTTAACTACTCTCTGGTTGAACACTCTAGTCATTGGTTGGGCTATAACAGCACACCTCAAAGTTCGCCTTCCCCAATCTAGATAACTCCACACAGTCACCTTGAGCTCTAGATGGTTCCAACAAACACCACAATTACATATAGACATGCAACTCCAAATATAACTCATAACAAATATTCAATCTAGCCAAAGTGCCACACACGGTATGCCCATGATGACCGACAAGTGTAGGGGATCGCAACAGTCTTCGTGGGTAGTATTACCCAATTTATTGATTCGATACAAAGGGAGCCAAAGAATACTTGCAAGCCTTAACAACTGAGTTGTCAATTCAGCTACACCTGGAAATAGTTCTTTCTCAAAGAATTTTATTAGTAGAAACAGTTTGGTAGTAGCAACAGCAAAGCAACAACAGCAATAACAGCAACAGTGAACAGTAGCAATAGTAATAGTAACGGTAAATAGTGGGATTTGAGTGCGGTAGACATAGGGATGTATGGACGGGTGTTGCATGGACGAGTCTAAACATGTAACTTCAAGATCTAGGGCATTGTAGATAAATAATAACAAGCATACAAGTAATAAACAAGCCTAGGCATGTGCTCCATATATAGTCATACGTGCTCGCAATGAGAACTTGCACCACATCTTCTGTCCAGCCAGCTTGTGGCAACGGGGCCTCTAGGGAACGACTGGCAATTAAGGTGCTCCTTTTAATAGAGAACCGGAGCAAAGCATTAACACTACGTGAACACATGTTATCCTTACACCACAGCCATCCCATCTGGTTGTCCCATTTATTGTCACTTTGGGGCCTTTGGATCCGGACAATGATATGTGTACACAACTTGCAGATAAGATCACAAACAATACTATCATAATGATTCAATAATAAGTTCAGATCTAAGATCATGGCACTCGGGCCCTAGTGACAAGCATTAAGCACAAAAAGTTGCAACCAAGTCAAATAGCACAGGAGATAATAGGCACTATGCCCTAACAATCTTATTCGATTACATGATAGAACTCATCCAAACCCTACCATCCCCAGGCCTACAGCGGGGGATTACTCACTCATGGATGAGGGAAAAATCGGTGGTTGATGGAGATGCGTTGGTGATGACAATGGCAATGATCCTCTCCAAATTCCCCATCCCGGTAGGGTGCCAGAACGGATTTTCTGGATCCGAATCTTGGTTTGTGGTGGTAGCAGTGAAGCGGAACACTTTATGGAAAACTATTGAACCCCCTTCGGTTTTTAGGTTGAAGGGCAACATATAGGCACAGAGGGATGCCGAGGAGATGCCTGGGATGGCCTCACCCCCACCAGGCGTGGCCAGTGGTGGGCCCGCGCCTGGGGTGGGTCTGGCCCCCCAGGACCCCTCTCTGTCTCCCCTTCTGGCTCCGTGGATCTTCTGGTGAAAAATAGTTTTTGGCATATTTTCTGGGATTTTTCCTGATAGTTGATTTTCTGCACAAAAACAAGACACCAAAGTAAGTCTGCTGAAAACAGCGTCAGTCCGTGTTAGTTGCATCCAAATAACACAAGTTTAGATGAGAAACAATAGCAAAGTGTTCGAGAAAGTACATACATTTTGGACGTATCAGCTCGCTATCACTTTCACACACTTGGGGAAAAACATAGATCTATTAAAGCACAAAGATTATTTTTGTAGACTCAAGCCTAAGTGCCACCATGGCGTGCACGCTGTCACTTTCACACACATGGGGAGAGCAGAGATCTAATGAAGCACTTGAGTATCAAGGTAGATCTACTTGATTACAAAGCTCATGACCACAACAAGATCATGCATAGAGAGAGGGATGAACACATAGCTACCGGTAGAGCCCTTCGCCTCGAGGAAGAACTACTCCCTCCTCATCATGGGAATCAGCAATGGTGATGTAGATGGTAATGGAGATCGATGGATATGTATCCAAGGCACTTCCACATCCCGGCAGGGTGCCGGAATAGAGACTTTCTGTCCCCTGAATCTCCCCTTCGGTGGCGGCGGCGCAGCGAAACTTTTTGTGGAAGTATGATGGATGATTTGGGGTTTTCTCATCGGGGGGATCTTATAGGCGCAGGAGGTAAGGTCGGTGGGGAGCCAGGGGGCCCACACCCCCTATGGGCACCCCTAGGGCTTGCCCGCGCCTGGGGGGTAAGACCACCCTGTCCCCCCCCTCCGTCTCTGCGTCGTGGTTCTGTGTTGCTCCGGGAAAATAATGACTTTGGATTTTGTCCCGTCCAATTCCGAGAATATTGATTTTTTGCATTTCTGGTACCAAAAACAGAAGAAAACATGCAATTGGCACTATGGCAACTTGTTAATAGGTTAGTTCCAGAAAAGATATAAAAAACACCTCAAAGTATAGACAAAGCAAAGCAAAGTAGATACAAAAGAGCTTCCAAAAATTATGGTACTTGTTAGCTTTCAGCCCTCATTGCCCCTATCATAAGCATCTTGAAGTGATTAAGGTTAAAGTGAACAAACTATGGAGTACATGCTTGACGAAGTATAAGTTGGCAATCTCAAGTCCCTTGAATATGAGGGCCAGACCTCATGCTACTCAACTTCAGTCACAGGTAAGTTCTTGTCATTGTAAGTATTTGCATATCATTGAGAAACGCCAACGGGGTACCCCTTGCACTTGGTATAGGAGCTTTCCCATAACCAAAATGACAAGGTAAGCAGACAATGGGCATCTCAGCCATCTTTTTATTTACTATATGCATAGATTTTTATTGAGGATGCTTCATAGATAGCTCACTATGGTGATGCTGCAAGTTTCCACCGTGATTAGGCATGGCTTAGGCTAGCGGCCCAGGCATTTCTCTAACACAAAATACAAACTCCATGGACTTACAAGTTCCCTCTTTATTTCACACCGGTGACATCCACAGACAAAAGAGCATGATATCAACTGAGTACAGAGTACAAGTGCAATATTGAAAACGTTCCCCGTGACAGCACGGTTCTGCTAATTCCAACGTATAAGTGCAATCATACACAACAAAGATGACACAATGGTTAAAGTTTATTAGGGGCAAGGAATATAAAGTGTGCCATCATGTTCGTGAGGGATTTAATCACTAAGTTTTCACATAACAAAATAGTTTTTAATTTGAAGATAAATGAAAACAAGAATATACTTGGAATGGCGTAACACACCATGCATAGGAGTTTATAGTGGACACTTTGGAATAACTTGGTTTCTTGGGAGTTGGAAGCATGAGTAGAGCTTACTCATACAAGTGGAGGCTAACAAAAGACTGGGAGCAACCAACTAAGAGAGCATAATGGCCATAATCATGCAGAGCAACAAAACATTACTAATCAAAGCATAGAGTGGTACTACAAGTCAAGGAATAAATGATCATAGAAGCTATTGGTGACTTGTCATAGTCATAACATGGTGTGAGCATGTGCCAAGTCAACCCAAGCAAAGCATCAAAGGAGAATACCACAATACTATGCTTTTGTATTCTAAAACAACGCATGATTCCTTCAAGGCACACTAAGAAATCCCAATTATTTGGAACAAGACATGCTACAGCAATAGTCACTAAGAATAAGGTCAAAACAAGATCTAGCATGACATGATAAAGTCTAAGCCACAGTCAAAACAAGCTCCCTTTTGTACCACTTAAACATGAAGCTTCCTACTCTTTTCCAACACCAAGCAACATATTTGAAATAACTAACAAAGATAGTAATCAATAAAGATTAGTGAGCTTGTCTCACAAATCCACAAAGAGGAACTAAAAAGTTCTAAGCTTAAAGCACAAGAAAACTAAGTCTAACCACAGTGCTAGCAAAAGAGAACACTCACCAGACAATAAGAATGAAAACTAGAGTGTTCTAGGTAATGAAATAGAGTGTGTCTCTCTCCACAAGAAGTGTGTTGTAACCAACCAACTTACTCAAGCAAACTAAGAAAATGAAAACCAAAAACGAAAACTAAGACGCTCCAAGAACAACACAACAATGCATGAAACAATAAAAGCGAAGTGTCTAGAAAGACCTGAGATTTTTATTGATGAAGAAGGGGATGCATTGGGAATCCCCAAGCTTTTACGCTTGTACCTCTTGAATATTTCTTGGGGTGAAATGGGGTGGCATCCCCAAGCTTGATATTTTTTCCATTCTTCATCTCATTACATCATTCTTTCTCTACACCTGAAAATTTTCCTTCATACAAAACTTCACACAATTCTTCAAAAGATAATAGAACTTTAGTTAAAGCTTTGGAACAGAAAGACTTTTCACTAAAGACACAATCTACTGTATCAACTACTTAAAAAATCTCAATTCCCCAAAAGAGAACTCAAAAAGGAATCAATAAGAAGCAAATGCAAATAATGGCAGAAATATGTCAAAACAGACTAGCAGGTATAAAACAATTTTTTCAAAAACCTTATGTTTCTCAAATAAAAAAGTGTTGGACTAACGAAGGTTATCTAACATACTGGGGTATTTATTCATAAATTTTCAGCTCAATCTGAGTTACAGAGACTCCTCACGAATTTTTATGGTGGAGGACAGAAATCTGTTTCGTGATAGCAACTCCCCAAATCTTACTTCCCTCTCATTAGAGGTTATTCTTGGCACAAAAATCAAATTAAAAGGATAAGGAGAGGTCATTACTGAAGTAATAACTTCCAATACTTAAGAAAATTCTTGGGTTATCTCCCAACAAGTACTTTTCTTTAACGCCTTTAAGTTAGGCACCAAAAGTTTGAGAAGATGCTCTCATAAGAATTATGAATTGAAGTATAAGAGAGTATCAAGAAGAAAATTCAAAACACTTTTAAGTCTATCCCACTTCCTATGCATAGGAATATTTTAAAGAAACAAGTCATGAAAGCACAAAGCAACAAGCATAGGAAAGCAAAACAAGTGCAACTTCAAGATCTTCAACATAAAGAGGGGAAACTTAATATTATTGAGATGTATAAAACCATGTTTCCCTCTCTCATAATAAATTTCAGTAGCATCATGAAAAAACATTAACAATATATGTATCACATAAAACATTCTTATCATGATCCACATGCATAAAATGATTATTACTCTCGACATAAGCATAATCATTCTTATTAATTGTAGTGGGAGCAAATTCAACAACATAGCTATCAGTATTAATCTCATCACCATAATCATCAAATATAGGAGGCATATTATCATCAAAGAAAATTTTCTCCTCTATAGTAGGTGGACTGAAAATATCATACTCATCATTGTAATCATCATAAATGGGAGGTTTGGTATCATCATAAGCAATAGAATAGCTATCTTCCAAAGATGGGGTACTAAAAATATCATTTTCAAAAAAACTAGCTTCCCCAAGCTTAGACCTTTCCATAGCATTAGCAATAATAGTCTCCAAAGAATTCATACTAATAACATTGCTATTAGCACGCAAATAAATCTCCATAGGTTTTTTAATTTTCTCTTCAAACACTTCATATACTAACTCAAGATAGATACCATAAAGCTCTCTAATTTTTTTTGTTATTTTCAATAAAGCCTAACTAGTGAAAATAAGAAACAAAAAGACAAAATTGCAGAATCTAAAGGAAATAACTTCGAGCACTCACACACTTGCAGGATGTAAGTACCTTTTACCTTACCTCCCCGGCAACGGCGCCAGAAAATAGCTTTCTGGCTTACTGCTGCCATGGGGTAAGGTGTGTGAGTGCTTTTTACCTTTCCTCCCCGGCAACGGCACTAGAAAAGTTCTTGATGTCTACGCACTTCTATTCTTGTAGACAGTTGTTGGGCCTCCAAGTGTAGAAGTTTGTAGAATAGCAGCAAGTTTCCCTTAAGTGGATTACCCAAGGTTTATCGAACTCAGGGAGGAAGTGGTCAAATGTATTCCCTCTCAAGTGGTAACGGTGCCAGAAAATAGTTGATGGCATAGAGTAACTTTAAAAGGATGGAAGCAAGAAAACATGCAATATATCTAGATGCAAACGGTGTTTCAATGTTTATAAACAAGGCATTGGGATCATACTTTCACTAGAGAACACTCTCTCATATAAATATCCTCTCTTCATGATACTACTCTTAACTACTCTCCGGTTGAACACTCTAATGATTGGTAGAGCTATAACAGTCCGCCTTCCCCAATCTAGATAACCCCACACTGTCACCTTGAGCGCTAGATGGTTCCAACAAACACCACAATTTCATAGAGACATCCAACTCCAAATATAACTCATAACAAGTATTCAATCTTGCCAAAGTGCCACACACGGTATGCCCGCTGTCACTTTCACACACGTGGGGAAAAGCATAGATCTATTAAAGCACAAAGAGTATTTATGTAGAATCAAGCCTAAGTGCCACCATGGCGTGCACGCTGTCACTTTCACACACATGGGGAGAGCAGAGATCTAATGAAGTACTTGAGTATCAAGGTATATCTACTTTATTACAAAGCTCAAGACCATAACAAGATCATGCATAGAGAGAGAGAGAGATGAACACATAGCTACCGGTAGAGCCCTTCGTCTCGAGAAAGAACTACTCCCTCCTCATCATGGGAATCAGCAATAGTGATGAACATGGTGATGGAGATCGATGGAGATGGCTCCGGGGGCACTTCCCCGTCTCGGCAGGGTGCCGGAATAGAGACTTTCTGTCCCCCAAATCTCCCCTTCGGTGGTGGCGGTGCAGAGGAACTTTTTGTGGAAGTATGATGGATGATTTAGAGTTTTCTCATCGGGGGCTCTTATAGGTGCAGGAGGTAAGATCGGTGGCCAAACCTTGCTTCTCTCTCTCTCTGGAAAAGCAGAGCAAGGGAGAGGGAGAGGAGGTGCTCGGGAGGTGAGTGGGAGTGGAAGGGGGAAATGAGCTAAAGGGAGGGTGTTGCGTGGACTTTGGGCATTATAAACCCGAGAGGGGAGGTCGATGGTGGACATAGCTCATGGGGAGATAGGGCCTAGTCCAGGGGCTTCCCATTGGTGGCCATGGGCGGTGGGGAGAGTGTGGGGTGTTCTTATGGTCGTGCATAAAGCAAAGAGGGAGTGGGGTGCTGCAATGAGTAAAGAAAAGGGATAGACAAGACATTGCCTTTGTCTCCCTCTTAATTAACCATGTGGGACAAGGGGTGCAGGTCTTTCTACAGTGCTGGTCGACCAGGGGAGAGTGATGAGTCTAAGGAGAAGTGCTGGAGAAGATTGGAGCTGGTTTGGGTTTGATTTGAATCAATTTTTATTTGTATTTGCAAATTTGTTCAAATGAAGGTTTGTGAAGGAAGTTGCAAAAGTTGCATTGGGAAAAGTGTGTAAATGTTACTGGTCGGTGGAGTTGGTCAAATAATCTATTCATAATTTAAATGGGATTCTTCTGATGATTTTAATCCCATTTAAATGCACTTCTTCAAAAAATGCAGAAACAGATTATGGAAGCTAAGATGAAAATTTTACATTGGTGAAGCTTGGTTTTTGATGTGATATGGTCCGAAATACCATGGAACACATTGGGGAATTTTATTGGGATTTATTCAGGTGGAAAAGTATTTTTAGGGAATTATTTCTTGTTTCTGCCATTTAAGAAAAAGGGAAAAAATAATAATAAAGGATCTCAAAAATATTTATTTTTCGTTTAGGAAGATGGGATATTATATATAGGAATTAATTTTGCCTTGATTTGGCAAGGTGATTTGGAGAAAAACAAACTTGCCTTTATAGACAAGGATTTTGGGAATTTGGTAAAATAAAGGAAATTAAAATCCAAATAATTGGGAGAATTATTTGGGGATGCTTATATCCAGGGTAGATTATGTACACTTGTTGTAGGAATCAAGATCAACCTTGGTTTTGTAGAAATGTGGGGAAAAGGGTGGAAACTAGATACTTGGAGGATCTAGTGTTTGATTAGTCTGATGCCATCTAAACAAGGTGGGATTAGGGCGCTCCGAGATCTCCTTGGTACAAGGGGTATATGGATGGATAAACAAAGTTATATAGTTTATCATTCAAGAAAGGGGTGGGCTTGGTTGCACAAAGTTATATAGTTTATCATTCAAGCAAGGGGTGGCATGAGGTGGCAAACTTTGTTGAAAATAAGGCTACCATAATAGATACATCAGATAGCCTCCAAAACCATGTGGGTCTAAGAAGCACAAGGATCCAATGGAAACAAGTGAAATGGGGGTTTATAGTCCATGATTAGTAGATCATAATCATGCAAAGAGTTGGTCAAGGGGAGGTGGCATATAGATGTGAGCTTCTGCCAAAGTGAGAAAGTTGATAAGTTTAGGCAGAAAAGCTTAGTGTCTTGACTACAAAACCATCATGGATGAGCGGGAGATAGAATGGCTTAGCCAAGGGAAAGAGTAGGATTTGGTAGTACTAAATATGTACTACAAGATGGTTCAAATAAATTCTCAATAATGCACATAGATTGGAAAAAGGTAGAGCTCCAAAGTTTGTATCCAGATAAAAAATCCAGACAACCATTTTGGCAGATTTGGTGATTTTGACTAGAGTGCAAGTGTGGATGATTTTGAGAGGATGTCAAGGGTTTATCCTATCCACGAAGTGGTTGATGTTGAGGCATGGATTGAATAGAGGGGAACCAAACTTGGATTGGGTCTCTACTAGGTTGGAAGCCATCAAAAGGGATTATCCCTGGATTGAGATAAGCATGAGATGAGATGATCACTTGAGTGGCTTTCGGTAAATCCAAACTTGGATTAGCTCATTCTAGTTCCCAAGAAAGAAAAGCAAACAATATATCAAGGCAAAACATCAAACAACAGATCAAGGCAATTCATTAACCAGCAGATCAAGGCAATTCATCTTATTACTTATCCAACTAGTACTAGGGTTACCATCAAGCCTAGGTTGTGGTAAGGATGGGTATGTTGAAAGGCATTTTGCTTTGAAGTAAGATAAGTACCATATTGGTATTTCTACCAAGATTGAGATAAAAAGGTTTTGGAAAACCTAGGTATAAGAGTAGCTGGGAGTTCTTTCTTGAAAACATAAGGAGAGTATATATATATGTCTCCATAGTTTTGGCAATATAAACTATTAAAGTATTTGGTTGGGTCAAAGTCATCTTGGCTCATGTTTTGAAATGCTAGAACATTTGAGAATATGAAAGATGAGCCAAGACATCTCTTTTGTAAAATAGTTTTTGTAAACTAGAGATTAGATGAGGAGCACATAACTAATACATAATTAGTTGCTTGAGCACAAGCAAACAGGTAAGCGCTTAATGCAAATAAAATGTTTTTGTTCCCCTTGATTTTTTCCTTTTAGATATTTAATCAGGGTTGATGAAATTGGGATATTACATACCTTTCCCCCTTAAAATAATCTTGTCCCGAGATTAGGGAGGAGTAGGGTTGGGGTAATAACATCCGCTTTACAATTTCAGCGGTGGAAACTATTAGGCGCTAATAAATTTTGCAAAGACTAAACGTGGTTAGTCACGGGTTGGAGCAGAGGGGCTTTGGGTTTGGGTTGTTCGGGTGAAACGAGTGGAAAAAACGTAGTATTTTCCCCTTAGGACAATTCTAGGTAAGTTTAACGTTGACGGGGTACTTCCTTCTTGATGCGAGATGGAGAGTTGAATCTTCTTTGCTTCTTCGCCTCGGGGTCTACTTTCTTTCTTGATGGTCTTGATACACCGGGAGGTTGGCTTGACGATCTATCTTGGAGTGAAGTGCCTTCCGATTATGGAGAAGTGGTGAGCGTGGTTCTTCATGCAGGGTAGATGATTCATATTTGGAGAGGTGGTTATCACTTAGTGCTACTCGGGGTCGATTCCAGGGGTCTATCGTGTTTTCAGCAGGAAAGATGCAGTCTTTCCCCTTAGAGCAAAACTATGGGGGTTTGGGTCTGATGCAACATCGTGGGTAAACACGAAAATAAGGATATCATACTTGCACAATATCCATAGATTTAGCAGGGTTCAAACTGGTCGGTCACGGAGGTACTTAAGGGGTTACAAAACAAGTCTGTGCCACAGGGCGACGAGACGCTTAAAGTTTTTCAAAACAGATGTTGAGGCGATACATTGGTACCACTCTAGACTAGTTGTCGCTTGTGGATGATCTAGGGGAATCCTCTTTGGCTTCATCTTCTCCTTTAGGGAGGTGGTGGAGGATCCTTGGATGCCTTGGGGTGGCTTGAACCTCTTGAGATATTGCCGGGCGGTGACACACTTCTTTCTTCCTTGGAGGATGTGGCTTCCAGAGGCTTCTTTCGGGTCCTTGATTAAAGCTTGATTCTTTTGCTGGGCTTCTAGAGCTTCCTTCCAATCCAGGATAGCTTGCGCCTGGTGAAGTTCCATCTGGGTGCGGCGGTATTCATCAACAACTGCGGTCAGGATTTCATTTCCAGCATAGCTATAAAGGGCTTGAAGTTGCAAGGCCGGGTAGGTCAAGCGGGGGTTTTGGGATTGTCCGGATGAATCCATGTTGCCTTTGATGGGTAGATAGAAGGTTGTGGGTTCTCCGTGTACTCCATACTTTGGCTGGATGTTGACTTGGCCCAGATATAGCCCGATTTCCAGTCCCTTGTAGAGTTGGAAGGATGGAGTTTGGGTATATCCGCAAAGCTGCAGGGAGTCCTAGAGGAGCACGGGGAATCCGGCACTTAGCCATGTTTCGTCAATGGGTTCCATCTGCATAGAAGAGGGTTTGTAGTTTAGGGATGAGATGAAACAGGTAGGTGGAGATTTATCAGGGTACACAATTATTACTAAACGGCGTCTTAGCTTGGTCCTCAGAAGACTCTAGAGGTAGAAAGTGGGTGGAGTGGTCTATTGGAGTTGAGTTGAAAGATGCAGTCTTTCCACATTAGGGCTTTACTTAGGGTTGTCGAGGTTTCTCTTAGGTGGCAATCCTACTGAGGAGAGGCTTCTGGCTATGAGGTTGCGTGCATTTGCACCGGAATCTACCAACTAGAGGGTCAAACCATTGGGGTCGGAAGATTCCCAGCAGACAATCAACACACTTCGAGAATCATACATGCCCATGACAACCAAACAAGGCATACCATAGGTACTAAGGGGTGACTACAAGCCATAAAGGAGAATCCTACTTTAGGGAATATAATCCTAAATACGGACGTTACTGGGGGCTTAACTTATGTCTTGTTGTCCTTTGTCTATCGGTGCCGTACTTGATTGATTTGCAGGCAATGAAGGACTCCGTTGGTAGGGCGATCTTGTAGTGTCCTGCCTTGTCGATAGCTCATTTGCTTTGCTTGTCTCTGTGTCTCTTCATTCCGGGATCTCCGTCTTCATAGTCTTTACTTCGGACCTTGTTTTCGAAAACGGATCATTTGAAGTAGACGAGATGTAGAGCAATTCATTTTCAAATTGTTTAAGGTAGAGAAGATGAGATAAGAAATCTTTCGATTTTTTCTTTTGAGGAAATAGTTTGGGAAACCCGGTGTTTTCATAAATAGAGGTTGTCCTGTCTATCGTCCATGCTATCTAAGGTCTCCTACAGTCAGGATGGCGCTGATACCATATCTATGGAACCCTGGATTTACGGTCCGAGAATACCCGTTATGGATATAATTCACGTTCCCATGATCAGTGAGCCGTGAGCATAACCGAAAAGTATCATTACATCATCCTTAATTAACGAATACAACAACTTACAAGGAGACCTTTATGTAAATTACAACACAAGTAGCGGAAGTCTTCAGCGCAGAGCCAGTGCCTTAACCTACAGGCAACTGACTGGGAATACGGCCTAACTCGCATAGATGTCAGCACCTTCGTTCCTTCTTAACATCTGCAATCTGGCCAAGTAAATAGCCAGGGACAATGCCGGTGAGTATTTTGAATATACTCGCAAACCACCGAGACAAGGGTATTAATATAATGCATATTTTTGCTATGGCGAGAAAGCTCTATACTATAGTTATTTTTCAAATAAAAACCTAACATTGGCATCTCTATATCTTTGTTGAAAAATAGTTTTTGGAAAGTATGCCTCCTTTTGAAAATCCGGACATCTCCACATCCCAGTTAAAAAGATTTAGAAAACGTTTTGTTGTAAAAACCTTTTTAAAACCTTATCGACCATCTATGGTCAAAACCAATTTCATTCTTATCTTTTCCCGTGACCATGTCACACCCTTTACTTCACCACACTTAACAGTAGGGTACGCCTAGCTCTTGCCATTACAACCGTCCTTGTCCATGGACACGGCTATTCGAATAGATTACACTCTGCAGAGTTTGTGCACTTTACCCACAAGAATCAATACATCCGCTGGGATAAAACCACGGCCTGCTACACACGGTAGACAGGGGTTCGGATAGTCAAACTTAAACCTTTCATTTGTCCATCCCTAGCAATGACGACTTTTCCTTTTGGGTTGTTCTCTCCGGTACAAGTATGGGGTACTATGACCCTGGTCCTTCCTCCCGTACTGAACCCTACCTCCAGACCGAAGTCTGGCCGATAGCAATAGTGAAAATCTTCCATCCTACTACCTAAAATCATACCGTCCGCAGAGACCCAATTGTTGCACCAGTGCCTTGTACCAGACAGCCCAGATTTCAGGGAATTTCTCCCCTTTAGCAAGTACTAGTAGCCCCGGCTAAATATCACAAACTACGAGCTAAGCCCCATCATATGGGGTAATGTGGTTGCACAGATTAAATTGTTCCGGCCATTGGCATAGAACATCCACTACTAGGAAAATGCCTGTTTGTGGCGCACATGAAATGGCCATCCGTGACGCACTAGCTGTTGCGACTATCTCCTAGCCATGGCGCACTGCCTGTTGCGCCACGGTTGTGTCGAGATAGGCGTAGCGCACCTGCTAGTGAGCCTCAGCTAGGAGGGCAGGTGCGCTACGCGTTGGATCTTCTGTGGCGCACGTTAACACTAGCACTTCCTTATCCCACTGGTTCCGCCCACTGCTCTATTCTAAACCTGTGCGCACCCAGGTTCGAAACCATGTGCCCACCTTTTTTATATTTATTTTAAAAATATTTTTAAATGTTCCAAAAATGCCCAAAAGTGGTGATATATGCCATAAAAGTTTTCTTTTGTTTTTAAAATACTTTTAAATATTCCAAAATGCCCAAAAGTGATAATATATGTCATAAAAGTGGTACAAATATGATTCAAATATGTCATAATAATTTGTCCATGATACAAATATGTCATAATAATTTTTCCATGAATATTACAATCTTTTTCGACCACGCGTTTTACAATATTTTTTGAGCTAGCGTTTTACAATCTTTTTTCCCTTATTTGTCACGGTTGAATAATTTAGCCCCTGCACTTTAATATTTTTTATTTCTAACGGGCTACCTTTTTGGGTCGGGTTGTCCTTTTTCTTCTTGTGATGTATGTTGCTGCATCCACTGGTAGAAAACGCCCCATGCGTCCCGGTTGGTAAGGGCCATTAGTCCCGGTTGCCCAACCGGGACGGGTGCATCGGGACTAAAGCTCCAACCATTAGTCCCGGTTGCCCCACCAACCGGGACAAATGGGGGCACACGTGGCGGCATCAGAGCGCGAGGGGGGTGGAGCATTAGTCCCGGTTCGTAACACGAACCGGGACTAATAACCTGCTGCCGCGGCAGATATTTGGCCCATTTCTCTGCCGCGGCAGAGAATTCATTTTGGCACATTTTGTTGCCGCGGCAGCATTTTCGCCACTTTTTGTGCCGCGGCAGAGAATTCATTTAGGTTGTTTTATTGTTTATTTAGTGTTTTGCACTTATCAATGAAGGAACCTTATATTACACAAGATCATCATGACAACATTTTACAATCCCTTGAAAGTTGTTATTTTTACAATCCCTATTGTCTATACACAGCCGAATAGTATTCTCCTTTTGGGTCTAGGACTTCTGCATCCAAGAATCCCGCCAATTCCTCCTGTATTGCTCGTATGCGATCCTTTGGCAGAAGACCGTCCCGTAGACGTTCGATCTGATTTAAAAAAGGAGTCAGCCTATATGAATATGAAACTAAACACAATTTGATTGTAATTAAAAACTATAGAAATTGTTTACATACGTGGAGTTGCTCTAAATTTCTGCCCTTCTCATCGCACGTCTGCCGGATGAACTCGCATACATAGTATCCACATAGATTGTTACCTGGTCCCTGCGTCAGGCACTTTACGACAACAGAGTTCAATCAAAATAATAATCAAGCATGATAATAACTGTATCACAACTAGAATCAAAGAGATGCGCGGATATAGCTAGTGGTGCTTACATCTAGTGGTTGAAATGTAAGATCCTCTTTCCAAACACCCCTAGCCTTCTTGGTGAACCATTTCCAAGCGCTGCCCGGCGTAGAAAACGAATAAAATAAGTTATTAAGTACTTGATATCATAAAATTCACGAACGTTGCCGATATAGTGTCGTAATGATTAGAATTACCGCTGGAGAAGTATCTGCATGTCCTTCCATGTCTCAAGGGGTTTATGTTTCGAGTCCATGACTAGTACACGCCCTTTGTCAAGTTGAATGATTAACAGAATATAGTGGTACCTGCGAATGCAGAACTTATCAATTATATACTTAACATCGAGTAAGCGAAATAGAAAGTGTATACAAGACAATAACACTCACTGGAAGTTGTAAGGAAATAGTATTTCCCTTTTGGTTTCTTGAAACCTTAACGCGTGTACTATATTATCCTCCGTATCCTGGGGGCTTATTTTGAGATTAGCTTCATGAACCCAATATGGGTCAATGAAGCCAATGTCATAGATTTGTCCTCTGCTGCATTCGAGAATCTTCATTCTGCATATTAAAGTATGATTATATACATGCAATAAACAAAATAATATAGATGGAGACTAAATTAATTACAGAATTAGTACTTACAGACAATAGGCACTCATGATCGATTTGTCCAAGGCGTCTTGATTGAATAATTGAAATAGTTCATCAAATTCAATGGATATCATGTCATCCTTATCTTTCCCATGATGTTTTTTTGTAACCCTCAGCACTATCCAGTTAGCCCCGGCACTTGTGGCATGCATGTACCAGTTATGCAATCTTCGCATTTTTGTTGAAAGATTGTTTACCTCCTCAGGTTTGACGAGAGGTTTTCCGTACTGGTATTGGTATGCTACTTCACTCACGGGGAAGAACTCTAACTGGGATAAGTACTGGGCAATACTCATACCTTGAGCAGCGGCAGCTTCTCCGTATTGTGCAACTACCTCTGGATCATACTGCTCTTCGGCCCCATATTTGCTCGACCCCACATTGGTTTGAGAAATCACCTTGAGAGGGGCGCAAGTCTGTTTTGCTTGTTCTCCGAGCTGGGCAACAGATTTCCCGCTTGCATCAGTACTGCTCTTCGAGGCTTTTTGTGCCGCATGTGACTTGAGAATAGAACGCTCATAGTCTGATGACAGCTTTGGCTCGGGTTGATGAAGAGTCTTTAGCATTTTCAACACTTTGGCTTTTTCTTCTTTGGTGCTGGGGAACTCTGGCTCTTTCGGCCGCCTCAGCTTAGCGAAAAACGCTGTCGTTTCCGCATCAACGATCGCCGCAGTCTCCTCTTCAGTACAGTCATAAGCTCTCTTGGGAGGAACAGTTGGTACTTTTGGAAGAGGCTCTTGTTTACGTTTCGGCGATCGCTTACGACGCACAGTAGCGGTACGCTTACGCTTTTTATCCTGAGGCGCCGGCGATGGCTCCCGCGGCGATGGCTGCACCGGAGACGGGTGAGGCGACGGAGCCGGGTGAGGCGACGAAGACGGCTGCCGCGGCGGCGACGACCTCGCTGGAGACGGGTGAGACGGCGGCGAAGATGGCCTTGGCGTGTGATTTCGAAGCACGATACAATCCTTCGGCCATAGAATGGTGACGTTTTTTGCGTCACCCAGCACAGTCACATCCCCTTCACCAGCAGGGTAGTGAAGATCCAAAACCTCAAAGGTGGGCATGATTTCATCCACACTGACAATAGCGTAGCCCTCTGGAACCGGACGACTGTGGTAAGTTGGTGTGGGTCCAATTGGTAAGGCATAGCCGACCGCCACCTTCATTGTTATGTTCACAACTTTGACATGTAGCTCGCAGTGTGTCATCTCTGTGATATCATCCACTGGGTAGCCAACAGGAGCCATCGTCGGTGCATCATCGGCATCGCCATTGTCATCACCCGGGACCTCGGTGGAAGCCACACTGCTTTTTCGATTATTCGATAGGCCGGTAGCATCGAATGCAGTGTGCTGCTGAGATGGGCCGGTAGTACTTTGCTCTTTAAGTGAGTTAATTTCATCTTGTTGTTGCTTTAATCGTTCTTCAATTAAACGCATTCGCTCTTTCTGACTTTCTGCTTCAACTGCCGCCCTGTCCTTACTCCTCTGACGGCTTCTATCAGGATATTTCTTCCTCTCTTCGGGAAACCCAGTCCTCCATGATTGGGAGCCTATTGTGCCTCGTGTTCGTCCATCATGTTCCTTATTTCCAAGGGCGAGTGTGAGCTCATCATTCTCTCTATCGGGAATGAAGTCCCCATCTTTAACAGCCTTTACTGCTTTTCTCATCCTCTCGATTGGCAAGGGGTCTTCTTTATGTCGTATGTTATATATAAACCTCCCTTCCGAGTCCAACGTGCCCCCATGCCCGTAAAACCAATTCCTTGCACGTTCTACCCAATCGTCTGTCTCTGGGGTGATATTTTTATCACGCAGTTCCTGCTCAAGTTTCTCCCACTTAGGAATGCCAACCTTGTAGCCACCTTGCCCCATAGTATGGTGATACTTCTTCTTAGCAGCATTCAGCTTATTCGTTTCAGACATTTTCTTAGCTTTTTCTGATTTCTTGTATTCCATAAACTCATCCCAGAATGGTTTTATCTTCTCAAACTGAATATTCTTGAAATCGTGAGTCTTCTTTTTCACGACATAGTCAAGGTGCAATCTTTTCTTCCAGTTGGTGAAACACTGGGCCATCTTCTTCAAAGCCCACTCCCTGACCTTAGCCTCCATGGCTCTCCCATGTTGTAAGGCGTCCTCAACTGGATCCTCCGCATTTGGATCCAGCTCTATCTTCGGTAGTTTGAAATTAACCATGAGCCTCTTCCATAGTAAATCTTTGGCGTGGTTAGGGACAAATAAACATGTTCCCTCTTCATCCGCTTTAGCAGGCCTATTCCAGTTTCTAATGGTGATCGGGATTAAGTCCCTAACGATTACTCCGCATTGTGCCACAAATTTGGTTGCGACAACTTCGGGAGCTGTCGGTCTGCCGTCTTAAGCGACATCTTCGATCCTAAACCTCTCATGGTCTTGCAACTTTTTGGTTGGGCCTCGTCTGCTCTTTTCAGTAGATTCCTTCGATCCGGAGGGCTAAAAGAAGAAAGATCGTCGTTACTATTTCTATATAGATAGCAGATGATTAATTAATGAATTGATTTATATTACATGCACCTCGCCGGAGCGGTCGTCTTCTCGATTACACAAGGCATCGCCTTCTCCCTCGCGGAAGGCAACACCTTCAACCTCAAACAAGTTGTCTACTCCGGTAAAAAGAGGATCACCCTCACCGGAGTTGTTCAGAAACGTTGATACGTCTAAATTATCTTCCCCACGGATCACACCTTGGATCAACTCTTCCTTTTCTTCGTCTCTGACGTGTGGGTCCATATTTTCTGCATAGGTGGAAAAACGAATAAGTCAAAGCGGCTACAGGAGAAAGTTACGAATAAGTCAAAGCGGCTAACGAATATTTTCCGGATCGAAGGTGAAACCCTAATATATACATACACAATAATAAAAATGAAGAGAAACCCTAAACCCTAAGGCTATGAGAGGGGAACATGAGTATAAGGCTACAAAAGGTCTTCGATCTATCTATGGTCTTGATCTCGGTCTTCAATCTCAATCTCGATATTCCGGAGTTCCGAGGGGTGTAACCTAGTTCGGAGAAACCTCCGATGCATATGAGAGGGGAACATGAGTATAAGGCTACAAAAGGGAAACTATCCAGCAGAGGGTTTAAGAGGGTTCAGAATGCCCTGGCGAAGGCACATCGTCGAACCCACATGCGAAGGCACTTTGGGCTACCCACATTGACTGACCAGTGGGGTCGAATACCAATAATACCAAACTAATTAATAAACCTAATAATACCTAACTAATAATAAACCTAATAATCGAAACACCGAAAAGAAAGGGAAACAATCAACACATGGCATCGATGCAATGCTCAAGCAAGTATGATGATATGACAAGTTAATTTGCATTGGAATGTAACCCTAAGACATGCTCGACGATTTAATCGGGGTTACGACGGGTGAAAACCCTAACTCGGGGAAACTCCGGAACATATGAGAGGGGTGCATTTGTTCTTCTAATTATACTTGTCATTTAAATTGTTGAACTTGCATTTTGGTTTAATAAAGAAAGAACAAATCAAACCCTAAACCCTAACTTCCCCCTCCATTTGAAAACCATTCAAATGAGTTTTGTATTTAAACAACTAACTACATGAGTTGAGCCCAAAGTGTATAAAAGGGTCTCACACTATTTCATATACTTTATAAAAGTTTCTGTAAGTTGAAAAGATTCAAAACAGATTTGAAATTCAAGTTACAAAAGGGAAATCAGAAATAGAAATAGAAAAAAATTTCTGGAAATAAAAAATGTATCCAACCTAGCTACTGGGCCGAGCCCATCTCTCCTTCTCTCTCTCTGGCGCTAGCAGGAAGCCCACCCGGGGCCCAAGAGCAGCCCAGCCAGGCCCGTACCCCATCGGCCTTTCTGTTTCTGTCTTCTTCCTCCCCGACGCAAGCAGCTCGGTGGCTCGCCGCCGGCCACCCGTCGCTCCCCAACGACAATTCCGACGCTTCCCGACCGCGCCTCGCCTCGTCGATCCCTCCGCGCCGCCCGCGCCTACTCAAAATTGGCGGCGCCGCCCTCTGAAGGTGGTACAACGACGGCCGACGACGGCGAACGCGGTCATGACGGCGTAGGCATGAACTACAGTGAGAGGGGAAGGAAGGAAGCATCCAGAAGGTTCGCTTGCTCACCCTGAGCGCGTGAGGTTGGTCGGAGAGAGCGCGGGAGGTCGAGGTTGAGCGAATCAACGCCGGCGAGCACGGTCGGGGTCGAGGAAGATGGAGTCGTGGGCGACGACTGGTGCGCGCACGAATGGAGGCGGCGGTGCTGGCGGATGGAGCCTGACGGCGACGCGTGGGCTCGGGCAGCCTGACGGCGTCGGGGGCGGCGAGCTCGGGCAGCCTGCCGGCGTCGGGGGCGGTTGTGCGCGCGTCGGTGAAGCAGAGAAGTGATGGGGAAGGGAAGAAGAAGAGGAAGGGCTAAAGGGTTATAACCAAAGGACCTTTAGTCCCGGTTGGTGGCTCCAACCGGGACTAAAGGGTTATACGTCCCGGTTGGAGCCACCAACCGGGACCTATACTCCAATATTTTCAGCAGACCAAGGGTTGGCGCGCAGGGGGTCTTTAGTCCCGGTTGGTGGCTCCAACCGGGACATATTCCCCTGTTTTCAAAAAATTTCAGGTATTTTCTCTCTGTTCCCGCCTTATTTTTTATTTTGGGGTTTAAATTTGTATTGTTTTTTAAATGATAATTAATTTGGAATTTAGAAAAACTTTAAACATAAAAAGTGTTTGGATTTGAATAAATAATTCAAAACCATTTTCTGTTTTAAAAAATAATTAATGTAACCATTTAAAATATGAACCATTTACAATTAAAAATGAATTAACTTATATTTTTTTAATATCAATTTGGAATTTAGAAAAACTTTAAACATAAGAAGTGTATGGATTTGAATAAATAATTCAAAAACATATTCTATTTTTAAAAAATTATTAATGTAACCTTTTAAAATGAATTAACTTATATTTTTGAATATTAATTTGGAATTTAGAAAAATTTTAAACATAAAAAGTGTTTGGATTTAAATAAATAATTGAAAAACATTTTCTATTTTAAAAAATAATTAATGTAACCATTTAAAATATGAACCATTTACAATTAAAAATGAATTAACTTATATTTTTTTAATATCAATTTGGAATTTAGAAAAACTTTAAACATAAGAAGTGTATGGATTTGAATAAATAATTCAAAAACATATTCTATTTTTAAAAAATAATTAATGTAACCTTTTAAAATGAATTAACTTATATTTTTGAATATTAATTTGGAATTTAGAAAAATTTTAAACATAAAAAGTGTTTGGATTTAAATAAATAATTCAAAAACATTTTCTATTTTAAAAAATAATTAATGTAACCATTTAAAATATGAACCATTTACAATTAAAAATGAATTAACTTATATTTTTTTAATATCAATTTGGAATTTAGAAAAACTTTAAACATAAGAAGTGTATGGATTTGAATAAATAATTCAAAAACATATTCTATTTTTAAAAAATAATTAATGTAACCTTTTAAAATGAATTAACTTATAAATAATTCAAAGATAGGGGACGGGCATCGTTAGAACTTGCATTGGATCTCTGAAGAAACCACATATTGCGAGTCTAAAAATGATTTTTTCAAAAAATCACGGGCGATAGATCATGTACCTGTAGTACAAACCGGACCCACTTCCTACCGATTCGGCAGACATTTGTCCTTTTTACCCGGGATGGACGAAAAGGTTTGAGATGTAACGGTTGGGATATAGTCCATGTAAGGTGGTCTAGTATTTTAGGAAAATAGGACGGTAGCATTCTGAAACGGCATTTTGGTGGTTACTTCACAAAACGACCCGTTTTTTGCGCTCGGAAAATGGAAAAGGGATTTTCCGTGCGACAAAAAGGAAAACTTCCTCCTGCAACATTGTTCTACATACCAATGTCCACACACATGCATAATATGGGCACAACATCACAAACTATGCCGTTATTCAGCACATAACATCGGTCATTTGGACCGAAAGCCATGAAACCTCGAACATGATAGGTCATTTTGTGAAGGTTTTTTCGAAACATGATCAATATACCAAGTCTGGTATTTTTCCTTTCAACTATGTAACATAATATGACACCACGCGAAGGATTTTCATTGTTCGGATTTTTTTTGAATTTATTATGCCCGTTTTGAATTATCTGAATTTCTAACTATGGTCGAACCGGTGTGCATGAAGATAGGGGACGGGCATCGTTAGAACTTGCATTGGATCTTTGAAGAAACCACATATTTCGAGTCTAAAAATGATTGCGGCAGAGTGGGCCAGACAACACTAATAATAGGGGTGAGTGTCGACATTATGTCGTGCGGCTTGTACCTTGTCCCGGATGGTGTCACCATCCGGGACTAAAGATGAACATTTAGTCCCGGTTGGAGACACCAACCGGGACTAAAGATGAGTCAGCACTAATAATAGGGGTGAGTGTCGACATTATGTCGTGAGTGTCGACATTATGCCGAGCTGCTTGTACTATAAATATGCATCCTTGTGAGTCCAGTCCTCCAGCCAGTTTGAGGCATCTCCAAGATGGTTTTAGAGAGCAGGGACACCACTACGGCCAGTTTCAGGGAGATGCCGACGGAGCCCGACTAGATCTAAGAAGGAAGAAGAAGGGGAAAGTGATGTGTGGGGTGGTTTATGATCACACATGTGCACAAAGTGGAGCTTCCAAAAAAATACTGGTCGACACATCTATGGCACACATGTCAACAGAATTTTTAATCCCAGATGCCTGTTATACCATACATCGCAATCCTAGGATTACCATTTTTGCGAGACATAACAGATTTGGATACCACAGTACATCATACATTACAAACCATACATAAGGTCTTACACAAATAAGGATCTCATGATCCAGTTCTTAATACAACTCAAGCAGCGGAAATACGTAATAATAAAGGTAGCGTAGGCGAAGCTCCATGTTCGGGGTCACAGGCAATGCTGGCGATGGGAGATGATCCTAGTTGTCGTAACCTTCTTGGGGTCCATCATCCTGGTACACCTCTTCATAGTCTGGCCACGGAAATAGCCAGGGACAAAGCCATGAGTACTCTTTAAGTACTCGCAAACTAAAACTAACAAGTGAAGCGGTTTTTGTAGCAGGACACTAAGCTCTAGGGTTGTTTTGCAAAAAGCCAGATTTACCTCTACTAATTTTAGAAACGAAGAAAGCTAGTTGAAGTTTTATAACACCTAAGTGGGAACTTGTATTTCATATCACAACTCTGGTGTGGTCAAGTCAAAGTCTCAATTCATTTCATAAGTCATTTTGAAAACATCTGACGGGGGAATAATATGGCCACTCCAACTGTCCATAACCGCAGACGCGTCTATTCAAATAGTTTGACACTCTGCAGAGATTGTAAACTTTCACCACAACATTCGATACATTCGTCAAGAACAAATCCTGAATTCACCATACTTAGTATGCGGATAATCAATCCTAACCTTTCAATTACACGCCCTAGTATAAGCACCTCTCCTGCGAGTTTGGCCTCCCAACCATGACCAACTGTCATCTTGGGTACTGCACAGGTGGACAATCTTCACAAGGTAGCCTCACCTCAGACCTTGGTCGTGAGGGAACCAATACTAAGGTATATAACTTTTCGGTGAAGCCCTACCCAATTCTCGGCTATTGTGGTTGTACGGTAAAATTGGAATGGTACCGCATCCAAACAACCATCAGTTTTATAAAGGGATAAGGCTCATGCCTCAACATTTTCATTATCAAAATCATCTAGTGTTCGGAAACACATGTCAAAGCATCTCAGTAGAATGACTCAACATTCTAAGGTTTTCTTAACCATTTTCACCAAGTATTCCCATCTGAAGTTGATCAAGTTTTATGCTTAGCACTAGCATCTACAAATGGGAGTGAGTACTAATGAGGGGTGGTAAACAAGTGGAGTTTCAACTAAGTACAATCTCACGCGTTAGGGTGACATCAAGATTATCTAGCTTAGGCCAAATTGTATGCTCTTTATGCAACCTTAAATTATCTTTCTAGTATTTACAATTTACTCAAGTAAACTCTAAGTAATAGCTTTGATAAAGAAATAAAGTAGAAAGCTTGCAAGTAAAACTAGGATTGGGGTTATCAAGTGGGTATGATCACATATGCTTAAGGCCTATAGTTGGCATTGTAACAAGCAAGTATTAGCTTGCATAGGTCAACTTGATTAGTAAGGCTTGCATAAGTATCAGTATAAGCTTGCTAAGTTGCCAGTGTTAGCTTGCTCAATCAACTATTAGTATTAGGCTTGCCTTGTGCAGAGCAGTGGTTGAAGTTCTCCTCGGCTTCTTCGTAGTATCCTCCTTCCTCCTCGTATCCTTGGTCGGTACTAGCGTCTATGAATAAATACGAGGTACACAATCACCAAACAATACTTAACTACTTTCAATCATCACACAAAGGTGTTCTATAGATGATCTAGCATCATCACTAATATCACAGGAATAAAGAAATTTTCTTATTTTTTATTTTTTTAGAAAAGTAATTTCTACTCATTGAAAAACTACTTATGATTTAATATTCTCCAACTCAAACATGGGATCATATTGACACATGTCATCACCACATATTTCAGTACATGGGAATGTGATTTAATGTGGTGTCATAATTTAATAAGGTTTAACCTTTTTATTCTAAATAATTAAAGTGACTAGAAATGCCTATGTGGCATTCTTTTATTACTTGAACATTATTTCTGTAAGTAAACACATATGTTTTAAATAATTAAAGTGACTAGAAATTCCTATGTGATTTTTGAGAGATAGAATCAACTCAAAATCTATTATGGTTGAAATTTGAAAAATGTTTGAATGCAGAAAAGCTTCTGACTTGTTATTTTTACCAAGGGTGATCTATAGATCCAAATGATTTGAATCCAACGAGCTTGGATTAATATTTTCAATATCTTTCTAACAAAATAGGTTTCATTCAATTTGTTTTACTGAATCGAGCTGGGTAGATTTTTTAAACTAGGTACAGAACTATGTTTGAATTAAAATGGAAAAGTTAAATTCAAACGACTGGGCTGCGCGGGAAGGGTTATTGGTCCAGCCCAGTGTCACTCTATGGCATGGGGCGCAACTAACAGGGCGGGTCTACTGGTCCGTGACTCTTTAAACGCGAAGCGGTACGGGGAGATGTGGTGCGTTGGACTAGAAGTAAGATCAACGGCTGAGGGTCGTCGTCGACGATGAACTAGTCATCGGCGAGCTCGAACCCTAGCGACTCAGTGGGGGTCATCGGGGGCTCACTAGGTCTCAGGCGAAGGTCGGCGATGCGGGCGAACGACGAAGTCGACGACGGAGAACCTCCTGGTACCGGCAGCTCCTCCTGGGGTGGACGAAATCGACGGCGCCCTTCTTCTCTAGAGGCGGCCTGCTCCGGCGCAATTCCGGCGATGCGCTGCTCGCCTTGCTCCGGGAATGGGGTGGAACAATCAGTGAGGTGAGGGGAGTGAGGTGGTGTGACGAATTCGAGCGGGGGAGGCCTCTATTTATAGTGGCGAGAGAGGACCGACGGGCACGGGCTAAGCTCGTCGTGGTCGACGGCACAGAGGGATATCGGCGTGGGTGACGGTAGGGGGCGATGCTGTGCTTCCTGGCGAAGCTCAACGACGTGGTGGCAAGGCGTGGTGCGGTGCTGATCGGTCGGAACGCTGCGGTGCTCTGAGCCTGCCCGATGGGAGTTCTAATGGCGCACAGCGTGCGTGGTCCGCGCGGTGGCGAACAGGCGTGTCTGCGGGGTTGCTGGGACGGTGGTGATCACGCGTGCACGCGGTGAGGGCGGCGCGCGGTCTGTGGTCGTCTGTGGAGCGTGGCTCCCGGGGCACGCTCTCGGCATGGTTGCAGAGCGGCTTGGCATGGTCTGTGCATGTGGTCCAGGGGCTGGCATCGCTTGCGGCTGGGACAGGGAGTGGCGGTGGGGTGCTAGCTTGCTCCCAGACAAGGTTGGCGAGGCTAGTGTTTCTCATAGCTTGCTATCGACATGTGGGTGGCAATGGTGCACTCGGCCTGCTCACCATTAATGACAATGGCTACCTTACAGTGGTGCTAGAGATTAGTTAAGGTTGTTAGATGATCTCCTAAGGCTAGTGTAACCAGAGAGGGAACAAGGTTGGCTCAAAACACTGCTCAAAATAGTGTTTGTGATTTTGTTTATTTGAATCTGCAACCTGTTTAATGAAATGGCCGCATGAACTTAAGTTTTGAATTTTGAAAATATTTTTGGTGGGTGTGCTAGGAAGGTGTTGAGGATTCTGTGGATGCTTGGGTTTTGAAAATTGAGCTTGTTTGACTGGTTTTTGAAATAGTGGGATCTTCCCATATGAAATAGATTCAATTTTAAACTGTCATTTAAACCATGCATTCTAATGTTTTTGGATGATCACAAAGTGGTCCTTGGTACTTTCTTATGAGTACTATCAAGGGGTGCAAAGATCCAAACAAGTTTCTGTTAAGTTCTGAAAGCTAGAGATAGCCAAAGTAGGCACGGGAGTTAATTTGGCCAAAGTGACCATTCACTTAATTTGTTTATTTTGATTTATTTGTCTTTGGGAAAAGTTTAGGGATTGTTTAGATGATGTTTATTTCACCTAAGAATCATTTTACAAGCAAATAAACACATAATCATGCCAATTCAAAAGAATCCAAATTTTAATGCACACTCATATGAATGCTTTCATATTTTAATTGGAAAAGTTTTTGTTAACCCTAAATTTGGTGATTAGAGTTTGATGATTCTAGTTTAATATTTTTGGGATGTTACAGCACATGTACATAGTGCGCCACAGGAACTAAACACAACCGTGGAGAACATGGCCGCAGTGCCCCATGGATGTGTCTGGCCATTTACAGAACAGAGAGGCCTCCACTTAGTCGTAGCGCACCCCCTCCACGTGTGCCAGAGTTAACCATAACATTCGTAGCGCACCTTCCCCATGTGCACTACGAGTATGCGGCATGCGGCCAGCAGGGCCCTGGCCCACACATATCTGTGGCGCACTATCACCATGTGCGCCACAATTATTGTAGTTACTAGTAGGGCTCTGCGCACAAGTGAGTCACGCCTGTTTTACCCGTGGGGCACTTCAACCACGCGAGGCACGGATGTTTGGATTACTTATAACCCTTTTCCTAGTAGTGATCCCTTCTCTTTCTCTTTATTTACTTTCTCTTCATCCACCTCACATCTTATTTTAGTAAAACTTCCACTTAGAGATGATACCTCCTTACAAGGGTTTTATTTTGAAAACTTTATGGTAGGGCGAAAACCCGAAATAGTTTTATCATTGAGAAGTCTGTGGTTCCAAGAGGGAAGATACTAATCATCATAGCCTCGTTCTAAGGGGTAAAAATAGGTGTAAATAGGGTAGGTGTATAATGGACACTCATTCGTAACTTGGAGGAGCCAAGTAACTCACGCACTTTTACTTTGGAATAAAACATGCAATTTATTTGTGCAGTTTATAAACGAGATATAAAACAGTTGATAAACAGAAGTAGGACAATATAGGGGTTCAGGGATGGTGGCTTGCCTGTGACCAGAGATAAGTCCCTTGACGGCGTTAGATAACCAGAACTTCAATAATAACAATAATAAGAATAACCCCAATGCTTCCTTCTTCTCGCCGTCACATAACCCCAATGCAAGCAAACAATACACCAATCAATACAAAGCATACAAGCATCAAACCATACAGCAAGTAAAGTATAACTACAAGATAAACATCTGTAGGATGTTGGAGGTTTGATTTAATTGGATTGGGGGAAGATTTGGAGGCATTAGAGAAAAGGTTCCCTTTGGATTTATAGTCTAGGAACCAACTAAGGGAGGGTTTTTGATCAAGGCTTGATCTGTATGATACCATTGTGTAAAAAATGATACCATCAGATAGGTATTTATAAAATGAAGCCAACAAAAGTGGTTTCACTATTTTACCAATTTCCTTTGATTTATAAAGGATTTGATAGTGGATAAAACCCTAGTTTTTGGAAATAATTCACCAGAACTTCTATGGGTGATAGGGTAGTATTTGATGGACTGAATCAAGAGGAGTTGGAATCTCCTCAAAACAATGACCAGAATCCCCTTATGAAATTTCCAAATGCAGTACCGGATAGGATTTGTCTTTTTCATAAGATTTATTTTATAGAAGCTTGTTAGTTGATTCCAAGGACACATGTTAGGTACTGAGGATACCTTTCTATAGAAATTAGAATCAACCCTTTTGCACTTACATAGCTAGTGCAATGTTTTTATTACTGAATAAACCATGCACAAAAAAGTTTAATTCACTAAAATTCAACATAAACTCATAAAATTAGGACTTGCTGGATTTACGAAGGTATGGTTATGTTTGTCTACTAAGATTTGGATTTAGTTCAAAGCCTTACTTGGTTTGACCTAGAGAAATTCCTAAGGGCAGAAAGTCTTAGTTTTTGATAATTTTTCTATGGGCAAACTAGGAAGCAATTTAGTGTGGGGCCAGTGGGGTATGAAAGGTACGACTTATACCTTTCAATACAAATTGGATTTAATACATTTGGAAATACCAAATTTGCAGGAGAAATTATTAGTGTTCTAGACAGATCCTTGTGTATGATTTATCATTTTTATTTTAATCCTCAAAAGGACTAACCAATGCCTCTGTATGTTACAGAAAACACTAGGGTGTCCAAGTAAGTTTAGATATAGGTAAAAAGGGTTGTTTTCCATTTTTATTTGGAATTAATCCAAATGGATACAAAAGATCTAGAATTTAGAAAACAAAAAAGGAAGGAAAAAGAGGGTGTAGGCCAGATCTGCATGGCCTGAACTAGCATAGTTGGGCCTGGCCCAGATCTGCTGCTCCGCACGCACGGCGGGTAGCTGATAGCCGCTTGGCCTGGCCTGCCGGTCAGAGGGGAAGACGGTGAAGGGGTACAGGGTGCCATGAGCCGTCCGATTAGACGGGGATCGATAGCTCCCGGTCGTCTCCTTCCCCCTACCTAGGGTAGACGAGGGGAAACCCTAGGGGGAGGTTCAGGCGTGTGCGGCGGCTCACCTTGGGCTCGAGAGGCAACGGGGATCACCGGAGGCGAGGAGGCCCACCCTGTCGAGCAGAATGAGGGGCGGCAGCACGGGGTTCGAACCCCGCACCTTGCTCGCTCAAAAACGACCGCGGGATGCTCTCGGGAGCTCGCCGGAGGAGCTTACTGGGGCGTTCTTGCGAGGAAAAGGGTTAGGGGCAGGAGAGTGAGAGGGTTCGTGCAGGGTGACATGCAAAGAGGGAGGAGGGGATAGGGGAGCTTGGGGCTTGGTTTCTTTGCCATGGCCGAACCTTGATTCTCTCTCTCTCTGGCAAGGCAAAGCAAAAGAGAGGGAGAGGAGTTGCCGGGGAGGTGAGTGGGAGTGGAAGGGGGAAAATGAGCTGAAGGGAGGGTGTTGGGTGGAAACTTGAGAGGGGAGGTCCATGGTGGACATAGCTCATGAGGGAGATAGGGCCTGGTCCAGGGGGGTCCGATTGGTGGCCATGGGTGGTGGGGAGAGTGTGGGGTGTACTTATGGTCATGCACAGAGCAGAGAGGGAGTGGGGTGCTACAATGAGCAAAGAAAAGCGATAGATAAGCCTTTGCCTTTGTCTCCCTCTTAATTAACCATGTGGGACAAGAGGTGTGGGTTTTGCTATATTGCTGGTCGACCAGGAGAGAGTGATGAGGCTAGGGAGAAGTGCTGGAGAATATTGGAGCTGGTTTGGGTTTGATTTGAATCAAGTTTTGTTTGGATTTGCAAATTTGTTCAAATGAAGGTTTGTGAAGGAAGGTGCAAAAGATGCATTACGGAAAGTGTGGAAATGGTACTGGTAGGTGGATATGGTCAAATAATATATCCAAAATTTAAATGGGATTTTTTTCTAATTATAATCCCATTTAAATGCACTTCTTCAAAAAGTGCAGGAACAGATTATGGAAGCTAAGATGAAAATTTTACATTGGGAAAGCTTGGTTTTTGATTTGACATGGTCCTAAATACCATATCACACATTGGGGAATTTTCTTGGGATTTATTGAGGTGGAAAAGTATTTTTAGGGAATTATTTCTTGTTTTTGCCATTTAAGAAACACGGCAAAAATAAATAATAAAGGATCTCAAAAATATTTATTTTTGGTTTCGGAAGATGGGATATTATATATAGGAATCAATTGAGCCTTTATTTGGCAAGGTTATTTGGAGAAAAACAAACTTGCCTTTATACACAAGGATTTTGGGAATTTGGTAAAATAAAAGAAATTAAAATCCAAATAATTGGGAGAATTATTTGGGGATGCTTATATCCAAGGTAGATGATGTAAACTTGATGTAGGCATCAATATAAACCTTGGGTTCGAAGAAAAGTGAGAAAAAGGTGGAAACTAGATACTTGGAGGATCTAGGGTTTGATTAGTCTGATGTCATCTAAACAAGGTGGGATTAGGGAGTTGAGAGCTCACCTTGGTACAAGGGGTATATGTATGGATAAACAAATTTATAGTTGCTCATTCAAGCAAGGGGTGGGCTTGGTTGCACTTTAGGTGATCTAGATGAGATGGCAAACTTTGTTGAAAATAAGGCTGCCATAACAGATACATCAGATAGCCTCCTAAACCATGTGCGTCTAAGAAGCACAAGGATCCAATGGAAACAAGTGAAGTGTGGGTTTATATTCCATGATTAGTAGATCATAATAATGCAAAGAGTTGGTCAAGGGGAGGCATATAGATGTGAGCTTCTGCCAAAGTGGACAAGTTGAGAAGTTTTGGTAGAAAAGCTTAGTGTATTGACTACAAAACCATCATGGATGAGTGGGAGATAGAATGGATTTCCCAAGGGAAAGAGTAGGACTTGGTAGTACTAAACATTAACTACAATATGGTTAGAATACATTCTAACGAATGCACATAGATTGGAAAAAGGTGGAGCTCCAAAGTTGGTATCCAGATCAGAAATCCAGACTTAGCCATTTTGGCAGACTTGGTGATTTTGACTAGAGTGCATGTGTGGATGATTTTGAGAGGATGGCAAGGGTTTATCCTATCCACAAAGTGGTTGATGTTGAGGCATCTATTGAAGAGAGGGGATGCAAACTTGGATTGGGTCTCCACTAGTTTGGAATCCATCAAAAGGGATTATCCCTGGATTGAGATAAGCATGAGATGAGATGATCACTTGAGTGGCTTAGGATAGATCCAGACTTGGATGCTTGCTCTGAGATTTATGATCATATGCATAGATTAGGTCCTAAAGGATGAGCCACTATGTAACATCCCAATTTCAGCAACCCTGATTAAGTGTCCAAAGGGGAACAATCAGGGGGACCAAAAACTTTTTCTTGCTATGTTTGCTTAATTGTTTGCTTGTGTTGAAGCAACTACTTGGGTATTAGTTATGTGCTATTCATATCAACACTAGTTTACAAAAACTACTCCACAAAAGAGATTTCTTGGCTCATCTTTCATATTCTCAAATATTCTGGCATTTCAAAACCTGAGCTAGGATGACTTTGACACAACCAAATACTTTACTAGTTTCTATTGCCAAAACTATGGAGACATATATATATATATATATATATATATTCTCCTTATGTTTTCAATATTGAACCTTCAACTACCCTCATCTAAAGGTTTTCCAAAAAACCTTTGTTGGATACCTTTTCATTCCAATCTTGGTAGGAATACCAATATGATCCTTATCTTACTTAAAAAAACCCATTTCAACATACCCCTTCTTACCTCTAGCTAGGCTTGATGGTAACCCTAGTAGTTGTTAGATAAGTAATAAGATGATTTGCCTTGATCTGCTGTTTGCCTTGTTTGCTTAGGAACTAGAGTGAGATAATCTATTAGCTCACCCCTTAGTACTCAATCCCTGCTTGTGATCATAAATCGCTAAGCAAGCATCCAAATCTGGATCTATCCTAAGCCCCTAAAGAAACCATCTCATCTCATGATCAGATCCATCCAGGGATAATCCCTCATGATAGTTCCAACCTAGTGGAGACCCAATCCAAGTTTGGATCCCCTCTCTTCAATCTATACCTCAACATCAACCAATTTATGGATAGGATAAACCCTTGCCATCCTCTTACAATCACCCACACTTGCATTGTAGTCAAAATCACCAAATCTGTCAAAATGGCTAAGTCTGGATTTCTTATCTGGATACCATTTTTGGAGCTCGAATTTTTCCAATCCATGTGTATTATTGAGAATGCACTTGAACCATATTGTAGTACATCTTTAGTACTACCAAAACCAACTCTTTCCCTTGGGTAAGGCATTACAATTCCGACTCATCCATGAAGGTTTTGTAGTCAAGATAATAATCTTCTCTGCAAATCTTATCATCTTGCCTACTTTGGCAGAAGCCCACATATATATGCCACCTCCCCTTTACCCACTCCTTGTGTGGTTATAATATACTAATCATGGCCTATGAATCCCCACTTCACTCGTTTCAATTGGAGCCTTGTGCTTCTTAAACCCCCATGGTTTAGGAGGCTAACTGGTGTGCCTATTATGGCAGCCTTATTTTGAACAAAGTTTGTCATCTCCTCTAGATCACCTCAAATCCAACCAATCCCAAAAATTGCTTCCATGATCATATATATTACTTGGTCTATCCATCCATTTACCCTTTGTACAAACGTGAGCTCTGAGCTCCCTAATCCAACCCTGTTTAGATGGCATCAGAATAACTAAACCCTAGATCCCCCAAAATCTAGTTCTAATCCTTTTCATCACTTTGCCTCAAAACCAAGGTTGACCTTGATGCCTACATAAAGTTTAAATCTCTACCTTTGATATAATAATCCCCAAATAATTCTCGCGATTATTTGGCTTATTAAACTATTTAATTTCCTTTACTTACCAAATTCCCAAAACCGTTCTCTTTAAAGACAAGTTTGTTTTTCTCCAAACCACCTTGCCAACTCAGTGCATCTTTGAGCTCTCCATATCATACCCCATCTTCCCAACTAATGAATAAATATTTTTCAGATCCTTTATTATTTGTTTTTGCCCTTTTTCTTAAATGGCAGAAACAAGAAATAATTCCCTAAAAATACTTTTCCACCTCAATAAATCCCAATAAAATTCTCCAATATGTGTAATGGTACTTCGGACCTTCTCACATTAAAAACCAATCTTGCCCAATGTAAAATTATCATTTTTGCTTCCATAACCTACTTCAGGACTTTTTGAAGAAGTGCATTTAAATGGGATTATAATCATCAGAAAAATCCCATTTAAATCATGAAGTAACTATTTAACCTACTCCGCCTACCAATACATTTTTGACACTTTGTCCCATGCAAATTTTGGAACTTCCATCACAAGATTTCACTTGAGAAATTTTGCTTAACTAAGCAAAACTTGATTCCAACCAAAGTCAAACCAGCCCCAATATTTCCCAGCACTCCTCCTTAGCAGCATCACTCTCCCCTGGTCGACCTAGCACTGTAGCATCACTTGACCATTTTTCCCCTAGTGCTTGTAAGAGAGGGAGAGAGAGAGAGAGAGAGGCATATCTCCTTAAAATATTGGGCATTCAAAGCCACAACCCTTCCTCCACTCTCTAGTCGAGCTGCAGGCCCCACACCACCTCTAGCACTCCCTCCCTTGCCCAACCAGCTGACCACACCATGTCCCTTGTCCTAATGGACTTTTCCACCCCTCTCTTGTTTATAAGGCCCCAGGACAGTACATCACTCCCCCTCCAGATCATTTGCCCCCTCTCCCCTCCACTCACTCCCCAGAATCCCCTCTCCCCTCTCTTGCTATGCCTTGCTCGAGAGAAGTAGGGAATGAAGCTTCGACCTCCTCACTCTCCTCGAGCAAGGATCCCCCCTCATCCCTCCTCTCCCTCTGCATGTCACACCAATGGACTCCCCTTGCTCCTCTGGTTCTAACCATACCCTTTTCTTTGACTGCAGCAGCTCCTAGAGCCTCCCCGACGAACTCTGGCGAGCTCCACTTCGGCCATCATCGTGTGAGCTCCTCCCCGATGTCCAGATCCCTCGAGCCGACCATCCCCGGGACCCCTGGCGTGCACCGCGTCGCCCCGTCGCCTCCCCGACCTTCTCGAGCCCCTGGTGAGCCTCCCCGCGTCCTCCCCGACCTCCCCTAGGGTTTCACCTCTTGTCGCTGTGTTTGGGTGGAAGACGAGCCCCGGCCGTTGATGCTCCTCTAATCGATCGACCGGGAAGGCTCCTTACCCCTTCCCCCAGATCCCCGCGGGCCAACCAGCCACTGGGACGCCGCTGGTTGCGTGTTGCCCACGCACGAGCGCTACGCCTGGGACGATTCCCCTGGAAGGCCCACTCCCCTTGCAGATCTGGCCCGATGGCGCCTCTTCCCCTCTTTCTTTTTGTTTTCCACCAGATCTGTTTATAGCCAGTTGGTTTATATCTTTTTGAATATACAAAATGAAGGTAAATAGCTAGATATAAAATTCCAAAGTACCTGGGTGTCTTAACTAACATGCAGACCCAGATCTGTACCAAACTGATGTTTAAAAAAAATATGATAAATCTTATTCCCTTATCAATCCAAAACACTAATTAAATTCCCCAGATAGTTTCCCTTCTCCAATTGGAGTAAAACTAATTGGTGATGAAAGGTACTGACCATAACTTTCATATCCCATATGCCCCACAGTAATTTGCTTCCTAATTGGATGGTAGAAAAAATAACAATATAAAGCCTTTTCTGCCTTTAGGAAATTCCCTAGGTCAAACCAAGTGAGGTTTTGACTTAATTCCAACTCCCAAATGACACCGATAACCATATCATCCAAAACTCTTCTATTTTGGTGAATTAAACTCTTCTATGCATGGTTTAATCACTAATAAAAACACTATAGTAGGTCTGCAACTCCAAAATGTTTGATTCCAATTTATACAGAAAGGTATTCTCAGTACATAACACGTGTCCTTGGAATCAACTAAAAAAATTGTAGATTAAATACGATGAAAAAGACAAATACCATCCAGTACTATCTTTGGGATTTTCTCAAGGGCATTTTGTTAAATGTTTTGAGCAGACTCAACATGACAGAGAGCTCAGTTGCTACCATGGGCATAGGAGTACGTCACACCACGACCCTCCGTGTGGCACCCCGGATTTACGGTCCGAGAATACTCGTCATGCATACAACTCACGTTCCCATGATCAGTGAGCCATGAGCATAACCCACGAGTTATTATTAGAACATCCAGAAAGTAACGATTGCAAAACTTACAAAGGGGCCATTATGGCGATTACAACATAGGTGGCAGAAGTCCTGAAGCGCAGAACCCTTGTCGTGCCTTAACCTACATGCGACTGACTGGGAAGACGGCCTAGCTCACATAGACGTTAGCACCTTCGGCCCTTCTTATCATCTGCAATCTGGCCTAGTAAATAGCCAGGGACAATGCCGGTGAGTACTTTGAATGTACTCACAAACCAACAGGACAAGGTAACAAGATAATGCATATTGGGATGTGGCGAAATAGCTCTACACTATAGTTGTTTCTGAAAAGCCTATCATTGACATCTCTATATCTTTGTTGAAACAGAGTTTTTGGAAAATATGCCTCCTTTTAGAAAGTCCGGATAACCCCATATCCTTGTTAAAAACATTGAAAACAATTTTATATTAAATGATGGGGATATTCCTACCGGGGTATACCCAGCAGGACGTTTCCGATTGTCCCAGGAACTGACGAGTGGGCCTGCAAGACGGCGACTGGATCAAGGCCCGGTGAGGATCCAAGCGACTGGAAGCTGAAGGCCCAGGCGAGTAGATAGGCCCAGTCGGATTAGGTTAAACGAGTACCGAAGCCTTAACTGATTCGGTTGAGATATGTAAACCCTAGGGGAGGTGAGTCTATATAAACCTCCCTACAGGGCGTGTAGAGATACGTTCCATCATACACCCAAGCGACTCACCGCCTACCCTCTGGGGGTCCGAACCTGGGTAAAACCCTGTGTCTCCGCCCTCATCTCGCACCGCAGATGGCTGGCCGCCCTTGCCCCTCGTTCTACTACTCGCTGTCGATTGCAGCATCTGCCGTGACCATTCCCACGACAGTGGCGCCCACCGTGGGGCCTGGCCGGTCTGGCCGGTGTTCTGCGGCGAGATCCAATCTGCCCATCAACGAGACGGTCGCCACCGGCCGCATGATAGCGATCGGCGAGATGCTCCAGATCTTGCCGAGCAGCTACGTCCCGGCGGCGCGACCCGTCACGCACAGCGTGATCCTGCCGGTTGGCACAATCGTCCTCTTCGTCGGCCTCACCGACGTCATCGCCTCGGAGGACTCGGCTCGCATCCGCGAGTCGCTGCCACGCGACCGGCTCTCCGAGAGCCAGTTCCGCACGATCCATCGCCTCGCCTCCGAGTACAACTCCGTGGCCGCGGAAAACGCGGCCCTCAACGACGACGCCGACTCGGCCACCCCGGCGTCACTCCCCGGATCCATCACCGCGGCTACACCCGTGGGCTCCATCGCCCAGGTCTCCAACATGGGAGACTTCGAAAATCCCTCCATCCTTGGGATCTTCGACTTCGACTCCGGATCGGAAAACTCCGCCGATCTCCGCGACGGTACCAGTCGTCACGCCGCGACCTACATGGCGACCGGCACCGATCCGCCGGAGCATCCCTTCTCCACCCTGATCCCTCCTAACGCCACGGCAACAGAGGTCGACGAACTCCGCCTGAAGCTGGCGGAGGCAGTCCGCAAGGAGCAAGCCGTGCGCGAAAAATTTCGCCTCGACCGACGGCGCAGGAGCTGTCGCGCTACCACTACCAGCGAATCAGGTCGCGCCTGAACCCCACAGTGTAGGGGCGCGCCCTGAACTTCGACGACGAGAACGACCTGGCCTGTGTGGCCGAGTGCGCGATCTGCGAGAACGCGCCGCCAGGAGGAAGCGCCCGGCCCCCACCAGGGTCGACAGCGAACGACGCCCCACCTCCACCCAACCACACACCTCCCAGGGACCAACCGCGGATAGTGGTGTCCTCACGGGAGCGAGAGGCGAACGGCCTACCACTGTTATCCACCCCGATGGACAACCTTGTGGAAGGTCGAGCAGCGGCCGACAACATCACGGCCACCGGCGACGGCGCCTTACAGATCCAGTACGTGAGGGCCCTTCTCGCAAAGGCGGTCGAGTAGCAAAACGAGGCGCCGACTCGCAGGGCCGGGCCTACTCGCGTTCTACGGGCAGCAGAGCGGCCTCAAGCGGCCGCCCATTGGCGGCAAACACCCTCAACTGTCCACCACCAGAGCCACTGCAGCTCCAACATTGACCCGCTTACACGACACTCTCCACCAACGACCAACTTCGTCGCCGCCAACAGTCAGCCCGTCGACGCCCGCACCCACATCATTAACAACCAAAGCTGACATGCACGCCAGCCCGACGACCTGCGACACACCCTAACCAAGCGCCGCGACGGCGAGCCGATGGGGTCGCTACGTCGACTTGGGCCAAGGTGCTTCAGACCGATGATCCGAGGCAAAAAATACCCGGCGAACTTCAAGGCGCCGAAGGAAATAGAGAAGTACGACCCTTCATACGACCCCTCCGTATGGCTGGATACATACCTCATGGCGATGGGGATCGCTGGCCACACCGACCTGCTAGCCGCCCGTTACCTCCCCCATGATGATGGAGGGAACGTGCAGGCAGTGGATCAACACCCTTCCCCAAGATAGCATTGACTGCTGGGACGAGATGCGAGGTGTCGAGGACCTGGAGCGATGCGTCCAGGGACCCCATGATTCGACCCGCAACTGGGTCCAGCGGTGGCAAGAACTATGGTACAACGCGGTCGGCATCCACCCGGACACCGCGATCCATTGCTTCAAGACCTCGTGCCGCTACGAGCCCTTGGTCGCCAAGCTCAAGCGACATTCTCGCACGCTCGACAACATACGGACCTCCTCGAGATCGCCAAACGGTACGCGGAGGAAGATCCAAACCAGGAAACCGACGACGAGTCGGGAGGCCAACGCCGCACGAGCGGCAACGACAACGGACGACGGTCCGACGTACGCTACAGCAACACTCGCCTCACCGGAAAGCGCCGCAGTGACGGGCGAGTCGACTTCGTCGCCAACGCTCGGCACCCGCAGCGCGAGCCCAAGAGCTTCCGCCGCGACGGAGGGAAACGCCGCGACGGCAGCAATTACAAGGCGAAACCAAGGTTCGACCCCGCGGCCCTCCTTAACCAACCTTGTGCGTTTCACAGCAGGGAAGGAAGCCCGCCAAGCACACGACCGCCGACTGCCACACTCTGAGGGATATTGAGAAGGCACGGCGAGCGCGGGAGGACCCCGAAAACAACCCGCCAAACGGCGGAAAATTCGGCAATGTGGCCGGCTCGCTCCACACCTTCACAGGCTTCAACACGAAGCGCGAGAAGAAGGTCATCGCCCGTGCCGTCGCTGTCAACGCGGTGGCCCAGGTGGACGTTCCCCAGTTCCTCAACTGGTCGGAGCAGCCCATCACCTGGAGCCGCCAGGACCACTCGCCACGCATGGAGTACCCAGGCTGAGTTTCCCTGGTAGTCAAGCCCAAGGTGGGAGACTACTGGCTCCCCAAGACATTGATGGACGGCGGCAGCTCCATCAACATCATGTACCTGGACACCTTCAGGCGACTGTGGCTCCCGCAGTTGATGGTCGAGACGACCTACACCACGTTCCACGGCATCGTCCCCGGTTGGAAGGCGTACCCGATCGGCAAGGTCACGCTGCCCGTCACCTTCGGCACACCAGCAAAGTTCCGCACGGAGCGGATCGTCTTCGAGATGGTACCCTTTGATAGCCCCTACCACTGCGTCTTGGGGCGCCAGGGGTTCGCCAAATTCATGGCAGCACCCCACTACGCGTACAACGCAATGAAGCTCCCCGGGCCATGCGGCGTCATCACCATCAACGGCGACCCCGACATGGCCACCGAGTGCGAGGCCAGAGGAGCCGAACTCGCCGACGCTGTCATCGCGGCAGAGACCAACCACGCCGACGAGCTCGCCAAGTACGTGAGCGGGGTCAACAACGATGACCCCACCATACACAAGAAGCCCAACTCGGAGGGCGCAAACACCTCAGCCTTCGAGGCAACGACGCACACCCGCACCGTCGAGCTGGTCCCAGGCGACTCCAGCCAGACGGTGACGATCGGGACGGGCATGAGCCCAGCCTAGGAAGGCGCCCTCATCGAGTTCCTCCGTGAGAACAGGGACATCTTCGCATGGAAGCCCTCTGACATGCCGGGTGTCCCTAGGGAGCTCGCTGAGCACAAACTAAACGCCGACCCCAAAGTGCGACCCGTCAAGCAGTCGCTGCGGCCCTTTAATGAAGAGGGCCGCCGAGCTATCGCCGAGGAAATGTAGCATCTACTCGCCGCAGGCTTCATCCGACCAATTAAATACTCCAAGTGGCTGGCAAACCCAGTCTTGGTCGAGAAGAAGAACGGGACCTGGAGGATGTGTATCGACTACACAAACTTGAACAGCGCCTGCCCGAAGGAGCAGTTCGTCCTCCCGCGGATCGACCAAATAATCGACTCCACCGCGGGCTCGGAGTCGCTCTGTTTCCTCGACGCCTAGTCTGGGTACAACCAGATCAAAATGGCTGTTGAGGACGAGGAGAAGACGGCGTTCATCACGCCATTCGGAGCCTTCTGCTACACCGCCATGACCTTCGGCCTCAAGAACGCCGGGGCGACCTACCAGCGGTACATGCAGGAGTGCCTCGCGGGACAAATTGTCCGCAACATCCACGTCTACATCGATGACGTGGTCGTAAAGTCCGCTCGCTAGGGCGATCTACTCGCCGACCTGGCGGAAACATTCGCCAACCTGCGGAAAATAGAAGATAAAGCTCAACCCAGGCAAATGCACCTTCGGTGTACCAGCAGGACAACTACTGGGGTACGTCGTCTCGAAGCGCGGGATCGAGGCGAACCCCACCAAGATCGACATGATCGCTCGACTCGGCAAACCCGAGTGCCTGCGCGACGTCCAGAAGCTGGCCGGGCGAGTAGCGGCTCTCAGCCGCTTCATCCCCCGCCTGGGCGAAAAGGCGATGCCCCTATACCGCCTGATGCGTAAGAACCCCACCTTCCAGTGGGACAAGGAGGCGGACGACGCGCTCCGCGACCTCAAGAAGGTGCTACTCGCCGCACCGCTACTCGCCGCCCCCGCCGACAAAGAACCCATGCTGGTCTACGCCGCGGCTTCCGAGCACGTCGTCAGCGCTGTCATGGTCGTCGAACGGCCAGAGGAAGGAAAGGAGCGCCCGGTACAGCGACCGGTGTACTACATCAGTGAGGTCCACACCGAGTCGCGCCAGCGGTACCCGTAGTACCAGAAACTGATATACGTGGTCTTTAGAGAACAACGGCGCCTGCCGCACTACTTCCAGGAGCACCCAATCACGGTCGTCTCCTCAGCACCGTTGAAGGACATCATCCGCAACCGCGAGGAGACCGGGCGAGTCGCCAAGTGGGCCGTCGAAATCAGTGTCCACAACATCAAGTACGAGCCACGAAAAGCGATCAAGTCGTAGGATCTAGCGGACTTCATCGCTGATTGGGAAGAGGCCCAGCAGCCAGAAAAGCTGCCATACCTCCACTACTGGAGCCTCCACTTCGACGGCTCCAAGAACGCGGACGGCGCAGGAGCAGGGATCGTGCTAACTTCACAGGCGACAAGCTCCGCTACGTCCTCTGCCTCGACTTCACCAACAACATGGCCGAGTACGAGGCACTACTCCATGGCATGCGAGCTGCCAAGGAGATGAACGTCAACCGCCTACGCTGCTACGGAGACTCCGACCTCGTCGCTGGGCAAGTCGCTGGCACTTGCGACGCCGTCTCTCCCACCATGGCGGCATACCTCCAAGCAGTACACAAGCTGGGGGAGATTTCGTGGGGTACTCCGTCGAGTGGATTGACAGGCGGAAGAACGAGGAGGCTGACTCACTCTCTCGCATCGGGTCGGCTCAACTCGCACCACCCGCTGGCGTATTTCTCGACACGATCACCAAGACATCAGTCTCTTCCCCAAGGGAGATCGACATCGGAGTCCTTCTGCAACCAGAGGCAGCCCTGGTCGCACTCGTCGCCGAGCCAGACGACTAGACCAAGCCGTATGTCACCTACCTGGAGGCTGGCACCCTGCCGACAGACGAGACGGACGCCCGGATGATTGCACGCCGATGCAAATCCTTCACCCTCATCGACGGCGAGCTCCAAAAGCGTAGCGTGACCGGCGTGTTCCAACGCTGCGTCCAACCCGCCGAAGGACGCAAGATCCTCCACGACATCCACTCCGACGACTGCGGCCACCACGCCGGCTCCCGCTCTCTGGTCGCCAAGGCTATGCGGCATGGCTTCTACTGGCCCATCGCACATGCCGATGCCGTCGACATCGTCCAGCGGTGCGCTGGGTGCCAGAAGTACGCCAACCAGACACACGTGCCGAGCTCAGCGCTCAAGACAATCCCCATCACCTGGCCATTCGCCGTGTGGGGTATAGATATGGTAGGCCCCTTCAAAAAGGCCCCCTTCGGCTTCACCCACCTTCTGGTCGCGGTCGACAAATTCACAAAGTGGGTGGAGGCCAAGCCAGTCCGGAAATGCGACGAGAAGACCGCCACCAAATTCCTACGCTAGCTCATATATCGCTACGGGGTTCCCAAACAGCATCATCACGGACAACGACACCAACTTCGCCAAAGAAGCCATGGCCGAGTTCTGCGAGGAACACCACATCCGGCTCGACATCGCGTCAGTCGCCCACCCGGAGTCCAACGGCCAGGCGGAACGGGCCAACCAGAGCATCCTCCACGGCCTGAAGCCACGGCTCCAAGTACCACTCGAGCGCACCGTCGGGTGCTGGGTCGAGGAGCTACCCTCCGTCATCTGGGGCATCCGCATCTCGGTCAACAGGTCGACAGGGTTCACCCCCTTCTTCATGGTGTATGGCGCCGAGGCAGTCATGCCCACCGACCTCGAGCACGACTCACCAAGGGTCGTCCACTACACGGAGGCTACGAACGAACTCGCACATCAGGATGGAGTCGATCAACTCGACGAGGCACGTGACCTCGCTCGATCACGCACCGCCATCTACCAACAAGGACTCCGCCGCTACCACAGCCGGCGCGTGAAAACTCGCACCTTCCAAGAAGGCGACCTGGTGCTGCGCCTCATCCAGGACAAGAAAGGCATGCACAAGCTTTCCCCCCCATGGGAGGGACCATTCGCCATCGGGCGAGTACTCGGCAACGACGCCTACTACCTCATCGACGTCCATGGGGACGGCAAACTCGATGTCAAGCGACCATGGAATGTAAACCTCCTATGGAAGTTCTACTCCTAGAACCCCACATATGTATCCTCCAGTCGCTATGAAATAAAAAAGAATTGGTTACCGCAAATTGCGCCTACTCTCCGTGTCTTGTGCCACTCGCACTCGTAATAACAGCGTCAAGCTAACTGCAGAAGTCAACCTCTGGTACAGCGATCGGCACGGCCAAGTAGTGCGTTACAAGGGCACTGGGTCACCCTAGGTCTTGTAACGTCCACGAAAAACGCCTACCCGGAGCCCAATTGGAGTCGCCAAGCTCGACTGGTTCTACGAGCCAAGACAACTGCCTTCGCTTCTCACAGCGACCATGATCCTCCGCATCCTCGACATAGCGACTCGAACGGCCAAGTACCACGCTCGGGGACTGACGACCAGTCCAGCACGAGCGGCTAGGTAAAACGCCAAGTACGAGAGCATGCCCAGGACTCGCCACGCGACTGACCCAACGGGCCAGGCAGGAGCGATGCGCTCACCAAAACGCGCCAAGTCCTCACCCACCCTCGAGTCGCGCCTAGAACAACCAAGTATCACGCTCGGGGACTCGGCAACCCGACCTTGTTCGCGCAAGGGAAAACGGTGAAGTACAGAGCACTCATGGGAGTCGCCTTGCGACTGGCTCTCCGAGTTCGGGCGAGTCGACCCCAATAAACAAAACATTCAAAACCACAAACACATAACAAACGAGGTAAACCCCATAAAAAAGGGCGGACGCGCTCAGGGACTCGTTCACACCTCAATCAGAAACACACGACAATTCACAAAACAACACGATATTCCATTAGTAGCATGTCGCAAGCGTTACAAATTACAAAGTATGCCCAATGGCATCACTGTTACTAACGCCCCAAGGCACAATATTCTACTCCGCAGGCTTCGACGACGACTCGCTACCACCCTTGAGATTGCGAATGAAGGGAGTGTACGGGTTTACCGGGAACGTCGTCAGCTCCCCCGCCATCGCTGCACGGAAGGGTTGCCCGATCTTGAAGTCCCGGTAGTGCGGCTCGGGGTCGTTGGGTGCGACGACCGTCTCTTGATAAGGAAGGAGGTCGCCCATTGCCCAGACGCGCTGGGAGTATACCGCAGCGCGGTCCGTCAGCTTCAGCACCTCGGAGATCTCCACCAAGCCGGTCGACGACGGGTATCCACTCGTCACGTCGTCCAGATCGAAGTCCTCCGGGAAGTAAGCGAGCCCAAGGCTAAGCGCTGTCGCCGCTCCGTGTCGGAACGCCGATCGCGTCATGAATTCAATGACCGACGGCGCCTTCTCCAAGTATCGCCACACCTCGACGAGGTCGCTGGGAATCACCTCCGTGGGTGACCTTTCCTGGAGATACGCCCGTATGCACGTCGCCGACAACGTGGCCGAGTCGACCAGCGTGGCCACACATTGCCGTGCGTCGAACGAACTCGCCTCTTCCGCGCTGTCAATGATTCGACCTGCGGACAGAAAGTGACAATGAGTACATCAAAGATTACACAACGCAAACGTTACAGGCACAGGAAGGCACACTCACCAATCAAAGGACGGGAGAGATCCGTGATGAAGCTCTGAAGAGAGGTGTAGTCGTCTTGAAGCCCAGCAACAAGGGCGTCGGAGACCTTACGCTCCTCAGCGGTGGCTGTAACGGCAGCCTTGGCTCTCCCATCCGCCGAAGTTGCCTCCTCCTTCTCCTCCTTCAACTCGCGCTCAAGGTGGGCGATCCACTCCTCAGCTGAGCTTAAAGCAGTTTGAGCTGCCGCCAACTCAGTCGCTAGGACGAGGCCCTGGAGGACCTCCTCTGCCTTCACGGCTATCGCCTGGAGCCCCTTGTTCGCCTCTTGGACGGCGGCCAGTTCCCTCTCCACATGACGTTTTGCTTTGAGCCGGTCGGCTGACTCGCGCTACAAACCCTGAACACAAGTCAAACAGTTAGCAACAGCGGAATCCTAAGTGCCCACCCACTGAAATTCAGCGAGTGCGCACTTGGGGACTGGCAATCAAAAATCCTAAGTGCCCACCCGCTGAAATTCAGCGAATGCGCACTCGGGGACTGGCAATCAAAAATCCTAAGTGCCCACCCGCTGAAATTCAGCAAGCGCGCACTCGGGGACTGGACGTGCAAAATAAAAGCAAGACACTAGAAGAATCAGATCGCTCCAATACAGCGGCCTGATCCTCGGGGACTGGGCATACCTGGATGGCTGCGCCAAGCATACCATGAAGTTGTATCGCGTCCACGGATGCGAGGAGAGCCGGCGTGTGCCCGCAACATTGCTCGACCTCCGTGTCGACGACCCCAGGCGCGCGGCTCGAGGGCGAGGTACCACTCGCTGTAGCCGCTTTGGTCATGAAGCGTGGGAAGGTTGCGATGGATGCGCCGGCACCAAAGGAGGCCGGCTCGGCTGCTCCAGATGAGGGAGCACCCTCCTTGGTCGTCAAGTCCGCCTCCGCCACGGGTTCACTCTGCGCGATCGCCGTGTCGTCAGACACCGTGACGACTTCGTCGCCCTTGGTCTTCTTGGCGCTATCCGCGGGGGCGACGACCTCGTCTGCTTTCCTCTTCCGGGAAGGATCCTCCTCGCTGAAGACTGGTGGCACCTTGGCCACGGTCGGGTGACCTATCTTCTTGGCTCCAGTCCTACAAATTAATCACATGAGGAAGTGGTCCGAGTACAATGAAAAACAAAAGACAGGTGAATAAAACTCACTTGGCGAATGGTAGGAATCGCAACCCCGTGCGGATGCCGGCCGGCTTCTCCAATTCGGGGCCCAGTCGTCGACTGAGGCCCATCTCCAGGACATCGCGTGCCCAAGACATGGAAGGTTTCTTCGTTGTCGAGGCCGCGACTGGAGCTTCCGAAACATTTTCGACAGGAGCATCCTTGGGCGGCGAAGCTACCGCGACCGGAGCGGCCCCCGACCCAGAGAGTGGGGCGAACGGCGGAGGCATCGAGGCCAGAGGCACCTCACTCAGGACGGCGGTGATATCCGGCGCCGTCGTCGTCTGTGGAGCTTCACCCCTTGCCAGGCTGGTGGCGTCAGAGCTGCTTGGCGAATGAGGCGGAGATGCCTGTTTCGCTGGCTTCGTCTTCTTCTTTGGAGGGGCCTTCACCTCCTTCTTCTTCTTCTTCTTCTTCTTCTTCTTCTTCTTCTTCTTCTTCTTCTTCTTCTTCTTCTTCTTCTTCTTCTTCTTCTTATTCTTCGATGGAGTGGCCTCACGACGCGAGGTGTGCTCGGGGAGCTCGTCGTCGTCATCGTCATGACGCTCGAGGCTTTTGCTCGCTTCGAGCTCACCCAGCCGCTATCCACGTGTTTTCCGGACCAGCGGGGCGACTTCTTCCTCGGATTCGTCGTCGTCGCCGCTCCTGTCACTCTCGACGCCTCCCCTTGCTAGAGGCGATTCGCCCACTTCCTGGACAGTCGAGCTCAAATTCTCGTCGTCCGCGGGCGGAAGCCACCCTTCCACCACTTGAAATAGCTGCAATAGGCATAAACAACATCAGTATGACCGCGACTGCACTTAACTGCGACTGCGAATGATAGAAAGATGACTTACCGTTGGGGCTGGATGCTTCGCGGTGTAGGGGGCGACTCCAGCCTTCATGTCGAGGTACGCTGCCTGGGTGATCTTCTTCAGCGCCAGGAGGTAATCCTTGAGTTGCCACTCGACGAGGCAGGACTTCTTCGAGTCCTCCCGGCCCGCGTACTCGTGCATGTAGTGGTCGAGGCGGTCCAAGAGACGAGTCGCCGCCCGAGCCAGCAGTTGTAAAAATTGATGGGCTGGAGGCCCCTCTTCTTCAGGCCGCGGATGGTCTGAAGCATTTCATCCACAACCATCCGCTGGTCTGTTGGAAGCTTGCCTACTTGGAGTCGGCGTGGTTCAGGCCGGTCGGTGGAGTATCTCGGGATCGCCACCTCACCGTCCGGAGTCTCCTCGTTGACATAAAACCAAGACTTCTTCCATTCACTCGCCGCCTTGGCGGGTAGCATCAGATCAAAGAAGGAAGCCTTCGATTTCAGCTGAAACGTCAGGCCGCCCGCAGCGAGCATTGGGCCGCCCGCTTCCTCGCGACTGATCCGCCCGTGGAATAGATCTTGCTATAGGGGGAAGTAGGGCCTGCAGCCCAGGTAGCACTTGCAGAACGCCACAAAAATGGCGAGCTGCTCGATGCTGTGCGGGCCCAGGTCCGACGGTTGGATCCCGTAGAAGGCGCAGAAGCGCCGGAAGAAAAGAGATGTTGGGAATCCCAGCTGCTCGATGCTGTGCCGGTCAAGCAGACGAACTCTCCCTCGCGTGGGTCCGGGGTCACCTCCTCGAAGGACGCTAGTTGCGCCCTCGTGCACTTGGACCTGCCCCATGGTTCGGTGGAGGGAGCCATTGGAGGAAGGGTTCGTGGGGGTCGGAAGATTTCGGTTCGACTGGATCGCGATGCGGGGGAAAACGAAGGTGCGCTAAATCGGAGTAAATGACAAGGAGGTGGTTCTCCGATCGCCTACCACCCCCTTTATATAGCGGTTGTTACCCGCCAAATCAAGGAGCCGTTACTACGCGGTGATTACGCCAAAAGTTACCGTTGGATTACCCCAACGGCTAGTTTGACTGCGTTTGGATGGTCCAACTTCAGCCACTCGGCTCGCCGACCCGATCACTTCAAACAGTGACTAAATATTTCGCCGACCCAATCGCCAAAGTTGCGACCAGAATGACTAGTTTCCTCCTTTATTCAGGAGCCCGCCGCCGATTCTACTGGATGTCCGCGTTGAAAGCCGTATACTCCGACTGTCAGCAACGACCTGCGCCTAATCAACGACGGCATCGGGGACTACTGATGGGGATATGCCTACCGGGGTATACCCAACAGGACGTTTCCGACTGGCCCAGGAACTGACGAGTGGGCCTGCAAGACGGCGACTGGATCAAGGCCCGGTGAGGATCCAAGCGACTGGAAGCTAAAGGCCTAGGTGAGTAGATAGGCCCAGTCGGATTAGGTTAAACGAGTACCGAAGCCTTAACCGATTCGGTTGAGATATGTAAACCCTAGGGGAGGTGAGTCTATATAAACCTCCCTATAGGGCGTGTAGAGATACGTTCCATCATACACCCAAGCGACTCGCCGCCTAGCCGCCGAGCTCGCCCCATTGTACCACCATCATAATACAATCTAGCAGGAGTAGGTCTTTACCCTCCGGGGGGCCGAACCTGGGTAAAACCCCATGACTCCGCCCTCATCTCGCACCGCAGATGGCTGGCCGCCCTTGCCCCTCGTTCTACTACTCGCTGCCGATTGCAGCATCTGCCGTGACTATTCCCACGACATTAAAAACCCTTTTAATACATCTTTGACCATATCTGGTAAAAACCAAACTTGTTTTTATCTTTCCTCGTGACCAAGTCACATCCTTTTATTCATCTCAACATATCCGAAGGATACTCCTAGCACTTGCCATTCCAACCGTCCTTGACCGTGGACACAACTATTCGAATAGATTATACTCTACAGAGTTTGTGCACTTTAACCACAAGAATCAATACATCCGCCGGGATACAACCACGGACCGTTACACACGGTAGACGGGGGTTCGGATAATCAAACCTAACTTTTGTGTAACATCCCAATTTCAGCAACCCTGATTTAAGTGTCTAGAAAGAAAAAATCAGGGGGAACAAAAAAAAATTCTTGCTATGTGTGCTGACCTGCTTGCTTGTTCTCAAGCAAATGTGTGTGTATTAGTTGTGTACTCCCCATCTCAACACTAGTTTACAAAAACTATTTTTACAAAAGAAATGTCTTGGCTCATCTTTCATATTCTCAAATGTTCTGGCATTTCAAAAAAAAAAACCTGAGCCCAGATGACTTTGACACAACCAAATACTTTATTAGTTCTATTGTCAAAACTATGGAGACATATATATACTCTCCTTATGTTTTCAAGACAAACCTTCAACTATCCTTATCTCTAGGTTTTTCTAAAACTTTTATTTAAAACCCTTTCCTCTTAATCTTGGTAAAGATACTTCAAATAAATAACCCCTTTCAAAGCAAAACCCCTTTCAAAATACCCCTCCTTACCTCAAGCTAGACTTGATGCTAACCCTAGTAATAGTTGGCTAAGGATAAGATGAATTTCCTTGATCCGTTTGTTGGAATTATGCCCTAGAGGCAATAATAAAGATGTTATTATTATAATTCTTGTTCATGATAAAGTTTATATTCCATGCTAGAATTGTATTAAGCAGAAACTTTGATACTTGTGTGGTTTATGAACAACACCGAGTCCCTAGTACGCCTTTGTGGACTAGCTCATTGATTAATGATGGTTAAGGTTTCCTAACCATAGACATTATTTGTCGATTAATAATGATATCATGTCATTAGGAGAATGATATGATGGACAGACCCAGATTAAGCAGAGAAATTAGATCGTGTCATCCTGTTCATATTTGCGAAGCTTTTTCTGATGTCAAGTATTGTATTCCTTAGACCATGAGATAATACAACTCCCTGGTATCGGAAGAAAGCTTTGAGGTCACCAAACGTCATCCTATGTGAGGGTGATCATAAAGGTGTCTCTCAGGTGATCGGAAAGTAATTGTTGGGTTGTATGTATCGAGATGGAATTTGTCCCTCCCGAGTCAGAGAGATATACTTCAGGCCCACTCGGTAATCGATATCAACACCGCTTGCAAGCACGTGGTTAAGGAGTTAATCACAAAGTGATATCGGATTACGGAACGAGTAAAGTATTTTCTATGAACGAGATACCAACTAGGTATGCCGATACCAACGATTGAATATGTGGGAGTCAATATGGGTTTCCAGACCCCGCTGTTGATTATTGATAGAAGATCATGTCTGCATATTCTCGAACCCGTAGGGTCACACACTTAACGTGCTTCGACGCTAGGATAGGATGGATAATTGGATTATGAGTTTTTGTTCGGAGTCTCGCATCAGATCCAGGAGATCTCGAGAGGTTCCGGAATAGTCCGGAGAATAAGATTCATATAAAGGAAAGCAGTTTTTGGATTTCAGAAGCGTTTCGGAGTATTCAGTATTGTACCGAAATGTTCTAGAAGGTTCCGGAGTGGTACCAACGTGGTCCCACTTGTCAGGGGCCTGCGTGGGCCTAAGGGGAAGTGCCCTGGCCGCATTGGTCCAGGGGCACAAGGCCCCAAACGCCCAGCCGGCCAGCCTAGGGGAAACCCTAGGGGAGATCTTCTAGAAGGAGGGGAGAAACTAGCCCCCCACTCCAACCCTTGGGGCTACCGCCCTAGGGCTTGGAGGAGGGGCCAAGGGGGCCGGCCAGCCCCCTATATAAGGTGGGCAGGGGCGCACCCCTCCTCCCCTAATCCTCCAACCCTAGCCGTCCTACTTCTGCCATCCACCTGTAACATCCCAAAAATACTAAGCTTGGATCATCAAATTCTAATCTTCAAAATTAGGGTTAACAAAAACTTTTCTAAATGAAATCATGAATGCATGCATATGTGTATGCATGGATTTTGAATTCCTTAAAAACCACCTTTTTTGTTTGTTTCATTGCTTGTAAAATGTTTCTTAGGTGAAATAAAGATCATATAAAACATTTCCCACACTTTTCCTAAAGACAAGTAAATCAAAACACAAATATGAAATGAATGGTCATTTTGGCCAATTTAACTCCCATACCTACTTTGGCTGTCTCAAACTTTCAGAACCTAACAGAAACTTTTATGGATCTTTGCACCCCTTGAATGTACTCATAACAAAGTATCAAGGCCCACTTAGTGATCATCCAGAAACTTTCAAATGCATAGTTTAAATGACAATTCAAAATTGAATCTTTATCATATGGGAAGATCCCACTTTTTCTAAAACCACTCAAACAAGCTCAACTTACAAAACCCAAGCATCTGCAGACTCACCAGCACCAATCTAGCAAACCCGCCAAAAATCTTTTCAAAATTCAAAACTTGATTTCATGCGGCCATTTCATCAAACAGGTTACAGACACAAATCAAACAAACATCAAACACTATAGTGTGCAATAAAATTGGCCTAACTTGTTCCCTAGTTATCTCACACATAGCTCAGTAGATCATCTAGGAAGTGCTGGAGAAGATTGGAGATGGTTTGGGTTTGATTTGAATCAAGTTTTGTTTGGATTTGCAAATTTGTTCAAATGAAGGTTTGTGAAGGAAGGTGCAAAAGATGCATTAGGGAAAGTGTGTAAATGGTACTGGTAGGTGGAGTTGGTCTAATAATATATCCATAATTTAAATGTGATTTTTCTGCTAATTATAATCCCTTTTAAATGCACTTCTTCAAAAAGTGCAGGAACAGATTATGGAAGCTAAGATGAAAATTTTACATTGGGAAAGCTTGGTTTTTGATTTGATATGGTCCTAAATATCATATCACACATTGGGGAATTTTCTTGGGATTTATTGAGGTGGAAAAGTATTTTTAGGGAATTATTTCTTGTTTTTTCCATTTAAGAAACAGGGCAAAAAGAAATAATAAAGGACCTCAAAAATATTTATTTTTGGTTTCGGAAGATGGGATATTATATATAGGAATCAATTGAGCCTTTATTTGGCAAGGTTATTTGACGAAAAATAAACTTGCCTTTATACACAAGGATTTTGGGAATTTGGTAAAATAAAAGAAATTAAAATCCAAATAATTGGGAGAATTATTTGGGGATGCTTATATCCAATGTAGATGATGTACACTAGATGTAGGCACCAATATAAACCTTGGTTTTGAAGAAAAGTGGGGAAAAGGGTAGAAAGTAGATAATTGGAGGATCTAGGGTTTGATTAGTCTGATGCCATCTAAACAAGGTGGGATTAGGGAGTTGAGAGCTCAACTTGGTATAAGGGGTATATGTATGGATAAACAAAGTTATAGTTGCTCATTCAAGCAAGGGGTGGGCTTGGTTGCACTTTAGGTGATCTAGATGAGACGGCAAACTTTGTTGAAAATAAGGCTGCCATAACAGATACATCAGATAGCCTCCTAAACCATGTGGGTCTAAGAAGCACAAGGATCCAATGGAAACAAGTCAAGTGTGGGTTTATAGGCCATGATTAGTAGATCATAATCATGCAAAGAGTTGGTCAAGGGGAGGTGGCATATAGATGTGAGCTTCTGCCAAAGTGGACAAGTTGATAAGTTTTGGTAGAAAAGCTTATTGTATTGACTACAAAACCATCATGGATGAGTGGGAGATAGAATGGATTACCCAAGGGAAAGAGTAGGACTTGGTAGTACTAAGTAGGAACTACAAGATGGTTAAAATACATTCTAACGAATGCACATAGATTGCAAAAAGGTGGAGCTCCAAAGTTGGTATCCAGATAAGAAATCCAGACTTAGCCATTTTGGCAGACTTGGATTGGGTATCCACCAAGTGGTTGATGTTGAGGCATGGATTGAAGAGAGGGGATCCAAACTTGGATTGGGTATCCACTAGTTTGGAAGACATCAAAAGGGATTATCCCTGGATTGAGGTAAGCATGAGATGAGATGATCACTTGAGTGACCTAGGATAGATCCAGACTTGGATGCTTGCTGTGAGATTTATGATCATATGCATAGATTGGGTCCTAAAGGATGAGCCACTATGTAACATCCCAATTTCAGCAACCCTGATTAAGTGTCCAAAGGGGAACAATCAGGGGGAACAAAAACTTTTTCTTGTAGTGTTTGCTTAATTGTTTGCTTGTGCTAAAGCAACTACTTGGGTATTAGTTATGTGCTAATCATATCAACACTAGTTTACAAAAAAGTACTTCACAAATGAGATGTCTTGGCTCATCTTTCATATTCTCAAATATGGCATTTCAAAACCTGAGCCAGGATGACTTTGACACAACCAAATATTTTACTAGTTTCTATTGCCAAAACTACGGAGACATATATATATATATTCTCCTTATGTTATCAATATTGAACCTTCAACTACCCTCATCTAAAGGTTTTCCAAAAAACCTTTGTTGGATACCTTTTCATTCCAGTCTTGGTAGGAATACCAAGATGATCCTTATCTTACTTAAAAAAACCCATTTCAACATACCCCTTCTTAACTCTAGCTAGGCTTGATGGTAACCCTAGTAGTTGTTAGATAAGTAATAAGATGATTTGCCTTGATCTGCTGTTTTCCTTGTTTGCTTAGGAACTAGAGTGAGCTAATCTATTAGCACATCCCTTAGTACTCAATCCCTGCTTGTGATCATCAATCGCAAAGCAAGCATCCAAATCTGGATCTATCCTAAGCCCCTAAATAAACCATCTCATCTCATGATCAGATCCATCCAGGGATAATCCCTCATGATAGTTCCAACCTAGTGGAGACCCAATGCAAGTTTGGATCCCCTCTCTTCAATCTATACCTCAACATCAACCAATTTATGGATAGGATAAACCCTTGCCATCCTCTTACAATCACCCACACTTGCATTATAGTCAAAATCACCAAATCTGCCAAAATGGCTAAGTCTGGATTTCTTATCTGGATACCATTTTTGGAGCTCGACCTTTTTCCAATCCATGTGTATTATTGAGAATGCACTTGAACCATATTGTAGTACATCTTTATTACTACCAAAACCAAATCTTTCCCTTGGCTAAGGAATTACAATTCCGACTCATCCATGAAGGTTTTGTAGTCAAGATAATAATCTTTGCTGCAAATCTTATCATCTTGCCTACTTTGGCAGAAGCCCACATCTATATGCCACCTCCCCTTTACCCACTCCTTGTGTGGTTATAATATACTAATCATGGCCTATGAATCCCCACTTCGCTCGTTTCAATTGGAGCCTTGTTCTTCTTAAACCCCCATGGTTTAGGAGGCTAACTGGTGTGCCTGTTATGGCAGCCTTATTTTCAACAAAGTTTGCCATCTCCTCTAGATCACCTCAAATGCAACCAATCCCAACAATTTCTTCCATGATCATCTATATGACTTGATCTATCCATCCATATACCCTTTGTAAAAACGTGATCTCTGAGCTCCCTAATCCAACCCTGTTTGAATGGCATCAGAATAACTAAACCCTAGATCCCCCAAAATCTAGTTCTAATCCTTTTCATCACTTTGCCTCAAAACCAAGGTTGACCTTGATGCTTAGATCAAGTTTACATCTCTACCTTTTATATAATAATCCCCAAATAATTCTCACGATTATTTGGCTTATTAAACTATTTAATTTCCTTTAGTTACCAAATTCCCAAAACCCTTCTCTTTAAAGACAAGTTTGTTTTTCTCCGAACCACCTTGCCAACTCAGTGCATCTTTGAGCTCTCCATATCATACCCCATCTTCCCAACCAATGAATAAATATTTTTCAGATCCTTTATTATTTGTTTTTGCCCTTTTTCTTAAATGGCAGAAACAAGAAATAATTCCCTAAAAATACTTTTCCACCTCAATAAATCCCAATAAAATTCTCCAATATGTGTAATGGTACTTCGGACCGTCTCACATTAAAAACCAATCTTGCCCAATGTAAAATTATCATTTTTGCTTCCATAACATACTTTAGGAATTTTTGAAGAAGTGCATTTAAATGGGATTATAATCATCAGAAAAATCCCATTTAAATCATGAAGTAATTATTTAACCTACTCCACCTACCAATACATTTTTGAAACTTTGTCCAATGAAACTTTTGGAACTTCCATCACAAGATTTCACTTGAGCAATTTTGCTTAACAAAGCAAAACTTGATTCCAACCAAAGTCAAACCAGCCCCAATATTTCCCAGCACTCCTCCTTAGCAGCATCACTCTCCCTTGGTCGACCTAGCACTGTAGCATCACTTGACCATTTGTCCCCTAGTGCTTCTAAGAGAGAGAGAGAGGCATATCTCCTTAAAATATTGGGCATTCCAAGCCACAACCCTTCCTCCACTCTCTGGTCGAGCTGCAGGCCCCACACCACCTCCAGCACCCCCTCCCTTGCCCAACCAGCTTAGAACACCTTGTCCCTTGTCCTAATGGACTTTTCCACCCCTCTCTTGTTTATAAGGCCCCAGGACAGTACATCACTCCCCCTCCAGATCATTTGCCCCCTCTCCCCTCCACTTACTCCCCCAGAATCCCCTCTCCCATCTCTTGCTATGCCTTGATCGAGAGAAGGAGGGAATGAAGCTTCGGCCTCCTCACTCTCCTCGAGCAAGGCTCCCCCCTCATCCCTCCTCTCCCTCTGCATGTCACACCAATGGACTCCCCTTGCTCCTCTGGTGCTAACCATACCCTTTTCTTTGACTGCAGCAGCTCCTAGAGCCTCCCCGATGAACTCTGGCGAGCTCCACTTTGGCCATCATCGTGTGAGCTCCTCCCCGATGTCCAGATCCCTCGATCCGACCATCCCCGGGACCCCTGGCGTGCACCGCGTCGCCCCGTCGCCTCCCCGGCCTTCTCGAGCCCCTGGTGAGCCTCCCCGCGTCCTCCCCGACCTCCCCTAGGGTTTCACCTCTTGTCGCTATGTTTGGGAGTAAGACGAGCCCCGGCCGTTGATGCTCCTCTAATCGATCGGTCGGGAAGGCTCCTTACCCCTTCGCCCAGATCCCCGCGGGCCAGCCAGCCACTGGGCTGCCGCTGGTTGCGTGTTGCCCACGCACGAGCGCTGCGCCTGGGCCGATTCCCCTGGAAGGCCCGCTCCCCTTGCAGATCTGGCCAGATGGCGCCTCTTCCCCTCTTTCTTTTTGTTTTCCACCAGATCTGTTTATAGCCAGTTGGTTTAAATCTTTTTGAAAATACAAAATGAAGGTAAATGGCTAGATCTAAAATTCCAAAGTACCTGGGTGTCTTAACTAATATGCAGACCCAGATCTGTACCAAACTGATGTTTAAAAAAATATGATAAATCATATTCCCTTATCTATCTAGAACACTAATTAAATTCCCCAGATAGTTTCCCTTCTCCAATTGGAGTAAAACTAATTGGTGATGAAAGGTACTGACCATAACTTTCATATCCCATAGGCCCCACTGTAATTTGCTTCCTAATTGGATGGTAGCAAAAATAACAATATAAAGCCTTTTCTGCCTTTAGGAAATTCCCTAGGTCAAACCAAGTGAGGTTTTCACTTAATTACAACTCCCAAATGACACCGATAATCATATCATACAAAACCCAGTAGCTCATATTTCTATGAGACTCTGTTAAATTTTGGTGAATTAAACTCTTCTATGCATGGTTTAATCACTAATAAAAACACTACAGTAGGTCTACAACTGCAAAATGTTTGATTCCAATTTATACAGAAAGGTATTCTCAGTACATAACACGTGTCCTTGGAATCAACTAAAAAAATATTGTATATTAAATACGATGAAAAAGACAAATACCATCTAGTACAATCTTTGGGATTTTCTCATGGGCATTTTCTTAAATGTTTTGAGCAGACTCAGCATGACAGTGACCTCAGTTGCTACCATGGTCATAGGAGTACGTCACACCACGACCCTCCGTGTGGCACCCCGGATTTACGGTCCGAGAATACCTGTTATGCACAAAACTCACGTTCCCATGATCAGTGAGCCATGAGCATAACTGACGAGTTATTATTAGAACATACAGAAAGTAACGATTAGAAAACTTACAAAGGGGCCATTATGGCGATTACAACATAGGTGGCAGAAGTCCTGAAGCGCAGAACCCTTGTCGTGCCTTAACCTACATGCGACTGACTAGGAAGACGGCCTAGCTCACATAGACGTTAGCACCTTCGTCCCTTCTTATCATCTGCAATCTGGCCAAGTAAATACCCAGGGACAATGCCGGTGAGTACTTTGAATGTACTCACAAACCAACGGGACAAGGTAACAAGATAATGCATATTGGGCTGTGGCGAAATAGCTCTACACTATAGTTGTTTCTAAAAAGCCTATGATTGGCATCTCTATATCTTTGTTGAAACAGAGTTTTTTTAAAATATGCCTCCTTTTAGAATGTCCGGATATCCCCATATCCTTGTTAAAAACATTGAAAACAATTTTATATTAAAAACCCTTTTAATACATCTTTGACCATATCTGGTCAAAACCAAACTTGTTTTTATCTTTCCTCGTGACCAAGTCACATCCTTTTATTCATCTCAACATATCCGAAGGATACTCCTAGCACTTTCCATTCCAACCGTCCTTGACCGTGGACACAACTATTCGATTAGATTAGACTCTACAGAGTTTGTGCACTTTACCCACAAGAATCAATACATCCGCCGGGATACAACCACGGCCTGTTACACACGGTACACGGGGGTTCGGATAATCAAACCTAACTTTTCTGTAACATCCCAATTTCAGCAACCCTGAATTAAGTGTCTAGAAAGCAAAAATCAGGGGTAACAAAAAAAAATTCTTGCTGTGTGTGCTGACCTGTTTTCTTGTGCTCAAGCAACTGTGTGTATATTAGTTGTGTACTCCCCATCTCAACACTAGTTTACAAAAACTATTTTTACAAAAGACATGTCTTGGCTCATCTTTCATATTCTCAAATGTTCTGGCATTTCAAAAAAAAACCTGAGCCCAGATGACTTTGACAAAACCAAATACTTTATTAGTTCTATTGTCAAAACTATGGAGACATATATATACTCTACTTATGTTTTCAAGACAGACCTTCAACTATCCTTATCTCTAGGTTTTTCTAAAACTTTTATTTAAAACCCTTTCCTCTCAATCTAGGTAAAGATACTTCAAAGCAATAACCCCTTTCAAAGCAAAACCCCTTTCAAAATACCCCTCCTTACCTCAAGCTAGACTTGATGGTAACCCTAGTAATAGTTGGATAAGGATAAGATGAATTTCCTTGATCCGTTTGTTGGAATTATGCCCTAGAGGCAATAATAAAGATGTTATTATTATAATTCTTGTTCATGATAAAGTTTATATTCCATGCTAGAATTGTATTAAGCAGAAACTTTGATACTTGTGTGGTTTATGAACAACACCGACTCCCTAGTACGCCTTTGTGGACTAGCTCATTGATTACTGATGGTTAAGGTTTCCTAACCATAGACATTATTTGTCGATTAATAATGAGATCATGTCATTAGGAGAATGATATGATGGACAGACCCAAATTAAGCAGAGAAATTAGATCGTGTCATCCTGTTCATATTTGCGAAGCTTTTTTTGATGTCAAGTATTGTATTCCTTAGACCATGAGATAATACAACTCCCTGGTATCGGAAGAAAGCTTTGAGGTCATCAAACGTCATCATATGTGAGGGTGATCATAAAGGTGTCTCTCAGGTGATCGTAAAGTACTTGTTGGGTTGTATGTATCGAGATGGAATTTGTACCTCCCGAGTGAGAGAGATATACTTCGGGCCCACTCGGTAATCGATATCAACACCGCTTGCAAGCACGTGGTTAAGGAGTTAATCACAAAGTGATATCGGATTACGGAACGAGTAAAGTAGTTGCTATGAACGAGATACCAACTAGGTATGCCGATACCAACGATTGAATATGTGGGAGTCAATATGGGTTTCCAGACCCCGGTGTTAATTATTGATAGAAGATCATGTCTGCATATTCTCGAACCCGTAGGGTCACACACTTAACGTGCTTCGACGCTAGGATAGAATGGATAATTGGTTTATGAGTTTTTGTTCGGAGTCTCGCATGAGATCCAGGACATCTCGAGAGGTTCCGGAATAGTCCGGAGAATAAGATTCATATAAAGGAAAGCAGTTGTTGGATTTCAGAATTGTTTCGGAGTATTCGGTATTGTACCGGAAGGTTCTAGAAGGTTCCGGAGTGGTACCATCGTGGTCCCACTTGTCGGGGTCCTGCGTGGGCCTAAGGGGAAGTTCCCAGGCCGCATTGGTCCAGGGGCACAAGGCCCCAAAGGCCCAGCCGACCAGCCTAGGGGAAACCCTAGGGGAGATCTTCTAGAAGGAGGGGGGAAACTAGCCCCCCACTCCAACCCTTGGGGCTGCCGCCCTAGGGCTTGGAGGAGGGGCCAAGGGGGCCGGCCAGCCCCCTATATAAGGTGGGCAGGGGCGCACCCCTACTCCCCTAATCCTCCAACCCTAGACGTCCTACTGCTGCCATCCACCTGTAACATCCCAAAAATACTAAGCTTGGATCATCAAATTCTAATCATCAAAATTAGGGTTAACAAAAACTTTTCTAAATGAAATCATGAATGCATGCATATGTGTATGCATGGATTTTGAATTCCTTTAAAACCACCTTGTTTGTTTGTTTGTTTCATTGCTTGTAAAATGTTTCTTAGGTGAAATAAACATCATCTAAAACATTTCCCACACTTTTCCTAAAGACAAGTAAATCAAAACACATATATGAAATGAATGGTCATTTTGGCCAATTTAACTCCCATACCTACTTTGGCTATCTCAAACTTTCAGAACCTAACAGAAACTTTTCTGGATCTTTGCACCCCTTGAATGTACTCATAACAAAGTATCAAGGACCACTTTGTGATCATCCAGAAACTTTCAAATGCATAGTTTAAATGACAATTCAAAATTGAATCTTTATCATATCGGAAGATCCCACTTTTTCTAAAACCACTCAAACAAGCTCAACTTTCAAAACCCAAGCATCTGCAGACTCAACAACACCAATCTAGCAAACCCACCAAAAATCTTTTCAAAATTCAAAACTTGATTTCATGCGGCCATTTCATCAAATAGGTTGCATACACAAATCAAACAAACATCAAACACTATAGTGTGCAGTAAAATTGGCCTAACTTGTTCTCTAGTTAGCTCACACACAGCTCAAAAGATCATCTAGGAACTTTAACTAAGGACTAGCACCACTGTGAGCTTGCCATTGCCATCAATGGTGAACAGCCGAGCACCCCCTTGTCACCCCATTGTGGACAGCAGGCTAGAAGAAGAACTAGCCGTGCCAACCTTGTCTGGGAGGCAGCCCACCATCCACCGCCACTACCTTTCCCAGCCGCGAGCGTTGCCAAGCCCTGGACCACGCGCACAAGCCGCGCCCAGACCGCCAGAGACCAAGCCGAGCGTGCGCCAGAGCACCACCCTCGACCAGCGCCCACAGACCGCGCGCCGCCCTCACCGCGTGCATACACAATCCCCACCGACCCAGGAGACCGCCAGACATCCCCGTTTGACGCCCCGTGCCGCACAGCCGCCGCCCGCCGTCGAAGACGCCACCTCTGCCGCCCAGAGCACCGCCCGTTCCAGACCAAACCACACCGCCCCATGCCTCGAAGCCATGTCGTTGAGCATCGCCAGGAGACACCGCACCGTCCCCTACCCTTTCCCATGCCATTAGCCGCCTGTAACATCGCCCCCGATGAGCTCACCGTGCGCCCCGACGGTCCCCTCACTCGAATATAAATAGAGGCCACCCCCGCATGATTTCTTCACACCATCTCACTCCCCTCTCCTCACTGATCGTGCCACACCGTTCTCAGAGCAAGGCGAGCACCACCCGACCGGAATTTCACCGGATCCCACCGCCTCTGGAGAAGAAGGGAGCCAGCGATTGGAGCCGCCCCAAGAGAAGCCACCGGTACCAGGAGATTCGCCGTCATCGACTTCGTCGTTCGCCCACCTCGCCGACCCTCGCCAGTACCCCAGTGAGCCCCCAGCACCCCTCATTGGCCGCGCTAGGTTTCGTTCTCGCCGGCGTTGTCTCGCGTCGACGGTGACTCCCAGCCGTTGGATTAGAACTAGATCGAACGATCCACGTTGCCCCATACCGCTTCGCCCAGCCCCGTGTCACTGACGAGTGCGGACACCCACTTAAGCAGCCCGCGGGAGCACTGCGCTTAGCAGGCCGGCCCAGTAACTTTTCCCGCGGAGCCCAGTTATTCAAATTAAACCTTTTTCTATTTCAATTCAAACACACTTATGTACCCAACTTCAAAAATCAACCCAGATCGATTCATTGCACCAAATTGAATGAAACCAATTTTGCTGGAAAGGTCTGTGAATGATTAATCCAAGCCTGTTGGATTCAAGTCATTTGGATCTATCGAACACCCATGGTAAAAATAACAAGGTAGAAGCTTTTCTGCATTCAAACATTTTTCAAATTTAAACCATAATAGCTTTTGACTTGATTCCAACTCTCGAAAATCACATTTAACCATACCTTTCAGAATATATAAAAATATATAGGTTTCCTTTTAGAAATATTGTCCAAGTAATAAAAGAATGCTACATAAGCATTTCTAGCCACTTTAATTAATTAAAATAAAAGGGTAAAACCTTATTAAATGGTGACACCACTTTAAATCACATTCCCATGGACTACAATATGTGGTGATGACATGTGTCAACATGATCCCATGTTTGGTTTGGAGAATATTAAATCTTAAGTAGTTTTTCAATGAGTAGAAATTACTTTTCTAAAAATAAAAGGAATTAAATCAAGCCCTAACCTTGTAATGATAGGGATGATGCTAAATTATTCATAGGACCCTTGTGTGTGATGATTGCAAGTAGTTAAGTCTTGTTTGGTGATTGTGTACCTCATATTTAATCATAGACGCTAGTACCGACCAAGGATACGAGGAGGAAGGAGGATACTACGAAGAAGAAGCCGAGGAGAACTTCAACCACTGCTCTGCACAAGGCAAGCTTATACTGATATTGATGCAAGCTGATACTATACCTATGCAAGCCTTACTAATCAAGTTGACCTATGCAAGCTAACCCTTGCAAGATACCCTACTGATGCAACAAAACCATACTTGTTCTATGACTACTATATGCCTTAAGAATATGTGATCATACCCACTTGATAAACCAATCCTAGTTTTATGTGCAAGCTTCTTACTCTATTTCTTTATCAAAGCTTACTTAGAGTTTACTTAAGTGATTGGTAGAGATTGGAAAGATACTGAAGGTTGCCTAAAGAGCATAAAATTTGGCCTAAGTTAGAAACCTTGACATCAGCCTGAGACATAAGGTTGTACTTAGTTGAAACTCCACTAGTTACCACCCCTCATTAGTACTACCCCTACCTGTAGATGCTAGTGCTAAGAATAAAACTTGATCAACTTTTAGATGGGAATACCTGGTGGAAAAATGGTTATGAAAACCTTGGAATGATGGATCATTCTATTGAAATGTTTTGGACATGTGTTTCCAAACACTTGAGGATTTTGGTGATAAAAATGTTGAGGCATGAGCCTTAGCCCTTTATAAAACTGATGGTTGCCAGGATGCGATACCATTCCAATTTTATCGTACAACCACAATACCCGAATATTGGGTAGGGCTTGACTGGAAACTTATATTCCTTAGTATTAGTTCCCTCACGGCCAAGGTCTGAGCTGAGGCTACCTTGTGAAGATTATCCACCTTTGCAGTACCCAAGATGACAGTTGGTCATGGTTGGGAGGCCAAACTCATAGGAGAGGTGCTTATACTAGGGCGTGTAATTGAAAGGTTAGGATTGATTATATGCATATTGAGTATGGTGAATTCAAGATTTGTACGTGACGGATGTATCAAATGTTGTGTTGAAAGTGTACAATCTCTGCGGAATAGCCGCGTCCGCGGTTATGGACAGTTGGAGTGGCCATACTGTTCCCCCGTCAGACTTTTCAAAATGACCTGTGAAATGAATTAAGACTTTGACTTGACCACAACAGAGTTGTGATATGAAATACAAGTTCCCACTTAGGAATTATAAAATTGTGACTAGCTTTGGAAACTAGTAGAGATAAATCTGGCTTTTGCAAAACAACCCTAGAGCCTAGTGTCCTATTATCCAAAAACACCCTTTACCTGTTAGTATTAGTTTGCGAGTACTTAAAGAGTACTCATGGGCTTTGTCCCTGGCTATTCCCATGGCCAGAATATGAAGAGGAGTACTTGGAAGATGGACCCCAGGAAGGTTACGACAACTAGGATCATCTCCCATCGTCAGCATTGCCTATGACCCTGAAGATGGAGCTTCGCCTACGCTACCGTTATTATTACGTATTCCGCTGCTTGACGTTGTATTAAGGACTTATGTATCGTTTGTAATGGATGATGTACTATGGTATCCAATTCTGTTATGTCTCGCAAAAATGGTAATCCTGGGATTGCGATGTATGACATAACAGGCATCTAGGATTGAATTATCCAGGTGTTGGCAAGTTGATATCAGAGCCAGCCTGACCATAGGAGACCCTAGTTAGACTAGACATTTGAACCAAAAACTTAGTTTCAAAACCAAAGAAAACAAATATTTACAAAAACTTATTCTCATTCTTATCTCTTTGATTATTTTATAAAAATTCATGTTCCTCAAAAACTCTTGCAAAATACATAAAATTTTGACACACTTGATCAGTCTGCTAATCTACTCATCCCCTATTTTTATAGATGGACGTGAAGTACAGCAAGTTTTACCAACTTGGGAATGGAGCAGACCTTATCTTTGAGAGGGATCTGGATCAGCTTTCGGAACTTCTGGAGCGTCCGCACCCCGAGTTCTTCGGAGCTCAGCTCAATGATCAAGCAGGAGAAGATCTGAAGTGGCTAATTGTTGCAATTCTCCGAGGAAAGATTGAACCTCCCACTGCGGAGGGAATTCAGTTTACCTTGAGGGAAAACAACTGGCTCGATGGACTTGCCAGAGCAATGCAGGAAGCTCTTTCCCGTCTATGTGGGCAGAGCATCAATCAGATCAAGGGTACTCGCTTGGAGTTTTTCCCAAGGCGTGATGCAAATGGACAACCACTGGAAGCCCCATACCACCCCGAGCTGAAGACTCCATTGGACCACCTTAGCTTCATGATGTATGATTATTGCCCGTCTTCGCCATCGCATCTCATCTCTGGAGGAGACCATCCACGAGAGAGACATGCAGTTGGAGGAAAGGGAGAATGCCGCAGAGGATCTTCGTCGAGACCCTTACTCCTATCTCAGCGATGACGATGATTTTCTGGAGGATCAGGCCATGGACTTCTTCACCGATGAGGATGATTTCGCCTTCATCGATGATAATGAAGATGATGAAGCCACAGACTCCGAAGAGTAGTAGCACTGAGCACTAGCGTAGTGAGTAGTAGTCGGTCCCACTGTATCGTAGATTCCAGAATGGTTCTTAAAACCATCTGTTTTTCCTTGTTGTGGTGTGCGTTGTATCGAGTGAATGAATGAATGAAAAAGCAAGTTGCTAGAAAAACCCGAGTCAAACTCTAAAAACTTTTCAATGACCCAAAACCTTAGAAATTTCCCTCTTTTCACATGATCTATATCAGTCTTCAGATGCCACGTGGAGGAAGTGGTTCAGCCCCGGACCCGATGTTGCAGATTCTGCAAATGTTGACTTCTGACCGCGAAGCTGAAAGAGCGGAACGTCAAGCCAACCTATCCACTCTACAACAGATAGCCCAGCTAGCCCACAACAACCGATGACACGGAAATCAGGACAACCATGGATCTAAGCTCAAGAATTTCCAGAATACCAACCCACCCATTTTCACCAAGTCAGAAGAACCCCTAGACGCTGATGATTGGATGTAAACCATGGAAAATAACTTAGAAGTCGCTGGAGTAGAAGCCAACGAGAAATTCCTGTTCGCCACCCATTATCTATCCGGAGATGCCAGGGCATGGTGGAACAGTGTTCGTGGAATGACCGGAGGCCAGATGATGACCTGGGAGGAATTCAAGGTCAAGTCTAGCAGAACCCATGTGCCACAAGGTTTGATCAAGAGAATGAGAGACGAGTTCAGAGAGCTGAAGCAAGGAAGTTTGACTATAGTGGAATACCGTGACAAATTTTTGTCATTACCTAGGTATGCCCTGGATGAGATAAACACCGAAGCCAAGAAGAAAGAAGGATTCCTGAATGGTTTGCATGACGAGATGCAGATGGTGTTAGTCAATATCCCCTTTGCTGATATTGAAGCCCTTGTCGACTCTGCTATCCAGATGGAAGGAAAGATCAACCAAGCCAATGAGAACCGCAAGCGTCGCATGATGCATCAACCAGGAACCCATCAAACCCCAAAGTATCGCCCCAACCCATCTCCAGGATTTGCCCCAAGAACCAATAGACCCCCTATGACCCGTCCGACCTACCCCAACCGTGGAAACCCTAGACCCGGAGGAAATCACAACAACCCCGGCAATTCTAGCAATTTCACCCGTGCGCCACCCAAGTTCAACACCAACAATGCTACCGCCAACACCAACACTTCCCCGAGGACTGGAAGCAATGTTGTGCCTGTCGCAGCCAAGGACAAGTCACAAGTGACCTGTTATGACTGTGGAAATAAAGGACACTATTCCAACGAGTGCCCCAACAAGAGGAATGCTACAACCCCTAATTCCAATGCCCCAGCTCAGCAGCAGTGTCGTGTCCAGCCAGGGAGAAGATTTTCCCCAGGGAATTGACTCAACCGCAATGGCCGTCTTTTTCTCATGCATGCTGAAGAAGCTCAGGAAGCGCCAGACGTCGTGCTAGGTATGTTTTCTGTTAATTCAGTACTTGCAAGAGTGTTGTTTGACTCTGGTGCCTCGCATTCATTTGTCACCGAAGAATTTGCCTGCACTAGTAAAATTCAACCAACCAAACTGAAGCATGTCATGATTGTGCAAATTCCCGGATCAACCACCAATGCTAGGCAAATTTGCATAGCCGTCCCTATCCGAATCCATGGCATATATTTTTATGCTAATCTAATAGTACTCGGAACTAAAGGTTTGGAAGTAGTACTAGGAATGGATTGGATGTCCAAACATAAAGGATTGATTGACTGTGCTAAGAAAGCCATCACCATGACCAGTACCGCCGGAATATCAGTCGAGCATATATCTGAAACCTTACTTCGCCAATTCAAGTGTAACAAGAGTCTAGCCCAACCTACCATTGACCAAGTCCGTATAGTCTGTGAATACCCCGATGTATTTCCAGATGTTTTGCCCGGTATGCCCCCGGATCGGAAGTTAAATGATGTCACCATCAAGAACAAGTACCCCTTGCCCAAGATAGAAGATTTTTTTGATCAGTTGATCGGTGCCCAGGTGTTTCCTAAGATTGATCTTAGAACTGGCTATCATCAACTCAAAATTCATGCAGAGGATATTCCAAAGACTACCTTTACCACCAGATATGGATTGTATGAGTATACGGTCATGTCTTTTGGATTAACCAATGCCCCCGCTTATTTCATGAACCTCATGAATAAGATTTTTATGGACTTCCTGGATAAGTTTGTCATTGTTTTCATCGATGACATTCTGATTTATTACAAATCAGAAGAAGAACATGAGCTACACCGAAGGACCATTCTTGGAACCCTTAGAGAGCATCAGCTGTATGCAAAGTTTAGCAAATGTGAATTCTGGTTACAGGAGGTAGGATTCCTCGGTCACATTGTATCAGCCGGAGGAATTGCCGTTTACCCTGCCAAAGTGAAAGATGTAGAAGATTGGCAAGCCCCAACCACTCAAACCCAAGTTCGTGCTTTTCTCGGATTGGCGGGATATTACCGCAAATTCGTCAAAGGATTCTCGAGTATCGCCAGACGCATGACCCAATTGCTGAAGAAGGACAAGAAGTTTGAATGGACCGACAAATGTGAAGAGAGTTTTCAAGAACTCAAGAGGAGATTTATTTCAGCCCCAATCTTGATCATGTCGGATATCACGAAGCCCTTCGATGTGTATTGTGACGCATCCAAGATTGGTCTCGGATGTGTGCTAATGCAAGAAGGCAAAGTTATATCTTATCTATCTCGACAATTGAAGCAACATTAGAAAAACTACCCAACCCATGACCTCGAACTCGTAGCAGTAGTTCTAGCCCTGAAGACATGGATACATTACCTAATGGGAAACCGTTGTGAGATTTATTCGGATCACAAGAGCCTAAAGTATATATTCACTCAGAAGGAGCTGAATATGAGGCATAGAAGATGGATTGAGCTAATCAAGGATTATGACCTGGACATTCACTATCACCCTGGTAAAGCCAACGTGGTTGCCGATGCCCTTAGCAGATTGTCGTGCCGCTTGAACTCCATGATTTTGAAGGAGAAACCAAGTTTGCACAAGGAGATGGAAGATTTTCGAATGGAATTAGTAAGTGAAGGATTTTTGGCTAGCATAGAACTTCAGCCCACTTTGATCAGTCAGATTAAAGAGGCGCATAAGGGAAATGCCAGTATCGACGGAATCTAGCGTCGTATCGGTACAGGCAAAGTACCCGGATTCACCGAGGACGAAGAAGGAGTTCTGTGGTACAAAGGACGCCTTTGTGTACCAGCATATTCGGAGTTGAAAGAAGTTATCTTGAAGGAGGCTCATGATACTCTTTATTCTATCCATCCCGGAGGAACTAAGATGTATCAAGATTTGAAAGAGCAATTTTGCTGGCATAAGATGAAGATAGAAATCGGAAGCTATATCGCCATGTGTGATATATGTCAGTGAGTCAAGGCAGGACATCAAAGACCCACTGGATTGTTCCAACCTTTGCAAATTCCGGAATGGAAATGGGATTCTGTAGGAATGGACTTTATCACTGGACTACCTACTTCTAGTAGGGGAAATGACTCTATTTGGGTCATAGTGGACAGATTTTCCAAAGTCGCCCATTTCTTGCCCGTCAAAACCACCTACTAGAGTTCGAAGCTAGCGGAGTTGTACATCGCTAGAATCGTCAGTTTGCACGGAGTCCCCAAGAACATAGTATCGGATCGAGGAACTCAGTTTACCTCGAGATTCTGGAAGAAAGTCCAAGAAGGTTTAGGAACCCGCCAAGATTTCAGTACCGCGTATCACCCTCAGACCGATGGACAAACAGATCGAGTAAATCAAATACTCGAAGATATGCTTAGAGCAAGTGTGCTAGAATATGGATCCAAGTGGGAAGACTGTCTACCGTTTGCAAAATTTTCATACAACAATAGTTACCAAGCCAGTTTGTAATTGGCCCATTTGAATTCATGTACGGATGAAAGTGTCGCACCCCTTTGAACTGGTCGGAAGTAGGAGAGAGTCAGATTTTCGGACCCGACATCCTCCGAGAAGTAGAAGAGAAGGTTCACAAGATTTGTGAGCACCTCAAGACCGCCCAATCCCGACAGAAGAGTTATGCCGACAAGATACGTCGAGAGCTCGCCTTCAATATAGGAGATTTTGTTTATCTGAAAGTGTCGCCATTGAAGGGAATGCTGCGTTTCCAACTCAAAGGAAAGTTAGCCCCCAGGTATATCGGACCTTTCAAAATTATGAACCATCGAGGAGAAGTATCATATCAATTGGAACTACCTGAAGAGATGTCAGCTGTGCACAATGTGTTCCATATCTCGTTACTTCGCAAGTGTCTCGAAGTCCACGAGAAGACCGAAGTGTTCAAGAATAACGATCACCGGACCATAGAGATCAACGATGACCTGGCCTATGCCGAAGTACCCATCCGCATTTTGGAAGAAGCTTTTCGAACTACCCGAACCCGAAGCATCAAGTTTCTCAAGATTCAGTGGAGCAACCACACAGAAGAGGAAGCTACCAGGGAGCGCGAAGATCACATCAGGACGGAGTTTCCCGATCTCTTCAAATCCTAGGTAATCTTTTCGTCCTTTTTAAAATATCGGGACGAGATTTTGTTTAAGGGGGGAAGGTTTGTAACATCCCAAAAATACTAAGCTTGGATCATCAAATTCTAATCATCAAAATTAGGGTTAACAAAAACTTTTCTAAATGAAATCAAGAATGCACGCATATGTGTATGCATGGATTTTGAATTCCTTTAAAATCACCTTGTTTGTCTGTTTGTTTGTTTCATTGCTTGTAAAATGTATCTTAGGTGAAATAAACATCATCTAAAACATTTCCCACACTTTTCCTAAAGACAGGTAAATCAAAACACATATATGAAATGAATGGTCATTTTGGCCAATTTAACTCCCATACCTACTTTGGCTATCTCAAACTTTCAGAACCTAACAGAAACTTTTCTGGATCTTTGCACCCCTTGAATGTACTCATAACAAAGTATCAAGGCCCACTTTGTGATCATCCAGAAACTTTCAAATGCATAGTTTAAATGACAATTCAAAATTGAATCTTTATCATATGGGAAGATCACACTTTTTCAAAAACCACTCAAACAAGCTCAACTTTCAAAACCCAAGCATCTGCAGACTCACCAGCACCAATCTAGCAAACCGACCAAAAATCTTTTCAAAATTCAAAACTTGATTTCATGCGGCCATTTCATCAAACAGGTTGCAGACACAAATCAAACAAACATCAAACACTATAGTGTGCAGTAAAATTGCCCTAACGTGTTCCCTAGTTAGCTCACACACAGCTCAGTAGATCATCTAGGAAGTTTAACTAAGGACTAGCACCACTATGAGCTTGCCATTTCCATCAATGGTGAACAGCCGAGCACCCCCTTGTCACCCGATTGTGGTCAGCAGGCTAGAGGAAGAACTAGCCGTGCCAACCTTGTCTGGGAGGCAGCCCACCGTCCACCGCCACTACCTGTCCCAGCCGCGAGCGTTGCCAAGCCCTGGACCACGCGCACAAGCCGCACCCAGACCAACAGAGACCATGCCGAGCGTGCGCCAGAGCACCACCCTCGACCAGTGCCCACAGACCGCGTGCCGCCCTCACCGCGTGCATACACAATCCCCACCGACCCAGGAGACCGCCATACATCGTCCCCGTTTGCCTCCCCATGCCGCACAGCCACCGCCCGCCGTCGAAGACGCCGCCTCTGCCGCGCAGAGCTCCGCCCGTTCCAGACCAAACCACACCGCCCCATACCTCGAAGCCATGTTGTTGAGCATTGCCAGGAGACACCGCACCGTCCCCTACCCTTTCCCATGCCATTAGCCGCCTGTAACATCGCCCCCGACGAGCTCACCATGCGCCCCGACGGTCCCCTCGCTCGACTGTTCGTCTTCACACCATATCACTCCTCTCTTCTCACTGATCGTGCCACACCGTTCTCAGAGCAAGGCGAGCACCACCCCGTCGGAATTTCACCGGAGCCCGCCGCCTCTGGAGAAGAAGGGAGCCAGCGATTGGAGCCGCCCCAAGAGAAGCCACCGGTACCAGGAGATTCGTCGTCGTCGACTTCATCGTTCGCCCGCCTCGCCGACCCTCGCCAGTACCCCGGTGAGCCCCCAGCACCCCTCACTGGCCGCGCTAGGTTTCTTTCTCGCCGGCGTTGTCTCGCGTCGATGATGACTCCCAGCCGTTGGATTAGAACTAGATCGAATGATTCACGTCGCCCCATACCGCTTCGCCCAGCCCTGTGTCACTGACGAGTGGGGACACCCACTTAAGCAGCCCGCGGGAGCACTGGGATCACATTTAACCATACCTTTCAGAATATATAAAAATATATAGGTTTCCTTTTAGAAATATTGTCCAAGTAATAAAAGAATGCTACATAAGAATTTCTAGCCACTTTAATTAATTAAAATAAAAGGGTAAAACCTTATTAAATTGAGACACCACTTTAAATCACATTCCCATGGACTAAAGTATGTGGTGATGACATGTGTCAACATGATCCCTTGTTTGGTTTGGAGAATATTAAATCTTAAGTAGTTTTTCAATGAGTAGAAATTACTTTTCTAAAAATAAAAGGAATTAAATCAAGCCCTAAGCTTGTAATGTTAGGGATGATGCTAGATCATCCATAGGACTCTTGTGTGATGATTTCAAGTAGTTAAATATTGCTTAGTGATTGTGTACCTCGTATTTATTCATAGACGCTAGTACCGACCAAGGATACGAGGAGGAAGGAGGATACTACGAAGAAGAAGCCGAGGAGAACTTCAACCACTGCTCTGCACAAGGCAAGCTTATACTGATATTGATGCAAGCTGATACTATACCTATGCAAGCCTTACTAATCAAGTTGACCTATGCAAGCTAACCCTTGCAAGATACCCTACTGATGCAACAAACCCATACTTGTTCTATGACTACTATATTCCTTAAGCATATGTGATCATACCCACTTGATAAACCAATCCTAGTTTTATGTGCAAGCTTCTTACTCTATTTCTTTATCAAAGCTTACTTAGAGTTTACTTAAGTGACTGGTAGAGATTGGAAAGATACTGAAGGTTGCCTAAAGAGCATAAAATTTGGCCTAAGTTAGAAACCTTGACATCAGCCTGAGACATAAGGTTGTACTTAGTTGAAACTCCACTAGTTACCACCCCTCATTAGTACTACCCCTACCAGTAGATGCTAGTGCTAAGAATAAAACTTGATCAACTTTTAGATGGGAATACCTGGTGGAAAAATGGTTATGAAAACCTTGGAGTGATGGATCATTCTATTGAAATGTTTTGGACATGTGTTTCCAAACACTTGAGGATTTTGGTGATAAAAATGTTGAGGCATGAGCCTTAGCCCTTTATAAAACTGATGGTTGCCTGGATGCGATACCATTCCAATTTTATCGTACAACCACAATACCCGAATATTGGGTAGGGCTTTAGTGGAAACTTATATTCCTTAGTATTAGTTCCCTCACGGCCAAGGTCTGAGCTGAGGCTACCTTGTGAAGATTATCCACCTGTGCAGTACCCAAGATGACAGTTGGTCATGGTTGGGAGGCCAAACTCACAGGAGAGGTGCTTATACTAGGGCGTGTAATTGAAAGGTTAGGATTGATTATCCGCATACTGAGTATGGTGAATTCAGGATTTGTTCCTGACGGATGTATCGAATGTTGTGGTGAAAGTGTACAATCTCTGCAGAGTGTCAAACTATTCGAATAGCCGTGTCCGCGGTTATGGACAGTTGGAGTGGCCATACTGTTCCCCCGTCAGACTTTTCAAAATGACCTGTGAAATGAATTAAGACTTTGAGTTGACCACAACAGAGTTGTGATATGAAATACAAGTTCCCACTTAGGAATTATAAAATTGTGACTAGCTTTGGAACCTAGTAGAGATAAATCTGGCTTTTGCAAAACAACACTAGAGCCTAGTGTCCTATTATCCAAAAACCTCCTTTACCTGTTAGTATTAGTTTGCGAGTACTTAAAGAGTACTCATGGCTTTGTCCCTGGCTATTCCCATGGCCAGAATATGAAGAGGAGTACCTGGAAGATGGACCCCAGGAAGGTTACGACAACTAGGATCATCTCCCATCGTCAGCATTGCCTGTGACCCCGAAGACGGAGCTTCGCCTACGCTACCGTTATTATTACGTATTCCGCTGCTTGATGTCGTATTAAGGACTGGATCATGAGATCCCTATTTGTGTAAGAACTTATGTATCGTTTGTAATGGATGATGTACTATGGTATCCAATTCTGTTATGTCTCGTAAAAATGGTAATCCTGGGATTGTGATGTATGGCATAACAGGCATCTAGGATTGAAAAATCCGGGTGTTGACACCACCTCTCTCTCTCTCCCGACTGCGTCTAGGCGAAGCCCTGCTGCAGAAATTCTCCACCATAAGCACCACGCCATTGTGTTGTAGATCCAATCTATTTCTCCACCCCACTTGCTGGACCAAGGAAGGAGGAGACATCGCGGCACCGTACGTGTGCATTTCTTAGAGGCGCCGTCACTTGCGGCGTTGGATCGGATCGGATCGCGAGGAGGAGAAGGCTAGTTCGACTACATCACCCACGTTCTGTTGAACGTTTCCGCTATGCGATTTCTTCAATGGTATGAAGATCTCATCTATCTCTATCATTGATTGCATCTCCTAGATTAGATCTTGGCTTTCTCGTTCGCATCCGTAGAAAATTTTGATTTACTGTGCTTCGAAACCCTTCAGTGTTGTCTGATGAACTGCCTTGATCTGCTGTCTGATGAATTGCCTTGATCTGCTGATTGCCTTGTTTTCTTAGGAACTAGAGTGAGCTAATCTAGTAGCTCATCCCTTTGGACTCAATCCCTTCTTGTGATCATCAATCTCAAAGCAAGCATCCAAATCTGGAGCTATCCTAAGCCATTAAAGTAACCATCTCCTCTCATGCTCAGATCAATCCAAGGATAATCCCCTTGGATGGTTTCCAACTCAGTGGAGACCCAATCTCAGCATGAATCCTATATACTTAGTTAGTACCTCAACATCATCCCCTTGATCACTAGTCTAGAACCTATCATCTTCTCAAAAGTTTATACACTTGCACTCTAGTCTAAAACCTTAAATCTGCCAAAAATGGTTGTCTGGATTTCTTATCTAGATTCAATCTTTGGAGCCATACCTTTTCCAACCTATGTGCATTATTGTCGTGGTAGTGGCAAGGTGCATGCCATTGGTAGGCTAAAGTACGGGACCAATGGATGCTAGTGGGATCTGTGGAGGGAAGATGTAGATGATTCTACACACAAAGGATGCAGGTAAAGATCTTTATTTCTTCTTCCTTGGGCTACAAGTGCTCCTTGAGCGGTTTACAGGGAGAAGAGAAGAACTTACCAGCCTAACGGCACTAACTTTTTCCCAATGCCCCTTCTGAATCCAAGCCACTACTTATAAAGGAGAGCCCTGGCTTCCTCTAGGGCTGACGGGGCAAGCATCTTCTAGGAATATGCTTGTCCCAAAATAGCAGCTCGGCGCTCCCCTTTCCCTGTCGCTCTTTTAACAACGGCAAAGTCCCAGAGGCCCCCCCTGCGCTCCTCGGTCTTCCGCACTGTCACCTCCGTGACCTCCTCCTGCCTCTCTGTCCCTCTGCGCCTTTGTCCGTAGCGCTTGGCTCTGCTCAGGTTCTCCCTAGCTTGCAGCTAGGGTTTGACTTCAGGCTTCTCCTTCTCCTGCAAGCTTCTTATCATTCGGTCCTTCCTCGAATAGCTCGGATCTTCATTCACCTGCATTAAGATAATTCGGGCTGACCCGGCCGACTTACATAATATCTGGGTCGGTTAATGTCTCAATATACATTTACTGGCCTCTCGCCTCCTTATGTCGGCCGACTTATACGGGATCCGGCTGACTTCAACCGTAACTCGGGAACCTGACGGGGATCGTACCTTCGTCTTTCACCGTCTTTATCCTATCCGGGGTCACCCCCCCGACATTAGTCCCCGAAGCTGGTGTGGCCCCGCCGATAATTTCGGTCGGGTCGTATCAGCTTCATCATATTTTCCTGTATTGTTCCCGAGTTATATTTTTCTCGTTCGAGGTACCCATGTTCCTTCCCTCGTACGCCTTGTCCTACGTGTCACCCTCATCATTGTTCTTCTGGTTTTTCGTTCTTCTACAGTATTTACTGACAGGCTACAGTTGACACTATACCTGCTGTGCCGGTGCTGCGACGCCTCGTGTTTCTTTTCCCTGGGGGATCGCAACATTTTTTGCTGTTGTGTGGCCGCTGGTGTGGTTCCATTCAACATCGTGCATCCACGCCGCACCCACGATCTACACGATCAACCGCCACACCCACGATCCCACTACTCGTTCGTGGCCTGACTATAAAGAGGGGCGCGGCGTCTGTGAGTTCACTTTTCCCCTTCTTGTTCACCCGTGCTGTTCTTCTTCCTCTCGCCTCCGCGCTCTCTTGCAGCTCCGCGGGCGACGCGCTCGTCGGAGATTCCGACGGCGAGGACTATACTGTGCTGTTCCGCCTGCCTCGCTTGCGATTGTCTGCTTCGCTACCGTCGCCGGTGAGTTCTTTTCGGCCGCACTACCTAGGTTCTATCTAGATTTCTCCGTTTGAATCTAGTATTCGTGCGGCGGTTCCTCAGCTCCTCCGCCGCCGCTACCGTGCCAAATTACGACGGGGCCTCGCAGCTCTAAACCTTCCTCCGCCGCCAGCTCTTCTTCCGGCGATCTCTCCGGCGACCCCATGTCTAGTTCGTTTAGCGGCGCTCTGGTAGAGGATGACGACGCTGGCTCTGGGCCCGAGCGAGGCTCGTGGCAGGGCTCCTCTGTTACACGCCGTGAGATCGAATGGCTTATCCGGACTCGAAGAATTCCCTCCGAGGTCTCTTGTCGCTTACCCGGCAGCGAGTCCTCTCCGGATGTTAGGGAGGGCGAGTATGTGATTTTTATGTCGCACTTTGCGCGTGTCTTTGGTCTCCCTCTTAGCGATTTCGCTAGAGAATTTCTCGACTACTTCGGCCTTCAGCCGCATCATCTTCCTGCGAACGCCATCGCTTCTCTCTCTGCTTTCATCTCCGCATCGGAGGGATACTTCGGCCTGTGGCCATCAGTGCACGTCTGGTCGAAGTTCTTCCAGATTCGCTCCAATGTAGTCCCTGACAAATCTCTGCACCCTTTCGAGAAATCTCTTACTCAGTGCGGGGCAGCGTCCATTACACCTCGGAGGAAATCTGTATTCCCTCGTGTTACCGGGTTAGAGTCGTGCAAGAAGTGGCACAAATCTTTATTTTATGTCAAGAACAGAGGGACAGAGGACAAGATTTGGCTCCCTGCCTTCTCAATTGGCCCGCCTTCTAAGGTGAACTGGCTCTACAATCCGAGGAAAAGTCATGCCTTGGCCGAGGCATTTGAGATTCGGCTCAAGGAGCTGATCCGCGCCGGATTATGCGGTGAAGACCTGATGGCTACTTTTATTAGTAGCCGGATCTGCCCATTCCAGAAGCGGACTCACAAGCTGTGCTACATGAGTGGTCCCCTTGACCCTAACCGAGTTTCAACCGTGGAACTGGACAATTACCTTATCTATAAGTGCGTCCGAGCTATCTTCAAGACGGAGATGCCTGAGGATTGGACTTGGGGATTGAAACCCTTCACCCGCGATCATCCGCCTCCTGAGGTAAACTTAATCAGTACCGCTCTGCTATTCCATTGCTTTCGTAACGGAATCCGCTAACTCTCTTTCTCCACGTCTTACAGAGGTTCGCAGAGCAGAAGAATGAGGACGCCGAAGTTTTGTTGCTTCCGTGGCCCGCGGACCGGAGCACCCCGGATACTGGTGAGCCGGACTCCGAGGAGTTCGTCCCTAAGTCGGATCCTGCCCCGGCTCGAGCTCGTGGCAAGACTTCGGCGCACGAGGAGGAAGGTGATTCGGACGAGGTCCAAATTCTTGAGTTAGTTGCCGCAATACCTATTTCTTATGCATTTCCGGCTTCTACTTTCCCAGCTAATCCGGCCGGTCAGGTTCACAACGCCGAGCCTATTGCTTCTCGACCCCCTGTTACCTCGGGGAAACGCGGGGCTCCTGCTAGTGCCTCGGAGGCGGTCCCCAAGAAACGAATGAAAAAGTCCGCTCCGAATCCTCCCAGGCTCAAGACTATGCCTGGGGTTGCCGGGTAAGTTCCTTTTGCTTATATTTCTTGTTTCTCTCTTTCTGTTTTTCATTCTGACGATTTTTCTTTCTTATTACTGCAGTGCTCCGCTTTCTGTTCAACCCGGCGGTCCTAGCATGACTAGCCGCCCGATTCGGCAGCCATCTCCTCCGCCCGTCGATGATATCAGGATTCCTAGTCCTACTCGTCCTGCTTCTCCTCCAGCTCCGAATTCATCGCCTCTTCGCCGCGACGTGCCTGAGACACCTTCTATTGACATGGATTCGAATCGGCCCTCCGAGGTTCTTGTCGAACCCTCCGCCCCTTCTATGGGTCCTTGCGCTGCTACTGCACTTTCATCTACCCCGGCAGTTTCTACAGCCACCCCAGCCTCGGCCGAAGAAGTCGTTATCTCGGTGCCTTCTGCTACCATAACTCCCGCTGCTCCGAAAGACGCCGTCCCTACTACTGAGGTGTCACTTCCTGCTGATGCCTCGTCTAAGGCGAGAAAAACTGTTGCCACCAAGGCTTCCTCTTCCCAGAAGGGTCTTGCCGGCTCTTCTCAGCCTAGTGTCGCCGACATGCTGCGCAAGGGGACTGCGCCTACTAAAGCCTCCGTTGCCTCGGCCGCCAGCACCCAGCTTGCTCTTCATAAAAGCCCTGCGGCCGCTGCGGTTACAGAACATGTCCGGGGTAAAGTCTTAACTCGGACGGCAAGCGGGAACAGCCTCGGCGCGCTGGTGGAGTACGCCAATAATTGAAATGTTGCTGATCAGTTTGAGGGTAATCCCATCAACCAGCCCTTTCAGCTTTCCGACATCAGCGGCCGCTTCGACCATTCTGCCAAGTTCATCCTTGACAATAACAAAATGAATGAGGTAATTGCTGTTTCTCTGAGTCTTGGACTTGTCCCCAGATGTTACTATATGCTCTAGTCCCCGAAACTTGCAAGGAAATAACTTGTTATATGCTTGGAAATTTAATGATCTTCGATTTAATTTAAGGTTTGTTTCTAGGGTTCGAATTTTTGGCTACGCAGATCTGAGTTAAGTTTTTTAGCTCGATTCGGATCTGCTTTAGATGTGAATATCTAGCCACCTAGATCCGAGTTAAGTTCTTCTTGACTCGGATCTGATTTAGCTTTGAATTTCTAGCCACCTAGATCCGAGTTAAGTCTTACTTGACTCGGATCTGATTTAGCTTTGAATATCTAGCCATCTAGATCCGAGTTAAGTTTTGCTTGACTCGTATCTGATTTAGCTTTGAATACCTAGCCACCTAGATCCGAGTTAAGTTTCGCTTGACTCGGATCTGATTTAGCTTTGAATATCTAGCCACCTAGATCCGAGTTAAGTTTTGCTTGACTCGGATCAGATTTAGCTTTGAATATCTAGCCACCTAGATCCGAGTTAAGTTTTGCTTGACTCGGATCTGATTTAACTTTTACTGTCGATTTATCGTTTTGCCTCATTGCCCAGGTTGCACATGACCGGCGGACCGCCGAATTCCAGAGGTTGCTTTTTTCGCATCGCAAACTAGAAGAAAAGTACGAGAAAATTCTTCCAGTGGTAAAGAAAGCTGGTAAGTCGATAGTTCCTTTCCCTTATTTCCAACATTCTTATTTATTTGTCCGCGAGATGCCGGCTTACTTTATTGGTGAACAGGTAACATTAATAACCTCAATATTCGCCTTGAGAAGAAGGTCAAGAGCTTTGAAGGTTAGTTTCCCTTTTATCTTACATCTTTTCTCTTTTAACATGTGTGCTAAGCTTCCTTACCGCATTTGGCTCTGGTAAGCCGAGTTGCAAACTTTTGCAGCGTCGCACCAAGATTGCACGCCCATGCCTGACGTGATGCTGCATTTTTTAGAGCAAAACGCTATTCATTCGGCGCAATTACAAGAAAAAGATGATGAAATAGCTCGCCTGCGAGCCGAATTGGATACCCTCAAGCTCTCTCGGAAATCTGAACTGGAAAAGGTTGACCAAGAATTTTCTGAGGAGAAGAATCAGCTGTCTCTGGAGCTGCAGAAGAACAAAGAACTCCTCGAGGCCGCCGAATTGAAAACCCAGGGGCTGAGCGAGGAGGTTGCTCGTTTCGAGAAAAGCAAGATTGATTGTGCCAAGGACCTTCAGATAATGATGAGATACATTCATCGTGAGTTTCCTAGCACAGCCGAATTATTTTTGTCTTTGTCCCTGCTGCCGACTAACATGTTCGTGTTTTGCGCAGATCATTTTCCCGAAGCTAAGCCCGTGAGCTCTAAAGCTGTTCTTGCAGCTCGCGTGCGCCGAGGTGATCCTGTTACCGTTGATTCGGAGTACTCAATGGAGGACTACTTGGTTGCCGTTGGTGCTGCAGTTGGTCCGATGAAGATTATGGGTCGGGACTTGGTGCAAGCCGCCATCCGGGCTTACCATGTACTTTGGCCGAATACCTCGGGGACTCCTGACATCAACGAGGTCAAACTACTAGTGAAAAGATTAATGGCATCTGAGAGGCAATTAAGTCTTTGGAGGGAATCCGCTGGGCGCGCTGGTGCCGATATGGCCCTTACTGTTATCATGTCATGGTATGAAGATATCTCTCTTGACATCCTGAGAAATTTGCGCACTGGTTCCCGCTGGGTTGAGGATCCCACATTTGTTGCTCTTCGGCAAGCTCGTGCCTTCCAACTCGTCGAGTATGCCGACGTGCACACTTGGAATGAAAGGCCGAGTTTTCTTCCAGACCCGGATGAGGAGGTTGTAGTTGAGGATGCCTCGGATAATAATTCGGCGGAGCAAGGGGAAGGTGAAGATGACTCGACCGCATCTGACAGCTCCAGTTCTAGCTCGAACAGCAACGGCGATGCGCGGTCCTCCTCTAAAGGTACCGGGCATTCTACCGCGCGGACTGATGCTCCTGAGCAACCTCGGGCTTCCGCTGAAGTTGCACCTGGGTCGGCGGAGGGCGAGGCAACCTCGGTCGAAGTTCCCCCTACGTCGGAGTGTCCCGCGCCTGACCAAGTTGCTGCCTCCCCAACGAACAATGCCTAAGTTATTTATGATCCCTGGCATGCCGGGCGTATAATGTAGGCGAATCTTTTGCCCGTTCCCTTTATGATTCAAACTTCTTTTGCTGTGTGTTACTATGACATATACGCTTGTAGTTGTTTTCCATATGGTTATGTGGATGTTCGTCTGAATTCTTGCTTTATGGTTTATCCAGGCGTGAGTTCTGAATATCATATAATATTGATCTGTTCTGAACAGAGATTGATTACTTCGCTGGGACCATATATGGAAATCCCTGAATTGTTACTTATCGCGCCGGACTTCAATATGAAACAAAAATAATATATTGCAGTCCCCGAGTCACTGCTCTGGGTGCCGAGGTTCAAATTCATAACCTGAAATTGAGATAACATATGGCAGTCCCCGAGTCACTGCTCTGGAAGCCGAAGTTCAAATACATAACATAAAATTGAGATAACATATGGAAGTCCCCGAGTCACTGCTCTGGACGCTGAGGTTCAAATACATAACATAAAATTGAGATAACATATGGCAGTCCCCAAGTCACTGCTCTGGACGCCGAGGTTCAAATACATAACATGAAATTGAGATAACATATGGCAGTCCCCGAGTCACTGCTCTGGACGCCGAGGTTCAAATACATAATTGGTTCTTGACCCTGAGATATAATTCTACGAGTAAAATGGTCGAAGTAAAGCTACATTCCATGGACGCTTCGTTTCTTCGCCAGCTTTGTCTGCCTTGTTCCCTCCGGGGGACTGAGCGTCGATTAGATAATAGGCATCATTATGCAACGCTTTGCTCACAATAAATGGTCCCTCCCATGGAGGTGACAACTTGTGCATGCCGGTCGTACGTTGCACCAGTTGGAGGACTAAATCTCCTTCCTTGAATACTCTTGGGTTCACCTTCTTGCTATGATATCGTCGCAGGTTCTGTTGATAAATGGCTGATCGTGATAATGTCAACTCTGTGGCTTCTTCTAACAGGTCTACATCATCTTGCCGAGCTATCTCGTTTATCTCCGAGGTTGTATACTGAGTAACTCTCGGCGAGTCATAAATTATGTCGGCTGGAAGTACAGCCTCTGCCCCGTATACCAGGAAGAATGGTGTATGTCGTGGGAATGGTCACGACAGATGCTGCAATCGGCAGCGAGTAGTAGAACGAGGGGCAAGTGCGGCCAGCCATCTGCGGTGCGAGATGAGGGCAAAGACACAGGGTTTTACCCAGGTTCGGCCCCCCGGAGGGTAAAGACCTATTCCTGCTAGATTGTATTGTGGATGTGTTACAATGGGCGTGCTCGGCGGCTAGGCGGCGAGTCGCTTGAGCGTATCAGGGAACGTGTCTCTACTCACCCTTTAGGGAGGTTTATATAGGCTCACCTCCCCTAGGGTTTACATATCTCAACCGATTCGGTTATAGCTTCAGTAGTCGTTTAACCTAATTCGACTGGGCCTATCTACTCGCCTGGGCCTTCAGCTTCTAGTCGCTCGGTACCTTGCTGGGCTTCAATCCATTCGCCGTTCTGCAGGCCCACTCGCCAGCTCACGGGCCAGTCGGAAACGCCTTGCTGGGTATACCCCAGTAGGCATATCCCCATCAGTAGTCCGCGAGGCCGTCGTCGATTGGGCGTAAGTGGCTACTGGCAGTCGGAGTATACGGCTTCAAAGTAGGCATCCAGTCGAATTGTCGGCGGGCTCCTGTATAAAGGAGGAAATGCGGTGAACCAAGTTGCGGCTTGGTCAGGTCGAGTCGGCGGGTCGCGGTCATGGTGATTGACCTGGCGAGCCGAGTGGCTGGAATTGGACCGTTAGGCGCGGTCAAACTAGCCGTTGGGGTAATCCAACGGTAACTTTCGGCGTAATCATCGCGCGGTAATGGCCTCCTGATTTGGCGGGTAACTCCCGCTATATAAGAGGAATGGCAGGCAATCGTAGAACCAACTGCTCACCACTTCTTCCGAGTGCGCGCATTTTCCTTCCTTTGCTCCGCGATCCAGTCGACCCGAAATCCTCCGATCTCCAACCAACCTCTCGGCCATGTCCCTTTCCACCGAACCATGGGGTAGGTCCAAGTGCACGAGGGCGCAGCTGGCCTCTTTCGAGGAAGCCGAGATCCTCCGAGCCGGCTGTTGGCGTATCCCCGCAGCCGGAGAAACGACCCCAAACCCGCGAGAGAGGGAATTCGTCTGTTTCACCACTCATCTCGAGCGGGGGCTAGGGTTTCCTACGTCCCTGTTCTTCCGGCGTTTCTGCGCCTACTATGGGATCCAGCCTTCAGATCTGGGTCCCCACAGCATCGAGCAGCTCGCCATCTTCGTGGCGTTCTGTGAATGCTACTTGGGCTGCCGGCCCTACTTTCCCTTGTGGCAAGATCTGTTCCACGGACGGATCAGCCGCGAGGAGGCAAGTGGCCCAATGCTAGCCGCAGGCAGCTTGACGTTCCAGCTCAAGTCCAAAGCCTCCTTCTTTGACCTGATGCTACCCGCCAAGGCAGCGAGCGACTGGAAAAAGTCGTGGCTACGTGACCGAGGCGACCCCGGAGGGCGAGGCGACCCCGGAGGGCGAGGCGGCGATCCCGCGGTACTCCGCTAGTCGTTCAGAGCCGCGCCATCTCCAAGTCGGCAAGCTCCCCGACGACCAGCGGATGGTCGTTGACGAGATGCTCCAGACCATCCGTGGTCTAAAAAAGAAGGGCCTCCAAACGATAAATTTGTACAATTGTTGGCTTGGGCGGCGGCTTGTTCCACTCGCCCAGCGCGACCACTACATGTACCAATACACCGGCCGGGGGGACTCGACGGAGGCCTGCCTCGACGAATGGAGGCTAGAAGATTACCTCCCAGCGTTGAAGAAGAATACCCAGGCGGTGCCTGGATGCGCAGGCCGGGATCGCCCCCTACACCGCGAAGCGTCCAGCTCCAATGGTAATTTCTTTACTTTGTTCGCAGTCGCAGTGTATGCAGTCGCGGTAATCCTGATTACGTTTTGTATTCATCGCAGCTATTCCAGGTGGTGGAAGGGTAGCTCCCACCTTCGGATGATGAGAGTCCGGGCCCATCTGCCCAGGACACAGGCGAATCGCCACCCGCGAGGGGCAAGGAAGACTCCGAGGACGAGTCCGAAGAGGAGGTCGCCCCGCTGGTCCGAACGACCCGCGGGCAACGCCAACGCGAGATCGAAGCGAGCAGAAGCCTCGAGCGCCATGACGACGACGACGAGCTCCCAGAGACCACCTCGCGCCGACAAGCCACTCCATCGAAGAAGAAGGAAAAGAAGAGGGAGGCGAGGGCCCCCCTGAAGAAGAAAACGAAGCCGTCGAGGACAGCCTCACCGCCGCACTCGGCGAGCAGCTCCGATGCTCCCAGCCCAACTGGTGACGGCGTGCCACCAGCGACGACTGCGCTGGACACGGCGACTATGCAGGTACCGTTGGCCTCAATGCCTCCGCCATTCGCCCCAGTCTCTGGGCTGGGGGAGGCTCCGTCCGCGACAACTTCGCCTCACAAGGAGGCTCCGGCTGCAGCGGCTTCACCTCGCAAGGAGGCTCCGGCTACGGCAGCTTCGACTCACGAGGAAGCTCCCGCCGAGGATGTCCCAGAGGCGCCAGCTGCAGCCTCAACGACGAAGAAGCCGTCCGTGTCTTGGGCACGCGATGTCCTGGAACTGGGGCTCAGTCGCCGACGGGGCCCTGAGCTGGAAAAACCGGCCGGCCTTCGTACGGGGCTACGTTTCATCCCAGTCGCCAAGTGAGTGCGCTCACCCCTCCTTGTTTTCCATAACTATTTCAATTGTCTTTGTTGATTCGATTAATGCACAGGACCGGAGTGAAAAGGATGGGCCATCCGACCGTGGCCAAGGTGCCCTCCGCCGCTAGCGAGGAGGATCCTTCACGCAAGAGGAAGGCGGACGAGGTCGTCGCCCCAGCGGATGGCAGTAAGAAGGACAAGGGCGACGACATCGTCACTATCTGTGACGATACGGCGGCCGCGCCGGCCGAGCCCGCGGTGGAAGCGGCCGCTTCTACGAAGGAGGGCGCTTCCTTACCTGGAACGGCGGAGGCGACCTCCCTTGGAGCGGGTGCCTCCATCGCTACCTTCCCCCGCTTCGTGACCAAGGCGGATACGGCGAGTGGGGTTGCGCCCTCGAGCCATGCTCCTGGGACCGCCGATGCTGAAGTCGACCAGCGTCGTGGGCACACGCCAGTGTTACTCGCGTCCGTGGACGCGATCCAACTCCACGGCATGCTTGGCGCAGCCATCCAGGTACATCCAGTCCCCGAGGATCAGGTCGGTGCTTTGCAACGGCGTGATTCTTATAATTTCTCGCCTTTTATTTTCGTGTCCAGTCCCCGAGTGCGTACTCACTGAATTTCAGCGGGTGGGCACTTGGGAATTTCTTGATCGCCAGTCCCCGAGTGCACACTCGCTGAATTTCAGCGAGTGGGCACTTAAGGATTTCTTGATCGCCAGTCCCCGAGTGCGCACTCGCTGAATTTCAGCGGGTGGGCACTTGGGAATTTCTTGATCGCCAGTCCCCGAGTGCGTACTCGCTGAATTTCAGCGGGTGAGCACTTATGAAGTTCGTTTTAACTAACTTTGTTGGTGATGTACAGGGTCTGCAGCTTGAGTCGGCGGACCGATTGGCCGCGAAACAGCGCGCGGAGAAGGAGCTGGCCATCGTTCAGGAAGCGAACAAAGGTCTTCAGGCTGTTGCTGCGAAGGCAGATCAAGCTCGCCAGGGGCTTGTCCCCGCTGGTGAGTTGGTGGCGGCGCGGTCTACTCTGGCTGCCGCTGAGCAACGGATCGCCGACCTCGAGCGCGAACTGCGGGAGGCGAGAGAAGAAGCTAGCTTGGCGGACGGGCGAGCTAAGGCCGCCATTGCGGCCGCAGAGGAGGATCGCAAGGTGTCGGAAGTCCTTATTGCTGGGCTTCAGGACGACCACACGTCGCTTCAGTGCTTCATCACGGGACTCGCCCGCCCGCTGCTTGGTGAGTGCATCCTCCCTTTCTTATAGTTGTGGTTTCTGTGGTGTCCGTCATACTCATCATTGTCTTTTTCTTCGCAGGTCGCATCATTGATAGCGAAGAAGAGGCGAACTCGCTCGACGCAAGGCAGTGCGTAAGCATGCTCGTCGACTCAGCGACGCTGTCGGCGACCTGCATCCGCGCCTACCTCCAAGAAATATCACCCACGGAGGTGATTCCCAGCGACCTCGTTGAGGTGTGGAAGTACTTGGATAAGGCACCCGCGGTCGTTGAATTCACGAAACGATCGGCGTTTCGGCGTGGAGCATCGACGGCCCTGAGCCTTGGACTCGCCCACTTCCCCGAAGACTTCGACATCGACGACGTGACGAGTGGGTACCCCTCGTCAGCTGGCGCGGTGGAGCTGTCCGAGGTTCTCAAGTTGCAAGAGCGTGCCGCCACGTACTCGAAGCGTGTCTGGGCGATGGGCGACCTCCTTCCATACCAGGAGACGGTTGTCGTGCCGAACGACCCCGAGCCGCCGCATCGTGACTTCAAGGTCGAGCAGCCTTTTCGCGCGGCGATGGTGGGTGAACTGACGACGTATCCATCAAACCCGTACACCGCGTTCATCCGTAATCGCCGGGATGCTGGCGAGTCGTCATCGAAGCCTGCAGAGTAGGGTAGTTTGCCTTGAAGCGTTAGCAGCAGTTCTGCCACGCGGGCATATTTTGTAACATAAGACAATGCAATATGCGATTGAATGGGACGTCGTGTCTATTTTGGTATTTGTTTGTGTGCTTTGGATTGATTTTGGACGAGTACCCGAGCGGGTCCGCCCTTTTGTGGGGTTTACCTCGTATGTGATGTGTGTGTTGTTATCATGTGTTTTGTTTGAGTGCTATGTACTTTACCGTTTTCCCGTGCGCGAACGAGGTCGGGTGGCCGAGTCCCCGAGCGTGGTACTTGGTAGTTCTAGGCGCGACTCGAGGGTGGTTGAGGACTTAGCGCGTTGGTGTGAGCGCATCACTCCTGCCTGGCCCGTGGGGTCAGTTGCGTGGCGAGTTCCTGAGCATGCTCTCTTACTTAGCGTTTTCCCTGACCGCTTGCGACGAACTGGTCCTCAGTCCCCAAGCGTGGTACTTAGCCGTTCGAGTCGCTATGCCGAGGATGCGGAGGACCAAGGTCGCTGTGAGAAGCGAAGGCAGTTGTCTTGGCTCGTAGAACCAGTCGAGCTAGGCGACTCCAATGGGGCTCCGGGTTGGCGTTTTTCGTGGACGATGCAAGACCTGAAGTGATTCAGTACTCTTACACCGCACTACTTAGCCGTGCCGATCGCTGTACCAAAGGTTGACTTCTGCGTTTAGCATACCGCTATTATTACGAGTGCGAGTGTCACAAGTCATGGAGAGTAGGCGCAATTGGTGGTAACCGTTTCTTTTATTTCATAGCGACTGGAGAGTACATGTGTGGGGTTCTAGGAGTAGAACTTCCGAAGGAGGTTTACATTCCATGGTCGCTTGACGTCGAGCTCGCCGTCCCCGCGGACGTCGATGAGGTAGTAGGCGTTGTTGCCGAGTACGCGCCCGATAGCGAATGGGCCTTCCCACGGAGGGGAGAGCTTGTGCATGCCCTTCTTGTCCTGGATGAGGCGTAACACCAGGTCGCCTTCCTGGAAGGTGCGAGCTTTCACCCGCCGGCTGTGGTAGCGGCGGAGTCCTTGCTGCTAGATGGCGGTGCGTGACCGAGCGAGGTCGCTTGCTTCGTCGAGCTGGTCGATCCCATCTTGGCAGGCCAGCTCGTTTGCAGCCTCCGTATAATGGACGACTCGCGGCGAGTCGTGTTCGAGGTGGGTGGGCATGACTGCTTCGGCACCGTAGACCATGAACAAGGGGGTGAACCCCGTCGATCTGTTGACTGAGGTGCGGATCCCCCAAATGACGGAGGGCAACTCCTCGACCCAGCACCCGGCGGTGTGCTCGAGTGGTACTTGGAGTCGCGGCTTTAGGCCGTGGAGGATGCTTTGGTTGGCTCGTTCCTCCTGGCCGTTGGATTCTGGGTGGGCGACTGACGCGAGGTCGAGCCGGATGTGATGGTCCTCGCAGAATTCGGCCATGGCTCCCTTGGCGAAGTTGGTGCCGTTGTCCGTGATGATGCTGTTTGGGAACCCATAGCGATATATGAGCTCGCGTAGGAATTTGGTGGCGGTCTTCCCGTCGCATTTCCGGACTGGCTTGGCCTCCACCCACTTAGTGAACTTGTCGACGGCGACTAGCAGGTGGGTGTAGCCGGAGGGGGCTTTCTTGAAGGGGCCTACCATGTCCATGCCCCATACGGCGAATGCCCAGGTAATTGGAATTGTTTTGAGCGCCGAGCTCGGTACGTGCGTCTGATTGGCGTACTTCTGGCATCCGGCGCATCGCTGGACGATGTCGACAGCATCGGCGTGTGCGGTGGGCCAGTAGAAGCTGTGTCGCATAGCCTTGGCGACCAGGGAGCGAGCGGCGGCGTGGTGTCCGCAGTCACCTGAGTGAATGCCGTGGAGGATTTTGCGTCCTTCAACAGGTTGGACGCAACGTTGGAACACGCCGGTGACGCTGCGCTTGTGTAGCTCGTCGTCGATGATGGTGTAGGACTTTCATCGACGAGCGACCATTCGAGCGTCTGTCTCGTCTGCTGGCAGGGTGCCGGCTTCCAGGTAGGCGATGTAGGGCTTGGTCCAGTCGTCTGGCTCGGTGAAGAGTGCGACCAAGGCTGCCTCTGGTTGGAGTGGGACTCCTATGTCGATATCCCTCAGGGGAGAGACTGATGGTTTGGAGATTGTGTCAAGGAACACGCCGGCGGGTGGTGCGAGTCGAGACGACCCGATGCGAGAGAGGGCGTCGGCCTCCTCGTTTTTCCGCCTGTTGATCCACTCGACAGAGTAGCCGGTGAAGTAGCCGCCCAACTTGTCCACTGCTTGGCGGTACGCCGCCATGGTAGGGGAGACGGCGTCGCAGGTGCCGGTGACATGCCCCGCGACGAGGTCGGAATCTCCGTAGCAGCGGAGGCGATTGACGTTCATCTCCTTGGCGGCTCGCATGCCGTGGAGTAGGGCCTCGTATTCGTCCATGTTGTTGGTGCAGGGCGTGAACTCGATGCAGAGGATGTAGCGGAGCTTCTCGCCCTTTGGTGAAGTCAGCACTATCCCTGCTCCTGCGCCGTCCGCATTCTTGGAGCCGTCGAAGTGCAGGCTCTAGTAGTGGAGGTACGGCAACTTCTCTGGCTGCTGGGCCTCCTCCCAGTCGGCGATGAAGTCTGCCAGCGCCTGCGACTTAATCGCCTTTCGTGGCTCGTATTTGATGTTGTGGACGCCGATCTCGACGGCCCACTTGGCGACCCGCCCGGTGGAGTACAACAAGTTTTACCAACTTGGGAATGGAGCAGACCTTATCTTTGAGAGGGATCTGGATCAGCTTTCGGAACTTCTGGAGCGTCCGCACCCCGAGTTCTTCGGAGCTCAGCTCAATGATCAAGCAGGAGAAGATCTGCAGTGGCTAATTGTTGCAATTCTCCGAGGAAAGATTGAACCTCCCACTGTGGAGGGAATTCAGTTTACCTTGAGGGAAAACAACTGGCTCGATGGACTTGCCAGAGCAATGCAGGAAGCTCTTTCCCGTCTATGTGGGCAGAGCATCAATCAGATCAAGGGTACTCGCTTGGAGTTTTTCCCAAGGCGTGATGCAAATGGACAACCACTGGAAGCCCCATACCACCCCGAGCTGAAGACTCAATTGGACCACCTTAGCTTCATGATGTATGATCGTCAGCGGGAGTTGGACAACTACCGTGACTATTGCAACCACAAGTCTGCCATCATCAAGATGAAGGATCATACCATAGCCATGCTAGCAAAGGATCGCATGTCTCGCCGCCGTTAGCTCGACAAGAAGGAGCGCATTATTGCCCGTCTTCGCCATCACATCTCATCTCTGGAGGAGACCATCCACGAGAGAGACATGCAGTTGGAGGAAAGGGAGAATGCTGGAGAGGATCTTCGTCGAGACCCTTACTCCTATCTCAGCGATGACGATGATTTTCTGGAGGATCAGGCCATGGACTTCTTCACCGATGAGGATGATTTCGCCTTCATCGATGATAATGAAGATGATGAAGCCACAGACTCCGAAGAGAAGTAGCACTGAGCACTAGCGTAGTGAGTAGTAGTCGGTCCCACTGTATCGTAGATTCCAGAATGGTTCTTAAAACCATCTGTTTTTCCTTGCTGTGGTGTGCGTTGTATCGAGTGAATGAATGAATGAAAAAGCAAGTTGCTAGAAAAACCCGAGTCAAACTCTAAAAACTTTTCAAAGACCCAAAACCTTAGAAATTTCCCTCTTTTCTCATGATCTATATCAATCTTCAGATGCCACGTGGAGGAAGTGGTTCAGCCCCGGACCCGATGTTGCAGATTCTGCAAATGTTGACTTCTGACCGCGAAGCTGAAAGAGCGGAACGTCAAGCCAACCTAGCCACTCTACAACAGATAGCCCAGCTAGCCCACAACAACCAATGACACGGAAATCAGGACAACCATGGATCTAAGCTCAAGAATTTCCAGAATACCAACCCACCCGTTTTCACCAAGTCAGAAGAACCCCTAGACGCCGATGATTGGCTGTAAACCATGGAAAATAACTTAGAAGTCGCTGGAGTTGAAGCCAACGAGAAATTCCTGTTCGCCACCCATTATCTATCCGGAGATCCCAGGGCATGGTGGAACAGTGTTCGTGCAATGACCGGAGGCCAGATGATGACCTGGGAGGAATTCAAGGTCAAGTTTAGCAGAACCCATGTGCCACCAGGTTTGATCAAGAGAATGAGAGATGAGTTCAGAGAGCTGAAGCAAGGAAGTTTGACTGTAGTGGAATACCGTGACAAATTTTTGTCATTACCTAGGTATGCCCTGGATGAGATAGACACCGAAGCCAAGAAGAAAGAAAGATTCCTGAATGGTCTGCATGACGAGATGCAGACGGTGTTAGTCAATATCCCCTTTGCTGATATTGAAGCCCTTGTCGACTCTGCTATCCAGATGGAAGGAAAGATCAACCAAGCCAATGAGAACCGCAAGCGTCGCATGATGCATCAACCAGGAACCCATCAAACCCCAAAGTATCGCCCCAACCCATCTCCAGGATTTGCCCCAAGAACCAATAGACCCCCTATGACCCGTCCGACCTACCCCAACCGTGGAAACCCTAGACCCGGAGGAAATCACAACAACCCCGGCAACTCTAGCAATTTCACCCGTGCCCCACCCAAGTTCAACACCAACAATGCTACCGCCAACACCAACACTTCCCCGAGGACTGGAAGCAATGTTGTGCCTGTCGCAGCCAAGGACAAGTCACAAGTGACCTGTTATGACTGTGGAAATAAAGGCCACTATTCCAACGAGTGCCCCAACAAGAGGAATGCTATAGCCCCTAATTCCAAGGCCCCAGCTCAGCAGCAGCGTCGTGTCCAGGCAGGGAGAAGATTTGCCCCAGGGAATTGACTCAACCGCAATGGCCGTCTTTTTCTCATGCATGCTGAAGAAGCTCAGGAAGCGCCAGACGTCGTGCTGGGTATGTTTTCTGTTAATTCAGTACTTGCAAGAGTGTTGTTTGACTCTGGTGCCTCGCATTCATTTGTCACCGAAGAATTTGCCTGCACTAGTAAAATTCAACCAACCAAACTGAAGCATGTCATGATTGTGCAAATTCCCGGATCAACCACCAAGGATAGGCAAATTTGCATAGCCGTCCCTATCCGAATCCATGGCATATATTTTTATGCTAATCTAATAGTACTCGGAACTAAAGGTTTGGAAGTAGTACTAGGAATGGACTGGATGTCCAAACATAAAGGATTGATTGACTGTGCTAAGAAAGCCATCACCATGACCAGTACCGCCGGAATATCAGTCGAGCATATATCTGAAACCTTACTTCGCCAATTCAAGTGTAACAAGAGTCTAGCCCAACCTACCATTGACCAAGTCCGTATAGTCTGTGAATACCCCGATGTATTTCCAGATGTTTTGCCCGGTATGCCCCCGGATCGGAATATCGAGTTTATCATCGAACTAATCCCCGGAACAGGACCCATAGCCCAGAGACCCTATAGTATGAACCCGTCAGAACTAGAAGAACCGAAGAAGCAACTGGATACCATGCTAGAAATTGGATTGATTCAACCAAGTGCGTCACCATGGAGATCACCTGTCTTATTTGTGGGCAAGAAAGATGGAGGTAACCGTTTGTGTACGGATTATCGGAAGTTAAATGATGTCACCATCAAGAACAAGTACCCCTTGCCCAAGATAGAAGATTTTTTTGATCAGTTGACCGGTGCCCAGGTGTTTTCTAAGATTGATCTTAGAACTGGCTATCATCAACTCAAAATTCCTGCAGAGGATATTCCAAAGACTGCCTTTACCACCAGATATGGATTGTTTGAGTATACGGTCATGTCTTTTGGATTAACCAATGCCCCCGCTTATTTCATGAACCTCATGAATAAGATTTTTATGGACTTCCTGGATAAGTTTGTCATTGTTTTCATTGATGACATTCTGATTTATTCCAAATCAGAAGAAGAACATGAGCTACACCGAAGGACCATTCTTGGAACCCTTAGAGAGCATCAGCTGTATGCAAAGTTTAGCAAATGTGAATTCTGGTTACAGGAGGTAGGATTCCTCGGTCACATTGTATCAGCCGGAGGAATTGCCGTTTACCCTGCCAAAGTGAAAGATGTAGAAGATTGGCAAGCCCCAACCACTCAAACCCAAGTTCGTGCTTTTCTCGGATTGGCGGGATATTACCGCAAATTCGTAAAAGGATTCTCGAGTATCGCCAGACGCATGACCCAATTGCTGAAGAAGGACAAGAAGTTTGAATGGACCGACAAATGTGAAGCAAGTTTTCAAGAACTCAAGAGGAGATTGATTTCAGCCCCAATCTTGATCATGTCGGATATCACGAAGCCCTTCGATGTGTATTGTGACGCATCCATGATTGGTCTCGTATGTGTGCTAATGCAAGAAGGCAAAGTTATATCTTATCTATCTCGACAATTGAAGCAACATTAGAAAAACTACCCAACCCATGACCTCGAACTCGCAGCAATAGTTCTAGCCCTGAAGTCATGGAGACATTACCTAATGGGAAACCGTTGTGAGATTTATTCGGATCACAAAAGCCTAAAGTATATATTCACTCAGAAGGAGCTGAATATGAGGCAGAGAAGATGGATTGAGCTAATCAATGATTATGACCTGGACATTCACTATCACCCTGGTAAAGCCAACGTGGTTGCCGATGCCCTTAGCAGATTGCCGTGTCGCTTGAACTCCATGGTTTTGAAGGAGAAACCAAGTTTGCACAAGGAGATGGAAGATTTTCGAATGGAATTAGTAAGTGAAGGATTTTTGGCTAGCATAGAACTTCAGCCCACTTTGATCAGTCAGATTAAAGAGGCGCATAAGGGAAATGCCAGTATCGACGAAAGAAGTTATCAAGCGTCATATCGGTACAGGCAAAGTACCCGGATTCACCGAGGACGAAGAAGGAGTTCTGTGGTACAAAGGACGCCTTTGTGTACCAGCATATTCGGAGTTGAAAGAAGTTATCTTGAAGGAGGCTCATGATACTCTTTATTCTATCCATCCCGGAGGAACTAAGATGTATCAAGATTTGAAAGAGCAATTTTGCTGGCATAAGATGAAGATAGAAATCGGAAGCTATATCGCCATGTGTGATATATGTCAGCGAGTCAAGGCAGGACATCAAAGACCCGCTGGATTGTTCCAAGCTTTGCAAATTCCGGAATGGAAATGGGATTCTGTAGGAATGGACTTTATCACTGGACTACCTACTTCTAGTAGGGGAAATGACTCTATTTGGGTCATAGTGGACAGATTTTCCAAAGTCGCCCATTTCTTGCCCGTCAAAACCACCTACCAGAGTTCGAAGCTAGCGGAGTTGTACATCGCTAGAATCGTCAGTTTGCACGGAGTCCCCAAGAACATAGTATCAGATCGAGGAACTCAGTTTACCTCGAGATTCTGGAAGAAAGTCCAAGAAGGTTTAGGAACCCGCCTAGATTTCAGTACCGTGTATCACCCTCAGACCGATGGACAAACAGAGCGAGTAAATCAAATACTCGAAGATATGCTTAGAGCATGTGTGCTAGAATATGGATCCAAGTGGGAAGACTGTCTACCGTTTGCAAAATTTTCATACAAGAATAGTTACCAAGCCAGTTTGTAATTGGCCCCATTTGAATTCATGTAAAGATGAAAGTGTCGCACCCCTTTGAACTGGTCGGAAGTAGGAGAGAGTCAGATTTTCGGACCCGACATCCTCCGAGAAGTAGAAGAGAAGGTTCACAAGATTTGTGAGCACCTCAAGACCGCCCAATCCCAACAGAAGAGTTATGCCGACAAGATACGTCGAGACCTCGCCTTCAATATAGGAGATTTTGTTTATCAGAAAGTGTCGCCATTGAAGGGAATGCTGCGTTTCCAACACACAGGAAAGTTAGCCCCCAGGTATATCGGACCTTTCAAAATTATGAACCATCGAGGAGAAGTATCATATCAATTGGAACTACCTGAAGAGATGTCAGCTGTGCACAATGTGTTCCATATCTCGTTACTTCGCAAGTGTCTCGAAGTCCACGAGAAGACCGAAGTGTTCAAGAATATCGATCACCGGACCATAGAGATCAACGATGACCTGGCCTATGCCGAAGTACCCATCCGCATTTTGGAATAAGATTTTCGAACTACCCGAACCCGAAGCATCAAGTTTCTCAAGATTCAGTGGAGCAACCACACAGAAGAGGAAGCTACCAGGGAGCGCGAAGATCACATCAGGACGGAGTTTCCCGATCTCTTCAAATCCTAGGTAATCTTTTCGTCCTTTTTCAAATATCGGGACGAGATTTTGTTTAAGGGGGAAAGGTTTGTAACATCCCAAAAATACTAAGCTTGGATCATCAAATTCTAATCATCAAAATTAGGGTTAACAAAAACTTTTCTAAATGAAATCAAGAATGCATGCATATGTCTATGCATGGATTTTGAATTCCTTTAAAATCACCTTGTTTGTTTATTTGTTTGTTTCATTGCTTGTAAAATGTATCTTAGGTGAAATAAACATCATCTAAAACATTTCCCACACTTTTCCTAAAGACAAGTAAATCAAAACACATATATGAAATGAATGGTCATTTTGGCCAATTTAACTCCCATACCTACTTTGGCTATCTCAAACTTTCAGAACCTAACAGAAACTTTTCTGGATCTTTGCACCCCTTTAATGTACTCATAACAAAGTATCAAGGACCACTTTGTGATCATCCAGAAACTTTCAAATGCATAGTTTAAATGACAATTCAAAATTGAATCTTTATCATATGGGAAGATCACACTTTTTCAAAAACCACTCAAACAAGCTCAACTTTCAAAACCCAAGCATCTGCAGACTCACCAGCACCAATCTAGCAAACCCACCAAAAATCTTTTCAAAATTCAAAACTTGATTTCATGCGGCCATTTCATCAAACAGGTTGCAGACACAAATCAAACAAACATCAAACACTATAGTGTGCAGTAAAATTGCCCTAACTTGTTCCCTAGTTAGCTCACACACAGCTCAGTAGATCATCTAGGAAGTTTAACTAAGGACTAGCACCACTGTGAGCTTGCCATTTCCATCAATGGTGAACAGCCGAGCACCCCCTTGTCACCCCATTGTGGTCAGCAGGCTAGAGGAAGAACTAGCCGTGCCAACCTTGTCTGGGAGGCAGCCCACCGTCCATCGCCACTACCTGTCCCAGCCGCGAGCGTTGCCAAGCCCTGGACCACGCGCACAAGCCGCACCCAGACCAACAGAGACCATGCCGAGCGTGCGCCAGAGCACCACCCTCGACCAGTGCCCACAGACCGCGTGCCGCACTCACCGCGTGCATACACAATCCCCACCGACCCAGGAGACCGCCATACATCGTCCCCGTTTGCCGCCCCATGCCGCACAGCCACCGCCCGCCGTCGAAGACGCCGCCTCTGCCGCGCAGAGCACCGCCCGTTCCAGACCAAACCACACCGCCCCATGCCTCGAAGCCATGTTGTTGAGCATTGCCAGGAAACACCGCACCGTCCCCTACCCTTTCCCATGCCATTAGCCGCCTGTAACATCGCCCCCGACGAGCTTACCGTGCGCCCCGACGGTCCCCTCGCTCGACTGTTCGTCTTCACACCATATCACTCCTCTCTTCTCATTGATCGTGCCACACCGTTCTCAGAGCAAGGCGAGCACCACCCCGTCGGAATTTCACCGGAGCCTGCCGCCTCTGGAGAAGAAGGGAGCCAGCGATTGGAGCCGCCCCAAGAGAAGCCACCGGTACCAGGAGATTCTCGTCGTCGACTTCATCGTTCGCCCGCCTCGCCGACCCTCGCCAGTACCCCGGTGAGCCCCCAGCACCCCTCACTGGCCGCGCTAGGTTTCGTTCTCGCCGGAGTTGTCTCGCGTCGATGATGACTCCCAGCCGTTGGATTAGAACTAGATCGAATGATTCACGTCGCCCCATACCGCTTCGCCCAGCCCCGTGTCACTGACGAGTGGGGACACCCACTTAAGCAGCCCGCGGGAGCAGTGCGCTTAGCAGGCCAGCCCAGTAACTTTTCCCGCGCAGCCCTGTTATTAGAATTAAACCTTTTTCTATTTCAATTCAAACACACTTTTGTACCCAACTTCAACAATTAACCTAGATCGATTTAGTGCACCAAATTGAATGAAACCAATTTTGTTGGAAAGGTCTGTGAATGCTGAATCCAAGCACGTTGGATTCAAGTCATTTGGATCTATAGATCACCCATGGTAAAAATAACAAGGCATAAGCTTTTCTGCATTCAAACATTTTTCAAATTTAAACCATAATAGCTTTTGAGTTGATTCCAACTCTCAAAAATCAAATTTAACCATACCTTTCAGAATATATAGAAATATATAGGTTTACTTGCAGAAATATTGTCCAAGTAATAAAAGAATGCTACATAAGCATTTCTAGCCACTTTAATTAATTAAAATAAAAGGGTAAAACCTTATTAAATTGAGACAACACTTTAAATCACATTCCCATGGACTAAAATATGTGGTGATGACATGTGTCAACATGATCCCTTGTTTGGTTTGGAGAATATTAAATCTTAAGTAGTTTTTCAATGAGTAGAAATTACTTTTCTAAAAATAAAAGGAATTAAATCAAGCCCTAAGCTTGTAATGTTAGGGATGATGCTAGATCATCCATAGGACCCTTGTGTGTGATGATTTCAAGTAGTTAAATATTGCTTAGTGATTGTTTACCTCGTATTTATTCATAGACGCTAGTACCGACCAAGGATACGAGGAGGAAGGAGGATACTACGAAGAAGAAGCCGAGGAGAACTTCAACCACTGCTCTGCACAAGGCAAGCTTATACTGATATTGATGCAAGATGATACTATACCTATGCAAGCCTTACTAATCAAGTTGACCTATGCAAGCTAACCCTTGCAAGATACCCTACTGATGCAACAAACCCATACTTGTTCTATGACTACTATATTCCTTAAGAATATGTGATCATACCCACTTGATAAAACAATCCTAGTTTTATGTGCAAGCTTCTTACTCTATTTCTTTATCAAAGCTTACTTAGAGTTTACTTAAGTGACTGGTAGAGATTGGAAAGATACTGAAGGTTGCCTAAAGAGCATAAAATTTGGCCTAAGTTAGAAACCTTGACATCAGCCTGAGACATAAGGTTGTACTTAGTTGAAACTCCACTAGTTACCACCCCTCATTAGTACTGCCCCTACCTGTAGATGCTAGTGCTAAGCATAAAACTTGATAAACTTTTAAATGGGAATACCTGGTGGAAAAATGGTTATGAAAACCTTGGAATGATGGATCATTCTATTGAAATGTTTTGGACATGTGTTTCCAAACACTTGAGGATTTTGGTGATAAAAATGTTGAGGCATGAGCCTTAGCCCTTTATAAAACTGATGATTGTCTGGATGCGATACCATTCCAATTTTATCGTACAACCACAATACCCGAATATTGGGTAGGGCTTGACTGGAAACTTATATTCCTTAGTATTAGTTCCCTCACGGCCAAGGTCTGAGCTGAGGCTACCTTGTGAAGATTATCCACCTGTGCAGTACCCAAGATGACAGTTGGTCATGGTTGGGAGGCCAAACTCACAGGAGAGGTGCTTATACTAGGGCGTGTAATTGAAAGGTTAGGATTGATTATCCGCATACTGAGTATGGTGAATTCAGGATTTCTTCCTGACGGATGTATCGAATGTTGTGGTGAAAGTGTACAATCTCTGCAGAGTGTCAAACTATTCGAATAGCCGTGTCCGCGGTTATGGACAATTGGAGTGGCCATACTGTTCCCTCGTCAGACTTTTAAAAATGACCTGTGAAATGAATTAAGACTTTGAGTTGACCACAACAGAGTTTTGATATGAAATACAAGTTCCCACTTAGGAATTATAAAATTGTGACTAGCTTTGGAACCTAGTAGAGATAAATCTGGCTTTTGCAAAACAACACTAGAGCCTAGTGTCCTATTATCGAAAAACCTCCTTTACGTGTTAGTATTAGTTTGCGAGTACGTAAAGAGTACTCATGGCTTTGTCCCTGGCTATTCCCATGGCCAGACTATGAAGAGGAGTACCTGGAAGATGGACCCCAGGAAGGTTACGACAACTAGGATCATCTCCCATCGTCAGCATTTCCTGTGACCCCGAAGACGGAGCTTCGCCTACGCTACCGTTATTATTACGTATTCCGCTGCTTGATGTTGTATTAAGGACTGGATCATGAGATCCCTATTTGTGTAAGAACTTATGTATCGTTTGTAATGGATGATGTACTATGGAATCCAATTCTGTTATGTCTCGCAAAAATGGTAATCCTGGGATTGTGATGTATGGCATAACAGGCATCTAGGATTGAAAAATCCGGGTGTTGACACCACCTCTCTCTCTCTCCCGACTGCGTCTAGGCGAAGCCATGCTGCAGAAATTCTCCACCATAAGCACCACGCCATTGTGTTGTAGATCCAATCTATTTCTCCACCCCACTTGCTGGACCAAGGAAGGAGGAGACATCGCGGCACCGTACGTGTGCATTTCTCGGAGGCGCCGTCACTTGCGGCGTTGGATCGTATCGGATTGCGAGGAGGAGAAGGCTAGTTCGACTACATCACCCACGTTCTGTTGAACGTTTCCGCTATGCGATTTCTTCAATGGTATGAAGATCTCATCTATCTCTATCATTGATTGCATCTCCTAGATTAGATCTTGGCTTTCTCGTTCGCATCCGTAGAAAATTTTGATTTACTGTGCTTCGAAACCCTTCAGTGTTGTCTGATGAACTGCCTTGATCTGCTGTCTGATGAATTGCCTTGATCTGCTGATTGCCTTGTTTGCTTAGGAACTAGAGTGAGCTAATCTAGTAGCTCATCCCTTTGGACTCAATCCCTTCTTGTGATCATCAATCTCAAAGCAAGCATCCAAATCTGGAGCTATCCTAAGCCATTAAAGAAACCATCTCCTCTCACGCTCAGATCAATCCAAGGATAATCCCCTTGGATGGTTTCCAACTCAGTGGAGACCAAATCTAAGCATGAATCCTATATACTTAGTTAGTACCTCAACATCATCCCCTTGATCACTAGTCTAGAACCTATCATCTTCTCAAAAGTTTATACACTTGCACTCTAGTCTAAAACCCTAAATCTGCCAAAAATGGCTGTCTGGATTTCTTATCTAGATTCAATCTTTGGAGCCATACCTTTTCCAACCTATGTGCATTATTGTCGTGGTAGTGGCACGGCAGATGCCATGGGTAGGCTAAAGTACGGGACCAATGGATGCTAGTGGGATCTGGGGAGGGAAGATGTAGATGATTCTACACACAAAGGATGCAGGTAAAGATCTTTATTTCTTCTTCCTTGGGCTACAAGTGCTCCTTGAGCGGTTTACAGGGAGAAGAGAAGAACTTACCAGCCTAACGGCACTAACTTTTTCCCAATGCCCCTTCTGAATCCAAGCCTCTACTTATAAAGGAGAGCCCTGGCTTCCTCTAGGGCTGACGGGGCAAGCATCTTCTAGGAATATGCTTGTCCCAAAATAGCAGTTCGACGCTCCCCTTTCCCTGTCGCTCTTCTAACAACGGCAAAGTCCCAGAGGCCCCCCCTGCGCTACTCGGTCTTCCGCACTGTCACCTCCGTGACCTCCTCCTGCCTCTCTGTCGCTCTGCACCTTTGTCCGTAGCGCTTGGCTCTGCTCAGATTCTCCCTAGCTTGCAGCTAGGGTTTGACTTCAGGCTTCTCCTTCTCCTGCAAGCTTCTTATCATTCGTTCCTTCCTCGAATAGCTCGAATCTTCATTCACCTGCATTAAGATCATTCGGGCTGACCCGGCCGACTTACATAATATCACGGCCGGGTAATATCTCAATATACATTTACTGGCCTCTCGCCTCCTTATGTCGGCCGACTTATACGGGATTCGGCCGACTTAAACCGTAACTCGGGAACCTGACGGGGATCATACCTTCGTCTTTCACCGTCTTTATCCTATCCGGGGTCACCCCCCGACATTAGTCCGCGAAGCTGGTGTGGCCCCGCCGATAATTTCGGTTGGGTCGTATCAGCTTCATCATATTTTCCTGTATTGTTCCCGAGTTATGTTTTTCTCGTTCGAGGTACCCATGTTCCTTCCCTCGTACGCCTTGTCCTACATGTCACCCTCATCATTGTTCTTCTGGTTTTTCGTTCTTCTACAGTATTTACTGACAGGCTAAAGTTGACACTGTACCTACTGCGCCGGCGCTGCGACGCCTCGTGTTTCGTTTCCCTGGGGGATCGCAACCTTTTTTGCTGTTGTGTGGCCGCTGGTACGGTTACATTCAACGTCGTGCATCCACGCCGCACCCACGATCTACACGATCAACCGCCACACCCACGATCCCACTACTCGTTCGTGGCCTGACTATAAAGAGGGGCGCGGCGTCTATGAGTTCACTTTTCCCCTTCTTGTTCGCCCGTGCTGTTCTTCTTCCTCTCGCCTCCGCGCTCTCTTGCAGCTCCGCGGGCCACGCGCTCGTCGGAGCTTCCGACGGCGAGGACTATACTGTGTTGTTCCGCCTGCCTCGCTTGCGGTTGTCTGCTTCGCTACCTTCGCCGGTGAGTTCTTTTCGGCCGCACTGCCTAGGTTCTATCTAGATTTCTCCGTTTGAATCTAGTATTCGTGCGGCGGTTCCTCTGCTCCTCCGCCGCCGCTCCCGTGCCAAATTACGACGGGGCCTCGCAGCTCTAAACCTTCCTCCACCGCCAGCTCTTCTTCCGGCGATCTCTCCGGCGATCCCATGTCAAGTTCGTTTAGCGGCACTCTGGTAGAGGATGACGACGCTGGCTCTGGGCCCGAGCGAGGCTCGTGGCAGGGCTCCTCTGTTACACGCCGTGAAATCGAATGGCTTATCCGGACTCGAAGAATTCCCGCCGAGGTCTCTTGTCGCTTACCCGACAGCGAGTCCTCTCTGGATGTTAGGGAGGGCGAGTATGTGATTTTTATGTCGCACTTTTCGCGTGGCTTTGGTCTCCCTCTTAGCGATTTCGCTAGAGAATTTCTCGACTACTTCGGCCTTCAGCCGCATCATCTTCCTGCGAACGCCATCGCTTCTCTCTCTGCTTTCATCGCCTCATTGGAGGGATACTTCGGCCTGTGGCCATCAGTGCACGTCTTGTCGAAGTTCTTACAGATTCGCTCCAATGTAGTCCCTGACAAATCTCTGCACCCTTCCGAGAAATCTCTTACTCAGTGCGGGGCAGCGTCCATTACACCTCGGAGGAAATCCGTATTCCCTCGTGTTACCGGGTTAGAGTCGTGCAAGAAGTGGCACAAATCTTTCTTTTATGTCAAGAACAGAGGGACAGAGGACAAGATTTGGCTCCCTTCCTTCTCAATTGGCCCGCCTTCTAAGGTGAACTGGCTCTACAATCCGAGGAAAAGTCATGCCTTGGCCGAGGCATTTGAGATTCGGCTCAAGGAGCTGATCCGCGCCGGATTATGCGGTGAAGACCTGATGGCTACTTTTATTAGTAGCCGGATCTGCCCATTCCAGAAGCGGACTCACAAGCTGTGCTACATGAGTGGTCCCCTTGACCCTAACCGAGTTTCAACCGTGGAACTGGACAATTACCTTATCTATAAGTGCGTCCGAGCTATCTTCAAGACGGAGATGCCTGAGGATTGGACTTGGGGATTGAAACCCTTCACCCGCGATCATCCGCCTCCTGAGGTAAACTTAATCAGTACCGCTCTGCTATTCCATTGCTTTCGTAATGGAATCCGCTAACTCTCGTTCTCCACGTCTTGCAGAGGTTCGCAGAGCAGAAGAATGAGGACGCCGAAGTTTTGTTGCTTCCGTGGCCCGCGGACCGGAGCACCCCGCATACTGGTGAGCCGGACTCCGAGGAGTTCGTCCCTAAGTTGGATCCTGCCCCGGCTCGAGCTTGTGGCAAGACTTCGGCACACGAGGTCCAAATTCTTGAGGTAGTTGCCGCAATGCCTATTTCTTATGCATTTCCGGCTTCTACTTTCCCAGATAATCCGGCCGGTCATGTTCACAACGCCGAGCCTATTGCTTCTCGACCCACTGTTACCTCGGGGAAACGCGGGGCTCCTGCTAGTGCCTCGGAGGCGGTCCCCAAGAAACGAATGAAGAAGTCCGCTCCGAATCCTCCCAGGCGCAAGACTATGCCTGGGGTTGCCGGGTAAGTTCCTTTTGCTTATATTTCTTGTTTCTCTCTTTCTGTTTTTCATTCTGACGATTTTTATTTCTTATTACTGCAGTGCTCCGCTTTCTGTTCAACCCGGCGGTCCTAGCATGACTAGCCGCCCGATTCGGCAGCCATCTCCTCCTCCCGTCGATGATATCAGGATTCCTAGTCCTACTCGTCCTGCTTCTCCTCCAGCTCCGAATTCATCGCCTCTTCGCCGCGACGTGCCTGAGACACCTTCTATTGACATGGATTCGAATCGGCCCTCCGAGGTTCTTGTCGAACCCTCCGCCCCTTCTATGGGTCCTTGCGCTGCTACTGCACTTTCATCTACCCCGGCAGTTTCTATAGCCACCCCAGCCTCGGCCGAAGAAGTCGTCATCTCGGTGCCTTCTGCTACCGTAACTCCCACTGCTCCGAAAGACGTCGTCCCTACTACTGAGGTGTCACTTCCTGCTGATGCCTCGTCTAAGGCGAGAAAAAATGTTGCCACCAAGGCTTCCTCTTCCCAGAAGGGTCTTGCCGGCTCTTCTCAGCCTAGTGTCGCCGACATGCTGCGCAAGGGGACTGCGCCTACTAAAGCCTCCGTTGCCTCAGCCGCCAGCACCCAGCTTGCTCTTCATAAAAGCCCTGCGGCCGTTGCGGTTACAGAACATGTCCGGGGTAAAGTCTTAACTCGGACGGCAAGCGGGAACAGCCTCGGCGCGCTGGTGGAGTACGCCAATAATTGGAATGCTGCTGATCAGTTTGAGGGTAATCCCATCAACCAGCCCTTTCAGCTTTCCGACATCAGCGGCCGCTTCGACCATGCTGCCAAGTTCATCCTTGACACTAACAAAATGAATGAGGTAATTGCTGTTTCTCTGAGTCTTGGACTTGTCCCCAGATGTTACTATATGCTCTAGTCCCCGAAACTTGCAAGGAAATAACTTGTTATATGCTTGGAAATTTAACGATCTTCGATTTAGTTTAAGGTTTGTTTCTAGGGTTCAAATTTCTGGCTACGCAGATCTGAGTTAAGTTTTTTAGCTCGATTCGGATCTGCTTTAGATGTGAATATCTAGCCACCTAGATCCGAGTTAAGTTCTGCTTGACTCGGATCTGATTTAGCTTTGAATTTCTAGCCACCTAGATCCGAGTTAAGTCTTACTTGACTCAGATCTGATTTAGCTTTGAATATCTAGCCATCTAGATCCGAGTTATGTTTTTCTTGACTCGTATCTGATTTAGCTTTGAATACCTAGCCACCTAGATCCTAGTTAAGTTTCTCTTGACTCGGATCTGATTTAGCTTTGAATATCTAGCCACCTAGATCCGAGTTAAGTTTTGCTTGACTCGGATCAGATTTAGCTTTGAATATCTAGCCACCTAGATCCGAGTTAAGTTTTGCTTGACTCGGATCTGATTTAACTTTTACTGTCGATTTATCGTTTTGCCTCATTGCCCAGGTTGCACATGACCGGCGGACCGCCGAATTCCAGAGGTTGCTTTTTTCGCATCGCAAACTAGAAGAAAAGTACGAGAAAATTCTTCCAGTGGTAAAGAAAGCTGGTAAGTCGATAGTTCCTTTCCCTTATTTCCAACGTTCTTATTTATTTATCCACGAGATGCCGGCTTACTTTATTAGTGAACAGGTAACATTAATAACCTCAATATTCGCCTTGAGAAGAAGGTCAAGAGCTTTGAAGGTTAGTTTCCCTTTTATCTTACATCTTTTCTCTTTTAACATGTGTGCTAAGCTTCCTTACCGCATTTGGCTCCGGTAAAGCCGAGTTGCAAACTTTTGCAGCGTCGCACCAAGATTGCACGCCCATGCCTGACGTGATGCTGCATTTTTTAGAGCAAAACGCTATTCATTCGGCGCAATTACAAGAAAAAGATGATGAAATAGCTCGCCTGCGAGCCGAATTGGATACCCTCAAGCTCTCTCGGAAATCTGAACTGGAAAAGGTTGACCAAGAATTTTCCGAGGAGAAGAATCGGCTGTCTATGGAGCTGCAGAAGAACAAAGAACTCCTCGAGGCCGCCGAATTGAAAACCCAGGGGCTGAGCGAGGAGGTTGCTCGTTTCGAGAAAAGCAAGATTGATTGGGCCAAGGACCTTCAGATAATGATGAGATACATTCATCGTGAGTTTCCTAGCACAGCCGAATTATTTTTGACTTTGTCCCTGCTGCCGCCTAACATGTTCGTGTTTTGCGCAGATCATTTTCCCGAAGCTAAGCCCGTGAGCTCTAAAGCTGTTCTTGCAGCTCGCGTGCACCGAGGTGATCCTGTTACCGTTGATTCGGAGTACTCAATGGAGGACTACTTGGTTGCCGTTGGTGCTGCAGTTGGTCCGATGAAGATTATGGGTCGGGACTTGGTGCAAGCCGCCATCCGGGCTTACCATGTACTTTGGCCGAATACCTCGGGGACTCCTGACATCAACGAGGTCAAACTACTGGTGAAAAGATTAATGGCATCTGAGAGGGAATTAAGTCTTTGGAGGGAATCCGCTGGGCGCGCTGGTGCCGATATGGCCCTTACTGTTATCATGTCATGGTATGAAGATATCTTTCTTGACATCCTGAGAAATTTGCGCACTGGTTCCCGCTGGGTTGAGGATCCCACATTTGTTGCTCTTCGGCAAGCTCGTGCCTTCCAACTCGTCGAGTATGCCGACGTGCACACTTGGAATGAAGGGCCGAGTTTTCTTCTAGACCCGGATGAGGAGGTTGTAGTTGAGGATGCCTCGGATAATAATTCGGCGGAGCAAGGGGAAGGTGAAGATGACTCGTCCGCATCTGACAGCTCCAGTTCTAGCTCGAACAGCAACGGCGATGCGCGGTCCTCCTCTAAAGGTACCGGGCATTCTACCGCGCGGACTGATGCTCCTGAGCAACCTCGGGCTTCCGCTGAAGTTGCACCTGGGTCGGCGGAGGGCGAGGCAACCTCGGTCGAAGTTCCCCCTACGTCGGAGTGTCCCGCGCCTGACCAAGTTGCTGCCTCCCCAACGAACAATGCCTAAGTTATTTCTGATCCCTGGCATGCCGGGCATATGATGTAGGCGAATCTTTTGCCCGTTCCCTGTATGATTCAAACTTCTTTTGTTGTGTGTTACTATGACATATACGCTTGTAGTTGTTTTCCATATGGTTAAGTGGATGTTCGTCTGAATTCTTGCTTTATGGTTTATCCAGGCGTGAGTTCTGAATATCATATAATATTGATCTGTTCTGAACAGAGATTGATTACTTCGCTGGGACAATATATGGCAATCCCTGAATTGTTATTTATCGCGCCGGACTTCAATATGAAACAAAAATAATATATTGCAGTCCCCGAGTCACTGCTCTGGGTGCCGAGGTTCAAATTCATAACCTGAAATTGAGATAACATATGGCAGTCCCCAAGTCACTGCTCTGGAAGCCGAGGTTCAAATACATAACATAAAATTGAGATAACATATGGCAGTCCCCGAGTCACTGCTATAGACGCCGAGGTTCAAATACATAACATAAAATTGAGATAACATATGGCAGTCCCCGAGTCACTGCTCTGGACGCCAAGGTTCAAATACATAAAATGAAATTGAGATAACATATGGCAGTCCCCGAGTCACTGCTCTGGACGCCGAGGTTCAAATACATCATTGGTTCTTGACCCCTAAGATATAATGCTACGAGTAAAATGGTCGAAGTAAAGCTACATTCCATGGACGCTTCGTTTCTTCGCCAGCTTTGTCTGCCTTGTTCCCTCCGGGGGACTGAGCGTCGATTAGATAATAGGCATCATTATGCAACGCTTTGCTCACAATAAATGGTCCCTCCCATGGAGGTGACAACATGTGCATGCCGGCCGTACGTTGCACCAGTCGGAGGACTAAATCTCCTTCCTTGAATACTCTTGGGTTCACCTTCTTGCTATGATATCGTCGCAGGTTCTGTTGATAAATGGATGATCGTGATAATGTCAACTCTCTGGCTTCTTCTAATAGGTCTACATCATCTTGCCGAGCTATCTCGTTTATCTCCGAGGTTGTATACTGAGTAACTCTCGGCGAGTCATAAATTATGTCGGCTGGAAGTACAGCCTCTGCCCCGTATACCAGGAAGAATGGTGTATGTCGTGGGAATGGTCACGGCATATGCTACAATCGGCAGCGAGTAGTAGAACGAGGGGCAAGGGCGGCCAGCCATCTGCGGTGCGAGATGAGGGCAAAGACACAGGGTTTTACCCAGGTTCGGCCCCCCGGAGGGTAAAGACCTACTCCTGCTAGATTGTATTGTGGAGGTGTTACAATGGGCGAGCTCGGCGGCTAGGCGGCGAGTCGCTTGAGCGTATCAGGGAACGTGTCTCTACTCACCCTTTAGGGAGGTTTATATAGGCTCACCTCCCCTAGGTTTTACATATATCAACCGATTCGGTTACAGCTTCAGTAGTCGTTTAACCTAATCCGACTTTGCCTATCTACTCGCCTGGGCCTTCAGCTTCCAGTCGCTCGGTACCTTGCTGGGCTTCAATCCATTCGCCGTTCTGCAGGCCCACTCGCCAGCTCACGGGCCAGTCGGAAACGCCTTGTTGGGTATACCCCAGTAGGCATATCCCCATCAGTAGTCCCCGAGGCCGTCGTCGATTGGGCGTAAGTGGCTGCTGGCAGTCGGAGTATACGGATTCAAAGTAGGCATCCAGTCGAATCGTCGGCGGGCTCCTGTATAAAGGAGGAAATGCGGTGAACCAAGTGGCGGCTTGGTCAGGTCGAGTCGGTGGGTCGCGGTCATGGTGATTGACCTGGCGAGCCGAGTGGCTGGAATTGGACCGTTAGGCGCGGTCAAACTAGCCGTTGGGGTAATCCAACGGTAACTTTCGGCGTAATCATCGCGCGGTAACGGCCTCCTGATTTGGCGGGTAACTTCCGAGTGCGCGCATTTTCCTTCCTTTGCTCCGCGATCCAGTCGACCCGAAATCCTCCGATCTCCAACCAACCTCTCGTCCATGGCCCTTTCCACCGAACCATGGGGTAGGTCCAAGTGCACGAGGGCGCAGCTGGCCTCTTTCGAGGAAGCCGGGATCCTGCGAGCTGGCTGTTGGCGTATCCCTGCAGCCGGAGAAACGACCCCAAACCCGCGAGAGAGGGAATTCGTCTGTTTCACTAGTCATCTCGAGCGGGGGCTAGGGTTTCCTACGTCCCTGTTCTTCTGGCGCTTCTGCGCCTACTATGGGATCCAGCCTTGAGATCTGGGTCCCCACAGCATCGAGCAGCTCGCCATCTTCGTGGCGTTCTGTGAATGCTACTTGGGCTGCCGGCCCTACTTTCCCTTGTGGCAAGATCTGTTCCACGGACGGATCAGCCGCGAGGAGGCAGGCGGCCCAATGCTAGCCGCAGGCACCTTGACGTTCCAACTCAAGTCCAAAGCCTCCTTCTTTGACCTGATGCTACCCGCCAAGGCAGCGAGCGACTGGAAAAAGTCGTGGTTCTACGTGATCGAGACGACCCTGGAGGGCGAGGCGGCGATCCCGCGGTACTCCGCTAGTCGTTCAGAGCCGCGCCATCTCCAAGTCGGCAAGCTCCCCGACGACCAGCGGATGGTCGTTGACGAGATGCTCCAGACCATCCGTGGTCTAAAAAAGAAGGGCCTCCAAACGATATTTTTGTACAATTGCTGGCTTGGGCGGCGGCTTGTTCCACTCGCCCAGCGCGACCACTACATGTACCAATACACCGGCCGGGGGGACTCGACGAAGGCCTGCCTCGACGAATGGAGGCTGGAAGATTACCTCCCAGCGTTGAAGAAGATTACCTCCCAGCGGTGCCTGGATGCGCAGGCCGGGATCGCCCCCTACACCGCGAAGCGTCCATATCCAACGGTAATTTCTTTACTTTGTTCGCAGTCGCAGTGTATGCAGTCGCGGTAATCCTGATTCCGTTTTGTATTCATCGCAGCTATTCCAGGTGGTGGAAGGGTGGCTCCCACCTTCGGATGATGAGATTCCGGGCCCATCTGCCCAGGACACAGGCGAATCGCCACCCGCTAGGGGCAAGGAAAACTCCGAGGACGAGTCCGAAGAGGAGGTCGCCCCGCTGGTCCGAACGACCCGCGGGCAACGCTAGCGCGAGATCGAAGCGAGCAGAATCCTCGAGCGCCATGACGACGACGACGATCTCCCAGAGACCACCTCGCGCCGGCAAGCCACTCCATCGAAGAAGAAGGAAAAGAAGAGGGAGGCGAGGGCCCCCCTGAAGAAGAAAACGAAGCCGTCGAGGACGGCCTCACCGCCGCACTCGGCGAGCAGCTCCGATGCTCCCAGCCCAACTGGTGACGGCGCGCCACCAGCGACGACTGCGCTGGACACGGCGACTATGCAGGTACCGTTGGCCTCAATGCCTCCGCCATTCGCCCCAGTCTCTGGGATGGGGGAGGCTCCGGCCGCGGCAACTTCGCCTCACAAGGAGGCTCCGGCTGCAGCGGCTTCACCTCGCAAGGAGGCTCCGGCTGCGGCAGCTTCGACTCACGAGGAAGCTCCTGCCGAGGATGTCCCAGAGGCGCCAGCTGCAGCCTCAACGACGAAGAAGCCGTCCGTGTCTTGGGCACGCGATGTCCTGGAACTGGGACTCAGTCGCCGACTGGGCCCTGAGCTGGAAAAATCGGCCGGCCTTCGTACGGGGCTACGTTTCATCCCAGTCGCCAAGTGAGTGCGCTCACCCCTACTTGTTTTCCATAACTATTTCAATTGTCTTTGTTGATTCGATTAATGCGCAGGACCGGAGTGAAAAGGATGGGCCATCCGACCGTGGCCAAGGTGCCCTCCGCCGCTAGCGAGGAGGATCCTTCACGCAAGAGGAAGGCGGACGAGGTCGTCGCCCCAGCAGATGGCAGTAAGAAGGACAAGGGCGACGACATCGTCACTATCTCTGACGATACGGCGGCCGCGCCGGCCGAGCCCGCGGTGGAAGCGGCCGCGTCTACGAAGGAGGGCGCTTCCTTACCTAGAACGACGGAGGAGACCTCCCTTGGAGCGGGTGCCTCCAACGCTACCTTCCCCCGCTTCGTGACCAAGGCGGCTACGGCTAGTGGGGTTGCGCCCTCGAGCCATGCTCCTGGGACCGCCGATGCTGAAGTCGACCAGCGTCGTGGGCACACGCCAGCGTTACTCGCGTCCGTGGACGCGATCCAACTCCACGGCATGCTTGGCGCAGCCATCCAGGTACATCCAGTCCCCGAGGATCAGGTCGGTGCTTTGCAACAGCGTGATTCTTATAATTTCTCGCCTTTTATTTTCGTGTCCAGTCCCCGAGTGCGTACTCACTGAATTTCAGCGGGTGGGCACTTAAGGATTTCTTGATCGCCAGTCCCCGAGTGCGCACTCGCTGAATTTCAGTGGGTGGGCACTTGGGAATTTCTTGATCGCCAGTCCCCGAGTGCGTACTCGCTGAATTTCAGCAGGTGAGCACTTATGAAGTTCGTTTTAACTAACTTTGTTGGTGATGTACAGGGTCTGCAGCTTGAGTCGGCGGACCGATTGGCCGCGAAACAGCGCGCGGAGAAGGAGCTGGCCATCGTTCAGGAAGCGAACAAAGGTCTTCAGGCTGTTGCTGCGAAGGCAGATCAAGCTCGCCAGGGGCTTGTCCCCGCTGGTGAGTTGGTGGCGGCGCGGTCTACTCTGGCTGCCGCTGAGCAACGGATCGCCGACCTCGAGCGCGAACTGCGGGAGGCGAGAGAAGAAGCTAGCTTGGCGGACGGGCGAGCTAAGGCCGCCATTGCGGCCGCAGAGGAGGATCGCAAGGTGTCGGAAGTCCTTATTGATGGGCTTCAGGACGACCACACGTCGCTTCAGTGCTTCATCACGGGACTCGCCCGCCCGCTGCTTGGTGAGTGCATCCTCCCTTTCTTATAGTTGTGGTTTCTGTGGTGTCCGTCATACTCATCATTGTCTTTTTCTTCGCAGGTCGCATCATTGATAGCGAAGAAGAGGCGAACTCGCTCGACGCAAGGCAGTGCGTAAGCATGCTCGTCGACTCAGCGACGCTGTCGGCGACCTGCATCCGCGCCTACCTCCAAGAAATATCACCCACGGAGGTGATTCCCAGCGACCTCGTTGAGGTGTGGAAGTACTTGGAGAAGGCACCCGCGGTCGTTGAATTCATGACACGATCGGCGTTTCGGCGTGGAGCATCGACGGCCCTGAGCCTTGGACTCGCCCACTTCCCCGAAGACTTCGACATCGACGACGTGACGAGTGGGTACCCCTCGTCAACTGGCGCGGTGGAGCTGTCCGAGGTTCTCAAGTTGCAAGAGCGTGCCGCCACGTACTCGAAGCGTGTCTGGGCGATGGGCGACCTCCTTCCATACCAGGAGACGGTTGTCGTGCCGAACGATCCCGAGCTGCCGCATCGTGACTTCAAGGTCGAGCAGCCTTTTCGCGCGGCGATGGCGGGTGAACTGACGACGTATCCATCAAACCCGTACACCGCGTTCATCCGTAATCGTCGGGATGCTGGCGAGTCGTCATCGAAGCCTGCAGAGTAGGGTAGTTTGCCTTGAAGCGTTAGCAGCAGTTCTGCCACGCGGGCATATTTTGTAACATAAGACAATACAATATGCGATTGAATGTGACGTCATGTCTATTTTGGTATTTGTTTGTGTGCTTTGGATTGATTTTGGACGAGTCCCCGAGCGCGTCCGCCCTTTTGTGGGGTTTACCTCGTATGTGATGTGTGTGTTGTTATCATGTGTTTTGTTGCTTTGGTCGACTCGCCCGAGCTCGGAGAGCCAGTCGCAAGGCGACTCCCTTGAGTTCTCTGTACTTTACCGTTTTCCCGTGCGCGAACGAGGTCGGGTGGTCGAGTCCCCGAGCGTGGTACTTGGTAGTTCTAGGCGCGACTCGAGGGTGGTTGAGGACTTAGCGCGTTGGTGTGAGCGCATCACTCCTGCCTGGCCCGTGGGGTCAGTCGCGTGGCGAGTCCTAAGCATGCTCTCTTACTTAGCGTTTTCCCTGACCGCTTGCGACGAACTGGTCCTCAGTCCCCAAGCATGGTACTTAGCCGTTCGAGTCGCTATGCCGAGGATGCGGAGGACCAAGGTCGCTGTGAGAAGCGAAGGCAGTTGTCTTGGCTCGTAGAACCAGTCGAGCTAGGAGACTCCAATGGGGCTCCGGGTTGGCGTTTTTCATGGACGATGCAAGACCTGAAGTGATTCAGTGCTCTTACACCGCACTACTTAGCCGTGCCGATCGTTGTACCAAAGGTTGACTTCTGCGTTTAGCATACCGCTGTTATTACGAGTGCGAGTGGCACAAGTCATGGAGAGTAGGCACAATTGGTGGTAACCGTTTCTTTTATTTCATAGCGACTGGAGAGTACATGTGTGGGGTTCTAGGAGTAGAACTTCCGAAGGAGGTTTACATTCCATGGTTGCTTGACGTCGAGCTCGCCGTCCCCGCGGACGTCGATGAGGTAGTAGGCGTCGTTGCCGAGTATGCGCCCGATAGCGAATGGGCCTTCCCACGGAGGGGAGAGCTTGTGCATGCCCTTCTTGTCCTGGATGAGGCGTAACACCAGGTCGCCTTCCTGGAAGGTGCGAGCTTTCACCCGCCGGCTGTGGTAGCGGCGGAGTCCTTGCTAGTAGATGGTGGTGCGTGACTGAGCAAGGTCGCGTGCTTCGTCGAGCTGGTCGATCCCATCTTGGCGGGCCAGCTCATTTGCAGCCTCCGTATAATGGACGACTCGCGGCGAGTCGTGTTCGAGGTCGGTGGGCATGACTGCTTCGGCACCGTAGACCATGAAGAAGGGGGTGAACCCCGTCGATCTGTTGACTGAGGTGCGGATCCCCCAAATGACGGAGGGCAACTCCTCGACCCAGCACCCGGCGGTGCGCTCGAGTGGTACTTGGAGTCGCGGGTTTAGGCCGTGGAGGATGCTTTGGTTGGCTCGTTCCGCCTGGCCGTTGGATTCCGGGTGGGCGACTGACGCGAGGTCGAGCCGGATGTGATGGTCTTCGCAGAATTCGGCCATGGCTCCCTTGGCGAAGTTGGTGCCGTTGTCCGTGATGATGATGTTTGGGAACCCATAGCGATATATGAGCTCGCGTAGGAATTTGGTGGCGGTCTTCCCGTCGCATTTCCGGACTGGCTTGGCCTCCACCCACTTAGTGAACTTGTCGACGGCGACTAGCAGGTGGGTGTAGCCGGAGGGGGCTTTCTTGAAGGGGCCTACCATGTCCATGCCCCATACGGCGAATGGCCAGGTAATTGGAATTGTTTTGAGCGCCGAGCTCGGTACGTGCGTCTGATTGGCGTACTTCTGGCATCCGGCGCATCGCTGGACGATGTCGACAGCATCGGCGTGTGCGTTGGGCCAGTAGAAGCCGTGTCGCATAGCCTTGGCGACCAGGGAGCGAGCGGCGGCGTGGTGTCCGCAGTCACCTGAGTGAATGTCGTGGAGGATTTTGCGTCCTTCAACAGGTTGGACGCAGCGTTGGAACACGCCGGTGACGCTGCGCTTGTGTAGCTCGCCGTCGATGATGGTGTAGGACTTGCATCGACGAGCGATCATTCGAGCGTCTGTCTCGTCTGCTGGCAGGGTGCCGGCTTCCAGGTAGGCGATGTAGGGCTTGGTCCAGTCGTCTGGCTCGGTGACGAGTGCGACCAAGGCTGCCTCTGGTTGGAGTGGGACTCCTATGTCGATCTCCCTCGGGGGAGAGACTGATGGTTTGGAGATTGTGTCAAGGAACACGCCGGCGGGTGGTGCGAGTCGAGCCGACCCGATGCGAGAGAGGGCGTCGGCCTCCTCGTATTTCCGCCTGTCGATCCACTCGACAGAGTAGCCGGTGAAGTAGCCGCCCAACTTGTCCACTGCTTGGTGGTACGCCGCCATGGTAGGGGAGACGGCGTCGCAGGTGCCGGCGACTTGCCCCGCGACGAGGTTGGAATCTCCGTAGCAGCGGAGGCGATTGACGTTCATCTCCTTGGCGGCTCGCATGCCGTGGAGTAGGGCCTCGTATTCGTCCATGTTGTTGGTGCAGGGCGTGAAGTCGAGGCAGAGGATGTAGCGGAGCTTGTCGCCCTTTGGTGAAGTCAGCACTATCCCTGCTCCTGCGCCGTCCGCGTTCTTGGAGCCGTCGAAGTGCAGGCTCCAGTAGTGGAGGTACGGCAGCTTCTCTGGCTGCTGGGCCTCCTCCCAGTCGGCGATGAAGTCTGCCAGCGCCTGCGACTTAATCGCCTTTCGTGGCTCGTATTTGATGTTTTGGACGCCGATCTCGACGGCCCACTTGGCGACCCGCCCGGTCGCCTCGCGATTGCGGATGATGTCTTGCAGTGGTGCTGAGGAGACGACCGTGATTGGGTGCTCCTGGAAGTAGTGCGGCAGGCGCCGCTGAGCCCTGAAGACCGCGTATACTAGCTTTTGGTACTGTGGGTACCGCTGGCGCGACTCGGTGAGGACCTGGCTGATGTAGTACACCGGCCGCTGAACCGGGTGCTCCTTTCCTTCCTCTGGTCGTTCGACGACCATCACGGCGCTGACGACGCGCTCGGACGCCGCGACGTAAACCAGCATGGGTTCTTTGTCGGCGGGGGCGGCGAGTAGTGGTGCGGCGAGTAGCACCTTCTTGAGGTCGCGGAGCGCGTCGTCCGCCTCCTTGTCCCACTGGAAGGTGGGGTTCTTGCGCATCAGGCGGTATAGGGGCATCGCCTTTTCGCCCAGGCGGGGGATGAAGCGACTGAGAGCCGCTACTCGCCCGGCCAGCTTCTGGACGTCGCGCAGGCATTCGGGTTTGCCGAGCCGGGCGATCGTGTCGATCTTTGTTGGGTTCACCTCGATCCCTCGTTTGGAGACGACGTACCCCAGTAGCTGTCCGGCGGGTACACCGAAGGTGCACTTGCCTGGGTTGAGCTTTATCTTGTACCTTCGCAGGTTGGCGAAGGTTTCCGCCAGGTCGGCGAGTAAGTCGCCTTGGCGAGCGGACTTCACAACCACGTCGTCGATGTAGACGTGGATGTTGCGGCCAATTTGGCTCGCGAGGCATTCTTGCATGCACCGTTGGTAGGTCGCCCCGGCGTTCTTGAGGCCGAAGGTCATGGCGGTGTAGCAGAAGGCTCCGAATGGCGTGATGAACGCCGTCTTCTCCTCGTCTTCGACAGCCATCTTGATCTGGTTATACCCAGAGTAGGCGTCGAGGAAACATAGCGACTCCGAGCCCGCGGTTGAATCGATTATCTGGTCGATCCGCGGGAGGACGAACTGCTCCTTTGGGAAGGCGCTATTCAGGTTTGTGTAGTCGATACACATTCTCCAGGTCCCGTTTTTCTTCTCGACCAGGACTGGGTTTGCCAGCCACTTGGAGTACTTGATTGGCCGGATGAAGCCGGCAGCGAGTAGACGTTGCACTTCCTCGGCGATTGCTCGACGGCGTTCTTCATTGAAGGGCCGTAGAGACTGCTTGACAGGTCGCACTTTGGGATCGGCGTTCAGCTTGTGCTCAGCGAGCTCCCTAGGGACACCGGACATGTCGGAGGGTTTCCATGCGAAGATGTCCCTGTTCTCACGGAGGAATTCGATGAGCGCGCCTTCCTATGCTGGGCTCATGCCTGTCCCGATCGTCACCGTCTGGCTGGAGTCGCCTGGGACCAGCTCGACGGTGCGAGTGTGCGTCGTGGCCTCAAAGGTTGAGGTGTTTGCGCCCTCTGAGTTGGGCTTCTTGAGTATCGTGGGGTCGTCATTGTTGACACCGCTCGCGTATTTGGCGAGCTCGTCGGCGTGATTAGTCTCTGCCGCGATGACGGCGTCGGCGAGCTCGGCTCCTTTGGCCTCGCACTCGGCGTCCATGTCGGGGTCGCCGTTGATGGTGATGACGCCGCACGGCCCGGGGAGCTTCATCGCGTTGTACGCGTAGTGGGGCGCTGCCATGAATTTAGCGAACGCCTGGCGCCCCAGGACGCAGTGGTAAGGGCTGTCGAAGGGCACCAGTTCGAAGACGATCCGCTCGGTGCGGAAGTTTGCCGGTGTGCCGAAAGTGACTGGCAGCGTGACCTTGCCGATCGGATACGCCTTCCGACCGGGGACGATGCCGTGGAACGTGGTGTGGGTCGTCTCGATCATCGACTGCGGGAGCGGCAGCCGCCTGAAGGTGTCGAGGTAGAGGATGTTGATGGAGCTACCGCCGTCCATCAGTGTCTTGGGGAGCCAGTAGTCGCCAACCTTGGGCTTGACCACCAAGGCGACTCGTCCTGGGTACTCGATGCGCGGCGAGTGGTCTTGCCGGCTCCAGGTGATGGGCTGTTCCGACCAGTTCAGGAACTGGGGGACGTCTATTTGGGCCACCGCATTGACGGAGACGGCGCGGGCGATGACCTTCTTCTCACGCTTCGTGTTGAAGCCTGTGAAGGTGTGGAGCGAGCCGGCTACTTTGCCGAATTTTCCGCCGTTTGGCGGGTCGTTGTCGGGGTCCTCCCGCGCTTGCCGTGCCTTCTCGATTTCCCTGAGGGTGTGGCAGTCGGCGGTGGTGTGCGTTGCGGCCTTCCCTTCCCTGCTATGGAACGCACATGGTTGGTTAAGGAGGGCCGCGGGATCGAACCTTGGCTTGTTTTTGTAATTGCCGCCATCGCGGCGTTGCCCTCCGTCGCGGCGGTAGCTCTTGGGCTCGGGCTGCGCGTGCCCGGCGTTGGCGACGAAGTCGACTCGCCCGTCACTGCGGCGCTTGCCAGTGAGGCGAGTGCCGCTGTAGCGTAGGTCGGTTCGGCGTCCGCCGTCGTTGCCGCCCGTGCGGCGTTGCCCTCCTGACTCGTCGTCGGTTTCCTGGTTTGGATCTTCCTCGGCGTACCGTTTGGCGATCTCGAGGAGGTCGGGGATGTTGTCGAGTGTGCGGGAGTGTCGCTTGAGCTTGGCGACTAGAGGCTCGTAGCGGCACGAGGTCTTGAAGCAATGGATCGCGGTGTCCGGGTGGATGCCGACCGCGTTGTACCAAAGCTCTTGCCACCGTTGGACCCAGTTGCGGGTCGACTCGCGGGGTCCCTGGACGCATCGTTCCAGGTCCTCAATAGTGGTGGCGCGGGTGTAGGAGCACTCGAAGTGCCTGACGAAGGCGTCGCGCATTTCCTCCCAGGAGTCGATACTGTCCTGGGGGAGAGTGTTGATCCACTGCCTGCACGTCCCCTCCATCATCAGGGGAGGTAACGGGCGGCGAGTAGGTCAGTGTGACCCGCGATCCCCATTGCCATGAGGTATGTGTCGAGCCAGACGGCGGGGTCGTACGAGGAGTCATACTTTTCTATCTCCTTTGGCGCCTTTAAATTTGGCGGGTACTTCTCGCCTCGGATCATTGGTCCGAAGCACTTGGGCCCGAGTCGACTGAGCGACCCCATAGGCTCGCCGTCGCGGCGATTAGTTAGGGTGTGCTGCAAGTCGTCGGGCTGGCGTGCGCGCCAGCTTTGGTTGTTGATGATGTGGGTGCGGGCGTCGATGGGTTGCCCGTTAGCGGCGACGAAGTTAGTCGCCGGCCTGGGGTCGTTGGTGGAGAGTGCCGCGTTCGCGGGTCGGTGTTGGAGCTGCAGTGGCTCTGGTGGCGGGCAGTTGAGGGTGTTTGCCGCCGCTGGGCGGCCGCTGGAGGCCGCTCTGCTTCCCGAGGAACGCGAGTATACTCGACCTTGCGAGTCGGCGCCCGCTTTTTGCTGCTCGACGGCCTTCACGAGCAGGGCCCTGACGTACTGGATCTGTAGGGCGCCGTCGCCAGTGGCCGTGATGCTGTCGGCTGCTTCTCGGCCTGCCACGAGGTTGTCCATCGGGGTGGAGAACAGTGGGAGGCCGTTTGCGTCTCGCTCCCGTGAGGAGACTACTATCCGCGGCTGGTCCCTGGGAGGGGTGCGGTTGGGTGGTGGTGGGGCACCCATCGCCGTTGATCCTGGCGGGGGCCGGGCGCTTCTTCCTGGTGGCGCGTTCTCGCAGATTGCGCGCTCGGCTATGCGGGCCGGGTCGTTTTCGTCGTCGAAGTTCAGGGCACGCCCTTGAACGGTGGGGTTCAGACGTGACCTGATCCGCTGCTGGTGGTAGCGCGATAGCTCCTGCGTCGTCACCTGCTCGAGGCGAAATTTTTCGCACTCGGCTTGCTCCTTGCGCACCGCCTCCGCCAGTTTCAGGCGGAGTTCCTCGACCTCCGTTGTCGTGGCGTTAGGAGGGATTGGGGTGGTGAAAGGATCCTCCGGCGGATCGGCGCCGGTGGCCATGTAGGCCGCGGCGTGGCGACTGGTTCCATCGCGGAGGTCGGCGGAGTTCTCTGACCCGGAGTCGAATTCGAAGATCCCGAGGATGGAGGGGTCCTCGAAGTCTCCCGCGTTGGAGACCTGGGCGATGGAGCCCGCGGACGAGGCTGCGGTGATGGATCCGGCAAGTGACGCCGGGGTCGCCGAGTCGGCGTCGTCGGTGAGGGCCGCATCTTCTGCGACCGCTGAATTCCCGGCCACATTGATGTGGGCCGAGTTGTACTCGGAGGCGAGGCGGTGGATCGTGCGGACCTGGATCTCGGAGAGCCGATCGCGTGGCGGCGACTCGCGGATGCGAGCCGAGTCCTCCGAGACGATGACGTCGGTGAGGCCGACGAAGAGGCTGATCGTGCCGATTGGCAGGATCACGCTGTGCGTGACGGGTCGCGCCGCCGGGACGTAGCTGCTCGGCAAGATCTGGAGCATCTCGCCGATCGCTATCATGCGGCCGGTGGCGACCGTCTCGTTGATGGGCAGATTGGATCTCGCCACAGAACACCAGCCAGACCGGCCAGGCCCCACGGTGGGCGCCACTATCGTGGGAATGGTCACGGCAGATGCTGCAATCGGCAGCGAGTAGTAGAACGAGGGGCAAGGGCGGCCAGCCATCTGCGGTGCGAGATGAGGGCAAAGACACAGGGTTTTACCCAGGTTCGGCCCCCCGGAGGGTAAAGACCTACTCCTGCTAGATTGTATTGTGGAGGTGTTACAATGGGCGAGCTCGGCGGCTAGGCGGCGAGTCGCTTGAGCGTATCAGGGAACGTGTCTCTACTCACCCTTTAGGGAGGTTTATATAGGCTCACCTCCCCTAGGGTTTACATATCTTAACCGATTCGGTTACAGCTTCAGTAGTCGTTTAACCTAATCCGACTGGGCCTATCTACTCGCCTGGGCCTTCAGCTTCCAGTCGCTCGGTACCTTGCTGGGCTTCAATCCATTCGCCGTTCTGCAGGCCCACTCGCCAGCTCACGGGCCAGTCGGAAACGCCTTGCTGGGTATACCCCAGTAGGCATATCCCCATCAGTGTATAACCTGTTGATCTATTCGGGGTAGTCCTGAGGCTCCATAGTACGGCTAGGAGTTCCTCAATCCAACATCCTGCCGATCTTTGCAATGGTTCGACCAGTCGTGGTTTTATTCCTGATAGCACCAGTCCATTAGACCTTTCCACTTGCCCATTGGATGCTGGGTGAGCCACAGAGGCAATGTCCACAGAGGCAATGTCCAGTCTTATGTGCTTCTCTTGGCAAAATCTCGCAAAACCTCCTTCTGCAAAGTTTGTGCCATTATCTGTAATAATACTGTGCGGATACCCGTATCTTAAGATAATATCCTTGAGAAATTTCACTGTTGTGGACCCATCGCACTTTTTTATTGGTTTCACTTCAATCCATTTTGTGAACTTATCCACCATAACCAATATGTGGGTCATTCCTCCTCGTGCCGGCTTAAACGGTCCTACCATATCTAAACCCCATACCGAAAATGGCCAAGTGATGGGTATTGTTTTTAACTCGGCCGATGGCATGTGTATTTTGGTTGCGTATCTCTGACATCCATTGCATTTCTTAACCAATTCTTTTGCTTCTTTTAATGCCGTTGGCCAATAAAATCCATGCCTGAATGCTTTGGCGACCAAGGCACGAGATGAAGCGTGGTGCCCACATTCTCCTTGGTGTATATCTAGGAGGATCTGCTGACCTTCTGCCGAACTCACACACTTCTGCAACACATCTGTGATGCTCCTTTTATATAGCTCATTGTTTATGATTGTATAAGCTTTTGCTCTCCTTACAGTTTGTCTAGCTAGTACCTCATTACTCGGCAAGGCCGAGTCTTTCAGGTAAGAAAATATGGGTTACGCCCATAACGGTGTGACTTTTCCTTGTGCGATCTCACTGTCTATTTCTATGCTCTCTGCCGACACACATATCTCGGCTTTTCCCATGACTGCGCTCACCTCGGCTGTCCTCCTGTTGGAGGGTTCCGAGTTATGTTGCTGATCTATTTCCATCGGCGCGTTACCTTCTGCAGGATTTGCCGGGATAAAGATAGATTCGGATTCTGGTGATGGGATTATTGATGGTTTTCTGAGGTGTTCCAGGGCAATACCCGGAGGAATTGATTGCCGGGTTGATCCTAATTTTGATAATGTGTCTGCGGCATCATTTTCTGCCCGAGGTATGTGGTGAAATTCACATCCTTCAAAATATCCACTGATCTTTTGTACATGAAACCTGTATAAAGCCATATTAGCATCTAATGCGTCCCAACTGCCTGAGACTTGCTGTACTACTAGATCGGAGTCGCCATAGCATAAGATTCGGCGTATGCCTATTTCTTTTGCTACTTTCAATCCATGGACCAGTTCTTCATATTCAGCTACATTGTTAGACGCAACAAAATGTATTTGTAACACATATTTCAGTTGGTCTCTTTTAGGTGAGGTTAACACTATCCCTGCCCCAAACCATTCCTTAGTTTGGAACCATCAAAATGCATAGTCCAATAATTTGGATCTGGCAATGGTGGCTCATACTGTACTTCGGCCCAGTCCACGAAAAAGTTGGTGACCGCCTGAGATTTGATTGCATCTCTTCTATCGAATTGTGGAGCGTATGGCGATAACTCGATTGCCCACTTTGCTATTCGGCCACTTGCATCTTTGTTGCTCAGTATGTCGGCTATGGGTGCCTCACAGATCACTTTGATGGGATGCTCTTCAAAGTAATGTTTAAGTTTTTTCGCCGACATATATACCCCATAAGCCATCTTTTGATAATGTGGGTAATTCTGCTTTGAAGTGGATAACACCTCACTTAGATAATACACCGGCCTCTGGACCGACTTACCATCTTCAAATCGTTCCACTAAGACTACAGTACTTACTACTCTATTGGTAGACGCCACATAGAGTAACATAGGCTCTTTTGATAATGCAGAAGCCAAGATGGGTGCTGTAACCAACATCTTTTTTAATTCCTGAAATGCGATGTCTGCTTGTGGAGTCCAAATGAATTTATCTGATTTCTTCATCAACTGATAGAGTGGTAGTTCCTTCTCCCCTAGCCGACATATAAACCGACTAAGCAAGGCCAGACACCCTGTGAATTTTTGTACATCATTTAAACATTTTGGCAACTCCATTCTTTCTACTGCCTTTATCTTTGTTGGATTGGCCTCTATACCTCGGCTAGAAACAAGAAAACCGAGCAATTTTCCTGCCGGCATGCCAAACGTACATTTTTATGGATTGATCTTCATTCGGAACCTTCTCAGGTTCGCGAAAGTTTGCCGTATATCTTCCAACAATGTTTTACTTTCTTTGGTTTTGATGACCACATCATCTACGTATACCTGCACATTTTTTCCTATCTGATCGTGCAGACATTTTTGCATGCATCTCTGGTATGTCTCTCCTTCATTCCGCAAGCCGAATGGCATTGTGCGATAACAATAAGCCCCGTACGGGGTAGTAAATGCTGTCTTTATTTGATCGGCCGGATTTAACGGTATCTGGTGGAAACCAGAATACGGTTCTACAAATGACAATAACTCACAACCAGCGGTCGAATCAATGACTTGATCTATTCTAGGCAATGGAAAAGGATCTTTTGGACACGCCTTGTTCAGGTTGGTGTAATCGATACACATCCGCCATACAATGGCTACATTTGGATCATCTTTCTTCTTTTCTACTAGCACCGGATTCGACAACCAATCCGGGTATAGCACTTCCATGATGAACCCGGCCGCGAGGAGCCGAGCTATTTCATCTACTATTACTTTTCTCCTGTCTTCGGCGAAGCGGCGGAGAGGTTGCATCACCGGCCTTGCTCCTGGTCTCACGTTCAAAGAGTGCTCAGCCAACTCCCTCGGAACACCTTGCAGATCTTGAGTTGACCATGCAAATATGTCCCGATTCTCACGGAGGAAGTTGGTGAGCTCTCTTTCCTATTTAGCGTCGAGGCCTGCACCAATGGTAACAGTACGCTCTGGGAATTGCTCATCGATCTGAAATTTCTTCGTTTCTTTAGTCGGCTGAAAGGAGACACTGCCATGTGGATTGGCCAACGCCGGCATATTCAGCTGTGCCGACTGAGCGAGGGCTGCTACCTCTTGAATCCTTCTCTTTTCTCTTGCTATGACCAATGATTCGGCAAAATTTGACCCGGCTGAAGCACACTCCATTGACTTCTTGTAATCCCCTGCAACTGTTATTACTCCTTGTGGTGCGAGTAGCTTCATCTTCAGATAACTTACATGACAGCTGCTCATGAATTTGGCCAGCGCGGGCCGTCCGAGTAGAGCATGATAACAACTTTCCAGATCTACCACTTCAAATTCTAAGTTTTCTGCTCTGCAGTTATCTCTCGTGCCGAATAACACATCCACTCGGACTTTACCGATGGGCTCGCATGAAAGTCCCGGCACTATCCCATGGAAAGTGGTCCTCGTGGACTGCAGCATGTTCTGCGATATTCCGAGTTTGTGCATAGTATCTTTGTACATGATGTTGATACTGCTTCCATTGTCAATGAGGACTTTTGAAAATTTCACATTGATGCTTGGTCCAACGAATGTCGGATCCAACACTAGTGCATATTATCCTGGATTTGGCATTATTTTAGGGTGGTCCTTTATGCCCCAAGTTACCTCCTGATCTGACCATGGCACATATCTTGGTACTGCCGGCATAACTGCATTTACTTCCATATGCCGGCGTTGCACACTCTGCTTGTCTTGCTGTTCCGTTGTGAACACGCAATAAGACTGATGATGCTCTCTGTAATCGTTACGTCCAGTATTTGCTGGATTTGTCCTTCCATCCTGGACTTGGTTCATTACTTGATGCACCGCATCTCTCCGATCTGAGTTATCATACCTCGGGGGAGGAGGTGGTAACATCAGTTGCTGTGTATTTGCTCCAGTCAATTGTGGTTGATGCTGCTGATGTACTTGATGGGGGGCCTGAACTCCTGTGGGGTTCCCCATTGCATTTTTCATCCATGCACATTGGCGGGTCGTATGATTGGCTGGTCTGGATGGGTTTGATGTGTGAAATTTGCACGGCTGATCTAACATGGATTCGAACGTGTATTTCGGCCTCTCCTGCCACTGCTTCTTTTGTTCTGGGGTCCATTGCCTTTTTCCTTCATTCCTTGGTGTCCACTGCCGAGGTCCATTCTTCTGCCGTTGGGTTGCTCCGTGACTCGGCTGATCTTGTGCTACTGCCGCCACCTGGGCCGAATTATATCTATAATCCGGCCTTTCCTCTCTTCTTCTTCCTCTGAAATCATTGCGCCTGGATGACCCGACCAAATCTCTTGCATAATGATCCTGTTGCTCGCGATGATCCGCCGACATTAGTTCTGGTTGTGTTGGGTCCCCTAGTGCATAGGAGTCTGCTATTCTGATAGTTTCTGCCAGTGTGGTCGGCATATCTCTTTGCAGAAGTTGCCACAGCACGCTGCCATAAAGGCAGCCTTGCGCGAACCAAGCTATTGCTTGCGATTCTATAACCCCTTCGCATGAGTTTCTCAGGTTGCACCATCGAGTTAAAAACTCTCTATCTGTTTCATTCGGCCTCTGTTTGCACATGGCTAATTGTTGCGGCCTGTTTGGCCTCTTGTATGTGCTGGTAAAGTTGCTGACAAACATTTCTTCAAAATCTAACCAACAATTGATACTTCCCGCTGGTAGATTATTCAGCCATACCCTAGCTGGTCCTTACAACATTTGTGGGACATACCGTACTGTCCATCGTAAGTTCCCACCCGCTATTTTCACAGCAGTGGCATAGTCAATCAACCAGTCTTGTGGCTTGGTACTCCCATTATATGTTTTTGTGCCTCTTGCTAGCTGAAAGTTTGGCACGGGTGGTTCACCCATGATCCGAGGTCCAAAGCAAGTCGGATCCGGTGGACCCTGTTCTTCCAACAACTCGGACCGGTATAGTCGGTCCAGCTTCACTCTTGCATCATTTGATGGCAAATCTCTGTACAGAATTCTATCTTGCATTCCATAATGGTTATTTCCACCATGGATCGCATATTCCATCTCGGAATAACCATCATTGTACCTTTCATTTACTTGATTGTGGCGAGCTGGCCTCGCTTCTCTTTCCTGCCGGGGTTCATGCCTTGGTTGTGGGTTGAGCGACTGCTCTCTCCTTACTTCGACCGGGGCATTGTTCTCATGATTGCCCCTTGCGGGTTCTCTTCTGCCGAGATCTCCATTACCTCGGCTTCCTCCGTCTTTCTCCACATGGTGGTGGTTCCTCTCCCCACTGTTACCTCGGCTTGCATTGCCTCCGTTCTCATTTGCCTTTCCAGCCATTGCCGGATCATATGGAACAATTTGCTTGTTCCTCTTTCCTGAGGTTACTGCTTTGTCTCTTCGCGCATTGTTTCCGGGTGAAGAAGCTGCTGCCGCGGACAAGGCAGGTGCTGCTCCTGCTGAGTGAACCATCCGCGAGGCTCCTGGCCTTGCCGGGTTTGTTCTGAGTATTTCCTCATTTTGCTGGTTTGCGATGCGCACCAGCTCATTCACTCTTTCTTGTTGTTTCTGCCGGGCTTCCCCGGTCAACCCCTCTAATTCCAATGCTGCGGCGTTTGCCGCTCTCAAGTTCTTCGCCGGGGTACTGTACCTCGGCAAACCCAAATCACCTGATACTGCTCTGTGAGCTTCATGCTCTCTGTTAATATCATCCATGAGGTTCTTTCCTCTTAATCTTAATTCGTCCACCCGCTCGGGTGCGACATCAAGCTTATTAGCTTTGGCATATTCTCTCAGGGTCCTGTTCAAGGACTCCCGCGAGGCCAATACTTTCTTGGCCTCTACCAGCACTTTTTGCCTGGTTTCCTCTAACTCTGCCTGAGCATTTGCCGGATCAAGTATCGGCGCTACAGGTGTAGTCAAGTTTTCTATGGTTGCTTGAAGAATGTTCTCTGGCCTTTCTAGAGGCGGCCCTCTTACTCTTGGTGCCTTTGGTGTGGTGTCCTGCAGCTCGGTCGGGTGAGTCACTGGTGGGATTACCTCGGTGGGTTGAGGTGCGGTCTGCTATGGCGCGCCTTGTGCGCCTGCGGCGGGTTCTCTGCTTGGCCCGGCTACTGCTGCTTCAGCTTGCGCTCCTGCAGCGACCATCACCTCGACGCTGCCTGCAAGACACGCTCTGGACGGACGGCTTGCTGCGTTAAGAGGTGGCTCTCCTGCAACAACAACTTGGTGAGGATAAACGTCGGTGATGTCGACGCCGACGTAAACCTTGTGCTCGCCCAGGCTGATGAAAACACCATTGCGCGGGGGAACTTTCCCCTTGAAGCTCCCTGCATTGTCACTGACATAGTCGCAGAGACCAAATCTCTGGACCAAGCCAGAAACAACGCGCTCACCCATGTCGATGAAGTTTCCCGTCCGGATCATAACTCCAGCTAGCACCGCTGCTGGCCCCAAGGTGGGCGCCAACTGTCGTGGTAGTGGCACGGCAGATGCCATGGGTAGGCTAAAGTACGGGACCAATGGATGCTAGTGGGATCTGGGGAGGGAAGATGTAGATGATTCTACACACAAAGGATGCAGGTAAAGATCTTTATTTCTTCTTCCTTGGGCTACAAGTGCTCCTTGAGCGGTTTACAGGGAGAAGAGAAGAACTTAGCAGCCTAACGGCACTAACTTTTTCCCAATGCCCCTTCTGAATCCAAGCCTCTCCTTATAAAGGAGAGCCCTGGCTTCCTCTAAGGCTGACGGGGCAAGCATCTTCTAGGAATATGCTTGTCCCAAAATAGAAGTTCGGCGCTCCCCTTTCCCTGTCTCTCTTCTAACAACGGCAAAGTCCCAGAGGCCCCCCCTGCGCTCCTCGGTCTTCCGCACTGTCACCTCCATGACCTCCTCCTGCCTCTCTGTCGCTCTGCGCCTTTGTCCGTTGCACTTGGCTCTGCTCAGATTCTCCCTAGCTTGCAGCTAGGGTTTGACTTCAGGCTTCTCCTTCTCCTGCAAGCTTCTTATCATTCGGTCCTTCCTCGAATAGCTCGGATCTTCATTCACCTGCATTAAGATCATTCGGGCTGACCTGGCCGACTTACATAATATCTCGGTCGAGTAATATCTCAATATACATTTACTGGCCTCTCGCGTCCTTATGTCGGCCGACTTATACGGGATCCGGCCGACTTAAACCGTAACTCGGGAACCTGACGGGGATCGTACCTTCGTCTTTCACCGTCTTTATCCTATCCGGGGTCACCCCCCCCGACAATTATTGAGAATGTACTTGAACCATCTTGTAGAACATCTTTAGTAATTCCAAGTCCCAATATTTACCCTGGCTAACCCATTCCAAATCCCACTCATCCATGATGGTTTTGTAGTCAAGATAATAATCTTTTATGCAAATCTTATCATCTTGCCTACTTTGGCAGAAGCTCACATCTATATGCCACCTCCCCTTGACCAAATACTTTCTTTGTTATGACCTACTAACCATGGACTATACACTCCCACTTCACTTTTCTCCATTGGAGCCCTATGCTTCATAAACCCACATGGTTTCAGAGGCTAACTGATGTGTCTGTTATGGAAGCCTTATTTTCAACGAAGTTTGTCATCACTCCAAAACCACCTCAAATCCAACCAAGCCCAACTCTTGCTTCCATGATCATCTACATGACCTGCTCTATCCACCTATATACCCCTTGTACCAAGGTGAGCTCTGAGATCCCTAGTCCAACCATGTTTAGATGGCCTTAGAATAACAAAACTCTAGATTCTCCCTTATCTAGTTTCCATCCTTTTCACCACTTTTCTTCAAAACCAAGGTTCAACTTGATGAATACATCAAGTATACATCATCTACCTTGGATATAAGCATCCCCAAATAATTCCCACAATTATTTGGATTATTAAACTATTTTATTTCCTTTACTTACCAAATTCCCAAAACCCGTGTCTTTAAAGACAAGTTTGTTTTTATCCAAACCACCTTGACAACTTAGAGCATATTTGAGCTCTCCATATCATACCCCATCTTCCCAACTCAAGAATATATATTTTTGAGATCTTCTATTATTTCTTTTTGCCATTTTTCTTAAATGGCAGAAACAAGAAATAATTCCCTAAAAATACTTTTCCACCTCAATAAATCCCAAGAAAATTCACCAATGATAGTTATGGTATTTATGACCATATAACATCAAAAACCAAGCTTGCCCAATGTAAAATTTTCTTCTTTGCTTCCATAATCTATTTCTGCACCTTTTGAAGAAGTGCATTTAAATGGGATTATAATCTTTAGTCAAACTCCCATTTAAATCATGGAGAGATTATTTGACCTAATCCACCTACCAGTACCATTTCCACCCTTTGCCCAATGCAACTTTTGCAACTTCCCTCACAAGCCTTCCTATGATCAATTTTGCAAAAGCAATCAAATCTTGAATAAAACCAAAGCCACACCATCTCGAACCTTGTCAAGCACTACACTACAGCCCCCAATACACCCTCCTAGTCGTGTGCACTGTAGCACTACAGTTCCTAGCCCCTCTTTATCCCCTAGTGCTTGAGAGAGAGAGCATCATATCTTGCACAAATCTTTGCATTAAAGGGGACAGGAGCTACCCCACTCTCCCTCTCCCTCTCTGGTCGAGCTACAGGCCACACACCACCCTCTCCACCACCCCTAGCAACCAATGGGCAGACCTTACCCTTTACCTTGTCTATATAAGTCCTTGTCCACCCACACCACTCCCTCCCTTGTTTATAAGTCCACCTGCCTCCCTAGCTCTCCCATGCACCCTCATTTCTCCCCCTTACAACCAGAGAGACTCCCCGGAGCTTCCCCTCTACCTCCTCCCTCTCCTCTGGCCACAAGGACAAGAAAATGGCCATTTCGGCCATGATTTAGAGCAAGCCCGGGGTGACCTTCCCCTTCCTCCTCTCCACATGCATGTCACCTCCAGGCCACCCCCTACCCAAGCTCCACCCTCCCATTGCTCCCTAGCTCATCCCTGCCACTGCATGCTCCCCGAGAGGAAGATCTACACCTCTCGGCCATGGAAAGAAAAACCGAGCCCCGAGTTCCCTTCTTCCCCCTTTCTCCTCTGTATGTCACACCCCGTACACCCCTCGCTCTCCTGCCCCTAACCCTACCTTCTTTCTTCTCCAGGAACCCCTCTACCGACCCCACGGCAAGGCACCGGCGAGCTCCTCCTCGGCCACTAGCATGCGAGCAAGGTCCCGGCGTCAAACCCCGTGGTGCCGCCCCTTGACGGACTTCCCTCGACAAGCCGCATCGCCCCCGCCACCCCCATTCGCCGGAGAGGCCCAAGGTGAGATCCCCGTGCGTCTCCGCTCTGTGCCAGGGTTCCTGCCTGTGGTCAGCGACGCTAGGTAGAAGACGGCACCACGGTCGTCTGATCTATTCTGATCGAACGGCCGTCGCCCCTCCATACCCCTTCGTGTGCAGGCGGCCAAGCTGGGCCGCAGCTGATCCCCGCGGCCCACGGGAGTAAAGATCCGGCCCATTTTCCACTAAACTCTCTCTTGTTCTTTAAAAACCAATTCAGATCTATTTTTGACAGTTTGGTTTAAATCCAAAACAAATTGTCAAATGCCTAAAAATATCCAGATCTATTTTTTCCCAGGCACCTGTAGGTTTTCCCTAGCATACAGACCCAAATAGGGACCAAAAGGTTGTCTAAAATAAAGATGATAAATATTCTCCCCACATCTGCCCAGAACACTAATTAAATCCTCCAGAAAGTTTGGTATCTCCAAATGGACTAAATCCAATTGTCTCTAAAAGGTATAATCCATACCTTTCATATCCCACAGTCCAATTAGTCACTTGTGTAAACACCCGGATTTTTAATCCCAGATGCCTGTTATGCCATACATCGCAATCCCAGGATTACCATTTTTGCGAGACATAATAGATTTGCATATCACAGTACATCATACATTACAAACCATACATAAGGTCTTACACAAATAAGGATCTCATGATCCAGTTCTTAATACAAATCAAGCAGTGGAATAACGTAATAGTAACGATAGCGTAGGCGAAGCTCCATCTTCGGGGTCACAGGGAATGCTGACGATGGGAGATGATACTTGTTGTCGTAACCTTCCTGCTGTCCATCATCCTAGTACTCCTCTTCATAGTCTGGCCACGGGAATAGCCAGGGACAAAGCGATGAGTACTCTTTAAGTACGCGCAAACTAATACTAACAAGTGAAGGGGGTTTTTGTAGTAGGACACTAAGCTCTAGGGTTGTTTTGCAAAAAGCCAGATTTACCTCTACTAAGTTCAGAAGAAAAGAAAACTAGTTGAAGTTTAATAACACCTAAATGGGAACTTGAATTTTCATATCACAACCCTGTTGTTATCAAGTCAAAGTCATAATTAATTGCACCAGTCATTTTGAAAACATCTGATGCACCGGTCATTTTGAAAACATCTGACGGGGGAACAGTATGGCCACTCCAACTGTCCATAACCGCGGACGCGGCTATTCGAAAGTTTGACACTGTGCAGAGATTATACACTTTTGCCACAACATTGGATACATCCTTCAGGAACAAATCCTGAATTCACCATACTCAGTATGCGGATAATCTATCATAACCTTTCCATTACACGCCTGTAACATCCCAAAAATACTAAGCTTGGATCATCAAATTCTAATCATTAAAATTAGGGTTAACAAAAACTTTTCTAAATGAAATCATGAATGCATGCATATGTGTATGCATGGATTTTGAATTCCTTTAAAACCACCTTGTTTGTTTGTTTCATTGCTTGTAAAATGTTTCTTAGGTGAAATAAACATCATCTAAAACATTTCCCACACTTTTCCTAAAGACAAGTAAATCAAAACACATATATGAAATGAATGGTCATTTTGGCCAATTTAACTCCCATACCTACTTTTGCTGTCTCAAACTTTCAGAACCTAACAGAAACTTTTCTGGATATTTGCACCCCTTGAATGTACTCATAACAAAGTATCAAGGCCCACTTTGTGATCATCCAGAAACTTTCAAATGCATAGTTTAAATGACAATTCAAAATTGAATCTTTATAATATGGGAAGATCCCACTTCTTCAAAAGCCACTCAAACAAGCTCAACTTTCAAACCCAAGCATCTGCAGACTCACCAGCACCAATCTCGCAAACACACCAAAAATCTTTTCAAAATTCAAAACTTGATATCATGCGGCCATTTCATCAAACAGGTTGCAGACACAAATCAAACAAACATCAAACACTATAGTGTGCAGTAAAATTGCCCTAACTTGTTCCCTAGTTAGCTCACACACAGCTCAGTAGATCATCTAGGAAGTTTAACTAAGGACTAGCACCACTGTGAGCTTGCCATTTCCATCAATGGTGAACAACCGAGCACCCCCTTGTCACCCATTGTGGACAGCAGGCTAGAGGAAGAACTAGCCGTGCCAACCTTTTCTGGGAGACAGCCCACCGTCCACCGCCACTACCTGTCCCAGCCGCGAGCGTTGCCAAGCACTGGACCACGCGCACAAGACGGGCCCAGACCGCCAGAGACCATGCCGAGCATGCACCAGAGCACCACCCTCGACCAGCGCCCACAGACCGCGCGCCGCCCTCAACGCGTGCATACACAATCCCCACTGACCCAGGAGACCGCCAGACATCCCCGTTTGTCGCCCCGTGTCGCACAGCCACCGCCCGCTGTCGAAGACGCCGCCTCTGCCGCACAGAGCACCGCCCGTTCCAGACCAAACCACACAGCCCCATGCCTCGAGACCATGTCGTTGAGCATCTCCAGGAGACACCGCACCGTCCCCTACCCTTGCCCATGCCATTAGCCGCCTGTAACATCGCCCCCGACAAGCTCACCGTGTGCCCCGACGGTCCCCTCGCTTGACTATAAATAGAGGCCACCCCCGCACGATTTCTTCACACCATCTCACTCCCCTCTCCTCACTGATCGTTCCACACCGTTCTCAGGGCAAGGCAAGTACCACCCCGCCGGAATTTTACCGGAGCCCGCCGCCTCTGGAGAAGAAGGGAGCCAGCGATTAGAGCCGCCCCAAGAGAGGCCACCGGTACCAGGAGATTCGCCGTTGTTGACTTCGTCGTTCGCCCGCCTCGCCGACCCTCGCCAGTACCCCGGTGAGCCCCCAGCGACCCTCACTGGCCGCGCTAGGTTTCGTTCTCGCCGGCGTTGTCTCGCGTCGACGATGACTCCTAGCCGTTGGATTAGAACTAGATCGAACGATCCACGTCACCCCATACCGCTTCGTCCAGCCCCGTGTCACTAACGAGTGGGGACACCCACTTAAGGAGCCTGTGGGAGCACTACGCTTAGCAGGCCGGCACAGTAACTTTTCCCGCGCAACCCAGTTATTCAAATTAAACCTTTTTCTATTTCAATTCAAACACACTTCTGTAACCAACTTCAAAAATCAACCCAGATCGATTCATTGCACCAAATTGAATGAAACCAATTTTGTTGGAAAGGTCTGTGAATGCTGAATCCAAGCCCGTTGGATTCAAGTCATTTGGATCTATATATCACCCATGGTAAAAATAACAAGGCAGAAGCTTTTCTGCATTCAAACATTTTTCAAATTTAAACCATAATAGCTTTTGAGTTGATTCCAACTCTCAAATATCACATTTAACCATAACTTTCAGAATATATAAAAATATATAGGTTTACTTGCAGAAATTTTGTCCAAGTAATAAAAGAATGCTACATAAGCATTTCTAGCCACTTTAATTAATTAAAATAAAAGGGTAAAACCTTATTAAATTGTGACACCACTTTAAATCATATTCCCATGGACTACAATATGTGGTGATGACAAGTGTCAACAGGATCCCATGTCTGGTTTGGAGAATATTAAATCTTAAGTAGTTTTTCAATGAGAAGAAATTACTTTTCTAAAAATAAAAGGAATTAAATCAAGCCCTAACCTTGTAATGTTAGGGATGATGCTAGATCATCCATAGGACCCTTGTATGTGATGATTGCAAGTAGTTAAGTATTGTTTGGTGATTGTGTACCTCGTATTTATTCATAGATGCTAGTACCGACCAAGGATGCGAGGAGGAAGGAGGATACTACGAAGAAGAAGCCGAGGAGAACTTCAACCACTGCTCTGCACAAGGCAAGCTTATAATGATATCAATGAAAGCTGATACTATACCTATGCAAGCCTTACTAATCAAGATGACCTATGCAAGATAACCCTTGCAAGATACCCTACTGATGCAACAAATCCATACTTGTTCTATGACTACTATATGCCTTAAGCATATGTGATCATAACCACTTGATAAACCAATCCTAGTTTTATGTGCAAGCTTCTTACTTTATTTCTTTATCAAAGCTTACTTAGAGTTTACTTAAGGGACTGGTAGATATTGGAAAGATGCGGAAGGTTGCATAAAGAGCATAAAATTTGGCCTAAGTTAGAAACCTTGACATCAGCCAGAGACATAAGGTTGTACTTAGTTGAAACTCCACTAGTTACCACCCCTCATTAGTACTACCCCCACCTGTAGATGCTAGTGCTAAGCATAAAACTTGATCAACTTTTAGATGGGAATACTTGGTGGAAAAATGGTTATGAAAACCTTGGAATGATGGATCATTCTATATAAATGTTTTGGACATGTGTTTCCAAACACTTGAGGATTTTGGTGATAAAAATGTTGAGGCATGAGCCTTAGCCCTTTACAAAACTGATGGTTGTCTGGATGCGATACCATTCCAATTTTATCGTACAACCACAATACCTGAATATTGGGTAGGGCTTGACTAGAAACTTATATTCCTTAGTATTAGTTCCCTCATGGCCAAGGTCTGAGCTGAGGCTACCTTGTAAAGATTGTCCACCTGTGCAGTACCCAAGATGACAGTTGGTCATGGTTGGGAGGCCAAACTCATAGGAGAGGTGCTTATACTAGGGCGTGTAATTGAAAGGTTAGGATTGATTATCCGCATACTGAGTATGGTGAATTCAGGATTTGTTCGTGACGGATGTATCCAATGTTGTGGTGAAAGTGTACAATCTCTGCAGAGTGTCAAACTATTCGAATAGCCGCGTCCGCGGTTATGGACAGTTGGAGTGGCCATACAGTTCCCCATGAGACTTTTCAAAATGACCTGTGAAATGAATTAAGACTTTGACTTGACCACAACAGAGTTGTGATATGAAATACAAGTTCCCACTTAGGAATTATAAAATTGTGACTAGCATTGGAACCTAGTAGAGATAAATCTGGATTTTGCAAAACAACCCTAGAGCCTAGTGTCCTATTATCCAAAAAACCCCTTTACCTGTTAGTATTAGTTTGTGAGTACTTAAAGAGTACTCATGCCTTTGTCCCTGGCTATTCCCATGGCCAGAATATGAAGAGGAGTACCTGGAAGATGGACCCCGGGAAGGTTACGACAACTAGGATCATCTCCCATCGTCAGCATTGCCTGTGACCCCGAAGATGGAGCTTCGCCTATGCTACCGTTATTATTAAGTATTCTGCTGCTTGATGTTGTATTAAGGACTAGATCATGAGATCCCTATTTGTGTAAGAACTTATGTATCGTTTGTAATGCATGATGTACTATGGTATCCAATTCTCTTATGTCTCGCAAAAATAGTAATCCTGGGATTGCGATGTATGGCATAACAGGCATCTAGGATTGAAAAATCCGGGTGTTGACAACGCCCTAGTATAGGCACCTCTCCTGTGAGTTTGGCCTCCCAACCATGACCAATTGTCATCTTGGGTACTACACAGGTGGACAATCTTCACAAGGTAGCCTCGGCTCAGACCTTTGCCGTGAGGGAACCCATACTAAGGTATATAAATTTCCAGTCAAGCCCTACCCAATTTTCGGGTATTGTGGTTGTACGGTAAAATTGGAATGGTATCGCATCCAGACAACCATAATTTTTATGAAGGGCTAAGGCTCATGCCTCAACATTTTCATCATCAAAATCATATGGTGTTCGAGAACACATGTCAAAATATTTCAGTAGAATGACTCATCATTCTAAGGTTTTCATAACCAGTTTCACCAAGTATTCCCATCTAAAGTTGATCAAGTTTTATGCTTAGCACTAGCATATACAAGTGGTGGTAAGTAATAATGAGGGGGGGTAAACAAGTGGGGATTTGCTAAGTTCAATCTCCTGCCTTAGGATGACATCAAGATTATCTAACTTAGGCCAGATTTAATGCTCTTTATGCAACCTTCCATTATGTTTCTAGTATCTACAATTCACTATGTAAACTCTAAGAGAAAGCTTGGATAAATAAATAAAGTATAAAGCGTGCAAGTAAAACTAGGATGGTTTATCAAGTGGTATAAGCTTGCTAGGTTAATAGCTTGCATAGGTCAATTTGTGTAATAAGGCTTGCCTTGAGCAGAGCAGTGGTTGAAGTTCTCCTCGACTTCTTCCTCGTAGTATCCTCCTTCCTCCTTGTATCATTGGTCGGTACTAGCGTCTATAAATAAGAAACGAGGTACACAATCACAAAACAATACTTAACTAGTTTCAATCATCACACAAAGGTGTACTATAGATGATCTAACATCATCACCTATCATTACAAGATTAAAGCATTTGTCTTATTTATTTTAATGTGAGAAAAGTAATTTCTACTCATTGAAAAACTACTTAAGATTTAATATTCTCCAACTCAAACATGGGATCATGTTGACACATGTCATCACCACATATTTCAGTACATGGGAATGTGATTTAAAGTGATGTCACAATTTAATAAGGTTTAACCTTTTTATTTTAAATAAATAAATTGACTAGAAATTCCTATGTGGCATTATTTTGTTATTTGAACATTATTTCTGTAAGTAAACCCATATTTTTTATATATTCTGAAAGGTATGATCAAATGTGATTTTTGAGAGTTGGAATCAACTCAAAAGCTCTTATGGTTGAATTTTGAAAAATGTTTGAATGCAGAAAAGCTTCTAACTTGTTATTTTTACCAAGGTAGATCTACAGATCCAAATGATTTTTACCAACGGGCTTGGATTAAGCATTTCAGTACCTTTCTAACACAATTGGTTTCATGTAATTTGGTTCATTGGATCGAGCTGGGTTGCTTTTTGAATCTATGTACCGAACTGTGTTTTGAATTAAAATAGAAAAATCTAAATTCAAACGGTTGGGTCGCGCGGGAGAGGTTAATGGGTCGGCCCAGTATCACTCCGCAGCGCGGGGCTCAGCTGACAGGGGGGTCTACCAGTCAGCGGCTCATAACACGCGAAGCGGTATGGGGCTACGTGGGTCGTTGGATTAGAAGGGAGATCGACGGCTGGGGATCATCGTCGACGACGAACCTACCACCGGCGAGCTCGAACCCTAGCGGCTCAGTGGGGGTGCATAGGGGGCATACTAGGGCTCTAGCGACGACGGCGAGGCGGGAAAACGAACGAGTTATCGATGGAGAGCTCAGGGACGGTCGAGGCAACTCCAGGGGTGGTCGCAATCAGCGGCCCCCTTCTCCTCCAGAGGCAGCCTATTCCGGTGCAATTCCGGCGAGCTGGTGCTCGTCGTGTTCCGGCTAGAGGGTGGAACAATCAGTGAGGTGAGGGGAGTGGAATGGTGTGCTTCAAACGGCTGGGGATGGCTTCCTTTTATCGGCTTGACAACGAGACCGAGAGGGATGGGCAGACGACGGGGGCAACATGTCTACTGGCTGCTAGAGGCATGGCTGAGGATGACGATCGATCGACGCGCGGTCTCCTGGGGATGCTCTAGAACTTAAATGCGGGCTTAGGGCACGGGACGAGGCTGGCGTTCTGAGTGGTCGGGCCTGTTCCTTGGATCATGGAGAAGCGGTGGGCACGGGCTGCGGTCGAGGGGCGATGTGTGCGCGCGTGTCGGGTGCGGCGCTCTGGCGCGTGCTCGGCATGTCGCAGTGGCACTGGGCGCGGGGCGTGCTCGTTGGTCCATGGCCTTCCTTGGCTCAGGGAGGGGACAGTGGGTGGCGGTGAAGTGCTGGCTAACTCCCAGACATGGCGTGAGAGGGGACGGTGGTCTGCTGCGGCGGCGACCAAGTTGGCCGGCGAGGTGTGCTCGTCTTGTTCACCATTGATGGCAAAGACAAGCTTACAGTGAGTCTAGGTGTTTCCAATTAAGCTAGATGATCTACTAAATGGTTGATGTGAGCTAGAGAGGGAACAAGTTAGGCCAAAACACTATTAAAAACAATGAATTTGATTTGAAATTTGCCTGCCAAATGTTTGATGAAATGGCCGCAAGAAACTTCTTTTTGAATTTTGAAAAGATTTTTGGTGGGTGTGCTAGGCATGTGCTGGAGACTCTGTGGGTGCTTGGGTTTTGAAAATTGAGCTTGTTTGAGTGGTTTTTGAAATAGTGGGATCTTCCCATATGAGATAGATTCAATTTTAAACTGTCATTTAAACTTAGCATTTGGATGTTTTTGGAAGATAACAGAGTGGGCCTTGGTACCTCATTATGAGTACTAACAAGGTGTGCAAAGGTCCACAAATGTTTCTGTTAAGTTTTGAGTGCTTGGAATAGCCAAAGTAGGCATGAGAGTTAATTTGGCCAAAGTGACCATTTGCTTCATTTGTTCATTTTGAGTTGTTTGTCTTTGGGAAAAGTTTTAGAATGATTTAAATGATGTTTATTTCACCTAATAATCATTTTACAAGCAATGAAACAAAGAACCATGGAAATTCAAAAGAATCCTAATTTTCAATACACATACATATGAATGCTCTCATATTCTTAGATAGGAAAGTTTTTGTTAACCCTAAATTTGATTATTAGCAATTGATGATTCATGTTTAATATTTTTGGGATGTTACAAACCTTCCCCCCTTAAAAAAATCTCATCCCGATATTTGAAAATGGACGAAAAAGATTACCTAGGATTTGAAGAGATATAGTAACTCCCACTACTAGGAAACAGGTTGTTAGTGGAGCACCCGAAATGCCCATCCGTGGCGCACTCGTCATTTTGGTATATTATAGGATTTTTTTCGATATCGTATGCAAAAGTTACGGCCTTTTTACCGTGGCATGACTTTTTTTGCAAATAAAGTCGAAACTCATTTTTGTTAATTTTACTAGAAGCTATACCGCATTACCTACCTAAATATGAAAGGATTTAATTTTTTAAAGTGTTTATCATTTTCGTTTATTTTTTGCAAACCCTAAAAAGGCGATCCACGGGTGGGGGTGTGGAGTTGGTGCATGCCACTTAGGCGTAGGGCACTAGGGCAGAGTGCCCTACGGCTAAGTTTATATATCTGTGGCGCACTATGCCATGTGCGCCACAGATGTTTGTGGCCGTTTCACAGCAGAGGGAGTACAAACTAGTGCGCCACAGGGAGTACAAACATTTGTGGCGCACTACACCATGTGCGCCACAGATGCTCCTACTCCCTGTGGCGCACTAGGCCGAGTGCGCCACAGAAATTTGTGGCCGTTTCAGAGCAGAGGGGGGCATGCGCTTAGGCGTAGCGCACCAGGCACACATGCGCCACAGATGACCCTAACAACCGTGGCGCACATGACTATAGTGCGCTACAGATGTTTGGCGTGTGGCCAACAGGGCCCTGGCCCACACACATCTGTGGCGCACTATAGTCATGTGCGCCACGGTTGTTCTAGTTATTAGTAGGGCACTGCCCATAGGTGAGCCACGCCTGTTTTAGCCGTGGGGCACTTCAACCATGTGAGCCACGGATGTGCTGATTACCTATAGCTGTTTTCCTAGTAGTGTCCGTCCTGATGTGATCTTTGCGCTCCTAGGTAGCTTCCTCTTCTGTGTGGTTGCTCCACTGGATCTTGAGAAACTTGATGCTTTGGGTTCTGGTAGTTCTGAAAGCTTCTTCCAAAATACGGATGGGTACTTCGGGATAGGTCAGGTCATCGTTGATCTCTATGGTCCAGTGATCAATATTCTTGAACACTTTAGTATTCGCTGGAACTTCGAGGCATTTACGAAGTAATGAGATATGGAACATATTGTGCATGGATGACATCTCTTCTGGCAGTTCCAATTGATACGACACTTCTCCTTGACGGTTCAGAATCTTGAAGGGTCCAATATATCTGGGAGCTAACTTTCCCTTTAGTTGGAAACGCTGCATTCCCTTCAATGGCGACACTTTCAGATACACGAACTCTCTGATGTTGAAGGAGAGGTCTCGACGTCTCTTGTCGGCGTAACTCTTCTGTCTTGACTGGGCGGTCTTGAGGTGCTCAGGAATCTTGTGAACTTTCTCTTATGCTTCTCGTATGATGTCGGGTCCGAAAATCTGACTCTCTCCAACTTCCGACCAGTTCAAAGGGTTGCGACACTTCCTTCCATACATGAATTCAAATGGGGCCATTTGCAAACTAGCTTGATAACTGTTGTTGAATGAAAATTCTATGAACGGTAGAGAGTCTTCCCATCTAGATCCATACTCTAACACATGGGCTCTTACCATGTCTTCGAGTATTTGATTTACTCGCTCTGTTTGTCCATTGGTCTGAGGGTGCTAAGCTATGCTGAAATCTAGTAGGGTTCCTAAACCTTCTTGGACTTTCTTCCAGAATCTCGAGGTAAACTGAGTTCCTCGATCTGATACGATGTTCTTGCGGACTCCGTGCAAACTGATGATTCTAGCGATGTATAACTCTCCTAGCTTCGAACTCTGATATGTGGTCTTGACTGGCAAGAAATGGGAAACTTTGGACAATCTATCAACTATGACCCAGATAGAGTCATTTCCCCTACTAGAAGTAGTCAATCCGGTGATAAAGTCCATTCCAAAGGAATCCCATTTCCATTCCGGAATCTATAGAGGTTGCAACAATCCTGCGCGTCTTTGATTTCCCACCTTGACTCTCTGACATATATCACACTTGGCGATATAGCTTCCGATTTCTATCTTCATCTTATGCCACCAGAATTGTTCCTTCAAATCCTGATACATCTTTGTTCCTCCTGGGTGGATAGAATAAAGAGTATCATGAGCTTCCTTCAGAATAACTTCTTTTAACTCTGAATCTGCTGGTACACAAAGACGTCCTTTGTACCACAGAACTCCTTCTTCGTCTTCGGTAAATCCGGGTACTTTGTCTGTACCGATACGACGCTTGATTCCATCGATACTAGCATTTCCTTTATGCGCCTCTTTGATGTGGCTGATCAAAGTGGGTTGAAGCTCTATGCTAGCCAAAAATCCTTCACTCACTAATTCCATTCGGAAATCTTCCATCTCTTTGTGCAGGCTTGGTTGCTCCTACAAAATCATGGAGTTCAAGTGGCACGGCAATGTGTTGCCATGTGGGCTTTACCGGGGTGATAGTGAATGTTCAGGTCGTAATCCTTGATTAGCTCAATCCATCTACTGTGTCTCATATTCAGCTCCTTCTGAGTGAATATATACTTCAGGCTCTTGTGATCTGAATAAATCACACAACGGTTTCCCATCAGGTAATGCCTCCATGTCTTTAGGGCTAGAACTACGACTGCGAGCTCGAGGTCATGGGTTGGATAGTTTTGCTCATGCTGTTTCAGTTGTCGGGATAGATAGGATATAACTCTGCCTTCCTGCATTAGCACACATCCGAGACTGATCTTGGATGTGTCACAATACACGTCAAAGGTCTTCGTGATATCCGACATGATTAAGATTGGGGCTGAAATCAATCTTCTCTTGAGTTCTTGAAAACTCGCTTCACATTTTTCTGTCCATTCAAACTTCTTGTCCTTCTTCAGCAATTGGGTCATGGGTCTGGCGATACTCGAGTATCCTTGTACGAACTTGCGGTAGTATCTCGCCAATCCGAGAAAGGCACAAACTTGGGTTTGAGTGGTTGGGGCTTGCCAATCTTCGACATCTTTCACCTTTGCGGCGTCAACGGCAATTCCTCCGGCTGATACGATATGTCCGAGAAATCCTACTTCCTGTAACCAGAATTCACATTTGCTAAACTTGGCATACAACTGATGCTCTCTAAGGGTTCCAAGAGTGGTCCTTAGGTGTAGCTCATGTTCTTCTTCTGATTTGGAATAAATCAGAATGTCATCGATGAAAACAACGACAAACTTATCCAGGAAGTCCATAAAAATCTTATTCATGAGATTCATGAAATAAGCGGGGGCATTGGTTAATCCAAAAGACATGACAGTAGACTCGTATAATACATATCTGGTGGTAAAGGAAGTCTTGGGAATATCCTCTGCGCGAATCTTGAGTTGATGATAGCCAGTTCTAAGATCAATCTTAGAAAATACCTTGGCACCGGTCAACTGGTTAAACAGATCTTCTATCTTGGGCAATGGGTACATGTTCTTAACAGTGACATCATTCAACTTCCGATAATCCATACACAAACGGTTACCTCCATCTTTCTTGTCCACGAATAAGACATGTGATCTCCATGGTGACGCACTTGGTTGAATCAATCCAATTTCCAACATGGCATCCAGTTACTTCTTTAGTTCTGCTAGTTCAGACGGGTTCATACTATATGGTCTCTGGGCTATGGGTCCTGTTCTAGGGATTAGTTCAATGATAAAATCGATATCCCGATCTGGGGGCATACTAGGCAAAACATCTGGAAATACATTGGGGTATTCACAGACTATCCAGACTTGGTCAATGGTAGGTTGGGCTATACTCTTGTTGCACTTGAATTGACGAGGTAATGTTTCAGATACATGCTCGGCGGATATTCCGGCTGGACTGGTCATGGTTATGGATTTCTTGGCATAGTCAATTAATCCTTTATGCTTGGACATCCAATCCATTCCTAGTACTACTTCCAAACCTTTAGTTCCGAGTACTATCAGATTAGCATAAAAATCTATGCCATGGATTCGGATAAGGACGGCTTTGCAAATTTTCCTAGCTTGGTGGTCAAACCGGGGATTTGAACAATCATAACATGCTTCAGTTTGGTTGGTTGACTCTTACTAGTGCATGCAAATTCTTCGGTGACAAATGAGTGCGATGCACCAGAATCAAACAACACTCTAGAAAGTACTGAATTAATAGAAAACATACCCAACACGACATCTGGCGCTTCCTGGGCTTCTTTAGCATGCATGAGAAAAAGACGGCCGTTGCAGTTGAGCGAGTTCCCTGGGGCAAACCTTCTTCTAGGCTGAACACGACGCTGTTGCTGAGCTGGGGCATTTGCATTGGGGGCTGCGGCATTCTTCTTGGGGCACTCATTGGAGTAGTGACCCTTATTTCCACAGTCATAACAAGTCACTTGCGACTTGTCCTTTGCTGCAATAGGCACAACATTGCTTACAGTCCTCGAGGCAGTGTTCGTGTTGGTGGCGGCATTGTTGTTGTTGAACTTGGGTGGTGCACGGTTGAAATTGCCAGAGTTTCTGGGGTTGTTGTGATTTCCTCCGGGCCTTGGGTTTCCACGGTTGGGTTAGGTCAGACGGTTCATCGAGGGTCTATTGGTTCTCGGGGAAAATCCTGGAGATGGGTTGGGGCGATACTTTGGTGTATGATGGGTTCCTGGCTGATGCATCATGCGGCGCTTGCGGTTCTCATTGGCTTGGTTGATATTTCCTTCCATCTAAATGGCAGAGTCGACGAGGGCTTCAATATCAGCAAAGGGGATATTGACCAACACCGTCTGCATCTCATCGTGCATACCATTCAAGAATCTTTCTTTCTTCTTGGCTTCAGTGTCGATTTCATCCGGGGCATACCTAGATAATGACAACAATTTGTCACGGTATTCCACTACGGTCATCCTTCCTTGCTTCGTTTCTATGAATTCATTTCTCATCCTTTTGATCAAAACCTGTTGCACATGGGTTCTGTTGGATTTGACCTTGAATTCATCTCAGGTCATCATCTGTCCTTTGGTCATTGTACGAACGCTGTTCCACCATGCTCTTGTATCTCTGGCTAGATAGTGGGTGGCGATTAGAACCTTCTCGTTAGCTTCCACTCCAGCGACTTCTAGGTTGTTTTCCATGGTTTGCATCCAATCATCTATATCTAGGGGCTCTTCTGACTTAGTGAAAACAGGTGGGTTGGTGTTTTGGAAATTCTTGAGCTTAGATCCATGGTTGTCCTGATTTCCTTGGCCTTGATTGCTATTGGCCATATGAGATATGTGCTGAAGGGTGGCTAAGTTGGCTTGACGTTCTACTCTTTTAGCTTCGCGGTCAGAAACTAACATTTGTAACATCGGGTCCGGTGATGAACCACTTCCTCCGCGAGGCATCTGAAGATTGAGAGAGATCATGAGAAAAGAGGGAAATTTCTAAGGTTCAGGGACTTTGAAAAGTTTTTAAAGTTTGACTTGGATTTTCTAGAAACTTGCTTTTCATTCATTTATTCATAGCACACGATACAACACACACCACAACAAAGGAAAACAGATGGTTTTAAGAACCATTCTGGAAACTACGATACAGTGGGACCGAATACAGCTCACTAACGCTAGTGCTCAGGTGCTACTACTCCTCGGAGTCGGTGTAATCATCATCCTCATCATCATCGTCATCATCGATGAAGGAGAAATCCTCCTCATATTTGAAGAAGTCCATGGCCTGATCTTCCAGAAAGTCATCATCATCGCTGAGATAGGAGTAGGGGTCTCCACGAAGATCTTCTCCAGCATTCTCCCTTTCCTCCAACTGCATGTCTCTCTCGTGGATGGTCTCCTCCAAACAGTGATACAGTGGCGAAGACGAGCAATGATGCTTTCCTTCTTGTCGAGCTGACGACGACGAGACTTGCGATCCTTCACTAGCATGGCGATGGTCTGATCCTTCGTCTTGACGATGGCGGACTTGTGGTTGGAGTAGTCACGGGCATTGTCAAGTTCCTGCTGACGATCATACATCATGAAGCTGAGGTGGTCCAACTGGGTCTTCAGTTCGGGGTGATGTGGGGCTTCTAGTGGCTGTCCCATAGCATCAAGCATTGGATAAAACTCAAAGCGGGTACCCTTGATCTGATTGATACTCTGTCCATAGAGACGGGCAAGAGCTTCCTGCATGGCCCTGGCAAGTCCATCGAGCCAGTTGTTCACTCTTAAGGTGAACTGAATTCCCTCTGCAGTGGGAGGTTCAATCTTTCCTCTGAGATTTGCAACAACTAGCCACTACAGATCTCCTCCTCCTTTATAATTGAGCTGAGCTCCGAAGAACTCAGGGTGCGGAGCTCTAGAAGTTCCGAAAGCTGGTCTAGGTCATGCTCAAAGAAAAGTTCTCCTCCATTCCCCAACTAATAAAACTTGTTGTACTTCACGTCCATCTATAAGAATATAGGATGAGTAACTTAGTAGAGTGATCAAGTGTGTAAAATTTTATGTATTTTGCAATAGTTTTTGAGGAACATGAATTTTCATGAAAGAATCAAAGTGATAATAATGGGAATAAGTTTTTATAAATACTCACTTCCTTGGGTTTTGATACTAATTTTTGATTCAACGTCCAGTCTAACTAGGGTCTCCTATGGTCAGGATGGCTCTGATACCAACTTGTCAACACCCGGATTTTTAATCCTAGATGCCTGTTATGCCATACATCGCAATTCCAGTATTACCATTTTTGCGAGACATAACAGATTTGGATATCACAGTACATCATCCATTACAAACCATACATAAGGTATTACACAAATAAGGATCTCATGATCCAGTTCTTAATACAACTCAAGCAGCGGAATAACATTATAGTAACGATAGCGTAGGCGAAGCTCCATCTTCGGGGTCACAGCTAATGCTGACGATGGGAGATGATCCTAGTTGTCGTAACCTTCCTGTGGTCCATCATCCTCGTACTCCTCTTCATAGTCTGGCCACGGGAATATCTAGGGACAAAGCCATGAGTACTCTTTAAGTACTCGCAAACTAATACTAACAAGTGAAGGGGGTTTTTGTAGTAGGAAACTAATCTCTAGGGTTCTGTTGGAAAAAGCTAGATTTACCTCTACTAAGTTCATAAGCAAATAAAACTAGTTGAAGTTTTATCACACCTAAATGGGAACTTGAATTTTCATATCACAACCCTGTCGTGATCAAATCAAAGTCATAATTCCTTGCACCAGTCATTTTGAAAACATCTGACAGGGGAACAGTATGGCCACTCCAATTATCCATAACCGCGGACGCGGCTATTCGAATAGTTTGACACTCTGTAGAGATTGTACACTTTCATCACAACATTCGATACATCCGTCAGGAATAAATCCTGAATTCACCATACTCAGCATGCGGATAATCAATCCTAACCTTTCCATTACACGCCCTAGTTGTCACATTCCAAAATTTTCCAAATTTTGTAATGTGAAAAATAAATAAACAAAATAAATAATTGTTGAAATTTAGGGTGAAACGAAACTTTTTGTTTTAAAGTGGAAACATCAAAACCCACCTTGAACAAACTTTGAATAATAGGGAATCCACCTAAATTAAAAATCAAGTGAAATGCATTCTTCATAAATGCATCTTGAAATTTGAACACTTGGAAAATAAACCAAAACTCTAAAACCCTAATGGAAGAAAAACATTTCCAAGATACCTCAAAGACTATGGATTTGATCCATATAAAAATTTAGCAACAAGCATTTATAAATGATCAAGGATGATAAATAAAAATATTATAAAACCATAGAAATTGGTTTCACTTAATTTGGATCTATAAATAAAAAGATATGGATTTTATAAGATAAAGAAAGAAATAAATAAGGAATATTTAAAAGCCAAAATAAAACTTGTCCAAGTCCATAAGAAAATGAAAATAATAGATAATCGAAATAAAATAATAGGAGAAAGATTATTCCAATAAAACTATATGGCATTAAACCATATTGTTGAATTAAGGGAAATACCCAATTTAAATGATTAATGAAACATTAAAATAATTCAAAAAGAATTATTTAAAACCCTATTGAATAAATAAAACTTACTAAAAGGGGTTTGATATATATTTGAATTTAAAATAGAAAGTTAAATCTTTTGAATAAATAATATGGATTAGAATCATATTTAAAATCATATTTAATAAAGACAAATGTCTATTTTAAATAAATAATAGGACCTAAAAAGAATAAAAGAAATATTCTAAATTGGACTTTAGTATATGAAAATAAACAGTATCAAAATATACTCATAGCTTGGCAAAGGTTTTAATTTAAATGTTGCTTGAATTATTTGAATAAAAATCAAAACAGAAAAAGAAAAATGAAACAGAACAAAAAAAATATAAAAGAACCCAGACCCAGCAAGCCCACCACCATCCCACTCCCTCTCTGCCCACGAGAAAACGCTTCACACCAAAACTTTAGCCCGCAAAGTCCCTGATGTATGGACCCCACCCTATCTCTCTCTCTTACGCTGACGAAGCTGCCCCACCTATCAGTTTTCGTTTACACCCGCCCGTGACTGCTTCCTCTTTCTCCCTACCGTTCTCTGTCAATCAAACCTCGATTAAATTCGTGTGAATTCAGCGTTGATTCCTCCCAGTGATTATTCCCTATTAATCGCCCAGATCTCCTCCTCTTTTCCCCTCATTCGCCCATGCCAATACGCCACAGGGCTGCCCGAATTACAACCTCAAACTCCTCCGCCCTGACGACCTTCCGGCGACGAATCCGACGAAGCCAGCCAGCCCCACTGCCCCTCGACAACACGTGCGTGTTCCCCATCGCCCCCTGCATCTCTCAGCATCCTTGGCTCGCCCGCGCGAGCACCGTATCCTCGACCACGACCTCGACAATACACTGTCGCCGTCTGCCTCCTCTATGGCGAGTTTCCCCGATGAGTACTGACCGCCCCTGTCCCCCTCGTGGACACTCTCATGCCCGTCTCACTCTTGCGAACCTAACGGTCTAATCCACTTGTCTTAGCACATCCTCCATTCTCGCCTTTGACAACGATAGCAAGCGCTAGACGCCGATGACAACTACGGCGAGGAATAGCCGGTGACCTCGAGCGCCCCTCGACCAAAGGTGGATACGTTGAGCTTCAGCACGACGAGGCGAACTCGGTGAGCTAATCCTTTCTCTCCCGCGCTTCCTAAACCGCCGGCAACTCCACCGTCCGACTCGCCGCTGCCACTCGCCGCCGCCCATCCCTAGTCACACGCACACCAGCCGTCAGATCGCGATCGCGTGGCTACGATAGATTGACTAATTGAAAGGGTATCGTTTGGTCAGACCCGCACGATCTGTTTAAAATCTAACGCCCCACAGTGCACGATTCGCACGAACCGGTATGATCCAATGAAAACATGACGCGTGGCCAGAGTTTTGTTTTAAAACCAGAAATTTTTCTATTAGATGTGTGAATTTGTAAATTGTATAACTTTTGATCCACACGTCCAAATTTTGCAAATTTTATATTAATGGAATCAGCAAAACAAGTACTTTCTAACCATGCACTTTTTTTTAATGAATTGCTTCTGGAAAATTGGTTGAATTTGCAGAAACTTGTGTAGGCATAATTTGAATATAAAAATTATTCTAGAAATATTCTTATGGTAAAATCTTTGGCAAATGGATTGTTTTTAACCTACTGACCAAAGGAACCAACGTATGGATTTAAAAGTGTATTTTGTGATGCTAAGTAATAAATCTTTGAATTAAAGCATTTCTAGTTAAATAAAAATGTTGTTTATGTTTTAAAAATGCTTTTTGAGTAAAAACTTTGGAAAATGATTTAAATTAAATTCTTTGACCCTAATCACCAAGATTTGAGATTTAAATATACATTTGGTGAAACCTAGAAAAAATATTACTTTGTTTAAAGGCATTTCTAAACAAATAAAATATTGCCTTGGTATAAAAATGGTTTATAAGTAAAACCTTTTGCAAATGGTTTTAATAACAAACACTTGACCATAAAACACTAACATTTGTGTTTAAAAAATATATTTGTGAAACACTAGAAATCATTACTTTGATTTAAATCATATCTAGCAAAACAATAATGATTCAAATGGCCATTTTCACTAACTTCATATCCAATGGTTTTTCCACTTTTATAAATGACCAATAAGTGTTTAAAAATGTTTATAACCTATTGGAAACCACCTTTACAAATAAAACAATCTTTGGCATGCTTGCATGCATTGCTTTGTTTTTTATTATTCTATGTGATGATTGCTTGAATGGTAGATTGAATTTGTGCCTTGATTGAATATTAGTGAAATTTGAAGAGTGTGACTATTACAAGATCAAGGATTGAACTTATATTATCTACCAAAAAGGCAAGTGATGCTTCATACTTTTGTCCTAATATTTTCAATATGCATTAGTGATATTTCTAAGTAGGACTTGAATGGAATTTTTGCTAAGTATAAACTATGCCATGGGAAATCCTAGTAGATGAAACCTTAGTAGAATTTTCCTAAGTTAAGATTCCTACTACTATCATGCTTAGCCTAGCTAGTAGAAAACTAGGGTGGTTATATATACATGTTATGGAAATTTTGCTAAGTCTTTTGACTTATGTTTTTGCTTAATAAAACTACTAAGTGAATGAATAACCTGGGTGGAGAGGGACTTGCTTGGAAGGATTTTTGTTGAGTGGTTACCAGGTCCCATTTTCATGGTTTGCCCTGTGTATCTCACTTGTTGAATGCCACCCAGGAACAAACAGGTTTGAGATGTCAAATTTTGAGAAGCTTCAAGTGCTTCCACTTGGCATTATGGGCTCTGCCTGGATCATATAGGTTGCAATAACTTAGCCAAATGGACAGTTGGTGGTAGGGGATGATAGGTCGGAGCGCGTACATTTTGGTCTAAGGGAAGGATTTTGAAAGATATTTTCTCGATGCATGTCGAGTCTTGTGGGGAAAGTGCACCACCTCTGCAAAGTGTAAAATCTAAGTACTTAGTCGTGTCCCCGGCAATGGACAATTTGAGCATCAAGACATGGAAACTATCAAGAATCTCCTCATCCCAATTTTCTAAGTTAAAAACTTGTGGTTGAACAAGGGTGGAGGATCACCAATTTCCATTGGGAGATGCCTTGGGTGATTTTTCCAAACAAAAACTTAGTGTTTTCAAAATGATAAGGAAAATCTATTTTGAACAAAGCAAGTCTAAGCCCCACTTATCCAAATGCATATAGATGATAGACTCCACTATACTACCATAGTATCACTTGCCAATACAATTCAAATGTATTGACCCTTGTGGTTGTAACTTATTATGTTGCAGGTTTGTTTGATGTTAGTGAAGTGTGTTGATTAGGATTACAAGTCTACAACCAACATGATTTCCTGTGGCACTTTGAAGATGAAGGACTCCATGCTATATAGATACTCTGCTGCATTGTAATGTGATAGCCAAATGAGCTAGCTATTGATTCCTGCGGCATGCTATATAGATATTCTGCTCCATGTAATGAATTATTTTATTCCTGGTTATAAAGTTGTATTATGACCTTTGTTTCTTGATATTACATCTTAACTGTGGATGCTAGCTATTGATCCAGGGACTAGCATTGTAAACACAGGGATCTCTACCTTATTAAAGGTTGGGACTCTTACACTAGTATATGCACCTCTCCTGTGAGTATGGCCTTCCAACCATGACCAACTGACATCTTGGGTACTACACAGGTGGACAATCTTCACAAGATAGCATCAGGTCAGACCTTGGCCCCGAGGGAACCCCTACTAAGGTATATAAATTTCCATTCAAGCCCTACCCAATTTTCGGGTATTATTGTTGTACGGTAAAATTGGAATGGTATCGCATACAGACAACCATCAGTTTTATAAGAGGCTATGGCTCATGCCTCAACATTTTCATCATCAAAATCATATGGTGTTCGAGAACACATGTCAAAACATTTCAGTAGAATGATTCATCATTCGAAGGTTTTCATAACCAGTTTTACCAAGTATTCCCATCTAAAGTTGATCAAGTTTTATGCTTAGAACTAGCATCTACAAGTGGTGGTAAGTACTAATGAGGGGGGGGGGTAAACAAGTGGGGATTCTCTAAGTTCAATTTCGTGCCTTAGGATGACATCAAGATTATCTAACTTAGGCCAGATTTAATGCTCTTTATGCAACCTTCCATTATCTTTCTAGTATCTACAATTCACTATGTAAACTCTAAGAGAAATCTTGTATAAAGAAATAAAATATAAAGCTTGAAAGTAAAACTAGGATGGTTTATCAAGTGTTATAAGCTTGCTAGGTTAATAGCTTGCATAGGTCAATTTGTGTAGTAAGGCTTGCCTTGAGCAGAGCAGTGGTTGAAGTTCTCCTCGGCTTCTTCCTCGTAGTATCCTTCTTCCTCCTCGTATCCTTGCTCGGTACTAGCGTCTATAAATAAATATGAGGTACACAATCACCAAACAATACTTAACTAGTTTCAATCATCACACAAAGGTGTACTATAGATGATCTAACATCATCACCTATCATTACAAGATTAAAGCATTTGTCTTATTTATTTTAATGTGAGAAAAGTAATTTCTACTCATTGAAAAACTACTTAAGATTTAATATTCTCCAACTCAAACATGGGATCATGTTGAAACATGTCATCACCACATATTTCAGTACATGGGAAAGTGATTTAAAGTGGTGTCACAATTTAATAAGGTTTAACCTTTTTATTTTAAATAAATAAAGTGACTAGAAATGCCTATGTGGCATTCTTTTGTTATTTGAACATTATTTCTGTAAGTAAACCCATATGTCTTAATATATTCTGAAAGGTATGATCAAATGTTATTTTTGAGAGTTGGAGTCAACTCAAAAGCTCTTTTGGTTGAATTTAGAAAAATGTTTGAATGCAGAAAAGCTTCTGACTTGTTATTTTTACCAAGGTTGATCTATAGATCCAAATGATTTGAATCCAACGGGATTGGATTAAGCATTTCATTACCTTTCTAACAAAATTGTTTTCATGTAATTTGGTTCGTTGGATCGAGCTGGGTTGCTTTTTGAATCTATGTACAGAACTATGTTTGAATTGAAATAGAAAAATCTAAATTCAAACGGCTGGGTCGCGCGGGAGAGGTTAATGGGCCAGCCAAGTGTCACTCTGGCGCGCAGGGCTCAACTGACAGGCGGGTCTACCAGTCAGCGGCTCATAACGCGTGAAGCAGTACGGGGCTACGTGGGTCGTTGGATTAGAAGGGAGATCGACGGCTGGGGATCGTCGTCATCGACGAACCTGTCACCGACGAGCTCGAACCCTAGCGGCTCAGTGGGGGTGCATAGGTGGCATACCAGGGCTCCAGCAACGACGGCGAGGCGGGAAAATGAATGAGTGGTCGACGGAGATCTCAGGGACGGTCGAGGCAGCTCCGGTGGTGGTCGCAATCAGCAGCCCCCTTCTCCTCCAGAGGCGGCCTGCTCCTGTGCAATTCCGGTGAGTTGCTGCTCCTCGTGCTCCAGCTAGAGGGTGGAACGATCAATGAGGTGAGGGAAGTGGAATGGTGTGCTTTAAAAAGGCTGGGGGTGGCTTCCTTTTATAGGCTCGACGGAGAGACCGAGAGGGATGGGCAGGCGATGATGGCGACATGGCTACGGGCTGCTAACGGCATGGCTGAGGATGTCGATCGACGCGCAGTCTCCTGGCGATGCTCTAGAACTTAAATGCGGGCTTAGGGGCAGTGCTAATCGGTCGGGCGAGGCTGGCGCTCTGAGCGGAAGAGGCGGCGTCTTCGACGGCGAGCGGTGGCTGTGAGGCATTGGGCGACCTACGGGGATGTCTGGCGTGTTCCTTTGATCATGGCGAAGCGGTGGGCATGGACTACGGTCGAGGGGCGGCGTGTGCATGCGTGCCGGTTGCGGCGCTCTGGCGCGTTCTCGGCATGTCGCAGTGGCACTGGGCGCGGGGCGTGCTCGGTGGTCCACGACTTGCCTTGGCTCAGGGAGGGGACAGTGGGTGACGGTGAAGTGCTGTCTAACTGCCAGACATGGCGAGAGAAGGGGAGGTGGTCTGCTACGGCGGCGACCAAGTTGGCCGGCGAGGTGTGCTCGGCTTGTTCACCATTGATGGCAAAGGCAGTCTTATAGTGAGGTTAGGGGTTTCCAATTAATCTAGATGATCTACTAAATGGTTATTCTGAGCTAGAAAGTTAGTCCAAAACACTATTAAAAATAGTGAATTTGATTTGTTTAAATTTGCATGCCAAGTGTTTGATGAAATGGCCACAAGAAACTTCTTTTTGAATTTTGAAAAGATTTTTGGTGGGTGTGCTGGGCATGTGCTGGAGACTCTATGGGTGCTTGGGTTTTGAAAATTGAGCTTTTTTGAGTTGTTTTTGAAATAGTGGGATCTTCCCATATGAGATAGATTCAATTTTAAACTATCATTTAACCTTAGCATTTGAATGTTTTTGTAAGATCACAAAGTGGGCCTTGGTACCTCATTATGAGTACTAACAAGGGGTGCAAAGATCCACAAATGTTTCTGTTAAGTTTTGAGTGCTTGGAATAGCCAAAGTAGGCATGAGAGTTAATTTGGCCAAAGTGACCATTTACTTCATTTGTTCATTTTGATTTGTTTGTCTTTGGGAAAAGTTTGAGAATGATTTAAATGATATTTATTTCACCTAAGAATCATTTTACATGCAATGAAACACATAACCGTGGCAATTCAAAAGAATCCTAATTTTAAATACACATACATATGAATGCTCTCATATTCTTAGATAGGAAAGTTTTTGTTAACTCTAAATTTGATAATTAGAAATTGATGATTCATGTTTAATATTTTTGGGATGTTACAACTTGCTTCCTAGATTGCCCTTCGCAAAAATAACAAAATTAGAGCCTTTCTGACTTTAGGAAATTCTCTAGGTCAAACCAAGTGAGGTTCTGACCTAATTTCAACTCTCAGATGACATACATATCCATAGCTCTCATAATCCAGTAGCTCATCATTTTATGAGTTTCTGTTAAATTTTAGTGAATTAAACCCTTTTGTGCATGGTTTATTCACTAGTAAGATAACTACAATAGCTTTGTAACTCCAAAAAGATTGATTCCAATTTCTATCGAAAGGTATTTTCATCGCCTAACATTTGTCCTTGGAATCAACTAAAAATCTTCTGTAAAATAAATCTTATGAAAAAGAGAAACCCCATCCAGTATTGAATTTCAGAATTTCTCAAGGGCATTTTTGTAATTGTTTCCAGGAGATTCAAACTCTTCTTGATTCACTCCTCCAAATACTACCTAATCACCCAAGGAAATAATTTCTGGAACTCCATAGAAGTTCTGGTAAATTGTTTCCTAAAACTAGGATTTTATCCACTATAAGATCCATTATAAATTAAGGGAAAATGCTAAAATAGTGAAACCACTTTTGTTGGCTTCATTTTATCAAAAACTATCTGATGGTATAATTTTTATACAATGGTATCATGCAGATCAAATCCTCGAGCAAAAACCCGTCCATAAGTAGTTCCTAAACTATGAATCCAAAGGGAAGCTTTTTCCCTAATGCCTCCAAATATTTTGCCAATCTTATTCACCACTCTCCAACATCTTAACTAATGCATATCATGTATCTATCTTTTATTTGTTGTATGGTTTAATGTTTGTATGCCTTGTATTGATTGGTGTATTGTTTGTGTGCAAGTATGCTCGATAACGGCGATAGTGGCGATTGTGTGACGACGAGAAGAAGGAAGGATCGTGTTATTTCTTATTATTGCTATTATCAGTGTTCTGGTTATCTAGCGCCGTCAAGAGACATCTCGCTGGTGACAAGCAAGCCACCATTCCTGAACTACTACATTCACCTACTCAGTTCATTAAATTCTTTTGTATCTCGTTTATAAACTGCATACTTAAATTGCATGTTTTATTTCAAATAAAAACGCGTGAGTAACTTGGCTCCTCCAAGTAATGGATGGATGTCCACTAGGACACCTACCCTATTTGCACCTATCTTTAACCCTTTAGATTGAGGCTAATATGATTAGTATCTTCCCTATTGGAACCCGCGGATTTTCAAAGATAAAAACTATTTTGGGTTTTACCCTACTACAAAGTTTCAAAATGAAACCCTTGGAAAGAGGCATCGTTCCGAGTGGAGTTTTCACTAAAGGAGATATGACAAGGATAAAGAGAAGGTCGAACAAAGGAAAGAAAAGGAAAGGGGTACTCGAGTCTTTTACCCGAACAATTTTTCCATGTAACCACATTATCCTGGGTGGGACTCAGGGCTAGCTCATAGTTTGTCCTCCTTAGTATGGGCTACACCATAACGCGTAGAAAGGGGTTAGAGTCCCCGGAAGCCGGTTCCTTTCCACTTAGGGGGTCGTCGTGCCCGGAGAGGTTCCATTCAACTCCATGGAGTCGGCTGAGACTATGGAGCTCCTGAGGATGGTACCAGGTTAAGGCAGTACAGCTGGAAGTGGATAAACGATGCACATCAAGGTAGATTCGGACTTGGGAAGTCAGGTACACGTCCTGGGGGAACTAAGCAACCATAGGGAAAGTACCTATACTAAGGACCACAAATGAAAAGTTAGGTTCGATTATCCGGACCCCCGTCTACAGTATGTAGAGGGTCGTGGTTGTATCCCGGCGGATGTATTGATTCCTGTGGGTAAAGTGCACAAACTCTGTAGAGTCTAATCTATTCGAATAGCCGTGTCCACGGTCAAGGGACGTTGGAAAGGTGATTAGTATGAGTACCAGGAGAGATGTTGAGATGTTTGAGAAGGATGTGACTTGGTCAAGAGGAAGGATATGGAATGAGTTTGGTTTTGACCAGTGATGGTCGAAGACGTTTTAAAAAAGTTTTACTACATAACTGTTTCAAAAAATTTAAACAAGGATGTGGAGATGTCCAGATTTTCAAAAAGGAGGCATACTTTCCAAAAACTCTTTTTCAACAAAGATATAGAGATGCCAATGTTAGGTTTGTCTTTCAAAAACAACCATAGCCTAGAGCTATCTCGCCACAACCAAATATGCATTATCTTATTACCCTTCTCTCGGTGGTTTGCGAGTACATTCAAAGTACTCACCGGCATTGTCCCTGGCTATTTACTTGGCCAGATTGCAAATGTTAAGAAGGAACGAAGGTGCTGACGTCTATGCGAGCTAAGCGATCTTCCCACTCAGTTACCTGTAGGTTATCACTACAAGAAATGTGGTGATTTTTGTCCCTCCATATTGGTCACTAGATGGTCATTGTTATTCATTTGTGACCTTCTTGTGACCAAAAATAGATGGTCAAAAGCTGAGAGTCACTGACGGACAATAGAGACCTTTTTTCTGAATTGTTCATAGGCATCTATGACCAATATAGATGGTCATATATCATATGACCAAATGTTTTGGTCATGGATTATCTAGCCTTTCCACGTCAGATCCTACATGGCTAATCCTACGTGGCAAATCTATGACCAATTGGAAAGGTCGTCGATTAGATTTAGCACAATCCATTTAGGTCTTTTATATGGGCCAAGCCCACCATTCGTCCACTTTATGTTTTCTTTTCTTATCAATTCAGGTCAGCTAAGTGGGACAAGGCCAAGATTTTGGCCTTTTATTTTCTAGGCTGAAGCCTTTTGCGGTCCATATCTTTTTCATTTCTATAAGCGTTTTATTTTTTACAGTCCCACCAGTCAGATACCACATCTCCAACTTGGCAGGTTTATATTTAACGCCATTCCCACATGTCATACACGTCATGCATCAATTTGATTCAGAATATACAAAAAGCACATAGAATTTCATACTTAACAGCTCAAAATAATACACGCACCATCAGAGCACAGAATGGGTAAATACAGACACATATTGGGTCAAAAACGCATGTAGTGCATGACTCATGTATTGCATTTGTTACAGAAACAAAGATAATAGAGACTGAATCATCTATCTTCTAATACGGGGTTATCTATGGACACATCAATCAGAAAATAGAAATTGAAGTATCAACATGTTCAACTCTTTTCTCAAAAAAGAACATGTTCATCTCTTACTTGACCTTGAATTCACAACCAAATAGACAAATAGAGCCTTCTCCTGCAAATTGAAACATAACAGCAAGGTTAAAAAAAGCAAGAAGCACATGGAAACATTTCATTTGACGATAAACATTAAATATTAAGCCACATAAGATTGTAAACTTAAGGAAATACAAAATTTGAATAAACTAAGATTTCAAGTGTATGAATTCCAAGAAAATAAGATAATTAGGCCACTATTTAGCAGCACACAACAGATAATAAAATAGAATACCACTAGAAGTTTGCTTAAATAGCAGGCTCAAATGTACACATAGAAGTAACTTTTTTATATTAAATATATTCAGAGGATCATACCGCAAGTGCTACTTCTTAGTGAGCTATCTAATATTCCCATTGTCCCATAAGTAGTAACCCTATTAACAGTCATGATAATCAACAATCATGATGCCAATACAAAAACATGACCAATACATGTCCCAAACGACGCCATGCCAATACAAAATAGTACATAACTTATTCACAAGATGGTTATACCTATTGCAAACTAGAATGAATGAAGATATATCTGTTACACACGCATGTGCACAAAGGAGAAGGCCAGCAAAAGAACTGGATCAGAGAAAGAAGCAAACGAGTACTTACTTTGGGCAAAAAAGAAAACGAACCTCTCTCGGCACGTACTCCATCTAGAACATATTCCTCGTCGGCCATGGTGACCTCAGCAAGCTCCTCCTGGAGCGCGTGTGTGATGACCGTGTCGATTCTTTCCTAGGCAAGCTGGGAAGGCCTCCCATACATGGCTAATCCTAAATCTGGCTTGCATCCCTCGGCTGCATACCCACCATACCCCTTACAAGGAATATAGAGCATGACATCTTCGAGACGACCAGCTTGTCAATGTCGTTTGTTTCACTATTTCCTTCAACAAGAAAGGAGACATTAACTTCTGTAAATACAAGTGTAACACAGTTCAAGAAATACAATGGGAAAACATGGATAAAATTCAGTATATCTCATGCTGAAATTACTGCAGAGTTCCATAGATGGTCCCAAAAGATTAGTTGGAGGAATAAATCATCTTTATTGGACTCCATATGTAATATTGACCAATATGGTTCCACAAGAGTAATTTCAAAGAAAACAGCAGTAAAGTTTCACCATTGTCCTTAATAGCAATACATGTTCAACTATGAGATACCAACTATTAAGTTCCTAAAAAATGCTATTTACTAATCCTATCTAGAACATTAGCAGTCGAGCAAGTATAATGGAAACATTGCAATTTGTAGCCTAAACTGCACTAAAAGCAGATTTACTCATTCCCAAGGAGTACATGCACACATAGGATAATGAAAGGGTCAGTCAATGTAGAAGACCTATAACTCTCCTGAGTAATGAGTTACAGAACTAAATATTTGCAAATCAAGTTTGAACAAGCAAGAACTGTACATCAAGATGGAGTACTCACAGCAAGAGTACAACTATAATTCATGGTCAAGTATATCTAATAGATACTCAAGTTAATTGTCCAAACAATTCATGAAACCAAATTCACTTAACTTTCAGAAAGCAAGAACTAAACTGCAACAAGAAGCTACTGTATACTCTAAATCAATTAGCAATAAGAACCCAGAACATGCAGATAAAGGTACTAGGGTCAGAGGGCATGACCTTCGGGACCATGTAGTTGCCAGCAAAGAGATACCCGGCGAGAGGCCCACCCTCCCCACGGCGAGCTCCTCTAGCACACACCTCCCACCGAGCGTGGATATCGCCGGACTTCACCGTCACCATATCGGTCAGTCAGACATCTTTGTGTAACCACCACATGGAACATGACAGTGTTAGTAGCTTCCCTATCCTACAGGTCTATATCATTACAACCCATGTGACAACAACATCTAGGAATCACCATAACCATTAAAACACGATGACTAAGCACACGCCCAAAGTCCCAAAAATGTAAATATAACACGAATAAGCATTCTCCGGAATTTTTATTGACAGAGACCAGGACTCACCGAGAACAGCAAATTCGCACAATATCGATACTATCAAGACCAAATACAAATGGATCGACAGATCAGGAAGATATAAAAGTAATAAATGTAGTCCAAACTTCACCCAACAACATGAAAAACATTTTTACTAATAAGTTCAGTTGGAACATGTCATATATGAAATGACACCAAACCTAATATAACCTAAACCCTGCTAAATAAATTATATAATATCTCATATATGTATTGGAACATGTATACAATCAGAGACAGAAACTAAATAAGATCTCATGCTCTGTAGAGTTTAATACTTGCCCCTCCCTTATATGTATTTAATTCTAATCAGATATAAGATCTCCTGCTGTGTATAATTTTTGATGTTTGCATTCAACAAAACATGTTATTATTTCAATAACAAACGTGACCAGCACAGTGCAGGGAACCACCACAGTTAACAAAACTCTGACAAGCACAATGCAGGGAACCACATAGAAAGCAAGATAGAGAGAGACTAAAGTTACTCACCAGCACTCGATCAGTTGAGGAGAAGAAGAGGCAGTCGATGTAGTAACCATAGTCGGGTTAGCAAGGATGACCAAGGACCTGGTCCAAGGGGCCGCCCCACCAACTTGCCACGGATGCACGCACGCAGCCGCCCACCGCAACAGCCTTCCGCCTAGCACCCTCGCCAGGCTCGATATCCGCAGCGGCCTGCGACGCCGCCCTTGGACAGAGAACGAGGAGGAAGGACGGCGGCAGCGCCACGACGGCATCCTCCTGCTGGGGCCCTGAAAGGATTTGAAGCTGGTCTCCAGCGTGGAGGTTCCTGTTTGCGCTCACCGCGGCCTCCTCCATGGAAGCTCGGGATGAATCAGGCAAGAGGGCGCCAGCCGCGGGGATGTCACGCCGGAGAGAGAGGGACGCTCTCTGTGGAGCTCTAGATGAGGAGAGACACGGCGGTTGTTGGGGATGCGGTGGGGAGATTGGATTGGCATAGAGAGTGGGTTGCGGCGGCGGACTGCAGTGTAGGATTTCTGTGGTGGCGGGATTAGGGTTTGCTGGCGAAGGAGGAAGAAGTGGCGGCAGAGGCTGGAGCATGTGGGAATCAGTGTTGGGTTTGGGGATGTCATGGGTGTGGGAGGATTTTACCAAAGTGCCCCTTATCATTTCGGTGGTGCAATCCGGCGAGCCAGGACGTTTCTGTCCATTCACGCCCAAGTTTTGGAGGCGGGAGAAACTGGTGCAGCAACTTTGGAGCATTGTATGGAGGCCCTATCAATGTCTAATATCTTATTGGGTGGGTGATTCTGGGTGGATTCGTTTTGTCTTCTGATTGGTCGCATAAAAATGATAGTTTAAAACAGGTATAAGAAATTTAAAACCGATCCAAACGAGGTAAATCCTTCGCGTGGTGTCTTATTATGTGACATACTTGCAAAAAAAATACCAAACTTGGTATATTGTGAGTGTCTCGAAAAAACCTTCACACAAATGACCTATGTTCTTCGAGGTTTCATGCCTTTTAGGCCAAAAGACCAATGTCATAGTGAGAATTGCGGCATAGTTTGTGATAATGTATCCATATTATGCATGCATGTGCATCTTGGGAGGGCTAACAATATTGTAGAAGGAAGTTTTCCTTTTCGTCGCACAGAAAATGCAGTTTCTAATTTTCGAATGCCGAAAAATGGGGCAGTTTGTGAAGAAACCACCAAATGAGAGTTTCAAAATGGTTTCACCATATTTTTCAAAAATATTAGACCATGTAACATGCACAATGTCAGAACCGGGGAATCTCAAACCTTTCTGTGCACCCCTCGTGAAAAAGAGAAATGTCTGCCAAATCGGCATGAAGGGGGTCCGATTTGAACTATAGGTGCATGATTTAATGCTCATGATTTTTAAAAAAAATCATTTTTAGGTTCACAATATGATGTTTTAATAGAGATTTAATGAAACTTTAGCGAGGCTTGTACCCTAGCTAGGAACCTTCATGCCCTCCGGTTTGATCATAGTTTGAAACGGGCATAATAAATTCAAAAACGGACCAAACGAGGTAAATCCTTAGTGTGGTGTCTTATTATGTGACATATTTGCAAGGAAAAATACCAAACTTGACATATTTGCAAGTATCTCGAAAAAACCTTCACACAATTGACCTATGCTGTTCGAGGTTTCATGCCTTTCAGGCCAAAAGACCAATGTTATGGCCAGAATCATAGTATAGTTTATGATAATATTCCCATATTGTGTATGCATATGAATCTTGGGATGGCGAACAATGTTGTAGGAGCAAGTTTTCCTTTTCGTTGCATAGAAAATGCATTTTGTATTTTTTGAATGCCGAAAAATAGGTCGTTTTGTGAAGCAACCACCAAATGAGACTGTCAAAATGGTTCCACCACATTTTTCAAAAATATTATACCATATTACATGGACAATGTCTGAACCGGGATATCTCAAACCTTTCGGTCCACCCCTCATGAAAAAGACAAATGTCTGCCAAATCGATAGGAAGTCGGTCCCATTTGAACTACAAGTACATGATTTAATGCTCATGATTTTTTTTAAAAATCATTTTTACGTTCACAATATGATGTTTTATCAGAGATCTAATAAAAGTTTAGCGAGGCTCGTCTCCTAGATAGGAACCTTCATGCTCTCCGTTTTGACCAAACTCATAAATTAAAAAACGGTCCAAACGAGATAAATTATTCGTGTGGTTTCTTATTATGTGACATATTTGCAAGAAAAATACCAAACTTGGTATATTGTAAGTGTCTCAAAAAAACTTTCACATAAATGACCTATGTTGTTCGAGGTTTCATGCATCTCAGGCCAAAAGACCAATGTTATGCACAGAATCATGGTATAGTTTGTGATAATGTGCCCATATTGTGCATGCATGTAAATCTTGGGATGGCAAACAATGTTTCAGGAGGAAGTTTTCCTTTTTGTCGCACAGAAAATGCATTTTCTATTTTTTGAATGCCGAAAAACGGGGTTTTTTTGAAGCAACCACCAAATGAAAGTTTCAAATGCCACCACCAAATTTTTCAAAAATACTGGACCATATTAACAACTGGGGGATCTCAAACATTTCTATGCATCCCTCATAAAAAAAACAAATGTCTGCCGAATCGGTAGGAAGCGGGTGCGATTTGAACTACAGGTACATGATTTGATGCTCATGATTTTTTGAAAAAATCATTTTTAGCTTAACAATATGTTGTTTTATCATAAATTCAATGCCAGTTTAGCGAGGCTCAACACCTATACTCCCGTTTGTTTTGACCGCGTCTTAAAATTAGCATAACTAATGAAAAACATTTAAAAAATAGAAATCCTTCACGTTGCATAATTTTATATGATAAGAAAGTTATGCACTTCCTTAATATGAACCAAATTGATTTTTATATCATTTCAATCCGAAGTGATATAAAAAAGTTATAGGAAAATTAAGATTTTAGACTTTGTGAAAAAAATAAAATCACTTCACTCATGTGGGCTCAAACTTTACAATAATCCTATAGTTTTCAGTAAAATTGACCTGCTAATATGTTAGCCCAGCCGGTAGGACAAATTATTCAGGAGAAAAAAAAAGAAGAGGCCACTTCCGGTTAAGGCCCAAGCCCAAAACTGTTTAGGCGCACACAAAAGAATTCCGCGTGGAACGTTTACACAAATGATGTGTGGGTGCACTGGTCTGGTTCCCTCGCGTTAAGGTGTGGTCTTTGGTTTGATCCCCCGCTTCTCCCGTTTTTTCCCTTAATTTCTAGTGGGTTCGTGCCATATAAAAGAACCATGCGTTGTTTACTGACAGCAACGTAATGTTGGTCTAGCGGTCTTGGTGCTTGAGCATGAGGAGGTGGTCTTGGGTTGGAACCCCTGCTGCTCTATTTTTTTCCTGAATTTTTAGTTGTGTCATATAGAAAATGGATAATGCGCTGTTTGTTTACTTCAATAAAGTATTGGTCAAGTGGTCTTGTTCTTTTAGCGGGCGTAAGTCGTTGTGTGTTCTAGTCGTGGTGGCTCATTTTTTTCTTAATTTCCATCACACCGCAGGATACTTGTTTAATATTAAGGCTCATTTTTTTCCTTAATTTCCATTGCACCGCAGGATACTTCACTACTGGAAAAACCATCTTCGGTTTGACGAGAACAAGGCCAGCAGTCCCGGCCTGGCACAGCCCGCGACCAGTGAGAGCACTAGTCTCGGGCGGTGAGGCCTCTAACGGCTAGAAACGGCCGTAGTCAATAGTCTCGGGCCAGACCAGGTCATTAGCCCCGGTCCGTAATACGACCCGGGACTAATAACCTGGAGCAGGCCAGTTGGTCCTTTCGTGGACTATTAGTCCCGGGTCGTAACGATCCAGGACTAGTTGTCCACCACTATATATTCTGCTTCTTGTCCTGCTGCCCTAAAGCATATGGTGGCCATTTTTCTCAAAGAAGCAAGAGAGTTCATGCCATTTTTTTCTCAAGATTTGTCAAGATTTAGTTTGCAACACCTAAATCTAAAGCTTTAAAAGGTTATAACTTCATTCTTTCATCTCTTATTGCTACTTTAGCTCTATAATGCTCTAGAAGTATAGAAATATGGATCAATGCATGCATGCTCTAGAAGTAGCTAGAAGGATTTTGATATATATGTGTAACAAATTTTGATTAGGCACATAGTTACTAAAAATTGAAATGTGTAATTTTAGAGTTTCAGAGATTAGAATGGCATGAGGTTTTCACTGATAGACAATAATAAAAAACTCCACATTTATCATGTTGGTTGTTTTCTCTAATTCACAAATTGGTGCATGTAAATTTTTCAAAATTCAAAATTAATGCTCTAGAAGCTCTCAGTATAACTTGTAATAATTTTATCATGTTGTGTAATGGTTTTTGATATACTTTTACTATAATGCAGATGGTCCGGGAATGGATGTACGGTACGGACCAACGCTCTGGCGAGTTCATTAATGGCGTGCATGAATTCATCTGTGTTGCTGATGCAAACAAGCGCAATGGTTTTGTATTCTGTCCATGTAATGGATGTAGGAATCAGAAGGATTACTCTGACTCAAAAACCCTTCACAGCCACATGTTGAAGTCCGGCTTCATGCCCAGTTATAATTGTTGAACCAAGCATGGAGAGAGGGGTGTTATAATGGAAGACAATGAAGAAGAGGAGGAGGATGACAACTATCATGGTTTCCCTGAGTACGGAGATACTTCCATCGGGGATGCTGAAGGGGAGGATGAAGAAGAGACACATGATGAACCCGCTGATGATCTTGCTCGGACCATTGCCGATGCACGAAGAGATTGTGAAACTGAAAAGAATAGGGAGAAGTTCAATCACATGTTAGAGGATCACAAAAAGTTGTTGTACCCAAATTGCGAAAATGATCTGAAAAAGCTGGGAAGCACACTGGAATTGCTGCGATGGAAGGCTGAGTGTGCTATACCTGACTCCTCATTTGAAAAGTTGGTGAAAATGATGAAGAATATGCTTTCAAAAGATAACGTATTGCCCGCTAGTAGGTACGAAGCAAAGAAGGTTGTCTGCCCTCTAGGTTTAGAGGTTCAGAAGATACATGCATGCCCTAATGACTGCAACCTCTACCGCGGTGAGGAGTATGAGAATTTGGATGCATGCCCGGTATGCACTTCACTTAGGTATAAAATTAGACGAGATGACCCTAGTGACGTTGAGGGCGAGCCCCCCCGGAAGAGGGTTCCTGCCAAGGTGATGTGGTATGCTCCTATAATACCACGGTTGAAACGCTTATTCAGAAACGAAGAGCACGCCAAGTTGTTGCGATGTCATAAAGAGGAACGTAAGTCAGACGGGATGTTGAGACACTCCGCTTATGGGTCGCAATGGATAAAAATCGATAGAAAGTAGCCGGACATGAGTTTAAGTTTTGGTCTAAGTACAGATGGCATGACTCCCTTTGGGGGGGGTATTGGCTTAACCCGCGACTAAAGGGGGTGTCTTTAGTCGCGGGTTAAGCCACGGCCCGGGACTAAAGACCCTTTAGTCGCGGGCGGTGGCTTAGCCCGGAACTAAAGGGGTGACGCTTTATATACCACGCGCTCTCCCCTGGCGCGCCCACCCACCACTTAGCAAGATTTGACGACGAAGACGAAGACGAGAAGGCGCCATCGACGCAGAGAACAGGGGAGGTGCTGCCCGACCGATTCCCGCGCCGTCGCCCTCGTCTCCGGCCGTCCCTCGGTACCGCAGAGCCGCCGCACGCTACATCGCCGAGCCTCCGCGCCGCCTTGCCGTGTCACCGCCCGCCATACGTGTCCCGCCATGCCGCCGTGTCGCACCGCCTCGCCACGCCGTTGTTCCTCTGGCCGCCCACCTCGCCAGAGGTGGTTATTTAATTATACAGTCTAGTATTAATTATATATTTAAGTTTTTGTATAATTAGTCTAGTATTAATTAGTAGTATATTTAGGTTTTTGTAGTAATATTTATTATTATTATTAGTAATATTTAGGTTTTTTATAAATGTTATTCTTAGTATTTATATTATTATTATATTATTAGGAAATGTTAGTACTTTTTATAGTTTTTTTATAGTTTCTTGTTATATTTTTTTTATAGTTTTTTAGTTATTAGGATTATTGTTTTAGTTAAAATATTAGAATTTGGATTAGGATTATTGTTTTAGTTATTTTTTGTTTTATTTATTAGGATTATATTGTTTTAGTTATTTTTTGTTTTATTTATTAGGATTATATTGTTTTAGTTATTTTTTTGTTTTACCAAAAATAATATTAGGATTATTGTTTTATTAGGGTTATTTTTTCTAGTTATTATGATTATTGTTTTAGCACAAATAATATTAGGATTATTATAATTAGGATTATATTGTTTTAGTAATGAGGATTATTTTTTTTATAACCTGTTTAACTCTCTTTTTGTTATAGATAATTAAGTCATGGATCCATCCGAAGATCATGGTCGCATCGGTGAAGGTTTTCTTCAGGGCATGATAAGAGGTGAAATTCCTCTTAATATTACTACCGGCGAAGATATTTTGCTCGAGGAAGAGATATACTCATATATGAATCCATCCGGTGATGTACTAGAGGAAAACCTAATGTACCAAGGGGAAGACCAGATGGACGAAGGGCAAACAAATAACAAGAATAATGATGGCCCATCGACAGGATCCGGCAAGGTACACATATATATATATATATAAAGTCTCGTGTTACCTCTATTCATTAACTGATCTAGATATATAATAATCACTCTCTCTTCTTCTTTTAGCCCATCGGATCGAAGGAATCGACGGCTCGAACGAAACGAGGGCCGAACAAAAAGTTGGATGGTAATCAGAGGTTCACCATCGAAGAAATAGATGATAATGATGGTGAACCGATTGCTCCAGAGAAGCACCGAAGGATGTTTATAAATCAATGTGGGGTGCTTGTTAGGGACAACTTGCCGATCACCATCCAAGAATGGAATCAGTCAAAGCAATTCGGTGAAGAATCTAGCTATGTCACCGATGATGCCAAAGTTGACCTTTGGCAGAAGCTCATAGCGCATTTGATACTACCTCCAGAGTATGAAGAATTTGAGGTAGATGGTATTACCCCAAGGTCGGATGGGCTTGAAAATAGAGCGAAAGTGAAGGAGTGGGCTCTGAGCAAGATGGTTGAACTGTACCAGAACCACAAGAAAAGTTTATACGCGAAAATGTCGCGAAAAAGAAAACGTCAGACTTCACAGGAGTAAACGAGAAGTTGAGAGAACAGTGGCCCGATTTTGTACAGTACAAGCAATCTGATAAAGCAAAAGCAAAGTCGGCAAAGAACGCGTTAAATGCTGCCAACGAGAAATACCATCATAAAATGGGGACATGTGGCTACAAGAGTGTCGTCCCAAAGTGGGAAACTATGGAGCAGAACATGAGGGCTAGATGCGTCACTCCTGGTACATATGGATGGCCCGAGAGGTCAAAGCACTGGTGGTACGGGCACGCGGGATCCTTGGACCCAGAAACAGGAAAGACATTATTTCATGATAAAATTCTAAAACTTTCCCAAGACCTTATTCAAGCAATGAATGATGCTCAATTGGGATTGTTCCGTCCCGAGAGAGATAATGACGAGCTGACACGCGCCCTAGGGAATCCTGAAAAGGGAGGATGAACACGAGGCAAAGGCGTTGATGTCTCGCGGAAGAAAGGGTTTCCTCAGTATGATGCCAGTTACAGAAGCCGTCGGAGAAAGAAGGACCGAAAGGCAGACCGGATATACAGGGTAGAGGAGGACATAGCTGATCTGAAGAACCTCATTCATGAAATTAGGCAAAGCACGCCGTCGTCAACTCACCCGCGTTCTGACGATCCTGCATTGGATCTTAGCTAGCGGAGAAGTAGCGTGGCTTCCACGAAGGTCCGGGATGATGATCAAGCACTGCTGGATGATGCACCGGCTCCTCACTAACCCGTGGATGATGTCAGAGAGATGGCACAATGTGAGCTACATTAGCCAATGAACAACCTGCCCTTCAAGGTGGCGATTGGCACTGCTTTACCTTGTCTACCTGGAGCACTCCATCATTCACTTCCGATTCCACCAGGCTATGCTCGTGTCACGGTGGATGACATAGTGGAGGATTTTGCGGACCAAGAGATTGAAATCGCTATGCCTGAAGGCGTTACGAAACTAGGATACGTCAAGCGCAACATCATTCTATGGAATAAGAAGTACATCAAGTTTCTAGGCTCGGCGCCAAGGCCACCGACTCCGAGGAATCCAAGTCCACCCCTCATCGAATATCGTCAACCTCCAAGTCCACCCCAACCCAATTATCTCCAACATCCAAGTCCACCCCGACCTACTCACGAGCACTTCAGCAGGAGTACATCAACTCCATCTCTGCCTCCACGCAATACTCGATCTCCGCCTCCGCCTGCGTGCAATACTACTACCTCGTCGAACAAACGGAAGTTCGACGGTCCCCCGCGCCCCACATCGAATAAAGGTCAAACGGCGAAGATAGTCGGCATCCCGCCGGCTCTTCCAAAGAGACCTTATGACAAGACCGATGAGGAAACTAACGCAGACGTGGCTGCCCAAGTTAAGGCGCATTTTGCACCCAAAAATCCTGAGACAAAGCCGGTATATAATGGAAAAACCAAAAAGTGGGCTAAGTCCTTTCTTGAGCAACCATCCCAGATATCGATGAATATGGAGTCAGACTATGACCGGGAGATTATTAAGCAAGCATAGAAGAAAAAAATCACAAGTACAAAAAGCGGGAAGCAAGTTGCCCAGCTCGGAGGACAGAAGAATCAATCGGTCGCCCTGCTCAAAGTCATTTCAGACCTCGACAAGGCCTTCAGAGCTGAAATGGATATGGACATGAAAATAATGGACCCTAGAGCCCGTAATAATGCTGCACTTATGGGAATCACTGTATCGTAGGCCAAATCACTTGCTAACAAAGCAAATACGTCTCTTGGTCAATATTTAGGCTATGAAGATACGCTAGTGGATCAGATAGTACAGCAGTATGTCCAAGGGGAGCCTCTAGTCAGTAATGAGGAGCTCGCGTGTCTATCCACACATATGCAAAATCTGCACGAATGGTACATGTCGCACGCAGAAAAAAAGCATCAGAAAGATTGGTTTCCGGTGGACGTTAGAAAGGAGCATCACTTCAAACCATACTCGATTCAGGTTCAATTGATCGAACTGTTTCAGTTATACAACCAGCGCGCCCTCGACAAAAATCTATCATTGGTTGCTACTGTCTGTAAGTGATTTATTTCTATAATTAAGTTTGTAGCTCAGCTTGTTCATTGCATTTAATATATTATCCTAACTATATATCCTTTTGTATGATGATATTATATTGTGCAGAATGAAGATGCTTGAATGCAAAAGAGCTAGAATATACGACGTTGGGTTCATTGACCCATATATCGTTAATGAATATACGTTAAAGAATCACCCCAAGGATGTGGAGGAAGACCTGTGCAGGTTATTAATTGAGAAAAATTTTGTTAAGGAAATACTATTTCCTTGCAACTTCAAGTGAGTGTTTATATCTTGTACACATTTTATTTTTGCATACTGGATGAGCTATGCATGTATACTTATGTAAACGTCCGCAGAATCTACTGGATCTTGCTAAACACTCAAGTTGACAACTCCCTAGTTGAAGTCCACGACTCATTAAGTTGGCACCAAGAGCAGTGGAGCGACATGAAAGCAATGCTCCATAAGTTTCAATCATTATCTCATTATATCGTCCTCTTTCATTCATTTCCTGATATCAAGTAACTAATAACTCTTCAATCATTTTATTTGCCGAGCAGGTGTTGGACACGGTTCAGACAAAAAATACCAGGTCCATTCAAAGAGGAGTTAACTTATAAAATGGTGAAGAGTTTACATCAGCCACTGGGAACTCATTTATGTGGATACTACGTCTGCGAGTACATCTGCGAGTTGACCAGTGAGCGGAAAGTTGACTTGTGACCTTCTCGTAGTGACGTGAAATGAAATCATCATAAATCTATGACGATTTCACACAAGATGGTCATAGTCCATTTAAAGAGGTCAAAACCATGTACAATTACGACGTTCTATGTCCAAATCGTCGTAATTTCATTAGATGAAATCATCATAGTCTGCAATTACGACATTCTGTGTCTAAATTCGGATTTATTGACATGACTAGTTGGCCACATCAGCAGTTGCGCATATGTGTCATAGCTACGTGTCATTTTTTGCATAGGTGGCATGTCTTATCTATGTGTTAATTTTTGCCCTAGGACCTGACATGAAGGCCCCACTCCGGACATGACAGGAAGGACCTACAGGCGGCCCCACGCCCCACTGACCTACGGCCCCATGCCAAGTCCACTCGGATGCACTCCGACTTGACATAAAGGCCCCACAGGTGGCCCCACACCCGAGTCATTATTGGGAGGATCGCCAAAAAATTGACGTCGGGGCGGGAGGTCGAACACGCGACCCATCTCCCTCCTAGACCGCTGCAAACCACCACGCCAGGCTCAGTTTGTTGTCTCATTACTGCACGCAATAAATATTAACATTGATTTTGTCTGTTGGGCCTTAGCCTCGGCTGATGATTAGGTTCAGCCCATGAAGTAGACAAGTTCTTGGGCCTCTTGGGCTTGCGTACAGTAATTACAGCCGGGCCAACTTGGCCGGTCCGGTTAGGTTTTTTTTTCTTTTCATTTTTCTTTTTACTGTTTTCTTAATTTTTTTGTATCTTTTTCATAAGAAGTCCAAAAAAATAGATTTGCGTTCATTGGAATATTTTTGAATTTTTTATGCCCCTTTCAAACTATGGTCAAAACGGCGATCATGAAGGTTCTTAGCTAGGGTCCGAGCATCGGTAAACTTGCATTGGATATCTTAAGAAACAACATATTGTGAGTATAAAAATCATTTTTCAAAAAATAATGGGCATCGGATCATGTACCTATAGTTCTAATCGGACACACTTCCTACCGATTCGGCAGGAATTTGTCTTTTTCGCCAGGGGTGGACGGAAAGGTTTGAGAGACCACGGTTGGGATTTTTGTCCATGTAAGGTGTCCTATTATTTTTGAAAATGGGATGGTAGCATTTTGAAACTTTCATTTGCTAGTTGCTTCACAAAACGGCCCTTTTTTGCGCTCGGAAAATGGAAAATGGTTTTTCCGTGTGACAAAATGGAAAACCTCCTCCTTCAACATTGTTTGCCATCCCATGATGCACATGTGTGCGCAATACGGGTGCATTATCGCAAACTATGCCCTGATTCTAGCCATAACATTGGTCATTTGACCCTAAAGCCATGAAACCTCGAACATGATAGATCATTTTGTGAAGGATTTTTGGAGACATACTCAATTTACCAAGTTTGGTATTTTTCCTTGCAACTATGTCACATAATAAGACACCACATGAAGGATTTGCGTTGATTGGACCATTTTTGAATTTTTTTATGCATGTTTGAAACTATGGTCAAAACGGCGGTCATGGAGGTTCTTAGCTAGGGGCCGAGCCTCGCTAAACTTGCATTGCATCTCTGAAGAAACATCATATTGTGAGTCTAAAAATAAGTTTTTTAAATAATGGGCATCGGATCATGTACCTATAGTTCAAATCGGACCCACTTCCTACAGATTCGGCAGGAATTTGTCTTTTTCGCCAGGGGTGGATGGAAAGGTTTGAGATACCTTGATTTGGGTATTGTCAATATAATATGGTCTAGTGTTTTTGGAAACTGTGGTGGTAACATTTTGCAAAATTTATTTGGTGGCTGCTTCACAAAACGCCCCTTTTTTGACACTCGAAAAATGAAAAATGCCTTTTTTCGTGCGACGAACAGAAACACTTTTCCGATTACATTAAAATATTGTGCACACATGTATATATTGGACTTGCGAACAATGTTGTCGGAGGAACTTTTTATTTTTGTTGCACAAAAAGTGGTTTTCTATTTTCTAAGTGTAAAAAAGAGGTGATATGTGAACCGACCAATCAAAACACATGAAACACCCTCCCACAGATCATCCTTATGGTCCTAGTCTAGACCGTTAATTCCGAATCCAACGCCTAATGATCATGAGAAGAAGCACACAGAAATCCACAGTCCCCACGGCACCCACGACACAAACCCTAACCTCACCAAGCCTCCCCTCGTGCTGCCGATTCTCCCCTCTCCCTTCCTCATCTCTCCGCCGCCACCCCCATCCACCCCCATCAGTCATGATCACCATCGATCTCTCCTCGCCCCCAACCAGCGTCTCGCTTCGCCTTGCAGCGCCGCCACCACCATCTCGCCTTCGCCCTATAGACCAGGGGCACTGCCTCTCTACTGGCGACGCCACCCATCTCTCCCTCTTCTCTCAGTCACCATCACCTCCTTCTACATATCCTCTAACACGCTGCATCTTTTGAAACAGGAATCGCGGGGTAGGAACTTGAAGACGGTGACCAGATAAACGTCCTTCTCGCATCGGCAGGGGGTGAATGTGAGATGAGAAGCGACATATCCGCGGCCCAGGCGACGCCCGCTTCTGCATCACCTCGAGCCCAACGACACCAGATCCCCCGTCTAGGTCTTCAAATGTTCCGGACATCACCCACTACTTCTCCTCTTCTTCACTGTCTCCATGCTCTATGTAAGTCCCCGGTTACTCCCTTTTCTCCTCCGCTTGCTATGTGATACATGGATGTACTATATACTATTTTCATGCATTCTATGCTGACGTCCATAGAACATGTTAATCGAGTTAATCGAGCGTTCAAGTATTATAATATTTCTGTGATGAGGCTAGTTGATTGTTTGTAGCACATATGCCAGAACATCTGTCCCTTGGTTGATTTATTGATCCTTATACTTGTATTGCCTAGAGAAGAACTATATGCCTACTAAAGCTTATTATTTGAAACCAGAACTACTGTTAATACTACTAATATGGTTATTATTTCTGCTGTCTAAATTTCACACAATATTTCTGCTGCCTACTATATGGAACATTGGTAGCTGTTAGTGATACTGCCCTGTGTTATTATGCTGTAATTTTGGAGTGTTGCTGTCTTAAGCAGATATATGAAACAATGTCAGGTTACTTTGAACAGTCCTCTGACAGCTACTGCTTTCCCTTGTTGGCTACATTGAATAGTTCGATGCACTAGTTTCTTTTACTATGTTTGTTGCTTGGATGAAACTATACAGCAATACTCTGCTTCTTACCATTCTTAGTGTCTACCATTCTTGCATTAGGTGAAGTCTGATTAGAAATTTTGTTCTAATGGTGCATTCCTTGTGTACATTGTATGAAAGATTTGTCAAGAGGGGTTGCTGCATCATTCTGCTCTCGACAGTTGAAGGTACTATGCATAAAACATGAACATTGTTTTGAAAATTCTATTGAAACATCATTAGTGATTGCTCAGGAGTTTCCAGATTTGTCATGTTAATTGTATAATTGATACATGACAACATTCGATGATTTGTCATGTTAATTCTATTCTATTGCAAATTGTTTAGTTCTTATTATTAGTAGATATTCCCTTAGTAAGCTCTAAAAGTGTGTTGTTTCCTTTCTTTTACAGGAGCTCCAGGCCGAAGAGGTGTGAAGACTGAAGCTATTTGAAGAGGCGTGAAGCCTGACAAAGCAAAGAGTAGCTAGTTATATTGTAGTAGTAGTCAGCCTCTCTGATTGTATGAACACAATGTGAAGACTGTAATAATCTAAATTTGGCTATTATTTCAAGAATTTCGTATGTTCCTTTTCTGTTCCATTTGAAAATTTTATCATTTGTGTAATGAAATGTGAAACATGAAACGTGAGGAATAGGATGAACCTTTTGATAAATCTGAGAAAGGGAAACATCTGACTGGTGGGACCAATCTTTTGACCAATCTGACAAGTGGGACTAGTTCTTTAAATAAGGAGAGGGAAAATGTTCTTGTAAAGAATCCAACGGCCCAAATAACAATGGACAGAAATGTTGGGCACGGCCCATAAACGTCTAGATTGGATAGAAACCGATATATTTTTTGGGCTTGGCCCACGCAGATTATCGAAATGGACTGGGCTGAATTTGTACTATAACGATTTTGTTTCTTCATAATTGTGCCATGTAGGATCAACCACGTAGCTTATGACGTGGATAGGCTAGATCGTCCGTGACGATATTTGATCGTCATAAAGGTTACGATGATCCAATATCGTCAAAGATGGTTATGACGATTTCACTAAAAACGTCATGGTGTTTAATTACTGACGCTCGGTTTTTGACGATCTATTTTTCGTCATAGGATCGTTATTGATTAACCATCATGATGATTCAGTGACGAAAATGGAGGGTCATGTATCAACATATTTCTTGTAGTGCCAGCACATAAGAGCAATTCAAGAGGAGCTGGCGGGATTTATGATAAAGGAAGTCCTTGATGTACATGGAGAGCATTATGCGGATGACATGGAACTCGATTTTCCTTAGTCATCTCCATTTAGCTGATATGATATATATATTCATCAATGACCATGTAATTTCAAAACATTTCTTCCTTTTGATATGATTGATTATATGTATGCTTGCAAGGGATCGATTAATTATATAAATGCATCGACGTGTAGTGTGTATGTAGTAGCATATAATATGTATACTGAAATATATGTTTGAATTATAGTGAAGCACAAAACGAAAAAGGAACAAAATGGAAAAAAAAGGAAATACACAATCTCTGCCGCGGTAGAGAAACACACAATTCTCCGCCGCGGCAGGAAACCTTTTAGTCCCGGGTGATGTTACAGCCCGTTACTAGAGGGTTTTCGCCCCCCGCGGCGCTGAAACAGCCACGTGATTGTTATCAGTCGCGGGCGGTAGCGAGCCGGGACTAGAGGGGGGCCTCTAGTCCCGTTTTCGCAGTCCCGAGCCCAAAACCGGGACTAAAGCCAGTTGCGGCCCGGGACTGTAGGCCCTTTTTCCACCAGTGCTTGTTTAATATTAAGAATGACAGGTATATTTCACTAGTTAGTAATTCTATAATAGACCCCACACAAATGGACATGTCACATGACACGTAGACGAATTTCTTAGGTGGCGGTCTAGTCACACTCTTTATACTTTAGAATATTTTGTTATTTTATGATATGACCAGATAAATTGGTCGTAGTCTTCTAGATAACTAGCTTTAGACCAGTCATATCCATCTATGACCTTTTCGTGGCAGAATATCATGACCTTCTTGACTAAATTGGTCGTTATTTTTCAAGATTTGGAGTTCTAAATTCCCTATGACCAATTGGTTCAGAATAGTCATAAAGCTATGACAAAAAACCCATCGTCGTTAAAAAAAGGTCAATAGTGAGCAGATTACTTCCGCTACTTGTGTTGTATTTGCCATAATGGCCATTTTGTAAGTTTTGTACTTGCTACTTTATGGATGATATAATGATACTAGTCAGTTATGCTCACAGCTCACTGATCATGTGAACGTGAATTGTATTCATAACAGGTATTCTTGGACCGTATATCCGGGGTGCCACATTTTTATTTGTCCATCCCTAGCAAAGGCGGATTGTCCTTTTGGGTTGTTCTCTCCGGCACGAGTATGTGGCACGACGGCCATATTCCTCTCTCCCGTATAAGCCTATTCCCCAAACCATAGTTTGGCATATAGTAATTTGACTCCACTTCCTTCCGTATTTACCAAAAAGTCATACCGTCCACGAGAGACCCAATTTTTGCAACGGTACCTTGTCCACGACAGTTCGGATTCAGGGGATTTCTCCCCTTTAGCGAGTAAGAGCAGCCCCGGCTAAGGACCACAAACTATGAGTTAAACCCCAATGATTGGGGTAGTGTGGTTGCACGGATAAATTGTTCTGGTAAAGGCGTAGAACATCCCTTCTCTTTCTCTTGCTTGACTTTCTCTTCATCCTCCTCGTATCTTCTTTAGTAAAACCTCCACTCTGAAACGATGCCTCTTTCCAAGTGTTTTATTTTGAAGACTTTTTAATGGGGTAAAACCCAAAATAGTTTTATCATTGAAAAATCCGTGGTTTCCAGGAGGGAAGATGCTAACCATCTTAGCCTCGGTCTAAATGGTAAAAGTGGGTGTCAACAAGGGTAAGTGTCCTAATGGACACTCCATCATAACTTGAGCCATGTTACTCACAAGACACCAAGGTAATTCTAGTGAAGACACCGTCAGTCCATGTTAGTTGTATCCAAATAACACAAGTTTTGAGAAGAAACAATAGCAAAGTGTTTGAGAAAGTAGATACACTTTGGACATATCTATAGGTAAGCTGGTATAGAGGTACTAAGAGTTGGAATTACGTTATTACCTCTTTTGGTTTGATCTAAGGAATTTACTAAAGGCAGAAAAGCTCTGTTTTTGTATCCAAATTAGGTCATTACCTCTTTTGTTATTTTTACTAAAGGAAAACTAGGAAGCCAAATAGGGTGGGGCCAGTGGGACATGAAAGGTATGGATTATACCTTCCACTACAAATAAGTTTCAGGCCATTTGGGTGAATGAAACTATCTGGACAAATTTATTTGTGAAAAGGATACTTCTTGGTAGTTGATTTATCATATTTAAATTAGACATCAAAAGGGCTAACCAAAACCTCTGCATGTTAGGGAAAACAATTGTGCATCTAAGGAAATTTATATCTGGGCAATTAGAATGGTTTTCCATTTTCATTTTGATTTAAACTAAACTGCATTTGAACAGATCTGGAATTTAGTTTATTAAAAGGAGAGGGAGGAAGGGCTCACTGGGCCGATTTCTGGGCAGTGTGGGCCGCGCAGCGTGGCAGCTATCTCCCTGGCGCCGGATAAGCGCGCGGGAGGCTGAGAGATGCAAACCGCGGGGTGGGACCCGCGCGTCAGTGGGAGGCAGATCTCAAAGGGGTATCGAGCGACCGTGGCCGTCCGATTAGCTCAGCTTCGAATGTCACCCGCTCTCGTCATCCTTTAGACCTGCGCGTCTGCGCGGAAACCCTAGCGGCGGCAGGGTTTCGCTGGAGGGGACTCTCTAGGGAACGCCGCCTCCGGTGAAGTGGTGGAGGAGACGCAGCGCTCGTCACGGACTCCATCGAGGGGAGGAAGTAGTGGGTTTTATGCATCGCGGCCGGAGGTGGCTCGGGTGCTCGCCGTGGCCTGCTCGAGGCCTTGTGCATGTTGGCCGCAGGGTGGCTGGGGGGAGCGGGGAAGGTGACTAAGGCCCTGGGGATGGATTTTTACGATGAGGTAGGGGGTCGGAGACAAATAGCTAGCCAGAGGATCTATTCTCGGGCATGCAGGAGCGGAGGTGCCTCCGAGGTACCTGTAACAAGGGGAATACAAGGGGAGGTAGATTAGAGGGAGGGGACCTCAAATCGAGCACATGCAAGGGAGGTGAAGAAAGGGAAAGGCAACCTCGGGCTTGAGTTTGGTCATGGCTGAAGCTCCTCATTTCATCCTTCTCATGAGCAAGGCAACGCTAGAGAGGGGAATGGGGTTTGCTGGGGAGGTGAGTGACGAGGGGAGGGGCAAATGAGAGGCAGAGGAGAGATGGGGATGGCCTCTTGACTTTAAACCGAAGGGAGAGCCTCATGGTGGACTATGTGTTGGACGGCAAGAGAGAGGAGGTGAGGGCCAGCCATTGGGCAGCAGGGGCGGTGGAGAGGTGAGAGAGAGGACTCTGGTCATGGTAGGGGATAGAGAGGTGGTGGGGGGAGCTTCTTCACTTTAATATTGGGCTTTTGTTAAATGGGCATGTATCTCTGCCTCCAAGCATTCGGGACAAGTTTGGGTGCTATGGTTTTGCTACAGTGAACCCACTATAGAACACGACCAGGGAGGTAATGGGTTCTACTGAGAAATGTTGGACAAGATTTGGGGGTGGTTGGTTTTGGTTGAGTTCATGAGTTTGAGAGATTTCAATTATTGACCAACTAGAGGCTTGTGAAGCAACTCTAGGTTTTTGAGTTAGATAAGATGATACAAAGGTACTGGTTGTAAGATGTGGTCAAGAGAACACTCCCGAATTTATTTGAGATTTTTTAGAGGATTTAAAGTCCAATTAAAACCATTTATTATAAAAGGGCAGAAGTAGATTCTTTGTGGAATGGGTCAAAGGGCTCAGGGCTAGCCCATGACCCGGCCCGCACAATAGGGACCAAGATCCAAACAGTAACCCTAGGACCGAAAGGGGTATAACCAATTCTACCTCTGCCTATATAAGGAGAGGCATAGCTAGGATAGAGGAGGTTGGACACAAGGGAAAAACTAATGCCATAAGCAATGCTCAAACAACTCAAGGAGCACTTATAAACTTCTTGGATCAAGAGAAATAAAAAGTGTGGAGAGTTCATCTTGTTCTTCGCGCGCGGCTAGATCGTGCACACCCTCCCCGGTGACCACAAGTATCCATTCGACCCCCAACTTAAGACTAGCCATGGCATCTGCCGTGAAACCACCACCATAGTTGGCGCCCACCGTGGGGCATAAGCAGGTGCTTGATGGAGTTTTCATACAGACAGGCAACATAATCGCGAAGAACGGCGAGCGCGTCTACTCCGTCCTCATCCAGAGGTTTGGAGCTATCAACTTCGTCAGCGACAGCGCGGGCTGCTTCGAGACCAAGCCGTTCCCAAGGGGAGGTCGCTTCATCAAGTTCGGCGAGCACCAGGTCTACGTCGCGGTTCTCGTGGAGCGCGTCATCCTGGCGCCAGATCCGCCAGCGGTTCTAGCCGCAGGAAAACTTCATCAACCCGTCTCCGTCGAGGTAATGATGACAGTTCCTAACCCATCAGTACCCCTAGTAGATCCTATAGTAAATGAGGATGCTGAGGGAGGGAATCAAGAGGAAACGCCAATGGAGGCAAGAACAGCAAAGGCATCGTTAGAAAATCCAAAGAATATAGCTAGGAGAAAGAGAGCTAAAGCGCTGGAAGAGGCAATAAAAAATTGGCAGAGCTAGTAGCGCAAGCGGCTGACCCGGCGTGCATGCAGGCCGAGTTGGAGGAGACTAGGATAAAAGTCCTGGAAAAAGCAAAGGAGTTAGCACAATTGCAGCAATATGTAGATATCACTATTCGAGATCTCAACTCAGCAAATCGTGTCAAGGGCGCAATGACCCGGCTTGATGCCACAAGGTTAAGAGGGAGAAACCTAAATGAGTTGGCGGATGTAACATCAAAGGTAACACTAGAAAATAGTAACGAAACAGCCATGCGGCCAACATTAAACACTAAAGAAGCAAATCTAAGAGCTGTAGAGGCAGCAATGGCTGAGATCCCCCATTTGACAGTTGAAGTAAAGAGAAAGCAACACGAACGAGTCAATGAATTGGTAAAACCAGCAGGGATGCTGAATGAAGCTTACTACAGGGTGAATCCGGGTATAGTTGGTATGTCATAGATGGTTCACTCGGCAACCCCCATGTCGGCAAGGTCAGCAGGCCACACATCCTCCTCACCCGGAGTGGCACCAAGACAGAGAAAATAAAAGAGCGTAGATTCAGGGAGGAACAAGCAAAAAGTTACCTATGACCCGGCAATGGCTCAAGGAAACCCGACACGTGCACAGGGAACAAGAAAAAATAATGTTCAGGGAAATGAGAATCAGGAAAATGCAGGCCGAGAAAGGCAAGAAGGACAAAGAAATGAAATGGAGGGCAAAATTTTACGCCTCAACCTAGGCGTGTAAATCACTCGGCAGGAGGAGGGAATCCAGCTCCGAATACTGTACCAGCTCAACCCGAAAGGAGGCAACAAAGCGCATGAAAAGTGGTGCAGTAGCCTGCAGACCAGAATGCAAACAGATACAACGATGGTTACTCGGCAATGGTAAATGATGGATATGAATTGCCAGATCACATGTACCAAGTAATGGGAGCCAAACTCGGAGGCATAAATCTTCAGCCGGACGATGCAAGGCTAAAGCTTGATCGAATAAAGATGGCAGAACTGATCAAGTCGCAAGGTCCACAAGGTCCACCATGTTTTGGCCCAAGAATCATGAAGGAGCCACCTGTACCGAATTTTCAGCTGGACAAAGGGACAAACACCTATGATGGAAGCACAAAGCCAGAAGACTGGCTCATAGATTATGGAACTGCTGTAAAAATCGCAGAGGGAAATTTGAGATGGGCAGTGCGGTACGTACCGCAGATGCTAGAGGGACCAACGAGAGTGTGGCTGAATAACTTGCCACCTAGAAGCATCGACAGCTAGATCGATTTTTAGGATGCCTTTGTGACCAACTTCACAAGCACATACAAGAGGCCGAATCGCCCACAACAGCTTGCAATGTGCAAGCAAAGGCTGAATGAAACAAATAGAGAATTCCTCAGAAGGTGGTGCACAATGTGCAACTCTTGCGAAGGAGTAATCAAGTTTCAAGCCATTGCATGGTTTTCACAGGGGTGCAGACATGGAAGTGTACTATGGCAAAGGCTACAGAGAGATATGCTGGCCAGCTTGGCAGAAATGATAAGAATTGCTTACTCGTATGCGTTAGGAGATCTGACTCAGCCTCTGCTTATGTCAGCAAACGGGATGACTGAGACTCAGATCTGTGACGTTGTCGGGTCCCAAATACGCCACGAAAGGGCCGAGTATAGGAACAAGAGAAGAGACGAGAGACCAGACTACATGTATGGTTCGGCTCAGGTCGCAGCGGTGAGTCAAGATCATCCAGATGCTGGAAGTAGCCAACGTCAAAGAACGAACGTCAACAGTAGTGAATACCAAAGAGTGATGGCAAAAATCCATATGAACAAAGAAAACCATACCAGGACAATTAGAAAAATACTTATGAAATGATGTTGGATCAGCCGTGTAAATTACATACGCCTAGTACGAGTAAGCCGGCAAATCACACAACAAGACAATGCACTTGGTTTCAGAAGGGAGACAGGGTATATTCACCGAGTAAGCAGTTACCACCACCTCCACCTCCACCACTCATAGGAGGAAATGCTCAAGATGTTGGAGCTGAGCATAGATACGAGAACAGGTAGCCCGGATACCATAACCAAGAAAGAAGGGAGGCTGTGCATCAGGTGCATAACTCAAGAGATGATGACGCCCTTGTCAGCCATGGAACTAGAAATGAGTACAGAGAACATAACCAGATCTATGTTGTGTTTGTCATAGAGTCGAGTGACAAAAAGAGTCAGCAAAGACGAATGATGCAAGTAAATGCCTCAATGTCGGCAGTTCCAAAGTACATGCATTGGTCTGAACAGGAGATAACGTGGAGCATAAAGGATCACCCCAAGATCATGCCAACACCAGGAGGATATGCTCTTGTCTTGGATCCAACTTTCATGGGCCCTGATATCAATGTGAAATTTCCCAAGGTACCGATTGATGATGGCAGCAACATCAACATCATGTACAAGGATACTATGCTCAAGTTAGGCATTACTATGAACATGTTGGAGCCGACTAAGACAACTTTCCATGGCATCTGTAACATCCCAATTTTAGCAACCCTGATTTAATATCCAAAAGGCAAAAATTAGGGGGAACAAAAACTTTTTCATGCATTGTGTGTTTACCTGCTTGCTTGTGCTCAAGCAACAGCTTGTGTATTAGTCGTGTTGCTCCTCATATGAACCCTAGTCTACAAAAATTATTTTACAAAAGAGATGTCTTGGCTCATCTTTTTATGTTCTCAACTGTTCTGGCATCCCAAAAACCTGAGCCAAGATGACTTTGACAACACCAAATCTATGGAGACATAGGTATACTCTCCTTATGTTTTCAAGATAGAACTTCAACTAACCCTTATCTCTAGGTTTTCCCAAAATCTTTGTTAAAACCTTTTCATCTCAATCTTGGTAGAGATACCAAGATGGTACTTATCTTGTTTCAAAGCAAAACCCCTTCTCAGCATACCCATCCCTACCTCAAGTCATACTTGATGGTAACCCTAGTAATAGTTAGATAAGTAATAAGATGAATTGCCTTGATCTGTTGGTTGATGAATTGCCTTTGTCTGATGATTGCCCTGTTTGCTTAGGATCTAGAACGAGCTAATCTAGTAGCTCATCCCTTAGGATCCAATCCTTGCTTTTGATCATCACCCCCAAGCTAAGCATCCAAATTCTGTATCTATCTTAAGTCACTCTAGTGATCATCTCATCTCATGCTTATCTCAATCCAAGGCTAATCCCTCTCTATGGTTCCTAGCTCAGTGGAGACCCAATCTAAGCATAAATCCTATCTACCTAGTTATTACCTCAACATCATCTCCTTGACCATGAGTTTGGAACACTTGCACTTTAGTCAAAATCTCCAAAACTGCCAAAATGGCTAAGTTTGGATTCCTTATCTGGATTAAATCTTTAGAACTCTACCGCTTCCAACCTATGTGCAGTCTTGAGATTGTATTTGAACCATCTTGTAGTACATCTTTAGTTCTACCAAGGACTACTTTTGCCCTTGGATAAGCTATTCCCTATCCCACTCCTCCATGATGTTTTTGCAGTCAAGATAATAACACTACTAGGGAAAGGGCTATAGGTAATCCGCACAACCGTGGCTCACATGGTTGAAGTGCCCCACGAGTAAAATAGGCGTGGCTCACCTGTGGGTAGTGCCCTACTAGTAACTAGAACAACCGTGGCTCACATGGGGTATGTGCACCACAGATATGTATGGGCCAGGGGCCTGCCAGCCGCATGCCACGTACCCATAGCGCACATGGGGTAGGTGCGCTACGACTGTGGCAAGTTCTGTGGCGCACTATGCCATGTGCGCCACGCATGTATAAACTTAGTAGTAGGGCACCTTTCCCTAGTGCCCTACACCTAACTATCCTGCACCAACTCCACCCCCCCCCCCCCGTGGATCGCCTTTTTAGGCTTTGCAAAAAATAAAAGAAAATGATAAACGCTTCAAAAAATTAAATCCTTTCATATTTAGGTAGGTAATGTGGTATACCTTCTAGTAAAATTAACAAACATGAGTTTCGACTTTATTTGCAAAAAAAATTCATGCCACGGTAAAAAGGCCGTAACTTTTGCATACGATATCGAAAAAATCGTATAATATACCAAAATGACGAGAACGAGATTTCACATCTGCTCGCAACTCCGGTCCTTTAGCGATTTTTTAGATTTTAAAAATTCGAAAAGAGTAAAAAGTTACGGTCAAAAGACCGTTTTTTCCTGCAGAAAAAAAATAGAGGGCGACTTAACCGTAGCGCACCACCACCTACTGCGCCACGGATAAGCTTGGGCGGGATTCAAATTTCGAATCCTCACCCCGCCCACCTACCTTTCCCTTCCCCCTTTTCTCTCCCCCTTTTCCCTCTTCCTTTTCCTTTCCCTTCTCCTTCTTCCTTCTCCCTTCTCCTACTTCCTTCTCCTTCTCCTTCTTCCTTCTTCCTTCTCCTCCTTCCCCTTCTCATCTCCTTGCAGTGACAGCGCGACGATGGCCTCCTCCTCTCCTTGCAGTGACGGTGGCGCGGCGGCAGCGCAACGGCGGCCTCCTCCTCTCCTTGAAGTGACGGCGGCGTCCTCCCTCCCTTCCTCCCTCTCTTCCTCCATCTCTTCCTCCCTATCTTCCTCCATCTCTTCCTTCCTCCCTCTCTTCCTCCATCTCTTTCTTCCTTCCTCTCTTCCTCCATCTCTTCCTTTCTCCAACCACACCCTTCCTACCACCTCGACGCCGGCGAGGACTAAAGCGGCCACGACCCCTCCCGCACCTTCCTGCCATGGCCATGCTCCGGCGAGGTGACACGACTACGGCGGATTTTGCAATTCAAAACGAGGTTGTTTTTTGCATTTTTTTTGTTTTTTGAAAAACACATATGTGGCGCACCCTGTACCCCTACCCGTGGCGCACCTGGTAGTGCGCCACGCCTATCTCGATATAACCGTGGCGCACCATGCAGTACGCCACGGCTACGAGATAGCCATAGCGCGAGGCTCGTGGCGCACTGCTAGTGCGCCACGGAAGGCCTTTTCAGGTGCGCCACGAATAGGCGTTTTTCTAGTAGTGTAATCTTTTCTGCAAATCTTATCATCTTGCCTACTTTGGCTGAAGCTCACACCTATATGCCACCTCCCCTTGACCAACTCTTTGCATGGTTAGGACATACTAAACATGGCCTATCAATCCCAACATCACTTGTTTCCATTGGAGCTTTGTGCTTCTTAAACCAACATGGTTTAGGAGGCTACCTGATGTATCTGCTATGGCAACCTTATTTTCAACAAAGTTTGCAATCACTCCACAACCACCTCAAGGGCAACCAAGACCAACTCTTGATTCCATGATCATCTATATGACATGGTCTATCCATCCATATAACCTTTATACCCAGGTGAGCTCTGAGCTCCTTGATCCAACCTTGTTTAGATGGCATCCGACTAAACAAACCCTAGATCCTCTCTAAATCTACTCTCCACCCTTTTCACCAATTTTCTTCAAAACCAAGGTTGATCTTGATGCCTGCATCAAGTTTACATCATCTACCTTGGCTATAAGCATACCCAAATAATTTTCACAATTATTTGGATTATTAAACTATTTTATTTCCTTCTCTTGCAAATTCCTCAAAATCCTTGTCTATGAAGGAAAGTTTGTTTTTCTCCAAATCACCTTGCCAACTTAAGGCGCATTTTAGGCCTACTCATCATATCCCATCTTCCCAACCCAAAAATAAATCCCAATAAAATTCTCCAATATGTAATATGGTATTTAGGACCATATCACCTCAAAAAACAATCTTACCCCATGTAAAAATATCATTCTTGCTTCCATAATCTACTTCATCACTTTTTGAAGAAGTGCATTTAAATGGGATTTTAATCATTAGAAAATTCCCATTTAAATCATGGAGAGATTATTTGACATACTCTATCTACCAGTACCATTTCCACCCTTTGTCAAATGAAACTTTTGCAACTTCCTTCGCAAGCCCCCTTTTTATCAACTTTGCCAAAACAAACAAATCTTGAGTCAAACCAACTCTACACCTCACCAAATCTTGTCAAGTACTCCTCCACAGCAGCACCCCCCTCTAGTCGACCATCACTATAGCAGCCCTTGACCTTTTGTCATCTTGTGCTTGTTTGAAAAGGGAGACAAAGGTCATGTCCCCTCAAGCCATATTAAAACTTATTGCAGCACCTCCTACTCCCTCTTTGCTCCAGGAACGACCCTTATTACCATAGCACCACCCCTAGCCACTAGTAGGAAGCTCCCTCCCCATGACAATTTTTGACATTTCACCATTGCCCATGTAGTTTTGCAATAAAAGGGCTAAAGGCCACCTAGTGCATCACTAGCCCCCATTTTCCCCAGGTCACTCCCCTCACCTCCCCCACGAGCTCTCCTTCCTCTCCCCTGCTCTGCCCTGCCCGAGAGAAGGAAAGCTAGGAGCTTCGGCCTCCTTCACGAATTCGAGCAAGAGCTCTTCTCCCTAACCCTTCTCCCTCTGCATGTCACCACCCTGTGACCTCCTCTTCCTCCTTTACCTAACCCTACCATCCTTGTCTTCATTCAGGCACCAAAGGTACCACACCGACGAACTCCGGTGAGCTCACTTTCGTCCACCTCCGCGCGAGCCCTTCCCCAATGTCGAACCCGACAGTGCCGACCCTCCACGACCTCGTCGGCGTGCCCCTCTTTGCCCTGGACCGTCCCCGTCGCTTCCCGATGCTCAGGTGAGCCGCCACCCACGCCCGAACCTCCCCCTAGGGTTTCCCCTCGTCTACCCGTGGTCGGGGGAAGGAGACAATCGGGATCCGTCGATAGCCGTCTGATCGAACGGCTTCCGGCGACCCTTACCCCTTCATCCTAGGGAAGGCCCGGGTAGACCAGATCCAGCATCTCGGCCCAGTACCGCCCCGGATCCGGCCCACAAACCCCCGTCCCTCTTTTCTTTTTCTGTTCAAATAGGTCCAGAAAAATTCCCAAACACTTTAAATCAAAATAAATAAGTAAAATCCCTCAAAACCTCCAGATCTAAAATTCCCCGAGTGCCTAGGTGTTTTCCCCAACATGCAGACCATGTTTTACCCTAAAATATTCATTAGATTAAATATGATAAATCCTATACTAGAGTCTGTCCAGAACACTAATTGATTTCTCCAGAAAGTTCTGCAACTTCAAAGGGAGAAAATACAATTGTAAAAGAAAGGTAAAAATCATACCTTTCCATTCCCACAGGTCCCATAATCACTTGCTTCATATTTTAACAATAGCAAAAATAACAAAGACAGATACTTTCTGACTTTAGGATTTTCTCTAGGTCAACCAAATGAGGTTTATACCTAAATCCAACTCTCAGAAAACACATATAACTATGTATTCCTATATCCAGAACCTCATAATTTTATGAGTCAATGTTGATTCTTAGTGAATTAAACTCTTCGGTGCAAGATTTAATCACTAATAAAATCACTACAGTAGGTATATAACTCCACTTTGATTGATTTAAATTTCTATAGAAATATATTCTCAGTACCTAACATGTGTCCTTGTAATCAACTCAAAACTTCTGTCAAATAAATTTGATGAAAAAGACAAATCTGGTTCAGTAATGCCTTCCGAGATTTCACAAGGGCATTCTGGTAATTATTTTGAGGAGATTCCAACTCCTCTGAATTCAGTCCATCTAATACTACTTAACAACCCAAGGAAATATTTTTGCAACGCCGGAGAAGTTCTGGTGAATTATTTCCTAAAACTAGACTTTTAATCACCATAAAAATCCATTATAAATTCTAGGAAATTGATAAAATAGTGAAACCACTTCTATTGGCTTCATTTTATCTATACCTATCTGATGGTATCATTTTTATACAATGGTATCATGCAGATCAAGTCCCTGACCAAAAACCTCCCTTAGCAAATTGCTAGACATTAAATCCAAAGGGAAGTCTTTTCCCTAATGTTTCCGAAATCTTCTCCCAACCCAATCAATCATCAAACCTCCAATATCTTACTGATATATATCATGTATCCATCCTTTACTTGCTGTATGGTTTGATTCTTGTATGTGTGTATTGATTGGAATAATGTTTGTTTCCATGCATGTTTGGCAGAAGCTCAAACCTATATGCCACCTCCCCTTGACCAAATCTTTGCATGGTTAGGACCTACTAACCATGGCCTATCAATCCCCACATCACTTGTTTCCATTGGAGCTTTGTGCTTCTTAAACCCATCACTCCACAACCACCTCAAGGGAAACCAAGCCAACCTCTTGCTTCCATGATCATCTATATGACATGTTCTATCCATCCATATAACCCTTGTACCCAGGTGAGCTCTGAGCTCCCTGATCCAACCTTGTTTAGATGGCATCCGACTAAACAAACCCTAGATCCTCTCCGAATCTAGTCTGCACCCTTTTCACCAATTTTCTTCAAAACCAAGGTTGATCTTGATGCCTGCATCAAGTGTACATCATCTACCTTAGCTATAAGCATCCCCAAATAATATCAACAATTATTTGGAATACTAAACTATTTTATTTCTTTCTCTTGCAAATTCCTCAAAATCCGTGTCTATGAAGGCAAGTTTGTTTTTATCCAAATCACCTTGCCAACTTAAGGCGCATTTGAGGCCTACTCATCATATCCCATCTTCCCAACCCAAAAATTAATATTTTTGAGATCCTTTACTATTTCTTTTTGCCATTTCTCTTAATTGATAGAAACAAGAAATAATTCTCCAAAATTACTTTCCCAACTCAATAAATCCCAATAAAATTCTAAAATATGTAATATGGTATTTAGGACGATATCACCTCAAAAACAAAGATTGTCCCATGTAAAAATATCATTCTTGCTTCCATAATCTACTTCAGCACTTTTTGAAGAAGTGCATTTAAATGGGATTTTAATCATCATAAAATTCCCATTTAAATCATGGAGAGATTATTTGACCTACTCTATCTAGAAGTACCGTTTACACCCTTTGTCAAATGCAACTTTTGCAACTTCCTTCACAAGCCCCCTTTTTATCAACTTTGCCAAAACAAACAAATCTTGAGTCAAACCAACTCTACTCCTGACCAAATATTCGCAAGTACTCCTCCACAACAGTACACACCCCCCTCTGGTCGACCATCACTGTAGCAGGCCTTGACCTTTTGTCATCTTGTGCTTGTTTTGTAGGGTTCGCAGCATAGAAAACAAAATATTCCTACGATGGGAACAACTATGTACCAAGATGTATCTACTAGATACAAACAACGGGCGGATGTACATCCGTAGAGAATGTACCCTTGAAGACCGACAAAGCTTAACGAGTCCAAACTCGTGGTTGATGTAGACGATCTCTTGCCGATCTCAAGATCGAGAGGAAGTCCTAGCGCCGCAAAACAACAGCGCATCCGTGCTTGCACACACGTTCGAGGCACCGAGCAACCTCCGCCTCCTCGCTCCAGCGATGCAGTGGAAGCATAACTCTTTCTTGTCGAAAAGCCACCGGGAACATGTATCTTGCTAGTCCGAGACCATGGGGGATAAATTCTAGAGGGGGAGAGAGATCCTTCACGAGGAGGTGTGAGTGAGAGAGAGGGAGTGGGGCTCCTTTTATAGGGAGAGGGGGGCACCCAAGGGGCCATGCGGCCAGCCATGGGGCTGCCCCCACATCTTCCACATTCATGTGGGTGGACACTCCACTCACTCAAATGCCTTTCAATTCCCTCCACTAAAAAACCCACTCAAATTCCCACTAAATTTCCACCAAATTTAATGCAAACTCTCATTAAATAAAACTCCTTATATTTATTCAGAATTTTGTCAATTACTTTAATGACAAACATTCACATATAACCCCTTGCTAGTATTTCATTTCACATCCAGAAACACTTTCTGCAATTTCACCCGAAAACCCATTTCGGTATCTAGTGAAATAAATTCATGCGCTTGTTATTCTTTTCGGCATGAAACTTTTGCTCCAAATGGATGTCGGTGTCTCTTAAGTGTGTCACCCTACGGTTCGCGAATAATGCGGACATGATCGAGACCCTTCTCAGATCAATAATCAGAAGCGGGATCTGGAGACCCATACTGACTCCCACATATTCAACGATGACTTTCTTGTGATCGTCGGAACCTTTTACGCTAGTATCTTAATCCTTTTGTTTCGCGATATATTACATGTCCGAGATTCGATCATCGGTATCTCCATACCTAGTTTGATCTCGTTACTGACATGTACTCTTTTCTTGTTCCCGTGATATAACATTCTAGTGATCAAACCACTTGCTTGCAAGATAATCAATGTGATATCACCGAGAGGGCCCAGAGTATATCTATCCGTCATCGGGATGAAAAAATTCCACTCTCGATCCATGAGCCTCAACATAACACTTTATTAGTTCTGAATCCATCTTTATAATCACCCTGTTACGGTGTGACATTTGATGTTATCAAGAAACTCTTCCGGTGTTAGTGATTGACATGATCTCATGGTCTAAGGATTAGGATCACTTCGTAAGTTGTTATAGCAATATAAACTCAATTACTTTGATCGTAATGCTATACTTCGGATGAATGTTCGTCACACCATTACACTAATGTTGTGATCCCGTTATTAACAACATCCAATGTCCATGATCAGGAAACCTTGATCATCTTGTTAATCAACGAGCTAATTTATGAGAGATGCATAACTAGGAACTTTCTGTTTGTTTATTAAACACACATGTATTAACGTTTCCGTATTAATACAATTATAGCATGTAAAATAAACATTTATCATAAATAAGGAATACGATAATAACCACTTTATTATTGCCTCTTGGGCATATTCCCTTCAGTCTCCCACTTGCACTAGAGATAATAATCTAGTTTGAAAACTTTGCGTATTGAACACTTATGGCTTTCCGGTGTTCCATATATGCAATTGCAAGTGGTTAACATAATCTACGGTTCTGACACTTTCAGGTCCGTGTGTATTTGCATGTCTTTGCGTCTTCACGCATCACTCATTCTCCAATGAGATGGCATTGTATAAATTTGGTATTTTGGTGAGACCTTTAGTTCCTTGGGGTTAAAACATGTCTATACTATTGTCATACAATATATCTTTAGTGTTAGCCCGTTGTGAACCACACCTTAGTTTGATAACAAACTACTTGACACAAATTCCCTCCTTTGCTGCTACTATAGCAGTCATATACTTAGCCTTTTGTTGTAGTATTCGTCACAATGTCTTAACTTTGGAACACTTCCAAATACATCATGGAAACTTTCTTTCCATTTCATTGTGCCACCCATACTTTAAATTGAGATAAACTTAATTTGTATCTTGTGACAAAACTAGTATCAATGTAACGCTTTACAATGAACTATTTGTAATTGTTTGTCACCTCTACACAAACATATTCTTAGTTGTTCCAAAAGATCATAAGAATATCCTTACTATCGTCCAATGATCATTTTATGATTCATTCTGGTATATCCTCATAACACTTAGAGCATAGGACATATCTGGATGTGTACATATCATGGTATGATTGATCAAAACATTCTCGTGATTTCACTCATCAAGTGTCAAAGTACTTGAATCTTGTTTCACTTATCAAGTGTCGATACACTTGAATCTTGATTCAATTCCTTTCCATGCGACAAGAACCGTTTCTTGTTGTTTCTATATTGAACTCCTTCAATATCTCATATATGTACGTTTGGCACAACCATATTAGCCTCACAGTCTATCCACTATACACATTCACGCTAAATATTCGGGTTTTGCCTAAGTATTTCATCAAAATGAAATTCTTAACCTTTGTCAATAAAATATACATTATTTCTAATCAACAAGATGTCCTCCACATAATGTATTAGAAATATGTATTAGCGCTCCCACTTAATTTCTTGCAAATGCAAGCATCTTTCGTCTCCTGATAAAAACTCTTTTTCATCACGGTGAAGATTCCAACTCCGCGATGCTTACTTCAACAATTGAAGTTTGCATGCCCCTTTTTTAGCATCCTTTGAATTAACAAAACCCTTTGGATCGTGTCATGTACACGTCCTAGGTAACCATTCTATTAAAAGAACTTTGTTTTGTTTATTCATCTACCATATACCAAATTATATGTAGTGGTTCCTACTTTAATCCGTCCAGACTAAATATCGCTATGAAAGATAAAATCTTGTCATATTCAACTCCTTAAACATTGTCATAAACTACTTTACGACATGTCGACTATTTCATAGATGTGAAACATCCATGTCTGTTTCTTTATAGATCCAAATACGACCGATAGGTTTTTACACCTTTCCGGAGGGTCTTCCAAGTTCAAAACTTGATTTATCGTGTATGGACCTATCACGGATTTTATTGCTTTAATCATTTGATAGAGTCAGGACCAATCATCGCTTCTTTGCATGTAGTCGGTTCATCATTGTCAAACAATAATGATTTACTCTCAAATCTTAATCATTTGATTCTTTATCCGACCTTCTTGGTTCAATAGGAACTTTAGACCTCCGTGACCGCAAACTTTGAGGCACGTAATCCATGAGCAACTCTGGAAAATTTTCCGGCGCTGCGCAACTCAGCACATATAGCTAAGGTTCGTTAACCTTATCAAAGTTCTATTGTCCTTCCACTTAACTTTTGCGAAAAATTCCTTTTTCAAGAAACTTCACATTTCAAGCGACAAACCCTTTTGTCCTCGGTGTTATGGAGGAATAACCAATTGTTATTCGAAATAACCTACAAAGACATGCTCATCCGACTTTGATTGTAAACATCTTACTTATGTTTAGCATACCAAAATTTAAGAAATGGCAACTTGGGTTTTCACCCAAACCATAACTCATATGGTGTCATTTCAATGGATCAATATGGAGCTCTTTTCGGTGTAAAAGCGATAGTCTCTAAAGCTTTAATCTTTTAAAACATAATGGCAGTTTTATAAATAACACCTTTGATCCAACCATTTCAAACAAGGGTTCATTACAAATCTCAAACACTCCATACTCCTATGGTGTTTCGGGAGATGTAAATCTAGGTGTTTTGCTAACTTGCAACTCAAATAAATCCCTTTATGATAAAATCATAATTCATTTATTTTCTTGTTACACTTGTAACTCAAATAAATACCTTACGATAAAATCATATACCATTTATTTTCTTGTCACAATGATTTTCACATCATCTTGAAATTCTTTGAACATTTTCAAATATTTCACACTTCTTTCTCATTAAGTGAAAATTCACTCAAATTTCCGGAGAAAGCATATGAAGTTGAAATCCATCGCTTACGACTATACATAATGGACTACATATGTCACATCCCAAGATTTTCCAAATCTTGTTATGTGAAAATAAATGAATAAAATAAAACTTTGTTTTATTTCCAGAGCCAGAAGAAACTTTTTGAATTCAATTGGAACTTCAAACCCATTTGAATTAAATAACACCTAAAGGGATTTAAAAAGATAAACACTTAATAAAAGGAAAATAAAAACATTTGGAAATATTATTTTGAAACAATTAAATGAAAAGATTTGTTTTCAAATGAAATAGAAGTTTTACAAATAAGGATTATTTTATAAAGCCAAATTAATCCTTGGCCAAGCTTTTGAATTAAAACATTTTATTTTGAATTAAAAATAGTAAAGGTTTTACCATTTTAATTAAAACATCAAACTCATTAAATTGTTTTAAAATAAGTTTTCCAAGTACTTTATATCCTCAAATAAAACCTACTGAATGGTTTTTGTACTATATTAGTTTTCAAAATAAAGTTTCTAATAAAACAAATCCTATTTTAATTAATAACTAAAGCCCATTTTATTTAATTACTAATGGCCCCTTTAGCAAAAATGTTATTTTGTTTTAAACAAAGTTTCCAAGTATTCTTTATTTCCAAATGATACCTACTGGTTTGGTTTGGAAAAATATTTTGGAATTTAAATGGAGATTTATTAAATAAATCATATCATATTTGATTAAATAACTATGATCTATTTTATATTAAAGAGATCCTAAAAGGAATGAAAATATTATTTTATTTTGGAATGTTGATTTATGTTGATAAACAGAACCAAGTTCAAAGAGTTGAAGTGTGGTGTTTGTATGAATTTATTTGGTTGATTGAATTGTTGTTTGAAATTCAAATCAATAAATAGAAAATAGAAAAGATAAAACAAAGCAGACAGAAAAAAATAAAAGTAAACCAACCCAACCCAGCAGCCCACGAAGCCCATCAGTAGCCCACCTGTTCCCACGCCCGAACCATTTTTCCTCACTCAGGAACTTACCCGCACAGAGGATGACTGTCAACACCCGGATTTTTCAATCCTAGATGCCTGTTATGCCATACATCGCAATCCCAGGATTACCATTTTTGCGAGACATAACAGAATTGGATACCATAGTACTTCATCCATTACAACGATACATAAGTTCTTACACAAATAGGGATCTCATGATCCAGTCCTTAATATAACATCAAGCAGCGGAATACGGCATAATAACGGTAGCGTAGGCGAGGCTCCATCTTCGGGGTCACAGGCAATGCTGACGATGGGAGATGATCCTAGTTGTCGTAACCGTCCTGGGGTCCATCCTCCAGGTACTCCTCTTCATAGTCTGGCCATGGGAATAGCCAGGGACAAAGCCATGAGTACTCTTTAAGTACTCGCAAACTAATACTAACAAGAAAGAGGGGTTTTTGGATAATAGGACACTAGGCTCTAGGGTTGTTTTGCAAAAGCCAGATTTATACTACTAAGTTCCAAACCTGGTCACAATTTTATAACTCCTAAGTGGGATCTTGTATTTCCAGTCACAACTCTATTGTGGTCAAGTCAAAGTCTCAGGTCGTTCACAAGTCATTTTGAAAAGTCTGACGGGGGAACAGTATGGCCACTCCAACTGTCCATAACCGCGGACGCGGCTATTCGAATAGTTTGACACTCTGCAGAGATTGTACACTTTCACCACAACATTCGATACATCCGTCAGGAACAAATCCTGAATTCACCATACTCAGTATGCGGATAATCAATCCTAACCTTCCATTTACACTCCCTAGTATAAGCACCTCTCCTGTGAGTTTGGCCTCCCAACCATGACCACTGTCATCTTGGGTACTGCACAGGTGGACAGTCTTCACAAGGTAGCCTCAGCTCAGACCTTGGCCGTGAGGGAACTAATACTAAGGTATATAAGTTTCCAGTCAAGCCCTACCCAATATTCGGGTATTGTGGTTGTACGATAAAATTGGAATGGTATCGCATCCAGACAACCATCAGTTTTATAAAGGGCTAAGGCTCATGCCTCAACATTTTCATCACCAAAATCATCAAGTGTTTGGAAACACATGTCCAAAACATTTCAATAGAATGATCCATCATTCCAAGGTTTTCATAACCATTTTTCCACCAAGTATTCCCATCTAAAGTTGATCAAGTTTTATGCTTAGCACTAGCATCTACAGGTGGGGTAGTACTAATAGAGGGGTGGTAACTAGTGGAGTTGCAACTAAGTCCAACCTTATATCATAAGCTGATATCAAGGTTTCTAGATTAGGCCAAATTTTAATGTTCTTTATGCAACCTTCAGCACAACTGTCTAGTCCCTACCAAACTTCTTGGGTAGCCTCTAAGTAAACTTTGATAAGGAAATAGAGTAAAAAGCTTGCCATAAAACTAGGATTGGTTTAGCAAGTGGGTATGGTTACATACGCTTAGGGCATATAGTAATCATGTCACAAGCATGGGTTGTAGCAACAATAGGGTATCTTGCAAGTGTTAGCTTGCATCAATATCAGTATAAGCTTGCATAGTTACTAGCTTGCCTTGTGTAGAGCAGTGGTTGAGGTTCTCTTCTGCTTCCTGTTCGTAGTATCCTCCTTCTTCTTCGTAGCCTTGGTCGGTACTAGCGTCTATAAATAAATACGAGGTACACAATCACCAAACAATACTTAACTACTTGCAATCATCACACACAAGTGTCCTATAGATGATATAGCATCATCTCTAACATTACAAGGTTAAGGATTGGTTTAAGTCTTCTTATTTTAGAAAAAGTAATTTCTACTCATTGAAGAACTACTTAAGATTTAATATTCTCCAAACTAAACATGGGATCATGTTGACACATGTCATCACCACATGTTGTAGTCCATGGAAATGTGATTTAAAGTGGTGTCACAATTTAACAAGGTTTTAACCTTTTATTTTAATTAATTAAAGTGGCTAGAAATGCTTATGAAACATTCCTTTATTCCTTGAACATTATTTCTGCAAGTAACCTATATATATATTTTTATATATTCTGAAAGGTATGGTTGAAAGTGATTTTTGAGAGTTGGAATCAACTCAAAAGCTATTGTGGTTTAAATTTGAAAAATGTTTGAATGCAGAAAAGCTTCTACCTTGTCATTTTTGCTAAGGGTGATCTACAAATCCAAATGACTTGAATCCAACGGGCTTGGATTAAGCATTCACAGACCTTTCCAGCAAAATTGGTTTCATCTAATTTGGTGCACTAAATTGATCTGGGTTGATTTTTGAAGTTGGGTACTGAAGTGTGTTTGAATTAAAAAAGAAAAAGTTTAATTTGAAATGCTGGGCTGCGCGGGAAATTCTAACGGGCCGGCCTGCTAAGCGCAGTGCTCCTGCGGGCTGCTTAAGTGGGTGTCCCCACTCGTCAGTGACACGGGGCTGGGCGAAGCGGTATGGGGCAACGTGGTTCGTTAGATCTGGTTCTAATCCAACGGCTGAGGGTCATCGTCGACGCGGGACAGCTCCGGCGAGAACGAAACCTAGCGCGGCCAGTGAGGGGTGCTGGGGGCTCACCGGGGTACGGGCGAGGGTCGGCGAGGCGGGCGAACGACGAAGTCGACGACGGCGAACCTCCTGGTACCGGTAGCTTCTCCTGGGGCTGCTCCAATCGCTGGCTCCTTTCTTCTCCGGCAGCGGCAGGCTCCGGTGAAATTCCGGCAGGGTGGTGCTCGCCTTGCTCTGAGAATGGTGTGGCACGATCAGTGAGGAGAGGGGAGTGAGATGGTGTGAAGAAATCGTGCGGGGGTGGCCTCTATTTATAGTCGAGCGAGGGGACCGTCGGGGCGCAAGGTGAGCTCGTCGGAGGCGAAGTTACAGGCAGCTAATGGCATGGGCAAGGGTAGGGGACGGTGCTGTGTCTCCTGGCGATGCTCAACGGCATGGTCGCGAGTGATGGGGTGGTGTGGTTTGGTCTGGAACGGGCGATGCTCTGCGCGGCAGAGGCGGCGTTCTAGACGGCGGGCGGTGGCTGTATGGCGCGGGGCGTTAAACGGGGATGTCTGGCGGTCTCCTGGGTCGGTGGTGATCGTGTGTGAGCGCGGTGAGGGCGGCGCACGGTCTGTGGGTGGTGGTCGAGGGTGGCGCTCTGGCGCACGCTCGGCATGGTCTGGGCGTGTCTTGCGCGCGTGGTCCAGGGCTTGGCAACGCTCGCGGCTGGGACATGCAGTGGCGGTGGACGGTGGGCTGCCTCCCAGACATGCTGGCTAGGCTTGCTGCTGCTCCTAGCTTGCTGTCCACTTTGGGGTGACATGGGGTTGCTCGGCTGTTCACCATTAATGGGAATGGCAAGCTCACAGGGTGCTAGTGTTGGGCTAATCTTTCTAGATGATCTACTGAGGTGTGTGAGAGCTGACTAGGGAACAAGTTAGGCAAGAATCACTGCACACTATAGTGTTTTGTGTTTTGTTTGATTTGTGTCTGCAACCTGTTTGATGAAATGGCCGCATGAAATCAAGTTTTGAATTTTGAAATGATTTTTGGTGGGTTTGCTAGATTGGTTCTGGTGAGTCTGCAGATGCTTGGGTTTTGAAAATTGAGCTTGTTTAAGTGGGTTTTGAAAAAGTGGGATCTTCCCATATGAAGAAGATTCAATTTTGAGTTGTCATTTAAACTATGCATTTGAAAGTTTCTGGATGATCACAAGGTGGGCCTTGATACTTTGTTATGAGTACATTCAAGGTGTGCAAAGATCGAGAAAAGTTTCTGTTAGGTTTTGAAAGTTTGAGACAGCAAAAGTAGGCATGGGAGTTAAATTGGTCAAAATGACCATTCACTTAATATATTGGTTTTGACTTAATTTTCTTTAGGAAAAGTGTGGGGAATGTTTTAGATGATGTTCTTTTCACCTAAGAAACATTTTACAAGCAATGGATCACACAAACAAAGTGGTTTTAAAGAATTTCAAAATTCATGCATACACATAGACATGCTTTCATGAATTGATTTAGAAAAGTTTTTGTTAACCCTAAACTTTAGGATTAGTGTTTTGTTGATCTAAGTTTGATATTTTTGGGATGTTACAAACCTTCCCCCCTTAAACAAAATCTCGTCCCGAGATTTGAAAAAGGACGAAAAGATTACCTAGGATTTGAAGAGATCTGGAAACTCTGTCCTGATGTGATCTTCGCGTTCCCAGGTAGCTTCCTCTTCTGTGTGGTTGCTCCACTGAATCTTGAGAAACTTGATGCTTCGGGTTCTGGTCGTTCGAAAAGCTTCTTCCAATATACGGATGGGTACTTCAGGATAGGTCAGGTCATCATTGATCTCTATGGTCCTATGATCGATATTCTTGAACACTTCGGTCTTCTCGGGGACTTCGAGACATTTGCGAAGTAACGAGATATGGAACACATTGTGCACTGCTGACATCTCTTCTGGTAGCTCGAGTTGATACGATACTTCTCCTCGACGGTTCAAGATTTTGAAAGGTCCGATATATCTGGGGGCTAACTTTCCTTTGATTTGGAAACGTTGCATTCCCTTCAATGGCGACACTTTCAGGTAAACAAAGTCTCCAATGTTAAAGGCGAGGTCTCGACGTCTCTTGTCGGCGTAACTATTTTGTCGGGATTGGGCTGTCCTGAGGTGCTCCCGAATCTTGTGAACCTTCTCTTCTGCTTCTCGTAGGATGTCGGGTCCAAAAATTTGACTCTCTCCTACTTCCGACCAGTTCAAAGGGGTGCGGCACTTCTTCCGTACATGAATTCAAATGGGGCCATTTGCAAACTGGCTTAGTAACTATTGTTTTAGGAAAATTCTGCAAACGGTAGACAGTCTTCCCACTTGGATCCATACTCTACAACACATGCTCTAAGCATATCTTCGAGTATTTGGTTTACTCGCTCCGTTTGTCCATCGGTCTGAGGGTGATACGCGGTACTGAAATCTAGGCGGGTTCCTAAACCTTCATGGACCTTCTTCCAGAATCTCGAGGTAAACTGAGTTCCTCGATCCGATACGATATTCTTGGGGACTCCGTGCAAACTAACGATCCTAGCGATATACAACTCTGCTAGCTTCGAACTCTGATAGGTGGTTTTAACGGGCAAGAAATGGGCGACTTTGGATAATCTGTCCACTATGACCCAAATAGAGTCATTTACCCTACTAGAAGTAGGTAGTCCAGTGATAAAGTCCATTCCTACAGAATCCCATTTCCATTCCTGAATTTGCAAAGGTTGCAACAATCCAGCGGGTCTTTGATGTCCTGCCTTGACTCGCTGACATATATCACACTTGGCGATATAGCTTCCGATTTCTCTCTTCATCTTATGCCACCAAAATTGCTCTTTCAAATCTTGATACATCTTAGTTCCTCCTGGATGGATAGAATAATGAGTATCATGGGCCTCCTTCAAGATAACTTCTTTTAACTCAGAATCTGCTGGTACACAAAGGCGTCCTTTGTACCACAAAACTCCTTCTTCGCCCTCGGTGAATCCGGGTACTTTGCCTGTACCAATACGACGTTTAATTCCGTCGATACTAGCATTTCCTTTCTGCGCCTCTTTAACTTGACTGATCAAAGTGGGCTGAAGTTCTATGCTAGCCAAAAATCCTTCACTTACTAAGTCTAGTCGAAAATCTTCCATCTCCTTGTGCAAACTTGGTTGCTCCTTCAAAATCAAGGAGTTCAAGCGGCACGGCAATCTGCTAAGGGCATCGGCTACTACGTTGGCTTTTCCAGGGTGATAATGAATGTCCAGGTCGTAATCCTTGATTAGCTCAATCCATCTTCTCTGCCTCATATTCAGCTCCTTCTGAGTGAATATATACTTTAGGCTCTTGTGATCCGAATAAATCTCACAACGGTTTCCCATAAGGTAATGTCTCCATGTCTTCAGGGCTAGAACTACGGCTGCGAGTTCGAGGTCATGGGTTGGATAATTTTGTTCATGCTGCTTCAATTGTCGCGATAGATAGGATATAACTTGGCCTTCTTGCATTAGCACACATCCGAGACCAATCTTGGATGCGTCACAATACACATCGAATGGCTTCGTGATATCCGGCATCATCAAGATTGGGGCGGAAATCAATCTCCTTTTGAGTTCTTGGAAACTCGCTTCACACTTGTCCGTCCATTCAAACTTCTTGTCCTTCTTCAGCAATTGGGTCATGGGTCGGGCGATACTAGAGAATCCTTCTACGAATTTGCGGTAATATCCCGCCAATCCGAGAAAAGCACGAACTTGGGTTTGAGTGGTTGGGGCTTGCCAATCTTCTACATCTTTCACTTTGGCAGGGTCAACGGCAATTCCTCCGGCTGATACAATGTGACCGAGGAATCCTACTTCCTGTAACCAGAATTCACATTTGCTAAATTTTGCATACAGCTGATGCCTCTAAGGGTTCCAAGAATGGTCCTTAGGTGTAGCTCATGTTCTTCGTCCGATTTGGAATAAATCAGAATGTCATCGATGAAAACAACGACAAACTTATCCAGGAAGTCCATAAAAATCTTATTCATGAGGTTCATGAAATAAGCGGGGGCATTGGTTAATCCAAAAGACATGACTGTATACTCATACAACCCATATCTGGTGGTAAAGGCAGTCTTTGGAATATCCTCTGCACGAATTTTGAGTTGATGATAACCAGTTCTAAGATCAATCTTAGAAAACACCTGGGCACCGGTCAACTGATCAAACAAATCCTCTATCTTGGGCAAAGGATACTTGTTCTTGATGGTGACATCATTCAACTTTCGATAATCTGTACACAAACGGTTACCTCCATCCTTCTTGTCCACAAATAAGACAGGTGACCTCCATGGGGACGCACTTGGTTGAATCAATCCGATTTCTAACATGGAATCCAGTTGCTTCTTCAGTTCTTCTAGTTCTGACGGGTTCATACTATAGGGTATCTGGGCTATAGGTCCTGTTCCGGGGATTAGTTCGATGATAAACTCGATATCCCTATCTGGGGGCATACCGGGCAAAACATCTGGAAATACATCGGGGTATTCACAGACTATCCGAACTTGGTCGATGGTAGGTTGGGCTAGACTCTTGTTACACTTGAAGTGGCGAGGTAAGGTTTCCGATATATGCTCGACTAATATTCCGGCGGTACTGGTCATGGTAATGGCTTTCTTGGCACAGTCAATCATTCCTTTATGTTTAGACATCCAATCCATTCCTAGTACTACTTCCAAACCTTTAGTTCCGAGTACTATTAGATTAGCATAAAAATCTATGCCATGGATTCGGATAGGGACGGCTTTTCAAATTTTCCTAGCCTTGGTGGTTGATCCGGGAATTTGTACAATCATCACATGCTTCAGTTTGGTTGGTTGGATTTTACTAGTGCATGCAAATTCTTCGGTGACAAATGAATGCGATGCACCAGAATCAAACAACACTCTTGCGAGTACTGAATTAACAGAAAACATACCCAGCACGACGTCTGGCGCTTCCTGAGCTTCTTCAGCATGCATGAGAAAAAGGCGACCATTACGGTTGAGTGAATTTCCTGGGGCAAATCTTCTCCCTGGCTGGACACGACGCTGCTGCTGGGCTGGGACATTGGTATTAGGGGCTGTAGCGTTCTTCTTGTTGGGGCACTCGTTGGAATAGTGGCCTTTATTTCCACAGCCATAACAGGTCACTTGGGACTTGTCCTTGGCTGCGACAGGCACAGCATTGCTTCCAGTCCTCGGGGCAGTATTGGGGTTGACGGTAGCATGGTTGGTGTTGAACTTGGGTGGGGCACGGTTGAAAGGGCTAGAATTGTCGGGGTTGTTGTGATTTCCTCCGGGTCTAGGGTTTCCACGGTTGGGATAGTTCGGACGGGTCATAGGGGGTCTGTTGGTTCTTGGGGCAAATCCTGGAGATGGGTTGGGGCGATACTTTGGGGTCTGATGGGTTCCTGGTTGATGCATCATGCGACGCTTGCGGTTCTCATTGGCCTGATTGATCTTTCCTTCCATCTGGATAACGGAGTCGACAAGGGCTTCGATATCAGCAAAGGGAATATTGACTAATACTGTATGCATCTCGTCATGCAGACCATTCAGGAATCTTTCTTTCTTCTTGGCTTCGGTGTCTATCTCATCTGGGGCGTACCTAGCTAATGACAAAAATTTGTCACGGTATTCCACTACTGTCATCCTTCCTTGCTTCAGTTCTCTGAACTCGTCTCTCATTCTCTTGATCAAACCTGGCGGCACATGGGTTCTGCTAAACTTGACCTTGAATTCCTCCCAGGTCATCATTTGGCCTCCGGTCATTGCACGAACACTGTTCCACCATGCCCTGGCATCTCCGGCTAGATAATGAGTGGCGAACAAGACTTTCTCGTTGGCTTCTACTCCGGCTACTTCTAAGTTATTCTCCATGGTTTGCAGCCAATCATTGGCGTCTAGGGGTTCTTCTGACTTGGTGAAAACGGGTGGGTTGGTATTCTGGAAGTTCTTGAGCTTAGATCCGTGGTTGTCCTGATTTCCATGACCTTGGTTGTTGTGGGCTAGCTGGGCTATCTGTTGCAGAGTAGCTAGGTTGGCTTGCCGTTCCGCTCGTTCAGCTTCGCGGTCAGAAGTCAACATTTGCAGGATCTACAACATTGGGTCCGGGGTTGAACCACTTCCTCCACGTGGCATCTGAGGATTGATATAGATCATGAGAAAAGAGGGAAATTTCTACGGTTTTGGGTCTTTGAAAAGTTTTTAGAGTTGACTCAAGTTTTCTAGCAACTTGCCTTTTCATTCATTCACTCATAGCACACAGTACAACACACACCACAACAAGCAAAACAGATGGTTTTAAGAACCATTCTGGGAACTACGATACAGTGGGACCGACTACTACTCGCTACGCTAGTGCTCAGTGCTACTACTGCTCGGAGTCTGTGGCTTCATGATCTTCCGCATCATCGATGAAGGCGAAATCATCCTCATCGGTGAAGAAGTCCATGGCCTGGTCCTCCAGAAAATCATCGTCATCGCTGAGATAGGAGTAAGGGTCTCCACGAAGATCTTCTCTGGCATTTTCCCTTTCCTCTAACTGCATGTCTCTCTCATGGATGGTCTCTTCCAGAGCTGAGATAGGATGGCGAAGACGGGCAATAATGCGCTCCTTCTTGTCGAGATGACGGCGACGAGACTTGCGATCCTTTGCTAGCATGGCGATGGTCTGATCCTTCGTCTTGATGATGGCATACTTGTGGTTACAATAGTCACGACAGTTGTCCAGTTCCTGCTGACGATCATACATCATGAAGCTAAGGTGGTCCAATTGAGTCTTCAGCTCGGGGTGGTATGGGGCTTCCAGTGGTTGACCATTTGCATCACGTCTTGGGCAAAACTCAAAGCGAGTACCCTTGATCTGATTGATGCTCTGCCCACACAGACGGGAAAGAGCTTCCTGCATTGCTCGGGCAAGTCCATCGAGCCAGTTGATTTCCCTCAAGGTAAACTGAATTCCCTCCGCAGTGGGAGGTTCAATCTTTCCTCGGAGACTTGCAACTATTAGCCACTGTAGATCTTCCCCCCCTTGATCATTGAGCTGAGCTCCGAAGAACTCGGGATGCGGGCGCTCCAAAAGTTCCAAAAGCTGATCCAGATCCCTCTCAAAGATAAGGTCTCGTCCATTTCCGAGTTGGTAAAACTTGCTGTACTTCGCGTCCATCTATAAAAATAGAGGAGGAGTAGTTTAGCAAAGTGATCAAGTGTGTCAAAATTTTATATATTTTGCAAGAGTTTTTGAGGTACATGAGGTTTATTAAAGAATTTAAGAGGTAAGAATGAGAATAAGTTTTCGTAAATAGTTTTGTTTTTGAGTATTGAAACTAAGTTTTTGGTTCAGCGTCCAATCTAACTAGGGTCTCCTATGGTCAGGATGGCTCTGATACCAACTTGTCAACACCCGGATTTTTCAATCCTAGATGCCTGTTATGCCATACATCGCAATCCCAGGATTACCATTTTTGCGAGACATAACAGAATTGGATACCATAGTACTTCATCCATTACAACGATACATAAGTTCTTACACAAATAGGGATCTCATGATCCAGTCCTTAATATAACATCAAGCAGCGGAATACGGCATACTAACGGTAGCGTAGGCGAGGCTCCATCTTCGGGGTCACAGGCAATGCTGACGATGGGAGATGATCCTAGTTGTCGTAACCGTCCTGGGGTCCATCCTCCAGGTACTCCTCTTCATAGTCTGGCCATGGGAATAGCCAGGGATAAAGCCATGAGTACTCTTTAAGTACTCGCAAACTAATACTAACAAGAAAGAGGGGTTTTTGGATAATAGGACACTAGGCTCTAGGGTTGTTTTGCAAAAGCCAGATTTATACTACTAAGTTCCAAAGCTGGTCACAATTTTATAACTCCTAAGTGGGATCTTGTATTTCCAGTCACAACTCTATTGTGGTCAAGTCAAAGTCTCAGGTCGTTCACAAGTCATTTTGAAAAGTCTGACGGGGGAACAGTATGGCCACTCCAACTGTCCATAACCGCGGACGCGGCTATTCGAATAGTTTGACACTCTGCAGAGATTGTACACTTTCACCACAACATTCGATACATCCGTCAGGAACAAATCCTGAATTCACCATACTCAGTATGCGGATAATCAATCCTAACCTTCCATTTACACTCCCTAGTATAAGCACCTCTCCTGTGAGTTTGGCCTCCCAACCATGACCACTGTCATCTTGGGTACTGCACAGGTGGACAATCTTCACAAGGTAGCCTCAGCTCAGACCTTGGCCGTGAGGGAACTAATACTAAGGTATATAAGTTTCCAGTCAAGCCCTACCCAATATTCGGGTATTGTGGTTGTACGATAAAATTGGAATGGTATCGCATCCAGACAACCATCAGTTTTATAAAGGGTTAGGCTCATGCCTCAACATTTTCATCACCAAAATCATCAAGTGTTTGGAAACACATGTACAAAACATTTCAATAGAATGATCCATCATTCCAAGGTTTTCATAACCATTTTTCCACCAAGTATTCCCATCTAAAGTTGATCAAGTTTTATGCTTAGCACTAGCATCTACAGGTGGGGTAGTACTAATAGAGGGGTGGTAACTAGTGGAGTTGCAACTAAGTCCAACCTTATATCATAAGCTGATATCAAGGTTTCTAGCTTAGGCCAAATTTTAATGTTCTTTATGCAACCTTCAGCACAACTGTCTAGTCTCTACCAAACTTCTTAGGTAGCCTCTAAGTAAACTTTGATAAGGAAATAGAGTAAAAAGCTTGCCATAAAACTAGGATTGGTTTAGCAAGTGGGTATGGTTACATACGCTTAGGGCATATAGTAATCATGTCACAAGCATGGGTTGTAGCAACAATAGGGTATCTTGCAAATGTTAGCTCGCATCAATATCAGTATAAGCTTGCATAGTTACTAGCTTAACTTGTGCAGAGCAGTGGTTGAAGTTCTCTTCGGCTTCCTCTTCGTAGTATCCTCCTTCTTCTTCGTAGCCTTGGTCGGTACTAGCGTCTATGAATAAATACGAGGTACACAATCACCAAACAATACTTAACTACTTGCAATCATCACGCACAAGGTTCCTATAGATGATCTAGCATCATCTCTAACATTACAAGGTTAAGGATTGGTTTAAGTCTTCTTATTTTAGAAAAAGTAATTTCTACTCATTGAAGAACTACTTAAGATTTAATATTCTCCAAACTAAACATGGGATCATGTTGACACATGTCATCACCACATGTTGTAGTCCATGGAAATGTGATTTAAAGTGGTGTCACAATTTAACAAGGTTTTACCCTTTTATTTTAATTAATTAAAGTGGCTAGAAATGCTTATGAAACATTCCTTTATTCCTTGAACATTATTTCTGCAAGTAACCTATATATATTTTTATATATTCTGAAAGGTATGGTTGAAAGTGATTTTTGAGAGTTGGAATCAACTCAAAAGCTATTGTGGTTTAAATTTGAAAAATGTTTGAATTCAAAAAAGCTTCTGCCTTGTCATTTTTGCTAAGGGTGATCTACAAATCCAAATGACTTGAATCCAACGGGCTTGGATTAAGCATTCACAGACCTTTCCAACAAAATTGGTTTCATCTAATTTGGTGCACTAAATTGATCTGGGTTGATTTTTGGAGTTGGGTACTGAAGTGTGTTTGAATTAAAAAAGAAAAAGTTTAATTTGAAATGCTGGGCTGCGCGGGAAATTCTAACGGGCCGGCCTGCTAAGCGCAGTGCTCCTGCGGGCTGCTTAAGTGGGTGTCCCCACTCGTCAGTGACACGGGGCTGGGCGAAGCGGTATGGGGCAACGTGGTTCGTTAGATCTGGTTCTAATCCAACGGCTGAGGGTCATCGTCGACACAGGACAGCTCCGACGAGAACGAAACCTAGCACGGCCAGTGAGGGGTGCTGGGGGCTCACCGGGGTACGGGCGAGGGTCGGCGAGGCGGGCGAACGACGAAGTCGACAACGGCGAACCTCCTGGTACCGGTGGCTTCTCCTGGGGCGGCTCCAATCGCTAGCTCCTTTCTTCTCCGGCAGCGGCAGGCTCCGGTGAAATTCCGGCAGGGTGGTGCTCGCCTTGATCTGAGAATGGTGTGGCACGATCAGTGAGGAGAGGGGAGTGAGATGGTGTGAAGAAATCGTGCGGGGGTGGCCTCTATTTATAGTCGAGCGAGGGGACCGTCGGGGCGCAAGGTGAGCTCGTCGGAGGCGATGTTACAGGCAGCTAATGGCATGGGCAAGGGTAGGGGACGGTGCTGTGTCTCCTGGCGATGCTCAACGGCATGGTCGCGAGTGATGGGGCGGTGTGGTTTGGTCTGGAACGGGCGGTGCTCTGCGCGGCAGAGGCGGCGTTCTCGACGGCGGGCGGTGGTTGTATGGCGCGGGGCATTAAACGGGGATGTCTGGCGGTCTCCTGGGTCGGTGGTGATCGTGTGTGAGCGCGGTGAGGGCGGCGCACGGTCTATGGGTGGTGGTCGAGGGTGGCGCTCTGGCGCACGCTCGGCATGGTCTGGGCGTGTCTTGCGCGCGTGGTCCAGGGTTTGGCAACGCTCGCGGCTGGGACAGGCAGTGGAGGTGGACGGTGGGCTGCCTCCCAGACATGCTGGCTAGGCTTGCTGCTGCTCCTAGCTTGCTGTCCACTTTGGGGTGACATGGGGTTGCTCGGCTGTTCACCATTAATGGGAATGGCAAGCTCACAGGGTGCTAGTGTTGGGATAATCTTTCTAGATGATCTACTGAGGTGTGTGAGAGCTGACTAGGGAACAAGTTAGGCAAGAATCACTGCACACTAAAGTGTTTTGTGTTTTGTTTGATTTGTGTCTGCAACCTGTTTGATGAAATGGCCGCATGAAATCAAGTTTTGAATTTTGAAATGATTTTTGGTGGGTTTGCTAGATTGGTTCTGATGAGTCTGCAGATGCTTGGGTTTTGAAAATTGAGCTTGTTTAAGTGGGTTTTGAAAAAGTGGGATCTTCCCATATGAAGAAGATTCAATTTTGAGTTGTCATTTAAACTATGCATTTGAAAGTTTCTGGATGATCACAAGGTGGGCCTTGATACTTTGTTATGAGTACATTCAAGGGGTGCAAAGATCCAGAAAAGTTTCTGTTAGGTTTTGAAAGTTTGAGACAGCCAAAGTAGGCATGGGAGTTAAATTGGTCAAAATGACCATTCACTTAATATATTGGTTTTGACTTAATTTTCTTTAGGAAAACTATGGGGAATGTTTTAGATGATGTTCTTTTCACCTAAGAAACATTTTACAAGCAATGGATCACACAAACAAAGTGGTTTTAACGAATTTCAAAATTAATGCATACACATAGACATGCTTTCATGAATTGATTTAGAAAAGTTTTTGTTAACCCTAAACTTTAGGATTAGTGTTTTGTTGATCTAAGTTTGATATTTTTGGGATGTTACAATGACAATTGGACCCCACCTTCACTCCCTTTCTTCACTGCCAAGCGGACCCCACACCTCCTGTTCATTGTTCTAACCGCAACGGCTCGTTCATCCCCGCCTCTGCCGTTGAATCCTTAGGCTTAATTTGTTTTAATACGGCCACAATTACTCGCAGCGATCACGCTTGATAAATCCCCTCTCCCTCCTCTCCGTTTCCCCTCTGCCCTCTCCCCCGAGCACGCCTCCAGGCCGCCACAATCTCTCCTCGACTGCCTCGGCTCCGACCACCGTCTCCGGCCAATTCAGGCCAGTACACGCAACCCCCTGCCTTCTAGAGCACCCTAGCAGCTTCCCCACTCCCAGACACTCCTCCCCGTACCACCCGTTCGACCACGGACACCCCTGAGCCTCGCCAACGACAACCTCCAGTACCGCCGCCGTCTGCCTCTACTCCGACGATGCACACAGGTAAATTCCGACCACCCCGTGTCTACTAGCTCACGCACACATCTTTGCCATGGTCTTGCGCAGCTAACCCAGTCCTCCGTTTGTCCTCCCGTGGACCACAGCGTCGTCCTCGACCTCGACCGCGCGCGTCCGTCGCCAGAACCAACTCCGGCGAGAAATCCTGCCCGTCCCCGTGCGCCCCTTGCCTCGACGACCACACGACCAGCATCACCTCATCCTCGTGACCTCGGTGAGCTTGCTCCCTCCCTGTTTCGCTTCCTGCCTCGCCAGCGCCGCCGCCAACTGGCCGCTCTGCCGCTCGCCGTTGTCATCGCGCCGCCAGTCCTTGGCCAGGCAGCAGCAGCCGTCCAATCCAGATCCGATGGATAAGATAGAATGACTTAACCGCGAAGGGGTATGTGATATGGACCATGCGATCTAACTTGATCCAACGCACCGCGTTGCCGATCCGGCCGAACCGGTACCGTCCAACCAGAGTGTGCCGCGTGTCACTTATTCAGTTTAAAAACAGATTTGAATCCGAATTATTTGCAAACTTCAAACCTTTGTAACTTTCAAACCACACATCCAAAAACTACAAATTTTATATCAATGGATTCAGGAGAACAAACCCTAGCCAACCATGCCCTTAGTTTAGCAAATAGTAGCTGTTAGCTTGTTTGAAATTGCAGAAACATTTGTATGCTTGTTAAGAATGTAAAAATTGTTTTAAATTGAATTTAGGGTTAAAATCTTTGGCAATTGGATTGATTTGAACCTAATGACCCTAGGAAACACTTTGTGGACACAAAAATGTATTTGGAGAAATTAAGAAATGATTCTTGAATTTAAAACCATTTCTAGTCAAATAGAAATGTAATTTATTTATTGAAAAATAATTTTGAAGTAAAACCTTTGCAAATTGAATTGTTGTGACCTGAATGACCCTAGGAACCAACCCTTGGTGTTAAAAAAAATAATTTTGGAAAGATTTAGGTTGGATTACTTGACTTAGCCATTTTCTAGCCAAATAAAAAGAATGGTTTTTGTTATAAAAATATTTATGGAAAGAAAACTTTAAGAAAATGGTTTGATCAAACCCACTGACCCAAAACACCAAGTTTTGGAAATTAGCAACTCATTTGGTGAACAATTTAATAGTTTTGCCTTGATAAAAACATTTTTCACCACATGAAATGATGAATGGATTTTAAAAATGGTCTTGAGATAAAACCCATTTGCAAATGACTTTGCCATTTTGGTAAATGACCAATTTGGACCTTACAAAGTTTAGAAGCCTAGTGGAGACCATTCTTACAAATAGAACCATCCTTTGCATGCTTACATGCATTACTTAGATCCCATTGTTTTGTGTGTGTTAAATTGTTTGATTGATTTATTGGTTTGGAATGCTAGTTGATTTTGTGTCTACTTGATTGACTTGTAGTGAAGTTAGAAAGTGTGAGACTAGCAATATCAAGGAGTGAACCACCATTCCCTACCAAAAAGGCAAGTGATGCTACATACTTTTGTCCCATTACTTTCACTATGCATTAGTGATTTTGCTAAATAAATTTGCATGGATTTTGCTAAGTATAGACCTTGCTATAGTAGAACCTAGTAGATGAATCCTTAGTAGGATTTTCTAAGTTAAGTTTCCTACTACTATCAAGCTTAGCCTAGCTAATAGAAAACATGGGTGGAATATATATTCACACTATGGAAAAATATTCTAAGTCTGAGGACTTGTGATTTTGTCTAATAAAACAACTAAGTTAATGAATCCCCTGGGTGGAATGGGCTTGCTTGGTGGAGATTGGTTGAGTGGTTCACAATGCCATGGAATTGGATTGTGTATCTCACTTGTGGTATGCCACCTAGGAACAAAGGGATTTGAGATGTCAAATGTTGAGAAGCTTCAAGTGCAACCACTTGGCAATATGGGCTCTGCCATGATCATATAGGTTGCAAGAACTTAGCCATATGGACAGTGGGTGGTAGTGTTTGATAGGTTGGAACGTGTCCATTTTGGTCTAAGGGAAAGCTTCTGAAAGATCTTGTCTTGGGAAACCAAGTCTTGTGGGGAAAGTGCACCACCTCTGCAGAGTGTAAAATCTAAGTACTTAGCCATGTCCCTGGTAAAGGACAATTTGAGCATAAAGACATGGAAGCAATCAAGAATCTCATCATTCCAATTTCTAAATTAAAAATCTTGTGGTTTGAACAAGGGTTGTTTGAATGCTTCAATCATTGATGGAGAGATGGCTTGGTACAAGGATCTTGAAATCTTTGATTGAGAAAAGTGATTTTGACAAGCAAAAACTTGGTATTTTCAAAATGATAAGAAAAATCTATTTTAAGCAAAGCAAGACTCAACTCCACTTAGCCAAATTCATATAGATGATAGACTCCACCATAATACCATAGTATCGGTTGCCAATACAATTCAAATGTATTGACCCTTTGTGGCTGTAACTTGTATGTTGCAGGTTGATTGTTTTAGTGAAGAATGATTGATTAGGATTACAAAGTCTACAACCAACATCTGCCTGTGGCACTTTGAAGATGAAGGACCCATGCTTATAGTTATTCCGCTGCAATGTAATGTAATAGCCAAATAAGCTATGTAAGATGTAATAAAATTATGTTATTCCTGGTTATAAAGTTATATTATGACCTTTGTTTCTTGATATTACATCTTAACTGTGGATGCTAGCTATTGATCCAGGGACTAGCATTGTAAACACAGGAGGCTCTATCTTATTAAAGATTGCGACCCCTATAGATGGTATCAGAGCATTGTGTTGCCTATAGGATTTGTAAACCTAGGATTGGACAAAAACCCTTAGAAAATTAGGAGTTGTTTTGTTCCAAAAACTTATTTACAAATCACTTGTAAACTCTTTCCTCAACCATTTTGGTATCAACTCTACATCTCTTCTATTTCAAACTTGATGGAAAAACCAACCCCATGGCCAAAGACTACACCATGTGCAAAGGACTTCTTCAACTTCTTCAACTTCTTCAACTCTAATGACTTCAACATCTTTAGCATATTCACCAAGGACTTCCAACTTGGATATCACTAAGGACTACAAGTGAGACAAGGAAATCTTACTCAAGATTTGGAGACTAAGGGAATGCAAAATAAGAAGAAGCCATCAACAACTTTGAAGTATTGTGACCAAAAGTTTTTCCAAGGAAACCATGATCTCATGCAAGAAGGATCAACCAAGAAGGATGGAAGGATCACAAGTGAACCATATAGATGGACCACCATATTTTAGTTAAGTCAAATACACCAACTTATGTGGTGTAACAAAAATATTTTGTTGCCTAAAAATGTGCTTGAAATTTGTTGTTTGAGTGAAATGTTTGTTTGAGATTGCTTGCACATTACTTGTGTGAATTGTGATGTGTGTGATTAGGATTGACTCCTTAGAAATATTTTGCCTATTCTAATCCCTACCCAACCCAAACAGATGACTACTCCAAGAGACTCCAACATCAAGGTTGATGACAACAACAACAACCAAGCTGACAGCATGAAAGAACTTATAGTAACCCAAAACCAGTTGAGCCAAGAGACAACTGAGCTTTTAGCCAACAACAATGGACTAGACCCAGCCATACAAAGGATTTTGAAACTTCAATCCCAATTGTTGCAAGGACTCATTACTCAAATGATCAACATGGGAGAAAACTTTTCCCAAAGAGCTAATGACAACAAGGATGACAAAGATGTTATTCTAGAAGGAACCCAAGCTAGCAATATTTGTGGAGACAAGGATCATGCATCCAAGAAGCATGAAGATCAATTCCCCAAGAAGAGAGAAAGATCTCCCACCTATGAAGAACATGAACTAGAAGAACTCCTAGCTTTGGAGAGACCCAAGAAGAAGAAGAAATTCCCCAACACTAGCAAGAAGGATATTACACAAGTGCAATGTTTCAAATGCAAAGAGATGGGACACTATGCCAGTGAATGCCCAGAAAAGAAGAAGAGACAAGAAGACAAACAAAAGCTAGTGAAACCCAAGATAAGGAAGGATTTTAGCCAAGTGATGTGCAAACACTGCAAAGAGTTAGGACATTATGCAAACTATTGTCCAGGAAAGATGAAGCATAAGATAAACAAGTCTATGAAGGATCTCAGCCTTGGCCCATGAGTCAAGCATGGAAAATAAAGACATAAATGCAACTGTTGCTTAGAGAAAATATTTCTCATGATCCCAAGAAGGACAATGTGTAATTTTTGTTTGAAAATTTTTAAAGGTGGTAGTACCCTAGTTGTTTTGAACTTTCTTGTAACCCAGCTTTCCCAAATCTTGGGACGAGATTTATTTTAAGGGTGTTAGCCTGTCACATACCAAGATTTTCCAAATCTTGTTACGTGAAAATAAATGAATAAAATAAAACTTTGTTTTATTTCCAGAGCCAGAAGAATCTTTTTGAATTCAATTGGAACTTCAAACCCATTTGAATTAAATAAAACCTAAAGGGATTTAAAAATATAAACACTTAATAAAAGGAAAATAAAAACATTTGGAAATACTATTTTGAAACAATTAAATGAAAAGATTTGTTTTCAAATGAAATAGAAGTTTTACAAATAAGGATTATTTTATAAAGCCAAATTAATCCTTGGCCAAGCTTTTGAATTAAAACATTTTGTTTTGAATAAAAATAGTAAAGGTTTATTTAAAATAAAATATTAAGGAGTTAAATATCCAAATTTTATTTAAATAAAAGGTTTTACATTTTAATTAAAACATCAAACTAATTAAATTGATTTAAAATAAGTTTTCCAAGTACTTTATATCATCAAATAAAACCTACTGAATGGTTTTTGTACTATATTAGTTTTCAAAATAAAGTTTCTAATTAAACAAATCCTATTTTAATTAATAACTAAAGCCCATTTTATTTAATTACTAATGGCCCCTTTAGCAAAAATGTTATTTTGTTTTAAACAAAGTTTCCAAGTATTCTTTATTTCCAAATGATACCTACTGGTTTGGTTTGGGAAAATATTTTGGAATTTAAATGGAGATTTATTAAATAAATCATATCATATTTGATTAAATAACTATGATCTATTTTATATTAAATAGATCCTAAAAGGAATGAAAATATTATTTTATTCTGGAATGTTGATTTATGTTGATAAACAAAACCAAGTTCAAAGAGTTGAAGTGTGGTGTTTGTACGAATTTATTTGGTTGATTTAATTGTTGTTTGAAATTCAAATCAATAAATAGAAAATAGAAAAGATAAAACAAAGCAGACAGAAAAAAATAAAAGTAAACCAACCTAACCCAGCAGCCCACGAAGCCCATCAGTAGCCCACCTGTTCCCACGCCCGAACCGTTTTTCCTCACTCAGGAACTTACCCGCACAGAGGATGACAATTGGACCCCACCTTCACTCCCTTTCTTCACTGCCAAGCGGACCCCCACGCCTCCTGTTCATCGTTCTAACCGCAACGGCTCGTTCATCCCAGCCTCTTCCGTTGAATCCTTAGGCTTAATTCATTTTAATACGGCCACAATTACTCGCAGCGATCACGCGTGATAAATGCCCTCTCCCTCCTCTCCGTTTCCCCTCTGCCCTCTCCCCCGAGCACGCCTCCAGGCCGCCACAATCTCTCCTCGACTGCCTCGGCTCCGACCACCGTCTCCGGCCAATTCAGGCCAGTACACGCCACCCCCTGCCTTCTAGAGAACCCTAGCAGATTCCCCACTCCTAGACACTCCTCCCCGTACCACCCGTTCGACCACGGACACCCCTGAGCCTCGCCAACGACAACCTCCAGTATCGCCGCCGTCTGCCTCTACTCCGACGACGCCCACAGGTAAATTCCGACCACCCCGTGTCTTCTAGATCACGCACACATCTTTGCCATGGTCTTGCGCAACTAACCCAGTCCTCCGTTTGTCCTCCCGTGGACCACAGCGTCGTCCTCGACCTCGACCGCGCGCGTCCGTCGCCAGAACCAACTCCGGCGAGAAATCATGCCCGTCCCCGTGCGCCCCTTGCCACGACGACCACACGACCAGCATCACCTCATCCTCGTGACCTCGGTGAGCTTGCTCCCTCCCTGTTTCGCTTCCAGCCTCGCCAGCGCCGCCGCCAACTGGCCGCTCCGCCGCTCGCCGTTGTCATCGCGCCACCAGTCCTTGTCCAGGCAGCAGCAGCCGTCCGATCCAGATCCGATGGATAAGATAGAATGACTTAACCGCGAAGGGGTACGTGATCTGGACCATGCGATCTAACTTGATCCAACGCACCGCGTTGCCGATCCGGCCGAACCGGTACCGTCCAACCAGAGTGTGCTGCGTGTCACTTATTCAGTTTAAAAACAGATTTGAATCAAAATTATTTGCAAACTTCAAACCTTTGTAACTTTCAAACCACACATCCAAAAATTACAAATTTTATATCAATGGATGCAGGATAACAAACCCTAGCCAACCATGCCCTTAGTTTAGCAAATAGTAGTTGTTAGCTTGTTTGAAATTGCAGAAACATTTGTATGCTTGTTAAGAATGTAAAAATTGTTTTAAATTGAATTTAGGGTTAAAATCTTTGGCAATTGGATTGATTTGAACCTACTGACCCTAGGAAACACTTTGTGGACACAAAAATGTATTTGGAGAAATTAAGAAATGATTCTTGAATTTAAAACCATTTCTAGTCAAATAGAAATGTAATTTATTTATTGAAAAATAATTTTGAAGTAAAACCTTTGCAAATTGAGTTGTTGTGACCTTAATGACCCTAGGAACCAACCCTTGGTGTTAAAAAAAATAATTTTGGAAAGATTTAGGTTGGATTACTTGACTTAGCCATTTTCTAGCCAAATAAAAAGAATGGTTTTTGTTATAAAAATATTTATGGAAAGAAAACTTTAAGAGAATGGTTTGATCAAACCCACTGACCCAAAACACCAAGTTTTGCAAATTAGCAACTCATTTGGTGAACAACTTAATAGTTTTGCCTTGATAAAAACATTTTTCACCACATGAAATGATGAATGGATTTTAAAAATGGTCTTGAGATAAAACCCATTTGCAAATGACTTTGCCATTTTGGTAAATGACCAATTTGGACCTTAAAAAGTTTAGAAGCCTAGTGGAGACCATTCTTACAAATAGAACCATCCTTTGCATGCTTACATGCATGACTTAGATCCCATTGTTTTGTGTGTGTTAAATTGTTTGATTGATTTATTGGTTTGGAATGCTAGTTGATTTTGTGTCTACTTGATTGACTTGTAGTGAAGTTAGAAAGTGTGAGACTAGCAAGATCAAGGAGTGAACCACCATTCCCTACCAAAAAGGCAAGTGATGCTACATACTTTTGTCCCATTACTTTCACTATGCATTAGTGATTTTGCTAAATAAACTTGCATGGATTTTGCTAAGTATAGACCTTGCTATAGTAGAACCTAGTAGATGAATCCTTAGTAGGATATTCTAAGTTAAGTTTCCTACTACTATCAAGCTTAGCCTAGCTAATAGAAAACATGGGTGGAATATATATTCACACTATCGAAAAATATTCTAAGTCTGAGGACTTGTGATTTTGTCTAATAAAACAACTAAGTTAATGAATCCCCTGGGTGGAATGAGCTTGCTTGGTGGAGATTGGTTGAGTGGTTCACAATGCCATGGACTTGTATTATGTATCTCACTTGTGGTATGCCACCCAGCAACAAAGGGATTTGAGATGTCAAATGTTGAGAAGCTTCAAGTGCAACCACTTGGCAATATGGGCTCTGCCATGATCATATAGGTTGCAAGAACTTAGCCATATGGACAGTGGGTGGTAGTGTTTGATAGGTTGGAACGCGTCCATTTTGGTCTAAGGGAAAGCTTCTGAAAGATCTTGTCTTGGGAAACCAAGTCTTGTGGGGAAAGTGCACCACCTCTGCAGAGTGTAAAATCTAAGTACTTAGCCATGTCCCTGGTAAAGGACAATTTGAGCATCAAGACATGGAAGCAATCAAGAATCTCATCATTCCAATTTCTAAATTAAAATCTTGTGGTTTGAACAAGGGTTGTTTGAATTCTTCAATCATTGATGGAGAGATGGCTTGGTACAAGGATCTTGAAATCTTTGATTGAGAAAAGTGATTTTGACAAGCAAAAACTTGGTATTTTCAAAATGATAAGAAAAATCTATTTTAAGCAAAGCAAGCCTCAACTCCACTTAGCCAAATTCATATAGATGATAGACTCCACCATAATACCATAGTATCGCTTGCCAATACAATTCAAATGTATTGACCCTTTGTGGCTGTAACTTGTATGTTGCAGGTTGATTGTTTTAGTGAAGAATGATTGATTAGGATTACAAAGTCTACAACCAACATCTGCCTGTGGCACTTTGAAGATGAAGGACCCATGCTTATAGTTATTCCGCTGCAATGTAATGTAATAGCCAAATGAGATATGTAAGATGTAATAAAATTATGTTATTCCTGGTTATAAAGTTATATTATGACCTTTGTTTCTTGATATTACATCTTAACTGTGGATGCTAGCTATTGATCCAGGGACTAGCATTGTAAACACAGGAGGCTCTATCTTATTAAAGATTGGGACCCCTACAACATACATCGATATGTATAAATTCCAATAATTTAGTCGTTTGTTCTTCTTTGGCCTTTGAACGAAGTTTTAATTATCACGTGGAAAGTCTCACAAGCGTCACTTGATCAAATCAAAGACTCCAAAAATCCATGAATATGGAGATTCTTCATGTTTTCTTTCCAATATAATTTAAATGGCGATGTCACTTCGTAAGTGATCTTTCAATCATTTGTCTTACGACATTTTAGCATTAGGCTTGATGGATGTGATTTCTCCAACTAGATTTGTAAATCATCCATCTTATATGGAATACGGTAATTATTTGAATAACCTTTCTTCTCATAATACCTGATTCAAATAACAATTATTAAAACAAATCTTGAAGTTAAGCTTTGATGTCAATGAGAAATAGAAACAACGGTTTGTTTGTTTTCGATGAACATCATCACATATTCTCTTGCTAGTTACTTAGGCCATTGTGGTTCATGAATTGCGTTGTTCCATATGAAATTTCATACCAACCAATTCGGTATCCAATACCCAAAAACCACATTGTTTAACAAGCAAAGAATATAACCATAACATGTATATCATCCATATACCTAAATTGGATATTTCTAATCTTTTCTTTTCTGCCCAATATATTTTATAGATTCTCTTTCAGCATTTCCTTTTCCTTTTTAAAAGAATCTATCAACATCAAAAGTGGCGCCATATACATGACACAAAGTCCAAAGCGTGTATATTAAAATAATAATACCTTTGGACTTGCACTTTGAAGTAGATCACCATCATCAAAATGATCGGTATTCTTTCAAAATCCATTCTTTAGTAATCTTTTAGTGTAGTAAACACTTTACATACATCTTCTATTCATCCTTATCATGACGACTTTCATGATCAAGCTATTGTAGCTTATAAAGGCGAATCGTGAGTATAACATTACTTTCCAAAACCCTTTTGGATGATTAGGATGTCTAGCATCTCCAACCTTCGTAAATTCTCATCCAATATGAGAACATATATTATCTATCATATTGCAACCAAAACATTGTTTCAGATATCGTTATATCTGTCACACATGATGGTTTCTGAAACAATTCTTTCAGCTCCTAGATAATCTTGATATTTAAATCAAGAATCATGGAGGCAAACATGATACTTAAGATACTAACACTGGAGTAGAAGAGATGTAGAGTCAAAACCAAAATGGTTGAGGAAAGAGCTTACAAGATTGTTTGTAAATAAGTTTTGGAACAAATACAACTCCTATTCTTCTAAGGGTTTTTATCCAATCCTAGGGTTTACAAATCCTACAGGCAACACAATGCTCTGATACCATCTGTAGAGGTCCCTACCCAATATGGTAGATCCCTCCTGTGTTTTACAATGCTAGTCCCTGGATCAATAGCTAGCATCCACAGTTAAGATGTAATATCAAGATACAAGGGTCATATTATAACTTTATAACCAGGAATAACATAATTTTATTACATCATACATAGCTCATTTGGCTATTACATTACATTGCAGCGGAATAAATACAGTCATGGGTCCTTCATCTTCATAGTACCACAGGCAGATGTTGGTTGTAGACTTTGTAGTCCTAGTCAATCAAACAATCTTCATCTAACAAAACAATCAACCTGCAACATTACAAGTTACAGCCACATGGGTCAATACATTGGAATTGTATTGGCAAGTTTCACCTTTATGTAAATATGAGTGGATCCTATCAATACATGCATATTTGGCTAAGTAGAGTTTTAAGGCTTTTTGCATAAAGCAACATTTATCCTATCTTTTCAAAATGGTTTTGTCTTTTGTCAAATCTTCTTTCCAAGTTCCTTGAACTCCTTGGTAGAAACACAAGTGTTCGAGTCCTTGTCAAAATTCCCTTGAGCTACTTGGTAACTCCAAGTGCTTCAAGTTTTTATCAAAATCCCATGAGTCCCTTGGTAACCCCAAGTACATCATGCTCTTGAGCACCTTGGTAACCCCAAGTGCAACAAGCTTAACAATTCTCTTTGAATTCCTTGGTACCCCCAAGTGCATCAAGTTTTTATATTAGAAATTGGAATGTCGAGATCTCCCATGGTTCAAACTTTAGTTGCTCAGTATTGTCCATAACCGGGGACACGGCTAAGTACTTAGATTTTATTAACTTCTGCAGAAGGAGTACACTTTACCCACATGACACAATCCCATCTTGTTGCCACCAGTGGCCTACTGGATTAGTGCTCACCAAGATGGAGTACTAGCAGACTGAGAATGTGACGAAGTCTTTCCAAAAAGGTCCTCCCATACATCATTGCTAGCTTGTCTTCAGCCCCCATGAAGCATTCCAGATCCCCATGTCCGGTAACTAAAGACAATGTATAGGTCTTCCTAATGTAGTTGACTAAGCCAGAGCCATAATAGCATGTGGTTGTACACGAAAGCCACAATTGGAGAAACATGTTCAATCTCTAAGTTTCCTAGGTGGTTTTCAGTTGGAGCACAACACAAAGTGATTGCCATGGACATGGTTCCCTTTTGTTGCCACCTTCTCCAAAAACATAAAGTGTCCACCACCTAGGTGGTTCATTGAGTCCTTGTTTTATTATGTAAAACACAAGTCCTTTTCTCAACCTTTGTAAAATCTTAACATGTATCTCTTTTCAAAACATAACATGGCTAGGCATGTACAACTTTGATATTTTTACTAAGGAGTGTATAGGGAACCCTATTAGGATTAGCATAGCATAAGTATAAAACTTTTTCATGCATGTTTACAAAATCCACTAAGTGTAATAAAAATAGTGGGACTTAAGATGATAGTGTCACTTGCCTTTTTGTTAGGGAATGAGAGTTACTTCTTGATCTTGGTAGTCTCACACTTTGCTAATTACTACAATCAAACAAGCATAGTATCAAGTAGCATTCCAACATTCAAACAATAATTCACATACACAAGCAATGGTTCCTAGGTCTTGCATAATTATGCAAAGGTTGGTTCTATTGCAAGGATGGTCTCTACTAGGTTTATACACTTTGTAAGATCCACATTGGTCATTTACCAAAATGGCAAGGTCATTGGTTAGAGGTTTTGCCCAAAGTCTATTTTAAAATCCATTCAACATTTTATGTGGTGAAAATTATTCTTTTTAAAGTAAAATTTTATGTTTTTCACCAAGTGAGTTGCCCTTAGCAAGGCTTGGTGTTTTGGGTCAGTAAGTTTGGTCCATAACATTTTCCCAAAGTTTTCTTTGCACAAACTTTTCCATAATAAAATCTAATCAGTTTATTTGGCTAGAAAATGACTAGGTTAACTAATTCAACATAAATTTCACAAAAATCATTTTTAACACTATGGATTGGTTTCTAGGGTCAGTAGGGTCATACAAATCCATTTTGCAAAAGATTTAATACTAAAATCACTTTTAAACAATTTTTATACTCTAATCAAGTACACAAATATTTCTGCAATTTTAATCAAGCAAACAGATACTATTTTTAAAACTAAGGCCATGGTTGGCTAGGGCTTGTTCTCCTGATTTCATTGATATAAAATTTGCAAAATTTGGACGTGTGGTTTGAAAGTTACAAAGGTTTGAAGTTTGTAATTAAATCAGATTCAAATTTCTTTTAAAACGAGATAGGTGACACGCGGCACGCTCTGGTTGGACGGTACCGGTTCGGGGTGGATCACGCTGTGGGGCGTTGGATTAAGTCAGATCGGGTGGTCCAGCTAACGTACCTCTTCGCGGCTTAAGTGTTCTATCACAGGCGTTGGATAAGGATCCAACGGTGTTCGCGTGCTCGACCATTCGCGAGCGGCGCCGGTGGTGGCTAGCGGCGGCGGCGGTCAGATTGCGGCGGTGCTTGGTGAAACAGAACGTTAGGAGAGAGGGGAGGATGCTCAACGTGATCGCAGAGCTATGGTGAAGCACGTCGTGTGGTCGGTGTGGCTCGGGGCGCACTAGGGTTGCGGCAATTTCTCACCGGAGTTGGAAACGGCGTCGAGCGGCTCTGGTTCTGGTTGAAGTCGACGCTGCAGATCACCCTAAAGCAAATCGAAGGCGCGGTCAGATGCGCGGAATCAAAACAATGCTGCGTGCGTGAATGAGAAGTGAAGGGGCAGTCTGGTTCACCTGGAAAACGTCGTCGGAGAAGAGGACCGACGGTGGTGATGCAGGTCGTCGACGTTGTCGTCGCTGTAGGTCTCGAGAGGGCAAACCGAGAGCATGATTAGTCGCGGAAGATCATGGCGGAGCTGTGAGCGTGATCGAGAGGACTTGGGGTGGTCGGCTCTTACCAGGGATCGTCACCGGAGAAAAAGACAGACGGCGGCGCTTCTGTTCTTTGTCGAAGACAACTTCCTGGGACGCCCGCGGATGAATGGTTGGCACAGGGAGATGCGCCAGGGAGTGGGGAAGCTACCAGGGTGCTCGGGGAGGCTCGGGATGGTGTGGGTTGGTCGGATTTTTGGCGAGGATGGTCGTCGGAAACGAAGCTGTTCGAGGACGAATTGCGACGGCCTGGAGGCGTGCTTCTTTGGGGTGACAGGGGGAAAACCGAGAGGAGGGGTGAGCGTTTTAAGGTGCGTGGTCTCTGGGTGAGTTAAGCCGGTCATCAACGCGGATTAATCGACATCAATGGTGGCAGAGCGACGTTGAGGGAGGAGGAAGAAACGGCTGCGCGGGTGTGGACGATGTACAGAAGAGGTGGGGTCCACCGTCAGTGGGAAAAGAAACGAGAGGGGGGTCCACTTGTAACCGTCCTCGCGGGTTACTTCTGTGGTGGAAAACGATTCACTCGCTGAGAGGGGAGGTGGGCTAAGTGGGCTGTTTGGGCCGGGGTAGTTGGGTCTGTCCACTTCCATTTTTTTTTATTCTGTATCCTTTTCCTTTTCTATTTTATTTCCTGTTTTGAATTTAATCCAACTATTCAAGCATTCAAATGATTCAAACAATTTCAAACATTTGTAATGGGTTTTTGGTTCTGTTTATCAACATAAGCCAATTATCAATTAAAATAATATTTTTATAACCTTTTATTAATTAAATAAGAGGGTCCTTTATTTATTTAATATGGTTTGATTTATTTAATAAACTCTTCATTTGAATTCCAAACACTTTCATAATCAAATCAGTAGGTTTTTATTTGGAAATAAAGAATGCTTGGAACTTGTTTAAAAATAAAAATAACATTTTGTTATATAGGGTCCATTAATAATTAAATGAATATACCTTATTCATTTCAATTCCCATAGGATTTGTTTTATTAGAACATTTATTTTGCAATCTAAAATAAACCAAAACATTTCAGCTAGTTTTATTTGAGAATATAATTTACTTAGAAAACTTATTTGAAATAATTTAATAAGTTTTGATATTTTAATTAGAATGATAAAACCTTTTATTTAAATAAATAGGATATTAAATCTTTATTATTTTGTTTAAACAATCCTTTATTATTTTTAAATAAACCTTTGCTACTTTATTTTAAAATAAAATGTTTTTAATTCCCAAAGTTTGGCCAAGGATTAATTTGGCTTTATAACATAATCTTTATTTGTAAATCCATCTTTTCTTTTGAATATCAAATCCTTTTATTAAAAGATCCAAAATAGTAATTCCAAAACATTTTAATTTCCTTTATTAAATGTTTATCTTTAAGAATCCCTTTATGATTTTATTTAATTCAAATGGGTTTGAGGTTCCCTTTTAATTCAAAAAGTTTCTTCTGGCTCTGAAAAACAAACAAAGTTTTATTTTATTAATTTATTTTCACATTACAAGATTTGGAAAATCTTGGGATGTGACAAGTAGGACTTTAAACTTTAGATTGACACTCAACACAATACGATTCCAGTTAGTAAAGTATATATCCAGAATTCTATAGTTCTATTGTCTCAATTATAACTAAGCATAAGGTGGTGAACGAATGCCAATGACTACAAAAAATTATGCAAATACACTTTGATTTAATTTATGATAAATTGAGTTCTACTAATCCAAATTAGAAATGAACTCCCACTCAAAAACGACATCCCTCGTGTCTTTTCGGTGATTACATGAACCAAATCCACTACACCAAGTCCGAGTATCAAATGGGCATCATATCTTCTATATGACTCATGCTTAACCTTTCGGTCCATGTTCCGAGGCCATGTCTGTACATGTTAGGCTCGCCAAGTAAGAACCTTAGTATTCGTGTGTGTAACTGTCTTACACCCGAGATGTGCTCGTGGATTCAAGTACACCCCATCATCACGTGATTCCTTGAAGCGACGAAACATTGTCGGTGCATACTTAAGGAAGAACACATTTTTATCTTCATATCTAAATGAGGGATCATCTTATTATGCTAATAAAACGCCAAACAAGCAATATAAGATGCTATCAAACATCACATGTTTATAAGTGAAATGATATGGTTCCCGCATATGATCTCCATCATGTGCACCGTGGTATGATCTCTATCAAACCTTTATGTGTAAGGCCAAGGTCTATGGAACTTACACGCTATGTGTGTTGTAAGAGTATCATCTCATACTTCTACTTACAACATCACCATATCATAACACTAGCCCAGCAACAATCTAAACTAGACGCCTCTAATTTATCCATTGCAAGTTTTACGTGGCTTAGGGCTTTCGAAGATAGAACCGTTCTTACCTACGAACATGAACCACAATGAGGATAACCAAATTGTTGACAACTCGTTGCAAATTAGATATTGACTATAGTAGGAGAGACAGACACCCGCTAGCCACTTATACAAAACTAGTTGCATGTCAAGCGTGGAACAGGTCTCATGTGCGAGGACATGTAAAGTTTGTCCGGGCCGCTTCATCCCACTATGCCACCAATATCCAAAGTACAACAAAGAAGCAATAAAATGATCATCATCGCCCACATACTCATATGTGTACTACCCGTGCAAAGTATCTACGCATAGATCCGGCTATGATACCACTGTAGGGTTCGCAGCATAGAAAACAAAAAAATTCCTACGATGGGAACAACTATGTACCAAGATCTATCTACTTGATACAAACAACGGGCGGATGTACATCCGTAGAGAACGTACCCTTGAAGACCGACAAAGCTTAACGAGTCCAAACTCGTGGTTGATGTAGACGATCTCCTGCCGATCTCAAGATCGAGAGGAAGTCCTAGCGCATCCGTGCTCGCACACACGTTCGAGGCACCGAGCAACCTCCGCCTCCTCGCTCCAGTGATGCAGTGGAAGCACAACTCTTTCTTGCCGAAAAGCCACCGGGAACATGTATCTCGCTAGTCCGAGACCATGGGGGATAAATTCTAGAGAGGGAGAGAGATCCTTCACGAGGAGGTGTGAGTGAGAGAGAGGGAGGGGGGCTCCTTTTATAGGGAGAGGGGGGCACCCAAGGGGCCATGCGGCCAGCCATGGGGCTGCCCCCACCTCTTCCACATTCATGTGGGTGGACACTCCACTCACTCAAATGCCTTTCAATTCCCTCCACTCAAAAACCCACACAAATTCCCATTAAATTTCACCAAATTTAATGCAAACTCTCATTAAATAAAAATCCTTTTATTTATTCAGAATTTTGTCAATTACTTTAATGACAAACATTCACATATAACCCCTTGCTAGTATTTCATTTCTCATGCAGAATCACTTTCTGCAATTTCACCCCAAAACCCGTTTCGGTATCTAGTGAAATAAATTCCCGCGCTTGTTATTCTTTTCGGCATGAAACTTTTGCTCCAAATGGATGTCGGTGTCTCTTAAGTCTGTCACCCTATGGTTCGCGAATAATGCGGACATGATCGAGACCCCTCTCAGATCAAAAATCAGAAGCGGGATCTGGAGACCCATACTGACTCCCACACATTCAATGATGACTTTCCTGTGATCGTCGGAACCTTTTACGCTAGTATCTTAATCCTTTTGTTTCGTGATATATTACATGTCTGAGATTCGATCATCGGTATCTACATACCTAGTTTGATCTCGTTACTGACATGTACTCTTTTCTCGTTCCCGTGATATAACATTCTAGTGATCAAATCACTTGCTTGCAAGCTAATCAATGTGATATCACCGAGAGGGCCCAGAGTATATCTATCCGTCATCGGGATGAACAAATTCCACTCTCGATCCATGAGCCTCAACATAACACTTTATTAGTTCTGAATCCATCTTTATAATCACCCTGTTACGGTGTGACGTTTGATGTTATCAAGAAACTCTTCCGGTGTTAGTGATTGACATGATCTCATGGTCTAAGGATTAGGATCACTTCGTAAGTTGTTATAGCAATATAAACTCAATGACTTTGATCGTAATGCTATACTTTGGATGAATGTTCATCACACCATTACACTAATGTTGTAATCTCGTTATTAACAACATCCAATGTCCATGATCAGGAAACCTTGATCATCTTGTTAATCAACGAGCTAGTTTATGAGAGAGGCATAACTAGGAACTTTCTGTTTGTTTATTAAACACACATGTATTACCGTTTCGTATTAATACAATTATAGTATGTAAAATAAACATTTATCATAAATAAGGAATACGATAATAACCACTTTATTATTGCCTCTCGGGCATATTCCCTTCAGTCTCCCTCTTGCACTAGAGACAATAATCTAGTTTGAAAACTTTGCGTATTGAACACTTATGGCTTTCCGGTGTTCCATATATCCAATTGCAAGTGGTTAACATAATCTACGGATCTGACACTTTCAGGTCCGTGTGTATTTGCATGTCTTTGCGTCTTCACGAATCACTCATTCTCCAATGAGATGGAATTGTATAAATTTGGTCTTTTGGTGAGACCTTTAGTTCCTTGGGGTTAAAACATGTCGATACTATTCTCATACAATATATCTTTAGTGTTAGCCCATTGTGAACCACACCTTAGTTTGATAACAAACTACTTGACACAAATTCCCTTGATCATCTTGTTAATCAACGAGCTAGTTTATGAGAGAGGCATAACTAGGAACTTTCTGTTTGTTTATTAAACACACATGTATTAACGTTTCCGTATTAATACAATTATAGCATGTAAAATAAGCATTTATCATAAATAAGGAATACGATAATAACCACTTTATTATTGCTTCTCGGGCATATTCTCTTCATGTTTGAAAAGGGAGACAAAGGTCATGTCCCCTCAAGCCATATTAAAACTCACTGTAGCACCTCCTACTCCCTCTCTTCTCTAGGCACGACCCTTATTACCATAGCACCCCCCAGCACCACCCCTAGCCACCAGTAGGAAGCTCCCTCCCCATGACCATTTTTGACATTTCACCATTGCCCATGTGGTTTTGCAATAAAAGGGCTAGAGGCCACGCAGTGCATCCCTAGCCCCCATTTGCCCAGAGCACTCCCCTCACCTCTCCCACGAGATATCCTTCCTCTCCCCTGCTCTTCCCTTCCCGAGAGAAGGAAAGCTAGGAGCTTCAGCCTCCTTCAAGAATTCGAGAAAGAGCTCTTCTCCCTGACCCTTCTCCCTCTGCATGCCGCCACCCACGCCCGAACCTCCCCCTAGGGTTTCCCCTCGTCTACCCTAGGTCGGGGGATGGAGACGACCGGGAGCCGTCAATTCCCGTCTAATCGGACGGCTCGCGGTGCCCCTTACCCCTTCACCCTAGGTCAGGCCTAGCTAGACCAGATCCAGCGTCTCGGCCCAGTACCGCCCCGGATCCGGCCCACAAACCCTTGTCCCTCTTTTCTTTTTCTGTTCAAATAGGTACAGAAAAATGCCCAGACACTTTAAATCAAAATAAATAAGTAAAATCCCTCAAAACCTCTATATCTAAAATTCCCCAAGTGCCTAGGTGTTTTCCCCAACATGTAGACCAGGTTTAACCCCAAAATATTCATTATATTAAAGATGATAAATCATATACTAGAGTCTGTCCAGAACACTAATTGATTTCTCCAGAAAGTTCTGCAACTTCAAATGGAGAATATACAATTGGAAAAGAAAGGTAATAACCATACATTTCCATTCCCACAGGTCCCATAGTCACTTTGTTCCTATTTAACAATAGAAAAAATAACAAAAACAGACACTTTCTAACTTTAGGATTTTCTCTAGGTCAAACCAACTGAGGTTTAGACCTAAATCCAACTCTCAGAAAACACATATAACTATGTCTTACTATATCGAGAAGCTCATAATTTTATGAGTCTTTGATGATTATTAGTGAATTAAACTCTTCTATGAAAAATTTAATCATTAATAAAATCACTACGATAGCTATACAACTCCACTTTGCTTGATTTAAATTGATACATAAATATATTCTCAGTACCTAACATGTGTCCTTGGAATCAACACAAAAGCTTTTGTAAAATAAATTTGATGAAAAAGACAAATATGGTCCAATAATGCCTTTGGGGATTTCTCAAGGGCATTCCGGTAATTGTTTTGAGGAGATTCCAACTCATCCGAATTCATTCCATCTAATACTACTTAACAACCCAAGGAAATAATTTTTTGGAACTCCGGAGAAGTTCTGGTGAATTATTTCCTAAAACTAGACTTTTAATCACCTTAAAAATCCATTATAAATTCAAGGAAATTGATAAAATAGTGAAACCACTTCTGTTGGCTTCAATTTTTCAATACCTATCTGATGGTATAATTTTTATACAATGGTATCTTCCAGATAAAGTCCCTGACCAAAAACCTCCCTTAGCTAATTCCTAGACATTAAATCCAAAGGGAAGTCTTTTCCCTAATGTTTCCCAAATCTTCTCCCAACCCAATCAATCATCAAACCTCCAATATCTTACTGATATATATATCATGTATCCATCCTTTACTTGTTTTATGGTTTGATGCTTGTATGTTTGTATTGATTGGAATAATGTTTGTTTGCATGTTTGCTCGATAATGGCGATAGTTGCGATTGTGTGACACCGAGAAGAAGGAAGCATCGGCGTTATCTTGATTATTACTATTATTTGTTATCTGTTTATCTAACCCCGTCAAGGGATTTCTCGCTGGTCACAGGCAAGCCACAATTCCTGTATTTAGCCACTCCTGTTTATCAATTGTTTTATATCTCGTTTGTAAAGTGCATGATCTAGGCATGGTTTGTATTCAAGAAACAGACATGAATAACTTGTCTCCTCCAAGTTATGAATAAGTGACCCTTGGACACCTACCCTATTTACACCTACTTTTACCCCTTAGAACGAGGCTAAGATGAGTAGCATCTTCCCTCTTAGAACATGTGGACTTTTAAAGATAAAACTATTTTGGGTTCTTACCCTACTACAATGTTTTGAAAATAAAACCCTTGGAAATAGGCATCATTTCCAAGTGGATGTTATACTAAAAGACGATATGAGGAGGATAAAGATAAAATCGATTAAGAAAGGAAGAAGGAAAGGGGTACACAAGTCTTTTGCCGGAACAATTTTATCATTGCAACCACATTACCCTGGGTGGGACTCAGGGCTAGCTCGTAGTTTGTCCTCCTTAGTATGGGCTACGCCATAACGCGTAGAAAGGGGTCCGAGGCCCCGGAAGCCAGTTCCTTTCCACTTAGGGGGTCTTCATGCCCGGAGAGGTTCCATTCAACTCCTCGGAGTCGGTTGAAACTCTGGAGCTCCCACGGACGATACCAGGTTAATGCAGTATGGAAGGAAGTGGATAAAAGATGCGCATGAAGGGATATTCAGACTTGGGAAGTCAGGTACACATCCCGGGGGAACTAAGCAACCATAGGGAAAGTACCTATACTAGGGACAACAAATGAAAGGTTAGGTTCGATTATCCGGACCCCCGTCTACAATATGTAGAGGGCCGTAGTTATATCCCGGCGGATGTATTGATTCTTGTGGGTAAAGTGCACAAACTCTGCAGAGTCTAATCTATTCGAATAGCCGTGTCCACGGTAAAGGACGGTTTGAAAGTTGATTACTATAAGTCCCTGGAGATATGTTGAGATGGATATAAAGGACGTGACTTGGTCACAAGGAAAGATAAAGAATAATTTAGTTTTCACCGGAGATGGTCGATAAGGTTTTAAAAAGGGTTTTACAACAAAATGTTTTCTAAAAACTCTTTAAAAAGGATGTGGAGATGTCGGGATTTTCAACAAAGATATAGAGATGCCCTTGTTAGGTTTTCTTTCAAAACCAACATAGTGTAGAGCTATCTCGCCACAGCCCCATATGCATGTTTCTTCTTACCCTTGTCTCGGTGGTTTGTGAGTACATTCAATGTACTCACCGGCATTGTCCCTGGCTATTTACTTGGCCAGATTGCAGAGGTTCAGAAGAGACGAAGGATTCGACGTCTATGCGAGCTAGGCCGTCTTCCTAGTCAGTTGTCTGTAGGTTAAGGCACGTGATCTGCGCTAAAGACTTCTACTACTTATGTTGTAATCGCCATAAAGGCCTCCTTGTGAGTTGTTGTATTCGTTAATGTAAGGATGATGTAATGATACTTGTCAGTTATGCTCACGGCTTGCTGATCATGGGAACGTGAATTGTATGCATAACGGTATTCTCGGACCGTAAATCCGGGGTGTCACAGACTTGGTAACAGAGCCATCCTCACTGTAGGAGACCTTAGTTAGCATGGACGTTAGACAGGACAACCCCTATTTCCGAAAACACCGGCTTTCGAAAAGTATTTCTCAAAACCTTTCTGAAAGGGATTCTTATCTCATCTTCTCTTACTTAAAAACAATTTGAAAATAAATTACTCTATATCTCAACTACTTCAAATGTTCCATTTTCACAAAACAAAGTCTGACTTAGAGACTATGAAGACGGGGATCCCGGAACAAAGAAACATATAGACAAGCAAAGCAAAGAAACCACCAACGTCGATCGACATTACAAGATCGTCCCACCAAAGGAGTCCTTCATCGCCCCCAAATCAAGTACGACATCGACGACAAAAGACAGCAAGACAGAAGCTAAGATCCCCATAATGTCCGTACCTAGGATTATCATCCCTAAAATAGGATTCCTTATGACGTGTAGACACCCCCTTAGTACTTATGGTATGCCTTTGTTTGATGCTTGGAATGTGATTATTTGTCTGCCTAGGATCATCTGATCCTAAAACTCCGACCACCTTGCTGACATGTCCGATGCTAACCCTCGAAGCCTCCTAGCCGGAGAACACTCCTCAGCAGGATGGCCACCTAAGAAAAACCTCAGAAACCTTGAGAAAAATCCTTAAGGTGGAAAGACGGTGTCTTTCCACTCAACTCCCATAACCACTTTCTACCTTTGTTATCCTTGTTTAAACTACTAACTGTAAACCCTGTTAGATTTACACCTATCTGTTTTATCTTATCCCTAAATCCCAAACCCGCCTATGTGCAGATGGAACCCATTGACAAAGCTTGGCTAAGCGCAGGATTTCCCATGCTCCTCTGGGACTCCCTACAGCTTTGCGGGTACACCCAAACCCCCACCTACAACCTCCACAGAGTACTGGAAACCGGATTATTTATGGGTCAGGTGACCATTCAACCAAAGTATGGAGTACCCGGAGAACCCATTCCCGCCACAGTATTCCGTATGCCAACCCCAGTGATGGCCCTACAAATGGCAGCAAGAGAAGCCCTGTTCTGCATCAGGGATGTCCTTCCGGAAATGAGGCAGCCCACAACTTTTTTCTACCCATCAAAGGCTCTGTGGATTCTTCCGGACAATCCCAAGTTCCTCGCTTGACCTACCCCGCCCTGCAACTGCAAGCCCGCTATAGCTATGCTGGAAATGAGATTCTCACCGCAGTTGTTGATGAATACCGCCGCACCCAGATGGAACTTCATCGTGTGCAAACCTATCCTGGATCGCAAAGAAGCCCTATAAGTCCAGCAAAAGAATCAAGCCCTAATCAAGGACCTAGAAGAAGCCTCTAGAAGCCCCACCCTCCAAGGAAGAAAGAAGTGTGTCACCGCTCGGCAGTACCTCAAGAGGTTCAAGCCAATACAAGACCTCCAAGGATCCTCTACCCACCTCCCTGAAGGCAAAGATGAAGCCAAAGAGGACTCCCCTGGACCATCCTCAAGCGACAACTAGTCTAGCATGGTACCGATATATCGTAGTACCTATGTATCAGCCCGGAACCTGTTTTGTAAATCCTTATAATGCCAGTTCGCCCTGCAGAACAAACCTGTTTTGTACCCCCTTGAGTACCTCTGCCACCGACCGGTTTGAGCTTGCTTAATGTATGGATATTATGCACGCAATATATCCTTCTTTTCTGGTTTTACCAAAGACATTGTATCAGACCAAACCCCCGTAGTTTTTCTCTAAGGGGGAAAAATTGCGTCTTTCCCGTCCCAAAACTCGATAGACCCCGGAAATTGATCCATAGTAGCACTAAGCAAGGACCAGCCCTCCAAAACCCAAGTCGTCGACTCTGCAAGAAGGACAACAATCGGCGCCTCTCCCAAAATCAGAAGATTCTTCAGGAAGATTCCTCGCTCAAAGTTCGACCGTCAAACCGACAACCGGTGTATCAAGATCATGAAGAAAGAAGGTCCACCGCAAGATGAAGAGAGATAAGACTCAACTCACCACTCACCTCAAGAAGAAATTAACCGACGGTGCTAAACCTACCTAGACTTGTCCTAACGGAAAAATATTACGTCTTTTCCACACACTTTCTCTAAACACCCAAACTCAAAGCCACTCCACTTCAAGCCATAGCTGACCCTACCTACTCTCTAAAAGACCTGCTAACATTTCATACCTCCCTTCCTTGAAATTGTTAAGCGGATGTTATCACCTCAACCCTACTCCTCCCTAATCGCGGGATGAGATTATTTTAAGGGGGAAAGGTCTGTAACATCCCAATTTCAGCAACCCTGATTTAATATCCAAAAGGAAAAAGTCAGGGGGAACAAAAAAAAATTCATGCATTGTGTGTTTACCTGCTTGCTTGTGCTCAAGCAACAGCTTGTGTATTAGTTGTGTTCCTCCTCATCTCAACCCTAGTCTACAAAAACTATTTTACAAAAGAGATGTATTGTCTCATCTTTTTATATTCTCAAATGTTCTGGCATCCCAAAAACCTGAGCCAAGATGACTTTGACACCACCAAATACTTTACTAGCTTCTATTGCCAAAACTATGGAGACATAGGTATACTCTCCTTATGTTTTCAAGACAGAACTTCAACTAACCCTTATCTCTAGGTTTACCCAAAACCTTTAATAAAACTTTTTCATCTCAATCTTGGTAGAGATACCAAGATGGTACTTATCTTTTTTGAAAGCAAAACCCCTTCTCAGCATACCCATCCCTTCCTCAAGTCAGACTTGATGGTAACCCTAGTAATAGTTAGATAAGTAATAAGATGAATTGCCTGATCTGTTGGTAGATGAATTGCCTTGATCTGTTGATTGCCCTGTCTGCTTAGGATCTAGAAAGAGCTAATCTAGTAGCTCATACCTTAGGATCCAATTCTTGCTTGTGATCATGACTCCCAAGATAAAGCATCCAAATTCTGGATCTATCTTAAGTCACTCCAGTGATCATCTCATCTCATGCTTATTTCAATCCAAGGCTAATCCCTCTTGATGGTTCCCAGCTCAGTGGAGACCCAATCTGAGCATAAATCCTCTCTACCTAGTTATTACCTCAACATCATCTCATTGACCATGAGTTTGGAACCTAGCATCCTCTCAAAATCATCTACACTTGCACTCTAGTCAAAATCTCCAAAACTGCCAAAATGGCTGTCTCGATTCCTTATCTAGATTCAATCACTAGAACTCTACCTCTTCCAACGTATGTGAAGTCTTGAGAATGTATTTGAACCATCTTGTAGTACATCTTTAGTACTACCAAGGCCACCTTTTTCCCTTGGCGAATCCATTCCCTATCCCATTCCTCCATTATGTTTTTGCAGTCAAGATAATAATCTTTTCTGCAAATCTTATCATCTTGCCTACTTCGGCAGAAGCTCAAACCTATATGCCACCTCCCCTTGAATAAATCTTTGCATGGTTAGGACCTACTAACCATGGCCCATCAATCCCCACATCACTTGTTTCCATTGGAGCTTTGTGCTTCTTAAGCCAACATGGTTTAGGAGGCTACCTGATGTATCTGCTATGGCAGCCGTATTATCAACAAAGTTTGCCATCACTCCACAACCACCTCAAGGGAAACCAAGCCAACATCTTGCTTCCATTATCATATATATGACATGTTCTATCCATCCATATAACCCTTGTACCCAGGTAAGCTCTGAGCTCCCTAATCCAACCTTGTTTAGATGGCATCTGACTAAACAAACCCTAGATCCTCTCCGAATCTAGTCTCCACCCTTTGCACCAATTTTCTTCAAAAACAAGGTTGATCTTGATGCCTGCATCAAGTGTACATCATCTACCTTAGCTATAATCATCCCCAAATAATATCAACAATTATTTGGATTATTAAACTATTTTATTTCCTTCTCTTGCAAATTCCTCAAAATCCTTGTCTATGAAGGCAAGTTTGTTTTTCTCCAAATCACCTTGCCAAATTAAGGCGCATTTGAGGCCTACTCATCATATCCCATCTTCCCAACCCAAAAATAAATATTTTTGAGATCCTTTACTATTTCTTTGTGCCATTTCTCTCAATTGATAGAAACAAGAAATATATCTCCAAAAATACTTTTCCAACTCAATAAATCCCAGTAAAATTCTCAAATATTTAATATGGTATTTAGGATCATATCACCTCAAAAACCAAGCTTTCCCCATGTAAAGATAGCATTCTTGCTTCCATAATCTACTTCAGCACTTTTTGAAGAAGTGCATTTAAATGGAATTTTAATCATCAGAAAATTCCCATTTAAATCAGGGAGAGATTATTTGACCTACTCTATCTACAAGTACCATTTCCACCCTTTGTCAAATGCAACTTTTGCAACTTCCTTCACAAGCCCCCTTTTTATCAAGTTTGCGAAAACAAACAAATCTTGAGTCAAACCAACTCTACTCCGCACCAAATCTTCTCAAGTACTCCTCCACAACAGCACACCCCCCCTCTAGTCTACCATCACTGTATTAGCCCTTGAACTTTTGTCATCTTGTGCTTGTTTGAAAAGGGAGACAAAGGTCATGTCCCCTCAAGCCATATTAAAACTCATTGCAGCACCTCCTACTCCCTCTTTGCTCCAGGAACGACCCTTATTACCATAGCACCCCCCAGCACCACCCCTAGCCACCAGTAGGAAGCTCCCTCCCCATGACCATTTTTTGACATTTCACCATTGCCCATGTGGTTTTGCAATAAAAGGGCTAGAGGCCACGCAGTGCATCCCTAGCCCCCATTTGCCCCAGAGCACTCCCCTCACCTCTCCCACGAGATCTCCTTCCTCTCCCCTGCTCTGCCCTGCTCGAGAGAAGGAAAGCTAGGAGCTTCGACCTCCTTCAAGAATTCGAGCAAGAGCTCTTCCCCTCGTCTACCCTAGGTCGGGGGAAGGAGATGACCGGGAGCCGTCAATTCCCGTCTAATCGGACGGCTCACGGCGCCCCTTACCCCTTCACCCTAGGGCAGGCCTAGCTAGACCAGATCCAGCATCTCGGCCCAGTACCGCCCCGGATCCGGCCCATAAACCCCCGTCCCTCTTTTCTTTTTCTATTCAAATAGGTACAGAAAAATGCCCAGACACTTTAAATGAAAATAAATAAGTAAAATCCCTCAAAACCTCTAGATCAAAAATTCCCCAAGTTCCTAGGTGTTTTCCCCAACACGCAAACCAGGTTTAACCCCAAAAGATTCATTATATTAAATATGATAAATACTATACTAGAGTCTGTCCAGAACACTAATTGATTTTTCCAGAAAGTTCCGCAAGTTCAAATGGAGTAAAGACAATTGGAAAAGAAAGGTAATAACCATACCTTTCCATTCCCACAGGTCCCATAGTCACTTGCTTCCTATTTTAACAATAGAAAAAATAACAAAAACAGATACTTTCTGACTTTAGGATTTTCTCTAGGTCAAACCAAATGAGGTTTAGACCTAAATCCAACTTTCAGAAAACACATATAACTATGTCTTACTATATACAGAAGCTCATAATTTTATGAGTCTCTGTTGATTCAATTAAACTCTTCTATGCAAAATTTAATCATTAATAAAATCACTACAGTAGCTATACAACTCCACTTTGCTTGATTTCAATTTCTACAGAAATATATTCTCAGTACCTAACATGTGGCCTTGTAATCAACTCAAAAGCTTCTGTAAAATAAATTTGATGAAAAAGACAAATATGGTCCAGTAATGCCTTTGGGGATTTCTCAAGAGCATTTTCGTAATTGTTTTGAGGAGATTCCAACTCATCTGAATTTAGTCCATCTAATACTACTTCACAACCCAAGGAAATAATTTTTTGGAACTCCGAAGAAGTTCTGGTGAATTATTTCCTAAAACTAGACTTTTAATCATCATAAAAATCCATTATAAATTCTAGGAAATTGATAAAATAGTGAAACCACTTCTGTTGGCTTCATTTTATCAATACCTATCTGATGGTATCATTTTTATACAATGGTATCATCCAGATCAAGTCCCTGACCAAAAACCTCCCTTAGTAAATTCATAGACATTAAATCTAAAGGGAAGTCTTTTCCCTAATGTTTCCCAAATCTTCTCCCAACCCAATCAATCATCAAACCTCCAATATCTTATTGATATATATCATGTATCCATCCATTACTTGTTGTATCGTTTGATTCTTGTATGTGTGTATTGATTGGAATAATGTTTGTTTGCATGTATGCTCGATAACGGCGATAGTTGCGATAGTGTGACGCCGAGAAGAAGGAAGCATCGGCGTTATCTTGAGTATTACTATTATTGGTTATATGTTTATCTAATGCCGTCAAGGGATTTCTCGTTGGTCACAGGCAATCCACCATTCCTGAATTCCTATATTTACCCACTCCCGTTTATCAATTGTTTTATATCTCGTTTGTAAAGTGCATGATCTAGGAATGGTTTGTATTCAAGAAACATACATGAATAACTTGGCTCCTCCAAGTTATGAATGAGTGAATCTTGGACACCTACCCTATTTACACCTACTTTTACCCCTTAGAACGAGGCTAAGACGAGTAGCATCTTCCCTCTTCAAACCAGAAGACTTATAAAGATAAAAATATTTTGGGTTCTTACCCTACTACAAAGTTTTCAAAATACAACCCTTGGAAATAGGCATCATTTTCGAGTGGATGTTTTACTAAAATAAGATATGAGGAGGATAAAGATAAAATCGATTAAGAAAGGAAGAAGGAAAGGGGTACTCAAGTCTTTTGCCGGAACAATTTTATCAGTTCAACCACATTACCCTAGGTGGGACTCCGGGCTAGCTCGTAGTTTGCCCTCCTTAGTATGAGCGCCATAACGCGTAGAAAGGGATTCGAGGCCCCGGAAGCCGGTTCCTTTACAATTAGGGAGTCGTCGTGCCCGGAGAGGTTCCATTCAACTCCTCAGAGTCGGCTAGGTACCCGCGGACGGTACCAGGTTAGGGCAGTATGGAAGGAAGTGGATAAAAGATGCGCAGGAAGGGAGATTCAGACTTGGGAAGTCAGGTACACGTCCCGGGGGAACTAAGCAACCACAGGGAATGTACCTATACTAGGGACAACAAATGAAAGGTTAGGTTCGATTATCCGGACCCCCGTCTACAGTATGTAGAGGGCCGTGGTTATATCCTGGAGGATGTATTGATTCCTTTTGGTAAAGTGCACAAACTCTATAGAGTATAATCTATTCGAATAGCCGTGTCCATGGTCAAGGACGGTTGGAAAGGTGATTACTATAAATACCTGGAGATATGTTGAGATGGATATAAAGGATGTGACTTGGTCTCGAGGAAAGATAAAGAATAATTTAGTTTTGACCGGAGATGGTCGATAAGGTTTTAAAAAGGGTTTTAGAACAAAATGTTTTCTAAAAACTCTTTAACAAACATGTGGAGATGTCGGGATTTTCAAAAAGGAATCATACTTTACAAAAACTCTTTTTCAACAAAGATATAGAGATGTCCTTGTGAGGTTTTCTTTCAAAACCAACATAGTCTAGAGCTATCTCGCCACAGCCCCATATGCATGTTTCTTCTTACCATTGTCTCGGTGGTTTGCGAGTACATTCAATGTACTCACCGGCATTGTCCCTGGATATTTACTTGGCAGATTGCAGAGGTTCATAAGCGACGAAGGAGTCGATGTCTATGTGAGCTAAGCCGTCTTCCCAGTCAGTTGCCTGTAGGTTAAGGCACGGGCTCTGTGCTGAAGACTTCCGCTACTTATTTTGTAATCGCCATAAAGGTCTCCTTGTAAGTTGTTGTATTCATTAATGTAAGGATGATGTAATGATACTTGTCAGTTATGCTCACGGCTCACTAATCATGGGAACGTGAATTGTATTCATAATGGGTATTCTCGGACCATTAATCTGGGGTGCCACAACATATTGTCGGGATTGTCCTATGAGCCAATTGGCAAAATCTGGGTTGACGTCTTATTCGGCAATAGATAAAATTGTCGCACTGAAGCCATATAATTCGAGGTGGTTGACCTGATGAGCTCATACCATGCCTTACTCGGCAGGCCGGCTATGGCAAAATTTATGGCTACTCCTCACATTGCTTACTTGAAGATGAAACTGCCAGGTCTATGTGGAGTTATCACAGTCGAAGGAGATTACAAGAGATCAATTGCTTGTGCCTCAGCCAGATCTTCGTTGGCCGAGTCACTGGTCATAGCATAGGAAAAACATCAAATGATGGAAGTGGCAGCATTGGCCAAGGAAGCACAAATGTCCATGTCGGCACTTACTAATCCGCATGTCAGTGTATCATTCCAAGCTACCTAGGAAACCAAGAAGGTACAGGTGGATGAGAACTTCCCAGAGAACACAGTTACCATTGGTGCTGGGCTAACTGACAAATAGGAAAGCGATCTCACCAGCTTCCTCCGTAAGAATCAGGATATTTTTGCTTGGTCCACACAGGACTTGCAAGGAGTTCCGAGGGAGCTCGATGAGCACTATCTTCATGTAAGACGAGATGCCAAGTCATTGAAGCAACCCCTCCGTAGCGTCTCCGAGGATAGGAGTTAAGTGATAGCTTCCGAGATAGCCAGGCTCTTGGCTGCCGGATTTATCATGGAAGTACTACACCCAGATTGGTTGTCAAATCTAGTTTTGGTTGAGAAGAAAAACGATGACCCGAACGTGGTAGTGGTGTGGCGCATGTGTATCAATTACACGAACCTCAATAAGGCGTGTCCAAAAGATCCATTTCCCCTGACACGATCAAGTTATAGACTCTACTGCTGGGTGTGAGTTGTTGTCATTTGTGGATGCATATTCTGGTTTCCACTAGATACCACTGAATCTGAATCATTAAATAAAGACAGCTTTTATAACCCGTATGGGGCTTATTGCTATCGCACTATGCCTTTTGGCTTAAGAAATGGAGGTGCAACATATCAAAGATGCATCCAAAAATGCTTGCAAGATCAATTGGACAGAAATGTTCAAGTATACGTCGATGACGTGGTAATAAAAACCAAACAGAGTCATACTCTAATTGAGTACTTGCGTCAAACATTTGCAAACTTAAGAAGATTCCGGATGAAACTTAACCCAGAAAAATGCACATTTGGTGTCCTGGCTGGGAAGTTACTCGAATTCCTTGTATCCAGCTCAGGAATTGAGGCTAACCCGATAAAGATCATGGCGATCGAAAGAATGGAATTACCAAAAACCCTCAACGATGTCCAGAAGTTCACAGGATGCATGGCCTCATTCAGTAGATTTATCAGTCGGCTAGGCGAAAAAGCCTTACCATTATATCAACTGATGAAGAAATCAGACAAATTCACATGGACACAACAAGCTGATAACGCTTTACATGAACTCAGGAAGATGTTTGCAACAACACCAATATTAGCGTCACCACTATCCAAAGAGCCAAAGATGCTCTATGTCGCCACAACCAGCACAGTTGTAAGTGCAGTGATAGTGGTAGAACGCGAGGAAGAGGGAAAAATCATTCCAAAGACCAATATATTACTTGAGCGAAGTGCTCTCTATATCAAAGCAAAATTACCCCCATTACCAGAAAATGAAGTATGGGGTGTATATGGCAGCAAAGAAGCTGAAGCACTATTTCCAAGAACACCCAATCCGGGTAATATGCGAGGCACCTATCTCAGACATATTGGGCAGCAAAGATGCCAGTGGCGGAGTGGGAAAATGGACCATAAAGCTGGCACCATACACTCCACAATATGACAGGCGAGATGGTACCACTTGATGCCTAATGCAACTTTTTCAACTTCCTTCACATGCTACCACTTGATCATGTTTGGAAAACAAATCAAACTTTGATTCAAACCAATTCAAATCCCCATCCAACCTTGCCAAAAACTCCACCCCAGCACTCATACACCCATTGTAGTCGTATGGTACTCTAGCACTGTAGCGACCCTTCCTGTAGCGTCGCTGTTATTGATAATGTCGGACAGTGAAGTCTTGCTCACCACTGTGATTGGGTTACTACTAGAGAAAAGCTTATGCGAGGCGCATATCATATGTTCCTCTAGCTTTGAGCCTCGGCTATTTTTTATGCGACGCATATCGATATGCGCCTCGCATATGTGAATTATAGGAGGCGCATATCGATATGCGCCTCGCATATGTGAAGTATAGGAGGCGCATATCGATAGCTCTATCATATGTGCCTCGCGTATGTTTCAAAATGCGCCTCGTATATTATAGTATATGCGCCTCCTATAGTGTCCTATATGCGCCTCCGGTAATATTTTTGAAATTCAAGTTTTACATACCACTATAAATAAAAATATACAGATATTCAAATATACAATATAGTCCAGAATACAGTATAAAGAGCACGGACTTTTTCAGAAACTTGCAATTTGCCAAAGCATAATAGAACCAACATGAATACAATACATTACACATCAATCATGACATACAAGTTCATACATCAAGTGTTTGTGCCACAAGTTCACACCTCCGAGTACAAGTTTACAATCACATTACAACTCCAACGACGTAGCTCTACCTAGATGAAGTAGAACACATAACCTACCATGAAGAGCAACAAGGTGGTGATCACGAGGAAGTTCCTCCACTTCTTCCTTCCATGCCTCATCCACTTCTCTTCCGCCACCTCTCTACTCTCATAGCCTTGGTAGTTGTTGCCCGAGAAGTTGTTCACTTGCTTCTGGCAGTCTTTCCACTCCTCGTACACACCTGGAACCCGACCGATGTACATGACATAACACTTCTTTGCCATCTCCTACACATAATAAAGATGATATTACTTATGTCAGTGGAAAGCAATAGCTAGCACCTCACAAGATAGAATCATGCATATATATGGGTGCAACAAAATGTAAGAAATCACGTTCTAATCATCGGCATTTCAAAGAAAGACCAAAAAAATAGTGTAGTTATTCAACAAAAAACCTCTCAATTCAGAAGAATCAAACAAGAAAGATCAACAACAAATCAAGTCTACGAGTCCATTATTAGTATCACGAAAAGTCTGCCCTCCTCAAAAAGCTGCAAATCAACAAATCAAGTTAGTAGACTATGATTTGTGTTCTGAAGTTACTGAAGGAACACTATGCACAAGTGGGACAAAGTACATCAATCAATCGGATGCTTGTCTGCTTGCCAGGAGCTGTATTGGGATGAAATCAAAAGCAAGGACAAGAACGTACTCGCCACAAATATAGCATCAAACCAGCGGTGGTAGAAGTCAAATTGAAAATCACCCAGAACATCTGTGATGATCACCCTGGGCAAAGATGAATTAAATAAACATCAAGTTTCCGATTCAAAGCTAGCAGAACATGATAGCTACAAGTTCAAAGCTTCGTAATTACATATCCAAAATGTACTCCTCATTAAGTACATTTTGTGCTTGTCGCTTGTGCCATTTTGATACACTTTTCTCACTACGTACACATCATCTTACAAGTAGGAAGTGGTGGGAGAGCAAAAATTACCACTAAAAATGTTAAACTGCCTTTAACTGAAAGTCATGCACCATGGTGCATATCCACCCCTTAAATATTCAGTTTTACAAAAATCTCCATACATACTGCCGCATTTCAATTTTAAAATGTTAACATATTGTGCAAAAGAGGGTTGCACGGTCATTTGGCCCCACAACGTTGTCTATGTCTATAACCGAGATGGAGTATAAAACCCAGTTGCAAACTTAAAATCAAAGAAGCAAGATCAGTATGGAATAATAAAACACATACAAGGCCAGGCTAGTATATATAAAGGGGCGGTCTCAAATAATAGTGGAATACCTGTACTCATTGGCCAAGCTTTTCCTTATCAGAAGAATAGATGATATGAAGTACATGCAAATCACGAAAAGTTACTGAAGGAAAAACTGTAGCCATTGGCCATAAGATGGATCTTGTGTTCTACACTTTGCAAATTGGCCTTTTCTAAATGGACTTTGATCTTATCTCAAAATCCATTGACAAGGCAAAGAAGTAAGCCCCATTTTGTTTATAGAGTTCCATTCAGCCATTTGGAATACCAGGGTACTGGTATTTGACCACTTAATTACTGATTATAGGTTGTTTGAGGAGGGAGGTGACTGGGAGAGAAAGAACCGGTTGAAAGTGTATGAAGGATTATACTGCATGGTAACCAAAACTTCAAGAAAGCCACCAGCCTCTTTTTGGACTCAATCTCAACTTTCACAACTGATGCCAGGATTACGAGGGGTAAGGGAGAAGGGGGATTGGCGCTCACCTTGGGGTGCCGAGGACGGAGGTGAGGTTGCAGGTCCTCCACGAGCGCAGCAACAGTCGGTCCTTCACGAGCACAGCAGCAACAGCAAGTCCTCGACGAGGCGGGGCGGCGGCAAGCTCCTCCTTCACGGGAACGGCGGCGTCGGGCTCCTCCTCCACGGGGCGTGCGGGTCGCGGGCGAGGTGTGCTCCTCCTGTAGGTGGTCGCCGAAGTATCAGGGAGAGGGAAGAGGGGTAGGGGTAGGGGAGGGAGAGGGGAATGGGAGAAGGGGGAGCGGCGCTCCTGGTCTGCCTGCCGTATCCTTGGCGACGCTCACCTTTTCTGCTACTACTACTACAGTACGAGGGGTAAGGGAGAAGGGGGAGCGGCGCTCACCTTGGGGTGCTCGGCGAGGACAGAGGTGAGGTTGTAGGTCCGGCGGGCGGGCTGCTCCAGGCGCGGACGGCCGGCGGCAGGAAGGGCGCTGCGAGCGCAGACGGCGGCGGCGGCGGCGATGGCTTCGATCTGTGAGATGTGAGACGGCGCGCGTGCGTGAGATTTGAAGAAAGGTCGTGTACTAGCTGTGGTGTTTTGATCTATACCGGATTATGCGAGGCGCATATCGCAAAGTGAGCCTCGTATAATATTACGCGAGGCGCATCTCGACTAAATGCGCCTCATATAATATGCAATCCTAGACATATAGGGCAGTGCACAAGTTTCTTTCAACAAACACACAGCAGCCTAGTGGTAACATGCCTTGTCCTATTTCACTGGCCACCCAGGTTCGAATCCTAAGGTTAACAATTTTTTGGAAATTTTTTTAAAGGCCATTTTTCATGTAAAAGAATTGTCCAAACACAATATGAACTATAAAATATACTACAAATATTTTAAATATTCAATATTTTTAAAACGATAAAAGTGAGTATTCTCAATGAATGTGTCTTGTCGATACATAATATTCTCAATGCAATATTATTATAACACACACATAATGAAAATTAAGAATGTTTTGATACATAATAGTAGACCACACACACGACGGTTCTTGACAATGGTGGAGGAGGAAGAAGTGACACAAGTGAGTGGGGTGGTAGTTGGCTCCATGTGCAAAAAGCTGGAAAAAAGTGGTGCCAGGTTATAGGAGGCGCATATTGCACAATATGTGCCTCATATAATTCAAACTATAGGAGGCGCATATAGCAATATGCACCTCGCCTATACGGCCACCTACCTCCTCCCGGGCCCGCAGGAGTTACTTGAGGCACATATGACCATATGCACCTCGCATATTATCAAATATAGGAGGCGCATATAACCATATGTGCCTCGTATATTCGTGCACCTACCAACACGCGGGCCCACACAGATTATGCGAGGCGCATTCTGCCCATATGTGCCTCACCTATCTAATATATAGGAGGCGCATATGACTGGAATGCGCCTCGCATAATATGGGGCTGCTAGATTTCGTCCGTACAGGGATTATAGGAGGCACATTCTTATCATATGCGCCTCGCCTATTTTTATACTAGAGGCGCATGGAGAAGGAGTGTGCCTCGCCTATTTTATAGGAGGCGCATATGGTCTAAATGTACCTTGCATAAGCATGTCTCCTATAGCCTTTTGTCTATTAGTGGGTGCTCCTGAAAGTAATGCCTCAGCTTCCGAGAAGCAAGGAATACTCCATAAGCTATCTTTTGGTAGTGTGGGTAATGCTGCTTGGACTCTGTCAAGACCTCGCTCACATAGTAAACTGGTCGTTGAACTCCGTGATCATAGCCTGGTTCCTTCCGCTCTACCACGATGACGATGCTAATAACCCGGTTGGTTGCTGCCATGTAAATTAACAGGGGCTCACTAGGCTCGGGTGCTGCATGGATGGGCGCCGAGGAAAGAATCTCCTTGAGCTGCTTCAATGATGCATCTGCTTCGTCCGTCCACGCGAATTTGTCTGCCTTCTTCAGCAACTTGTACAACAGCAGAGCCTTCTCTCCAAGTCGGCTGACGAACCGACTAACTGCTGCAACACAACCTGTTAGTCGTTGAATGTCCTTTAGGCATGTCGGACGGTTTATGTTCAAGATGGCCTTGATTTTCTACGTGTTGACCTCGATTCCATGCTGGGAAACGATGCAATGTTCCGACCAATTTGGTCGTGAAGGCAACGTTGCAATGTCCGCTGGTAGGTAGCACCTGCATTTTTCGGCCCAAAGGGCATCCTGACATAGCAAAACATGCTGTATGGGGTAGTGAACAAAGTGGCCAATTGGTCCGACTTCCTCATCTTTATCTGGTGGTATCCTGAGTATGCATCGAGAAAACACAAAAGTTACGAGCCAGCCGTCGAGTCAATGAATTGGTCAATGAGAGGCAAAGCAAACGGATCTTTGGGACATGCTTTGTTCAAGTCGGTGTAATCAACGCACATTCTTAATTCATTGGTTCCCTTTTTGGGGACAAGTACAGGATTTGCCACCCATTGGGTGTGAAGGACTTCTCGGATAAATCTAGCCTTAAGTAACCTAACTATCTCTTTGCCAATGGCGCGTATCTTCTCATCTCCAAAGCGTCGTAGAGGTTGTTTCACTGGTTTACATTTTGGATCAATGTTTAAGTTGTGCTCGGCAAGTTCCCTAGGTAGACCTTTCATGTCGGCAGGTTGCCAGGAAAAGATGTCCCTATACTCACGGAGGAACTCGTCCCAATGGCGGTGACCTTCGAGGCATCGCCTACCTCAAGTTCCTCCGTCTTGGTCTCGATGGCGGCCTTGAACGCGGGAGCGGAGTCAGAGATCTGCTTCTTCGAATCGGGCATCTCTGAGTCATCGACCTTGCTCTAGATCTCTTTGAATTCTTCGCTGTAGAGGACAGCTTTTGCAACGGCTGCTTCATTGATCTCGCAGTACCTTGCCTTGGTAAAGCTTTCGGATACGGTGATGATGTTGTTTGGTCCCGGTATCTTGAGTTTGTTGTAGACGAAGCATGGCTTGGCCATGAACGTGTGGAATATGTCGCGGCCGAATATGATGTGGTACACGCTCTTGAAGAGGACCACCTCGAAGGTCATGCGCTCTTGACGGTAATTATTAACATCGCCAAATGCAACCTGAAGTGTAATGCACCCAAGGGACCGAGCCTCCCGTCCAAGAACTACGCCGTGAAGATGGTGTTGGTCCGCCTTAGGTTTGCCTCCATCAAGTTCATCTTCTGCAGTGTATCCAGGTACATGATGTTGATGCTGCTTCCACTATCCACCATACACTTGGTGAACTCCACGCCGTCAATCAAGGGGTTAATGACCATGGCCTACTGGTTCTCCGTGGGTATAAGGTCTGGGTGGTCCGTCCTATCCCAAGTTATTGGAACCTCCGACCAGCCCAGGTACTGGGGAACTGGGGGAGAGTAGCCATCAGGATCCTCAGAGAGGTCTTCTATTTTCGGACGGTGGGGGTGCCAAGGAAAGTGTGGTAGACTGGGGCCTTCTTTGCGAAGGGGTTCTTTCCCTTGTCGTCGCTCTTGGCGGCGTGTTTGGGGTCAACGTCCTCGTCCATGTCACTTGAATCCTTGGACTCCTCCTCCTTTTTCTTCCCCTTCCTTAAGGTCGTTGATGAACTTGAAGTGTCGATTCGTATGGGTGGCCTTGCCGTTGGCGTTGAGGTGTATGAGGCATGGCATATCGCGGTACTCTTTGTAGGTTTGGGGAACGCAGAGCGGCACCGAGGAGGTCTCCCTTCCTCGTTGCTGCCCACGACCAGCTCCCCTTCCTCGGCCACGTTGTCCGCCTTCTCCTTGTCCTACAAAAGTCATAGCGACAATGTCGGTAGATTGCTTTTCTTCTGGAGCGGTTTTCCGCTTTGTACTGTTGTTCCTCAGAGCTTGAGTTGGAACGGCCGTTGCCGGCAAAGAGCCACGAGCATCGTCTTCGGCAGCTGCGAATTCACTAGCCAACTGAATCATCTGATTTAAGTCAAGCTGGTGATTGTCCTACAAGCGCTTCAGCTTATGTCGGAGGAGTGTGCCTATTTCCATCCCATCGATGAAGGCGGCCATGGAGGTTTGAGCGTGCACTCCTGCGCAGGAATTCTTCATGTCCAGCTAGCGAGAGAGGTAGGCACGAGATGTCTCGTCTTTCTCTTGCACGCACCGCTGTAGATCGCCCACGGTGCAGGGACACTTGTATGTACCCTCAAATTTCTTGGTGAACGCTTCTTGCATGTCCAACCGGTTGTAGATAGATTTCCCTGGCAAGTCGTCGATCCACTGACGGGCCGTGCCCGCCAACATTAACAGGAGGTACTTGACGATGATGTTGGGGTTGCCTCCGGCAATCTCCACCGCGTTGCCGTAGTCCGGCAACCTTGTGGCTGGCTTGGCGGTGCCGTCATAGGGCTTGATGGTCTTGTCAATCCGGAAAAGTTTGGGGTATGTTGCAGACCATATTGCAGGTCCAAAGCAACGTGGTCCCAGGTATGTTCCTTCCCGGGCCTCGGGATCTTATTGATCCGCGAACATGCATCGTATGGCTCCGGGTTCTTTTTCTTTTTGTCAACAGGGGATGGGCTGCGTGAACGACGCGGGCCTCCTCTTCCATGGTGACTGCTTGGCGGTGACCGAGGCGGAGGTGGCAGTGGGTTAGCCTTCTTGTTGTTACCCTACTGCGACGCCTCACACCTATCACGGTTGCTTTTCGGACGTGGAGGGTCATGGCGTGACCTGCTCTTGTGCCCTTGGTTGCGCTCTCCGTCATGACGGGTCTACTCCGTGTTGTCGCGGATGACGATGCCGCACTGCTTTGGTGGGGGCATATCCGTACGATGTTGAGCCTTGTAATATTCGCGATGTCGGGGAGATCGGGGCGGTGGCGATGGGCGACGAGGTCGGGCCTTTTCTCTATGGTCGGAGGATATGGGGATAGCATCATTCCTGTTGCGCGCATCCCTCCGTCTTCGCTCTGATGAACAAGTCTGGGACCCGACATCCAGAGGAGATCTGTCCCTTGGCGGCTTGTGCTAGCTAGATTGGCAGAGCGTTGGGTCAGACTCAAGCCTTTGAGAGGTGGGCTTTTCCTGCTGCTTCACCTCCTTGGGCACTAGGTCATAGACCTGTTCCACTGCCTTAGGCGATCTATCCTGCTCCAGAAGGGTCTTGGCGACGGCGAGTTTAAGGAATGGGGTGGGAATCACCTGCTTGCCTTCACTGATAATGTATGGTTCGGCGTGTGCTGGCTTCGAGGGAGCCCATCCTAGGTTGCGCCGTACACTAGGATCGTTGATGACGCGAGCCAGAGCTTTCTTAGCCTTCTGCTGCTGCAGTAAGGTCTTGTACTCGGCCTCCATTGCTCTAGCTTTTTTCTATGGACTTCTGCGCATTGACCAGATCTCGATCTAGTTTAGCGCCTTGCTCCGCGATGGCTTGCGCTTCCTCCAGCAGCTGCTGGCGCTTCTCGTCAAGCTGGTTCATGTTCCGAATATGAGAAATGGTTAGTGGCTCGACGAGGAGATTGCCGTACATCACTCTATCAGCTGGAGTAACTTGGGCTGCTGCCTATGCTGGAGGCGGCAAGTTTGCGGTGTTGTTGTTGCTCGGGCCGGTGCCGAGTTCCTGCGGATGCTGCACTGGGTTAGGCGGAGGAGGCAAGACTTTTGCGCGATCATCGTCAGCAGCAATAAGTGGCCCCTTCCCCTTTTCCAGCGCTATAGGTGGAGCTCGTCTGGGTTGATCTTCATCCATCGCTGTCCCAATGGTGACGAACACCCCTCGGGACGTGATGGCGTTGTTGGCTTGCTCATCGCGCGAGTACTCCTCCTCCATCTCCTGCATAGCGGAGTCTAGCTCTTCTAGACTAAAGTATATCTCCTCTGAATCTGCACTGAAATCAGCATAAAGCGTGTCAATGACAGAGTCAGAGGGTTCCAGGACTTCCTCGATGACGGGCGGTGGAGGTGCAACAGCCTCGACGATGACTGGAGGTGGTGGCGCTGCTGCGACGATGGCGGCGGGACGCGGTGGCGGCGGGACGCGGTGGCGGCGGCTACTGAATCGGAGGTTCTCCGTCTCTGACCGCAAGCTCCATCTGGGCTGCCGCGTCAGCTGACACGTAGCTATTGACGATGCTCACCATCTCTTCGAGGGTAAGGCGTCCTGTTTCCTGCTGCCGTCTTAAAGAATGACGGAGAAGCATGCCACGGTCCAGTCCTTCCACTAAGTGATACAAAGCGTTATCATCGGGGTAGTGGGCTAGATCGGCTCGTATACGGAGCCACCTGGACAGGTAATCGCGGGGTTTTTCTCCCTCTCTCTGAACGCAGCGCGGCAGATCGAAGATGGTAACCAGGCCCATGAACTTGGATCTCTGTTGTCCAGACGCACGGACGAAGCCGGCGGATTTGCAGTGATCTTCCACCTTTATATCCTGCACAGGGGCGGTTTGGGTGGGCCCTGAATTTTTCCGATCTTTGCCGGTAAACTCCGAAGAGAGATCCGACATCGATCCTTCCGCGAACATGTCCTGCCCGTAGGCGGTCCGTGCGTGCCTTGGTGCTTTCCGATCTTTGCCGGAAAACTCCAAAGAGAGATCCGACATCGATCCTTCCGCGAACGTATCCTGCCCGTAGGCGGTCCGTGCGGGTCTTGATGCTCCTCCTACTCCTAGGGAACTAGTGCCCGAGTCGGTTTCGCCGATGAAGAGGTGGATGTCTCCCATAGGAATGATCGAACACCGCGTAGGGTTCGTCTTCGCCGGGATCCAGAACTCGTCGGGAGGGACGATTGGAACATTGCCGGAGAAGAGAACGCGACCGATGGCTACGGTTTCGCCGATTCCCGCGAAGATCTTGGTCCTCGCCCGCTGAAGAGGTTGAAGCGCCTCTTGCCCCACGGTGGGCGCCAACTGTCGTGGTATTGCTGACGAGTACGCCATGGAGGGGTCCTCACAGTGCGTGTTTAGAGACGTGGGGTAAGGCCGACGGTTGAAGGGTACGAGGTAACACAGCTTACCCAGGTTCAGATCCCACAATGCTGGCAGAATCCTACTCCTACTATAAATTACTATAAGGGCAAATACGCCGAGTTACAGGGATTGGTTCGCTGTGCGAGGTTGTCTGAATTTGATCTATGAACGTCTTGTGTTTTTCCCCAAAGGCTCCCATAGGCCCGACTTATATATTCGCCAATTCCTAAGGTTACAGGGAAAAGTCCTAGTCGGACAGGTTACAGAGTCCTACAGCGTCTATCACTAGTCTTGTGTATCTTGCACTCCAAGGCTCCGGGTATGTTGGTGACTCCACCGTAGCCTTCCTTTATCTGGCATGGGCCTCCCTTCTGGATCCATCTAACTGGGCCGCCCAGCAGGCCATAGGCCATGCTACCGACTATGGGCCACCCGGGTCAGCCGGATAAGAGACATGCTATAACGATACCCATATAGCATATCCCCAACAATCATTTCACTTACAAACATGTGATGTTTGATTGCATATTATATTGCTTTTTTGGCATCTTATTAGCATAATAAGATGATCCCTCATTTAAATATCAATATAAAAATGTGTTATTCCTTAAGTATGCACCGACTATGTTTCATCGCTACAAGACATCACTTGATGATCGGGTGTTCTTGGATCCACGAACATATTACGGGTGTAAGACAGTTACACACGCGAATACTAAGGTTCTCACTTGGCGAGCCTAGCATGTACATACATGGCCTCGGAACACGGACCGAAAGGTTAAGCATGAGTCATATGGTAGATATGATGCCCATTTCATGCTCACCTTTGAAGATACACCGACTCACATGATGATCGGACTTGGTGTAGTGGATTTGGTTCATGTAATCACCAAAAGGCACGAGCGATGTCCATTTTGAGTGGGAGTTCATTCATAATGTGAATTAGTTAAACTCAATTATCATAAACTTTGTAGAGGTCCCAACCTTTAATAATGTAGAGATCCCTGTGTTTACAATGCTAGTCCCTGGATCAATAGCTAGCATCCACAATTAAGATGTAATATCAAGAAACAAAGGTCATAATACAAATTTATAACCAAGAATAAAATAATTCATTACATCTTACGTAGCTCATTTGGCTATGTCATTACAATGCAGCAAAAATATCTATAAAGCATGGAGTCCTTCATCTTCAAAGTGCCACATGCAATCATGTTGGTTGTAGACCTGTAATCCTATTCAACACACTTCACTAACATCAAACTAACCTGCAACATAATAAGTTGCAGCCACAAGGGTCAATACATTTTAATTGTATTGGCAAGCTTCACTACTATGTAGAAATAAGTGGATCCTATCATTACATGCATATTTGGCTAAGTAGGGTTTAGAAAGCAATATGGTTTTATCCTATCTTTTCAAAATAGTTTTGATCTTTTGTCAAATCTTTCTGAACTCCTTGGAAAACACCAAGTGCTTCTAATCCCTTGTTGTCACCATCAAGTTTTACTTTGAGAAATTGGAATGTCGAGATCTTCCATAGCTTCAGGCCTTAGTTGCTCAGAATTGTCCTTAACCGGGGACACGGCTAAGTACTTAGAATTTGATCTTCTGCAGAAGTTGTACACTTTACCCACATGACACAATCTCGTCTTGACGCCACCAGTGGCCAATGGATAAGTACTCAACAAAATGGAGTACCGGCAGATCGAGAATGTGACAAAGTCTTTCCATAGAAGTCCTCCCAATACACAATGCTAGCTTGTATACCAGGCACCAATGTAGGGATATATTTCCCTACACAATTCTAATTAACCTGAAGATGCCAATGCATGGGTATTCCACTATGTAGTTGACTAAGACAGAGCCCATTTAGCATGTGGTTGTACATGGAAGCCACTGTACGAGAAACATGTTCAATCTCTAAGTCCCTGGGTGATTTTCTTCTGGTGCACATACAAAAAGATAGCCATATAAACATGGTTCCCTTTGTTGCCACCTTGTCCAAAACTTGAGTATCCTCTTTCCACCCAGGTGGTTCATTGAGTACTTGTTTTATTATATAAAGCATATATTTTTTCCAACACTTCATATAATCATATCATGTATTCCATCCCAAATATATAGAAGGGCTAAGCATACTACAACTACATTGTTTTTCACTAAGGTAGATATAAGGATATCCTAATAGGATTTAACATAGCATAAAATATAGTAGTCCTATCATGCATGGTACAAAAAATCCACTATGTGTAATGAAAATAGTAGGACTTGGATGATAGTGTCACTTGCCTTTTTAGTAGAGAATATTGGTTCACTTCTTGATCTTGCAAATATCACACTCTTCTAACTTCACTACAATTCAATCAAGCAAACACATATTCAACTATCATTCAAACAATTTACCACATAAAATAATAAAAACAAGGCAATGCATGCAGGCATGCAAAATATTGTTTTATTTGAAAAAGTGGTTTCTAGTAGGCTCTAAACATTTTAAAGCTCATATTGGTCATTTACAAAAGTGGTAAAACCATTTAAATTCAAGTTGGTGAAAGTGGCCATTTTAAGTCATTTTTGTTTTGCTAGGAATGATTTAAATCAAATGATAATCCCTAGAGTTTGTAAAATATTTTTAAACACAACATGTTAGTGTTTTAAGGTCAAGTGTTTAATATTAAAACCATTTGCAAAAGGTTTCACCCCATAAACCAATTTTATACCACAGTGATATTTTATGTTGTTGAAAATGCCTTTTAGCAAACTAATAATTTTATAGGATTCATCAAATATATTTTTAAGTCTCAAAACTTGGTGTTTAGGGTCAGAGAGTTTTAACTCAAATCATTTTCCAAAGATTTACTCAAAAATTATTTTTAATACATAAACAATATTTTTATATGACTAGAGATGCTCTTATTCCAAGATTTATTCTTTGGCTTCACCATTTTTAAATCCATAAGTTGGTTTATATGGTCAGTAGGTTCAAAACAAACCACCTAGAAGAGATTTCACCTTAAAAATATTTCTAGAACAATTTTTATATTCAAATTATGCCTACACAAGTTTCTACAAATTCAACCAATTTTCCAGAAGCAAAACATTAAACAAAGTGCATGGTTGCAAAGTACTTGTTCTGCTGATTCCAATGATATAAATTTGTGAAATTTGGACGTGTAGATTAAAAGTTATGAATTTTGCAAGTTTTAATATCCAATAGACACATTTATTTACCTTAGCTTCAGATCTTTACTCACTTCAACCCACACTCTTAGCTATTACAATGATCTCAAACCCTCAGATAGCAAGCTCAACACAAGAAGACATCAAAACCATAGTAGCATTGCTAATGATAAGAAGATCAATAAATCAAAGAATAGTTAGGGGTTGGAGCCATGCTTCGCGTTGATGAACGCTAGGAAGAGTCTGGACTCACTAGAACTCACTCTCAGGTGCCTTTCCGCTAATACCTTTCTAGCCTAGCACTAAAGTTTTCTTGCTCGGAGCAAGAGAGGAAGACAGACAAGGAAAGGGTTAAAACAAAGAACTGACCACGTGGCGCTTTCTTACTGGCTGAAAACGGTTTGCGCGGATCACTCTCTGTGGGTCGTTGGATTTAAGTTAGATCATGCGGCACAGATCGATACATACCCCTTCGATAATATAATCTATCCTAGCCGACAGATCAGGATCCAACAGCTACAATGAACTTGCCAGGATCTGGCGGCGGCTGACAGCGGCGCATGCTCGGACGGAGACGTTGCCAAGGGACTAGGTCGCGCGGGGGAGGGATAGGATGCTCACCATGCTCGCGTGGTTGCGGTGAAGCTCAAGGTGGGGTCGGCTACTCGAGGGGCGCACTGGTGCAATGGCTACTGCTCGCCGGAGCTAGCGGCGGCGTCGGGTGCTTCTGGTCATCATCGGGGGCGAGCTTGTAGGCCACCAGAAGGAGAAAGAAAGGGTGCGTTAGACGCGTGTGAGTGTGGCGGTTACAGGAGCATCAACGAGAGGGTCAGGGGTGGACGGAAGCTACCTGGGGAGTTCGCTGGAGGAGTGGCAGACGACGACGGCGCTCGGAGGTGGTCCTTGCCGACATTTTGGAGCGCGCACTGGCGAGTGAGTGGTACAGGGAGAAGCACCAGGATATGGGGAGCAGGATCGTGTGCACTGGGAGGCGAGGGGTGGTCGGACGGCACCGGAATCGGCCGGAGAGGCTCATCGGGTCAGTGGTGCTCGGGCTTGCAATTCGTGCAGCCTGGAGGCAGAGGGGAGGCGGTGTCTGGGGAAATGGAAGAGGGGAGCAAGGCGCTTAAGTGTGCTGGTCAGCGACTATGCGGGTGTGTTTCTGAGTGAAAAACGGTTCGCTGCAGGAGAGCAGGTGGGCTAGTTTACTGGGCTGGGCCTGGTTCCTGGGCTGGGTTCGTTTTATTTATTTTTTGTACAGAATGTTTTTCTTTTTCTATTTTGAATTTCTGTTTTGATTTTCATTCAAACAATTCAAACTCCATTTGAATTCAAACCTCCACCAAACTTTGTGTAGATTTTAATACTGTTATTTAACATATTGTAAAGTCAAATTTAGAATAATTAATTTTTGGGTTTATTAATTATTAAAAATAAATAGAAATTAGTCTTTATTTTAAATAGGATTTAATATGTTTTTAAAACTCTATTTGAAATCTAAATTTTACCAAAACCTTTTCAGTAGGTTTTATTTTAAAAAATAAAACACTTTGAAATATAATTTAAAATACTTTAATATGTTTTAATTTTTATTTAAAATGGAAAAAGCCTTTACTAAAATAAAATTGGATATAACAAATCCTCATGATTTTATTTAAATAATCCTTTACTCTTTTTATCAAACAAAAATATTTTATTTTATTTGCTTGGCCAAATTTTAATTTATCTCTAAAAATAGTCCTTATTTAATATTTCTTCCTTTGCTTATAAAAACCATATCTTTTTATTTAAAGATCCAAAAATGGTGATTCCAACTATTATAACTTTATTTATTATTTGTTTATCTTTTTAAATCCCTTTAGGATTTTATTTGATCGAAATAGGTTTTGATGTTTCCATTTGAAATCAAAAAGTTTCTTTTCACCCTAAATTTCAACAATTATTTATTTTGTTTATTTATTTTTCACATTTCAAAATTTGGAAAATTTTGGGATGTGATAAACTTAGTCTAAACTTTACAAATTCTGTTGTAGATGGCACCACCTGCTTTTAATTTCAATGTGTTCATGGAAAAAGATAAACTTGTAATGAACGATAACAACTTTACAGAATGGGCCATGAATTTGAGGATTCTCCTCTCTGTTGCACAAAAGCAATATGTGCTAGAAGCGCCGCTAGGCCCCCCACCGTTTGATGATGCCCCTGATGAGGAAAAGAATGTCTATCAGACTCGTCAGGAGGACCACAACTTAGTTCATTGCGGCATATTGTATGGGCTAGATCCAGAACTTTGAAAGGGTTTCGAAAACGACAATGCATTTTATACAATGGGTGAGTTGAAAATGATTTTCGACACACATGATGCTGTAGAGAGCTACAATTATTTAGAAAAGTTCTTTAGCTGCATGATGGAAGAGCACAACTGTCACATCCCAAGATTTTCCAAATCTTGTAATGTGAAAAAATAAATGAATAAAATAAAACTTTGTGAATTTCAGAGTAAGAAGAAACTTTTTGAATTCAAATGGGAATCTTCAAACCTATTTTGATCAAGATAAATCCTGAAGGGATTTAAAAAGATAAATATTTAATAAAGGAAAAATAAAATATTTGGATTCACTATTTTGGAATCTTTTAATAAAAGATTTGATTTTAAAATGAAAAGGATAGAAATAAAATAAGTATTATTTCTAAAAGAGCCAAATTAAAACTTGGCCAAGTCTTTGAAATAAAGTATTTCTATTTGAGAAAAATAGTAAAGGTATATTTAAATAAAGTAATAAGGATTTAATATCCAAGTTTTATGAATAAAGGTTTTACTATTTTAATTAACCATCAAAAACTTATTTATTTAATTCAAATAAGTTTTCCAAGTATTTTATATTCTCAAATAAAACCTACTGATTTGGTTTTGTTATTGTTTTAGATTTTAAAATGGAGTTTTGAATAAATCAAAATCTATTTGATTTAATAACAATGGTCTATTTTAATGGACCCTAAAATAAAAAATATTATTTTGATCTTTGGACATTGGTTTATGTTGTTAAACAGAACCAAATTCAATTGTAATGTTTGGTGAAAGTTTGAATTGATTTGAATGCTTGAATTGTTGTTTGGAAATTCAAAATAGAAAATAGATTTGGAAAAAGATAAAACTTTCAGGAAGGAAAAAAATAAGAATCAGACACAGCCCAGTCGACAAGCCCACTAAGCCCAGTACTAGCCCACTCCCACTCTCCTCTGCGAAACGTTTTCCACCTATTAACTGACCCGCAGAGCAACTGACTGGTGGCCCCTTCTTCCATCTCTCACTCCACTGACGAAACGGCCCCACTCCCGAGCCTTCTTCCTCACCCGCCGCGACCTCTTCTCCCCAAACCTCGCTGCCGTTCTCTGTCAATCAAACCCCGAGTAAATTCACTTAATTGCTGCAGTGATTCCACTCAACAATCTTGCCTTCTTAAGCGCCAGCATCTCCTCTTCGGTTTCCCCCAGTCGCCTCACTCTAACACGCCCCCAGGCTGTCGAATTTCGCTCAAACACCGCCACTGTTCGACGACGCTCCGGCGAGGATTCCGGCAACCCCACGTCACCACTTGCCTCCCCGAGCACACGAGCACACTCCCCACTCCCAGACGCTTCTCCCTGTACGTCCCATTCAACCGCGGGCACCCCAGAACGTCGGCAACCACTCCGACTGAGCGCTGTCGTGTCTGCCTTCTTCTCCGGCGAAATTCCCTGGTAAGAACAGACCATCCCGCGCCTTCTCGTTCACGCACGCGTCATCACCTCGACCATGCGCATCTAACCATGCTCTTTGTTTTCCCTCTCGTGACCCATAGCACCGTCCTCAACCACGACCGCGTGTAACCGTCACCAGACCTAACTCCGGTGAGCGATTCCTCCTGTCCCCGTGCGCCCCTTGCCAAGACGACTCCACGTTGAGCTTCCCCAGGGTTCTGCGATCACGGTGAGCATACTCCCCTCCCTTCTAGCTTCCTGCATCGCCAGTTTTCCCGTCGCCTGACCGTCGCCTCCGCGCATAGCCATCGAGCGCCGCCAGTTAGTGGCAATTAGATAGTAGCTGTTAGATCGATATCGCATGGCTAAGATTAGAACTGAGCGAAGCGGTATGAGTCAACCAGAGCCGTGCGATCTGCTTAAGATCCAACGCACCAGAGAGGCTGATCCGCACGAAGCGGTACCGCCCAATAGGAACATGACGCGTGGCCAGTTTTTGATTTAAAACAAGCTTTGAATCAGATTTATTTGCAAACTTGAAACCTTTGTAACTTTTGATCCACACGTCCAAAAATTACAAACTTTATATCGTTGGAATCAGTGCAACAAGCCCTAGCCAACCATGCAATTTGTTTAGTAAAAAGTTTCTGTTAAAATGTTTGTTTTTGCAGAAACATTTGTATGCTTGTTTAGATTAGAAAAATTATTCCAAAATGTTTTCAAGGATAAAATATTTGCAAATTGGTTTGTGGTAAACTTACTGACCCTAGGAACCAACCCATGGTTTTGAAAATGGATTTGGTGAAGTTTAGGATGGATTAATTGGTTTAGCCATTTCTAGCCAAATAAAAATAATGGTGAAAATGTTTTTGGAGTAAAAACTTTGGGAAAATGATTTGAATCAAACCTACTGACCCTAAACACCAAGTTTTGAGAATGAGCAACTTATTTGGTGAAAGACATGAAGTTTTTGATTTGATAAAAACATTTCCCACCACATAAAATGATGAATGGATTTAAAAATGGTTTATCGATGAAACTCTTTTGCAAATGACTTTGCCACTTTGGAAAATGACCACTTTGAACCATACAAAGTTTACAAGCCTAGTGGAGACCACCTTTGCAAATAAAACTATATTTTGCATGCTTGCATGCATAACTTAGATCCCATTTTTTTATGTGTGTGAAATTGTTTGATTGATTATTGGTTTGGAATGCTAGTTGATATTGTGTTTGCTTGATTGATTGTTGTGAAGTTAGAAAAGTGTGTGACTAGCAAGATCAAGAAGTGAAACATCATTCCCTACCAAAAAAAGGCAAGTGACACTATCATCTAAAGTCCTAATATTTTCATTATACTTAGTGGATTTTGAAACATACATGAAAATAATTTCTATACTTATGCTATGCTAAATCCTAATAGGATACCCTATACATTCCTTAGTGAAAACAATGTAGTTGTTACATGCTTAGCCATGCTATATTTTGAAAAGAGATACATGTTGAGATTTTATGAAGTTGAGAAAAGAACTTGTGTTTTTATATAATAAAACAAGGACTCAATGAACCACCTGGGTGGACAAGGATACTTTGAGTTTTGGAGAAGATGGCAACAAAAGGAACCATGTCTATGGAAATCTCTTTGTGTTGTACTCCACAGGAAAACCACCCAGGAAACTTAGAGATTGAACATGTTTCTCCAATTGTGGCTTTCGTGTACAACCACATGCTATTTATGGCTCTGGCTTAGTCAACTACATTGGGAAGACCCATGCATTGTCTTTAGGTTACTGAAAATGAGGACCTGGAATCCTACATGGGTACTGAAGACAAGCTAGCAATGGTGTTTGGGAGGACCCTCTGGAAAGACTTCGTCACATTCTCAATCTGCCAGTACTCCATCTTGGTGAGTACTAATCCAGTGGCCACTGGTGCCAACAAGATGAGATTGTGACATGTGGGTAAAGTGTACTACTTCTGCAGAAGATAATAAAATTTAAGTACTTAGCCGTGTCCCCTGTTATGGACAATACTGAGCAACTAAAGTATGAAGCTATGGAAAATATCGACATTCTAATTTCAAAAAGAAAAATTTTTAAGTGATAACAAAAGACTACAAACAGCATGTTTGCCTGTGGCACTTTGAAGATGAAGTACCCCATGCTTATAGTTATTCCGCTGCAATGTAATGTAATAGCCAAATGAGCTATGTAAGATGTAATAAAATTATGTTATTCCTGGTTATAAAGTTATATAATGACCTTTGTTTCTTGATTTTACATCTTAACTGTGGATGCTAGCTATTGATCCAGGGACTAGCGTTGTAAACACAGGGGACTCCACCTTATATTAAATAAAGGTTGGGACACTCCCTCTATAGATGGTATCAGAGCCAGGCTGCCTGTAGGATTTGTAAACCTAGGATTGGACAAAAACCCTTAGAAAAATAGGAGTTGTACTTGTTCCAAAAACTTATTTACAAACACACTTGTAAACTCGTTCCTCAACCACTTTGATTTGGATTCTACATCTCATCTATTTTCAACTTGATGGAAAAACCAACCCATGGCCAAAGACTACACCAAGTGCAAGGGACTTCTTCAACTCTAATGACTTCAACAACTTCAACTCTAATGACTTCAACATCTTCAACTCTAATGACTTCAACATCTTCAGCATATTCACCAAGGACTTCCAACTTGGATACCACTAAGGACTATAAGTGAGACAAGGAAATCTTGCTCAACATTTAGAGACTAAGGGAATGTAAAAATTAGAAGGAGCCCACATCACTTGAAGTATTGTAACCAAGAGTTTTTCCCAAGGAAACCATGATCTCATGCAAAAAGAACCAACCAAGAAAGGCGGAAAGATCACAAGTGAACCATATAGATGGACCACCATATTATAGTTAAGTCAAACACACCAACTTATGTGGTGTAACAAAATATTTTGTTGCCTAAGTATGTGCTTGAACTTTGTTGTTTGAGTGAAAAGTTGTTTGTGGAAGCTTGCACATTGCTTGAGTGAATTGTGATGTGTGTGATTAGAATTGATTCCTTAGAAATATCTTGCCTATTCTAATCTCCATTCAACCCAAACAGATGACTACTCCAAGAGACTCCAACATCAAGGTTGATGACACCAACACCAACCAAGAGGATAGCATGAAAAAGCTCATAGCAACCCAACACCAGTTGAACCAGATGACAGCTCAATTCATAGCTAACACCAGTGGGGAAGATCCAACACTTCAAGGATTTTTGGAAACTCAAGCCCAATTGATGCTTAAGGTGACTGATCAAATGATCAATATGGAAGAAAACTATTCCAAAAGAGTTTGTGACAACAAGGATGACAGAAATATTATTCTTGATGGAGCCCCACCTTGCATTATTTGTGGAGACAAGGATCATACTTCCAAGGAGCATGGAGATCAATGCCCCAACTATGAAGAGAAACATCCTGTTGGCCAATGTCTCACCTCTCAAGCTACTTGCTACCTATGTGAAGGAAACAACCATGTTCCTATCCAATGCCCCATCTATTCCATTGTTGAACAAAGGAAACAAGGTGGAGTGCAACAAATGATTGCAAACCATCAAGAAGGATCCAAGTCTACCAAGAAGGTAGATGACAAAGGAAAAGGACCACTTATACCTCCAAACAAAACAACCCAATTCAAAGGACCAAAGAAAGGGCATATGAATTATCCAAAGAGCAATAGAAGGTCTAGGAAGCCTGTAGACATTCCTACCTACCAGATAACATATGAGCAACATGAACTAGATGCACTCCTAGCTTTGTAGAAACCCAAAAAGCAAAAGAAGGACAAAAGCCATGTGCAATGTCATAAATGTAAAGAAATGGGACACTATTCAAGTGAATGCCCAGAGAACCAGAAGAATAAGGAGATTGGCCAAGTGATGTGCAACAACTGAAAAGAGCTAGGCCATTATGTGGCAACTTGTCCACAAGAGCCACGTAAAGAACTCAAAGACCTCAACTGTTTCAATTGCAAGAACCCAGGACATTATGCAAGCAACTATCCAGAAAAGATGAAGAACAAGTTGAACAAGCCTATGGAGAATCTCAACCTTGGCCCATGACTCAAGTGTGGAAGCAAAGGACACAATGCAGAAGTTTGCCCAGAGAAGTTTCCCCAGGATTCCAAGCAAGCCAACATGTAAATTAGTTGGAATTTTTTTTAAGGGTGGTAGTACCCTAGATGTTTCGAGCCTACTTGTAACCTTAGCTTTCCCAAATATCGGGACGAGATTTATTTTAAGGGTGGTAGCCTGTCACATCCCAAGATTTTCCAAATCTTGTAATGTGAAAAAATAAATGAATAAAATAAAACTTTGTGAATTTCAGAGTAAGAAGAAACTTTTTGAATTCAAATGGGAATCTTCAAAACTATTTTGATCAAGATAAATCCTAAAGGGATTTAAAAAGATAAACATTTAATAAAGGAAAAATAAAATAATTGGATTCACTATTTTGAAATCTTTTAATAAAAGATTTGATTTTAAAATGAAAAGGATAGAAATAAAATAAGTATTATTTCTAAAAGAGCCAAATTAAAACTTGGCCAAGCCTTTGAAATAAAATATTTCTATTTGAGAAAAATAGTAAAGGTATATTTAAATAAAGTAATAAGGATTTAATATCCAAGTTTTATAAATAAAGGTTTTACTATTTTAATTAACCATCGAAAACTTATTTATTTAATTCAAATAATTTTTCCAAGTATTTTATATTCTCAAATAAAACCTACTGATTTGGTTTTGTTATTGTTTTACATTTCAAAATGGAGTTTGGAATAAATCAAAATCTATTTTATTTAATAACAATGGTCTATTTTAATGGACCCTAAAATAAAAAATATTATTTTGATCTTTGGACTTTGGTTTATGTTGTTAAACAGAACCAAATTCAATTGTAATGTTTGGTGAAAATTTGTATTGATTTGAATGCTTGAATTGTTGTTTGGAAATTCAAAACAGAAAATAGATTTCGAAAAAGATAAAACTTTTAGGAAGGAAAAAAATAAGAATGTCACATCCCAAGATTTTCCAAATCTTGTAATGTGAAAAATAAATGAATAAAATAAAACTTTGTTGATTTTCAGGGTGAGAAGAAACTTTTTGAATCCAATTGGGAACTTTCAAAACCTATTTGGATCAAATAAAATCCTAAAGGGATTTAAAAAGTTAAATAAACAATAAAGTTAAAATATTTAAAATTACTATTTTGGATCTTTTAATAAAGGGATTTGGTTTTCAAAAGAAAAGGAGGATTTATAAATAAAGATTATTTTATAGAGCCAAATTAAACCTTGGCCAATATTTTAAAATAAAATGTTTTGTTTTGATTAAAAGAGTAAAGGTTTATTTAAACAAAATAATGAGGATTTATTAATATCCAATTTTATTTAAAATAAAGGCTTTTCCCATTTTAAATAAACACTAAAACTTATTAAATTATTTTAAATAAATTTTCCAAGTATTTTATATTCTCAATTAAAACCTACTGAAGTGTTTTGGTTTTATTTTAGATTTCAAAATAAAGATTTTAATAAAACAAATCCTATTTGATTTAATGACTAAGGTCCATTTGATTATTATTAATGGACCCTAAAATAAAAAGTTATTTTATTTTAAACAAGTATTTCAAGTATCTTATATTTTCAAATAAAACCTACTGATTTGGTTTTGAAAATATTTAGTTTCAATTGGAGGTTTTAATTAAAATAAAACCCATTTTGATTTATTAACTAATGTCCATTTTATTTAATTATAAATGGACTCTAAAATAAAAATATTATTTTGGGAATTGGTTTATGTTGTTAAACAGAACCAAATTCAATTGCATTGTTTGGTGAATGTTTGATTTTGTTTGAATGTTTGTTTTGTTGTTTGAATTTCCAAAACAGAAAATAGAATTAGAAAAAGGAAAAGCTTTCAGAAAGAAAAAAATATGAGTCTGGTCGACCAAACTCAGCAGCCCACTAGGCCCAGCAGCCCATTTCCCTCTCTCCCCCGAAGCATTCTTCTCTCACACACCAGACGACCCGCCAAGCAAATGACTGGTGGACCCTCGTTTCCTCTTCCTTCTCTCGCTGCCAGAGGACCCCACCGCCATGTCCCCCTTCTTCCCCACCTGCAGACTATGCCCTCCCCCTCGCCGGCCGTTGCAGGCGAATTATGTCCGGCGTAATACGCGTTAACCACGCCATTAATCGGCCCCTTGACCACGCATGTTAAAGTGCCTGCCCCTCCTCTCCACTTCCACTCTGTCGCCCCATCTCAACACGCCCCTAGGCTGTCGAATTTTGCTCAAACACCACCACTGTCCGACGACACTCCGGCGAGGATTCCGGCAGCTCCACGCCACCCCTTGCCTCCTAGAGCACGCAGCTGTGATCCCCATCGCCTGGCGGACCTTTCCGCATTGCCAGCTCACCTGCGCGAGCTCTGCAAGCTCGGCAACGTCTTCCCCGAGCCAGCGCCGCCGTCTGCCCCAACTGCGGTGACGTCCCCCCGGTAAACCCGACCACGCCTCTCTTCCCCGTGGACACGATAATGATCGCCATGCCCTTGCGAACCTAAGGGTGTCTCCCTTTCGTCCTAGGGTGCCTCCCATCCTCGCCCTCGACGACCTCCAGAACCGCCCGACGCCAGCAAGAACTCCGGCGAGCCATTACCCTCAACTCCGTGCGCCCCTCGTCGAACCAACGACACCTTGAGCTTCCCCACAACTTTGCAATCACGGTGAGCCTTATCCTTCTCTCCCTTGCGTCCAGTATCACCGGCGACGACCTCGCCTGAGCGCTGCCGCCAGAGCGCCGCCGCCAGCGCCGCTGATTATTAGTCAGAGTAGTTAGGACCGTTGGATTTGGATCTAACGATAAGGATAGAAAGTAAGCGAATGGGTAGGCACGCTTCTGAGCCGCATGATTCAACTTGATCCAACGCGCCAGAATATCCGATCCGAGCGAAGCGGTACCGACGAATGGGAATAGGACGCGTGTCGCCAGTTTCTGTTTAAAACAAAATTTGAATCTGATTTAGGTCCAGATTTGAAACTCTTGTAACTTTTGATCCACACGTCCAAAAATTACAAACTTTATATCAATGGAATCAGTGAGACAAGCCCTAGCCAACAATGCCATTTGTTTAGTAAAAAGCCTCTGGTAAAATGACTATTTTTGCAGAAACATTTGTATGCTTGTTTAGATTGTAAAAATTGTTCAAAAATGATTTTGGGGATAAAATCTTTGGCAAATGTTGTGATTGGAACATACTAACCATAGGAAACACTTTGTGGATTCAAAAATGTATTTGGTGAAACAAAAGAATGATTCTTTGATTTAAAACCATTTCTAGTCAAATAGAAATGTGGTTTATTTATTAAAAATGGTTTTGGAAGAAAACCTTTGGAAAATGTTTTGTTTTAAACTCTCTGACCCCAAACACCTAGTTTTATGGTTTGAAAACTTATTTGGTGAACCCTATAGATTAATGCCTTAGTAAAAAAATATTTTTGGTTGCCTAAAAATGTGCTTGAACTTTGTTGTTTGAGTGAAAAGTTGTTTGTGATTGCTTGCACATTGCTTGTGTGAATTGTGATGTGTGTGATTAGAATTATTCCCTTAGAAATATTTTGCCTATTCTAATCCCAATCCAACCCAAACAGATGACTACTCCAAGAGACTCCAACATCAAGGATGGTGACATCAACACCAACCAAGAGGACAACATGGAAAAACTCATAGGAACTCAAAACCAGTTGAGCCAAGAGACAACTCAGGTTTTAGCCAACAACAATGGACTAAACCCAGCCATAGAAAGGATTTTGAAACTTCAATCCCAATTGTTGCAAGGATTGGTTACTCAAGTGATCAACATGAGAGAAAACTTTTCCCAAAGAGCTAATGACAACAAGGATGACAAAGATGCTATTCTAGAAGGAACCCAAGCAAGCAATACTTGTGGAGATAAGGAGCATACATCCAAGGAACATGAATATCAATTCCCTAATTGTGAAGAAGAAGGTCATATCTTTAGCAACTGCCCCAAGAAGAGAGAAAGATTTCCCACCTTTGAAGAGCATGAACTAAAAGAACTCCTAGCTTTGGAGAGACCCAAAAAGAAGAAGAAGGATATTACTCAAGTGCAATGTTACAATTGCAAAGAGATGGGACACTATGCCAATGAATGCCCAGAAAAGAAGAAGAACCAAGGAAACAAACAAGAGTCAATGATACCAAAGGAAAAGAAAGATATCAGCCAAGTGATGTGTTTCAAATGCAAGGAGCTAGGCCACTATGCAAACTTCTGTCCAGGAAAGATGCATCAAGATTCCAAGCAAGCCAATATGTAGTTTAGTTGGAAAAGTCTTAAGGGTGGTAGTACCCTAGATGTTTTGAGCCAACTTGTGACCCTAGCCTCCCCAAATCTCGGGACGAGATTTATTTTAAGGGTGGTAGCATGTCACATCCCAAGATTTTCCAAATCTTGTAATGTGAAAAATAAATGAATAAAATAAAACTTTGTTGATTTTCAGGGTGAGAAGAAACTTTTTGAATCCAATTGGGAACTTTCAAAACCTATTTGGATCAAATAAAATCCTAAAGGGATTTAAAAAGTTAAATAAACAATAAAGTTAAAATATTTAAAATTACTATTTTGGATCTTTTAATAAAGGGATTTGGTTTTCAAAAGAAAAGGAGGATTTATAAATAAATATTATTTTATAGAGCCAAATTAAACCTTGGCCAATATTTTAAAATAAAATGTTTTGTTTTGATTAAAAGAGTAAAGGTTTATTTAAACAAAATAATGAGGATTTATTAATATCCAGTTTTATTTAAAATAATGGCTTTTCCCATTTTAAATAAACACTAAAACTTATTAAATTATTTTAAATAAGTTTTCCAAGTATTTTATATTCTCAATTAAAACCTACTGAAGTGTTTTGGTTTTATTTTAGATTTCAAAATAAAGATTTTAATAAAACAAATCCTATTTGATTTAATGACTAAGGTCCATTTGATTATTATTAATGGACCCTAAAATAAAAAGTTATTTTATTTTAAACAAGTATTTCAAGTATCTTATATTTTCAAATAAAACCTACTGATTTGGTTTTGAAAATATTTAGTTTCAATTGGAGGTTTTAATTAAAATAAAACCCATTTTGATTTATTAACTAATGTCCATTTTATTTAATTATAAATGGACTCTAAAATAAAAATATTATTTTGGGAATTGGTTTATGTTGTTAAACAGAACCAAATTCAATTGCATTGTTTGGTGAATGTTTGATTTTGTTTGAATGTTTGTTTTGTTGTTTGAATTTCCAAAACAGAAAATAGAATTAGAAAAAGGAAAAGCTTTCAGAAAGAAAAAAATATGAGTCTGGTCGACCAAACTCAGCAGCCCACTAGGCCCAGCAGCCCATTTCCCTCTCTCCCCCGAAGCATTCTTCTCTCACACACCAGACGACCCGCCAAGCAAATGACTGGTGGACCCTCGTTTCCTCTTCCTTCTCTCGCTGCCAGAGGACCCCACCGCCATGTCCCCCTTCTTCCCCACCTGCAGACTACGCCCTCCCCCTCGCCGGCCGTTGCAGGCGAATTATGTCCGGCGTAATACGCGTTAACCACGCCATTAATCGGCCCCTTGACCACGCATGTTAAAGTGCCTGCCCCTCCTCTCCACTTCCACTCTGTCGCCCCATCTCAACACGCCCCTAGGCTGTCGAATTTTGCTCAAACACCACCACTGTCCGACGACACTCCGGCGAGGATTCCGGCAGCTCCACGCCACCCCTTGCCTCCTAGAGCACGCAGCTGTGATCCCCATCGCCTGGCGGACCTTTCCGCATTGCCAGCTCACCTGCGCGAGCTCTGCAAGCTCGGCAACGTCTTCCCCGAGCCAGCGCCGCCGTCTGCCCCAACTGCGGTGACGTCCCCCCGGTAAACCCGACCACGCCTCTCTTCCCCGTGGACACGATAATGATCGCCATGCCCTTGCGAACCTAAGGGTGTCTCCCTTTCGTCCTAGGGTGCCTCCCATCCTCGCCCTCGACGACCTCCAGAACCGCCCGACGCCAGCAAGAACTCCGGCGAGCCATTACCCTCAACTCCGTGCGCCCCTCGTCGAACCAACGACACCTTGAGCTTCCCCACAACTTTGCAATCACGGTGAGCCTTATCCTTCTCTCCCTTGCGTCCAGTATCACCGGCGACGACCTCGCCTGAGCGCTGCCGCCAGAGCGCCGCCGCCAGCGCCGCTGATTATTAGTCAGAGTAGTTAGGACCGTTGGATTTGGATCTAACGATTAGGATAGAAAGTAAGCGAATGGGTAGGCACGCTTCTGAGCCGCATGATTCAACTTGATCCAACGCGCCAGAATATCCGATCCGAGCGAAGCGGTACCGACGAATGGGAATAGGACGCGTGTCGCCAGTTTCTGTTTAAAACAAAATTTGAATCTGATTTAGGTCCAGATTTGAAACTCTTGTAACTTTTGATCCACACGTCCAAAAATTACAAACTTTATATCAATGGAATCAGTGAGACAAGCCCTAGCCAACGATGCCATTTGTTTAGTAAAAAGCCTCTGGTAAAATGACTATTTTTGCAGAAACATTTGTATGCTTGTTTAGATTGTAAAAATTGTTCAAAAATGATTTTGGGGATAAAATCTTTGGCAAATGTTGTGATTGGAACATACTAACCATAGGAAACACTTTGTGGATTCAAAAATGTATTTGGTGAAACAAAAGAATGATTCTTTGATTTAAAACCATTTCTAGTCAAATAGAAATGTGGTTTATTTATTAAAAATGGTTTTGGAAGAAAACCTTTGGAAAATGTTTTGTTTTAAACTCTCTGACCCCAAACACCTAGTTTTATGGTTTGAAAACTTATTTGGTGAACCCTATAGATTAATGCCTTAGTAAAAAAATATTTTTGGTTGCCTAAAAATGTGCTTGAACTTTGTTGTTTGAGTGAAAAGTTGTTTGTGATTGCTTGCACATTGCTTGTGTGAATTGTGATGTGTGTGATTAGAATTATTCCCTTAGAAATATTTTGCCTATTCTAATCCCAATCCAACCCAAACAGATGACTACTCCAAGAGACTCCAACATCAAGGATGGTGACATCAACACCAACCAAGAGGACAACATGGAAAAACTCATAGGAACTCAAAACCAGTTGAGCCAAGAGACAACTCAGGTTTTAGCCAACAACAATGGACTAAACCCAGCCATAGAAAGGATTTTGAAACTTCAATCCCAATTGTTGCAAGGATTGGTTACTCAAGTGATCAACATGAGAGAAAACTTTTCCCAAAGAGCTAATGACAACAAGGATGACAAAGATGCTATTCTAGAAGGAACCCAAGCAAGCAATACTTGTGGAGACAAGGAGCATACATCCAAGGAACATGAATATCAATTCCCTAATTGTGAAGAAGAAGGTCATATCTTTAGCAACTGCCCCAAGAAGAGAGAAAGATTTCCCACCTTTGAAGAGCATGAACTAAAAGAACTCCTAGCTTTGGAGAGACCCAAAAAGAAGAAGAAGGATATTACTCAAGTGCAATGTTACAATTGCAAAGAGATGGGACACTATGCCAATGAATGCCCAGAAAAGAAGAAGAACCAAGGAAACAAACAAGAGTCAATGATACCAAAGGAAAAGAAAGATATCAGCCAAGTGATGTGTTTCAAATGCAAGGAGCTAGGCCACTATGCAAACTTCTGTCCAGGAAAGATGCATCAAGATTCCAAGCAAGCCAATATGTAGTTTAGTTGGAAAAGTCTTAAGGGTGGTAGTACCCTAGATGTTTTGAGCCAACTTGTGACCCTAGCCTCCCCAAATCTCGGGACGAGATTTATTTTAAGGGTGGTAGCATGTCACATCCCAAGATTTTCCAAATCTTGTAATGTGAAAAATAAATGAATAAAATAAAACTTTGTTGATTTTCAGGGTGAGAAGAAACTTTTTGAATCCAATTGGGAACTTTCAAAACCTATTTGGATCAAATAAAATCCTAAAGGGATTTAAAAAGTTAAATAAACAATAAAGTTAAAATATTTAAAATTACTATTTTGGATCTTTTAATAAAGGGATTTGGTTTTCAAAAGAAAAGGAGGATTTATAAATAAATATTATTTTATAGAGCCAAATTAAACCTTGGCCAATATTTTAAAATAAAATGTTTTGTTTTGATTAAAAGAGTAAAGGTTTATTTAAACAAAATAATGAGGATTTATTAATATCCAGTTTTATTTAAAATAATGGCTTTTCCCATTTTAAATAAACACTAAAACTTATTAAATTATTTTAAATAAGTTTTCCAAGTATTTTATATTCTCAATTAAAACCTACTGAAGTGTTTTGGTTTTATTTTAGATTTCAAAATAAAGATTTTAATAAAACAAATCCTATTTGATTTAATGACTAAGGTCCATTTGATTATTATTAATGGACCCTAAAATAAAAAGTTATTTTATTTTAAACAAGTATTTCAAGTATCTTATATTTTCAAATAAAACCTACTGATTTGGTTTTGAAAATATTTAGTTTCAATTGGAGGTTTTAATTAAAATAAAACCCATTTTGATTTATTAACTAATGTCCATTTTATTTAATTATAAATGGACTCTAAAATAAAAATATTATTTTGGGAATTGGTTTATGTTGTTAAACAGAACCAAATTCAATTGCATTGTTTGGTGAATGTTTGATTTTGTTTGAATGTTTGTTTTGTTGTTTGAATTTCCAAAACAGAAAATAGAATTAGAAAAAGGAAAAGCTTTCAGAAAGAAAAAAATATGAGTCTGGTCGACCAAACTCAGCAGCCCACTAGGCCCAGCAGCCCATTTCCCTCTCTCCCCCGAAGCATTCTTCTCTCACACACCAGACGACCCGCCAAGCAAATGACTGGTGGACCCTCGTTTCCTCTTCCTTCTCTCGCTGCCAGAGGACCCCACCGCCATGTCCCCCTTCTTCCCCACCTGCAGACTACGCCCTCCCCCTCGCCGGCCGTTGCAGGCGAATTATGTCCGGCGTAATACGCGTTAACCACGCCATTAATCGGCCCCTTGACCACGCATGTTAAAGTGCCTGCCCCTCCTCTCCACTTCCACTCTGTCGCCCCATCTCAACACGCCCCTAGGCTGTCGAATTTTGCTCAAACACCACCACTGTCCGACGACACTCCGGCGAGGATTCCGGCAGCTCCACGCCACCCCTTGCCTCCTAGAGCACGCAGCTGTGATCCCCATCGCCTGGCGGACCTTTCCGCATTGCCAGCTCACCTGCGCGAGCTCTGCAAGCTCGGCAACGTCTTCCCCGAGCCAGCGCCGCCGTCTGCCCCAACTGCGGTGACGTCCCCCCGGTAAACCCGACCACGCCTCTCTTCCCCGTGGACACGATAATGATCGCCATGCCCTTGCGAACCTAAGGGTGTCTCCCTTTCGTCCTAGGGTGCCTCCCATCCTCGCCCTCGACGACCTCCAGAACCGCCCGACGCCAGCAAGAACTCCGGCGAGCCATTACCCTCAACTCCGTGCGCCCCTCGTCGAACCAACGACACCTTGAGCTTCCCCACAACTTTGCAATCACGGTGAGCCTTATCCTTCTCTCCCTTGCGTCCAGTATCACCGGCGACGACCTCGCCTGAGCGCTGCCGCCAGAGCGCCGCCGCCAGCGCCGCTGATTATTAGTTAGAGTAGTTAGGACCGTTGGATTTGGATCTAACGATTAGGATAGAAAGTAAGAGAATGGGTAGGCACGCTTCTGAGCCGCATGATTCAACTTGATCCAACGCGCCAGAATATCCGATCCGAGCGAAGCGGTACCGACGAATGGGAATAGGACGCGTGTCGCCAGTTTCTGTTTAAAACAAAATTTGAATCTGATTTAGGTCCAGATTTGAAACTCTTGTAACTTTTGATCCACACGTCCAAAAATTACAAACTTTATATCAATGGAATCAGTAAGACAAGCCCTAGCCAACGATGCCATTTGTTTAGTAAAAAGCCTCTGGTAAAATGACTATTTTTGCAGAAACATTTGTATGCTTGTTTAGATTGTAAAAATTGTTCAAAAATGATTTTGGGGATAAAATCTTTGGCAAATGTTGTGATTGGAACATACTAACCATAGGAAACACTTTGTGGATTCAAAAATGTATTTGGTGAAACAAAAGAATGATTCTTTGATTTAAAACCATTTCTAGTCAAATAGAAATGTGGTTTATTTATTAAAAATGGTTTTGGAAGAAAACCTTTGGAAAATGTTTTGTTTTAAACTCTCTGACCCCAAACACCTAGTTTTATGGTTTGAAAACTTATTTGGTGAACCCTATAGATTAATACCTTAGTAAAAAAATATTTTTGGTTGCCTAAAAATGTGCTTGAACTTTGTTGTTTGAGTGAAAAGTTGTTTGTGATTGCTTGCACATTGCTTGTGTGAATTGTGATGTGTGTGATTAGAATTATTCCCTTAGAAATATTTTGCCTATTCTAATCCCAATCCAACCCAAACAGATGACTACTCCAAGAGACTCCAACATCAAGGATGGTGACATCAACACCAACCAAGAGGACAACATGGAAAAACTCATAGGAACTCAAAACCAGTTGAGCCAAGAGACAACTCAGGTTTTAGCCAACAACAATGGACTAAACCCAGCCATAGAAAGGATTTTGAAACTTCAATCCCAATTGTTGCAAGGATTGGTTACTCAAGTGATCAACATGAGAGAAAACTTTTCCCAAAGAGCTAATGACAACAAGGATGACAAAGATGCTATTCTAGAAGGAACCCAAGCAAGCAATACTTGTGGAGACAAGGAGCATACATCCAAGGAACATGAATATCAATTCCCTAATTGTGAAGAAGAAGGTCATATCTTTAGCAACTGCCCCAAGAAGAGAGAAAGATTTCCCACCTTTGAAGAGCATGAACTAAAAGAACTCCTAGCTTTGGAGAGACCCAAAAAGAAGAAGAAGGATATTACTCAAGTGCAATGTTACAATTGCAAAGAGATGGGACACTATGCCAATGAATGCCCAGAAAAGAAGAAGAACCAAGGAAACAAACAAGAGTCAATGATACCAAAGGAAAAGAAAGATATCAGCCAAGTGATGTGTTTCAAATGCAAGGAGCTAGGCCACTATGCAAACTTCTGTCCAGGAAAGATGCATCAAGATTCCAAGCAAGCCAATATGTAGTTTAGTTGGAAAAGTCTTAAGGGTGGTAGTACCCTAGATGTTTTGAGCCAACTTGTGACCCTAGCCTCCCCAAATCTCGGGACGAGATTTATTTTAAGGGTGGTAGCATGTCACATCCCAAGATTTTCCAAATCTTGTAATGTGAAAAATAAATGAATAAAATAAAACTTTGTTGATTTTCAGGGTGAGAAGAAACTTTTTGAATCCAATTGGGAACTTTCAAAACCAATTTGGATCAAATAAAATCCTAAAGGGATTTAAAAAGTTAAATAAACAATAAAGTTAAAATATTTAAAATTACTATTTTGGATCTTTTAATAAAGGGATTTGGTTTTCAAAAGAAAAGGAGGATTTATAAATAAATATTATTTTATAGAGCCAAATTAAACCTTGGCCAATATTTTAAAATAAAATGTTTTGTTTTGATTAAAAGAGTAAAGGTTTATTTAAACAAAATAATGAGGATTTATTAATATCCAGTTTTATTTAAAATAATGGCTTTTCCCATTTTAAATAAACACTAAAACTTATTAAATTATTTTAAATAAGTTTTCCAAGTATTTTATATTCTCAATTAAAACCTACTGAAGTGTTTTGGTTTTATTTTAGATTTCAAAATAAAGATTTTAATAAAACAAATCCTATTTGATTTAATGACTAAGGTCCATTTGATTATTATTAATGGACCCTAAAATAAAAAGTTATTTTATTTTAAACAAGTATTTCAAGTATCTTATATTTTCAAATAAAACCTACTGATTTGGTTTTGAAAATATTTAGTTTCAATTGGAGCTTTTAATTAAAATAAAACCCATTTTGATTTATTAAATAATGTCCATTTTATTTAATTATAAATGGACTCTAAAATAAAAATATTATTTTGGGAATTGGTTTATGTTGTTAAACAGAACGAAATTCAATTGCATTGTTTGGTGAATGTTTGATTTTGTTTGAATGTTTGTTTTGTTGTTTGAATTTCCAAAACAGAAAATAGAATTAGAAAAAGGAGAAGCTTTCAGAAAGAAAAAAATATGAGTCTGGTCGACCCAACCCAGCAGCCCACTAGGCCCAGCAGCCCATTTCCCTCTCTCCCCCGAAGCATTCTTCTCTCACTCACCAGACGACCCGCTAAGAAAATAACTGGTGGACCCTCGTTTCCTCTTCCTTCTCTCGCTGCCAGAGGACCCCACCGCCACGTCCCCCTTCTTCCCCACCCGCAGACTACGCCCTCCCCCTCGCCGGCCGTTGCAGGCGAATTATGTCTGGCGTAATACGCGTTAACCATGCCATTAATCGGCCCCTTGACCACGCACGTTAAAGCGACTGCCCCTCCTCTCCACTTCCCCTCTGTCGCCCCATCTCAACATGCCCCCTGGCTGTCGAATTTTGCTCAAACACCGCCACTGTCCTACGACGCTCCAGCGAGGATTCCGGCAGCTCCACGCCACCCCTTGCCTCCTAGATCACGCAGCTGTGATCCGCATCTCCTGGCGGACCTTTCCGCATCGCCAGCTCACCTGCGCGAGCTCTGCAAGCTCGGCAACGTCTTCCCGGAGCCAGCGCCGCCGTCTGCCCCAACTGCGGCGATGTCCCCCCGGTAAACCCGACCACCCCTCTCTTCCCCGTGGACACGATAATGATCGCCATGCCCTTGCGAACCTAACGGTGTCTCCCTTTCATCCTAGGGTGCCTCCCATCCTCGCCCTCGACGACCTCCAGAACCGCCAGACGCCATCAAGAACTCCGGCGAGCCATTACCCTCAACTCCGTGCGCCCCTCGTGGAACCAACGACACCTTGAGATTCCCCACAACATTGCGATCATGGTGAGTCTTCTCCTTCTCTCCCTTGCGTCCAGTATCACCGGCGACGACCTCGCCTAAGCGCTGCCGCCAGAGCGCCGCCGCCAGCGCCGCTGATTATTAGTCAGAGTAGTTAGGACCGTTGGATTTGGATCTGACGATTAGGATAGAAAGTAAGCGAATGGGTACGCACGCTTCTGAGCCGCATGATTCAACTTGATCCAATGCGCCAGAATAGTCGTTCTGAGCGAAGCGGTACCGACGAATGGGAATAGGACGCGTGTCGCCAGTTTCTGTTTAAAACAAAATTTGAATCTGATTTAGGTGCAGATTTGAAACTCTTGTAACTTTTGATCCACACGTCCAAAAATTACAAACTTTATATCAATGGAATCAGTGAGACAAGCCCTAGCCAACCATGCCATTTGTTTGGTAAAAAGCCTCCGGTAAAATGATTGTTTTTGTAGAAACATTTGTATGCCTGTTTAGATTGTAAAAATTGTTCAAAAATGATTTTGGGGATAAAATCTTTGGCAAATGGTGTGATTTGAACATACTGACCATAGGAAACACTATGTGGATTCAAAAATGTATTTGGTGAAACAAAAGAATGATTCTTTGATTTAAAACCATTTCTAGTCAAATAGAAATGTGGTTTATTTATTAAAAATGGTTTTGGAAGAAAACCTTTGGAAAAATTTTTGTTTTAAACTCTCTGACCCCAAACACCAAGTTTTATGGTTTGAAAACTTATTTGGTGAACCTATAGATTAATGCCTTAGTAAAAAATATTTCTACACCACATAAAATGATACTTTGTTTTGAAAATGGTTTTTGAAGTGAAACCTTTAGCAAATGACTTTGCCACTTCACAAAATGACCATTAGGTGCTTTCAAATGTTTATGACCCATTAGGAACCACTTTTCCAAATAAAACAAAGTTTGGCATGCTTGCATGCATTATCTTGGTTCTATGATTTTATGTGATGAAATGCTGGATTGGTAGATTGAGATTGTGCCTTGATTGATTGATTTGTAGTGACTTGAAGAGTGTGATTGTTGCAAGGACAAGGAGTAAACTTATACTCTACCAAAAAGGAAAGTGATGCTTCATACTTTTGTCCCATTACTTTCACTATGCATAGCTGACTAATGCATAGTGAAAATAGTAGGACAAAGTATGAAGCATCACTTGCCTTTTTGGTAGAGAGTATAAGTTCACTCCTTGTCCTTGCTACAATCACACTCTTCAAGTCACTACAATTCAATCAAGCAAGGCACAAGTTCAATCTACCATTCAAGCAATTCATCACATAAAATCATAGAAATAAGATAATGCATGCAAGCATGTCAAAGATTGTTTTATTTGTAAAAGTGGTTTCTAAAGGTTCACAAACATTTGAAAACACCTAATGGTCATTTTATAAAGTGGCAAAGTCATTTGCAAAATATTTCACTTTATAAATCATCTTTTAAAACAAGGTATCATTTTATGTGGTGTAGAAATGTTTTAGTAATGCATTAATCTATAGGATTCACAAAATATGTTTTCAAACCATAAAACTTTTTGTTTAGGGTCAGAGAGTTTATTTCCAAAACATTTCTCAAAGGTTTTCTTCCAAAACCATTTTTAATAATCAAACCATATTTTTATTTGACTACAAATGGTTTAAGTCAAAGATTCATTCTTTTGTTTCACCAAATACATTTTTGAAACCACAATTTGTTTCCTATGGTCAGTAGGTTCAAAACACACCATTTGCCAAAGATTTTATCCTCAAAATCATTTTGGAGTAAATTTTATAATCTAAACAAGCACACACAAGTTTCTGTAAAAACAAACAATTTAACAGAAGCTATTTTATAAATAAAGTGTATGGTTGGCTAGGGCTTGTCTTGCTGAATCCATTGATATAAAGTTTGCAAAATTTGGACGTGTAGATTTAAAGTTATGAATTTTTCAAATTAGACAAAACTAATAGATCTATTCTGTTTTAAATCAAACGAGTTGAGCCACATGTCTTAATCCTATTCGCCTGTACCGGTTCGGTTGAATCAACAGACAGCTTCCGTTAGATCTAAAGTGGATTGTGCGGCACAGGGGCAAGTGTACCTCTTCGCTCAGTCAATCTATCATGGCCACGCGATTAAGATCCTACGGCTACCAGGCGCTTGCCAGGAACTGGCGGCGCTGACGGCGGCTGCGCGGCGGCGCGGCTCTGGCAAAGACCTTGCCGGCGATACAGGAAGTTAGGGAGAGAGGGGAAGGGCTCACCGAGTTTGTTGTAGCTTGGGGAAGCTCAAGGTGGTACTGGCTGGCAAGGGGGCATACGAGGATGGTCTCAATCGCTCATCGGAGGCTGGCAAGGGTTCGCGTGGTCGTCGTCGGGGACGTCGCTGTAGAGCATGGGAGAGGGAAAAGATGATGTTATTAGACGCGTGGGGAAACAGGGAGCACGGGAGCATCAAAGAGAGAAGGCGGCGCGGCCAGAAATTACCTGTGGAGCTCGTCGGAGTTGGAGCGGACGGCGGCGTCGTTCAGTCGAAGACGGAGTCGATGCTACAGGGCACGCGCGAGTGAGCTGCGGGTGCAGAGAGAAGCGCCAGGGGGTGGGGATCACGCTCGGGTGCTCGAGGGGGCGAGGGGCGGTGAGGGGCTGCCGGAATCGTCACCGGAGCGTCATCGGGCAGTGGACGGTGTAGAGAGCAATTGGGTAGCCTGGGGGCGCGCTAGGGTGAGGCGACTGGGGGAAATGGAGAGGGGGCGTGGCAGTTTAAGTGTGCGTGATCACAGCGAGTAATGTCTGTGGCGTTAAGGCGAATTAAGCCGCGGAATCATAGCCAGAAACGGCGACGAGGGAAGGAAGAAGGGGTCGTCGCAGGTAGAGGAGAAAGCTGACAGGTGGGGCGTGTCTGTCCGCGTAAGAGAGAGAGGGGGAGTGGGGTCTACGCGTCAGTGTCTTCGCGGGTAGGTTATTTGGTTGAAGCGTTTTTCTGCGGGAGGGAGCAGTGGGCTGGTTGTTAGGCCTGCTGGGCTGCCGAGCTGGGCTGCTACCTTTTCACATTTTTTTTGTTCAGTTTGTTTTTCTTTTTCCTTTTCCTTTAATTCTGTTTTGACTTTTTAAGCAATTCGAACAGTCATTTAAATTCCAAACTTTGCCAAAATTTGTGTAGGCTTAAATACTTATTAGTATTGTAATCTGGTGTCAATGTTTGAATAAAACCTTATTCATTTTGGGGTCTTTTATTTATTCAAAATAGGTTCTAGTTTTTAATTAGATAGGATTTAATAATATTTTTAAATCTCCATTTAAAATCTTTGACTTTCCAAATCCTTTCAGTAGGTTTTTATTTGATTAATTGGGTGTCAAATAATCCATCTTGAATTATTTGGAAATGTTTTTAATAAGATTTATTAATCATCTAAAATTGGGTTTGTCTTTATTCCAAAAGGATTTGGTTCAAGCCATTTTATTTTATTTTGGAAATTATTTATCCAATATTTTATTCCACTTGTTTATGGTTTAGGCGAAGATTCATTTGGTCTTTCAAATATTCCTTATTTTAATATTCCTTTCTTCATCTTATAAAATTCATATATTTTTATTTAGAGATCCAAACTTGGTGATTCCAATTTGTAAAATCTTGTTTAATATTTGTTTATCCTTTTAAAGATCTTTAGGATTATTTGCTCACCATTTGGTATGGATTTGTAGATAGGTTCTTTATTAGCTTTGGAAATTATTTTTCCTTATCTTATTAAATCCATAATATTTTATTTATGGTTCCAAATTAAGGGAAACCAATTTCTATGGCTTAATAATATTTCTATTTGTCTTTCTTGATATTTTGTTAATGTTTGTTTACAAGATTTTATATGGATCAAATCCATAAGCTTGGAGATAACTTGGAAATGATTTTATTCCACTAGATCATTTAGGATTTGGATTTATTTTCCAGATACATTCATTGAGGAATGCAATTCACCTGATTTGGATTTTGTTGAATTAAGTTTCTTTTTTTAAACAAAGTTTCTTTTCACCCTAAAATTCAACAATAAATTATTTTGTTTATTTATTTTTCACATTACAAGATTTGGAAAATCTTGGGATGTGACAATGCTTTATAGTTAACTTTGGTCTTTTATAATTAATTTATAAATCATCTTAATACCAAACCAACCCAGTTCAAAACCAAGATAGATATGTCTCAAATACTACTAATTTCAATATTCCAGTAAAGGCAATTCTTTCTGACTTAAAGACCATAACTAAAAAGAACACCTCATAAGGTTAACTTAAAAGCTTAAATGATTTTGCTTAGTTGAGTAAGATTCTTCAAAAGTTATTCATTTTGCCACTTCAATCAACATATGACAATTAATAGTAAACACTTTACTTCATACTTTACCTGTATAATAAGATTGTTAATACTTAAATTCTTTATAAGTGACATTACTTATGAAGTAAAACTTGAAGATAAACAATTAAGATGTAAGAAACCTTATGTAGCATTCCATATGTGTGTATTTTATTGTTGTATAGATACATGTTGTTTTCCACACACTCACAAGCCTTAATAAGAAGCACTTGTGTGAAACTTAATCCAAAAGGGAAACACATTCCAGAGAAACCATTTCCAGTATCCAAACCCTAGAACAACGTTATTCTCAGGATTCGAGTTTATCAACTTGCAGTACATTACTTATGCATAAAAGCATCTTGATTCTTTAAACATTAGTCCTTACCGGACCAATGATGCAGATTTCAGCTACTGGATCTTATAATGTCTTGAAGACCATGAGTGCATAATCTTGCAATCACAAAAGGCAAGTTCACACTTGCTCATGTCCTTTGATTATTTTCTGTAAAGTATTTTGCAAATCCAGTGTTGTCATCACCTGCATTTGAAAAAAGGACAGAAAACACTATTTTCATAATAATGTGATTATAGGTTATTTACCATGAGGTAATAACCTACTATAAGAGTTCTGGTGGTAAAGGAACATATTACCTATGACTTAACAACCAATGTCGCCAGTGATTCCTGCACCGTATATTACACGTTGACCATGAGATTTGGAATGGGACGGAGAAATCAGTTGTATCTTTTCCCTCTCTCATGGAGCTGGATGTGTGGGTCATGGCTGTTATCACTTGTAGTGTGCATATTATTTATGGTAATTCGTAGAGGATATGCAGCATACGGGTGGGAGCCCTCAACGTCCCATGATAGTTCCGGCATCTGAATGGTCTGTACTGCCATTGCCGTAATTCAATAGGTGGGCTGGCGTACACCAAAGAGACATGCGGGGTCGCGGAGAAGGCATTGATTGGCTTGGGTCTTAGTCTGGTTCTCACACCAAGGAAGTGTGAACGGGTTCGCGGCCCGGATGTGCAACAAAGCTATGATGTCTCATGGGTAGAGTGACGCACCTCTACAGAGTGTAAGAACTGTAACTTGTTACTCCCTGTTCCGGGAAGGAGCTGTGAACGTGGCGGGAAAGGAACTCCATGAAAGTTCTGGTAATCCCGTGAAGGCTGACGGACATAGATTTTCAGAATAAAAGCAACCTTTGAAGAAATATTTATGAAAACCTGCATTGCCTACGACCTACGGTCTGTGGCTATAGCTATAGTGCATCAAACACTCCTTTTCTAGTGGACTTGCTGAGTACGCTCGTACTCAAATTATTTTCTTAACCCTTGCTAGGTTCTAAAGCCAGTACAGACGATGTCTACATCAAGTTATACTCCGGGAATCATCATTAAGAGCTAAAACTCTTCCATGAAGTCAAGGAAGTCAGCATATACATCAACTCAAGTGAAGATGAAGTTGCTGATTAGATAAGAATAGGATTTCTAACCATAGAAACTAATTCTGTAGAATATTGCAATAGCAGCAATGCAAGACTAGTAGTTCAGCTATTAGTTTTATAAGTATGGTAGATATGAGTTATTTATTCCTGATTCTTCTTTGTAAGAAGTTTCTTTCTCTCTTTAACCTAGAGTGTTCTCTGGATCTTGTGTAAAGAGTTGAGTTGTAACCTATAGTCATGTCTTGGACCTGCTGTGTTTCTGTTGTACCACTCTAAGGGATGTAATACTAGTGAACGGTGTTTCATTGGTGTTATATCAACGACTATAGTATACTACATCATGTAGTGGTTCGCTGGGTCACCGCATACGCCGACAAGCTTGTGTCCATGGGAATATCGATTCCCATTAACTTAGGCATCCATCGTGTTTTGAAGGCTCGGCCACCTAGTTATAAGAGCTTCGTGATGACCTATAATATGCAAGGAATGAAGAAGTCTCTCCCCGAGATTCTGTCAATGCTTAAAACTGCAGAAGTGAAGATCAAGAAGGAACATCATGTGTTCATGATCAATAAGAACACTGGTTTCAAGAAAGACAAGTCGGTTGCCGTACCTGAAAAGAAACCCTGAGTTGGACCTAAGTCTGATACCGAGTGCTATTATTATAAGGGGACTGGCCACTGGAAGCGCAACTACCCCCAAGTATTTGGCAGACAAGAAGGCCGGCAAGGAAAACAAAGGTATATATCATATACATGTTATTGATGTGTACTTCACTAGTACTCATAGTAGCACCTAGGTATTTGATACCGGTTCAGTTGCTAATATTTGTAACTCAAATCAGGGGCTGCGGAACAAGCGACGGCTAGCAAGGGGTGAGGTCAAGATGTGTGTCGGCAATGGATCAGGTGTTGACGTGATCGCCGTCGAAACTCTACCTCTCCACTTACCGTCAGCATTAGTAATAAACTTGAATAATTGTTATCTGGTGCCTGCACTGAGCATGAACATTGTATCTGGATCGTGTTTGATACAAAGTGGTTATTCTTTTAAATCTGAGAACAATGGTTGTTCTATTTATATGAATGAAATCTTTTATGGTCATGCACCGATGATGAATGGTTTATTTCTTTTGGATCTCGATAATAGTGTTACACATTTCATAATGTTGATGCAAAAAGTGTTAAACTTAGTGATGATATATCCACATATATGTGGCACTACCGTCTAGGTCATATTGGCGTTAAACGTATGAAGAAGCTCCATTCGGATGGACTTTTGGAATCACTTGATTTTGAATAATTTGATACATGTGAGCCATGCCTTATGGGCAACATGACTAGAATGCCGTTTTCCGGTTCAATGGAACAGGCCACAGATTTATTGGAAATCATACATTCTGATGTATGTGGTCCAATGAGTGCGTCGGCGCGAGGTGGATATCATTATTTTGTTACTTTCACGGAAGATTTGAGTAGATACGGTTATATCTACTTGATTAAACACAAGTCTAAAACCTTTGAAAAGTTCAAGGAATTTCAGAATGAAGTAGAAAATCATCGTAATAGAAAGATCAAATTTCTGCGGTCCGACCATGGAGGAGAGTATCTAAATTACGAGTTTAGCACTCATGTGAAAGAGTGTGGAATTGTTTCACAACTCACACCTGCCGGAACACCACAGCGAAATGGTGTGTCGGAACGTCGTAATCATACTTTTTGGATATGGTTCAATCTATCATGTCTCTGACGGACTTGCCATTTTCATTTTGTGGTTATGCACTAGAAACTGCTGCATTCACTTTAAATCGGGCACCATCTAAATCCGTTGAAAAGACACCGTATGAATTGTTGTTTGGAAACAAACCTAAGCTGTCATTTCTTAAAGTATGGGGTTGGGATGTTTATGTGAAGAAACTTCAACCGGATAAACTCGAACCCAAAGAGGAAAAAAGCGTCTTCGTAGGATACCCTAAGGAAACTATTGGGTATTCCTTCTATCACAGATCCAAGGGCAAGGTTTTTGTTGCCAAGAATGGATCCTTTCTAGAGAAACAGTTTCTCGTGAAAGGTGTGAGTAGTCAGCAGGTAGAACTCGAAGAGGTTATTGAAGCTTCTCTTCAATGTATGGCGAGTAGCGCAGTGCCGAAAGTCGTTCCAGAGTTGGCTTCACTAGCTGAAGAGGGAACTAATGATAATGATCATGAAACTCCAAAAGAGAGTACTACCGAACCTCGCAGGTCTAGCAGGACGCGTGTAGCTCCCGAGCTGTACGGAAACCCTGTTATGAATTTCATGGTTGATGAAAATGATGACCCTGCGACGTATGAAGAAGCGATGATGAGCCCGGATTCCAACAAATGGTTAGAAGCCATGAAATCTGAGATGGAATCCATGTATGAAAATCAAGTTTGGAATTTGGTGGACTTACCTCACGACCGAAAGTCCGTGGAGAATAAATGGATTTTCAAAAGGAAAAATGATGCTGATGGCAATGTGAACGTCTATAAAGCTCGACTTGTCGCGATGGGGTTTCGACAAATTCAAGGAGTTGACTACGATGAGACATTCTCTCCTGTAGCGATGCTAAAATCAGTTAGGATTATGTTACAAATTGCTGCATATTTCGATTATGAGATATGGCAGATGGATGTCAAAATCGTGTTCCTTAATGGTAATATTGAAGAAGAGTTTTATATGATACAACCAAAGGGTTTTGTCGATCCTAAGCATGCTAACAAGGTGTGCAAGATTCAGTGATCCATCTATGGACTAAAGCCAGCATCACGAAGTTGGAATCTCCGCTTTGATGAGGTGATCAAAGAGTTTGGATTTGTCCAAATTATGGAGAAGCTTGTATTTACAAGAAACTGAGTGGGGGCAATGTGGCATTTTTTATATGATATGTGGATGACATATTATTGATCAGAAATGATATAGATCTTTTAAACAATGTTAAAAGTTATCTAAATAGAAAATTTTAAATGAAGGACCTAGGTGAAGCGTCATACATATTAGGCATAAAGATCTATAGAGATAGATCTAGGCGCCTAATAGGGCTATCACAAACTACATACCTTGATAAGATTTTAAAGAAGTTTAAAATGGAAGAAAGTAAGAAGGGGTTCTTACCTATGTTGCAAGGAAAGACATTGAGTAAGACTCAAAGTCCGGCTACGGCGGAAAAGAGAGATAATGGACAAAGTACCATGTGCTTTAGCCGTAGGCTCTATAATGTATACCATGCTATGTACAAGACCGGATGTGGCACATGCAATTAGTTCGAATAGTAGGTACCAATCGGATCCAGGTTCGGAACACTAGATAGCGGTCAAGAATAACCTTAAGTACTTGCGAAGAACTAAGGATATGTTTCTTGTGAAGGGAATATGCCCGAGTGGCAATAATAAAGTGGTTATTATCATATTCCTTGTTTATGATAAATGTTTATTTTGCATGCTATAATTTTATTAATATGGAAACGTTAATACATGTGTGTTTAATAAACAAACAGAAAGTTCCTAGTTATGCCTCTCACATAAACTAGCTCGTTGATTAACAAGATTATCAAGGTTTCCTGATCATGGACATTGGATGTTGTTAATAACGGGATCACAACATTAGTGTAATGGTGTGATGAACATACATCCGAAGTATAGCATTACGATAAAATTCATTGAGTTTATATTGCTATAACAACTTACGAAGTGATCCTAATCCTTAGACCATGAGATCATGTCAATCACTAACATCGGAAGAGTTTCTTGATAACATCAAACGTCACACCGTAACAGGGTGATTATAAAGATGGATTCAGAACTAATAAAGTGTTATGTTGAGGCTCATGGATCGAGAGTGGAATTTGTTCATCCCGATGACGGATAGATATACTCTGGGCCCTCTCGGTGATATCACATTGATTACCTTGCAAGCAAGTGATTTGATCACTAGAATGTTATATCACGGGAACGAGAAAATAGTGCATGTCAGTAACGAGATCAAACTAGGTATGGAGAAACTGATGATCGAATCTCGGACATGTAATATATCGTGAAACAAAGGGATTAATATACTAGCGTAAAAGGTTCCGACGATCACAAGAAAGTCATCGTTGAATGTGTGGGTGTCAGTATGGGTCTCCAGATCCCGCTTCTGATTATTGATCCGAGAGGGGTCTCTATCATGTCCGCATTATTTACGAACCGTAGGGCGACACACTTAAGAGACACCGACATCCAATTGGAGCAAAAGTTTCATGCCGAAAGAATGAACAAGCGCATGAATTTATTTCACTAGATACCGAAACAGGTTTTCGGGTGAAATTGCATAAAGTGGTTATGCATGTGAAATAGAATTCTAGCAAGGGGTTATTTGTGAATGTTTGTCATTAAAGTAATTGACAAAATTCTGAATAAAATAAAAGAGTTTTATTTAATAAGAGTTTGCATTAAATTTGGTGGAAATTTAATGGGAATTTGAGTGGGTTTTTTAGTGGAGAAAATTGAAGGGCCATTTTGTGAGTGGAGTGTCCACCCACATGAATGAGGGAGAGGTGGGGGCACCCTCCATGTCCGGAGGCCATGCCCCCTTGGGCGGCCCCCCTCCCCTATATAAGGATCCCCTCCTCTCACTTCTCACTCACACCTCCTCGTGAAGGATCTCTCTCCCCCTCTAGAATTTATCCCCCATGGTCTCGGACTAGCGAGATACCCCCAGTGGCTATTCGGGAAGAAAGAGTTGTGCTTCCGCTGCATCGCTGGAGCGAGGAGGCGGAGGTTGCTCGGTAACTCGAACGTGTGTGCAAGCATGGATGTGCTATTGTTTTGCGGTGCTAGGACTTCCTCTATGGATATTCAAGGGTATTCAAGGGTATGTTCTCTATGGATATACATCCGCCTGTTGTTTTTATCCTGTAGATAGATCTTGGTACATAGTTGTTCCCATCATAGGAAAAACAAATTCTATGTAGCGAACCCTACGGAAAGGTCCTTTCATAGACTGAAGTAGGGATTTGAAGTCATAAAGAGCTTCCAAAAGATTATGGTACTTACTAGCTTTAAGCCCTCATTTCCCCTATCATAGGCATCTTGAGATGATTAAGGTTAAAGTGAATAAAGATGGAGTATATGCTTGATGAAATATAAGTTGGCAATATCTTGTCCCTTGAGTACGAGGGCCGATCCTCATGCTACTCAACTTTAGTTACCGGTAAGTTCTTGTCATTGTAAGTATATGCGTATCATAAAGAACCACCAACCGGGTACCCCTTGCACATGAGACAGGAGCTATCCCATAATAAAAATGAAAATTCAAGTAGACAGTGAGCATCTCAGCGATCTTTTTATTTCCTATTTGCATAGGTTTTTATTGAGGATGCTTCACGGATTTCTCACTATGGTAATGCTGCAAGTTTCCACCATGATTAGGTATGTCTTAGGCTAGCTTCCCAGGCGTTTCTCTAACACACATACATCGTTCCATGGACTTACAAGCTCCCCTTTTATTTCACATGGTCGACATTCGCAAAAAAAAGAGCATGATATCAACTGGACGGGTGTCCATAAGTGTTGAAAACATTCCCCGTTACAGCACGGTTATGCTAATCCCAACGTATAGATGCAAGCATATACAAATTCGATGACACAATGGCTCAAGTCTATTAGGGGTAACAAAAATAAGGTGTGCCATCAAGTTCGTGAGAGCTTTACTAACTAGTTTTCACATAACAAAATAGTTTTTAATTCGAAAGATAGTTGAAGCTTGATAATTTGCTTGGAATAGCAATAATGCTAATAGGTAGATATGGTGGACAAAAATGGCACAGGTTTCGTTCAAAGGGATTGGATGCATGAGAAGTATGCCTTCTCAAAACATGTTTTGGCTAGCAAGGCTGGTTAGCAAGCAAAAGAGTTGAAGGAAACAAGCAAACATACAAGTGATAAAGCCAAACATGCAATCTTCCTTGAAGACACAAAAGATCTTAAATAAAGAATACTAAGCTTATGATCCAATCAAGAAAGAAAATAAATGATACAAAATACTTGTATGCTTTTTCTCATTTCCTTTCAAACCTCAAAAAGTGTTGCTACTGACCAGAGCTCGGTTTGCCAAAACAAATTTAGATTTACTTGATGCTCCCAAAGTTATGCCAATACTGATCAACAAGATCAGTCATATAATAGAGATTGCAAACTAAAATAAGAAGTGCAAAAAGTAAAAGATGAGACTTCTCATTAATATTCCATAAAGGCACTCACACCAAGGGATACATAGATAATCAACTAAGGACAGATACTTCCACAATGCAAACCAAGATAACTTCTCTACCAAAGATATGAATCCACTAAAAAGGTAAAAGATAAAAGATAATGATGTGATACCGCGGCACTCCCCTAATCTTGGAACAAGCCAAGGGATGCCAAACCTGATGATGAATTACTCCTTCGATGGTGGTGGCGTTCTTTTGATAGGCTCCTCAATCAGTTTCGTCAAATCCTCAATCTCGAAGGTCAGAGTACAGATCAACTCTGAATTATGCTCAATGCGGTTCATGATCATGTCGGACCGAGATCCCCAGTCCTTGTTATTATTTCCCCACTCTTTCTCCTTAGTGTGTGCCTCCCCTGCATGGTTAGAACAAGGCAGATCCCAAGCCGAGGACAAGTTCCCTTTGGGCACCTGTTGGTATTGTTGCTCATGTATAAGAGTATGGAAGGGATTCTTAGTACCTGGAGGAGGTGATCGTGGAACGAAGATAAGACGTGGAGGTTTCCCTCCTGTAGAGATCTGTGTTGTCCTCCTATGCTGGGTAGGATTTTCTACCACTCCTTTTCTTGCGACGGTAGCGCAGGTATCCGGATGCTCGTCCTCCTTCATGTCTTCTTCATCCCCTCCCAAAATCTCCTCCTCCTCGGGATTTTGAGGTTCATCCTCTTAGGGCTCCTTGCCTTTTTCGTGGTGGAGACCATGGTGCTCTAAACTCGAGAAGATTTCCTGATAGAGACAGATCAAAACGAAAACACGACGAGAACTCGATGCATGAACCTTGGGGGATCGGGGGGTTATATATTATGAAGATTCAAGCATAAGGAAGGTGCTTGTATGAAAACAAGGCGGATACGGAGCTCGGGGGGCTCACACCCCCTCCAGGCGCGGCTAGCTGGGGCCCGCGCCTAGGGTGGGTGTGGCTCACATAGGATTATGACCCTAGGATTGGAAACCACTAAGGAAAAAATTTCAGAAACTTCTACACTTGTCTATTCTTTTGTAAACTTTTCTAATCTTCTTTCTCATCTCTATTTGTAGATGAACTCCATCAACGAAGCTGTAAGGAAAGGACCACTCATGTCAATGACTTTGGAGTGTGAGACAGAATTCCCCAAGGCTCTCAAGGACCTCATGGTTGCAATGGAAATACATGGTGCAGCTGTGTACAAAGGTTTTCCTATGATGGATGAAGGATTTGAGTACTGGTGGTGCAAATTCACTTGTATAAAAACAAGGAAGACAACCACAAGGAATCAGGATTCTGCATGTTCACCAATTCAGTGATGCACACTACATTCTTTGATTCAGCAAGGGATGCAGCTTGGAAGACCATCAAAGAACTTGGTGATAGAGTCAAGTGCAGAATGCTCAACATCCAAAATGACCTAAAGGAAGAGAAGAAACATACCCAAGAGTTGGAGGCTACCAACCAAACCTTAAGAGGAGACATTATAAACTTAGTAATGGAGTCATGTGCTCAAGATAGAGTGATTGCTTCTAGAAATATTGTGTTAGCCAACATATCTAGTGAGATAGGATTGTTAGCGTACTTCGTTAGTTGGACCACCACTTATCACCTTATTTTCCAAATGTTGCTTAAAATAAGTTGAACCTTGGTTGTTGTGATGGATCCATGTATGCCATAACTTGTGTGATTTGATTTCCAAAGATATGCATGTGATGTTTTTCCGTGTGTTTTATCTTAAATTGTGTTGTTTCTAACTTTTTCAATCTCATAAATAGATGCCTAATGTTACCATCAGCACTGTTGAGGAGTTCCAGGGAACTCGCTTTGGCCCTCGTATTCTTGAGCTCACTACTTTGCTCAATCTCCCTCTTCCTACCATCATGGTGCTTCCGCTCACCAAGTTTGAGAGGAAAGACCTTTGGGGTTTGAAGGTCAATCAGCCCGGATGCCAGACTGAGCCTACCACGGAGGCTATCATCTTCAAGCTCATGCACGATGACAAGGAGAGAGGCCTAGAGGTAGTCATGCAGGACTTGATTAGACGTCTGCTAGGGAGACACTCTCGACAGGTTATTGGTACTCACTTCCACGTCTTCGGTAGACGTGATGAGGATGGAGAGGCCATCGACTTCGAGGACACTTCGAGGGAGACAGCAGAGCCTATTCGTCTATACCTCCAGGACTTAGAGGTTCTTCTTAGGAACGTGGACACTGATAGGACCAACGTCATGCTTAGCAATGACGAACTCCAGGTGCAGCTTCGTGAGAAGGACAAGCTCTTCGCGGAGCAAGATGAGATAGTCAAGGAGATGGAGGCAAAGTTCGAGAGTCAGGACAGAAAGTTCAAGAGTCAAGAGAAGCGAGTCCAGGATAGGAACAAGAGGATTCGGGACATGACTGAAGAACTGCAAGCCAAGGACTTCGAGCTCGAGCATCAGCAGACTGTGATTGAGAGTCTTCGTTCTCAGAAGAGGGCTCTCAAAGCCAAAGTAGAGACCTTGCCACCAATGTCGAGGAATACAAGACCGCTATGGAAACTGCAGGTCTTAGCTTTGTTGAGGAGGAGTTTGATGTCGAGGAGTAGTGATGACTACTCATTTATTATTTATTTATCATACTTTATTTGAGTCGCAATGACCATCCAACATGTGGATGGCTTGCTATTGGTGTGTTTACTTTGCAAACTTGTTATCTTGTTGTTGAACTTTATTATTGTGATGCATGTTTGGTGATTGTTTATGTGATGTAATGTGCATGTTAGCATCTATGGGTATCTCATTCTTATCTCTATTGAACAAACCACAGATGCCTCCCCGTTGTGCAAATCCCAACCCCAACAACAACAACATCACCCCTGAGATGCAGCAAATGATGACAGCTCAGACTCAGCTGATGCAAATGATGACTACGTTCATCCATAACCAGAACAACAACAACAACAATAATAACAACAACAACAACCCACCGGGTTTTGACATGCTTACCAGGTTCTTGAGATTGAGGCCAGCAAAGTTCTCAAGAACAACTGATCCTATGGTGGCCAATGATTGTCTACGCTCTGTGAACAAGGACTTGGTAACTGTGGGCTGTACTGATGCAGAGAAAGTCAGATTTGCAGCACATTTGTTGGAAGGACCAGCCGCCACTTGGTGGGATAATTTCCAGATCACCACTCCCATTGAATATGTGACATGGGCTATCTTTGAAGATGGCCTTTGTACTGCTCACATCTCATATGGAGTGATGAGTCTGAAGAAAAAAGTGTTCCATAATCTGAAGCAGCGCCACCGCAGCGTGGCTGAATATATTTAAGAGTTCAACAATCTGGCGCGTTATGCACCGGACGAAGTTGACACTGATGCTAAGAGGAAGGAAAAGTTCCTTGAAGGCCTGACTGATGAACTGAACTTGCAGCTATTAGTTGCCTATGTTCCCACATACCGGTCTCTTTGTGATAAGGCTGCTATTTTGGAGAACAAAATGAAGCAAGTTGAGAGTAGGAAGAGAAAGCACTCGGACAAGCATAGCTCGGGATTGTCTCACAAGCGTTCCCATTATGATGATAGTGGAATCTCAGGATCCCACAAGCATGGGAAATTCAACAAGCACCACAACCACAACCGTCATCATGACAACAAGCATCACCGTAGTCATGACAATGACAAGTATAAGAACCACAAGGGTGGATATAAGAGCCACCACAGTGGAAGTGGAAGTGGCAGTGGAAGCCAGCCTATCAAGAAGGATATTAGTCAGGTTGAGTGTTTCAAGTGCAAGAAGATGGGGCATTATGCAAATGAATGCCCAGAAAAGAAAGTTGAAGGACCCAACAAGCCCAACCCTTTTCAAAAGGGACAAGTGAACCACATCAATGTGGAGGAAATTTATGAGGAGCCTGATGCTGTTGCTGGTAAGTTCAAACTCAATTCTGTTCCAGCATTTGTTCTCTTTGATACTGGTGCATCTCATTCATTCATATCAAGAGAATTTGTTGAAAGAAATGAACTACCGGTAGAAACTATTGGGTGTCCTATAAAAGTAAGTTCTCCTGGCGGAGAAATGATAGTGAATTCAGGGTGTCATGATCTAGTCATAGAGTTTGGAAAGTATAAGTTTCCCGTTAACTTGATAATCCTAAACTCCCAAGGATTGGATGTTATCTTGGGAATGGACTGGATGACTAAGCACAAGGGAGTGATAGATTGTGCCAACCATACTGTCTCACTCGCAACTCCAGAAAATAAAAGGATCAGATTCAAGACCAACTTTGAAGCAAAAAGGAGTATGCTAAATTCTCTTAAGGGGGTTAGCATAGACAGTGTGCCAATTGTGAGTGAATATCCGGTTGTGTTTCCGGAAGAATTGCCAGGAATGCCACCAGATAGAGATGTGGAATTTCTGATCGATTTGCTACCAGGATCTGGACCAATAGCAAAGAGACCGTACAAGATGTTAGTTGATGAACTGAAAGAACTCAAGAAGCAACTTGGAGAACAATTGCAGCAAGGATTTATTCAACCAAGTTCTTCATTTTGGGGAGCACCAGTTTTGTTTGTGGAGAAGAAAGATAGAAGTCAAAGGTTATGCATAGATTACCGTTCACTCAATGAGGTGACTATCAAGAACAAATACCCTTTGCCAAGAATCAATGACTTCTTTGATCAGCTAGAAGGAGCTTGTGTGTTCTCAAAGATTGACGTTCGTTCAGGTTATTTCCAACTCAAGATAAGAGAGCAAGACATACCTAAAACAACTTTCACCACAAGGTATGGATTGTATGAGTATACCGTGATGCCATTTGGTTTGACCAATGCACCAGCATACTTCATGAATATGATGAACAAGGTGTTCATGGAATTTCTTGATAAGTTTGTTGTCGTTTTCATCGATGACATTTTGATATACTCCAAAATCAAAGAAGAGCATGAAGGACATTTGCGTTTGATACTTGAGAAGCTCAGGGAGCATAAGATGTATGCCAAATTCAGTAAATGTGAGTTTTGGTTGAATGAAGTTGGATTTCTTGGACACGTTTTGTCAGGAGATGGTGTAGCAGTTGATCCTGCTAAAGTTTCGGCTGTAACTGAATGGGAATCTCCCAAGTCAGTGAAAGAAGTTCGTAGTTTCCTTGGCTTAGCAGGTTACTACAGAAGGTTCATTGAGAATTTCTCCAAGGTAGCTAAACCTATGACATAATTGCTAAAGAAAGACAAGAAATTTGATTGGTATGAAGGTTGTGAACTCAGCTTTCAAGAATTGAAGAAGAGACTTGTGACAGCACCAGTCTTATTTTTTCCAGACTTGGAGAAATATTTTCAAGTTTATTGTGATGCATCTCATCATGGATTAGGTGCAGTACTTATGAAAGAAGGGCAAGTTGTGGCTTATGCCTCGAGACAACTCAAAACTCATGAAGTGAACTATCCTACTCATGATTTAGAGTTAGCCTCTGTTGTCCATGCACTCAAAACATGGAGACACTATCTTTTGGGAAAGCGATGTGAAGTGTTCACAGATCACAAGAGTCTGAAGTATATCTTCACCCAGAAAGAAATTAACATGAGACAAAGAAGATGGCCAGAACTCATCAAGGACTATGACTTGAGTTTGCAATACCACCCCGCTAAAGCAAATGTTGTAGCGGATGCTCTAAGCCGTAAAGTTTTTTTGAATGGCCTCACTAAGGGAGAATTGCTAGATGATCTGTGTGCCCAATTTAGAGACCACAGATTGGAGATTGTGCCTGAAGGACACCTAATGTCTTTGGATGTTCAACCCACTTTGTTGGACAAGATCAAAGAAGCCCAGAAGACGGATAAGGAAATCGAAGAGATTAAGGAAAAGATTGGTAAGGGAAAATCCAAAGGATTCCATGAAGACGAACAGGGTACTTTATGGCATGGAAAACGTATCTGTGTTCCACAAGATCCGGAGCTTCAGAAACTGATTTTGCAAGAAGCACACAACTCACCATATTCTATTCATCCGGGTAACACCAAGATGTACATGGATATGAAGGAAAGATTTTGGTGGAATAATCTCAAGAAGGACATCGCCGAACATATTTCTTTGTGTGATGTATGTAGCAGAGTGAAGGCGGAACACCAGAAACCATCAGGTTTGCTTCAACCACTACCTATTCCTGATTGGGAGTGGGACAAGATTGGTATGGATTTCATTACTGGATTGCCAAGGACCCGGTCAGGATATGATTCCATTTGGGTAGTAGTGGATCGCCTAACTAAAGTGGCTCATTTCATACCCATGAAGACAACTTACACAAGTGCTAAATTGGCCATGATCTATATTAGTAGAATTGTATGTCTACATGGAGTACCCAAGAGTATTGTGTCAGATAGAGGAACCCAATTCACTTCTCATTTTTGGATGCAATTACATGAGTCATTGGGAACGAGGTTGGAATTCAGCACCGCTTTTCATCCTCAAAATGATGGACAAACAGAAAGGACTAATCATATTCTTGAAGATATGTTGAGGGCATGTGCCCTAGACTATGGAGCCAGTTGGGATGAAAGTCTGCCTTACGCAGAATTTTCTTATAACAACAGCTATCAAGCCAGTATGGCACAATTTGAGTTTCTCTATGGGAGAAAATGTACCACCCCATTGCTATGGAATGGTGTGGGAGAAAGAAGTTTGTTCGGACCAGAACTTATCAAAGAAGCCGAAGAGAGAGTCAAGCTGGTTAAGGACAGATTAAAGATAGCACAGTCCCGACAGAAAAGCTACGCAGATCCTAAGCGTAGAGAAGTCACCTATGAAGTTGGTGATTTAACTTATCTTAGAGTGTCACCACTTCGTGGAGTGAAGAGGTTTGGAGTCAATGGGAAGTTGGCCCCAAGATATGTTGGACCATTCAAGATTCTGAGTCGCAAAGGAGAAGTTGCTTATGAAATTGAATTTCTAGAGTCTTTGTCATCTGTTCATAATGTGTTTCATGTGAGTCAACTTAAGAAATGTCATCCGGAAATGGAAGAGACTTCTTTGAAGGATACTACACCTTTGGAAGAGGTTCAATTGGAGAGTGACCTCACTTATGAAGAGACACCTATCAAGATTCTCGAGACTGCAGAAAGAGTTACTCGAACTAAAACTATCAAGTTTTGTAAAGTTCAATGGAACCATCATTCCGAAGAAGAAGCAACATGGGAAAGAGAAGATGATCTTCGGAAATACCACCCTCACCTATTTGCTAGCCAATCCGAATCTCGAGGGCGAGATTCACCTTAAGGGGGTTAGCTTTGTAACATCCCTAAAATCATGTTTCAAACTCATGCATATCATCCATGCATCCATGATCATGTAGAATTCATTTCAAACAAATCAATTCAAAAACAGGAGTATATGAGCTCATTATTTATGTGATCAGCATTTGAAACAAATGCTACTCTCCAATGAGAGATTGTTGTTCATTGAACCAAACTTTGTTGTCTTATTACTCTCAGGTTGTATTGCTAAATTGCTCAGATTTAAACCAAAGTTTCAAAACAAATATGATTTGAAAACCAATTTCAGAACCTATTCAAACTAGTGCTATACCACTGTTTATTTTATTTTATTCCAAGTGACCAGGCCAATTCAAAGTGACCACTTGGTTTTATGCCCAGAAATGTGATGGTTGCACACTGCAAAAATCCTGAAAAGATTTGAATTCAAATAGATTTTGAAATCATTTCAAAAGGGATCCTAGAAATTCATTCAGAAAAAGAAAAAGGTTAGAGAAAAGGAAAAGGGCCGGCGCAAGGATTTTGGCCCAACAAGCAAAGCAGACCGTTAGCCAGCCCACCCGGGTTTTCCCTCTCCTTCTGATTTTCTCACCGCACCCGCACTACCCAACGGGTCACTGACTGGTAGATGTCAACACCCGGATTTTTCAATCCTAGATGCGTGTTATGCCATACATCGCAATCCCAGGATTACCATTTTTGCGAGACATAACAAAATTGGATACCATAGTACTTCATCCATTACAAACGATACATAAGTTCTTACACAAATAGGGATCTCATGATCCAGTTCTTAATACAACATCAAGCAGCGGAATACGTAATAATAACGGTAGCGTAGGCGAAGCTCCATCTTTGGGGTCACAGGCAATGCTGACGATGGGAGATGATCCTAGTTGTCGTAACCTTCCTGGGGTCCATCTTCCAGGTACTCCTCTTCATAGTCTGGCCATGGGAATAGCCAGGGACAAAGACATGAGTACTCTTTAAGTACTCGCAAACTAATACTAACAGGTAAGGGGTTTTTGGATAATAGGACACTAGGCTCTAGGGTTGTTTTGCAAAAAGTCAGGTTTATCTCTACTAAGTTCCAAAGCGAGTCACAATTTTATAACTCCTAAGTGGGAACTTGTATTTCAAGTCACAACTCTATTGTGGTCAAGTCAAAGTCTCAATTCATTTCCCAAGTCATTTTGAAAAGTCTAACGGGGGAATAGTATGGCCACTCCAACTGTCCATAACCGCGGACGCGGCTATTCGAATAGTTTGACACTCTGCAGAGATTGTACACTTTCACCACAACATTCGATACATCCGTCAGGAACAAATCCTGAATTCACCATACTCAGTATGCGGATAATCAATCCTAACCTTTCAATTACATGCCCTAGTATAAGCACCTCTCCTGTGAATTTGGCCTCCCAACCATGACCACTGTCATCTTGGGTACTGCACAGGTGGACAATCTTCACAAGGTAGCCTCAGCTCAGACCTTGGCCGGGAGGGAACTAATACTAAGGAATATAAGTTTCCAGTCAAGACCTACCCAATATTCGGGTATTGTGGTTATATTCTAAAATTGGAATGGTATCGCATCCAGACAACCATCAGTTTTATAAAGGGCTAAGGCTCATGCCTCAACATTTTTATCACCAGAATCATCAAGTGTTTGGAAACACCTGTCCAAAACATTTCAATAGAATGATCCATCATTCCAAGGTTTTCATAACCATTTTTTCACCAAGTATTCCCATCTAAAAGTTGATCAAGTTTTATGCTTAGCACTAGCATCTACAGGTGGGGGTAGTACTAATGAGGGGTGGTAACTAGTGGAGTTTCACTAAGTCCAACCTTATATCTTAGGCTGATATCAAGGTATCTAGCTTAGGCCAAATTTTATGCTCTTTATGCAACCTTCAGCACAACTGTCTAGTATCTACCAAACTCTTAGGTAGACTCTAAGTAAGCTTTGATAAAGAAATAAAGTAAGAAGCTTGAACATAAACCTAGGATTTGGTTTATCAAGTGGGTATGATCACATATGCTTAAGGCATATAGTAGTCATATCACAAGTATGGGTTTGTGGCATCAGTAGGGTATCTGGCAAGGGTTAGCTTGCATCAATATCAGTATAAGCTTGCATAGGTATAGTATCTTGCAAGTGTTAGCTTGCCATGTGCAGAGCAGTGGTTGAAGTTCTCCTCGGCTTCCTCTTCGTAGTATCCTCCTTCCTCCTCGTATCCTTGGTCGGTACTAGCGTCTATGAATAAATACGAGGTACACAATCACCAAAAAATACTTAACTAATTGCAATCATCAGGCACAAGGGTCCTATAGATGATCTAGCATCATCTCTAATATTACAAGGTTAAGGCTTGGTTTAAAACTTTTTATTTTTAGAAAAGTAATTTCTACTCATTGAAAAATTACTTAAGATTTAATATTCTCCAAACTAAACATGGGATCATGTTGACACATGTCATCACCACATATTGTAATCCATGGGAATGTGATTTAAAGTGGTGTCACAATTTAATAAGGTTTTACCCTTTTATTTTAATTAATTAAAGTGGCTAGAAATGCTTATGTAGCATTCTTTTATTACTTGAATATTATTTCTGCAAGTAAACCTATATATATATTTTTATATTCTGAAAGGTATGGTTAAATGCGATTTTTGAGAGTTGGAATCAACTCAAAAGCTTTTATGGTTTAAATTTGAAAAATGTTTGAATGCAGAAAACCTTCTGCCTTGTTATTGTTACTATGGTTGATCTACAGATCCAAATGACTTGAATCCAATGGGCTTGGATTAAGCATTCACAGACCTTTCCAACAAAATTGGTTTCATTCAACTTGGTCCATTGAATCGATCTGGGTTGATTTTTTAAGTTGGGTGCTGAAGTGTGTTTGAATTGAAATAGAAAAAGATTTAATTTGAATTGCTGGGCTGCGCGGGAAAAGTTACTGGGCCGGCCTGCTAAGCGCAGTGCTCCCGCGGGCTGCTTAAGTGGGTGTCCCCACTCGTCAGTGACACGGGGCTGGGCGAAGCGGTATGGGCCAACGTGGATCGTTCGATCTAGTTCTAATCTAACGGCTGGGGGTCATCGTCGACGTGAGACAACTCCGTCGAGAACGAAACCAAGCGCGGCCAGTGAGGGGTGCTGGGGGCTCACCGGGGTACGGGCGAGGGTCGGCGAGGCGGGCGAATGACGAAGTCGACGACGGCGAACCTCCTGCTACCGATGGCTTCTCCTGGGGCGGCTCCAATCCCTGGCTCCCTTCTTCTCCAGAGGCGGCGGGCTCTGGTGAAATTCCAGCGAGGTTGTGCTCGCCTTGCTCTGAGAATGGTGTGGCACGGTCAGTGAGGAGAGGGGAGTGAGATGGTGTGAAGAAATCGTGCGGGGGTGGCCTCAATTTATAGTCGAGCGACGGGACCGTCGGGACGCACAGTGAGCTCGTCGGGGGCGACGTTACAGGCGGCTAATGGCATGGGCAAGGGTAGGGGACGGTGCTGTGTCTCCTGGCGATGCTCAACGACATGGTCGCGAGGCATGGGGCGGTGTGGTTTGGTCTGGAACGGCCGGTGCTCTGCGTGGCAGAGGCGGCGTCTTCGACGGCGGGCGGTGGCTGTATGGCACGGGGCGACAAACGGGGATGTCTGGCGGTCTCCTGGGTCGGTGGTGATCGTGTGTGCACGCGGTGAGGGCGGAGCGCGGTCTATGGACGCTGGTCGAGGGTGGCGCTCTGCCGCACACTCGGCATGGTCTGGGTGCGTCTTGTGCGCGTGGTCCAGGGTTTGGCAACGCTCGCTGCTGGGACAGGGAGTGGCGGTGGACGGTGGGCTGCATCCTAGACAAGGTTGGCATGGCTAGTTCTTCCTCTAGCCTGCTGTCCACAATGGGGTGACATGGGGGTGCTCGGCTGTTCACCATTGATGAAAATGGCAAGCTCACAGGGGTGCTAGTGTTGGGCTAATCTTTCTAGATGATCTACTGAGTTGTGTGTGAGCTAACTAGGTAACAAGTTAGGCAAGAATCACTACACACTATAGTGTTTGATGTTTTGTTTGATTTGTGTCTGCAACCTGTTTGATGAAATGGCCGCATGAAATCAAGTTTTGAATTTTGAAATGAATTTTGGTGGGTTTGCTAGATTGGTGTTGGTGAGTCTGCAGATGCTTCGGTTTTGAAAGTTGAGCTTGTTCGAGTGGGTTTTGGAAAAGTGGGATCTTCCCATATGATAAAGATTCAATTTTGAATTGTCATTTAAACTATGCATTTGAAAGTTTCTGGATGATCACAAAGTGGGCCTTGATACTTTGTTATGAGTACATTCAAGGGGTGCAAAGATCCAGAGACAGCCAAAGTAGGCATGGGAGTTAAATTGGTCAAAATGACCATTCACTTAATATATTTGTTTTGATTTACTTGTCTTTAGGAAAAGTGTGGGAAATGTTTTAGATGATGTTCATTTCACCTCAGAAACATTTTACAAGCAATGGATCACACAAACAATGTGGTTTTTAAAGAAATTCAAAATCCATGCATACACATATACATGCATTCATGAGTTTATATAGAAAAGTTTTTGTTAAACCTAATCTTGATGATAGTGTTTGCTGATCTAAGTTTGGTATTTTTGGGATGTTACAAACCTTCCCCCCTTAAACAAAACCTCGTCCCGAGATTTGAAAAAGGACGAAAAGATTACCTAGGATTTGAAGAGATCAGGAAACTCTGTCCTGATGTGATCTTCGCGTTCCCAGGTAGCTTCATCTTCTGTGTGGTTGCTCCACTGAATCTTGAGAAACTTGATGCTTCGGGTTCGGGTAGTTCGAAAGGCTTCTTCCAATATACGGATGCGTACTTCGGGATAGGTTAGGTCATCTTTGATCTCTATGGTCCGGTGATCGATATTCTTGAACACTTCGGTCTTCTCGAGGACTTCGAGACACTTGCGAAGTAACGAGATATGGAACACATTGTGCACAGCTGACATCTCTTCAGGTAGTTCCAATTGATAAGATACTTCTCCTCGACTGTTCAAAATTTTGAAAGGTCCGATATATCTGGGGGCTAACTTTCCTTTGAGTTGGAAACGATGCATTCCCTTCAATGGCGACACTTTCAGATAAACAAAATCTCCGATGTTGAAGGCGAGGTCTCGACGTCTCTTGTCGGCGTAACTCTTCTATAGGGATTGGGCTGTCTTGAGGTGCTCACGAATCTTGTGAACCTTCTCTTCTGCTTCTAGTAGGATGTCGGGTCCGAAGATCTGACTCTCTCCTACTTCCGACCAGTTCAAAGGGGTGCGACACTTTTTTCCGTACATGAATTCAAATGGGGCCATTTGCAAACTGGCTTGGTAACTGTTGTTGTATGAAAATTCTGCAAACGGCAGACAGTCTTCCCACTTGGATCCATATTCTAGCACACATGCTCTAAGCATATCTTCGAGTATTTGGTTTACTCTCTCCGTTTGTCCATCGGTCTGACGGTGATACGCGGTACTGAAATCTAGGCGGGTTCCTAAACCTTCTTGGACTTTCTTCCAGAATCTCGAGGTAAACTGAGTTCCTCGATCCGATACGATGTTCTTGGGGACTCCGTGCAAACTAACGATTCTAGCGATGTACAACTCTGATAGCTTCGAACTCTGATAGGTGGTTTTGACGGGCAAGAAATGGGCGACTTTGGACAACCTGTCCACTATGACCCAAATACAGTCATTTCCCCTACTAGAAGTAGGTAGTCCAGTGATAAAGTCCATTCCTACAGAATCCCATTTCCATTCCGGAATTTGAAAAGGTTGCAATAATCCAGCGGGTCTTTGATGTCCGGCCTTGAATCGCTGACATATATCACACTTGGTGATATAGCTTCCGATTTCTCTCTTCATCTTATGCCACCAAAATTGCTCTTTCAAATTTTGATACATCTTAGTTCCTCCGGGATGGATAGAATAAAGAGTATCATGAGCCTCCTTCAAGATAACTTCTTTTAACTCAGAATTTGATGGTACACAAAGGCGTCCTTTGTACCACAAAACTCCTTCTTCGTCCTCGGTGAATCCGGGTACTTTGCCTGTACCGATACGACGCTTGATTCCGTCGATACTGGCATTTCCTTTTTGCGCCTCTTTAATCTGACTGATCAAAGTGGGCTGAAGTTTTATGCTAGCCAAAAATCCTTCACTTACTAATTCCATTTGAAAATCTTCCATCTCTTTGTGCAAACTTGGTTGCTCCTTCAAAATCATGGAGTTCAAGCGGCACGGTAATCTGCTAAGGGCATCGGCTACCACGTTGGCTTTACCAGGGTGATAGTGAATGTCCAGGTCATAATCCTTGATTAGCTCAATCCATCTTCTCTGCCTCATATTCAGCTCCTTCTGAGTGAATATATACTTTAGGCTCTTGTGATCCGAATAAATCTCACAACGGTTTCCCATCAGGTAATGTCTCCATGTCTTCAGGGCTAGAACTACGGCAGCGAGTTCGAGGTCATGGGTTGGGTAATTTTGTTCATGTTGCTTCAATTGTCGCGATAGATAAGATATAACTTTGCCTTCTTGCATTAGCACACATCCGAGACCAATCCTGGATGCGTCACAATACACATCGAAGGGCTTCGTGATATCCGGCATGATCAAGATTGGGGCTGAAATCAATCTCCTTTTGAGTTCTTGAAAAATCGCTTCACATTTGTTGGTCCATTCAAACTTCTTGTCCTTCTTCAGCAATTGGGTCATGGGTCGGGCGATACTAGAGAATCCTTCTACAAATTTGTGGTAATATCCCGCCAATCCGAGAAAAGCAGGAACTTGGGTTTGAGTGGTTGGGGCTTGCCAATCTTCTACATCTTTCACTTTGGCAGGGTCAACGGCAATTCCTCCGGCTGATACAATGTGACCGAGGAATCCTACTTCCTGTAACCAGAATTCACATTTGCTAAATTTTCCATACAGCTGATGCTCTCTAAGGGTTCCAAGAATGGTCCTTAGGTGTAGCTCATGTTCTTCTTCTGATTTGGAATAAATCAGAATGTCCTCGTGTTAGACCCCTCCTTTATAAAGGAAAGGATCCCTGTGATTGCAATGCTAGTCCCTGGATCAATGCTAGCATCCACAGTTTAAGATGAAGTACACAGATACAAAGGTCATTTATTACATTCATTCCAGAGATAAAACATACTCTTTTACAACTCAGGGCCATAGGCCTAATACAAGAGTTTAAGGAATAAGTAAATAAACACAAGTCTTCATCTTCATGTGCCACAGGCAAGCATGTTGAGTGTAGACTCATGACTCCTATTCATCATCGGAGTAACCTGCAACATCACAAGTTACAGCCACAGAGGGTCAATACTTTGGAATAGTATTGGCAAGTGATACCTTAGTATATTTTAAGTGGACTATATTACTATATGCATTTTGGATAAGTATAGCTTGGCTTGCTTTGCTTGAAAATAAGTTTTTCCTATTAGTTGAAATCACTAAGTTTTTCTTTGTCAAAACATTCCCAAGAAACCACCAATAGACATTGGGGTCCTTCACCCTTGTTCACCCACAAATTTTTACTTAGAAGTTGGAGTGATGAGATTCTTGTAGCTTCCATGTCTTGATGCTCAAATTGTCCATTGCCTTGGACTAGGCTAAGTACTTAGGTTTTCCATCTGCAGAGGTTGTGCACTTTCCCCACCAGACTTGGTTTCCCAAGACAGGACCTTTCAGAAGCCTTTCCTTAGTCAAATGGACGCGTTCCAACCTACCATCCCAACTACCACCAACTGTCCAAGTGACTAAGTTCTAGCAACCTATATGATCAAGGCAGTGCCCATATTGCCAAGTGGTTGCACTGTAAGCTTTCTCAACACTTGGCCTCCAAATCCCTTTGTGCCTGGGTGGCATACCACAAGTGAGATACACAACCCAAGTCCATGGCCTTGTGTAACCACTCAACATAACCCAATCCTTCCATTCCACCCAGGAGGTTCATTTGACTTAGTTGTTTTATTAGAAAAGCATAAGTCTCATGACTTAGAAATATTTTCATCATAGTGTGTATAGATTTCCACCAACCCTTGTTTGCTAAATAGCTAGGCTAAGCATGGTAAGATAACTTAACTTAGGAAATTCCTTAGCAATTCTACAATTCTACACTACTTAGGATTTCCCAACTTAGCATTAAGCAAAATAGCATGCAATACTTTAGCAAAATATCTAATGCTAGTACAAAACATAGGATAGGAATATTCATGAAAATATCACTTGCCTTGGTAGTGGGGAGAGTAGAACTCTTCACAATCACAATCACTAGCAAAATCTACACAAAATTATAGCATACAATTACACACAATTATATTCAATCAAAAATAATATGAATGCATGTATGCAAGAATTTACTAAGTGGTGATTTTTGAAACACTACCAAGCATGCACATGTTTACAGAAACTTAACAATTCACAAGTTTGCCAACTAAACTTATTTGTCACCAATACAATCTCCCAAAATAAAACTATACTTAAAACAGCCTTAAACTTGTTCTACAAATAAAGTCATTTTAACTGTTACTAGTTGTTAAACAAATTGGATATTCAGAAAGGTCTTGTTTTACTGAATCCAACAGTATAAAGTTTGTAAAATTCTAACGTGGCATTCAAAAGTTATAGCAGTTTGAAGTTTGGATCTAAATCAGGTTTAAATTCTGTTTTTGAATTCATCCTAGCCACGCGTCGCAACCTTACTGGTGCGTACCGGTTCACGCAGATCGAGCTCTGCGGACCGCACGATCTAAATGAGATCTGGCGGCTCAGACACATGCGTACCCCTTCGTCCTACTTCTATTCTGCGCCACAAGATCTAGATCCAACGCTCCCAAACATTTTGACCACACTCTGGCGGCGCTAGCGGCGCTGACCGGCGGCGGCGAGTCAGACTACGGTGGCGCCGGCGTTCTAGATCGTCCTAGGAAGGAGGGAAGTGCTTACCAGATCCGCAAGGTCGTGCTGAAGCTTGACGTGGTACTGGTTTGCGGAGGGGCGCTCGGAGATGGGCTCTGGATCTCGTCGGAGTTGCGTCTGGCGTCGGGTGGATGTTGTCAGAGTCGTTGCCGAGGTTCCGCGTCGCCCTAACACGAACCAGGGGGTTTAGGAAGTGCGCAAGACAGTTGCGAACACGCTCGTGTGAAGGAAAAGGCAAGGGGTGCATGGGACTTACTGAGATTTGTCACCGGAGTTGGGGTGGTCGTCAGGTGCTTACGGTGTCAAGCGAATACGGCGACCTAGGGCAATACAGGATGAGCTAGTGGGGTCAGGATGTGCGCCAGGAGATTACAGAGTGGCTCGAACAATCCAGAGGGGAAGGGGCGCACGGGGCTCACCTGAGTCGATCGTCGGAGTGAGCTCTGTCTGCGGCGGTTTTGAGCGAGTCGTGGGCAGCCTGGTGGCATGAATGCAGAATTGGCTGGGGGGAAATGACTGCGAGGAGATGGGGATCTTATAGCCGGTGCCTCGACAGGAAACGCCCGCGGATTAACGCCCATTTAAGCTGCGCCATTACCGGCAGTGACTGCATCTGCGACGTGGTCGCGGGCGCAGTTTGAGGAAGATGATGCCAGCGTGGGTAGGGCCCGCTCGTCAGCGATGCGCGCGAAGTGATTGTGGGGTCCGTCTGTCAGCGACTGGCTGTGTGCGCTCGTGCGTGAGAGGAGAAAAGAAAATTCCCGGGTGGGTTTGTTGGGCTCGATTCGATGCTGGGCCTAAAACCTGGCGCGCGGCCCTTTTCCTTTGTTTATTTCTTTTTCCTTTTCTATTTTGATTTTCTGGTTAGATTTAGATATGAATTCAAATCCTTTTTGAATTCAAATAATTTTGGGGATTTTGCAGGGTACTGTGATTTCAAAAATAGTCATTTAACCATGTGGTTACCTTGTAAGTGCTTGGTCAAACTTGGACTTAAAACAATCAGAGACAATGGCTCTGATTGCAAATGTTTTTAAGAAAATAGGGTTTTGAATTTTATTTCCAAATTGAAAACTTGGTCAAACTTTTATACTTAACTTTCCAACAATGGAGGCAAGCAAACAAGTTCCTAATCATTCAGGTTTCAAATGGTGTTGGTCTTTTGAATTAAATCTGTCCACATAAAATCATAACATCAAAAGCTTCTGTTTTTCTGAAATGATATTGAGAAAATCCCTAAATGATGATGAATGCAAGGATGATATGAATGAGTTTTGGAATATGAATTTAGGGATGTTACAAATCTAACCCCCTTAAGATGAATCTCGCCCTCGATATTCGTATTGGCTAGCAAATAGGTGAGGGTGGTCTTTCCGAAGATCATGTTCTCTTTCCCATGTTGCTTCCTCTTCGGAATGATGATTCCATTGCACTTTGCAAAACTTGATAGTTTTTGTCCTTGTGACTCTTTCTGTGGTCTCAAGAATCTTAACAGGCTTTTCCTCATAGGTGAGATCACTTTCTAGTTGGACTTCTCCCAAAGGTATGGTATCCTTCAAAGATGATTCTTCCATCTCTGGATTCTTCCATCTGTGTGTGACATTTATGGAGAGCTGACAGAGATTCTGGCAATTCAACTTCATAGGCAACCTCTCCCTTGCGACTCAGAATCTTGAATGGCCCAACGTATCTTGGTGCCAACTTTCCTTTGACTCCAAATCTTTTCACTCCACGAAGTGGTGATACTCTAAGATAAGCTCTATCCCCAACTTCGTAGGTGACTTCTCTACGCTTAGAATCCGCGTAGCTTTTCTGTCGGGACTGTGCTATCTTCAATCTGTCCTTAACCAATTTGACTTTCTCTTCGGCGTCTTTGATAAGATCAGGTCCAAATAAGCTTCTTTCTCCCACACCATTCCATAACAATGGGGTGGTACACTTCCTTCCGTAGAGTAACTCAAACGGTGCCATTCCAATACTAGATTGATGACTATTATTGTAAGAGAACTCTGCGTATGGCAAGCTTTCATCCCAACTTGCTCCATAATCTAAAGCACATGCCCTCAACATGTCTTCAAGAATCTGGTTAGTCCTTTCTGTTTGTCCATCAGTTTGAGGATGAAAAGCAGTGCTGAATTCCAATCTCGTTCCTAAGGATTCATGAAGCTGTCTCCAAAAGTGAGAAGTGAACTGAGTTCCTCTATCTGATACAATACTCGTAGGCACACCGTGAAGGCATAAAATCCTGCTCATGTAGATTTTAGCTAACTTAGCACTCGTATATGTTGTCTTTACGGGTATAAAATGAGCCACTTTAGTTAGGCGATCCACTACTACCCATATGGAATCATACCCTGACCTGGTCCTTGGTAATTCGGTAATGAAATCCATACCGATATTCTCCCACTTCCATTCAGGAATAGGTAGTGGTTGAAGCAAACCTGCTGGTTTCTGATGCTCCGCCTTCACTCTACTACACACATCACACAATGCAATATGCTCGGCGATGTCCCTTTTGAGATTGTTCCACCAAAATCTTTCTTTCATGTCCATGTACATCTTGGTGTTTCCCGGGTGAATAGAATACGGAGAGTTGTGACCTTCTTGTAAGATCAGTTTTCGCAACTCCGGGTCTTGTGGAACACATATACGTTTCCCGTGCCATAAAGTGCCTTGTTCGTCTATATGGAAACTCTTAGCTTTCCCTAGACTTATATTTTCCTTAATCTTTTCAATTTCCTTATCAGTCTTCTGAGCTTCTTGGATCTTGTCTAATAAAGTGGGTTGAACATCCAAAGACATGAGATATCCTTCAGGCACAATCTCCAATATGAGTTCTTTGAATTTCTTACACAAGTCATCTGGCAATTCTCCTTTGGTAAGGCCATTTACAAACGTCTTACGACTTAGAGCATCTGCTACTACATTTGCTTTACCGGGGTGATATTGCAAACTTAAGTCGTAATCCTTGATAAGCTCTAGCCATCTTCTTTGTCTCATATTGATTTCCTTCTGGGTGAAGATATACTTCAAACTCTTATGATCGGTGAATACTTCACAACGCCATGTGTTGAGTGCATGGACGATAGAGGCCAACTCCAAATCATGAGTAGGATAGTTTACTTCATGAGTTTTGAGTTGTCTCGAGGCATAGGCTACGACTTTACCGTCTTGCATAAGTACGGCACCCAAACCTTGATGAGAAGCATCACAATATACTTGGAAATGATTTTCCAAATCTGGCAGACATAGAACTGGTGCTGTTACAAGTCTCTTCTTCAATTCTTGGAAGCTGACTTCACAACCTTCAGACCAAGTAAATTTCCTGTCCTTCTTTAACAATTCTGTCATTGGCTTTGCAACCTTCGAGAAGTTTTCAATGAACCTTCTGTAGTAACCTGCTAAGCCGAGGAAACTACGAACTTCTTTCACATTCTTGGGAGATTCCCATTCTGTCACAGCTGAAACTTTAGCGGGATCAACTGCCACACCATCCTTTGTCATAACATGACCAAGAAAACCAACTTCCTCTAACCAGAACTCACACTTGCGGAATTTGGCATAAAGTTTATGTTCCCTCAGTTTCTCAAGTATCAAGCGTAGGTGTCTTTCGTGTTCTTCCTTGCTCTTGGACTAGACTAAGATGTCGACAACAAACTTGTCAAGAAATTCCATGAACACCTTGTTCATCATATTCATGAAGTATGCTGGAGCGTGGTTAAACCAAAAGGCATTACAGTGTATGTAGGGGTTCGTAGCATGGAAAACAAAAATTTTCTATCGCATACAAACAAACAAGCCAAGATCTATCTACTAGATTGTAGCAACGAGTCGATGGAATAACTTACCCTCGAAGATTCCAAAGCGGTTAACGAGAGCAGATTCTCGTGGATGATGTAGTCGTACTCTTCCGATCTCAAGATCGCGCAGACGATCCTTCCGACGCTGCATTCCGGCAGCGCTCCCGCAGTCGGTCACACGTTCGGTACTCGACGAAGACCTTCCTCTCCCTTGTTCCAGCAGGCAGCGGAGGTTGTAGCACTCTCCTCGCGATTCCGGCAGCACAACGGCGTGGTACCGGAAGTAGAGGGGAGATCCCGCAGGGCTTCGCCTTAAGCCGGAGCGAGTATGGTGGAGTATGAGAGAGTACTATTAGTGGTCTAGGGTTTAGACACACCAATTAGAAGGCTCTAAACCGAAGGCTAGGGCAATTAGAAGCTCTAAACCAAAACGGCTCTAAACCGGAGATTAGAGGATAGGAACTTGTGTGTCTAGAGGAGGAGGCCCTGCCCCTCCTTTTATGGGTGGAGGGTGCGGCCAAGGGGAGGGGAGTCCCTCCCCAAGTCGGCCTTGGTTGGCGCGCCGGCTTGGGGAGGAGACTCCTCCCTCAAGTCGGTTCCCAACTCCTCTTGCTTGTTTCCCACAGTTTCTTGTTTTAGCCGTTTGACTTTCAAACTGGACATTTGACTTTTCTGTTTTAGGATTCAATTTAATCCTTTATTTGGGACAGCAATAACACTTAGTACATGATGCAATCATTCCAATATGTAATGACACATTCATGTACCCCTCCCCCACCCGGAGTGCCGGACAATCCGGAACCTTCTAGAACATTCCCGATGAAAACACCGGAATCATTCTCGAACTCCGAAACGGGTCTTTCCTTATATGAATCTTATTCTCCGGACCATTCCGGATCACCTCGTGATATCCCGGATCCTATCCGAGACTCCGAACAACATTCGGTCTCTTTCTCATAATACCATAACTACTCAAACAACGTCGAATCCTTAAGTGTGTCTCCCTACGATTCGTGAATTATGCGGACATGATCAAGACACTTCTCCGAACAATAACCAATAGAGGAATCTGGAAATTCATATGGCTCCAACATATTTCTACGATTACTTTGCGATCGAATGAACCACTTACATACGATACCAATTTCCCTTTGTCTCATGATAGTTTACTTATCCGAGGTTATGATCGTCGGTATCTCTGCAAACCTAGTTCAACCTCGTTACCGATAAGTACTCTTTTCTCGTTCCCGTGATATGTGATCCCTTGTGAGCCAGTCACATGCTTGCAAGCTAATTGGATGACATTACACCGAGAGGGCCCAGAGTATATCTATCCATCATATGGATGGACAAATCCCACTCTTGATCCATGTGTTTCAACCAATACTTTCCGAATACTCAATGCCACCTTTATAGCCACCCAGTTACGGTGTGGTGTTTGATGTCATCAAAGCATCCATCCGGCAAAGGTGATATGCATGATCTCATGGTCGAAGGAATTAGGTTACTATGTATCAGAAAGCATATAGCAATTGAACTATTTAAAATGACTTGATCTTTATGCTACGCTTATCTATAGGAGTATGTCCATCACATCATTCTCCTAATGATATGATCCTGTTTATAATAACATCTCTATGTTCATGATCAGGAAAGCATGATCATATATTAACCAACAAGCTAGTTTAACAAGAGGATTTACTAGGGACTCTTATTTTAGTTTACAAATCACACAAGTATTAATGTTTCCGGTTAATACAATTATAGCATGGTATGTAAACATTTATCATAAGTGTGAAGATATGATAATAACCATATTGCCTCTTGGGAATATCTCCAACAGTCTCCCACTTGCACTAGAGTCAATAATCTAGTTTCAAACCTTTGTGTATTCAACACCTATGGCTTTCCGGTGTTGTATGTACACGATTGCTAGTGGTCAACTGATCTCCGGATCTGACACTTCCAGGTCCGTGTGTAATTGCATGTCTTTGCGTCTCTATGCATCACTCATTCTCTAATGAGATGGCTTTGTATAAATTTGGTCCTTTGGTGAGACCTTTAGTTCTTTGGGGTTAAAACATGTTGATAATATTGTCGTACAATATATCGTCATAGTATTATCCCGCTATGAACTACACCTAGTTTGATAACAAACTACTTGACACAAATGCCCTCTTTTGCTGCTATAATAGCAATCATATACTTAGCCTTTTGTTGTAGTATCTGTCACAATGTCTTAACTTTGGAACTCATCCAAATCCATTATGGAACTTACTTTCCATTATATTGTGCCACCCTTAGTTTAGATTGAGATAAACTTAATTTGCACTTTGTGACAAAACTAGTATCAATGTAGTACTGTTACAATGAACTAACCATCTATTTGTCACTTCTACAAACAATATATTCTTAGGTCTTCCAAAAGATCATAAGAATATCCTTACTATTGTCCAATGATCATCTTATGAATCATTCTGGTATATGTTCATAACATTTAGAGCATAGGACATATCTGGATTTGTACACATCACAGCATGATTGATATAAATACTCTTTGTGATCAAGTATCAATCTATACTTGAATTTTGTTTCACTTGCCAAGTGTCAATACACTTGAATATATCATCAATATTGAACTCATTCAATTCTTTCTGTGCAACAAGAACCTTTCTTGTAGTTCCTATATTGAACTCATTCAATATATCATCTATGTACTTTTGGCACAACCATATTAGCGTCTATTGATGCCAAATATTTGGGTTTTTCCTAAGTCTTTCATCAGGATGAAATTCTTAATATGTGTTAATAAAAGATACATCATTTCCAATCAACAATATGTCTTCCACATAATGTATTAGAAATATGTCTTAGCGCTCCCACTTAATTTCTTGCAAACGCAAGCATCTTCATTGTCTCTGATGAATTTAAACTCTTTTAACAGTTTCATCATAGTGAAGATTCCAACTCCGCTATGCTTACTTCAACCATTGAAGTTTGCATATGCTTTTAGCATCCTTTGAATTAACAAAACCCTATGGACCATGTTACGCACATGTCCTAGGTAACAATTCTATTAGAAGAACTTGTTTTGTTTATTCAACTACCACATAACAAATTTATATGTAGTGGTTGCTACATTAATCCGTCTAGACTAAATATCGCTATGAAAGATTAGATCTTGTCATAGTCAACATTTGAACTTTGTTGTGAACTCTTTCCCAACATGTCGACTATTTCATAGATGTAAAACATCCATGTCTATTTCTTTATAGACCCAAACACGACTGTAAGGTCTTACACCTTTCTCGAGGGTCCTTCAAGTTCAAAACTTGATTTTTCGTGTATGGAACTATCACGTATTTTATGGCTTCAAGCCATTTGACGGAGTCAGGGCTCATCATCGTTTCTTTGCATGTAGTCGGTTCATTATTCTCAAATAATGATTCAACCCTCAAATCTTGGTATTTGATTGTTTACCCGACCTACTTGTTTCAATAGGAACTTAGATCTCCATGACCACAACCTTTGAGGCACGTGAGCCATGAGCATTATTGCTGCCTCCGGAACACTTTTCGGCGCTGCGCAACTCTGCACATATAGCTAAGGTTCTTTTAACCTTATCAAAGTTCTATTGTCCTCCCACTTAACTTTTCACGAAAAATTCCTTCTCAAAGAAACTTGACGTTCTAAGCGACAAACACTTTTGTCTCCGGTGTTATGGAGGAATACTTAACAAAGACAGGTTCATCCGACTTTGGTTGCAAACATCTTTCTTATGTATAGCATACCAATGTTTAAGAAAGGACTACTTTGGTTTTATCCCAAACCATAACTTTATATGGTGTCATTTCAACGGATTATGATGAAGCTCTTTTCAGTGGAAAAACGGTAATCTCTAAAGCTTTTAATCTTTAAAATACAATGGCAGTTTTATGAATTACACCTTCGATCTCACCATGTCAAAAAAGGTTTAATTACATATCTCGAATGCTCCATACTCTTATGGTGTTTCGGGAAATGCAAATCCACGGAACGATTCCTTAAATCTTAGGTATTATGCTAAACTCTATAACTCAAATATCTTCCTTTATGATCTTTATCATAAAATGTTTATATTCTTGTTACAATGATTTTGCACTTCATCTTGATAGTCTTTGAACTTTTCAAATGTTTCATACTTCATCCTTATTAAGTAAATATTCATATATTCACTCAAATTTTCGGAGAAAGCATATGAAGTTGAAATCCATCGCTCTTGACTACACATAATGGACTTCGTAGAACAATATGTACAAGTTCCAATAAGCTAGTCATTCGTTCCCTTTTGGCCTATGAACGAAGTTTTAATTATCTCTAGGAAAGTTTCACAAGTGTCATTTGATCAAAATCAAAAGACTCCAAAATTCCATACACATGGAGTTTCTTCATGTTTTCTTTCCAATACAATTTAAACGGCTATGTCACTTCCTAAGTGATCTTTCAATCAATTTTTCTTTTGACATTTTTAGCACTAGTTTTATGGATGTGATTTCTCCAACGAGATTTGTGAATCATCCATCTTTTATGGATTATGGCAATTATTTGAACAACCCTTTTTGTTCTCATAATACCTGATAAAACAAATCTTGAAGGCAAACTTTGATGTTTAATGAGCAACACAATAACCCTTTATTTGTTCTCGATTAACATCATCACATATTCTTTTGCTAGTTACTTAGGCCATTGTAGTTCATGAATTGTGTTGTTTCGTATGACGATTCACACCAACAAATTCAGTATCAAATACTTAAGAACCACATTGTTTAATAAGCAAAGAATATAGCCATAACATGTATATCATCTATATACTTAAACTGAACAATTCTAGTCTTTTCTTTTCTGCCATATATTTATGAGATTCTCTTTCAGTATTTCCTTTTCTGTTTGAAAGAATCTATCAATATCAATAGTGGAGTCATACATATGACACATAGTCCAAAGCATGTATAGTTAAATACCAATGTCTTTGGACTTGCACTTTGAAGTATATCACCATCATCAAATGTTTGGTGTTCATTCAAATTCCTTTCTTTAGTAATCTCTTGGTGTAGTAAACATTTTACCTACATCAAACATTCACCTTTATCATGGAATTATCCAAGATCAAGCTACTTTTAGCTTGTAATGGTGAATCGCGAGTATAATGTTGCTCTCCAAAACCCTTTTGTAGGATTAGGACAACTAGTGTCTCCAACCTTTTGCAAATTCTCATCAAAATATGAGAACATGAACTTTGCCATATTATACTCTATCATGTTGTAACCAAAACTTCGTTTCAGATATCACAATATCTTCCACACATCATGGTTTCTGAAACAACTCTTTCAGATCTTAGATAACCTTGATATTAAGAGCTTTGAATATCAAGAATCATGGAGACAAACATAATACTTATACACTAACACTTGGAATTGTCACTCTTGTTTTAATACCAATTATTAAACTTCATGGAGTAACCGGAACTTACTGAAAGTTTGCAATAGGACTTTTAAACTTTAGATTAACACTTCAAAACAATACGATACCAGTTCGTAAAGTAACTAACTAGAATTCTATAGTTCTATCATCTCAATTATAACTAAGCGTAAGGTGGTAAACGGATGCGAATGACTACAACAACTATGCAAATTCACTTTGATTTAATTTATGATAAATTGAGTTCTAATTAATAATTAAATTAATCTAGGTGAACTCCCACTCAAAAAAATATCCCTCACATTGTTTTAGTGATCACACGAACCAAATCCACCACATCAAAACCGATCATCACGAGAGTTGACATAGCTTCAATGGCGAACAATCAACATGTTCATCATATCTCCTATATGACTCGTGCTTTACCTTTCGGTGATCCGTGTTCTTGAGACCATGTCTGTACATGCTAGGCTCGTCAAGATCAAACCTTAGCTTCCACATGAGCAAATCTGGCTTGCCCACGTTGTATGCACTTGCGGAATCTAACACACCCGATCATACGTGGTGCTTCGAAACAACAAGCTTTCGCAACGGTGCCAACTAAGGGTGAACACTTTATGACTTGAAATTCATGTGCATGAGGGATCATCTTATAATGCTACCGTCGTCTACTAAGCAATACAAGATGCATAAAGGATTAACATCACATGCAATTCATAATATGTGATATGATATGGCCTTTCTTCTTGTGCTTCCGATCTCCATCTTCAAGCACGAACATGATCTCCATCATCACCGGCATTGCATCAAGGTCAATGACGCTGCTCCATGGTTGTCGTCCACCGGCTTCAACTATTACAACTACTTTGAATAGACACGCGGGTCTTAACAGAAATTAAAGACAACCATATGGCTCCTGCCGGTTGCCGACTTACAATAAGGAACATTGCATACATCATATATAATCACAATCATGGCCATATCACATCACTGCACACCCCTGCAAAACAAAGTTAGAAGCCTCTACTTTCTTTGCATATTTTACGTGGTTTGGGGCTTTCAATAAGTGTCGTTCTAACTTATGAACAAGAACCACAACATTGATACTAGTATTGTTAATCACCCGTTGTAAATTGGATCTTAACTATGCTAGGAGAAACAGGCACCCGCAAAGCCACTTATGCAATACAAGTTGCATGTCAAGCGTGGAGCAAGTCTCATGAACGATGTCATGTAAGGTTAGCCCGGGCCCCTTCATCCCAACATACCGCAAGATTCAAAGTACACAAGAAGCAATCGACAATAAAAGCATCAACGCCCACAATGACCATTGTGTTCTACTCGTGCAACAGATCTACATATAGACACGGCTCTGATACCACTGTAGGGGTTCGTAGCATGGAAAACAAAAATTTTCTATCGCATACAAAAAAACAAGCCAAGATCTATCTACTAGATTGTAGCAACGAGTCGATGGAATAACTTACCCTCAAAGATTCCAAAGCGGTTAACGAGAGCAGATTCTCGTGGATGATGTAGTCGTACTCTTCCGATCTCAAGATCGCGCAGACGATCCTTCCGGCGCTGCGTTCCGGCAGCGCTTCCGCAGTCGGTCACACGTTCGGTACTCGACGAAGACCTTCCTCTCCCTTGTTCCAGCAGGCAGCGGAGGTTGTAGCACTCTCCTCGCGATTCCGGCAGCACAACGGCGTGGTACCGGAAGTAGAGGGGAGATCCCGCAGGGCTTCGCCTTAAGCCGGAGCGAGTATGGTGGAGTATGAGAGAGTACTATTAGTGGTCTAGTGTTTAGACACACCAATTAGAAGGATCTAAACCGAATGCTAGGGCAATTATAAGCTCTAAACCAAAACGGCTCTAAACCGGAGATTAGAGGATAGGAACTTCTGTGTCTAGAGGAGGAGGCCCTGCCCCTCCTTTTATGGGTGGAGGGTGCGGCCAAGGGGAGGGGAGTCCCTCCCTAAGTCGGCCTTGGTTGGCGCGCCGGATTGGGGAGGAGACTCCTCCCTCAAGTCGGTTCCCAACTCCTCTTGCTTGGTTCCCACAGTTTCTTGTTTTAGCCGTTTGACTTTCAAACTGGACATTTGACTTTTCTGTTTTAGGATTCAATTTAATCCTTTATTTGGGACAGCAATAACACTTAGTACATGATGCAATCATTCCAATATGTAATGACACATTCATGTACCCCTCCCCCACCCGGAGTGCCGGACAATCCGGAACCTTCTAGAACATTCCCGATGAAAACACCGGAATCATTCTCGAACTCCGAAACAGGTCTTTCCTTATATGAATCTTATTCTCCGGACCATTCCGGATCACCTCGTGATATCCCGGATCCCATCCGAGACTCCGAACAACATTCGGTCTCTTTCTCATAATACCATAACTACTCAAACAACGTCGAATCCTTAAGTGTGTCTCCCTACGATTCGTGAATTATGCGGACATGATCGAGACACTTCTCCGAACAATAACCAATAGAGGAATCTGGAAATTCATATGGCTCCCACATATTTCTACGATTACTTTGCGATCGAATGAACCACTTACATACGATACCAATTTCCCTTTGTCTCACGATAGTTTACTTATCCGAGGTTATGATCGTCGGTATCTCTGCATACCTAGTTCAACCTCGTTACCGATAAGTACTCTTTTCTCGTTCCCGTGATATGTGATCCCTTGTGAGCCAGTCACATGCTTGCAAGCTAATTGGATGACATTACACCGAGAGGGCCCAGAGTATATCTATCCGTCATATGGATGGACAAATCCCACTATTGATCCATGTGTTTCAACCAATACTTTCCGAATACTCAATGCCACCTTTATAGCCACCCAGTTACGGTGTGGTGTTTGATGTCATCAAAGCATCCATCCGGCAAAGGTGATATGCATGATCTCATGGTTGAAGGAATTAGGTTACTATGTATCAGAAAGCATATAGCAATTGAACTATTTAAAATGACTTGATCTTTATGCTACGCTTATATATAGGAGTATGTCCATCACATCATTCTCCTAATGATATGACCCTGTTGTTAATAACATCTCTATGTTCATGATCAGGAAACCATGATCATATATTAACCAACAAGCTAGTTTAACAAGAGGCTTTACTAGGGACTCTTATTTTAGTTTACAAATCACACAAGTATTAATGTTTCCGGTTAATACAATTATAGCATGGTATGTAAACATTTATCATAAGTGTGAAGATATGATAATAACCACTTTATTATTGCCTCTTGGGCATATCTCCAACAGTGTACTCATACAATCCATACCTTGTGGTGAATGCTGTTTTTGGTATGTCTTGTTCTCTTATCTTGAGTTGAAAATAACCTGACCGGAGATCAATCTTCGAGAACACACATGCTCCTTCTAACTGATCAAACAAGTCGTTGATTCTTGGTAAAGGATATTTGTTCTTGATGGTTACCTCGTTGAGAGAACGGTAGTCAATACATAATCTTTGTGTTCTATCCTTCTTCTCCACGAACAACACTGGAGCTCCCCAAGATGAAGAACTTGGTTGAATAAACCCTTTCTGCAACTGTTCCCCTAGTTGCTTCTTGAGTTCCTTCAGTTCATCAACTGACATTTTTTACGGTCTTTTTGCTATAGGTCCAGAACCTGGTACCAAATCTATCAGAAACTCCACATCTCTATCCGGTGGCATTCCTGGTAACTCTTCTGGAAATACATCCGGATACTCACACACAATTGGCACACTGTCCATGCTAACCCCCTTAAGAGAATTCAGCTTATTTCCCTTGGATTCAAAGTTTGACTTGAATTTTATTCTTTTTCCTTCTAGGGTTGTGAGTGTAACTGAACGATTGGCACAATCTAGTACTCCTTCATACTTAGCCATCCAATCCATTCCCAAAATCACATCCAATCCTTGGGAATTCAGGATTATTAGGTTCACTGGAAACTTATGTTTTCCAAACTCTATGACTAAGTCATGACATCCTGAGTTAACTATCATTTCTCCACCCGGAGAACTTACTCTTATAGGACACCCAATGGTTTCTACCGGTAGTTCATTTCTTTCAACAAATGCTTTTGATATGAATGAATGAGATGCACCGATATCAAAGAGTACAAATGCTGAAATTGAATTGAGTCTGAACTTACCAGCAACGGCATCCGGCTCCTCATAGACCTCCTCCACGTTGATGTGATTAACCTGTCCTTTCTGAAAAGGATTTGGCTTGTTAGGTCCTTCAACTTTCTTCTAAGGGCACTCATTAGCATAATGCCCCAGCTTCTTGCATTTGAAGCACTCAACCTAACTGATGTCCTTTTTAGGAGGTTGGCTTCCACTTCCACTACCATTTCCACTATAGTGGTTCTTATGTCCACCCTTGTGGTTCTTGTACTTGTCCTTGTCATGACTGCGGTGTTGCTTGTTGTCATGACGGTTGTGGTTGTGGTGCTTGCTGAATTTCCCATGCTTATGGGACCCTGAGCTGCCACTGTCATCATAGTGAGATCGTTTGTGGGACGATCCAGAGCTGTGCTTGTCGGAGTGTTTCCTCTTTCTACTCTCGACTTGTTTCATTTTACTCTCCAAAATAGCAGCCTTGTCACACAAAGACTGGTAAGTTGGAACATATGCCACAGACAGCTGCAGATTCAGCTCATCATTCAAGCCTTCCAGAAACTTTTCCTTTCTTTTGGAATCTGTGTCAACCTCATCCGGTGCATAGCACGCCAGGTTTTTGAACTCTTCTATGTATTCTGCCACGCTGCGGTGGCGCTGCTTCAGGTTGTGAAACTCCTTCTTTTTTAGACTCATCATACCTGATGAGATATGAGCAGTGCGAAAGCCATCTTCAAAGATAGCCCAAGTCACCTCATCAATAGGAGTGGTGATTTGGAAGTTATCCCACCATGTGGCGGCTGGTCCTTCCAACAGATGTGCTGCGAACCTGACTTTTTCAGCATCCGTGCAGCCCACGGTCACTAAGTCCTTGTTCACGGAACGTAGCCAGTCATTGGCCACCATGGGATCAGTCGTTCCCGAAAACTTTGCTGGCCTCAATCGCAGAAATCTGGTGAGCATATCAAAACCCGGTGGGTTGTTGTTGTTGTTGTTGTTATTGGGGTTGTTGTTGTTGTTGGGGTTGTTGTTGTTGTTATTCTGGTTTTGAATGAATGTCGTCATCATTTGCATAAGCTGTGTTTGCGCGTTCATCATTTGTTGCATTTCCGAGGTGATGTTGTTGGGGTTGGGGTTTGCGCGACGGGGAGGCATCTGTGGTTTGTTCAAATAGATAAGAATGAGATACCCATAGATGTTTTATGCACAATTCATCACAAGCAAATCACATAACATGCAACATAAGAATAAAAGTTCAACAACCAGATGATAAGTTCATGAAATAAAACACACAAGTGGCAAGGCATCCACATGTCGGATGGTCCAATAACAAGTTCACAAATAACAAGTATGAATATGAAAGGTAAGCAAGTAGTCAAGTCTACTCATCAGCATCAATCTCCTCCTCGACGAAGGTAAGACCTGTGTTCTCCATCGCGGTCTTGTTCTCCTCAATCGTGGTGGTCAAGGAATCGACCTTGGCCTTGAGAGCCCTCTTCTGGGAGCGAAGCCTCTCAATAACCATCTGCTACTGCTCTAGCTCGAAATCCTTGGACTTCAGTTCCTCGGTCATGTCCCGGATCTTCTTATTCCTATCCTGGACACGTTTCTCCTGACTCTTGAACTTGCGGTCCTGGCTTTGAACTTTGTCTCCATTTCCTTGATCATCTCATCCTGCTGCGCAAAAAGCTTGTCCTTCTCGCGAAGCTGCACCTGAAGCTCGTCATTTCCGAGCATGACGTTCGTCCTGTCCGTGTCTACGTGCCTGAGAAGAGTCTCTAAGTCCTGGAGGTAGAGACGTATCGGCTCTGCCGTGTCCCTCGAGTCGTCCTCAAAGTTGATGGACTCTCCATCAACATCACGTCTTCCGAAGACGTGAAAGTGGGTGCCCGTAACCTGTCGGGAGTGACGGCCTAACAGTCGTCCTATCAGGTCCTGCATGACTACCTCCATGCCTCTCTCTCTGTCGTCGTGCATCAGCTTGAAGACGATGGCCTCCGTAGTAGGCTCAGTCTGACGTCCGGGCTGGTTCACCTTGAAGCCCCAGAGGTCCTTCCTCTCGAACTTGGTGAGTGGGTACACCGTGATGGTGGGAAGAGGGAGATCGAGCAAAGTGGTAAGCTCAATGATACGGGGACCAAAACGAGTAACCTGGAACTCCTCAACAGTGCTGATGGCAATAGGCATCTATTTATAAGAATAGAAAAGTTAGAACAACACAATTTAAGACAAATCAAGACAACACCACATACACATCCTTGGAATCACAAATTACACAAGTCATGCATACATGAAACCATTACATCAATCAAGGTCCATACTTATTTAAGGTATCATTTTTGGAAAATAAGGTGATAAGTGGTGGTCCATCTAACGAAGTGCCTTACAATCCTATCTCACTGGATCTATTAGCAAACACAATATTCCTAGAGGCAATCCACCAATCTTGTTCTCTTGACTCCATCACTAAGTCTATAACATCTCCCCTTAACTCTTGGTTGGTGGCTTCCAACTCTTGAGTAAGTTCATTCTCTTTCTCTAAGTCTTTTCGGAGGTTGAGCATTCTGAACTTGACTCTAGCACTTAGTTCTTTGATAGTCCTCCAAGCTGCATCTCTGGCTGACTCAAAGAATGTGGTGTGCATTGTAGTGTTGGTGTACATGCAGAATCCCCTTTCTTTGTGGTTGTCATCCTTGTTCTTGTACAAGTGAAGTTGCACCCACCAATACTCCACTCCTTCATCCATCACTGGAAAGCCCTTGTACACAGCTGCACCATGTGCTTCCATTGCCACCATGAGGTCCTTGAGAATATTGGGAAAATCAGTTTCACACTCCAAGGTCATGGTCATGAGTGGTCCTTTCTTCACGGCTTCGTTGATGGAGTTCATCTACAAAGGGAGTTGAGAATGAAAAGATTAGAAAAGTTTTACGAGAAGAATAGACAAGTGTAGAAGTAGTTGAAAACTTTTCCTTAGTGGTTTTCCAATCCTAGGGTCATAATCCTACAGGAAACACAGTGCTCTGATACCATCTGTTAGACCCCTCCTTTATAAAGGAAAGGATCCCTGTGATTGCAATGCTAGTCCCTAGATCAATGCTAGCATCCACAGTTTAAGATGAAGTACACAGATACAAAGGTCGTTTATTACATTCATTCCAGAGATAAAACATAGTCTTTTACAACTCAGGGCCATAGGCCTAATACAAGAGTTTAAGGAATAAGTAAATAAACACAAGTCTTCATCTTCATGTGCCACAGGCAAGCATGTTGAGTGTAGACTCATGACTCCTATTCATCATCGGAGTAACCTGCAACATCACAAGTTACAGCCACAGAGGGTCAATACTTTGGAATAGTATTGGCAAGTGATACCTTAGTATATTTTAAGTGGACTATATTACTATATGCATTTTGGCTAAGTGTATCTTGGCTTGCTTTGCTTGAAAATAAGTTTTTCCTATTAGTTTAAATCACTAAGTTTTTCTTTGTCAAAACATTCCCAAGAAACCACCAATAGACATTGGGGTCCTTCACCCTTGTTCACTCACAAATTTTTACTTAGAAGTTGGAGTGATGAGATTCTTGTAGCTTCCATGTCTTGATGCTCAAATTGTCCATTGCCTTGGACTAGGCTAAGTACTTAGGTTTTCCATCTGCAGAGGTTGTGCACTTTCCCCACCAGACTTGGTTTCCCAAGACAGGACCTTTCAGAAGCCTTTCCTTAGTCAAATGGACGCGTTCCAACCTACCATCCCAACTACCACCAACTGTCCAAGTGACTAAGTTCTAGCAACCTATATGATCAAGGCAGTGCCCATATTGCCAAGTGGTTGCACTGTAAGCTTTCTCAACACTTGGCCTCCAAATCCCTTTGTGCCTGGGTGGCATACCACAAGTGAGATACACAACCCAAGTCCATGTCCTTGTGTAACCACTCAACATAACGCAATCCTTCCATTCCACCCAGGAGGTTCATTTGACTTAGTTGTTTTATTAGAAAAGCATAAGTCTCATGACTTAGAAATATTTTCATCATAGTGTGTATAGATTTCCACCAACCCTTGTTTGCTAAATAGCTAGGCTAAGCATGGTAAGATAACTTAACTTAGGAAATTCCTTAGCAATTCTACAATTCTACACTACTTAGGATTTCCCAACTTAGCATTAGGCAAAATAACATGAAATAATTTAGCAAAATATCTAATGCTAGTACAAAACATAGGATAGGAATATTCATGAAAATGTCACTTGCCTTGGTAGTGGGGAGAGTAGCACTCTTCACAATCACAATCACTAGCAAAATCTACACAAAATTATAGCATACAATTACACACAATTATATTCAATCAAAAATAATATGAATGCATGTATGCAAGAATTTACTAAGTGATGATTTTTGAAACACTACCAAGCATGCACATGTTTACAGAAACTTAACAAGTCACAAGTTTGCCAACTAAACTTATTTGGCACCAATACAATCTCCCAAAATAAAACTATACTTAAAATAGCCTTAAATTGTTACTATTTGTTAAACAAAATGGATATTCAGAAAGGTCTTGTTTTACTGAATCCAACAGTATAAAGTTTGTAAAATTCTAACGTGGCATTCAAAAGTTATAGCAGTTTGAAGTTTGGATCTAAATCAGGTTTAAATTCTGTTTTTGAATTCATCCTAGCCACGCGTCGCAACCTCACTGGCGCGTACCGGTTCACGCGGATCGAGCTCTGCGTACCGCACGATCTAAATGAGATCTGGCGGCTCAGACACACGCGTACCCCTTCGTCCTACTTCTATTCTACGCCACAGGATCTAGATCCAATGCTCCCAAACATTTTGACCACACTCTGGCGGCGCTAGCGGCGCTGACCGGCGGCGGCGAGTCAGACTACGGTGGCGCCAGCGTTCTAGATCGTCCTAGGAAGCAGGGAAGTGCTTACCAGATCCGCAAGGTCGTGCTGAAGCTTGACGTGGTACTGGTTTGCGGAGGGGCGCTCGGAGATGGGCTCTGGATCTCGTCGGAGTTGCGTCTGGCGTCGGGTGGATGTTGTCAGAGTCGTTGCCGAGGTTCCGCGTCGCCCTAACACGAACCAGGGGGTTTAGGAAGTGCGCAAGACAGTTGTGAACATGCTCGTGTGAAGGAAAAGGCAAGGGGTGCACAGGACTTACTGAGATTGGTCGCCGGAGTTGGGGTGGTCGTCAGGTGCTTACGGTGTCAAGCGAATACGGCGACCTGGGGCAATACAGGATGAGCTAGTGGGGTCAGGATGTGCGCCAGGAGATTACAAAGTGGCTCGAACAATCCAAAGGGGAAGGGGCGCACGGGGCTCACCTGAATCGATCGCCGGAGTGAGCTCTGTCTACGGCGGTTTTGAGCGAGTCGTGGGCAGCCTGGTGGCGTGAATGCAGAATTGGCTGGGGGGAAATGACTGCGAGGAGGTGGGGATCTTATAGCCGGTTCCTCGACAGGAAACGCCCGCGGATTAACGCCCATTTAAGCCGCGCCATTACCGGCAGTGACTGCAGCTGCGACGTGGTCGCGGGCGCAGTTTGAGGAAGATGATGCCAGCGTGGGTAGGGCCCGCTCGTCAGCGATGCGCGCGAAGTGATTGTGGGGTCCGTCTGTCAGCGACTGGCTGTGTGCGCTCGCGCGTGAGAGGAGAAAAGAAAATTCCCGGGTGGGCTTGTTGGGCTCGATTCGATGCTGGGCCTAAAACCTGGCGCGCGGCCCTTTTCCTTTGTCTATTTCTTTTTCCTTTTCTATTTTGATTTTCTGGTTAGATTTAGATATGAATTCAAATCCTTTTTGAATTCAAATAATTCTGGGGATTTTGCAGGGTACTGTGATTTCAAAAACAGTCATTTAACCATGTGGTTACCCTGTAAGTGCTTGGTCAAACTTGGACTTAAAACAATCAGAGACAATGCCTCTGATTGCAAATGTTTTTAAGAAAATAGGGTTTTGAATTTTATTTCCAAATTGAAAACTTGGTCATACTTAACTTTCCAACAATGGAGGCAAGCAAACAAGTTCCTAATCATTCAGGTTTCAAATGGTGTTGGTCTTTTGAATTAAATCTGTCCACATAAAATCATAACATCAAAAGCTTCTGTTTTTCTGAAATGATTTTGAGAAAATCCCTAAATGATGATGAATGCAAGGATCTTATGAATGAGTTTTGGAATATGAATTTAGGGATGTTTCACCTCGATGAAAACAACGACAAACTTATCCAGGAAGTCCCTAAAAATCTTATTCATGAGGTTCATGAAATAAGCGGGGGCATTGGTTAATACAAAAGACATGACTGTATACTCATACAATCCATATCTGGTGGTAAAGGCAGTCTTTGGAATATCTTCTGCACGAATTTTGAGTTGATGATAGCCAGTCCTAAGATCAATCTTAGAAAACACCTGGGCACCGGTCAACTGATCAAACAAATCTTCTATCTTAGGCAAGGGGTACTTGTTCTTGATGGTGACATCATTCAACTTCCGATAATCCGTACACAAACGGTTACCTCCATCCTTCTTGTCCACAAACAAGACAGGTGATCTCCATGGGGACGCACTTGGTTGAATCAATCCGATTTCCAACATGGAATCCAGTTGCTTCTTCAGTTCTTCTAGTTCTGACGGGTTCATACTATAGGGTCTCTGGGCTATGGGTCCTGTTTCGGGGATTAGTTCGATGATAAACTCGATATCCCGATCTGGGGGCATACCGGGAAAAACATCTGGAAATACATCGGGGTATTCGCGGACTATCCGGACTTGGTCAATGGTAGGTTGGTCTATACTCTTGTTACACTTGAATTGGCGAGGTAAGGTTTAAGATATATGCTCGACTGATATTCTGGTGGTACTGGTCATGGTGATGGCTTTCTTGACACAGTCAATCAATCCTTTATGTTTGGACATCCAATCCATTCCTAGTACTACTTCCAAACCTTTAGTTCTGAGTACTATTAGGTTAGCATAAAAATCTATGCCATGGATTCGGATAGGGAAGGCCTTGCAAATTTGCCTAGCCTTGGTGGTTGATCCGGGAATTTGTACAATCAGCACATGCTTCAATTTGGTTGGTTGAATTTTACTAGTGCAGGCAAATTCTTCGGTGACAAATGAATGCGATGCACGAGAGTCAAACAACACTCTTGCAAGTACTAAATTAACAGAAAACATACCCAGCACGACGTCTGGAGTTTCTTGAGCTTCTTCAGCATGCATGAGAAAAAGACGGCCATTGCGGTTGAGTGAATTCCCTGGGGAAATCTTCTCCCTGGCTGGACACGACGCTGCTGCTGAGCTGGGACATTGGCGTTGGGTGCTGTAGCATTCTTCTTGTTGGGGCACTCGTTGGAATAGTGGCCTTTATTTCCACAGTCATAACAGGTCACTTGCGACTTGTCCTTCGCTGCGACAGGCACAACATTGCTTCTAGTCCTCGGGGCAGTGTTGGGGTTGGTGGTAGCATTATTGGTGTTGAACTTGGGTGGGGCACGGGTGAAATTTCTAGAGTTGCCGGGGTTGTTGTGATTTCCTCCGGGTCTAGAGTTTCCAAGGTTGGGATAGGTTGGACGGGTCATAGGGGGTCTGTTGGTTCTTGGGGCAAATCCTGGAGATGGGTTGGTGTGATACTTTGGGGTCTGATGGGTTCCTGGTTGATGCATCATGCGACGCTTGCGGTTCTCATTGTCCTGGTTGATCTTTCCTTCCATCTGGATAGCAGAGTCGACAAGGGCTTCAATATCAACACAGGGGATATTGACTAACACTGTCTGCATCTCGTCATGCAGACCATTCATGAATCTTTCTTTCTTCTTGGCTTCGGTGTCTATCTCGTCCGGGGCATACCTAGCTAATGACAAAAAATTGTCACGGTATTCCACTACAGTCATCCTTCCTTGCTTCAATTCTCTGAACTCGTCTCTCATTCTCTTCATCAAACCTGGTGGCACATGGGTTCTGCTAAACTTGACCTTGAATTCCTCCCAGGTCATCATCTGGCCTCCGGTCATTGCACGAACACTGTTCCACCATGCCCTGGCATCTACGGCTAGATAATGGGTGGTGAACAGGACTTTCTCGTTGGCTTCCACTCCGGCGACTTCTAGGTTTTTTTCCATGGTTTGCAGCCAATCATCAGCATCTAGGGGTTCTGCTGACCTGGTGAAAACGGGTGGGTTGGTATTCTGGAAATTCTTGAGCTTAGATCCATGGTTGTCTTGATTTCCGTGTCCTTGGTTGTTGTGGGCTAGCTGGGCTAGCTGTTGCAGAGTGGCTAGGTTGGCTTGACGTTCCGCTCTTTCAGCTTCGCGGTCATAAGTCAACATTTGCAGGATCTGCAACATCGGGTCCGGGCCTTAACCACTTCCTCCATGTGGCATCTGAAGATTGATATAGATCATGAGAAAAGAGGGAAATTTCTAAGGTTTTGGGTTTTTGAAAAGTTTTTAGAGTTTGACTCGGGTTTTTCTAGCAACTTGCTTTTTCATTCATTCATTCACTCGATACAACGCACACCACAGCAAGGAAAAATAGATGGATTTAAGAACCATTCTGGAAACTACGATACAGTGGGACCGACTACTACTCACTACGCTAGTGCTCAGTGCTACTACTCCTCGGAGTCTGTGGCTTCATCATCTTCAGCATCATCGATGAAGGCGAAATCATCCTCATCGGTGAAGAAGTCCATGGCCTGATCCTCCAGAAAATCATCGTCATCGCTGAGATAGGAGTAATGGTCTCCACGAAGATCCTCTCCGGCATTCTCCCTTTCCTCTAACTGCATGTCTCTCTCGTGGATGGTCTCTTCCAGAGACGAGATGCGATGGCGAAGACGGGCAATAATGCGCTCCTTCTTGTCGAGCTGACGGCGGCGAGACTTGCGATCCTTTGCTAGAATGGCGATGGTCTGGTCCTTCGTCTTGATGATGGCAGACTTGTGGTTGCAATAGTCACGGTAGTTGTCCAACTCTTGCTGACGATCATACATCATGAAGCTAAGGTGGTCCAACTGAGTCTTCAACTCGGGGTGGTATGGGGCTTCCAGTGGTTGGCCATTTGCATCACGCCTTGGGCAAAACTCAAAGCGAGTACCCTTGATCTGATTGATGCTCTGCCCACACAGACGGGAAAGAGCTTCCTGCATTGCTCTGGCAAGTCCATCGAGCCAGTTGTTTTCCCTTAAGGTAAAATGAATTCCCTCCGCAGTGGGAGGTTCAATCTTTCCTCGGAGACTTGCAACAATTAGCCACTGTAGATCTTCTCTCCTTGATCATTAAGCTGAGCTCCGAAGAACTCGGGATGCGGACGCTCCAGAAGTTCCAAAAGCTGATCTAGATCCCTCTCAAAGATAAGGTCTCCTCCATTCCAAGTTGGTAAAACTTGCTGTACTTCACGTCCATCTATAAAAATAGAGGATGAGTAGATTAGCAGAGTGATCAGGTGTGTCAAAATTTTATCTATTTTGCAAGAGTTTTTGAGGAACATGAAGTTTTATTAAAGAATTAAAGAGGTAAGAATGAGAATAAGTTTTCATAAATATTTGTGTTCTTTGGTTTTGAAACTAAGTTTTTGGTTCAACGTCCAATCTAACTAGGGTCTCCTATGGTCAGGATGGCTCTGATACCAACTTGTCAACACCCCGATTTTTCAATCCTAGATGCCTATTATGCCATACATCGCAATCCTAGGATTACCATTTTTGCGAGACATAACAGAATTGGATACCATAGTACTTCATCCATTACAAACGATACATAAGTTCTTACACAAATAGGGATATCATGATCCAGTTCTTAATACAACATCAAGCAGCGGAATACGTAATAATAACGGTAGCGTAGGCGAAGCTCCATCTTCGGGGTCACAGGCAATGCTGACGATGGGAGATGATCCTAGTTGTCGTAACCTTCCTAGGGTCCATCTTCCAGGTACTCCTCTTCATAGTCTGGCCATGGGAATAGCCAGGGACAAAGCCATGAGTACTCTTTAAGTACTCGCAAACTAATACTAACAGGTAAGGGGTTTTTGGATAATAGGACACTAGGCTCTAGGGTTGTTTTGCAAAAATCTAGGTTTATCTCTACTAAGTTCCAAAGCTAGTCACAATTTTATAACTCCTAAGTGGGAACTTGTATTTCAAGTCACAACTCTGTTGTGGTCAAGTCAAAGTCTCAATTCATTTCACAAGTCATTTTGAAAAGTCTGACGGGGAACAGTATGGCCACCCCAATTGTCCATAACCGCAGACGCGGCTATTCGAATAGTTTGACACTCTGCAGAGATTGTACACTTTCACCACAACATTCGATACATCCGTCATGAACAAATCCTGAATTCACCATACTCAGTATGCGGATAATCAATCCTAACCTTTCAATTACACGCCCTAGTATAAGCACCTCTCCTGTGAGTTTGGCCTCCCAACCATGACCACTGTCATCTTGGGTACTGCACAGGTGGACAATCTTCACAAGGTAGCCTCACCTCAGACCTTGGCCGGGAGGGAACTAATACTAAGGAATATAAGTTTCCAGTCAAGCCCTACCCAATATTCGGGTATTGTGGTTGTACGCTAAAATTGGAATGGTATCGCATCCAGACAACCATCAGTTTTATAAAGGGCTAAGGCTCATGCCTCAACATTTTTATCACCAGAATCATCAAGTGTTTGGAAACACCTGTCCAAAACATTTCAATAGAATGCTCCATCATTCCAAGGTTTTCATAACCATTTTTCCACCAAGTATTCCCATCTAAAAGTTGATCAAGTTTTATGCTTATCACTAGCATCTACAGGTGGGGGTAGTACTAATGAGGGGTGGTAACTAGTGGAGTTTCACTAAGTCCAACCTTATATCTTAGGCTGATATCAAGGTATCTAGCTTAGGTCAAATTTTATGCTCTTTATGCAACCTTCAGCACAACTGTCTAGTATCTACCAAACTCTTAGGTAGACTCTAAGTAAGCTTTGATAAAGAAATAAAGTAAGAAGCTTGCACATAAAACTAGGATTTGGTTTATCAAGTGGCTATGATCACATATGCTTAAGGCACATAGTAGTCATATCACAAGTATGGGTTTGTGGCATCAGTAGGGTATCTGGCAAGGGTTAGCTTGCATCAATATCAGTATAAGCTTGCATAGGTATAGTATCTTGTAAGTGTTAGCTTTCCTTTTGCAGAGCAGTGGTTGAAGTTCTCCTCAGCTTCCTCTTCGTAGTATCCTCCTTCCTCCTCGTATCCTTGGTCGGTACTAGCGTCTATGAATAAATACGAGGTACACAATCACCAAACAATACTGAACTACTTGCAATCATCACACACAAGGGTCCAATAGATGATCTAGCATCATCTCTAATATTACAAGGTTAAGGCTTGGTTTAAATCTTTTTATTTTTAGAAAAGTAATTTCTACTCATTGAAAAATTACTTAAGATTTAATATACTCCAAACTAAACATGGGAACATGTTGACACATGTCATCACCACATATTGTAGTCCATGGGAATGTTATTTAAAGTGGTGTCACAATTTAATAAGGTTTTACCCTTTTAGTTTAATTAATTAAAGTGGCTAGAAATACTTATGTATCATTCTTTTATTACTTGAACATTATTTCTGCAAGTAAACCTATATATATTTTTTTATATTCTGAAAGGTATGGTTAAATGCGATTTTTGAGAGTTGGAATCAACTCAAAAGCCTTTATGGTTTAAATTTGAAAAATGTTTGAATGCAGAAAAGCTTCTGCCTTGTTATTTTTACTATGGTTGATCTACAGATCCAAATGACTTGAATCCAATGGGCTTGGATTAAGCATTCACAGACCTTTCCAACAAAATTGGTTTCATTCAACTTGGTGCACTGAATCGATCTGGGTTGACTTTTGAAGTTGGGTGCTGAAGTGTGTTTGAATTGAAATAGAAAAAGATTTAATTTGAATTGCTGGGCTGCACGGGAAAAGTTACTGGGCCGGCCTGCTAAGTGCAGTGCTCCCGCGGGCTACTTAAGTGGGTGTCCCCACTCGTCAGTGACACGGGGTTGGGCGAAGCGGTATGGGGCAACGTGGATCGTTCGATCTAGTTCTAATCTAACGGCTGGGGGTGATCGTCGACGCGAGACAACTCCGGCGAGAACGAAACCTAGCGCGGCCAGTGAGGGGTGTTGGGGGCTCACCGGGGTACGGGCGAGGGTCGGCGAGGCGGGCGAATGACGATGTCGATGACGGCGAACCTCCTGGTACCAATGGCTTCTCCTGGGGCGGCTCCAATCGCTGGCTCCCTTCTTCTCCAGAGGCGGTGGGCTCCGGTGAAATTCCGGCGAGGTGGTGCTCGCCTTGGTCTGAGAATTGTGTGGCACGGTCAGTGAGGAGAGGGGAGTGAGATGGTGTGAAGAAATCGTGCGGGGGTGGCCTCTATTTATAGTCGAGCGAGGGGACCGTCGGGGCGCACGGTGAGCTCGTCGGGGGCGATGTTACAGGCGGCTAATGGCATGGGCAAGGGTAGGGGACGGTGTTGTGTCTCCTGGCGATGCTCAGCGACATGGTCGCGAGGCATGGGAAGGTGTGGTTTGGTCTGGAACGGCCGATGCTCTGCGCGGTAGAGGCGGAGTCTTCGACGGCGGGCGGTGGCTGTATGGCACGGGGCGGCAAACGGGGATGTCTGGCGGTCTCCTGGGTCGGTGGTGATCGTGTGTGCACGCGGTGAGGGCGGCGCGCGGTCTGTGGACGCTGGTCGAGGGTGGCGCTCTGGAGCACCCTCGGCATGGTCTGGGCGCCGCTTGTGCGCGTGGTCTAGGGCTTGGCAACGCTCGCGGCTGGGACAGGGAGTGGCGGTGGACGGTGGGCTGCATCCCAGACAAGGTTGGCATGGCTAGTTCTTCCTCTAGCCTGCTGTCCACAATGGGGTGACATGGGGGTGCTCGGCTGTTCACCATTGATGACAATGGCAAGCTCACAGGGGTGCTAGTGTTGGGCTAATCTTTCTAGATGATCTACTGAGTTGTGTGTGAGCTAACTAGGGAACAAGTTAGGCAAGAATCACTACACACTATAGTGTTTGATGTTTTTTTTGATTTGTGTCTGCAACCTGTTTGATGAAATGGCCGCATGAAATCAAGTTTTGAATTTTGAAATGAATTTTGGTGGGTTTGCTAGATTGGTGCTGGTGAGTCTGCAAATGCTTGGGTTTTGAAAGTTGAGCTTGTTTGAGTGGGTTTTGGAAAAGTGGGATCTTCCCATATGATAAAGATTCAATTTTGAATTGTCATTTAAACTATGCATTTGAAAGTTTTTGGATGATCACAAAGTGGGCCTTGATACTTTGTTATGAGTACATTCAAGGGGTGCAAAGATCCAGAAAAGTTTCTGTTAGGTTTTTGAAAGTTTGAGACAGCCAAAGTAGGCATGGGAGTTAAATTGGTCAAAATGACCATTCACTTAATATATTTGTTTTGATTTACTTGTCTTTAGGAAAAGTGTGGGAAATGTTTTAGATGATGTTCATTTCACCTAAGAAACATTTTACAAGCAATGGATCACACAAACAAGGTGGTTTTAAAAGAAATTCAAAATCGATGCATACACATATACATGCATTCATGAGTTTATTTAGAAAAGTTTTTGTTAACCCTAATCTTGATGATTAGTGTTTTCTGATCTAAGTTCGGTATTTTTGGGATGTTATAGTGGACCTCGCCAGCTCATCATCATCTTCCCCAAATCGCGCCCACGACCACATCGCCGGCCGTGCCCTCCGCCATTCACTGCCGCGTTGATTCAGCGCTTAATTGCCATTGATATCGCGCGTGATCCTCGCCCCGCTCTGGCTATAAGACCACCCCCCCACTCGCGGCCATTTCCCCCAACAAAGCCAGACATAAATGCCCCCAGGCTGCCCGCAATTACCCTTGCACCGCCACTGCACAAACGCACTCCGGCGACCAATCTTGGTGAGTACTGACCGCCCCCTGTCTCTGGTTCAAACCATCGTGACCAGCATGTCCTTGCACGTTCACTGATGCCCTCTGTTTGCTTTCTCGTGACCCAGAGCGACGTCTTCGTCCACACCCGCGAACACCTGAGCCGCCGCTCGACTCCGACGTGCAATTCAGGTAAAACGAGACCGCCCCTTGCCTCCCCATTGATACTGTCTTGATCGCCAGGACCTTGCGCACCTCCTAAACCAACTGGCTCGTGCTAGGTAGACGCAGAACCTCGGCAACATCTTCGACAGCAAAAATCTGACGCCGCCAGCAACTCCGACGAGCTCCCTCGGCCACTACAGCGCGCTCCTTGACCAGCCATCGCCACCTTGAGCATCAGCAATGCACGACGAGCTTGGTAAGCCCCTTCTCCCTCTCCCGCGCGACCTAGAACGCCGGTAGCAGTTCTGACAGAGGCGTCACCGCCTGTCGCTGCCGCCAGCGCCGCCACTTGATGCTCGAGTGCTGAGCACCGTTAGATCTAGATCTAGTGGTCACGATAGAACCTAGACGAAGCGGTACGATTCAATCAAAGACGCACGATTAAGATAGATCCAGCGGCTCAGAAGCGTGATCCGACGCGAAGCGGTACCAACCAACGGGAGAGCGCCGCGTGGGACAGAGTTCGTTTAAAAATTTGAATTAGATCAATTAGTTGTTTGATTTTGTTTTATCCATAACTTTTGATTCCCATGTTCAAATTTGACAAATTTTATATCAATGGAATCAGGAGAACAAGCCCTTTATAATTATGCAATGGCTTTAATGTTTTGCTTCTGTTAAAATGGTTTTATTTACAGAAACATGTGTAGGACTATTTTTTATATATAAATTATTTGAGAAATGTTTTAGTGTTTAAATAAATGTTGTTTGGCAAGTTTTGAACTTGTTTATGAACCACTACTATACACTTGTCTTGTTGAGTTTATAAAATCATCACATATCATGTTGCATGCATCCATATATTTTTGCTTGTATTTATTTTGTATGTGATTATTGTTATGATTTTATGTGTAGATTTGGTGCCAATAGTGATTGTGATTGTGAGGAGTGTAGCTACTCTCCAAACTACCAAGGCAAGTGGTGCTTCATGATATTTTTATCCCTATGTTTTCTACTATGCATTAGAAGTATTTTGCTAAGTCTTGCATGGTCATATTTTGCTTATATGCTATACTTGGGAAATCCTAGTAGTTGTAGAATGGCTAGAAAATTTCTAAGTTAAGATGCTTATCTATGCCATGCTTAGCCTAGCTAGTAGCAAACAAGGGTGGTGAAATATTCATGGTATGATAAAATATTTCTAAGTCTTTGGACTTGAGTTTTTACTTAATAAAACAACTAAGTGAATGAAACACCTGGGTGGAATGGAAGGAAAGGTTTATGTTGAGTGGTTACACAAGGCCCATTTCTATGGTTTACCTTGTGTATCTCACTTGTGGAAAGCCACCCAGGAACAAATGGATTTGAGAGGCCAAATGTTAAGAAGCTTCTAGTGCAGCCACTTGGCAATATGGGCTCTGCCTGGATCACATAGGTTGCTAGAACTTAGCGATTTGGACAGTTGGTGGTAGTGGGATGATAGGTTGGAACGCGTCCATTTGGTCTAAGGGAAGGCTTCTGAAAGGTCCTGTCTTGGTGAAAATCAAGTCTTGTAGGGAAAGTGCAGAACCTCTGCAGATGGAAAAATCTAAGTACTTAGCCATGTCCCTGGAAAAGGTCAACTTGAGCATCAAGACATGGAAGCTATCAAGAATCTCCTCATCCCAATTTCTAAGTAAAACTTGTGGGTGAACAAGGGTGAAGGACCCCAATGTCTATTGGTGGTTCCTTGGGAAAAAGTTTTGACTAAGAAAAACTTAGTGATTTCAACTAATAGGTAAAACCTATTTTGAGCAAAGCAAGCCTAGGCTACACTTAGCCAAATTGCATATAGTATGTAGTCCACCAATACTATTCTAAGGTATCACTTGCCAATACTATTCCAATGTATTGACCTACTGTGGCTGTAACTTGTGATGTTGCAGGTTTCTCTGATGAGGATTAGGAGTCATGAGTCTACACTCAACATGTTTGCCTGTGGAACATGAAGATCAAGACTATTATATATTTACTTATTTAAACTCTTGTACCAGGCCTGTGGCCATGGAGTTGTAAAGACTATGTTGTCTCTGGAATGACTGTAATAATAACCTTTGTTTCTGTGTACTTCATCTTAAACTGTGGATGCTAGCATTGATCCAGGGACTAGCATTGCAATCACAGGGATCATTTTCCTCTATAAAGGAGGGATCTTACATGGCGGCTGTAGGGCGGGTGATAGTTTTGATTTAAAAAAGGACTTTGGGAAAAGCAATGGCTTGAAAATGTTTTGACCATGGGATGGTCGGGAAAAAAGGAGGAAGGAGTTTGGTCATGAGATGACCGGAAGGAGAAACAAATGGGTGACCAAAAATCCTACACTGTGTTTGGATGTTGGAAAATATGCTTGGAATTGGAATTATGGAATTAGTAGGGCTAATTAAACCATTTGGCGGGGCCTGAGAATTAACGCGTGGAAAGAGTGACCGATTTCGAGCTTCCCCTCTGCGCGTGTGCGCGTCGTCCTGGGAGTTTCCGAGCGGACGGGCTCGGAAAGGGCGTGGAAACTCCCAGACACGACCCTTCCCCGACTCCCGATAGTTTCTCCTCGCAAATCACCCCGCCCGCCCCGCCTCCTCTTCCCAGAAGAGCCGCCGGTGAGCTTCTCGCCTTTCCCCTTCCCCTCCGCTCCCCTTCCTCATGGTCCTCTCTTCTGCCTGGCCTGCTCTCCCTCTCCCTTCCTCCCTCACCTTCGTTCTCGTGGCGGCTGGGGGCACACCCCAAACTCTAACATGTGGCGGCGGCAACCTGGCTTCCCTAGCACCGTGGGAGCTCGACCCTCCGCGTTAGGTCGCTGGAGGCGGCTCCCTGGTCCTCCTCCTGCCGGTAGTATGTGCTTTCTCTTCTTCACCAATGATTTCTTGCTGCAACTCTTTTCTTGGAAGAACTCCTAATTTGATCTATGTGAGCTGCAGATTCCTACAGGAATTAGTACCACCTTGGTCCTGAAATAATATATAAACCATATACTATTGCGCGTACATGTGTAGAGAAGTTTACATTGTGAAATCTCAAAAAAACATTCAATTCCATGTTGTGTACATCCAAACATGATTTGGAATTGGGTACTACCCTTGGATTCCAACAGAAAATTCATTGCACATCCAAACGCCAGAATTGGAAATCGAGGCCATTTCCTTTCCATCTTGGATTTGGAATCTTAAGTCCAATTCAATTCCAAGCATATTTTCCAACATCCAAACACAGTGCTAGTGTTTTCTTAAAACTCTTCAAAAAGGTTTCCAAATGTTTTACAAAAGTTTTTCAACAACGATATAAAGATATGCTATATCTACCAGAGAAACTTATTTATAAAAGAACCTCTTATGGAGACATCCTACCACAACCATAATGCATATCCTTAAATTTGTTCTCATAAGGTGGTTTGCGAGTACATTCAAACTACTCACTGGCATTGTCCCTGGCTATTTACTTGGCCAGACTTTCAGATGATCGAGAGAAACGTGTATGCGAGCTAGGCCGTCTTCCCAGTCAGTCGCCTGTAAGTTAAGGCATTACATGGGCTTTGCAATTGAATACTTCCGCTATTGTTGTTGTATTCACCATAATGTCAACCATGTAAGTTTATGTAATAAATACTATCTGGATGTTGTAATGATACTGGTCGGTTATGCTCATGGCTCACTAATCATGGGAACGTGAATTGTATGCATAACGGGTATTCTCGGACCGTAAATCCAGGGTGCCACACATGAATCCAACTCGCAAGAAACCAAGTTATTTCAAAGATTCCACTATAAATTCCCATACATGGTGGGTTACACCATTCCAAGTATATTCATGTTTTTATCTATCTTCCAAATTAAACTTGTTATGTGAAAATTAGTGATTAAAATCTCACAAACTTTAACCATTGTGTCATCTATGTTGTTTATATGCTTGCACTTATAAGTTGGGAATTAGCAAAACCATGTTGTCATGGGGAACACATTCAACACTTGTAAATATTAATTAGTTGATATCAGGATCTTTTGTTTATGGATGTCGGCGGTGTGAAATAAAAGGGGACCTTGTAAGTTCATGGAGTATCATATATGTGTTAGAGAAATGCCTCGGCGGCTAGCCTAAGCCATGCCAAATCATGATGGAAACTTGCAATATCACCATAGTGAGCAATCTATGAAGAACCTTCATAAAATAAAGATAGAAAAAAGAGAAAAAAAGAGAGGTACCATGCTCATGGTAAATAAAAAGATCGCTGAAATGCTCACTGTCTTTTGCCTTATCATTTTGATATGGGATAGCTCCTGTGTCATAGGGCAAGGGGTACCCCATTGGCGGTTCTCTATGATACACATATACTTACAATGACAAGAACTTGCTTGTGACTAAAGTTGAGTAGCATGAGGAACAACCCTCGTACTCAAGGGACATGAGATTGCCTACTTATGATTTGTCAAGTATATACTTCATATTTGTTTCACTTTAACCTTCATCACTTCAAGATGCTTATGATAGGGGCAATGAGAGCTGAAAGCTAATAAGTACCATAATTTTTGGAAGCTCTTCATGAAACTTGAAATCCCTTCTTCCCTTTGTGAAGGGCCTATCTCTTTACTTTTATGTTGAGTCTCCTCCTTCTATATTTATGCAAATATTAATAGAGCATAGTTGTCATTCTTAGTTTTATGTGCATTGTCCAAAAACTTATTGATTGATTCATATTGTTGATATTGCTTTCTCTTAAATTATTTGTATCTAATCACCCTTATGAACATTGAAGGTGTCCTATGCATTCATGTTTTCCTTCTCCATGAGGGACAAGATAAATACAACTCTTGCTATGTTATATATGTGCTCTTTCAATGCATTGTTATTCATGATCTTTGTTTATACCTTTTCATGTTACAACATAGTTGCTATGTCTTATTGTTAGAACTACAACTTTCATGCTCATGTTTAGATTACTTTGATACCATCTATCAATGCTTTGTGATACCTTGATCAGTTGTGATAGCATGTCACCTCAAAAATTATTCTTTTTATCACTTACCTACTCGAGAACGAGCACGAGTTAAGCTTAGGGATGGTTGATACGCCGTAAACGTATCTATAATTTTTGATGCTCCATGCTTTTTTTGTATCAACTTTGTTATGTTTTGTCTACACTTTGAGGTATTTTTATACATTTTCTGGAACTAACCTATTGACAACATGCCGCAGTGCCAGTTGCCTGTTTTCTACTTTTTTGGTTTCGGAAAATCTAGTAAGGAAATATTCTCAGAATTGGACGGGACAAAAGCCAAAGTCAATATTTTACCAGAAGGAACACGGAGTCTGAAGGACAGCCGAAGGGGGGACACAAGATGGCCACACCCAAGGGGGAACCCTAAGCACCCGATCAAATCTCCTCGAAATAGTCCATAGCCGCTTCCACCATCATTCCTAGATCGAGGGGATATGAAGCACTTCCCAGCACCCTGCCGAAGGGGATAGATCATCCCGGAGTGATGCGTGAGTAGTTCAGCCTTGGACTATGGGTCCATGTAGTAGCTAGATGGTTGTTTCTCCTCCTTTGTTCTATCATGTTTAGATCTTGTGAGCTCCGTTCATGATCAAGATCATCTATTTGTAAATATACATGTTGTGTTTGCGGGGATCCGATGGATATTGAGACAATATGTCAGATTGATTATTGATTCTATCATGTATATGTTATTTGTGATCTTGCATGCTCTCCGTTGTTAGTAGCTATCTTGGCCAAGTAGGTGCTTGCAACTCCAACAGGGAGTATTCATGATCGATAGTAGGTTCATTCCTCTAGTAATCGGGGGAAGTGATAGAAATCTCTAAGGTTGTAGATGTGCAATTGCTACTAGGGAGAAAACAACAATCCTTTGTCCATGGGGCAATTGTATTGTTTACTTTACACACATTGCTTAATGCAATTATCTGTTGCTTGCAACTTAATACTGGAAGGTGATCGGATGATAAACTAAAGCTGGATTATTAGTCATAGATGCAGTTGGATTACGGTCTATGTATTATGTTGTAATCCCAATCAAATATCATAGGAGTCAAGATTTCTAGTTTATGCATTGTTATGCTTTCTCAATCTATCAATTTCCCCGCTGTAATTTGTTCACCCAACATGCTATCTACGTTAAGGAGAACACCTCTAGTGAACTGTAGACCCCGGTCCGTTCTTTTATCATTGATACATCATCTATTGTTACTATTTACTTTATACAAGAAAATCAATATCTTCCACACTATACGTTTAATCCTTTGTTTTCAGCAAACCAGTGAGATTGAAAACCTCGCTATAAGTTGGGGAAATTTATTGAGTTTGTGTTGTGCAGGTTCCACATTGTTAGCAACACCTTGTAGTTGTTTCCTTACTTCCTATTGGTTCGATAACCTTGGTTTCATAACTGAGGTAAAACATGTTGTTGTGCTCATCACACCTTGCTCTTGGGGTCCCCCAACAGGCTCTACGTCAACCGAGCCCACATCATATATATCATTGCATACATGATGGATCCAATGGGCAAGAACCCCTTCTTAGCCTCTTTCATGCGAAACCGTTTCAACACTTTGTCAATGTATGTACTCTGGCTAAATCCAATTAGCTCCTTGATCTATCTCTATAGATCTTGATGCCCAGAATATATGCCGCTTCTCCTAAGTCCTTCATCTAAAAACTATTTTTCAATGAGTTCTTAACAGACTCGAGAATAGGAATGTCATTTTCAATCAGCAATATGTCATCTACATATAAGGTTAGAAATATGAGCACTCTCCCACTTTACATCTTGTAAACACAAGGTTCTTGTTCGTTTTTGATGAAGCCAAACTCCTTTACAACTTAATCATATCAAATGTTCCAACTCCGAGATGCTTTCTTCAGCCCATAAATAGAATTTAGAAGTTTGCATACCTTTCCAGCATTGTTTGGATCGACAAAACCTTCTGGCTGCATCATATACACGTCCTTAGTAAGGATTCCATTTAAGAAAGTCGTCTTGACATCCATCTTCCATATTTCATAGTCGAAATGTGAAGCAATGGCTAGAATGATCCGTATAGATTTAAGAATCACTATGGGCAAGAAAGTCTCGTCGTAGGCAACTACTTGAACTTGTCGAAAACCTTTTGCATCAAGTCGAGCTTTATGGATGTGCAGATTTCCATCCATATCAATCGTCGTATTATAGTCGTAGGCTCATCATTATCTAACAATAATAATTTTTGCGTTTTGCAAAGCCTCGCCGACCTCCGTGCTTGTGGTGCTTCTATTGCCACGGGTTCCTCAACTTTTTCTGCTACAATAGCATCACTCGTAGAAGTTTCCCCAACTGGCTCATCTTGAACTTCTTCAAGTCGCACCGACCTTCCACTTGTTCCCTTTGTGAGAAATTCTTTCTCTAGGAAAACACCGCTACGAGCGACAAACACTTTGCCCTCTTCTCGGTTGTAGAAGTAATACCCTAAGGTTTCCCTTGGATATCCCACGAAAATGCACTTATCTGATTTGGGTATTAGCTTGTCCGACAAAAATCGCTAGACAAATGCATCACAACCCCAAATCTGTAGAAAAGACAAACTGGGATTATTTCCAGTCCACATCTCATATGGTGTCCTAACTATGAATTTAGATGGTATCTTGTGAAAGCTACTATTTCTAGAGCGTAACCCCAAAGTGATAATGGTAAATCCGACTAGCTCATCATCGATCGAACCATGTACAACAAAGTTTGATTGCGCTGTTCGGAGACCCTGTTTCTTTGAGGCGTTCCGGGCGGCGTGGTTGTGGAACAATTTCGCAAATCTTAAGATGATTGCTAAATTCGTGACTCAAATATTCACCTCCACGATCAGATCAAACGGCCTTTATTTTCTTGCCACGTTGATTCTCTACCTCACTCTCCAACTCCTTGAACTTTTGAAAAGTTTTAGACTTATGCTTCATCTAGTAGACATACCTATATCTACTGAAATCATTAGTGAAAGTAATGAAGTAGTGATATCCTCCTCTGGTTGTCGTGCTCATTGATCCACATACATCAGTATGTATGAGTTCCATACAGTCTGTCTATAGTGACGTTGGATCAATAAAGATCCTAAGTCCCTGTGATTTACATGCTAGTCCCTGGATCAATAGCTAGCACTCACAGTCGATGAATATCATGTAAAACACAAAGTCTTTATTACAAGGAGAATCCAGAGTATAAATTTATTACAAATTTTCTTAGCTTTAAGCTAGCTCAAATAACAGCGGAAAACATAAAAGCAGCTTGAGTCCATCAACGCCCCAGGCTTGTCGAGTGTAGACTCGTGATCCCTACGCACCTTTCAATCTTCGGATTCTGCACATAAGACGTGCAGCCAACAAGTTGGGTCAATACTTTGAATGTATTGGCAAAATTACACCAAGGAAAGAAAAGACTATCTGTACATGCAAGGCTAGTTTAGGCTATAGAGTTCATTTGCTCAAACCTAGTTTTCTTAAGTATAGAGAAAAGAGAGAGAGTTTTACCCTACTTTGTAAACAATTGCTTAAGTAAGATAGGGTCGAATGGCACACGAGGAGATTACTCACCAAGTGTCCAAACAACCAAACACTTGGATATTACTCACCAAGTGACACTTGGATATTACACACCAAGTTCCCAAAATCCCACCCATTTGCGATATTACTCACGCCATGGGGTTTCAAAACTTTGTTTAGAAAAGAGAGAGGAAGATCCTTCGGAGGCTCCATCCTTCACATGCTCAATGTTGTTCTGTTTTCGTGGACACGGTTGATCAATCAGATTGCAATACTCTCGAGAGTTTGTGAACTTTACCCACAATCCACGATCAAGTCCTTTTACATACAAGACCATGGCGAGGCTTTCCCTTAGTAGCCCCTCTACCTTCTGGATCCAACCGTGCCAAGAATCTCCAAATGTTGGTACCCAGGTGAGGTTTCCCACTAAGTACTAGGCCAAGACAGATCCCATATGTATTGTGGTTGCCCTGGAAGCTTCTGAATTCTGAAACATGGCAGACTTCTTCGATTCCTGGGTGGCCGTCCTCCACCAAAATATCACTCGTTGTCCTGACAACCATTCCGCCCAGAAGAAAACTTAGTTTTATTTTGAAGTGGATTTGAGAAGAAAATTTTGCTCAAGAGAGCCTTTATACTTAGAAAAATTCATTGTCTTTCGAACCCCCAAACGGTACTTTACATATATATAGCATAGAAAGCAATACTTAGCAAAACAGGGCAACCTATTAGGAGGGTAAATCCTAAGTATAGATCTACTCATGGCATAATACAAAATCATCGCACTTGCAAAATAATACTAAGGAAAAAAATTCTACTAGAACATCCTATACATGCATACTACAAAATTTTGAAGATCACATCCATAGAATCAAAACTGGGAAAAAATTTATGAACAAGTGGTGCAACTTGCATTGATCCTCAGCAAACTCTAAACAATATAACGAATCACAAACATAGATCTAATCACAATTAGCACAAAATGTGCCACAGAGATAACATGCATGAATACAACATGGTACTTATGCAAGATTTGTTTTTCTAAATTGACCAAGGTAGTTTAATTGGATTGTAATTGTGTTAGGGGTGTCATTAGTATTGATTTCTTATGGGTTTAAATTAATTTGGATCATTATTATAATTCATAGGCTCACTGGAAGATTCAACCATCCAATTAGCCCCAAATTAGATCTAATGATCTTAAGCAAGGTTTTATAATTTTTTTCGTTAGGTATTGTAAAAACAAAGTCAATGCAACAAGAATCAACTAAAACGGGGTTTTAATTATTTTTCTATGGATTAAACACTCTAATCTAAAGATTAAATTATACACAGAAAACCCAACTGTAAACTTGAATTTTTATTGCAGATCTGCGTTCTACATAATTTTGCGAATCCAACGTTATATTATATGCTAAATTTGGCCAAGTAAATAATTTTCTATGAATTTCGCAAGTTTTAAAAACAATTTGCCTCAATAAACAAAATTTGAACCGAACTAATCTAACCCTAAGCCACGTGTCACGTTCTCACTAGGCGCCGCGGCCGTGGCTGAGTTAAAGCTGATGTGCGCGCGCGTGCCATGCGGCACAACCCCATTGGCCGGTACCGCTTCGGCGGTACTTCTAATCTACCGCGTGGATTCAAGATCGGACGGCTAGGGGGGCTGCGGGACTTACAGGCGGTGGTGACGACGGTGATGAGCGGCGGCGGCGTCAGTGGTGACGGGCGGCGGCGCTCTGGTGGATCCCTGAGGTGGCGGTGTGGTCGACAGGGCGCAGCTTTTCCTCGCGGTCGCGGTCGTTCCCTCGGCTGTGCTCCTCTCTTCCTCTTCCGTCCGCAAGGCTCCGCCGTTCCTCCTCGTCTCCGGCGACGCATCAGCGAGCAATTCCCGGCGATACGCTGCACAAGAGAAGAAAAGGAGGGGCATGGTGAGGCGGTGTTGCATGAGGACTCGAGCCCAGGTGATAAAGGGGAAAGGGGGAGGCAGGGTTGTCGATCCAAGCTCGACCTGACCTCGGTAACAGCGACGGCGACGAGATGGAAGAAGCGAAGCGGCGGCTATGGTTGCACGAAACAAATCTTGAACGAGGCGAGGCCGAGGGTTGCGGGTTTTATGGGGGCGGAAATCTTGGGCGAGGGGATAGGATTCGGCCGCGGATCCTACCGGAATCCGGTCGAAGACGTGCTGCAGGCGGTCTCCAACTAGAGGTAGGGGACGAGCTGGTGGGTCCCACGTGTCAGCGGTGGAGAGGGAACTGGCTGACGCGAGGCCCAGCTAGGTTAGTTGTCGCGTGGGCGTGGGGTGCGGGCGGGCTGCGCAGCCGGCCCAGCAAGGTTAGCTGTTGCTCCCTTTTTTTACTCCTTATTATTTTTCAATTTCTGTTTTAATAAAACTCCAATAACTTTTGCATAACAAGTCCAAAAGTTATGAAACCAACACCTAAATTTTTGTAAAAAGAAGGTGGTCGTTATAGGACCATAGATTAATATTTTTACAATGTTTTTTTGAAGATCCAAGCATGAATACATCATTATAGCTCACATAGGGAAACATCTTTATTAGGGTTTTGTTAGGTTTTGTTGTTAGGGTTTTGTTGCAACTTTATTTGTAGGATCCAATGATGCAAGGATGATGCATGCTTCTAATAACACCCTAATATAAAATCTGGGATGTTACAAACCTACCCCCCATAAGAAGAACCTCGTCCCCGAGATTCGGGCTGGCTAGCAAATAGGTGTGGGTGTTCTGCCTTCAAGTCTTCTTCACGCTCCCACGTGGCTTCTTCCTCGGAGTGCTGGTTCCATTGTACTTTGCAGAATCTTATATTCTTGGTGCGGGTAATCCTTTCGGCTGTTTCCAGTATTTTGATGGGTTTTTCCTCATAGGTAAGGTCATTCTCCAATTGAACCTCATCTAGGGGAACTGTATCTCTTAGCGGTGTTTCGGCCATTTCTGGGTGGCACTTCTTTAGTTGTGATACATGAAACACATCATGAACAGTTAGTCCTTCTGGTAACTCCAACTAATAAGCAACTTCTCTTCTACGGGCCAGAACCTTATATGGACCTATGAATCGTGGGGCTAACTTACCCTTGATTCCGAACCTCTTAACTCCTCACAGGGGTGAAACTCGGAGATACGCACGGTCCCCTATTTTATAAGCCACATCTCTATGTTTGGAATCAGCATAACTCTTTTGCCGGGATTTGGCTACCTTTAGCCTATCCTGAATCTGTCGTACCTTTTCTTCGGTATCCTTTATCAATTAAGGTCCAAAAAGACTACGTTCACCAACTCCATTCCATAACAGCGGAGTCCTACACTTCCTCCCATACAGAACTTCAAACGAAGCCATCTTGATACTTGTCTGGTAGCTCTCAACTAGACCCATAGTCTAGTGCGCAAGCTCTCAACATATCTTCCAGAATCTGGTTCACCCTTTCCATTTGGCCATTTGTCTGAGGGTGGAAGGAAGTACTGAATTCTAGTCGGGTTCCAAGAGACTCATGTAGCTGTCGCCAAAATTTTGAAGTGAACTGGGTGCCTCTATCTGATACAACCCCCTTAGGAACACCATGCAGACTTACAATCCTTTACATGTATATCTTAGCAAGCTTAGCACTTGTATATGTGGTCTTTACGGGAATGAAGTGAGCCACCTTGGTGAAGTGGTCCACCACTACCCAGATAGAATCAAATTCTGAACGTGTCCGGGGCAATCCCGTGATAAAATCCATGCCTACCTTATCCCATTTCCAGTCGGGTATAGGTAGCAGTTGAAGTAATCCGGCCGGTTTCCGATGCTCGGCCTTAACTCTATTGCATACGTCACTGTTGCCTGCCAAAACCCACCGGCGAGTAGCGACGGGCAACACGGAGAGCCGGGAGGCTCCCAGGACTGCTGGTGGGCCCTGGTCCCTCGGGCAACGGCCCGCAAAACTCCGGCACAAGTCCTGGCTTGGTTCGAGGGCGTGCCACCTGACCTATACCTGGTCATGAAGGTGAAGGATTGCTTCGATTGGTTTCCTGCATGGTAAACAAGTATACGTAAAATTCGAGCCGTGACCGGCTCCCAGGTTTCCCTGTGAATCGGCTCCTAGAGCCGATTATCCCATGGTTCTGCATTAGATCTATGATAACATGGGGTTTTGCTTTATCAATACAAGTTAAATCGATCTACGACAGTTTAACGTTTTCACCATATGACTGGAACATCCTACACGTAATTGAGCCTGGTAGATACAAAAGATGATGGAAAACTAACCCTAGAAAAGGCCTAAAAACCAACGTAAAGTCAATTCCCGGAACAACTCCTCTTGGATTGGCAAACCATATCTCACATATTACTGGATCGTTCAACCCGTTCGCAAGGCCTGATCATGTAGATATCAAACTAAACCTTGGAGAACAAGGCACAACTATAACAGATCAAATCGACTTAAATAAAGATCAAGCAAAGTGCCACCCTTACACCCGGGAAAAGGTGCAAAGGCGGCGAGATAACTAGAGGCAGCATAACTAAACGATCATAACAAAAAGTACTGATGCTAGCCTAAACAAATCTATGATAATAGTGTTACTCGCCATCAACAAGGCTTCAGTACGAGTAACACCAAATAATCGCATAAGTAGATACTGCCTAGATCGCAAGATGCGATCTAGGCAGCATGGCACTTACCCGAGAAAAACCCTAGAAACAAGGGGTGGCGATGCGCCGAGATTTGTTGGTTGTCAACGTGATTGTCCTCTTTTTCTCAATAACCTTAGGTACATATTTATAGTCCGGAGACTTTCTATCTTTGGAATAACTCTACAACTCTATCTCTTACCTAAATCTAAACAGAATCTATTACAACATAATATACACGGGCAATTTAGCCCAAATCCACGCACTAGGCCGATTCAACAACATGTTGCATATACGTATCTTCTAAGCCCATCTTGATCACGGCCCATCTCCTCCTTTGGCCAAAATATGGCGATAACACATGCCCCCCTGGTTTTGGCAATAATAATTCCAAAACCACTCTGTTTTTTCCTTCCCTCTTCTTTTTTTTGTATCGGGTTGCGCGTTGACAGAATACGTTGCAGAACAGGATCGTCACGCCACCCCCTCATCATGATGCCTTGTCTCTCCACTTCCCCGCAGTGCATGATTTGACAACTTCGGCAGTACATTCTGGGAAACCGCTATAGCATTGAACCGCTTCATACTATTCCCCTTATTTAAATTCATCTAAGCAGTTAGCAGTCCCCATCTTCCTCCAGCAGCCAAAAAACCCTTCTTCCTCCGCCGCCGAAAAACCCTCTTTCTCCGCCATGGCCTCCTCCGCTTCATCTGGCCTGTCCTCCCAAGCCTCTAACTCAATGAGCGACCGAGAGCCGACGCCAGAGCACCGCCGACGGCGGCGTACAACACTCTCGCTCCACAATGGTGGGATGAGAGGGATTGGGATTTCGCCGCTTGGTCGGAGGACGACGCGTCCTTGACTGACGGCGAGGAGGACCTGCAGTTCCTTGCCGATGGGAACTGGAGGCGGACAGCACCGACGATGCCATGTCCTGGGACGGCGTCGAATCCTCCGACGAGGAGGAGGAAGAGGAGGACACCTCCTCCGAGGAGTACCAGCCGGTGAAGTACTTCCGCGCCGGGTCCAGCGAGGACACTGAAGACGACGACGAGGACGAGGAGGCCCCGCGGGCATCTAGATCAGCAGTAGCGAAGACGACGCCGGCAGCAATGCTGAGGACAGCGAACAAGACGGCGGCGACGACAGCGGCGACGACCTCGGCCTCTAGATTAGGCACCAATAGTAGTAGTAGTAGTAAGCTCCCTTTTGTAATCAATCAGCCTTTTGTAAGCAATCAGCTTCTGAATGAATGAATGAAAATCTGTTTCTTGAAGATTGCTTTTTTCGCCCCAATTTCGCCGATAGCCAAAATAGGTCGATGCTCTAGAAGCCGATAACGCTGTATCGGCTTTCACCACACTGCACTCACTCCGTCAACCAAGTCAAAGCTCAAAGAGCCGATGCACATCGGCTTTCCCAAAAACGTTGACAAGGTCAAAACTTGGTCGCATATTTATGCAAATCTAAGCGGCCGCTCCTCAGTTTCAAACGGTAACCTGCGACCCTCCTCAAAAAAAGAAAAGGCGACCTAAATCTTCAATCGCCCACTGACTAGATCGAGCTCACAGCGACAAGAACCCTCGATCCCCAACTGCATAGATCCATCTCCGCTAGCGAACTAGATGGCGGAATCGTCCAACGCCAACCCAGAGGTCTCCGGTCTGAAGGTACGCCTACTCCTCGCAGTCTGAACACGATGCTAGACTTAATGGCGAAACACCTGAATTAATGCCTTATTCTACCATAAATTTTCTAGGTTTCAGACATTCTGCTGCCGCATCCTTCTCTCCCAAACTCTCTCCGTCTTGGCCCTCGTACAGAATCTAGCCCTGCTCATCTGATTTCTTGCGAAGCAAATAGAATCCCCTTCGTAAGCCAAGACCTAGATCTGAACTCTTGGGCCGACTTCCTGCGAGCCTGGCCTAATCCCCCTGAACATTGGGTCTCTTGGTTCAGCAGAGTAGCTAGAGCTTACCAATCCCAATGGGAAACCACAGGAATAGCCGATGCCTTGCATTTATCATTGTCTCCTCTCGAGAAACATGAGAACCTTCTGAAAACCATCGGCTACTTCTGGTCTGACGCTCTGAACTGCTTTATGTTCGGTCATGGCCCTATGTCACCAACCCTGTTAGACGTGGTGATGATCACTGGCCTGGATGTTACATCACCCGGCCCTCTGCTTTTAAACTGACCAAAGTCCCCTACAAACTGTCTTCTAAAAACAGACTGCACGAACTGGGGTGCCTACCTCCAACGCCATATGAAAACAAAGGGCCCTGTCTCAGAGAAAGACCACACAGCCTTTCTCAACTTCTGGCTAGAGCATTTCATATTCTGTGGCCCTTCCCTTGCTCCAACCAAGAACTATCTCTCCCTAGCCCACGAACTGGCCAAAGGTACTCAACTTGGCATCGGCAAACTGTTCCTTGGAGAGGTCTATCGATATCTCCAGCTGATGTCTGTCAAGATGTTCTCAGGCATAGCAGTCAAAAACAGGTGGTCCCTGGTGGTTCATTCAGCTATGGGCTCAACTGTACTTTCAAAACCACATCCCAAAACATCCCCCTTTTGGCGAGTTGTACCTTCCCAGATGTCAAAGGGAAGCAGATCCGATGCACTAGTTATTGCCAAGCTTTGTATAGGCTGCCAGGCAGCAATCTATCCCCTCAGGAAGCATCCAAGTGGTTCAGCACTTTCTTTCAAGGCCTGGACAATCCTACCTTCTTCCCTTACATGGAAGAATCTGAACATTTCAAAAATCCACTCTCCTTCAGGCTAGATAACTTTGCCGATGACACCAGCACTCGGCAACTCTTTTCCATTGTGATCCGTCCCTGTTTCCTTCCAGTTGGCATGAGTACATCCAACAGAATCATCAAGCCTGGGTATGAATTCTACCAGCCGGTCATAGTGCGCTCGGCAATTTGGTCTTGGACAAGTACCTCCCCATCTCTTTCTCCATCATCTTACGGAGAGCAGAGCCGACCTGCCTGATCCTCTCACCAGTCAGAGGTGTTACTCCTTCTTTGATGCTCTGACCATCCCTATTCCAAATGAAACAGCTCTGACCAGTCAGGAAAGCTCTGGGACCGTTGCTGAAACAGCTTGATGCTGACTATGACATCCCATGGAACAGGTACCACTACTTGTAAATTTTCTTGATGCAGCTCACCAATGACTCCTTTACTAACCCAATTTTTTCTCTTTGCAGCAACAAGATGGCCCTGAACCTACACATAGTGATGGCTCCCCCTTTGAGTTCTTTCCGCCAGCTCCTGTGGTTCTTTTCTGCAAAAACTCGCCGCCTTTGAAAAAGGTCATGATGCAGAACAGCCGATAACACCACAATCGGCTTCTAAGAAGCAAGGAACTTCAACATCAGCTGCCCCTCGAGTTCCAACTAAGACAAGAACGATGACGAGGAATGTAGCTGCCAGGAAGACCTTGAGGTGCCGGAGCCCTTCTCCAGAAAGCTCGCATGTAGGCTGATCCATGTCTTGGTCGATTCTTCTCATTCTTTCATTCTTGCAGACGTGCTCGTGTCTAACAGCTTTCCTTCTTCTGCAGGCTTCCGTCGAAGACACTCCCACGAGGACACACAACCCAATCAGGGAGAATCGAGCCCAACGGACTCTGAAAGGACCATCACACCGAGCCAGCCAGATGTGCCACCATCGGCTTCCAGGAAAAGGTCGGTTCCTGAACCCGCTGCCCCCCGAGCACCAGTTGAGGCGGGGCCAGCTGTGGGTCCCAGAGAGCTCGTAAAGGACCGCAAGCTTCTTCATCGAGCCAGGAGGTTTCGAAACTCAATCATCCTTCATGCTCTTACCACTTACTTCCTTTTGTCTGTCGATTCATCATCATTTACATCGGCTAATCACCTTTCATGCAGACAACTGATGCTTCTAGTGGGAAGGCCGGGCCGCGCCGACCCCTTTAGCCAAACCAGACCTGGCAATCCCCGAAAATGCAGATGAAACGGCTACTACTTTGGCAACGCCCCAAGCAACCACACACAAGCCGATCGCCTCGTCGTCCGCTATCCCCTCGGTCTTAGGAGAGGTATGTTAACTTCTTTCGGCTTATTCTTCCCCATTGGACGCACACTGACGCCTTTTGGGCTGCCAGGGTTGTGACATTTCAGGCTTGCTGACATTTGACCCTGAATCCATCGAACCAACTCCCTCTGCTGTCGCCACCGATGGAACCACAAGCCAGGCGGTTCTACCTCAATTCCAACGTCTTAGAGCCTTACTGTCTTCCCCGATCGAGGAGCTGATCGAGGGTTCTGAAGAGGTGAAGGGCGTTCTTGCCAAAATCAAGGACCAACTCCTAGTAGCATTGCAGGTGAAGCTTTGGCCCGTCGTAACTCTGTCCTTCTACGGGTCAAGGGTGAAGCTAGCTCGTGAAAGGATCAACCTGCGTCGTGCCCAACTTCCGCTGAAAGCCAATATTGCCGACAGATGTCAGCAGCTCAACGAGAAAAAGGCGTCTCTTGATGCCAAAACTGACACCTCTGTCAGTACCGCCGAGCTCGCATCTTTGAAAAGGGAGCTGGAAGATCTTGAAGAAAAGGTCCGGGCGACAAAACAGCTCATTCGTGACAAGGAAGCATCTATCGCCCGCTCCAAGACGAAGGAGAAGGCCTCAGGGCTCAACTGAAGACTGATCTGCCAGAGATACGTGCCGGGAACAAGCAGCTAGTGACAGGCAAGGACGAGGATGACGAAGCCGAGATCGCCGAGGTGGACCGTGTCCGTGCTGACGCCCTCCACGCCTTCGAGGCATTTCTTCAGTAGCTCGTTTATGTAAACTGGCATCTGCTTGTAACAGTTTTGAACCTCTAGAGTCGATGACTGTGCATCGGCTGTATATTTCTATTGGCCGATTTCATGTATCGGCCCCCATCTATCACTGTCCATCATCCCACTGCTTGGGGAATATATATATAAATATATTTTTTTTTATTGGCCGATTTCGTGTATCGGCCCCCATATCTCACTTTCCATCATCCCACATACTTGGGAAATATTTCTTGAGATGCTGACCGTTGACAGCCACTGGGAATTTCACGCCATCCAGCTCCTCCAGCATGTACGCGTTCCCTCTTAAAACCTGATCGACCCTGTATGGCCCGTGCCAAATTTGGAGACCATTTACCATATGCTGCATCCTTAGTCCCTAATGGCAACACAGCTTCCCATACCAGATCGCCGACGTGGAATTCTTTGGTCTCACTTTCTTGTTATATGCACGAGCTACTTTGGCCTTGTTCTCTTTGATTTTCTCAAGCGACCATAGCCTAAGCTCAGTCAAATCTTCAACGCTGTCACTCATCAGGGCCGCATATTCTTCAGTCGTTAGATCGTTCTGAAAAGTGACACGTCTCGATCCAGCCGTAATTTCCCAAGGCAATACGGCTTCTTGTCCATAGACTAGATGGTGTACGGCGAAGTTTTTATCGCTCCATGACATGACATGCGGTAAGCCCATAAAGCCTCTGACAAAACCTCGTGCCAACGCCTAGGGTGTTCATCGATTTTCCTATTGATTAGCTTGATAAGGCTCTGGTTGGACGCTTCAGCTTGCCCATTTGCTTGAGCATAGTATGGAGATGATCGAATCAGCTTAATCCCTGTATCCTCACAGAACTTTCTGAACTCGTGAGAAGTGTGAAGACCGAACCTCCATCGGTCGTGATAGTCTGGGGAATCCCAAACCTATGAATGACGTGTTCTTTCACAAAGTTGACAACATCCTTTGAACTTACTGACTTCATAGGGACGGCTTCCACCCACTTGGTGAAATAATCCGTAATGGCCAAAATCCACATGTGGCCTTTGCTTGTCGGAGGATTGATCTTGCCGATCATATCCATGCCCCAACCTCGGAATGGCCAAGGCTTGATGATGGGTTTCATTGCTGACGCGGGTACCATCTGAATTTTTCCAAATTTCGGACATGCTTGACACCCTTTGTAGTACTTAAAACAGTCCTCAAGCATGGTAGGCCAGTAAAACCCTGATCGCCTGATCAACCACTTCATCTTGTGAGCCGATTGGTGAGTTCCACAGGCGCCTTCGTGTACCCGTGTAGGAGACGATTGGCCTCGGCTGTCCCCAGACATTTGAGCAATAACCCCTCCAGGGTCCTGTAAAACATGTCGTCCCCAATGAGCACATACTTCATGGCCTTGTATCTTATCCGTTTAGGTGCCCCCCGAGCCGAATCCTTCAAGTAATTGAAGATATCGGCTCTCCAGTCGTCTGCGTCCAGGAATTGTACCTGAACATCGGCTCCCTCTGCCATGTCCTTGTAGCCTGAAGCCATTTGTGCAAGATCATTTGCCTCGGTATTCTGCGATCGTGGGATCCAAGTGAAGTTTATGTACCAGAACTGTGCATCAGCTCACGGCATTGCATCCATAATGGGAAGAGCGACTCGCTCTCACACTTGTATTCCTCCGTGAGTTGAGAAATCACCAGCTTGGAGTCTCCAAAAATTTCCACTGCTTCTGCTCCAGCTTCGATGAGCAACTCCATTCCCTTGCGTATCGCCTCATACTCAGCGACGTTGTTGGTGCGAGGGGCAGATAACATGATAGAGAAGTAAAATGTTGCCCCCCGGGGCGACACGAGTAGCATGCCGATGCCGCACCCATCGTCACAGACCGATCCATCGAAAAACATAGCCCACGCTCGTATAGACAGTGCTGCTATATTAGTGTTGATCCTTTCAGCGATAAGGTCGGCCAATGCCTGTCCCTTAACCGCTTTCGCGGGTTGATAATGGATATCGAACTCCGATAATGCAAACATCCATTTGCCCAGTCGGCCTTTCAACATAGGAGCCGACAGCATGTGCTTTATGACATCTAATTTGCATATGATGACCACCTCCGCTGATAGCAGAATGTGGCGCAGCTTGGTGCAGGTGAAAAACAGGCAGAGGCACAACTTATCGATCTCAGGATACCTTGTCTCTGCATCCAGCATCCTTCTGCTGATGTAAAATACAACTCGCTCCAGCCCATCATAAACTTGCACCACCACTGAGGCGATGGACGCGTCCGCTACTGACAAGTAAATGTAGAATGGCCTATCCGGCTGGGGCGGAACCAATACTGGCGGCTTCGTCAGATATTCTTTGATCTCGTCGAAGGCTCGTTGTTGTTCTGCCCCCCACTGAACTCCTCGTCAGATTTAATCTTCACCAGTCCCATGAACGGCTCTATCCTCCCTGACAGATTGGAGATGAATCTTCTGACGAAGTTGATCTTGCCGATGAGAGATTGCAGTTCCTTCTTCGTGGTAGGCGGGCTCATTTTTCGCACTGCCTCCTGACTTTTCAGGCCGATCTCAATTCCTCGTTCATGGACCAAGAAACCCAAGAACTGACCGGTCGTCACACCGAAGGCACACTTCTTTGGATTCATCCGTAGCCCGAATTTCCTTGTTCGGTCCAGGACGCTTCGCAGGTCGTCCAGATGTCCCCGTACTGAAGCTGACTTGACCACCGTCATCGATACAAATTTCACCAGCTTGCCGATCAGATCATGGAAAATGTAATTCATGGTCTCTTTGGTACGTGCGCCCGGCATTCTTTAGTCCAAACGTCATGACTACATACTCAAACAACCCCACTGAACCTGGGACTCTGAACGCAGTCTTGTGTATATCTTCCGGAGCCATAAAAATTTGGTTGTAACCGGCATTGCCATCCATGAAGCTCAAGACTTTATGACCAGCAGCTGCGTTGATTAATGTTTCTGCCACCAGCATCGGATACTCATCCTTTGGAGTAGCCCTATTGAGATCCCGAAAATCTATGGCAACACGCCAGCGGCCATCCTTTTTCTCTACAGGTACGATACTAGAAATCCACTCAGCATACCGGCATAGCCTGATTAAGTTGGCTGTCAACATTTTCTCAACCCTTTCTTGACTTCTGCCAAAATTTCGGCCTTCATCTGTCGTGCTCGCTGCTGGAATGGCCGAAATCCTTTTTTAAGCGGGAGTCGATGCTCAATGATGCTCCTGTCTAATCCAGCATCTCTGTATAGTCCCAGGCGAAGCAATCTGGATATTCTTTCAACAGAGCTATCATCGGACCCCGCAGACTCGGAGCTAACTTCTTGCTGATAAATGTGGTCGCGGCTTATCCCCAGGACCAATGTCGATTTCTTCTAGTTCATCAGCGGATGTAAACCCATACCCTAGCTTTCCGTCACCTGTTAAATCGATGCTAAACACAGGGCAAACAGTAGGTGAGGATGACAAAAATAAGTTGGGCCGATTGCCTGAATCGTCCCCTTTTCGATTGTATTAGTCAAGGACGGTTTTTACACCTTATTTGTTTTACAATGGCAGGGAATCTCCCTGCTACGACTGCATGATCTGCTTGTCGTAAGATTGCTGCTTTTTGTTTTTGGTGGCCGATCGCAGGGATCGGCCGTACCACGTACCATCGTGGACTTTGCTACTCTATCAGGCCAGTGGATAAGACCAGCCTCACCCCGTTTTTTGTAGCCTCAATGCGTTCACAGCCGTCTAGACTGATTCCAGAGATCGGCTCTTGGTCTTCTGCTTCCCAGACGTTCATGCCAGCAATGGAGATCTCGACATAATCGTCTGCATGAATGACCGCCACCTCATCTCCATCCCACTGTATTAGGCACTAGTGCATCGTGGATGGAATGCAGCAGTTAGCATGAATCCAATCTCTCCCTAACAAGACAACATAGCTGCTTTTGCTGTCCACGACGAAGAATGACGTAGGGATGGTTTTTCTGCCCACGGTCAGATCCATGTTCAGTACGCCTTGCGTTTCTGAAGTTTGGCCGTTGAAATCGCTTAACGTGACGTTGGTTTTAATCAGATCTGCAGTGGAGCGTCCCAAATGCCGTAGCATGGAGTATGGCATTATATTGACTGCCGCTCCGGTATCCACCAAATCTTGCTGAAAGTCTGTCCGTTGATGTAACCTCGTAGGTACAGGGCTTTCAGATGTTTGTAGCCCTTCTCACGTGGCTTTTCAAAGATAACCGGCCGTGGGCCGCAGTCAAACTGTGCCACTGGTAGCTCGTTGGTTCTTGGCGCGCAGAACTCTGACGGAAGTATGAATACCATGTTTGTGCCAGCCGATGTCTTTGCATCGGCTTTTACCGGTTTGGGGCGCCACTCATTCCTTTTCGGGCGATCTTCCGTTTCCAAGGTCTGCCTAATTTTAACGGCCAGATCGGGCCGTGCTTTCTTTAAAGCGTGGAGATACTGTGCTTCGGCTTCCTCCAAGTTACGCAGCCGCTGCACTCTACGCTTTTGGGTGTGTCTGAGTCCGTCGGGACACCACCTTGGACGGTGATATATGTCTTTCTCTTTGTCATCCATTGGCTCCTTGAGACCTTGTGCTTGAGACGACTCCCTGCATCGGCTCTGAGGTGTGGGAGGGGACCTAGACGCTTGAACACTAACACTGGCCCCGTGTCCTCCCTCTGCTGTCCACATTCCGGGCAGTTGTCGATTGTAGGCAATCGGCTCATTCCGCATCCCAGCAATACTTGAAGAAAGGACACTCCCAATGCTTGTCTGCGCCTTCCTTTTCTTTTGACGGTCCCCTAGCGAGGTGCTCATATCCTTCATCTCTCTCCATCGCGCCGGCGACGTCGGTCATACTGACGCTCATACTTGTTAAGGAGATGCGTGGAATGCGGCTTCTGATATCGCACGCTTCTCACTGTTCCTCAGTTAAATACCGCCTGTCATCGTAGCTGGGCCGGTCGCGTGGACCAGCCTTCTCTCTTTCTCTGCCCCGAGAGCGACCGCCTCCTTGTGTGTGCCATGGTGGTACCCAGGTCCTGCCATGTTGACATCGAACGAGAAATCAAACTGGCGCCTCGTGGAGTGGCTGTGTGTCTACCATGTTGACCGGGAAACGGGTTGGTGTCTACTTTCATGGCGAATTTCCCCAGGATCAGACGGCCCTGCTCTATCGCCGTTTGGATCTGGCGACGTAGCTCTTTGCAATCATTGGTGGTGTGGGGTGAACGAGTGATGCCACTTGCAGTATGGTCTTCCGTTCATCTCTTGAGCCGTAGGGATTTTGTGCCTTCGGGTAACTTCAGCTGCTTTTCTTTTAGCAGTAAATCGAATATTTGCTTCAGCTTTGCTCACATCGAAGTCGAACCCTTTTGCAGGCCCTTGCTGTTTCACCCATTTGCAGGATAAAGGATCTGCCCCCCGAGCCCATTCAGCCACTGCCACCTCCTGGTCTTGCGTAGGATCTTCTTCTTCTGTATCGACCAGGCCTATCGGACGTTTGAACTTGTCCTGGTACAACTCAGGGTGGCGCTGCTCATACATCGTCATTAGTTCTTGGGCCATGTGCCAACGCCAAGTTGTACTCTACTTGGAAAGCCAGATCCTTGATAGGCGCTGAGAGACCCAACGCCGCCAGCTCGACTGCTCTTTTTCAGTTAACCGAGCTGAGTAACATCGGTTTTGACAGTCCTGAAGCGCTGGATGTACTCGGCTACAGTTTCTCCCCGCTTTTGCCGCACCTGTGCTAGGTCTCTATGCCAGCCTCGGTAGCCTCGGAATGATACTGAATGTGGAACTGCTCTTCCAGTGCTTCCAGGTCTGGATCGAATCAGGTGGCAGCGAGGTTGTACCACCCAAAAGCTGGTCTGTAAGAGATTGCGCAAAGAACCTTACGCGCAACTGATCTGATGCTGAAATCATGCCTAACTGTGCCAGGTATCGGCTCACGTGCTCGATTGAGCTCGACCTTCTGACCGCTAAATCTTGAGAACTCAGGGAGCCGATACTTGGGTGGGCGCGGGATCAGGTCAAACTCGTTGGGGTACGGCTTTGAATAGCCGATTGTCCTTCTCTTCGGCACGAAGCTGAACTGGTCTCTCAAGATGGTACGGATTTGTTCCGTGTTTGGCTGCAGGGCTAGATTCTCATGACTCGTTCCAGTGGCATACTTGGCTAGCCACGCCTGTTTGTCGGCGTCCATCCAGAGATTCCTGCTCCAGAAACACCTGCTCCCGAAGCCCCTGCTCCAGAAACTCCTGCCCCAGCAATCCCTGCGGTTTGCAACCTGGTTCGTGCGCGTCAAGCTGTTGCAGTCTGGCACGTAGGTGCACACGTACCCATGTGGGAGTTCTTTAGGTGGTTCACACAGGAATTGGCAATCGCCAGGGTCGCCTCCGATCTTGTAGACGACGTACGCCGGTGCCCCTGGTGGCTCCGGAGCTGCAAGTGGTGAATGGCAGCGGTGGCCTGGCCTAGAGCGGTCTTTCTCCCTGGTGAGTCCCCAGAGTAGGCCCTGACGGAGAGTACTGATGTTTCATGATCTCCTGAACTACGCAAACTGCAATCCGCTCGAAAGCGTTCACCAAGCTCTCAGAATGGCGGTGAAGAGAATGAGCCACCATGTTTGTTGACTTCCTGTCGCAGAGCTCTGGTGCGCTCCTCTGAAGGAACAGACAGATCCACCTCATCAAGAGCACCCTCGGTGTGAGAACCCTTTCCACCTGATGCCATGCTTACGAGTTCTCTCAAAAGAGCCGATGAGATCGGCTTCGAAGAGAGCTTTGACGTCATCATACTTCGCCTTGTGCTCCTCAGGCAGCTCGTCGTACGTGACTGGTCTGTTGTCCATCGCAGCGTCGGATGTTGATGTAGACGTTGTTGATATGTCCCACCGGGCGTGCCAGAATGTGTTGCCTACCAAAACCCACACGGCGAGCAGCGACGGGCAACACGGAGAGCCGGGAGGCTCCAAGACTGCTGGTGGGCCCTGGTCCCTCGGGCAACGGCCCGCAAAACTCGGCACACGTCCTGGCTTGGTTCGAGGGCGTGCCACCTGACCTATACCTGGTCAGGAAGGTGAAGGATTGCTTAGATTGGTTTCCTGCATGGTAAACAAGTATACGTAAAATTCGAGCCGTGACGGCTCCCAGGTTTCCCTGTGAATTGGCTCCTAGAGCCGATTATCCCATGGTTCTGCATTAGATCTATGATAACATGGGGTTTGCTTTATCAATACAAGTCAAATCGATCTACGACAGTTTAATGTTTTCAACATATGACTGGAACATCCCTACACGTAATTGAGCCTGGTAGATAAAAGATGATGGAAAAAACTAACCCTAGAAAAGGCCTAAAAACCAACGTAAAGTCAATTCCCGGAACAACTCCTCTTGGATTGGCAAACCATATCTCACATATTACTGGATCGTTCAACCCGTTTGTAAGGCCTGATCATGTAGATATCAAACTAAACCTTGGAGAACAAGGCACAACTATAACAGATCAAATCGACTTAAATAAAGATCAAGCAAAGTGCCACCCTTACACCCGGGAAAAGGTGCAAAGGCGGCGAGATAACTAGAGGCAGCATAACTAAACGATCATAACAAAAAGTACTGATGCTAGCCTAAACAAATCTATGATAATAGTGTTACTCGCCATCAACAAGGCTCAGTACGAGTAACACCAATAATCGCATAAGTAGATACTGCCTAGATCGCAAGATGCGATCTAGGCAGCATGGCACTTACCCGACAAAAACCCTAGAAACAAGATGCGCCGAGATTGGTGGTTGGTTGTGAACGTATTGTCCTCTTTTTCTCAATAACCTTAGGTACATATTTCTAGTCCGGAGACTTTTCTATCTTTGGAATAACTCTACAACTCTATCTCTTACCTAAATCTAAACGGAATCTATTACAACATAAGATACACGGGCAATTTAGCCCAATCCACGCACTAGGCCGATTCAACAACACGTTGAATATACGTATCTTCTAAGCCCATCTTGATCACGGCCATCCCTCCTTTGGCCAAAATATGGCGATAACAGTCACATAGAGAAATATATTCGGAAATTTCTCTTTTTAGGTTATTCACACAAAATCTATACTTCACATCCATGAACATCTTCGTGTTACCTGGATGAATTGAGTATGGTGAATCATGAAGCTTCTTGTAAAATCATCTTCCTTATATCAGGGTCATTGGGAACACACAAACGCTTCCCATACCAAAGGGTTCCTTGTTCGTCCAGGCGAAACTCTTTTGTCTTTCCTTCACTTATTTTGACTCTTATTTCTTCCAACTCTTTATCTCCCTTTTGTGCTTCCTTGATTCTCTCTTGAAAAGTAACACTATTTCCATAGTTGCTATGTGTCCTTTCGGAATATTTCTAGCCTGAGAACCTTGAATTGCTTGCATAAATCCTCTGGAAGTTCCCCTGCGGTATGTCCAATTCACATTAAACCTTACGACTTAGGGCACCAGCCACGCGTTTTCCTTTCCGGGGTGGTATTGTAAATCCAAGTCATAATCTTAATTAGTTCAAAGCCATATTTCTTCTGTTCTCATATTCAACTCCTTTTGTGAAGATGTACTTCAAACTCTTATGATCTGTGAACACATCACAATGTTTTCCCATGAGGTAGTGTCTCTATAACCTTGAGTGCATGTACCACAGACGCAAGTTCCAAATCATGAGTGGGGTAGTTGTTCGTGGTTCTTTAAGTTGTCGAGAGGCATAGGATACCACTTTTCCCATCTTGCATCAATACACTTCCAATCCTTGTCGGGAAGCATCACAATAGACTTGAAAAATCCTTTTGGATATCAGGCAGACACAGGACTGGTGCCGTTACGAGACGTTTCTTCAATTCCTGAAAGCTTTCTTCACATGCTTCGTCCATAGGAATTTATTTTCCTTCTTCAACAGTTTCGTCATGGTTTCGCTATTTTGGAAAAGTTTTCATAAACCTCCGGTAATACCTGTGAAGGCCCAAGAAACTCCGAATATCTCCCACATTCGTAGGTGACTCCCATTCAGTCACGGAAGCTACCTTACTAGGATCTACGCAACTCCTTTTGCCGACACAACATGACCGAGGAATCCTACTGCCTTTAACCAGATATTCGCATTTGCTTGAAAATGGTATACAGTGTTCTCTTAGTTTTTCCATAATTAGGCGCAGATGTTTCTCGTGTTCCTTTCTCTTGAGTATATGAGTATATCATCTATGAATACCATGATAAACTTGTCCAAACATTCCATGAACACCTTGTTCATCGTGGTCATGAAGTATGCCGGGGCATTGGTTAGACCAAAAGACATCACTGTGTTACATACAATCCGCTATTGTGGTGAAGCTGTTTTTGGGCACATCTATTCTCGAGTTTTTAGCTGGAAGTAGCCTGACCGGAGATCGATCTTTGAGACACACTGGCTCCTTTAACTGGTCAAACAAATCATTGATGTTGGGCAGAAGGTACTTGTTTTTGATTGTCACCTCGTTCAACGAGCGGTAGTCCACAACCATCCGCTTGGTTTTATCCTTCTTATCCACAAAGTAGGACAGGTGCTCCCAAGACAACGCGCTGGGGTTGAATGAATCCCTTGTCCAATTGTTCCCTAAGCTGTTCTTGAGTTCCTTCAACTCATCCACATCCATTTTGTATGGCCTCCTTAGCTATCGGCCCTGTGCCCGGCATCAAGTCAATGAGGAACTCGATATCATGGTCGGGAGGCATCCCTGGTAGCTCTTCCGGAAAGAAATCCGGGTATTCCTTTTACAATGGGTACATCCACAGGCTAACCCCCTTAAGAGAGTTCCCATGACTCCTTAAGTGCGAAATTTGACTTGATGCGAATCTCTTCCCTTCCGGTGTTTTGAGCGTGACGGTCCTTTTGGGACAATCTATGACTC